>OX422210.1:703548746-704828192 GCA_949130495.1 Sambucus nigra | reverse complement strand
AGGTGATGCCCCCTAACAAATTAACGCAGGGTGGATATAGTCCACAGGCCATGTGAGCGCTTATTGTTGTATATTTTTCTGCGATGGGTAGGAGATTCCGGGTGTGGTCTTGACTATCCCGCAGGCACATGGCTTCTTCCCGACGTCTTGCGATATAGGTGCCCAGGTTGTCTTATGATAGGCCCTGGAAGATGATGGTCATTTAGGGGCGCGCACAGTGGGGAAACCCGGACGGGCGGTCTTAGAATCGTTATATGTATATAAATACAACTATTTATCATCAAGTGGTACTTGATGGATTATATGCCATAAAGAGCATAAAGAAGTGTCATAAAGAGCACGGTATAATGCCACAAAGAGCATTTAATGTTGATTATATTCCTGCTAAGGAATGGTAATGCCAGGATGGGCATGTAATTGAGATAAAAGACACAAAGAGCTTATAATTATAGTTATAATTTCCTAATAAAGAATAAACTATGAAATGAATCGGTGTATTTAATGGAAGTCTTTATTTATGTTTATCTTTCTTTTCCCCTGCTTAGTTTATGTTTTAAATTATGTAGTTAGATAGTTATATCTCTCCTCATGATTTATCATTCATAACTGTCATACTCTTTATTCATCTGGTAATCATATAGAACTAGGCCCTGACCCGTTTACATTTCTTTTTGCATACGCATCTTGTCCCCACTCAGGTACTCCGCCGTAAGGATGCCTGATTTGAATTCCTATTCCGAGGTCCTCGGCGAGCCGTGATGCATTGCGGGTATCATGGGAAACATTTGGTGTAGACGTTTTCATTTTTATATTCTAGTTATGATCGGGTCTCTTTACTCGGGCGAGAGGCCCAAGCTTTTGTAAATGTCTAGTGAAATGTATTAAATAAATTATTGAAATGTTCAATATTGTTGTAAATTCTGTGGATCGACAGCATATTCGGTCATCTATCTTATACTTGTTGTTATTATATATACATAGTCTTGGGGTTTCCCCTATCTTTTCAGGAGTTGGGTTGTTTATTTTCCTTTATTTACTTTAAATTCAAAAAAAATTGGCAACCCGTTTTCTGAAAGTTTGGGTGGTTATCCTGGATACTCTATATTTGTATTGTGATGCTGAGAATGATTCCATCTATGATTCCGTTATATTGGAGTATTGGGCTGGCCACCCCTTTTTTTGGTGAGAGGGTTGTCACAGATGGTATCAGAGCATCAGGTTCTAGAGTCCTTAGGAATCTGTGCGGACGCCTTAAGTTTCAGCGTTGCTTGTGATTTGACATAAAGCCTCAGGATTAAGATTGTTGATTCCTCTAGTGAGATCTCGTTCTTCTGCCATGGGGTAGAACTTATAGAATCCTCTGCGCATTCTTGTGAGAACAGTTGGTCGATTGGAGAAGGGGGTCATGAGAGGGATTTTTTAGAACTGTAAATTGTGGTCGAGGATAGGGACCGCTTTGGAGGTCGTTCCCTTCTTGTAGCACTTCCTTGTCCTGCTACTACGACTACTAATTACAGTTGATGTAGTTTTTCCCAAGTACCGCGAGAGTGGAAAGTGGTACTAAGCTTGAGACTTCAAGCGATGTTAAATTGAAGAGGAGAAGTGCTCTGAAGTAGAATGGAGGAAAATCCTTCACTTGTAGGAGTACTGTTGAGATGGTGAAAATGTGGTCACCATATTCGTCGGTGCCGAAAGTTTGGCCCATTGAGAAGCCGGTGGATACTCACAATGGCGAGTTTCTATGGGACAATTAAACTGAGGAGGAGGTGGATTCTCGAATGATCACAAAATGTTCGGTTAAAGATCGATAGTGAATAAGGTGTTGTACGGTTAGGGAGATCGTGCACCATGAAATGAAAGGCTCCAGAATAGGTGTCATTAACACTTCTTATGGAGTAAGACTCATGAAACCCCATTGGTGGACATCTGCCTGGGGAGGTTTCATTGAACTGAGGAAGAAGAGGCCGAGAGCATGTCCTCTTTTACTGAGAAAGTAAGAGGGACTGCGTGGGCAATTGATGTCAGCCAAAGTTGGAACAATGGCTATGACGTGGAGTGTAGAACCACTCATTTTAATTTCGTGGAGTGGAAAATGAGGGCCAAGATAAAGTGCCTAGTTGGGAGTGGTGGAAGTAATACTTGGTTCAGATAAGACTCGAATATGGAGTCTGAGAGCCATTAGTATTGACCCGGAGTGTTTGGCTTAAATTGTTGGAGGTAATTACACCTTATTAGTGGGTGGTGTATTCCTTAGGATAAGATTTAGTAGTATTGTATATACTGTAGATTTGGGTGTGTAAATTGAGCTTGTAGTTGTATTGACGTTATTATAGAAAGAGTAAAGATATGACTTCCATGCTATGGAAGTTCTATCTTTTCTTCACTCGTTATGAAGCGAGTGTTGATACTCTAAATGTATATGTATCATATGTGTTAATTGCAGTATATGTTGTTTGCGTTGAGTGTTCTATGTTTGCTTGCATTGTATGTGGTTGTTATGACTTATCTCCACGACCAACAAAGTTAAGTAGTAATGCATAGGAGGGGTTCCTTGTTTGGATTCCGCTTTTGCGGGACGCTCCACGCGTGAACCTTAACGACGTTGGGAGTGGAGAGATGCCATTTTTCCTTTCTCTTATTTTATGTTTCATATGCGAGTAGAGATACTTTGGTTGGTTTGGGACGATAGCAAGCAAATAAAATTGTAAGTCTATCTCACTTCTAGTTCGAAATGGAACTAGTTATTCTATAATTTCTCTCCTCGATACAGGTTGAGACTTTATAGAGGTGGATCGTGGTAGGTAGGAGATTTTTGTTATTCATTTAGTTATCTTGTGTGAGTATTTGATTATTTGTTTGTCTTGTTTATGCATGTTACGCTTATCTCCATGACCAACTAGTTAAGTAGGCATGCGTCGGAGGGGTTCCTTGTTTGGATTTCACTTCGGCGAGACACTCCGCCGCATAAACACTTAACGATGTTGTGAGTGGAGAGGCGCTATTCTTTTTCTTTCTTTTCTTTCATTTGTTGTTAGAAGTGGGATTGGAAGGGTTAGCCGAGAATCACGTAAAAGAGTGATTAAGGGCTATTAAAGTGCGAGATAGAAGCACTTTATATAGTTCTCTCCTCTGATCGATGTGAGGGAGACTGTGATACGAAGTCGGATTGAGACTTCGGGATTGTGCCTTGATAAGAAGGCCATGTTTTTATAAGGGGATATGTATCTAAAAGACTTCACAGGAAGTGAATGTCTGATCAGTTAAAATATTTAAAAGATGATATGGTAAGTAGGATTGTAAATTAGAATTGTACCGATCCCGATCATGTGTTTTAGACCGTCATATCTCGATGATCGACAATACGAGGTAGTAGTGTAACGGGAGGGTTCCTTGTCTGGATTTTGCTTCGGCGAGATGTCCCACGCATGAACCCGAGAGAATGTCGGGAGTTGAGTAAGGTCTTAAGCACTAGGGATCTATTTATTAGTATTACATATCTACGACTTAGATGGGGATTATATACATCGACTTTAGTATTATTGGGGTGTTAGATTTTTAGGGTATGAGACGTTAGTTTAGGAATACTGTAAGGAGTTGACCGCAAATGGGTCGTGGGTTAACTCCAAGGGGGATTAGATCCCTAGGAACGAGAAGAGTGGAATCTCGAGAGAATTGAGACCTCTCCTAATTAAAGTGTTACGTTGATAACCTAACTTTTGGGGAGTTAAATGGATGAATTGATTTTCACTCCTAAGTTCGTGGGGCTAAGCTCGTTGGTGAATTTAATGAATAAGTCTTTGCCAGGAGCATGGACTCATCATCTATGCGTTTCAAAAGATTAAACTTGTGGGAAGTATTACCCCACGCTTGAATTAAAATTCATGCGGTCGAAATTGCCTTAAAGAAAGGGAGGCACTACTTCCTGGGCAGGGAAAATTAGTTTTTGTCGCGAGGAACAAGTTATTGCAATATATCGTGGAAAAAAAATAAAGTTAGTGCTCGAATTTTAGAAGAACTAGTGATTGGATATTTTCTCATTCGCTAAGGAAATACGATTGGGGTAGTAGATGCGTCGAGTAAGAAACCCATCGAAGATATTTGTGTTGGCACGGAAAGCCAAATGAAACGTGCATGACTCGAAAGACTCTTTAGCGAGAGCATTCCGGTCTGTGATTGACCATTTCACCTACTCGTGCGAAGAAGAGTATCAGTGGAATGAAGAGGAGTATATTCATAGACGGTTGTATTGAAGTGCTGAGACCCTTATGGTCACGATCCTATTTGAGAAAGTTGTTGATCGTTTGACCAGACTGTTGCATTTCCGTCCATTATGGATGGACTACATGTGGAAGAGTACGCCCCATTCTTGATGGAGGAATGGCAGAATTGTGTGAGGTGCCTACTGAAGTAGGGTGGACCAAGACTAGATGTTCATGTCGGAAGTTTGGCTAAAGTTTCCATGAAGTAATGGGGACCGTATGGGAATGGGGTATATCCTGCCGCTCTAAAGTGGATGGATGTATGGAAGGATATTGACTTAGGGCTGAAAGGCATATCTCTAAGTGGACGCCTTAGAATCCATAGCAGGTTAGAGCAGTTAGTATACGGATAGAGATTACCGTACAACCATTATGTTTTTGAATGGCCTTGTGGACAATTTCCTAAGGTATGGTATCCTGAGTGGCCTAGCATGGTCGGTTAAGTAATTCACCTACTCGTTGGATGTAACCAACGGGTAATATGTTCCTTGGACTTGGAGTGGTCTCGGGACATTTCTTTAAATATTTGGCTTTGGGGCCATATGCGTTGATGAGATACATCAATGCTAGGGAAAGTTGAGTAGCATTGGGGTTAAGAGACTTAGAGTTGGTATAGGTGCCCCGAGGTGAGATGTACCATGATTTTTTGAGGTTAGGCTATTTGTGTCGAGTTATGTGGGCATCATCTTCCACCGTAGGAAGCTAGAATCGATAGTTAGTGAGGAATGCTTTGTGCTATGCTAGAGCACAAATGAAGTAGACTGAGATCGATAGGGTCGACCTTAGTCCGGGTTCATTTGGGACGTTGAGATAACGAAGGGTTCATTTAGGATGGTAGAATCCTAGTTTAGAGTAGTATACCCTTTATAAGAATCTGGTATGCCCGAATTTTGGGGGCAAAATTCCCTCTTAAGGGGGGGAGTATGTAACAACCCTCGATTTTTGGAGGCTCATTTTATATTATTTACCGCATAAGGTAATTATATAAAATGTTGGTACCGGGGTAGATATTAATTTTAGAAGTTAATATTTACTTGGATGTTGTGTATTTACCGTATATGTAGGTAAATGTCCTAATGTGGTGTGATTTATAGTGCCATGTATAATAAATGGCACAATAGTTAAATGATATTGGAACTTGAAATAATTTATAAAATTCCGGATGCCAGTTTAGAGGGTGTATTTAGTCTCGGAAGGTGCGAGATAGTCAAAATAAGTGCCATATTGTATTTTTGGGTTTCGGGCACTTTTACCTGGTTTTAGCTCAAATGCGTATTTGGGAGTCATTTTAATGCGGTATTAACCACTTGAGTTGGGAGTTTTAACTTAAGCCACGATTTAGTCTTCTAAATCCCCTAATTCCCTAAATTATGTCTTAAACATAGAGAGAAAAGGAAAGAAAGAAAGAAGAAGGGAAAAGAGGAGAAAAAAGAGAAATTTGGAGAATGAAGATGGATTGATGCTCCTACACAAAGAAATCTGAATCTGCAATGATAAGGCAAGTTTTCTACTTGCTAATATGTGATTTAAGATGTATAAATTGTATGATTAGTTGTGTATTTACATTTATGGGTTAAATGAGGAAATTGTGGGAATTAAACCTTAATCTTAGTTTTGAAAATGAAATTGTGGATTTTAGTAGTTAGTAATCATGTTGGGATGATTTTTAGGTAGATAAATATTGTTGGTTGTGTGTAAAAATGGAAGAGGATTGAGATTTGGAAAATTAGGGCTCAAAACACCTAGAACAAAACTAGGAAATTCTGCAAAACCGAATCGATTCGGCCTGGACGAATCGATTCGCCTTGAGATAGTTTCCAGGTCTGGGTCGATTGAACCAATTCGGATGGTCCGAATCGATTTGGAATTTATGCAGAAGGCAGGTTTTCTTGACCGAATTGATTCGGATGGTCCGAATCGATTCGCTTTCTTGAACCCAAATCGATTCGGCTAGGCCGAATTGATTCGGAAGTCCTGTAATTTGAGGGATTTTCTTAGTTTTGTCCCAATTCATTTTTCTTTAATTCTGGGGCCTAGGCACCTTCTTTAATGAAGTAAACTAGGTGTCCTAGAGTTGTAATTGAGTTAGTACTTTCCCTACACTAGGAATGGTTATGTGGGGACTTTTCCGGGGATACGCCCATTTGATGTTAGGGCATTCTTTTCTAGTTAATTATTATGAAACTAGGATTCCTAGAATTATGTTTGGGAGACTTTAGGAGCTCATTCGAGCTATATTAGCCCTGTCGGTTGTTAATAACACCATAAAAGTAAGTTGGGAGAATAAATTATAAGTTCATTCATTCCTTTGAGGTATGATAGTATTAGGGCTATAAAATAACACTCTAAAATATTTGGAGGTAATTAAGAGTTTCAATTACTCCTTTGAGGTTAGAAACGATATAATTTATCGTATGGCTCCGGGTAATAAGTTATATTATTCACAAGAAGTAAATAGTAATGGTTGCGGATAAAATGAAACATATACATGGAAATGAAATGAAATGGAAATGGTATTGATTTTAGTAAATGATAATTTACTTAATCATGAAACTGGTAAATGATAATTTACTTGATTTTGAAAATGATAAATAAAATAGTTTAAACACACCTCTCTAAATGACATCATAAGGGAAGTCCGCGCGCGAGGTGATGCCCCCTGACAAATTAACGCAGGGTGGATATAGTCCACAGGCCATGTGAGCGCTTATTGTTGTATATTTTTCTGCGATGGGTAGGAGATTACGGGTGTGGTCTTGACTATCCCGCAGGCACATGGCTTCTTCCCGACGTCTTGCGATATAGGTGCCTAGGTTGTCTTATGATAGGCCCTGGAAGATGATGGTCATTTAGGGGCGCGCATAGTGGGGAATCCCGGACGGGCGGTCTTAGAATCATTATATGTATATAAATACAACTATTCATCATCAAGTGGGACTTGATGGATTATATGCCATAAAGAGCATAAAGAAGTGCCACAAAGAGCACGGTATAATGCCACAAAGAGCATTTAATGTTTATTATATTCCTGCTAAGGAATGGTAATGCCAGGATGGGCATGTAATTGAGATAAAAGCCACAAAGAGCTTATAATTATAGTTACAATTTCCTAATAAAGAATAAACTATGAAATGAATCGGTGTATTTAATGGAAGTCTTTATTTATGTTTATCTTTCTTTTCCCCTACTTAGTTTATGTTTTAAATTATGTAGTTAGATAGTTATATCTCTCCTCATGATTTATCATTCATAACTGTCATACTCTTTATTCATCTGGTAATCATATAGAACCGGGCCCTGACCCGTTTACATTTCTTGCTGCATACGCATCTTGTCCCCACTCAGGTACTCCGCCGCAAGGATGCCTGATTTGAATTCCTATTCCGAGGTCCTCGGCGAGCCGTGATGCATTGCGGGTATCATGGGAAACATTTGGTGTAGACGTTTTAATTTTTATATTCTAGTTATGATCGGGTCTCTTTACTCGGGCGAGAGGCCCAAGCTTTTGTAAATGTCTAATGAAAAGTATTAAATAAATTATTGAATTGTTCAATACTGTTGTAAATTTTGTGGATCGACAGCATATCCAGTCCTCTATCTTATACTTGTTGTTATTATATATACATACTCTTAGGGTTTCCCATATCTTTTCAGGAGTTGGGTTGTTTGTTTTCCTTTATTTACTTTAAATTCAAAAAAAATTGGCAACCCGTTTTCTGAAAGTTTGGGTGGTTATCCTGGATACTCTATATTTTTATTGTGATGCTGAGAATGATTCCATCTATGATTCCGTTATATTGGAGTATTGGGCTGGCCACCCCTTATTTTGGTGAGCGGGTTGTCACATTCACCCACATCGCGCAACCTCCCTAGATGGCACTAGAGTATATAAATTAAATAAATATCTAATCACTGATATTTAATAGCACACATAATAAATACACACACACACACACACACACACACACACACACATATACACACACACACACACACACACACACACACACACACACACATATATATATATATATATATATATATATATATATATATATATATATATATATATATATATATATATATATATTATCACTACACCGTATATATAATATAAACCCCGGCTCTACCGTGCACTTAAAGATCTGTAACACTGGCCTGAAATTTTTCTGACTCTCTATCCCGACTCACTTAATTAATTTTCTCACTTAATAATTTGTCATCTTCCCGAGTCTATGGTCCGACTATAATATATTTAATTCACACCTCAATTAATATAATATTTTCCCCGAGTCTATGGTCCAACTCTAATATAAATACTCTACACATTAATTTATATGAAATTTGCCCAAGTCAACCATTCGACTCTCATTTAATTACTTTACACATTAATTAATTAATATTAAGCCGAGTCTGTGGTTCTACTCTCATTTAATTAATTTACACATTAATTAATTAATACCAATAAGAGTTTGTGGTCCGACTCTCATTTAATTAATTTAAACATTAATTAATTAATACTAATCTGAGTTTCTGGTCCGAATCTCATTTAATTAATTAATTCCAATCCGAGTTTGTGGTCCGACTCTCATTTATTTAATTTACACATTAATTAATTAATACTAATCCGAGTCTATGGTCCGACTCTCATTTAATTAATTTATTACCTTTCCGAGTCTACAGTCCGACTCTAATTTAATTAATTAACACATCAATTAATTTATTACTTGGTGTCGCCCAACCATTATATCCGGACTCGCTCACTTGGCCCATAACTTAATATTTCCCCAAGTCTATATTTTTCCCCATAACTAATTTTATTTCACCTCAATTCCTTTAATAATGTCGTGTCACCTAATTACAATACCCGAATATTTTTCCTCGGCCCAAAACCAATACTTATGAATTATTTCCCGAAATTTGTTGATCTCATGACATACAATTTTCACCCTCCTAAACTCAATTATATCACCCTATAATTGTTAAGGAATATATACCACATATGAATTTATCACTACATAACAAGTGGGGGGAAAATATAAATTAAAATTTCTCTTTATACATAAAACTGGCGAAACTGTCAAAATCCTGGGACCATCGATCGATCGATCCCCCTAGGTCGATTGATCGATCAAATAGGTGATCGTCTTCTCCGGCTTGCTGTTTCAGCCATTAACGAACCTTCAAGCTCTTGTTTCTTCTCAAACCCTTACCCAAATCACAACCAACATATTTTCCACACAAGAAAAGGTTCTAAACACCCTAGAGACCTTAATCTATCAACAAATTTATACAAAACCCTAAGTATATCCGATTTGGGTTTTTCACCCAGGTCTCGTTCTACCAAATCCGACCCCACCATATTCAATCCATTTAATCACTAATATATATTGTAATCCACTCTACAATTTAATCTTAAGAGTTCCAAATCATAACTTAACATCTATTGAGTAATTCAATCTGCCCATTACTCTAAATTCAGAAAACCCAATTTTAATTATGGTTACACACCCAAAACGATTTTTCATATACACACACTATGATATGAATTGATTATCATCAATTTAGGAAGCACAATAGTTAACCACTTGCTTGGAATTGTTCATAGGGTCTTATCCGTTGTTGTAAAGAAGGGTTGATGAGGAACACCCCTCCAAAAGACTCCCAATTGGCTTCTTGATTAGCTTCCTCTAATCCTCTCTCAAACCCTAGGTTTAGAATTCTCTATCTTCCGTTCTTAGTCCCTCAATTAGGTTAAAAACCCCGAATCCTATTTTTGGCCATATGGGCCTAATTAAAATAGCCCAAATCACCCCGTGTGGGCCCGATTATGCCCAAAAATACCCCGAGACCCAATTACTACCCTCGGGTACTCTTTTCAAACTATCTTGACCCATCCGGGCTCAACCGCGCACTCAGAATTGTCATCCGAAATAATTTTTGTCATTTCCAAATTTCATCCTCAAAATGCGACACACATTAATTCAGACAATTAAACTTAAAGTCCCCAATTATAAATAATTCTTCCCACTCAAATAAATTCTCCAAATCATAAATTTAATTTTCTCCAATTTAAATATTTTTATAACTCCCAAAAATAATTAATTATTAAATCCTCAAAATTACGGGGTGTTACATACTTCCTCCCTTACAAAGGAATTTCGTCCTCGGCATTAAGATGAGCGTAATGTTCTAAGCTTCACATATCACTCTCTAGTCATGTGCCTCTAGGCCTGCTATATCTATCTCTCCCGCTTCTGACCAAAAGTTACACAAGTATGCATTTAAATTAACCAGGGCGCCCATAAACCATATACCCGTGCTTAACCGCACAAAATTTGTCTTAATTAACCCGGGTGCCCATACACCCTGTTCCCGTGCTTTACCGCACGAAAGTTACCCGACTATGCTAGTCGTAACCCGTAATATAACTTCGAACATGTAGTCATATCATATATATATATATACATATATATATATATATATATATATATATATACTGCTCGGGGTACCCAACCCATGTACTAACGACCAAACATCTCCCCACTTTCCAACGTTGCACTAAGTTTCATGCGTGGAATGTCTCGCAAAGCAAAATCCAAACAAGGAACCCCCCGATACACTACTACATAACATTGTCGGTCGTTGAGATTCGTTAGACCCTCAGTCCATAGCACGTACCCCTAAATACTTGTCTTTTAACACAAAAGTATATACACCTACCCTCATGCTACCAAAGACAACTTAAAATACCGCACCTCTACTATCACTAGTCCTTGCGCAAAATAAACCCCGTGGTATCTCACTTTGCTTGAACATAAATCTAACCACCCTGATTCACTTTAGTAAACAACCCTACTTACCGGGATAAAATGTGAGAACACAAGACCTCACTTTGTGTCTATCGCACCACACAATATAACATATATACACACACACACATATACATAGGCTAAACACCCTCTCAGGTGATACCTAGTACCAATCATATCCTGGTGTCGCGAACACCAAAACTTATCCTTACTCACTGCAAATATTCAAATCCATCGCTATCCAGTCAATATTTGGGAAAATTATCAACCCTACTCCCATAATTCTCGAAAGTAGTAACCCCTCGCATAATTCAAACCTTTTCTCGGTGTACACCTCCACTCTCCCGTGGATAACACCAAAGAATTTTGCTACCCCACAAAATTTTTTCCCTACCTACTATGGCTGCCACAGCCAGCGTTCCCACTAAACTCGACTTATCCGTAAACTCTAGTAAAAATAATTCTTATATTGTGACACTCTCACTGTCACTCAAAACATACCCCATGCCCATAGGATAAAAGATAATTACCTCTATACTCTAGCTGCAATGGTTGATCATCGGGTCTCTGAGCAGCTTCCCCCTACCCGGACGCACCCATGACTTGTTGTAGTGGCTATACATCAAGGACCTCGTGCTGTAGTTGACCCATGTTATGCTTAGGGCAATCCCTATTTATGTGCCCCACTTCCCCACAAACAAAACACCTCCTAATAAATCCACCCTACCACTGATCCCTTCCTTGCTGGCCTTGTCAGAATTCCTGGCCATCCTACTGATAGCCTCCAGCTCTAAATCATTTAGCATGATTTCCCTGCCAAAAATCCTTCCCCTGATCTCCCCTAGTCTGCTGCTGGGATACCCCACTGGTAGTGTTCCCTCCTGCTTCATTCGACTGGATGGTTTCCACTCCCCTATTTCTTCCTTTCACGTGGAAGCGATATTCTTGACAGTGCAGGAGTGTTGCGTTAATGACATCTGTATAAGCTACTAACGCAAGATTACCAATCAAATGTTGTCTGATCCTCTAGACCAACCCATCCATGAACCTTGACTTCTTTTTTTCTTCATCGCTTACCTAATCCGGTACAAAATTTGGCAAACGAGTGAATTCTTCCTCAAAATCGGCCACTGAACGGCCCCCTTGTGTTACCTCTATAAATTTCCTCCTCATTTCAGTCTCAACTCCTGGCAGAAAATACTTTGGGTCAAATCGCACCCAAAACTCGATAATAGTTACTGTATCCCTTTCCTGAACTGTAGTGATCGACTCCCAACACTGTAGCGCTGCTCCCACTAAACTAAAAGTGGCTAGCATTTGCTTCTGTACCTCATTGCAATCTACCATGTGTAGGTGACGCTGAATATCTCTCTTCCACTGACATGCCAGTACCACATCTGAACCCCCTCAAAACTCTGGTGGATGGCCCTTTTGAAAGACCTCTCGTACTTTCTGCCACCCCGACGGCCCTGCGTGAGCCTGAACATCTGGCGCCACTAATACTTGTGGCTAATCTCATGGAAAGTACCATGCCATAGCGATCATCGTTGCTTCAACTGCCTGCACCCCTAATTCAGCTACCTATACCGTCGAAATCATCTCTGGTAGTTGTTACAATATCTCTTGCTCCTGATGAGCCTCTCTAGTCTCATCTCCCTCTGCTGCCCTAGTTGTTCTCTCTCTTTTGGGAAGCATATGAAATGAGAATCGAATCGTATGAGTTCATCCTTAAATATAATTTTGGCAGAAGAACGTAAAAGCGCGTACGTATAAGAATACAACAATCCAATAATAGGGCTCTATATAAAAGATTGCTAAGCTGAAATATGAAAAGATGCACAGATCCTAAGGACACTAGAACCTGATGCTCTGATACCATCTGTGACACTCCACCTAATAAAATACCGGGTGATCAGTCCTATACCAAATTAAAACAGGAATCCTAGTTGGTTCATCCTTAGCATCACTGTCGAAATTTTTTTAAAACTTGCTAACCACCTAGTATTCCAAAAGCTAGTGCCAAAATTTTAACTTTTTAATTAACAAAACAGTACATGCGGAATTAAATATAAACCATTCACACAACTGAATGAAAATCAATTGAATCATTAATTAAACAATTTGTCGAATAAACCATCGTCCACCAAAGCGAATAATCCAATACAAACATTCAACACTTGAATAATTACAACTAAAAACTGTACTGAGAAGTCTGGGCGACAAGCCCTAAATAAAACTGAAACTGATAAATGATTCCTACTTTAGGAATGAATGAATGTTGCGTCTAATCCAAACTCCTGCTAGCATCCACCTATGCCGCAACTCCGTGTCTCTGGAATAGAATGTCAAACTCGGCGTCCCTGTGGCTAGACACTTAAAAGGTTTTGAAAATAGTTTTGTAGCAAGGGTTAGAAACCAAAACATTTATAAAATATTTAGCAAGTAAATTAACTGCAGTAATTTAAAATGCATGAATGCGCTTCATATTTAAGTTAGTGTCGCACTCTCTTGAGGACATTCTCACCCCTCCACTATTGTGCACACCTAACGGTTACCTTAACCCCACCTAGTTGTACTACCATGTCCAACTAGTCCTGGTATAACCTTCCCTTGCCATACTACTCTAACCCGAGTATAATTATTCATGAATTATAAGTTGTCTCACCAATTAACTTAATTAATTCCTTCTTAAATAATAGCATATAACTGTGTCAGAAGTTATACAAAGTAAATAAATCACACATTGTATTATCATCCGCATATAATATTAAATACCATTATATACGTACCTTTACTAAAACATCCACCCATATATCATACGTATATCCATCCCTCCGAGTATACCCTCGCCGAATGATTTCCTCTAAAGTGATATCTCACTAGGTGTGCTCACATAACCTAGTTACCCAAGTTGGAATCGCTCACCAACCTGGCCTAAAACATAAACGAAGTGGAGGAAGTCACATTCTTTCCCTAAAAGTGAGATAAGCCCCTCACCCATATACCGGACGCTATGACCTGGAGATATACTCACCCTACTCCTCAAGCTAGGGGATTCACCAACATCGCGCAACCTCCCTAGATAGCACTAGAGTATATAAATTAAATAAATATCTAATCACTGATATTTCATAGCACACACAATAAATACACATATATATATTATCACTACACCGTATATATATAATATAAACCCCGGCTTTATCGTGCACTAAAAGATCCGTAACACTAGCCTGATATTTTTCTAAGTCTCTGTCCCGACTAACTTAATTAATTTTCTCACTTACTAATTTATCATCTTCCCGAGTCTATGGTCCGACTCTAATATATTTAATTCACACCTCAATTAATATAATATTTTTCCCATGTCTATGGTCCGACTCTAATATAAATACTCTACACATTAATTTATATGAAATTTGTCCAAGTCTATGATTCGGCTCTCATTTAATTAATTTACAAATTAATTAATTAATATGAAGCCGAGTCTGTGGTTCGACTCTCATTTAATTAATTTAAATATTAATTAATTAATACCAATCTGATTCTGTGGTCCGACTATCATTTAATTAATTTAAACATTAATTAATTAATACTAATCTGAGTCTGTGATTCGACTCTCATTTAATTAATTTACACATTAATTAATTAATACAAATCCGAGTCTGTAGTTCAACTCTCATTTAATTAATTTACATATTAATTAATTAATACTAATCCGAGTCTGTGGTCCGACTCTCATTTAATTAATTTATTACCTTCCCGAGTCTACAGTACGACTCTAATTTAATTAATTAACCCATCAATTAATTTATTACTTGGTGTCGCCCAACCATTATATCCGGACTCGCTCACTTGGCCCATAACTTAATATTTCCCCGAGTCTATATTTTTACCCATAACTAATTATATTTCACCTCAATTCCTTTAATAATGTAGTGTCACCCAACTACAATACTCGAATATTTTTCCTCGGCCCAAAACCAATACTTATGAATTATTTCCCGAAATTCGTTCATCTCATGACATACAATTTTCACCCTTCTAAACCCAAATTATATCACCCTATAATTGTTAATGAATATATACCACATATGAATTTATCACTACATAGCAAGTGGGGGAAAATCTAAATTAAAATTTCTCTTAATACATAAAACTGGCGAAACTGTCAAAATCCTGGGACCATCGATCGATCGATCCCCCTAGGTCGAACGATCGATCGAACAGGTGATCGTCTTCTCCGGCTTGCTGTTTCAGCCATTAACGAACCTTCAAGCTTTTGTTTCTTCCCAAACCCTTACCCAAATCAAAACCAACATATTTTCCACTCAAGAAAAGGTTCTAAACACCCTAGAGACCTTAATACATCAACAAATTTATACAAAACCCTAAGTATATTTTATTTGGGTTTTTCACCCAGGTCTCGTTCTGCCAAATCCGACCCCACCATATTCAGTCCATTTAATCACTAATATATATTGTAATCCACTCTACAATTTAATCTTAACAGTCCCAAATCATAACTTAACATCTATTGAGTAATTCAATCTGCCCATTACTCTAAATTCAGAAAACCCAATTTTAATTATAGTTAAACATCCAAAACGAATTTTTATATACACACACTATGATATGAATTGATTATCATCAATTTAGGAATCACAACAATTAACCACTTGCCTGGAATTGTTCGTAGGGTCTGATCCGTTGTTGTAGAGAAGGGTTGATGAAGAACACCCTAAATTAGTCCATTAATTTGGCTCCAAAAGACTCCCAATTGGCTTATTGATTAGCTTCCTATAATCCTCTCTCCAACCCTAGGTTTATAATTTTCTATTTGCCGTTACTAGTCTCTCAATTAGGTTAAAAACCCTTAATCCCGTTTTTGCCATATGGGCCTAATTAAAATAGCCCAAATCACCCCATGTGGGCCTGGCTATGCCCAAAAATACACCGAGACCCAATTACTACCCATGAGTACTCTTTTCTGACTATCTCGACCCATCCGGACTCAACCGTGCACTCAGAATTGTCATCCAAAATACTTTTTGTCATTTCCAAATTTCGACCTAAAAATTCGACACATATTAATTCGGACAATTAAACTTAAAGTCGCCAATTATAAATAATTCTTCCCACTCAAATAAATTCTCCAAATCATAAATTTAAGTTTTTCCAATTAATAGATTTTTATAACTCCCAAAATAATTAAATATTAAATCCTTAAAATTATGGGGTGTTACAAATGTGTCCTTGAAACTTCAATCAAACAACACACAATGTAAGCGAACATAGTTCATGCCTTTGGGCTACGCACATACCTAATGTACCTAAATGACCTATCAATCCCAGTAATACACGACACATAGTGAGACACCCTAAGTTATATGTTCTGGAACACACATCCAGACCTCCCTGGAATCTCCAAGGTGGGATTGCCCTCTGCACGGAACCTACCGTGATAGCAGGCTGCCTAGGTATGTTCACGCACATAATCAATTAAATAATAGGTAATCACACAACCTATATATACATATATTCATTAGGTATGCACATATACAACCCATTATATAAACTCGTACGTATTATATATCTCTCGATTACTTAGTGCACTATTAATTTACAATTTTTAACCTCTTATTGTACATGTTTGAGTATCGCTCACTACACAAAGGGTCCTATCTACCCCTTAAGTTATTTCAGTAGATAATACACTCATACGCTACTGGTCAGAATCATAGGTTCACTCGTACTTCTCGTAACCCATTCTAAGTCCTACAAACTCAATAAATATTAAAATATTCTCAATAAATTCCTAGCCTTAACTCTTCTTAATTGGGTAAACCTCAACCCTACCATAGACCTACTAGAATTTAACTATGTCCCACACTATAATTGAAAATTTTCCCAAAAGTCTTCCCATAAATTATTTTTAAATTCAGGGGATAAAATAAAGAAATTGGCCAAATCTAGATAGCAAAATCGAGTCGACCTTGACCCGAATCGATTCGCCAAATCGAATCAATTCGGCCAAAGAACCGAATCGATTCGAGACAAGAAGGTTGCAATGTCATGAGTTTCCAACCATATCTAATTATTCAAACCTCTATTAGACAATCCAAAACTCCCAACCAAAATTATTGAACATCAAATACATGTGTATGGACGATTTCTAACATAAACAACACATTAAATCCATACGAAAACTATCCAAGAACATATTTAAACCCCATAACCTTAAAAACCCTAGTTTATGGTGTTCTTTATGTGTAATCAACAAGTTACCCAAATTTATTTCTTTTTATTCATCTCATAACATCTGATTTTGAATTCTCTACATAAAGTAATTTATTCTACACACATTCCTATATCAAATCATGAATTTTCCCGTCCAATTCCTAAGAATTAATCCCAAAACGTGAATTTTAAACGCTAATCTACATGTGTATTATAACGTGCTTAAATGAATCGCAAGATAAATGTAACACCCCATATTTTTTATGCTTCTTAAATATTTAATTAATTAAATAAAGGTGCAAAAAATTAATCGATAATTAATTCGAATTAAATAAATATTAACTAGCGTGATAAGGTTTAGTATTTATTAGTGATAATTATATTGAATATTACTCAGAAAATAAAGTAATATATGATTGTAAGTATGATCGTGAATTTATGAGAATTGTCACGAGTGAGAAATACGATAATTAAGATAGGATGCGCGTGTCAGTCGTGTCGGGACTAAATTAATGGAATAAAAAAATAAATTATTTATTAGTCACCCATATGGTCATTTTGAGTGCACCAATGTGTCTGGAAGGGTCGAAATAGTCAGAAAAGTCTACCCGGGGTTTAGTTTGGCTCCCAAGGCAATTTCAGCCCAAATCGGCATCCCAGGAGGGCATTTTGGTAATTTGCATTGTTGGGTGAATTGTACCTACGAAATTCCATAGGTTTATATTCTATGGGAAAAAGGGGGGTTAGGTTAAACTATGTGAGAATTAGAAGAAATCCACAGAGGGCCCATAGGTGGAAGAGGAAGGAGAGTCTAAGGCTAGACCCACCGCTTAGCACCCCCCCCCCCCCCTCCCCCACCAGATTATAGATCGTCGGAGGAGGAACACTAATCTAGCATCTTCTTCAATGTATGAGACCTAAATACAAAAGGAAAGTGTTTAAATATTTCTAGATTAGAGGAATAATATAACCCATGTTAGTGTAGGTTGAAATTGATTATGAATCATGTGTGAAATTGATGAAATTGGAGAAATTAAATCCTAATTGGAGATTGAAAATTAAGTAGGATTGAGTCGCCATGATAGGCAAATGATTACCCACGAATTTTGATTTAAATTGATGAACAAGTATGAAGTTTTATGGTAGCGATTGAAGCATATGACAACCTAGGGCTCATAATGATTATTCTTGAATTAAACCCAAATAAAATGATGTCTTTGAATTGTGTTCGGTAATCATTAGAACCAGTTTATATATGTTAGTATAACATTTGGTAACGTTGAATTGATGTTTGGGATGATTATAATATAGATTTGGAGTTGGAAATTGATGATACCCGTAAGAACATAAGTGCATATTTTTCTAGACCTATAGGGGTGAATCGATTCGGTCGAAGGCGAATCGATTCGGCTGCCCAGTTTTGCCCAATTTTCACCTTTTCTTAATTATGGTTAGAAATTCATTTAGAATTTATTCCTGGGAATTATTTTAAATTACTTGGGCATATGTTAGAGAACCATCAGCCCTAGGTTGGGCATTAGGCTTGATTTCATAATGGTGTATTTAGGGACAAACGTAAGTAGGTTAACGTGAGGGAATTACCTAATTTGGAGATTAATTTGGGTTATGGGAATTCGAGGACAATGAAGGTTAAGACCAGTAGGACAAAGTTAGTACCTACTAATATTTTGAGGTAGAATAATGTGTACACTTTGAGTGGTGAAGGAATACTCGGGAGCATACGATAAAGAGAGAAAATGGTATCCAAGTCAATGTAGGATATTCTGGATAATAATATACAACGTATGAGAATTATTATATGGGACATGAGTATACCTATATCTGTGTTATATATAGGTGAGACAAATACATATTATATGATTGATTTATTATGTGTGTATGATATACCTGCGCTACTTGCTATTGCGGGAGGTTGTGAAGGTGACAATCTTATCTTGAGAAGCCTTTGGGGGGGGGGGAGGGGGGAGATTTAGACTTGTGCCTCAGAACATCAGACTTAGGTTAGATTGCCATTTCTGTGAACAATGTTATTGAACGGTCATTTGGGTGAATAGGTATGTGCGTAACCCAACGGCTTAGGACTATGTTCACCACCAAATATGTGTGATTTTTATTCTTATGGTTCGTGAGTGATTCCGAACCATCAGTCCTTATTTAGTACGAGATGTACTGGGACTTAATAGCAGAGTATGCATGCACCGCAACTGAGTCTAGGGGTGCCGTATTGGTATATATATAATATAATGATTATGTATATATAATTGTGATATTATCTACTGCGTGAAATTTGTAGATAAACAAGAAAATGAATTCTTAAATGACTTAAGTATGTGAACAGTTAACCTCGTTGTGAAACTCTTACGGTAATATCAAATGCAAGAACATTTAATAATGATAGTATGTGGGAAATACGGGCTATTACTATAGGTGTTGGTTTCTATGTCTATAATCCATTTAGATGATGACAATGACTAGAACGGTTTAGAGGTACGTTAGACGTGCACAATAATTGAGAGGCGAGAATCTCAAGTGAGTGCCCAAAAAGTTAACATGTGTATTATATTTGCTTTACCACAATTTAAATACTTACTAAATGATTTTAAAATATTTTACATTCGGGCTCTGACCCGTCTCTTGAAAAATCTCTTTTTCATGTGAAATTATTTTTAGGCGTCTAGCCACAAGGACGCCAAGCTTAGACTATCAGACCTCTTGACGTGCTGCAGCTTTTGTGGGAGTTGCAGATCCTCTCACGTAGATGCCTCCACATCTATCATCTCAGTTATATTATTTAGGCTTTCGAGTTAGGGCATGTCTCATCCATTCTCATTTTAGTTTTGTGAGAGAGACATTGTACTAAATTATTTTAGTATTTTATTATTAATTTTATTTTATTATTATTACTATATTTGATGGTTTGGATTCTTTTCACTGGGATGAGTATTCCAGTTTTATTATATTCAGTTAGATGGTGTTTTATTCATTGTTTATCTATTCATGAGATTGGTGAACATATTAAACGGTTTAATTTAATTGACACTAATTATTGGGTTAAATGTTTTGACACTAGCTTAAATAATTATTAGGTGATTAATAAAAAAAATGTTTTTCGACAGTGATGCATCCTATTTAAATTTTATAAAGGACTGATCACTCGGTAATTAATTGGACGAGGTGTCACAGGTGGTACCAGAGCATCAGGTTTTAGATCCTTTTAGGATCTGTACATCATATTATGCTTTCAGCTTGGCGTTCTTTGATATAGAGCCCTAATATTAGGATTTTTGCATTCTTTATTACATGATTACGTCTTCAGCTATTTGAGATTTAATAACTGTGGAATTATAAATTCCTTCTCGTTTCATATGCCTTCCAAACGTGCACCCAGGGACAGAAATGCCCAACCGGAGCCACAGCAAGCCCAGGCTCAGGGTACAATGAATGCTACCGAGGTTATTGCCTTTGTTGCTCAGCCAGTTAATGCAGCACTTACCGTAGTTCAGCAGTCCCCACCACCAGAACATGTAGTGGTTCCATCACCAGTACATACATTCCCTTTTGTTTGGGAATGAGTCAGAGATGCCTTCCAGAAGGCACATCCCCCAGAGTTCCAGGGGAGTTCAGATGTGGTTGTCGCGAGCCAATGAATGAAAGATATCCAACAGCATTTGAGGATGTATGAGTGCATGCAGGTGAAGATGTAGATACTAGCTACTTTCAAGCTAATTGGGGTTGCATTATAGTGGTGGGAGTCCATTAATACCATGGAGGAGCGTGATGTTTTGATTATTCAAGACTTCTGGGTGCGGTTTGACCACAAATTTCTTCCTTCTGCTATCCAGATTGAGATGAGGCAGAAATTACTGGACCTCACTCAGGAAGGGAAGATGGTAGCAGAATATGAGGATGAGATTACTAGACTAGTAAACATGGTACTAGATGAGGTGCCTACTGAAGAGAATAAATTCATATGTTTATTGATGGCCTGAACTGGAGGATTCGACAACATCTTCTGGGTAACCTCTCTTTGCAGTCTTATACCGATGTACTGAATGCTGCATTACTACACTTCCAAGATAACCTCTTCCATGTTAAGGGGAGCAAGAGAGGAGGTGAGTCCATCCAGCAGGGCAGGACATGTGGGGGGTAGTGCCAACGGGTCACCAACAGCTCAGAGTCCGTAGAGGCAGAGTGAGCAGGGTTCCCATTAGGGAGATTCTGCTAAGAGGTTGAGATTAGGGGGCATTCCTCATGGAAATGGAGGTTTTATACATAGCCACCAAGGTCATAATGGCCAGTAACAGTTCCATCAGGGCCAAGGGAGAAGTTGTAACGGCCAGCAAGGCTGAGGCCAACAGGGGCTAATGGGAGCTAACTACACATGTAAATATTTCACTTGTGGCAAGGCTATCCATAAACGATTTGATTGACCCGACAAGGGGAAGTATCGTCAGTAATAGGATGATCACCAGGAGCCCCAGAGACCGATCTTCCCAGCCGCTCTCCCAGCACCAGTGCCAGTTCCAGCTTTGCCTACCATCTTAGTAGCCCAGATTCAGCAGGGACAACTACAGTATGGGCGTGTTTGAAACATCCACTAGGCATAATCTCCACAGTCTCCGCCCACAGTTGAGGGCATGTTTTCTATCCACGAGTCTACGGGAATATTTTGTTTGACACCGGGGCCTCACACTCTTTCGTAGCCACTAGATTTTTACGGGCCACAAGGTTATTAGATACGACCGACAGTGGAGTGACTTGTGTAGACTCGTCATTGGGTAATGTGTCGATGATTTTCTTTATATGCCCGGGTGTGGTTATAGTGATTGGGAGGCTTATTTTGCCAGCCGATATGGTTGTTTTATACGTGTCCGAGTACGAAGCTATTTTTGGGATGGATTAGCTAGTCGCATATAAGGCCATGATTGATTGCTTTAGTAAGACTTTTATTTTTGCCACCCCTAGACAGGAGAGGTTTATAGTGGTGATGCATCTTCCTGAGGGAGGATCGACCACCCACTTGTTCTATATAGAGGAGGTGACCTCTACAAGAGTTTTGATTCCCCTTTATTAGATTCCGATTATTCGTGAGTACATTGATGTATTTCATGATATACCGGCGCTACCGTTGAGTAGAGAAATAATATTTTTGATAGATTTTATGCATGACACTATGCTGATTTCCCATGCGCCTTACCGTATGGCTCCGATGGAGATGAGGGAGTTACGGGACGAGATCAAGCATCTGTTGGGATAGGACTTCATCCGTAGGAGTACCTCACCTTGGGGTGCCCCAGTTCTATTTCTGAAGAAGAGGGATGTATCCTTGCGATTATGCATGGATTATTAGGAGTTGAATAAAGTCACAATACGAAATATGTATCTATTTCCTCGCATCTATGACTTATTATACCAGTTTAGAGGAGCTACCTACTTCTCGAAGATAGACTTGAGGTCGGGATACCATTAGTTATGGATCAGGGAGCAGGACATGTCTAAGACTACCTTTCTAAAGAGATATGGGTCCTACGAGTTTTGAGTTATGTCGTTTAAGCTAACCAATGCACCATCAGTATTTATGGACTTAATGAACAAAGTGTTTAGAGATTTCCTAGATCCATTTATCATTGTATTCATAGATGACATCCTGATTTATTCCCAGATTAAGGAAGAGCATGCCGAGCATTTGTGTCGGGTTCTGTAAAAACTACACGAGCATCAACTGTATGCTAAGTATGAGAAATATGGGTTTTATATAAAGGAGGATTACTTTTTGGGTAATATCGTCTCTGAGTTGGGGATATCAGTGGACCCGAGCAAAGTGTCACCAGTGAGGGAGTGGGGATAGCCCACGACATCGACATAGGTGCGTAACTTCTTGGGGTTGGCCGGGGTATTACAGACGGTTCATCCGAGGGTTCTTCAAACTTACGGGTTCGATGACTAATTTGATCAATAAGGGTGTGACTTTTATTTAAGATGATACGTGTCGGTTGGCATTTGATGAGCTAAAGGAAAAGTTTACTTCAGCACCGATTCTAGCACTGCCCGTGCCGAAAGTGGAGTACATAGTCTATATTAATGCATCGTTACAGGGACTTGATGGAGTGTTACAGTAGGAGGATTAGGCTATAGCTTATGCTCCCCATAAGATTAAGCATCACAATAGGAATTACCCTACCCACGACTTGGAGTTAACAGCAGTCATGTTTGCAGTTCGGATTTGGAGACATTATCTATCGGGGGAAAAATTTTGCCTGTTCACAAATCACAAGTCACTGCAGTACTTTTTCACTCAGAGAGAGTTGAAGATATGTCAGCGGAGGTGTCTTGAATTTGTGAAGGACTACTAGTTCGATATCCAATACCACCTGGGGGAGTCTAACATAGTAGCTGATGCATTGAGCTGGAGGCAAGAAGGTGAGGTGGATGAGGTGTGGAAGGCAAAATGGAAGGAGTTGGGACACTAGGATGCAATTTCCTAATCATTAGTGTCAGCTATGATAGTAACGCCCCAGATAGTCACGAGGGTTGTACAAGCTCAGAAAATAAATCAATTCTGTCAGGCTTGGATCAGACAGCTCCTAGCCGAGCGAGCTGAGTCTTATTATGTCGGTTCAAATAGTGGTTGGCCCTTTAATGGACGCCTAGTTGTTCCAGATGGAGAGGATCTACGACCTGTGGTGATGATTGAGTCATATGGATCTCGATTTATGGTACATCCCGACGGGGATAAGATGTACCAGGCTATGAGGCAGAAATATTGATGGAGTGGAATGAAGATAGACATTGTTGAGTTCATCTTAAAGTGTGCTACCTGTCAGATAGTCAAGGTGGACCAACAGAAACTGAAAGTGTTTCTTCAGCCACTGTATATTTCTATATGGAAATGGGATAGCATTTCTATGGATTTCATCACAGGGTTTCCTAGTTCTCGGAGGGGTCATGATTCAATACGGGTGATTGTGGATCAGTTGACTAAGGTAGCCAATTGTCTGCCAGTCTCGACTGACTATACTAGGGCATAGTATGCCTAGATTTTTATTATGGAGGTAGTGAGATTACACGAGGTGCCCCTAAATATTGTGTTCGATCGGACAAGATTTTTGTGTCTCATTTTTTACAGAGCTTATAGGAGGCCATGGGTAGGGAGTTGTGTTTGACTACGGCCTATCACCCGTAGACGGATGGGAAGACCGACTGGACTAATCAAATATTGGAAGATATGTTACATTTGTGTATTCTCGATTTTAGGGGAGCTTAGGAGCAGTACCTTCTGGTGGTGAAGTTCGCATACAATAACTCCTATCACTTTACTATTGGCATTTCCCCATTTGAGGCGTTGTACGATAGACATTGTCATTCTCCTACTTACTGGTTACAGGTGGGGGGAAATAATGAACTCGGGCCAGAGGCGATTCAGGATACATCAGCCAATATTGAAATGATTAGAAGTCTCATACGGGTTGCTCGTGATAGACAGAAGAGCTACACCGATGCTAAGAGGTTCTTTAGGGAGTTCAGTGTGGGGGACCAGGTATTGCTACGAGTATCTCTTATGAAGGGGATAATGACATTTCAGAAGAAAGGGAAGTTAGCGCCGAGGTATGTAGAGTCATTCCCTATAATTGAGCAGATTGGGCCGGTGGCTTATAAACTTGGGTTACTTGATCACTAGCATAGGATTCAGATGTGTTCCACATTTCTTTGTTGAGGAGATATCTTCGGGATGAGTTGGCACACAATCACATTGCTTTAAAGGAGATTGATCTATAGCCCAATAGTTCCTATGAGGAGGGGACAGTTGTTATCCTAGACTGTGGGGAGAGAAAATTGAGGTCGAAGGTAGTACCATTAGTACGTGTTCAGTGGCAGCATCATAATATCGAGGAGTCTACCTGGGAGCGCGAGGATGAGATGAGCGAAAAATATCCAGAGTTCTTTTTACCAGGTATACCATTATTTTTCGAATTTAGGGAAGAAATTCTATTGTAAGGGGGAAGTATGTAACACCCTGTATTTCTAATGCTTCTTAAATATTGGATTGCTTAAATTAAATATGGGAAAATTTAATTGATAATTAATTCGGATTAAATAAATATTAACTAGTGAGATAAGGGTTTGTATTTATTAATAAGAATTGTATTGAATATTATTGAGTGAATAAAGTAATATATGATTGTAAATATGATCGTGAATTTATGAGAATTATCGCGAGTGATAAATACGACAATTACGGTAATTAAGATAGGACGCGCATGTTAGTCGTGTCGGGACTAAATTAATGGAATAAAAAAAACTTATTTATAAGTCACCAATATGGTCATTTTTAGTGTGCCAATATGTCCAGAAGGGTCAAATAGTCATAAGAGTCTAGTCGGGGGTTCAGTTTGGGTCATGGGGCAATTTTAGGCGAAACCGGCATTCTAGGAAGGCGATTTGGTAATTTACATTTTTTGATAAATAGTGCCTACGAAATTCCACAGGGTTATATCTGATTCAAAAAAGGGGGGTTAGGTTAAACTACGTGAGAATTAGAAGAAATCCATAGAGGGGACATAGGAGGAAGAGGAAGGATAGTCTAAGGCTAGAACCACCGCTTAGCACCACCGCCGAATTATAGATTGGAGGAGGATGAACACTAATCCAGCGTCTTGTTCAAAGGATCTGACCTACTTACAAAAGGAAAGTGTTTAAATCTAGCTTGATTAGAAAAATAATATAACCCATGTTAGTGTAGGTTGAAATTTATTATGAATCATGTGTGAAATTGATGAAATTGGAGAAATTAAATCATAATTGGAGATTCAAAATTATGTAGGATTAATTCCCCATGATAGGTAGATGATTACCCATGAAATTTGATTTAAATTGATGAATAAATCTGATTTTTTATGGAAGTGATTGAAGAAGGGGACAACCTTGGGTTCATAATGATTATTCTTGAATTAAACCCAAAGAAATTGATGTCTTTGATGAAATTGTGTTCGGTAATCATTAGAAATTGTTTATGTATGTTAGTATACCATTTGGAAATGTTGAATTGATGTTTGGGATAATTAGAATCAATATTTGGGGTTGTAAATTGATGAAACCCGTAAGGACATAAGTGTAAATTTTTCTAGACCTGTAGGGGCGAATCGATTCGGTCGAAGCCGAATCGATTCGACTCTCCAGTTTTGCCCAATTTCTTCTTTTGTTAGTTATGGTTAGAAATTCATTTAGAATTTATTCTTGGAAATTATTTTAAATTACTTGGGCATATGTTAGAGGACCATCAGGCCTAGGTTGGGTATTAGGCTTGATTTCATAATGGTGTATTTAGGGACAAACTTCAGTAGGTTAACGTGAGGGAATTACCTAATTTGGAGATTAATTTGGGTTATGGGAATTTGAGGAGAGAGATGGTTAAGACACGTAAGACAAAGTTAGTACCTACAAATATTTTGGGGTAGAATAATGTTGACACTTTGAGTGGTGAAGGAATACTCGAGAGCGTACAATAAAGAGTGAAACTGGTATCCAATTCAACGTAGGATATTCAGGATAATAATATACTACGTATGAGAATTATGATATGGGATGTGAGTATACCTATATATATATATATATATATGTGTGTGTGTGTGTGTGTGTGTGTGTGTGTGTGTGTTTGTGTATTTATGTATAAGACGAATACCTATTATATGATTGATTTATTCTGTGTATGGCATACCTACGCTGCTTGCCATCGCGGGACGTTGTGAAGGTAACAGTCTTATCTTGAGGAGACTTCGGGGGGGGGGGTGATTTTTACTTGTGCCTCAGAACATAGGACTTAGCCTGGATTGCCATTTTTGTGAACAATGGTATTGAATGGTCGTTTGGGTGTCTAGGTATGTGCCTAACCCAAAGGCTTAGGACTATGTTTGCCTCCAAATATATGTGATTTGTATTCCTATGGTTCGTGAGTGATTCCGAATCATCAGTCCTTATTTATTACGAGATGTACGGGGACATGATAGCAGAGCATGCATACACCACAGCTGAGTCTAGGGGTGTCGTATTGGTATATATAATATAGTGATGATTATGTATATATACTTGTGATATTATCTATTGCGTGAAATTTGTCGATAAAGAAGATAATGAATTCTTAAATGACTTAAGTATGTGAACACTTAACCTATTTATGAAACTCTCACGGTAATATCAAATGCAAGAACGTTTAATAATGATAGTATGTGGAAAATATGGACTATCACTACGGGTGATAGTTAGAAGATTTAGGTTTATAATCCATTTAGGTGATATCAATGACTAGAACGGGTTAGAGGTACATTGAGCGTGCACAATAGTTAAGAGGTGAGAATATCAAGTGAGTGCTCGAAAAGCTAACATGTGTATTATCTTTTATTTACTGCATTTTATATACTTGATAAACGGTTTTAAAATATTTTACACTCGGGCTCTGACCCGTCTCTTGAAAAATCTCTTTTTCTTGTGAAAGTATTTTTAGGTGTCCAGCCGCAGGGATACCAAGCTTAGACTCTCAGACCTCTTGACGTGCTGCAACTGTTGTGGGAGTTGCAGGTCCTCGCATTTAGACGCCTCAACGTCTATCATCTCAGTTCTATTGTTTAGGCTTTCCAGTTAGGGCATGTGTCGCCCATTCTCATTTTTATTTTGTCATAGAGACATTGTACTCAATTGTTTCAGTATTTCAGTATTAAGTTGGATTTATCAATATTATGTTTGATGGTTTGGGATTCTTTTAACTAGGATGACTATTCCAATTTTATTATATTCAGTTAGATGGTGTTTTATTCATTGTTTATCTATTCATGAGATTGATGAACGTATTAAATGGTTTAATTTAATTGACATTAATTATTGGGTTAAATGTTTAACACTAGCTTAATTAATTATTAGGTGATTAATAAAGAAAAATGTTTTTCGACGGTGATGCTAAGCATGAACCAACCGGGTATCCTATTTTAAATTTTACAAAGGAGTGATCACCCGGTATTTAATTGAGTTGGCTGTTACAATAAATACTTGCATTTTCAATTGCAATTTATGTTCCTTTTTTGTTTTATGAAGATGTTATCCTTCTCTTCCGATCCACACTCTGATGGTAAAGATGGTGAAAGAATGGTGTCGAAAGCTCTAAGAACACTCTGTTCTTCCTCTCTTATGGCATCCATTGGTTTTCTTTGGTTCTAACCCTAGCCTTTGACAACTATAGGCTGATATAACACTTAAAAATTCGTACCTCCTCCAACCCTAGTCTTCCAATTGACCAAAAAACCTATAAGGGGCCCTTATCGGGTGTCGAGTTGGTCTAAAATTGCCTCGGGACCGAATCTATACACCCGGGTACACTATTTTAACTATTTGAACCCATTCAAAATCAATCGTGACCTTAAAATCACAATCTAAGTCATTAGAAAATAATTTTCTATCTCGACCTCATATAGTCTACACACGACACCCAGTTGAGATATACGACCGTCACGCCACTATCACTCGGCATGACGTAAAATAATAAATCATTATTCACTTAGTAATTATATTCAATAAATATTAATATTTATCTCTCCTGATTAATATTTTAGTCAACACATAATATTTTATTCAATTAAATTACGTAACATGTGTAATTTAAATTAATCGAAATAATTAAATTTTAAAGAATCAGAAATACGGGGTGTTACATACTTCCCCACTTATAAAGGAATTTCTCCCTCGAATTTGGGATGTACCTGCGGTGAATAACTCTCGATATTGCTCGCGCCTATCATCCTCCCACTCTCATGTCGACTCATCAATATTATGGTGGCCCCACTGAACTTGAACCAAGGGTACCACCTTAGACCGCAGTTTATGCTCACTACGATCAAGTATCGTCATAGGTCTTTCCTTGTATGAGATATAAGGATGAAAGCCGATCTCCTACAATGGGACATGCCAAAAAGCTCTCTCGCTCCGCTGGTACCTCTTTAGCGATGACATGTGGAACACATCATTAATACGTTGTAAGTGCTCCGGTAGTCCCAGCCGATATGCTACTTATCCCACCCTCTCTATAATCGAAAATGGTCCCGCATATCTCGATGCCAGTTTCCCTTTCTTACCCAATCTCATGACCCCCTTCATAGGAGACACCCGCACCAACACCTGGTCACCAACCTCAAGCTCTATGTGCCTCTTGTCGGCATTGGCGTAACTCTTCTCCCTATCCTAAGCTATACGAATGCGCCCTCGAATTAGCTCAATCATGGCAGTGGTGTCCCGAATCATCTCCGGCCCCAGTAGCTTGTTGTTGTAACACCCCAGATTTTTAATGACTTTAAAATGGGATTAATTAGACTTAATTGAGGGATAATTGAAAATATATCTGGATTTAAATATTACTTAAGAATAAAGTAATATGTGATTTATGTTGAATATTACTTAATAATAAAAAGTAATATATAAGAGTATGACTTTACATATGATTATGATTTTATAAATTATCGCGAGTTGTGAATACGATAATTACGGTAATTAAGTCGGGACGCGCGTGTGAGTCATTTTGGGACTATATTTAAATGGAATGAAAAGTAAATTATTTTTATGTCATCCCAATGGTCGTTTCAAGTGCACCGTTAAGTCTAGAAGGGTCAAAATAGGCAGAAAAAGTCTACGTAGGGGTTTGATTTAGGTCTCGGGTCAATTGGGAACCAAAAGGACACCCCAGAGGGGTATTTTGGTCATTTTATTTGGGAGGTGAATAGTAACTACGAAAATTGGGTTTTATTATATAAGTGAAGAGATTAGAGAACTTAGGTTCATTCACCCAAAAACAAAGGAAATGTCTTTGAATAGAGTGAGAGGTTTTTCCAAGGAGAGGAAGAGGTTTTGAGAGCAAACCAAGGGACAAACCACCTTGCACCACAACTGGAAAAGTGATCGAAAAAGAGGGGGGGCATCCTACACATATCTTCTCCAAAGGATCATACCTACACATAAAGAAAGGTGTAATTGGTGTTCGAATTAGTGAGTATAATATCCATGTTAAATTAGAAGAGATAAACATCCATGAAAACTATGAATCAAAGATGAAAATCTGATGATTTTGATATAATTCTTGAAATGGAAATCATTTAGGATTATTCCTTTGATGAAATTAGAATTAACACCACAAAATTTTGGGTTTACTTGATGAGAAAACTATGGGGTTTATATCTATTCTTGAGAAAAAATTATATATTGCAATTTTTTTTAATTTAAAATAAGATTTGCATGATTAATTGAAACTCGATGATGATTTTGATATGTTTGATGTTATAAATCATGTATATACTTGGATATATCATTTGGGATTGATTCTTGGGATGTTGGAATCATCTGAAATTGGGATTTACGTACTGTTTCTGGGTTAAAAATGGGGTCTGGGAAGCACAGAATTCGAGGAAGGCGGAGGTTGGAAAAGATGAAGGTTCGTTTGAACGACATTACAACACGTTCAAACTGGATTGTATCTCATTCGAACGACAATGACTTTGGACGTGGAGATAGATCTTTTCGTTACGATTGCGTGGGCACCGACCTCATATTTTTCCCATTTTTTTAATTAGTTATGATTTTTCTATGGAAGGGAATCGATTCGATTGTCCAGAATTTGATAATTTTTATAATTATTTTGATGGGATTATTCCTGATTTAATTATGGGACTTAATTTTAATAAAAATGGGAATATATGGGACACCAGTAGGACATATTATATTTGTGGACTTGACCCTAAGAAGTTAATAATGGGGTTAAATTAAATTAGGGATAGTCGGTGAATAAACCTAATTTCGAAAATTATTAAATTCATGAAAATTCGGGGATGATACGGACATGGACCAGTAGGGGTAGATGTTTACCTACTGAATTTATTTGAGGAATAAAGCGATATACTTTGAGTGATGAGAAAACCTCGAGAAGATACGTTAAGAAGTAAAGTCATAATTTAAATACGTAGGATATTCGAAAGATAACATATACTACGTATGTCATTTATTAAATAGGTTGTGAATTTGCCTTAATGATATGTAAATAGGTGAAACGAATACCTATATAATGATTTATGTGTATGAAATACCTAGCCTACTTGCTACCGAAGTGAGGTTTGCGTGTTGAGGGCAGTCATATCCTGATAAGTCTTATAGAGGATTTTTGATTTGTTCCTTAGAACATATGACTTAGGTTGGATTGCCATTAGTGAAAAAAGTGGTATTGAACGGTCATTTGGGTGTGTAGGTATGTGCATAGGCCAAAGTCTTAGGACTATCTTCGCCTCCAATACTTATGTCATGATATTTGTGGTTCGAGGGATATACCGAACTAGAGGCCCTTTATACAGTGATGAAATGTACTAGGACTTGATAGCAGAGTATGCATGAACCGCAGCTTTGTCTCGGGGTACAGTATTGTATACATATAATATAGTGAATGTATATATATATATATATATATATATATATATATATATATATATATATATACTTGTCATATTATCTACTGTGTGATTTAAGTAGACATGAGAGATAGTGGAAAATGGAATTAATTAAGTTTGAGAACACTTAATTATATTAAGAAATGAATTAGTACATATTTATTACATGTATTGCGAAGAATATAAGTGGGAAAGATAAGGGCCATGGATAGTTGACACAGTGCTAGAATCTAGTGAGAGTGGGAATAATAACTAGAATAATTTGGAGATACGTCAGGCGTGCACACTAGATGAGAGGTGAGAATATCAGTAGAGAGACTGAGAATTTAACATGTATATAATAATTGCTAATTGTAGAATTTATTCACTTGCTATTTTTAAAATCTTTTACAATCGGGCTCTGACCCATTTCCTTGCATATTCTCTTCTCTATGGTATATTGTACATCAGGTGTCCAGTATCAGGGATGCCGACATAAAATATGGATGTCTCGACGGGCTATAGCTGCTAATGGAGATGCAGAGTTTGTTTAGTCACTTCCAATCTATTGATTCATAAATATTTAGTATTTACGTTCATTTAGGGCATGTCACCCATGATTCTAGAGGTTGTAATTAGTTATGTTAGTACTATGGATATCGGTTTTATTTGGTGGTAATGATATATTTAAATTGGAGAATTTATTCGAGTCACATTTATTCCTGCTACAATTAGTCTAGTTGTGATGTGATGTTACTAAATTATTATTCCATATTGTGGAATGGTTTTAATTAAATTAAAAATGGAAAAGTTTTGACACTAACTTAATTATTTATTAGGTTAATTAATAAATAATTATTTTTTCGAGAGTGATGCTGAGAATTAACCAACTGGATATTCTGATTTAATTTAATAAAGGACTAATCACCCGGTATTTAAGTAGGCGCGGTGTCATAGGTGGTATTAGAGCATCAGGTTCTAGTGTCCTTAGGATCTGTATGGCTTTCTACTTTTCAGTGTAGCATTCTTTGATATAGGACCCTATTATTATGATGTTGTATTACGACTTATGTTCTCCTTCCACGAAATATAAGTTATATAATTATTATACAAGCTCGGTCGGGCCTCAATGACTGGTGGGGGTCGTTAAAAGAACAGCAGGAGGAGGACTCAGCCAAAGATATAGAGCGTTTAGGAAATGGTGTTTGAGATAGAACCCACCAAAATAGTTTTTCAGGCTGAAGACAATGAAGAAGACGTTCGGGAGTTGTAGTTTCCCAAGCACGGTCATGGATGATGTTTGTGCCATTCCAAACCTACCCATCACTGTCAGTGAAAGGCGAGGGAGTCGAAAGGACTCTTGTGAAGGAAGAAATTCAAAGGCAATTATATAGGGTGAAGTGTAGTAAACACACAGGGCTTGAAAATTTCGGACGAAATTTTTTCTCATAGGAGCAATCTACAGAGATGAGAGTTAGACATCACATCTAAAGAAGCATGTGTGAAGCTAAAATGAGAAATTTGGGAATGTATTGATCGTGAAATCGTCCATATGTTATTTTAATAGGGATGTGAAAGAATCTCGAAACTGATCTCATATGGGCAAAAAAGAAAATCCAACGCGATATAGAAGTAAACTAGCTTAATGAAATCTTCACCCAATGAAGAAGAGATATATCGAAGATAAGAAGAGTTATTGGCTGTGAATGGACTCGTGAGTTAAATACTCAAATGCAGATGAAATTTGACAAAGATGACTATGGTCAATCTCGCTAAGAAATTTGTAACCTCTTCCAGAAGAAAGGGAGCCGGAGGATTAGGAAAACATAGCTGAAAGACAAGATTGAATTCAATGGTGATAGTGAAATATTACCAAAAGGTATACCTAGTAGGGGACCTTCTTAAGTCCTTACTAAGCGGAGATGAACTCAGCCAAGACCAGCGAGATCGACCATGTGTTTTATGGGACAAGTAGAGCCAAAGGAACAATGAAAATAAAAATTAGGAGCTAAGACTATCCGGTCCGAGAGAAGGACATTCCAAAATAGTCAGTGGAACCAGTGATGAGGGAATGGCAGGGGAAATTGCTTATGTGTGGAGAGAAAGAGAGAGACTACTAGTGTTGAATGTGACCACTTTGAGAGGTGAGACCGATAAGTTTGGGAATGGTAAACCATGCCAGTTAGGCATAACAACTAGAGGAGTGAGATATACAGCGAAGAAATTGGGTTAAGAAAATTGGGCCTAGGAATTTATAACTCGAGAATCGACGAGGCCCAAGAAGTAAAAGGGAGGCCAGTAAAGCCTTAAGTGAGGCCTAGAGATTTTGGGCCAACATTTCAGTGATGGGTGTATAAGCTACAAAACAAAATAATTTTCCCACTACGAGGAGGGGGAAACTATTGGATGAAATCCTAGATGTAAATGATTGCAGATGCTCGTGGGTTATGTTGGTAGCTAAATGCTGGGACCCTAAGATTGGACGATACTAGTGAAGTTTTGTTTCATCCTTGTGAGTAAAGGATTAATTCAAGTGGCATGTATGTATCACAATATATATGAATTGTTAACACTAAAATTCGCGTGCGAGTTAAGTTTAGTGGGTACGTTGGTTTTAACGGTCGGGTTGCGAATGTATCTATACTTGATAATGGTACTTTTTATGTTGCCCGTGAGTGAGCGGGGTGGGCACTAAGAACAAATTTTATTGTTATAATTTTCTACTACATTGAGTTATAAAAGTAGAGATTATTATGGTAATGTGTAGTGACTAATTACCGAATGTTTGACGATAGTAGATTGAGTGATAAGACTATCGTGTTGGATATTTTGAGTGAGTAATATTACTTTGGTGAGGCGCCAGCTGAAATAGGGATGGGCCTACATTTATATGTAAATTTCATGGCATCGTAGACTTCAGTGAGTATGTTGTCTAGTCATATGTGATCCCGGTGTGTAGGGATTTATTTACTGATGTGAGTCGGGATACATTGTGTTCTCTATCAAACAATGAGATATAACTTATCAAGAACTTGAGAGAGTGAGAGGACCATGTTTTATGTTCTTTCTAAGGGACATAAGTAGATCTGTTAACATACAGAGATTGTGGGAAGGTACATATTATGGACTGAGGGCCTTACGGATCTCGATAACCGACTATGTTAAATAATAGTGTATCGGGGGGCTTCCTTATTTGGATTTTTTTTGCGAGACATACCACGCATGAAACTAGAAAACATCGGGACTTGGAGATAATTTTGGTCGACAGTACATGGTTTTTGTACTTTGGTCATTATACATAGACAAGAATATAATTGAGAGATGATAATTCTATTATGACTTAAGGCCGGCAAAGTCACCTAATCCTAGTATCAATATGAATAGAACAATGATGCAACTGAAAGAGTGATTAAGTTATTACTAGTGGGGTGGTTGAGTCTAATCCTACTCTATCAGCATGCCAAGTGCGTGAGAATTGATTTTAGAGTGGTACATATCATTGGTGCAATAATGCACGAGACACGGGGTGTATGGGAGCCCTAGGTGATTGAATCAAATAGTGGATTATGATTGTCATGTGAATTCGACAACATATAGCCAGGAAAGTCAAAGATTATTTTATAAGATTTGTCAGAAGCTTACGTTTTACAAGAAACTAAGTTTTAGAGAGGAGAAAGACATGTGACACGCAGTGAGGTAAAGTCACATGGATCACGGTTAGAGGTACACTTGAGAGAATATCAGATGTATCATGTTATAAATGACAGTGGTGATGGGATGCAATGAAGAGAAATATTGATAAATTTATTTTGCAATGGGTCACTTGTCTGTTGGTAATGATTGGACCATCTGAAACTAGTAGGGATTTCTCAACCAGTAGAATGGGAAAGCATTCCAATAATTTAAGAATGAAGGTAACTACTTCCTAGAGGGGTTACGATCCTATATGGGTGATAATGGATTGGTTAACCGTAGTATCTCATGTTATGATAGTTAGGACTGATCGTACTACGGGACAGTATGTGCCGATCTTTATAGCCGAGAAAGTGAGGTTACATGGGGTACTGCTTGATATCATGTCTGATTGGGATAAGATCTTTGTCTTTCGATTTTGGAAGAGTGTTCACGAGTCCATATAAATCGAGTGGTGATTGAGTACGAACTATCATCCATAGACAAATGGGGAGAACAAGCAGACTAATCAGATGTTGGAGAATAAATTATATATGTACCCTTGGATCTTAGGGGAGGACGAGAGCAGTCCTTTATACTAGTGGAGTTTGTGTACAATAACTCATATAAGTTAATTTTTGGGCGTGATGACAGCTCAGGTATGGCACGATAAGCCTTATTGTTATCATGATTGTTAGTTAAAAGTTGGGGACCAGAAACTATTGTGAAGATTAGAGATGAGTTAATACTTAGTATATAATGTGTGTAAAATATATACTGTACAAATAACCTACTTGTGTATCATCGTCACGAGGCGAAGTTGTATTTATTTAAAGAATGATTAATCTACTAAATAGTAGAAGGAAAGAACCTATGTGACAGGTTAACCTGGAGTTTAAAATGAACATACGTGAGGTGTTCATTATTAAGGGTATTTGATAGCATACTGTATGGGAGGTACGAAGTAGTTTACTTGTAAGTGCGAGGATGCGATGCGCAACTTATAGCCAAAGTTGTTGTTATTATCTTGTATACTTTTTCTAAATTTTGGGACTAAATTCCGTTGTAAGGGGGGAAGTATGTAACACGTCGTATTTTTAATGACTTTTAAAATGGGATTAATTAGACTTAATTGTGGGATAATTTAAAATTAATCCGGATTTAAATATTACTTGAGAATAAAGTAATATATGATTTATGTTGAATATTACTTAGTGATTAAAATTAATATATATGATTATGACTTTACATATGATTATAATTTTATAAATTGTCGCAAGTTGTCAATTCATCAATTATGGTATTCTTGTCGGGACGCGCATGTGAGTCGTGTCTGGATTATATTTAAATGGAATGAAAAGTAAATTATTTTTATGCCATCCAAATGGTCATTTCAAGTGCATCATTGAGTCTGAAAGAGTCTAAATAGGCAAACAAGTCTACCTGGGGGTTTGATTTAGGTCTCAGATCAATTGGGAACCAAAAGGACACCCCAGAGGGGTATTTTGGTCATTTTATTTGGGAGGTGAATAGTAACTACGAAAATTGGGTTTTATTATATAAGTGAAGAGATTAGAGAACTTAGGTTCATTCACCCAAAAACAAAGGAAAGGTCTTTGAGGAGAGTGAGAGGTATTTCCAAGGAGGGGAAGAGGTTTTGCGAGCAAACCAAAGGACAACCACCTTGCACCACCATCGAAAAAGTGTCCGCAAAAGAGGAGGGGACATCCGACACATATCTTGTCCAAAGGATCAGACTTACACATTAGGGAAAGTGTAATTCTTGTTCCCATTAGTGAGTATAATATCCATGTTAAATTAGAAGAGATAAACGTCCATGAAAACTATGAATCAAAGATGAAAATTTGATGATTTTGATGTAATTCTTGAATTGAAAATCATTTAGGATTATTCCTTTGATGAAATTAGAATTAATATCATGAGATTTTGAGTTTACTTGAGGAGGAAATTTGGGGTTTATATGTGTTCCTGAGAAAGAATTATATAATGCAGATTTTCTAAATTTAAAATAAGAGTAGCATGATTCATTGATACTCCATAATCATTGTGATATGTTTTGATGTCATAAATCATATATATACATGGGTATATCAATTGGGATTGATTCTTGGGAGGTTGGAAAAGAAGAAGGGACATTTGAATGACAGTACAACATGTTCAAATGAGGTTCTATCTCATTCAAATGACCATGGCTTTCGACATGGAGATAGATATTTTCATCACGATCGCGTGGGTACCGACCTCATATTTTTCTGATTTTTTAATTTGTTATGATTTTTCTATGGAAAGGAATCGATTCGGTTTACTAGAATTTGATAATTTTTCCCTTTTGTAATTATTTCAATGGGATTAGTCTTGATTTAGTTATGGGACTTAACTCTAAGAAGTTGATTTTCGGACTTGATCGTATGAAGTTGATTATGGCGATAAATTAAATTAGGGATAGTCAGTGAATAAACCTAATTTGGAGAATTATTAAATTCGTGAAAATTCAGGGATGATACGAACATGGACCAGTAGGGGGTAGATGTTTACCTACTGAATTTATTTGAGGAATAAAATGATGTACTTCGAGTGGTGAGAAAAGCTCGGGAAGATACCTTAAGAAGTAAAGTCATAATTTAAGTACGTAGGATATTCGAGAGATAACATCTACTACTTATGTGATTTATCATATGGGTTGTGTGTTTGCCCTAATAATATGTAAATAGGTTAAATGAATACCTATATGTAGATTTATGTGTATGACATACCTTTCCGACTTGCTATTGATGAGAGGATTGCGTGTTGATGGAAGTCATATCCTGATGAGCCTTATGGGGGATTTTTGACTTGTTGCCTTAGAACATAGGGCTTAGGTTGGATTTCCATTAGTGAAAATAATGGTATTGAACGGTCATTTGGGTGCGTAGTTCTGTGTGTAGCCCAAAGTCTTAGGACTATGCTTGCCTAAAATACTCATGTTTTGATATTTTTGGTTCGAGGGATATAATGAACCAACAGTCCTTTATACAGTGATGAGATGTACTGGGACTAGATAGGAGAGTATGCATGCACCACAGTTGTGTCTCGGGGTGCAGTACTGTTCATATATATATATATATATATATATATATATATATATATATATATATATATATATATATATATATGGGTATATATATATATAGTGAATGTATATATACTTGTGATTATCTACTGTGTGATTTAAATATACATAAGAGATAGTGGAATCTCAATTAATTAAATTTGAGAAAACTTAATTATATTAATAAATGAATCATTGTGAAGCATATACGTGGGAAAGATAAGGTCCATGGTTAGTTGACACAGTGTTACAATCTAGTGATAGTGGGAATAATGACTAGAAAAATTTGGAGATACATTAGGCGTGCACACTAGATGAGAGGTGAGCATCTCAAGAGAGAGACCAAGAATTTAACATGTATATAATAATTGCTTGTTGAAGGATTTATTCTCTTGTTGTTTTAAAAATATTTTACAATCGGGCTCTGACCCATTTCCTTCCAGATTCTCTTATCTATTGTATCTTGTACATAAGGTGTCCTGTATCCGGGATGCCAACATAGAATATGGATGTCTCGATGGGTTATAGCTCCTAATGGAGATGCATAATTTGTTTAGACGCTTCCAATCTATTGATTCATACATCTGTAATATTTACTTTCATTTAGGGCAAGTCGCCCAGGATTCTAGGGGTTGTAATTAGTTATGTCAGTACTGTGGATATCAATTTTTTTGGTGGTAACGATATAGTTAAACTAGAGAGTTTGTTCCAGTCACATTTATTTCTGTTACATTTAGTTTAGTTGTGATGTGATGTTATGAAATTATTATTCTGTATTATGGAATGGTTTTAATTAAATTAAAAATGGATTTTTTTTTACACTAGCTTAATTATTTATTAGGTGAATTAATAAAGAAATTGTTTTTCAATAGTGATGCTGAGAATGAACCAACTGGTTATTTGGATTTAATTTAATAAAGGACTGATCACCTGGTATGTAATTAGGTGGGGTATCACAGTTGTCCCCCACCTCTAACCTGCATGCGGGCGAACGACATGGTCTACCACACAGTGCCTCAAATGGTGCCATGCCGATGGTGAACTGGTAAGAGTTATTATACGCAAACTCCTACAATGGAAAATAGTGCTCCCATCCTCCCCCAGTGTCAAGTATGCACATTCTCGGCATATCCTCAAGCATTTTATTAACTCGCTCCGTCTTCCCATCTGTCTGTGGATGGTACGATGTACTCAACCGTAAATTTGTGCCCATGGCCTCCTGAAAGCTCTGCCAGAAGTGGGACACAAAAACCTTTTCCCGATCCTACACTTTATTAATCAGAACACCATGCCGTCGCACTATCTCAATAATGAATTACTATGCATACTGCCTCATCTCAAAATTTGTACGAATTGGTAAAAAATGGGCCACCTTAGCGAATCGATCCACTATCACCCATGTGGAGTCGTGACCTCGCTGCGATATCGGTAGCCCATTAATGAAATCTATGGAGATACTCTCCTACTTCCATACTAGAATCTTTAGTGTCTGCACATCCCTATTGGTCTCTGGTGGTCTACCTTCACTAGATAGCAGGTAGCACACTTTGAGACAAACTCTTCTATGTTCTGCTTCATCCCCGACCACAAATACTACCTATGCATATCCTAGTATATCTTATCCCCAAAGAGATGTACCGCATACCTAGACCCGTGAGACTCTAACATCACTGCATGTCTTAAATACTCATCCTCTAGAACCACAAGTCTCCCATTAAAGCACAAACCTCCCTCTAAATTGATCGAATAAGACTCTGCCCATTAGCTAACAACTGGCAAACTTTGTCCTATCAATAGTGATCCCCTGCCTATGCTTTCACCACCCTCATAACAATCTCGGGCGTGATAGCCAGTATGGACATGCAAGCTTTGGAAACCTCATCATCGTATTAAAGCTCTCTCCACTTCGCCTTCCAAACCTTCGCTATCTCCCCAGTAGGTCGTCTGCTCAATGCATCTACCACCACGTTAGGCTTCCTAAGATGATACTGAATATTAAACTAGTAATCCTTCCTAAACTCGAACTATCTCCTCTGGCTCGTATTCAGATCCTTTTTGCGTGAATAGAGACCAAAGTGATTTATGGTCTGTGAACAAGGTAAACTTCTCCCCCAAAAGATAATGTCTCCAAATCCTTAAAGCAAACACAATCACTTCTAACTCCAAGTAATGCGTGGGGTAATTTCTTCGTGGAGCTTAAGCTTGAGAGACACATAAGCTATAGCCCTTTCCTCCTGTAGTAGTACAGCCCTAAGTCCTTATAAGTATGCATTTGTGCAGACATAGTACTCCATTCCTCCCTTAGGAAGTTCCAGTACAAGTGCTAAGATCAATTTATTCTTTAGCTCATCAAAAGCTAACTAATAATTTCCATACCAAATTAATGGCACTCCCTTGCGAGTTAGATTTGTAAATGTACCCACAATATTTGAGAAACCCCAAATGAATCACCTATAGTATGCGACCAACCCTAGAAAATTGCAAACCTCGGTCGGCGTCACGGGAGGTCCCCACTCCCTCACTATCGATACCTTGCTCGGATCAATTGCAATTCTTTTGTCAAACACAATATGTCCCAAAACTGCACCTCTCGATGATAAAACCCATATGAACAATTTGCGCGAATTGATGATCCCATATGGCTCCACCCTAAACTTGTATGACCCATACTATGTTAGAAAAGCAGTCTTAGGAACATCCTCCTCTTTGACGTGGAAATGATGATAATCGGACCTCAGATTTATCTTGGATAAGTAAGTTGATCCCCTCAAATGGTCGAACAGATCATCGATCCGAGGTTTTGGGTACTTATTTCAAATCGTGACCTTGTTCATCTCCCTATAATCGATACATAACTGAAGCGATCCATACCTCTTCTTAACGAATAACACTGGTGTACCATATGGTGATGTACTCCGTCTGATGAAACCGTGCCTCAGGGGCTGCTGAATCTTCTCCTTTAACTCCTTCATCTCCAATGGGGCCATGCGATAAGGCACTCAAGTGATAGGTCTCGTATCCGGAGCTAGCTCAATAACGAACTCAATTTTCTAGCTAGGCAGTAACTCGATAACTCCTGGAACACGTCCTCAAAATCCCTCACCACTTGAATGGAGTCTAAAGAGACAACCACCTCATGTGAGGTCTCCTCCTCAATGTAATATAGATGTGTGCTCGACCCCCCCTCGGGAATAGGCATATCCACTAAGAACATCTCCTGCCCTAGAGTAGAGAACACAATAGTCATCCCAAAACAATCCAACATTGCCTGGTATCTAGCTAACCAATCCATACCCAAAATGACATCATACTCCTCCATATCTGACATTAGAAGGTCAATGCCTAAACATAATATACCCACATTGATGTCCACACCCCTACAGATCGAGTGTATAATGGACCCACTACCCAATGGTGACTCCACACACAGAAAGAGACTATGACTATCTCTAATAGATAGGCAACTCATGCAAATCTTGTTGCTATGAAAGAGTATAATGACCCCGTATAAAATAAATTCCTATGCTCAAGACCATGAATAGGAAAACGTTCACTCTACTGTCGACGGTGCCTGTGGGTCCTGCTGTGTGACTACATCTCGAACATTATAGACACGTATGTACTGTAACTGTCCCTTTTACAGTAGGACTGGGGGTGCTGGATCTGCCGGGGGTAACTGTGCGTGTTGCCCTTACTGGGTACCCTATTATGGGGGGTGCTCTACTCTGCTGTGGGCAGTCCCTCCTTTTGTGTACCGTTTGTCCACAAATAAAATACTAACCCTGAAAGTCTCTCTGCCTATGGCTCAAATGGCCCTGGCAAGGCTAACTCTATTGTTGGCCCTAGTGGCCTCAGCCCTACTGGCCTCCCCTATTATCTCTTAGCCCCAACGGGCCTGAGGAACATGTTGTTGTTGTTATTGTTGTTGTTGCTACTGTTGGGGGCCCTACTGGACCTGCCGGCCCTACCTACAACCTTCATCGGGTAAAAAACACCTAGATATAAATCTCTTGTCCTGATCCCTTTGTTAGTATTCCCCTAGTGTCTGCTTGACTATTGCTGCGATGCTCCACTAACACCATTCCCACTTGACTTACCCGGCTGGATAGGCTCACCACCTCTCTTTCTTCCCTTCAGATGGAAACGATAGTCATAGTAGTTTAAAAGTACGACATTTATGACACCTGTATAAGTCCTTAATGCGGAGTTACATATCAAGTGTTTCCTGATCCTCTAGGGTAGCCCATTCATAAATATCAACTCCTTATTCTCTTCACTGTTCACCTCGTCTGACAAAAAATTGGCAAAATGCGTGAACTCTTCCTCGTACTCAGCTACGAAATGATCTCCTTGAACCTCTTTTGCATCTCTATCTCTATGGCTGGCAAAAAATATTTGTGTTCAAACCGCACCAAAAACTCAGCAATGGACATAGTGTCCCTCTCATCGGTAGTGGTAATAGACTTCCACCACTGTAAAGCTGCCTGATAAGTCGAAAAGTGGCTAACATCTGCTTCTGCACGTCGATACATTCAACCATGCTCACGTGGCATTGAATATATTTCTTCCACTAGCACACCAAGATCGTCTGAGCAACTCTAAAACTCAGGTGGTGGCCCTTCTAAAATGCCTCCATCACTATCTCTCAATCTGAGGGCCCCGATTGGGCCTAGACAACCGGTGTTGCTGGCTGCTATGGTGGTTGGGCATGAGGAAGGTGGAGTGCCATGAAAGTCATAGCGGTAATAACTTCCTGCACTATAATAGCGGCCACATCTACTGTTGTAATTGTCTCTTGTGGTGGTTGTGGTTGCAATGCATGTGGTTCCTGCTGAGCCTCTCTCTCATCGGCTCTCGTCGATCGTCCTCTCTTGGGTGGCATCTTAAACCCATATCGAATTTTAAGAGTTCACATTCATTAAAAATATAATAGCAAAAAAATGTAATATCAAATACGTAATCATGAATGAAATAGTCATAATATTATGACTCTATGTCAAAGAACCCTATGCTGAAATCGTAGTAAGCCGTACAAATCCTATGGACAATAGAACTTGATGACACCCCACTTATTTTAATCATGAGTGATCGGTCCTTTATCCGATTATTTAGGAATCTCATTTGGTTCATTCTTAGCATCACAGTTGAAAACTTTTTAAATTACTAATCACTTATGTCAAATTAAGTTGGTGCCAAATTTTATCTTCCATTACTATAATAAGATGCGAAATAAATAAAATAACCAAACCATCCACACAATATAATATTCTGAAACAACACAATAAATAGCTGAATAAATAATACTGAATAAACCATTGTTTCCGGAAAAAAAATCCAACTACAAGTCTAAAGTAATAAACTGAATACAAATGTGGTCTAACAAATAAATGAATAAGCAATATGCCCACATGAAACACTGAATAGTAAATCCTAGTCAAGGAATGAAAAACTAAAGCATTTGTATCAATCCTTCAAGCCTCCACAAGAGCTACAACAACGCACTCCTGGAATGAATCATCAAGCTTGACGTCCTTATGGCTGGACACCTAAAATATTTTGGAAAATAAATTTGACAAGGCTGAGAGACCAAAACCTTTTGAAAATAGTTTGCAAGTGTTTAAATCACAGTTTAAAAGCAGTTATTGGATACACACATTAGTTCCACATACACTCCCTTGAGCTCCTCACCTCTGATATAAAGTGCACAGCTAACATCTCCTACCTAGCTATGCTACTCAGCCTAACTAGACCACATATCTAACTAACCACAAAAGTATTAGCTCCCCGGTACCGGCCATGCGATACATTACTATACGACCAATGATTTTTATTAATCGCATATTATTACTGAATCATTTATTTAAGTCTCTCTACGTAGACTTCATTTATACATACACAATCCATGGGTTCTATCCTCACATATAAGTAGATTAATCATACTTGTATATATAATCCATAGTATAATATATACAACTACAGCATCCCCTGGAATGGACACTGTGATACATACATACTCTGTTATCATGTCCACGTACATCTCGTACCAAATCAAGGACTATCGATTCAGAATGTCTCTTCAAACCCTCAATCAAACAACACACAATAGAGGAGAATATAGTTCTAAGCCTTTAGGCTATGCACATACTGAACGTACGCATATGACCTGCTAATCCGATTAATATACGACACATAGTGAGCCGCCCTAAGTTCAATATTTTAGGTCACACATCCAGACCTCGCTGAAATTGCCAAGGTGGGATCGCCCTTTACACGGAACCTCCTGTGATACCAGGCAACATAGGTATGTTCACACGCATAACCAATCACATAATAGGTAATCACACAACCTATATATATACATAGATTCAGTATGTATGCACATAACCCATTATAGAAACCCATACATAGTATTTATCTCTCAAATATTCAATGCGCTATCAATTTACAATTATTAATCTCTTATTGTACATGTTCGAGCATCGCTTACTACCCGAAGGGTCCTAGTTACCCATTAAGTTATTTCAGTAGCTAATACACTCAGGCGTTGTTGGTCTGAATCATAGGTTCACTTTAACCTCCCGTTACCCATTCTATGTCTTACGAACTCAATAAATATTAAAATATGCCCAATATATTTATAGCCTTAATTCTTATCAATTGGGACAAACTTAACCCTACCATAGGCCTACTGGAATTTAATATATCCCACGTTATAATTTAAAAATAATTCCAAAGTCTCCCCATAAATTATTTGTGAATTCAGGGCATAAAATAATGAAATTGGCCAAATTTGGGCAGCCAAATCAATTCGGCCTTGGCCCAAATCTATTCTCCAAACCGAATCGATTCGACCAAGGAATCGAATCGATTCGCGAAGAGTAGGTCATCTTCCTTGTTACACTGTTATGAGTTTCTAGCCATGTCCAATTATTAAAACCTCTATCAGAAAATCCAAAACTCCCAACCTGCATTATTAAATATCAAATATATGTGTATGGACGATTTCTAATGTAAACAACACATTAAATCCATATAAAAACTTTCCAAGAATATATTTAAACCCCATAACCCTCAAAACCCATGTTTATGGAGTTCTTCATGTTTAATCATCAAGGTACCCAAATTTCTTTCATTTTATTCATCTCATAACATCTGATTTTGAATTCTCTACATAGAGGAATTTATTCTACATGCATTCCTACATCAAATCATGAATTTTCCCCATCCAACTCCCAAGAATTCATCAAAAAAATGAAATTTAAACCCTATAATACGTGGGTATTATAACATGCTTAACACTTGCCTTTGCAATAGAAATTCTGATTTCATTTTTGTATGATGAAGATGTTCTCCCCGTCTTTTGATCCACACTCTGATGGTAAAGACGGTGAAAGAGTGGTGTCGAAACCTCCAAGAACTCTCTCTCTTCTTCCTCTCTCATGGCCTATATTGGTTTTCTTTGGTTCTAACCCCAGCCTCCCATAACTATAGCCTAATATAATAGTTATAATTTCGTAGCTCCTCGAACCCCTAGTCTCCCAAATGATGGAAATGCCCTTATGGGGTATCGGGTTGGTCTAAAATCTCCCCGAGACACAATATATATACCTGAGTACACTATTCTGACTATTTTGACCCATCTGGAATCTATCATGGCCTCTAAGTCACCATCTGAGTCCTCTAAAATTATTTCCTATTTCGACCTCTATAATTTACACACGACACCTGGTTGAGATATAACACCGTCACGTCACTCTCACTCGTCAAGACGTAAAATAATAAATCACTATTCACTTAGTAATTACATTAAATAAATATTAATATTTGTCTCTACAATTAACATTTTAGTCAACACATACTATTTAATATTAAATTACGCAACACGTGTAATTTAAATTAATCGAATTAATTAAATTTAAAAGACTCAGAAATACGGGGTGCTACAATTTTATGGGTTATTGTTAGAAAATGTTTCATACATTGCATAAATAATACTTATCTCTACAATTATGCCTCAATTCCAGATGACACAAGCTTAGAAAATAAGAGGACAACAAATTCTTGCCAACTAACTGTAACAACCCAATACTTTTGGAACAATAATTAATTTATTTTGGGAGAAATAAATATTATTTTATTGGAGAAAAATTTATATTCGCATTTGAGGTCAAAATTTGAAGTTGTTAGAAAGTGTGTCGAATGGTAATTCTGAGGGAGCAGTTATTTTTGGAAGGGTCGAGAAAGTCGAAACGATTGTCCTTGGGGTCTATTTAGGTTCCGAAATAATTTTAAGTTCGTTTGGCTTGAATTAAAGTTACCGATTTATTTAAAGTGTGTATTATCATTTAAAGTTATGTATATTGGGAGACATGGCTTTTAAAGCCCACGGGAGATTTATTTCTCCAAAGAGAGAAAGAGAAATAGAAAGAAAGAGAGAAGAAGAAAGAAGAAGAGAAAGAAGGAGAAAGGAGAGAGAAAGTGAGATTTTCGGCCAATACGCGATCTCGAGGACGGATAAGACCCTACGACCCCGAGTCAAGTGATTAAACTTGCTAAATAATTGTTGTGTACCATTTATTGCATGATTTGTGGATGAAATTTATGGGCTTTAGGTTTAGTTTAATAAAACCTAACTTTTTGGGAAAACCATAGATTTATAGTGTATAAATAGATTTGAGGTTAAAAATTAGTTTATATGTGTTCTTGGATGATTATTGATGATATATATGTGATTGGGTTGAAGAGAAATGAAGAGAGGATGATTAAAATGAATTTTGGGGATTTTTGGCTACATAAAAGTAGCCATTTTTGAGGATTCTGCAGAGCTGAATCGATTCGGCCCCTTACCGAATAGATTCGGAAATATGCAGTTGCCCAGGTCTGAGTGACCGAATCGATTTGGACCCCAGCCGAATTGTTTCGACCTGAGACAGTATCCCAGGTCTGATGAACCGAATCGATTCGCCTTGGATGCCGAATCGATTCGCAGGGCCGAATCGATTCGGAATTGGCCTGAATCGATTCGGAAACATGGCTTTTTGAGGGATGTTTTTCTAGGGAGAATTTCATTCCGTTTTGTTCGAGGATATCGATTGGGAACCTCTATAGGAATCATATGAAGTATGTTTTGGAGATTTTTAGAGAGTTTCCCTTATAAGAAACTATTGGAGTCCTATTGATTAAATTTGAGGAATACCGATTAGAGAATACGGTATAATCTAAGTGGGGAAGCTCACTATTATTGGAAATTATATTTGGAGATAATTATGAAATTATATTAAAGAGAGAGAATGCATTTAGTGATATTGAATTTTAGTATCAAATCCCAAATGGGATAAATTTAAAGGTTCATATAATTGATTGAACCACATTATGGATTGAGAATTTTAAATGCCAATAAATGTGCATACGAATATAGAAATATCCTTAACTATGATTGATTTGGGAGATGTCTCACACGATGAGAAATGCTAATTGAGGTGCATTAGGATATAGAATATCCTTAACTTAAATAGAATTGAGAGACAATTCATAAATAGAAGCGATATGTGAGCTTCAAACGAGAAATAGTATAGAGTATACTAAGTGGGGAAGATGTGTGAGAATTGATGGTTAGTATATCAAAAGAGAGAGATATACTAAATAATGATATTAATTCAACTACGCCTAAGTGCGTAATACTAATATGAAAATGATGTGGTAGGTATACCTTATATAATGGTATACCTTTATGTGTTGTGATGATGTATGTATACCTTATGTGATGGTGTATATATATATATATATATATATATATATATATATATATATATATAGTGAAGCATACCCCCTCCTTGCTATCATTGGGAAGATGCGCGTGATGAGGGTGAGCACTCTAGCTCGATGAGCAATGTGTAGATATTCCCCAGGTCATAGTCATCCATGGTGATTATTATGTGATATACATTTATTATTTTGGGGGTGAGAAGTCATGGGTATGTGTCATTCTCACTTGCCGATTAGGAGCTATGACCGCTTCCCGAGACATTGTGTGCGTAAGTTGATCACGAGGTGGGTGTCGTTGAACCCCACCAGGTGGTTCCCAGTTTGCTACGTGGATTGGGCTTCTGGAAGATGATATCATTGTGAACCTGCATCCTCGAGTTATAGATCGTTTGGATGGTTATTATATTATGGACGTGATTGGTAATTTGGGTATCGAGGGCATAATGGACCTCAATGACCAACATTGCCAATAAGTAGTGTATCGGGGGGTTCCCTATTTGGATTTCGCTTTTGCGAGACGTCCCACGCAAGAAGCTCAGTGTAATGTTAAAAAATGAGGAGAATTTAGTCCTTAATGCTCATAATTATATATATAGTACTTCTCGACGATCGACAGTGCTAGAAGTAGTGTATCGAGGGGGTTCCTTATTTGGATTTCGCTTTTGCAAGACGTCCCATGCAGAATCGCAGTGCACTGTTGAGAATTGGGAATAATTAATTAATTAAAATGGAATAATGAGAATTGGGTTACATGCATCATGCACTGAGGACATAATGAATCTTGATGATCAATACTGCCAGGAGTAGTGTAACGGGGTGGTTCCTTGTTTGGATTTCGCTTTGGCGAGATGTCCCACGCATGAAACGTAGTGTAGTATTGAGAATTGGGAGAAGTTTAGTCCTTAGCACTTAGATGCTACTAACTCATATATAATAATATGTATGTTGATGGAATAACTAGAATATGAGAAATTCTAGTAAAGAAGATGTTTATGTTTATTGTATGTTGGATTAGAAATGGGTATATAAACCCTATATGTTGAGAAAAGTGAACAAAATAAGATAACTATAACATTAAAAGTTAAAGTATATGATTAGATGGAATTCAGATAAGTGTAGATTGAGAGTTGTTAGATGATTTTAGTTGAATAATTATATTGGGATTTAGTTAAATCTACTTGCCTAATTAGAATTGGGTATTCACTTGGAGCTTACGTGCATACGTTTAGTTGCACGCTTTAGTTGAGAGGTGAGTTGGATTATTATGGAGAGTGCGATTTCATTAAATCATGTCATAATGCATTTATAATTATTATGCATTTTAATGCACTTGCTATAAAATGTTTTCAACTCGGGCTCTGACCCGTTTATATTTTCTCTCCCTATGTATATATTGTATTACTTTAGGTGTTCTTCTGCAAGGACGCCATTAACGTTTACCCATCCAGTGTATTCGTGGAGCCGTGGCATTAGTGGACTGTTGCGGCACTTTATCTTTGTCGATTCGTATGTCTTGTATATGTAGATTAGGATTCAGTTTGTATATCGGGTTTATACCCAAGTGTTGTAGATTCACACTTTTATATTCTCTCTAAGATTATTGTATTGTCTGTGAGCCGAGAGCATATTCGGGTATTTCACTTAAGAGATTTTGTTGTACATTGTATTGTACTCTCTTATTATTATTGGAGTTTTTATTGTATCACTCATCATAGTTAGATGTTGTATTGTTGGTTTATGGTTGCATGGTTGGTTTTAATTGGTGTTAAATAAAAGTTTTAAATTTTTAGCAATTCGCTTTTAATAGTTTTGGGTAGTTAGCCTTATATTATTTAGTACTGTCAGTTGATGTTGAGACTGTGCCATCTGAGATACCTGATTTAATGTAGTATAGCTGGCCACCCGTTATTATTTTGAGTGGGTTGTCACAGATGGTATCAGAGCATCAGGTTCAAGTGTCTTTAGGATCTGTGTGGGTTACTATGATCTTCCGTAATCGTTCTTAATGTAGAGACTTATTATTAGGACAGTTGCATTCATACGTCCATATTTCTTTTGTGATTAGAAAACATTTGAAAGGCGTTCTGATACAATTGTTCTTATTTCAGATGCCACTGAAGGGAAGTCGTTCAGTCAGGGAAGACAAAGGGGATGTGAAACCCCAAATGCCTTAAAGGGACATGACTACAGATGAAGTTGCCAATATTGTGGCACAAGCAATAACTGTTGCCATTTCTACAATGGTGCAGAAACCTGCCGTTCAAGGATTTTACTAAGGGGCATCCTCCAGAGTTCTTGGGGAGAGTTGATGTAATGGACGAAAGTCGATGGAAGAATAGTATGCAAAGGCACCTCCGTATGGTTGAGTGTAGTGAGGTGCATAAGGAATTTTTAGCCACCTTTAAATTATCGGGAGCAGCTCTCCAATGGTGGGAGTCTATCACCACATTAAAATAGAGTGATACTTTGCCTATTACAGATTTTTGGGACTCTTTGATCGAAGGTATTTTCCTTCCCCAATTCAGAGAGAAATGAGGAAACCGATGGATGTGTTTCAAGGTGATAGAATGGTAGCAGAATATGAAGAAGATTTTTCTAGATGGGCGAAATTAGTACCTGATGAGGTAAATACGAAAGAAAAGCATATATCGAAGTTTATTCGAGGTTTAGATTGGAGAATTCGACAACATTTGTTAGAGATTCCAGCATTAGTGACTTTCGTAGAGGTAGTGAATGCGGCACTGTTGAAGTGTCATGAATATCGTCTTCGTTCGCCAGAGGGTAAGAACTTTGGATACTCGAGTTCATCAAGTAAATTTGGCGAAGAGAGTACCCGTAATGCGAGTGGGTATCGGCATTTTGTTCCTCAAGGAAAGCCGAGAGGATTTATGGGTAGATATTTCTTTTGTAAGAAATAGGTCATAAAAAGAAAGATTGTCCTAAAAGGGGTAAAGGACCACGTTTTAGTGAAATTTTGGAAGTACAACCCCTACAATAGATTTGAGGTCATTTTAGACCAGAGGACTTTGTTTGGGAGCCCAATGATGAGAATGGGCAATTGGACTAGAGATGGATGATGTAAGTTAAGTTTCCTTTGTGAATAGGAATATTAATATATGAAGTTTTGGATATCGTATGGGAGATATTTATGAGAGGGTAGTACGATAACCCTATTATGTATGGAATGACCCTAAAGGGAATTTTGAGCAAGTTAGGCTCTTATGTTATTATCTTGTGCAAGAATAAATAAGTTTGTAATGTGTTCAAAGAGAGCTATAATCTTATTATGAATGTAAGAATTGTTATTGTGTGATAAGTAGTAATGATAAAGATACTTTTTTTTATAACCATGTTAGACCTATATAATTTTTGTATATCAGATATGGATGAGCCTAATAGATGGCAATATGTAAATATGATATGAGATATCATTACTAAAAAGAGTTCAGAATTTGTGGATTGTTGGGACGCAAGAAAGTTTAGCTCATAATCATGCTAATTTTTGTGAGCTACATGTCATTATATGTATGATGATTGAAAAGACCTTGTGCTATGAACATAAGGCACTTTATTTAAATATTGTAGGACATAAACTTTTTTTTAAATTGTTTCAAAATAAAACTTTTTATAGGCCTTTGGGCCATTTCAAAATGATTTACACCAAAATATTTTCAAACTCAAGTCCGGATCTAACAAACTCTCAATCCTCGATGTCTACACATAGTAGTGTATTGGGAGGGTTCCTTGTTTGGATTTCGATTTTGTGAGACGTCCCCTGCACGAAAGTGGCGAATGTCAGGAATTGAGAGGAGTTATTTCTTTGGACCATTCAAAATTTTTACTCTATTAAAATGCTAGTATTATATCTATATATCTATGGAATTATGGAGCCTTGGAGGCATATGAAGCCTCATTATGATTGGTACGAGTAATAGCTCGAATAAAGGGTGTATGGGCGCGCTAGTTGTTGTAATTAGTTTTATAAAACTTAAAATATAACTTAATATAAATTCGTCGTGGGAAGTTAAAGATTTGGGTATAGTTTTAGTGAGGATGAGTGTCATAGGAACGAGTTGAGCTTTGGAGAATTAGGCTTAGCTAAATTTCGAGGAAGAAATTTTTGTAAGTGGGAAAGTTTGTAACAACCCAAGACTTTTGGAACAATAATTAATTTATTTTGGGAGAAATAAATATTATTTTATTGGAGAAAAATTTAAATTGGCATTTGAGGTCAAAATTTCAAGTTGTTAGAAAGTGCGTCGAATGGTAATTCTGAGGGTGTAGTTGTTTCCGGAAGGGTCGAGAAAGTCGAAATGACTGTACTTGGGGTCTATTTAGGTTTCGAAATAATTTTAAGTTCGTTTGGCTCGAATTAAAGTTACCGAGCCATTTAAAGTATGTATTATCATTTAAATTTGTGTATATTGGGAGACAAGGCTTTTAAAGCCTACGGGAAATTTATTTCTCCAAAGAGAGAAAGAGAAATAGAAAGAAAGAGAGAAGAAGAAAGAAGAAGAGAAAGAAGGAGAAAGGAGAGAGAAAGTGAGATTTCCGGCCAATACGCGATCTCGAGGACGGATCAGACCCTACGAACCTGAGGCAAGTGATTAAACTAGCTAAATAATTGTTGTGTACCATTTATTGCATGATTTGCGGATGAAATTTATGGGTTTTAGGTTTAGTTTAATAAAACCTTACTTTTTGGGAAAGCCTTAGATTTATAGTGTATGAATAGATTTGAGGTTAGAAATTAGTTTATATGTGTTCTTGGATGATTATTGATGTGATTGGGTTGAAGAAAAATGAAGAGAAGATGATTAAAATGAATTTTGGGGATTTTGGGCTAAATAAAAGTAGCCATTTTCGAGGTTTCTATAGAGCCGAATCGATTCGGCCCCTTACCGAATCGATTAAAAAATATGCAGTTTCCCAGGTCTGAGTAACCAAATCGATTCCGACCCTAGCTGAATCTATTCGGCCTAAGACAGAATCCCAGGTCTGATGACCCGAATCGATTCGCCTTGGAGGCCGAATCGATTCGGAAACAGGGCTTTTTGAGGCATGTTTTCTAGGGAGAATTTCATTCCGTTTTGTTCGAGGATATCGATTGGGAACCTCTATAGGAATCATATGAAGTATGTTTTAGAGATTTTTAGAGAGTTTCCCTTATAAGAAACTATTGGAGTCGTATTGACTAAATTTGAGGAATACCGATTAGAGAATACGATATATTCTAAGAGGGGAAGCCCACTATTATTGCAAATTCTATTTGGAGATAATTATGAAATTATATTAAAGAGAGAGAATGCGTTTAGTGGTATTGAATTTTAGTATCAAATCCCAAATGGGATAAATTTAAAGGTTCATATAATTGATTGAACCACATTATGGATTGAGAATTTTAAATGCCAATAAATGAGCATACGGATATAGAAAAATCCTTTACTAGGATTGATTTGGGAGATGTCTCACACGATGAGAAATGCTAATTGAGGTGCAATAGGATATAGAATATCCTTAACTTAAATAGAATTGAGAGACAATTCATAAATAGAAGCGATATGTGAGCTTCAAGCGAGAAATAGTATAGATTATACTAAGTGGGGAAGATGTGTGAGTATTGATGGTTAGTATATCAAAAGAGAGAGATATACTAAATAATGATATTAATTCAACTATGCCTAAGTGCGTAATACTAATATGAAAATGATGTGGTAGGTATACCTTATATAATGGTATATCTTTATATGCTGTGATGATGTATGTATACCTTATGGGATGGTATATATATATATATATATTAAAGCATACCCCCTCCTTGCTATCATTGGGAAGTTGCGCGTGATGAGGGTGAGCACTCTGGCTCGATGAGCAGTGTGTAGGTATTCCCCAGGTCATAGTCGTCCATGGTGATTATTATGTGATATACATTTATTATTTTGGGGGTGAGAAGTCATGGGTATGTGTCGTTCTCACTTGCCTGTTAGGAGCTATGATCCCTTCCCGGGACGTTGTGTGCGTGAGTTCATCACGAGGTGGGTGCCGTTGAACCCCACCAGGTGGTTCCCAGTTTGCTACGTAGATTGGTCTACTGGAAGATGATAGCATTGTGAGCCTGCGTCCTCGAGTTATAGCTCGTTTGGATGGTTATTATATTATGGATGTGATTGGTAATTTGGGTATTGAGGGCATAATGGACCTCAACGACCAATATTGCCAATAAATAGTGCATCAGGGGGGTTCCTTATTTGGATTCCTCTTTTGTGAGACATCCCACGCATGAAGCTCAGTGTAATGTTGGAAAGTGAGGAGAATCTAGTCCTTAATGCTCATAATTATATATATATTACTTCTCGACGATCGACAGTGCCAGAAGCAGTGTATTGGGGGAGTTCCTTGTTTGGATTTCGCTTTTACGAGACATCCCATGCACGAACCGCAATGCACTGTTGAGAATTGGGAATAATTAATTAATTAAAATGGAATAATGAGAATTGGGTTACATGCATTGAGGACATAATGAATCTTGATGATCAATACTGCCAGGAGAAGTGTAACGGGGGGGGGGGGGGTCCTTGTTTGTATTTCGCTTTGCCGAGATGTCCCACGCATGAAACGTAGTGCAGTATTGAGAATTGGGAGTAGTTTAGTCCTTAGCACTTAGATGCTACTAACTCATATATAATAATATGTATGTTGATGGCTTAACTAGAATATGAGAAATTCTAGTAAAGAAGATGTTTATGTTTTTTGTATGTTGGATTGGAAATGGGTACACAAACCCTATATGTTGAGTAAATGAACAAAATAAGATAACTATAACATTAAAAGTTAAAGTATATGATTAGATGGAATTCAGATAAGTTTAGATTGAGAGTTGTTAGATGATTTTAGTTGAATAATTATATTGGGATTTAGTTAGATTTACTTGCCTAATTAGAATTGGGCATTCACTAGGAGCTTACGTGCATACGTTTAGTTGCGTGCTTTAGTTGAGAGGTGAGTTGGATTATTATGGAGAGTACGATTCCATTAAATCATGTCATAATGCATTTATAATTATTATGCATTTTAATGCACTTGCTATAAAATATTTTCAACTCGGGCTCTGACCCGTTTATATTTTCTCCTCCTATGTATATATTGTATTACTTTAGGTGTTCCTCCACAAGGACGCCATTGATGTTTACCCATCCAGTGTATTCGTGGAGCCGTGGCAGTAGCGGACTGTTACGACACTTTGTCTTAGTCGATTCCTATCTTTTGTATATCTAGATTAGGATTCAGTTTGTATATCGGGTTTATACCCAAGTGTTGTAGATTAGCACTTTTATATTCTCTCTCAGATTATTGTATTGTCTGTGACCCGAGAGCATATTCGGGTATTTGATTTTAGAGATTTTGTTGTACATTGTATTGTACTCTCTTATTATTATTGGACTTTGTATTGTATCACTGATCATAGTTAGATGTTGTATTGTTGGTTTATGGATGCATGGTTGGTTTTAATTGGTGTTAAATAAAAGTTTTAAATTTTTGGCAATTCGCTTTTAATAGTTTTGGGTAGTTAGCCTTATATTATATAGTATTGTCAGTTGATGTTGAGCTTGTGCCATCTGAGATACCTGATTTAATGTATTATAGGGATGAGCACCCGTTATTATTTTAAGCGGGTTGTCACACTAACCAAGAAATATTTTAGTCTAGCAATTATGCCTAAATTCCAGGTAACACAAGCATTCCAAATAAGAGGACATGAGGTTCTTGGCAACTAACCAAGCAATATTTGAATCTTGCATTAAACCATCAAAAACTTATTAAACTATATGATCAAAATCTAAAAATATATATGTTCCAAATACAAGCAGCAATTTGAAAAACATATATTAAACTAAAAGATTAGTTTAATATATGTTGATGGTATACAATCAAAGTGTATCATTTGACCCAAAAGATTGACTATCTTCAAGACTGTTGAAATAAGAATTGTTGCGGACATCTTCTTCAAATTTGCTATTAAAAATATATAATATCGATAGAATTGAAAAAAAACATGAAATAACAAGCATCAACATATATAATAAACTATTTAAATGGTCATTAATCTTTTATTGTGTTCAAGTTAGTAACTAAATTATATCTATTATTTTAAGATGGGGACTTCGTCCATTTTTGCCGTTAAACTTTAACAGAATTATGTCATTTATCAGTTTTTCCCTTACCCCTTTATTTTATCACTTCTTTTGGTTTGTGCCTTAATTACCTTTTATGTCTTTTTTTTTTTATGAAATGAAACATTATTTATGAATTTATACCCCTTACCAAACTTTATAAATATTAGTCATTACAACTAACTTTTCAGAAAATAGTTTTACATAAAACAGTTTTTCCAAACATTTCACCAACATGTTTTTAAGGAAGATAGTTTCCCTAACTTTTTCACAAAAAAAATTTCTAACATTTTCACAAACAACTTTTGACAAAACCTGGTTCTTTTTTTTCCACTATGCAGTTTTGTAACATAATCATACAAAATTTATTTAAAAAATGCCCATTTTTTTATGGGAACAGCTGTAATACCCCGAAATTTTGTATGATTTTATTTTAATTGTGGAATTTGGATTAATTGATTTAAATGGAGAAAATTTAATCTATAATTAATCCGGATTTAATTGTAATAATAACTAGCGTGATGAGAGTTAGTATTTATAAAAAATAATTATGTTGAATATTACTTAGAGAGTAAAGTAATATATGAATGCGAAAACATTATTTTGGCCTGGAGTGAAGAGTAAAGTAATATATGAATGTGAGAATATTATTTTGGCCGGGAGTGAAAAATACGGCAGTTGCAACACATTTAGTTGAAACGCACGTGTGAGTCGTGTCAGCAATTACTTTATTGGGTTAAAAAGAGTAATTTATTTTTAAGTAACTCGTATGGCCATTTTGAGTGCGCTAGTGTGTCCGAAAGGGTCGAAATAGTCAGAAAACACTACTCGGGTGTTTTATTTGGAGTCCGGGGCATTTTAGCTCAAAATGACACCCCAGAGGGGTATTTTGGTCTTTTGATATTTTTGGGAAATTAAATGGACGAAAATATGAATTAAAAAGAAAAAAGAACGTGGGAAGTTGGTTATTTGTCAGTTTCTAACCCAAGAGAGAGAGAGAACCTAAGAGGTAGAAGAAGAAGAAAACATAGTGAATTGGGCTATGGATTCAAACTTTCCACCAGAAAATCATACCAACGCGTAGATCGCGAGGAGAGGATCATACCCCTACCCATTTTGTTCATCGATTCAGAGGTTCACAAAAATTCAAGTGTTTATCTTGTTGTGTTTTTTAGCATATATGATTCTTGTTAACCTCAATTGAAGAGATAACCATAATACTATGAATTTGGAGCAGATATATCAACAAAAATGTGAAATTAGGAGATAGGTTTGCATGTAGAGAATAACCTTGTTATAGTAATAATAAATCTGGAAATTTACGTTAAAGATCACAAAATATAATCGGGAGTATGAATGATTGTTAATAGTGGCTTCATTATTAAAGGAGTTTTTAAGATTTAGGAATTTGTTTAGATTTCCTTTGATTATATGTAGAATTATCATTTAAATTGTGTTAGAAAGTACCCCATTATGAGTATAAATAGTTTAGAATCATTGATTGGGAGTTTGGATGAGTTTGAGACGAATTTGGATGAGAAAAATATTGGAAAAATGAATTTCGAAAGAATAGGGATGATCTTGGAATTCTCTTTCGAAGACCTGCCCAGGTCATTCGAATGACTTCGTTCAAATGAGAATTCCAAAGAGACTTCTAACAAAATGTTTGAAGTTCATTCGAAGTGAGAAGTTCGTTCAAACGACCTCCTTCGAATGAGAATCCTGGAACTTCTAACGAGATTCCAGAATACCTATTTTTGGGTCGGATAAGCTAGAAACCTTCTAGATCGATCCCAATGAGAGAAATTAATCTATGTTGTGATCGAATGACTTAAATTCCTAGTTATTAATGAGTTGAGAGAGAGATTACTCAAGGGGATATAGGGGGGTAATAGATCCTTAGAGAAAGGGTATATATTAGAGAGATAAGTCAAAGTGTTACGATAAATTGAATAGTAGAGACGATGATAGTATCTATAATATCAGGAACTTAAGTTGCGTGAATACCTAATGAATATAATAAGTTGTGTGCATACTTATTGATTGAACTATTATGTGTATAACATACATACGCTGCTTGCTATCGAGCCGAGGTTGCGTGTTGTGGACAATCATGCCTTGAGGATCCTTCAGGTGGGATAGTGATTGGTATCACTAGAGTATAGAACCTAAGTATGGACTATCTGTAAGAACGATAGTGATGACGGTCGTGTGCTTGCATAGGTATGTGCGTAGCCCAATGGCTTGGGACTATATTTGCCTCCAACACATGTGTTATGTTTCTGATGGTTCGCGAAAGACTGAACCTTTAGTCCTTTATGCAAATGAGCGATGCAACAGGACATGATAGCAGAGTATGCAGGCACCACAGCTGTGTCTCGGGTTGCAGTATTATGTGTGTGTGTGTGCGTGTGTGTCTATATATATATATATATATATATATATATATAAGCTAGAGTGAATATATGTATACACTTGTGTTGATATCTACTGTGTGCATTTAGTGGGTAAACTTTATAATGAAATCTGAAATGAATTAAGTAGCGAACACTTAAGGAGCATGCCGAGCATCTGAGGATGGTTTTGCAGACATTGCGTGAGAACGAGCTATATGCAAAGTATGAAAAACGCTCGCTCATATGCACACGCTCGCACGCGCCCAAAACAACACTTACACTTGGAGACCAGTTGGATATCCTAAGCTGGCCGATATGAGGGTAATGCTTTTGTCTAAAATAGAGTTCTAACTAAAAGAGGCGATGGTGAGGGCAGAGATCTTTCTCACCATTAACCTCGAGCCTTGGCACAGTACAGAGATCGAATCCTCTACAGCTGAGTGTTGGTTTGGAACATCAAGCAAGATCCACCAGTGTGGATTCTAGCTGAGGGAGGTTCAGTTCTTGGTTCACATGATCTCTGAGGAGGGGATATCACTAGATTCGGGAAAGGTGTCAGTGGTGAGGGAGTGGGGGCATCCCACTACACCTACTGAGGTTCGTACTTTCTTGGGGATGGAAGGATACTATAGGAGGTTTATTCGGGAATTCTCAAAGATAGATGGTCCATTGACAAACTTGACTCCCAAAGGGGTGACGTTTATATGAGACGATGCCTGTCAGTTGTCCTTTGACGAGCTGAAGGGAAAGATGAATTTAGCACTAGTTTTAGAACTACCTAGGCCCAGATTAGAGTAATTGATCTACACTGATGCGTCCTTGTTAGGACTTGGGGGTGCACTTAAGCAAGAGTATAAAGAAATTTCTTATGCTTGCCGTAATATTAAGCCTCGCGAGAAGAATTACCCCACCCACGACTTAAACATAGCGGCAGTCATGTTTGCATTGCGGATATGGAGGCATTATCTATTGGGGGGGGGGAAATTTTGCATGTTCACGGATCACAAATCCCAGCAATAGTTGTTCACACAGCGGGAACTGAATATGGGTCAACGAAGGTGGCCGGAATTTGTGAAGGACTACGAGTTCGACATCCATTACCACCTAGAGAAGGCTAACGTGGTAGAAGATGCGTTAAGCCGTAGTCCATTAGGTTAGGTGTCTGAGGTGTGCAAAGTGAAGTGGAAAGAACTTGGGCACAAGGATGTAGTTGCCTGCTCATTCATGTCAGTGATGACAGTTACACCCGAGATAGTTACTAGGGTGATACGGGCTGAGGCAGCGGATTTTTTCTGTCAGGATCGAATTATCCATCTTTTAGATAAGGGAGCAGAGTCCTTCTCTGTGAGCTCAGATGGGGTATTACACTTTAATGGATAACTAGTAGTCCCAGAGGGGGAGGAGTTGCAGCATACAGTGATGAAAGAGTAGCATAGATAACAATTTTGGGTACATCCCGGAAGGGATAAGATGTAACTGGATATGAGGCGACAATATTGGTAGAGAAGAATAAATAAGGATATCACCGAGTTTATTTCGAGGTGTGCCACTTGTGAGTTGGTGAAGACAGACCATCAGAGACCGGGAGGACTACTACAGCCATTAGAGATCCCTATGTGGAAATGGGAGAGCATTTCCATTGATTTCATTACAGGGCTACCTACATCGCAGAGAGGTCACATTTCCATATGGGTGATTGTGGATAGGTTGACCAAGGTGGCTCATTTTCTGCCGATTCAGGCAGACTATACTACAGGGAAGTACGCCCAAATCTTCATTGCCGAGATAGTGAGACTCCTAGGGGTGCCCTTAGATGTTGTGTCCGACTGGGATAAGATCTTTGTATCCATATTTTGGGAGAGTTTCCAGCAGGCCATGGGTATGGAGTTATGGTTGAGTTCGTCCTATCACTCACAGACATATGGGAAGACAGAGAGGACGAATCAGATATTAGAGGACATGTTGCGGATGTGTGTCCAAGATTTTGGAGGGGGTGGGAGCAATACCTTCCACTAGTGGAGTTTGCATATAATAACTTCGACCAGTTTACGATTGACATGGCTCCGTTTGAGGCATTGTATGGAAGACCTTGTCGTTCTCCAGCAAGTTGGCTTGAAGTGGGGGATAGCAAATTACTTGGGCCGGAGGTGATTTAGGACACCTCGACAAAGGTTGATTTGATATGGAGTCGCATTCGAGTTGCTCAGGACCGAAAAAAGAGTTACGTCAATGCCAAAATATTTTTTAGAGAGTTCAGTGTTGGGGATCAGGTGCTGTTGCGAGTATCGCCTTTGATGGGGGTAATGCAGTTTGGGAAAAAAAGGAAGTTGGCACCGAGGTATGTTGGGCGATTCCCTATTATCGAGCGGATTGGGTCAGTAACTTTTTGACTTGGATTACCGGAACACTTGCATAGGATTCATGATGTGTTCCACATTTCATCACCGAGGAAATATCTTCAGGATAATTTGTCCCAAACCCATATTTCCTTAGGTGAGATTGAACTACAACCAGATAGTTCCTACGAGGAGGGGCCAGTTGTGATTTTAGATCGTAGTGAGAGGAATCTGAGGTCAAAGATAGTGTCGTTAGTACGAGTGCAGTGGCGACATCATAATGTAGAGGAGTCTACCTGGGAGCGTGAGGACGACATGCGGGAAAACTATTCGGAGTTATTCCCACCAGGTATACCTTAATTTAGCCTTTTTCGAATTTCGCGATGAAATTCTATTATTAGGGGTAATTATGTAATACCACGTAATTTTGTGTGATTTTATTTTAATTATGGAATTTGGATTAATTGATTTAATGGAGAAAATTTAATTTATAATTAATCCAAATTTAATTGTAATAATTACTAGCGTAACGAGAGTTAGTATTTATCGGAAAAAATTATGTTGAATATTACTTAGAGAGTAAAGTAATATATGAATGTGAGAATATTATTTTGGTCAGGAGTGAAGAGTAAAGTAATATATGAATGTGAGAATATTATTTTGGCTGGGAGTGAAAAATACGGCAGTTGCAACACATTTAATTGGGACGCGCATGTGAGTCGTGTCATCACTTTATTGGGATAAAAAGAATAATTTATTTTTAAATAACTCGTATGGCCATTTTGAGTGTTCCGGTGTGTCCGTAAGGCTCGAAATAGTAAGAAAATACTACTCGGGTGTTTTATTTGGAGTCAGGGGTATTTTAGCCCAAAACGACATCCCGAATAGGTATTTTGGTCTTTTGATGTTTTTGAGAAATTAAATGGACGAAAATAGGAATTAAAAAGAAAAAGAAACGTGGGCATTAGGTTATCTGTCAGTTTCTATCCCACGAGAGAGAGAGAGAGAGAGAGAGAGAGAGAGAGAGAGAGAGAGAGAGAGAACCTAAGAGGTAGAAGAAGAAGAAAACATAGAGAATTGGGCTAAGGATTCAAGTTTTCCACCTAAAAATCATACCAACGCATAGATCGCGAGGAGAGGATCATCCCCATACCAATTTCGTTCATCGATTTAAAGGTTCACAAAAAGGAAAGTGTTTATCTTGCTGTGTTTTTTAGCATATATGATTCATGTTAACTGTAATACCCCGTATTTTTATGCTATATTAATTTGGGGATTTATTAAATTTAATGTGAGTAGATTATTTCATAAAAATCCGGAAATTAATTATGTTATAATTATTGACGTGACGTGAGTTAGTAATTATATGAAATTTTTGAATATTACTTATGAGCATAGTAATATATGATATTTATTATAGTAAATGTCACGAGTGAATGAAATGGCAGTTTTGGGAATTTTAGTCGGGACGCGCCCGTGTCGCGTCGGGATTAATTATTAATATATAAAAGTGAATATTTTATAAGTTGTTCGTATGGTCGTTTTGAGTGTGCCAACGCGTCCGGAAGGGTCGAGATAGTCAGAAAAGTGTACCCGGGGGTTTAGTTTGGGTCTCAAGGTGTTTTTAGGCCTAATTAGTGACCCGGGAGGGCATTTTGGTCATTTTACAAAATAGGGTAAGTAAACCCACGAATTTTAGCATCCTTTATCAGCTGGTTAAGTTAGGCTTTTAGGGTTAGAACCTACAAAATCCTAGAATGGCCATTAGAGAAGAGAGGAGAGACCTTTCAAGGAGATTCAAAGCCAAAACACCACCGTTTGCACCGCCGTCACCACCAACGCGTAGATCGCGAGGAGGAGAACGCAACCACACCAATACCAGCAGGAAACCAGACCTCTGAAATCCCAGGCAACTATTTAACTTGCGTATTTTCGTTAATGCAATATTCATATTAGTTAGGAATGATTAGGAGTATAATCTATGGAAGAAAACCCCACTTTTTGATAGGAATTTGCATGTAGAAAAGATTAAAACCATATTCTGGAAACCTTATGGGATGTAGATGATTAACCCATGAATTTTTGATGATTATGTAGAAGGGAATTCTGGAGAAAACTGATTAGAACAGAAATTAAGAAAACTTAGGGTTCTTGATGATTAGATGAGATTTTAGGTTGTTTAATCATGTTTAATGATGGTTATATGCATGCTTAACGTTAGAAACATCTGGTAATATGTTGTAATGTTTGTAGTAGAAATTTTGGGACGATTAGGGTTGGAGAATATGATTTTGGAGGAAGAATTTTGGTAAAACCCGTAACTGCATTTCTGCAGAATTTTCGCAGACCTGCTTGATCGATCGATCGACCCTAGAGCGTCGATCGATCGAAGGTTCGATCGATCGAGCCCCAGTCGACGATCGATCGACCCTTCCTGGCAGCCTCTTATTTCCCCTTGTTTAATTAGTTGAATTAATTTACCGTGGAATAATTTTTGGGATTATGAATAAAATGTTTTGGGATATAGGAGAGACCAGTAGGACATATGATTAAGTGTTGAAGAACTTTATTATGTGACGATAATTGGGTTTTAGGGACAATTATTTAAAGAACGAGGAAACTACGTATTTCAAGTGAGAGATTACGTCGAATACTTACGATAGTGCATAGACGTCTACCTACTGAATTTACTACTTGGATAGTTAGAATCCACGAGTGTTACATAATTAGTGAGAAAACCCTTCGAGTTAAGGTTAGAGACGAAACCTTATACGTAATCTTAATAATGTGAAATTAAGGATAAATGTTGTAATTATGGGTAATGAGAGGAACCTATATTAATATGATGAAATTGGTATATTTATATGATTGTGTGTTCATATATTATATACATGTGAAAAACGTACCCGCGCTACTTGCTATCCCTGAGGTTACCGCGCTGGGACGACCTTATCCTGTGTTGCTTTTTGGGGGATATTGGTTCGTACCCTAGGAGATAGATATCCTTGGTACAGGCTATCGATTCGATAGTTCAGACGGTCCTATGAGGCGTGAGGGTATGTACTGACCTTTTAGAGACTTGGAATCTATACTTCGTCTCAATGTTGTTTTGTATATGTTAATACAGTTCGAGAGTGATTCCGAACTTGTATTTCCCTTTGTGTGAGCGATACGGGGATTGGATAGCAGAGTATGCCCGCACCATAATTTTAGTTGGGGTGCTAATATATATATATATATATATATATATATATATTATCCGAGTAGTTTATATATATATATGAGATTATGGAATTCAAACTACCTACTGTGACTTGATAAGTAGGACATGGTTGTTGACTCAAATAATAAATACTGTTTTGCGAAAGTATAATATGACACTGGGAAACTTTATAAATTAATGAAGTTAAAATGAGAGTTGTGCTACAACTAGAAAGTAACCTTTTTACACGTTGACATTGTTCGGTTTTTAAAACTTATGAGTAAGTTAAGATAAACTAAATTATTGGGAAGGTTAGTATGATAATATGTTAAGTTAAACCATTTGGGGAAGGTTAGTACGATAGGCGTGCACACTAGAAGAGAGGTGAGAATTTCTCAAGAGAGTGTCGAACTAATATGTTATTGCATTGGCCTGTATCAATTTAAATACTTGCTAAACAAATTTTAAATCATACACACTTTCGGGCTCTAACCCGTTTTATCTCTCCCTCTCCCCCTTGTATATATATATATGTACGTATTTCAGGTGCCCAGCCACAGGGGCGTCTTGCTTAGGATCTTTTGGAAGGAACGCGCTGCAGCTTAGGTGGGAGTTGCAGGTCTTTTGATTAGACGACTTCGTTCATTCAGATCCACTCCTAGCATTTTCATTCAGATGGGCATGTGTAGCCCTTTCCATTATTTCTTTATGTTGGGACATTGTTATTTCAGTTATTCCCTAGTTCGTTATTTTGGGATTTTTGTTCAGGACAGATGTATTACTTTATTTTCTCGCATGTTGACATTCGTTGATGAATGTTTTATATATTGATTTCTTTCGTTCCAGTTTCTTGTGGTGTGAATCTTATTCATTGAGCTTTGTTAATAAATTCAATAAATCTTTTCTTTAAATAAAATTTGGAAGTTAATGTTTAAAATTGGTTTTGACACTTAGCTTAATTATTTAGGGTGTTAATTGGAAAGTTTCTTTTTACGACAGTGATGCTAAGAATGAACCAAACTGTTCACCTTAATTTAATTTAATAAAGGAGTGATCGCCCGATATTTAATTTGGAGGGGTGTCACAGGTGGTATCAGAGCATCAGGTTCTAGTGTCCTTTAGGATCTGTGCGGCTTATTATGCTTTCAGCGTTGCTTTCTTTGATATAGAGCCCTAATACTAGGAATGTTGTGTTCATCTCTATACTTTGGGAATTCATGCTTCTGCGATTTGTTTATTTGAATGATGAACTCATCCAAATTTTCTTAAATTTTCAGATGGATCGTCAAGGAGAACTAGCTAAGACGGTTAAGGGAGTCATCGAGCAAGATCGACTCACACCTCAGGTATCCCCAGGGAGAGTATCAACCGTCGAGTTAGCAGGTATCGTGGAACAAGAAGTTACCACTGCAGTTCTACAATAACAAGAACGCAGCCTACAACTTAAAGGAGGCAAAAGACCTAGAGAGGTTAACCTAGTGCATGTGACTGACGTTGAGAACTGTGGGAAGGCACCGAATCTGCGACAACAAAACAATCAAGATAGAGTCAGTTCCAGTAGTAATGAGATTTATGTACAGAGATAAAAGTGTCAGGGACAACGAAGCCAGGTTCAGAATGAAATCACCAAGAGGTGTTTCGGTTGTGGAATGGAGGACCACAAACATAAATCTTATCTGAATCAGACTGGGGATAAACTACAACCTGACCGGCAAAGAATTTCGAAACTCTGCTATAAATGTGTACAACCGGGTCACAAATGGATGGATTGTCCTCGCCCTGACATAGTTTTTCCGCAGATTTCCCCTCAAGGCCAGCAAGACCAGGGAAAAAGAGAGGCTAGTCAATACCGTAAGGAAGGAAAGAAGTTTCGGGGGAGGTGTTTCCAATGTGGCAGGAATGGCCATAGGCGTCAAAATTGTCCAGAGAAGAATAGGGCCCCATGGCAGGAATGTGCTGACAATGTACCTCAGAAGCCAACTCCGCCACCTTTTCCAACAGCCTCAGTTCAGCAGAGAAAGCTACAGGGCGGACGTGTCTATAATTTCCCATAGGTAGCAACCCCGCAGGCACCGCCCGCGGTTAAGGGTATGTTTTTCTATTCATGTTACTATGAGTCGAGATTTGTTTGTTACGAATGCAACGCACTATTTTTATAAGCTAATTTTTGCGAAAGCCTTAGGGTTGTTAGCCACGGCAGTGAGCTCAGTGACGTGTGTAGACTCACCATCTTGGGAGTGGGTCTTTTATTTTTCTTTATATGCTCGGGAGTGGGGGTTGAGATTGGTAGTTTAATATTACCTGTATATATGCTAGTCTTAGATATGCATTAGCATGATGTTATACTCAGTATGGATTGGCTCGCCGCTTATAGAGCCATGATTACCTACTTCGGTGGAGCATTGTTTTTGCCATTTCGGGGCAAGAAATGTTTGTAGTGGCGATGCCTCGCCCAGAGGGAGGTTCGACCGCTCATTTGTATTATAGAGGAGGATACCTCTAAGGAGGTTGTGATTCCCTTAGAATCGATCCATGTTGTCAGGGAGTATTCCGATGTGTTTCAGGAGATACCTGGCCTACCGCCCAGTCGAGAGATAGACTTTGTTATAGACCTATTGCCAGATACGATACCTATAGCACGCGCACCGTACCGTATGGCTCCAGCAGAGATGCGAGAGCCACGAGATCAGATTGAGAAGCTGTTAGGTCAGGGCTTCATTCATAGGAGTACCTCACCTTGGGGCGCTCCAGTCTTGTTTGTGAAGAAAAGAGATGGTTCACTAAGATTGTGTGTGGACTACCGTAAATTGAACAAGGTCACGATACGGAATAAGTATCCGTTGCCTCGAATCGATGATCTGTTCGACCAGTTGAGGGGAGGAACTTTCTTTTCGAAGATAGATCGGAGGTCGGGGTACCATAAGTTACGTATTAGAGAGCAGGATGTTTCAATACGGCCTTCTTATCGAGATATGGGTCCTATGAGTTCAGGGTGATGCCGTTCGGACTCAAAAATGCCCCAATCATTTTCATGGACTTGATGAATCGAGCATTCAGAGAGTTCTTGGATCAGTTTGTAATCGTCTTCATAGATGACAGCTTGATATATTCACACTCTGAGGAGGAGCATGCCGAGAACTTGAGGTAGGTTCTTCCGACTCTACGAGAGCATCAGTTGTATGCTAAGTACGAGAAGTGTGGATTCTGGTTGCGAGAGGTACAGATCTTGGACCATGTTGTTTCTAAGCAGGGGATTACAGTTGACCCGAGCAAAGTGTCAGCGGTGAGGGAGTGGGGACAGCCCAAGACACCGACAGAAGTGCGTAGTTTCTTGGAGTTAGCCGGATACTAGAGGAGATTCATTCGGGGATTCTCCAAAATAGCGGGTCCATTGACATATCTGACTCGCAAAGGGGTACCATATGGTTGGGATGACGCTGGTCAATTGGTTTTCGATGAGCTGAAAGACAAACTTACTTCAGCGCCAGTCCTTGCGTTACCGAAGCCGGGTGTGGAGTACCTGGTTTACACCGATGCGTCTTTACGGGGACTTGGAGGTGTGCTCCAGCAGGAGGAGAAGGTTATAGCCTTTTCTTCCAGCAAGCTTAAGCCGCATGAGAAGAATTACCCCACCCACGACCTGGAGTTAGCAGCGGTCGTATTTGCACTGCGGATATGGAGACACTATCTATTGGGAGAGAAATTCCGTTTGTTCACAGACCATAAATCACTGTCGTACTTGTTCACTCAGCGAGAGCTGAATATGCGTCAGCGCAGGTGGTTAGAGTTTGTGAAAGATTACCAGTTCGATATACAGTATCATCCGGGGAAAGACAACGTAGTTGCTGATGCGTTGAGCCGTAGACCGGTAGATGATGTTGCGAACATTTGGAGAGCTAATTGGAAAGAGTTGGGTCACCAGGACGCAGTAGCCCATTCTTTAGTATCCGTTATAACTGTCACACCCGAGATTGTTACGAGGGTGATACAAGCTCCGACCACAAACCTATTTTGCCAGGAGTAGATTGTGCGACTTCTAGCCGAGGGTGCTGAGTCCTATTCTGTTAGTTCTGATGGAGGTTTGCAGTTTAATGGGAGATTGGTGGTTCCAGAGGGTACAGAGTTACGTCATGAAGAAATGACTCATTCTCATGGGTCCCGATTTGAAGTACATCCGGGAGGCGATAAGATGTACCAAGATATGAGGTGGCAATACTGGTGGAGTGGGATGAAGAAGGACATTGCTGAGTTTGTGTCCAAGTGTTCTACCTGCCAGCTGGTTAAGGTGGACCACCAGAAACCATCAGGATTGCTTCAGCCATTGGAAGTACCCGCGTGGAAGTGGGAGAGAATTTCCATGGACTTCATTACAGGGTTGCCTACATCACAAAGGGGCCACGATTCGATCTGGGTGATTGTAGACCGTTTGACCAAGGTGGCTCATTTTCTTCCGGTGCGTACAGATTATACCACGGGTCAGTATGCTCAGTTGTTCATCGCTGAGATTGTCAGATTACACGGGGTGCCCCTGAATATTGTGTCCGATAGAGACAAGATTTTCGTGTCGCATTTTTGGGAAAGCTTTCAGGAGGCTATGGGTACTGAGTTGAGGTTGAGTTCAGCTTATCACCCACAGACAGATGGACAGATAGAGCGTACTAATCAGATGTTAGAGGATATGTTACGCATGTGTGTTCTTGATTTTGGAGGAGGTTGGGAGCCACATCTTCCACTGGTAGAGTTTGCTTATAATAACTCTTATCAGTTCACGATTGGCATGGCTCCATTGGAGGCTTTGTATGGCAGGCCTTGTCGTTCCCCAACTTGTTGGCTTGAAGTGGGGGATAACAAGTTGCTGGGACCAGAGGTGATTCAGGAGACCTCTGCTAGGATTGAGATGATCAGGAGTCGCATTCGAGTAGCCCAAGATAGGCAGAAGAGCTACGCCGATGCGAAACGGTTCTTCAGGGAGTTTAACGTGGGGGACCAAGTGTTACTGCGTGTGTCTCCTATGAAAGGAGTGATGAGGGTCGGGAAGAAGGGAATGTTGGCTCTGAGGTACGTGGGACCATTTCCCATCATTGAGAGGATTGGGCCAGTTGCATACAAATTGGGACTGCCAGAACATTTACATCGCATTCACGATGTATTTCACATCTCGTCATTGAGACGATACCTTCGAGATGATATGTCTCATACTCACATCGCGATAGATGAGATCGATTTACAACCTGATAGTTCTTACGAGGAGAGACAAGTGGCTATCCTAGACTATAGTGAAAGGAGATTGAGGTCGAAGATAGTTCCACTTGTGCGGGTCCAGTGGGAACATCAGAATGTGGAGGAATCCACTTGGGAGCGCGAGGCAGATATGCGCGAAAGATATCCAGATTTGTTCTTACCAGGTATGCCTTAGTTTCCGAATTTCGGGACGAAATTCCGTTATTAGGGGGGAAGTATGTAATACCCCGTATTTTTATGCTATATTAATTTGGGGATTTATTAAATTTAATGTGAGTAGATTATTTAATAAAAATCCGGAAATTAATTATGTTATAATTATTGACGTGACGTGAGTTAGTAATTATATGAAATTTTTGAATATTACTTATGAGCATAGTAATATATGATATTTATTATAGTAAATGTCACGAGTGAATGAAATGGCAGTTTTGGGAATTTTAGTCGGGACGCGCCCGTGTCGCGTCGGGATTAATTATTAATATATAAAAGTGAATATTTTATAAGTTGTTCATATGGTCGTGTTGAGTGCGCCAACGCGTCCGGAAGGGTCGAGATAGTCAGAAAAGTGTACCCGGGGATTTAGTTTGGGTCTCAGGGTTTTTTTAGGCCTAATTAGTGACCCGGGAGGGCATTTTGGTCATTTTACAAAATAGGGTAAGTAAACCCACGAATTTTAGCAGCCTTTATCAGCTGGTTAAGTTAGGCGTTTAGGGTTAGAACCTACAAAATCCTAGAACGGCCATTAGAGAAGAGAGGAGAGACCTTTCAAGGAGATTCAAGGCCAAAACACCACCGTTTGCACCGCCGTCACCACCAACGCGTAGATCGCGAGGAGGAGAACGCAACCACACCAATACCAGCAGGAAACCAGACCTTTGAAATCCCAGGCAAGTGTTTAACTTGCGTATTTTCGTTAATGCAATATTCATATTAGTTAGGAATGATTAGGAGTATAATCTATGGAAGAAAACCCCACTTTTTGATAGGAATTTGCAAGTAGAAAAGATTAAAACCATATTCTGGAAACCTTATGGGATGTAGATGATTAACCCACGAATTTTTGATGATTATGTAGAAGGGAATTCCGGAGAAAACTGATTAGAACAGAAATTAAGAAAACTTAGGGTTCTTGATGATTAGATGAGATTTTAGGTTGTTTAATCATGTTTAATGATGGTTATATGCATGCTTAACGTTAGAAACATCTGGTAATATGTTATAATGTTTGTAGTAGAAATTTTGGGACGATTAGGGTTGGAGAATATGATTTTGGAGGAAGAATTTTGGTAAAACCCGTAACTGCGTTTCTGCAGAATTTTCGCAGACCTGCTTGATCGATCGATCGACCCTAGAGCGTCGATCGATCGAAGGTTCGATCGATCGAGCCCCAGTCGTCGATCGATCGACCCTTCCTGGCAGCCTCTTATTTCCCCTTGTTTAATTAGTTGAATTAATTTACCGTGGAATAATTTTTGGGATTATGAATAAAATGTTTTGGGATATAGGAGAGACCAGTAGGACATATGATTAAGTGTTGAAGAACTTTATTATGTGACGATAATTGGGTTTTAGGGACAATTATTTAAAGAACGAAGAAACTACGTATTTCAAGTGAGAGATTACGTCGAATACTTACGATAGTGCATAGACGTCTACCTACTGAATTTACTACTTGGATAGTTAGAATCCACGAGTGTTACATAATTAGTGAGAAAACCCTTCGAGTTAAGGTTAGAGACAAAACCTTATACGTAATATTAATAATGTGAAATTAAGGATAAATGTTGTAATTATGGGTAATGAGAGGAACCTATATTATTATGATGAAATTGGTATATTTATATGATTGTGTGTTCATATATTATATACATGTGAAAAACGTACCCGCGCTACTTGCTATCCCTGAGGTTACCGCGCTGGGATGACCTAATCCTGTGTTGCTTTTTGGGGGATATTGGTTCGTACCCTAGGAGATAGATATCCTTGGTACAGGCTATCGATTCGATAGTTCAGACGGTCCTATGAGGCGTGAGGGTATGTACTGACCTTTTAGAGACTTGGAATCTATACTTCGCCTCAATGTTGTTTTGTATATGTTAATACAGTTCGAGAGTGATTCCGAACTTGTATTTCCCTTTGTGTGAGCAATACGGGGATTGGATAGCAGAGTATGCCCGCACCATAATTTTAGTTGGGGTGCTAATATATATATATATATATATATATATATATATATATTATCCGAGTAGTTTATATATATATATATGAGATTATGGAATTCAAACTACCTACTGTGACTTGATAAGTAGGACATGGTTGTTGACTCAAATAATAAATATTGTTTTGCGAAAGTATAATATGACACTGGGAAACTTTATAAATTAATGAAGTTAAAATGAGAGTTGTGCTACAACTAGAAAGTAACCTTTTTACACGTTGACATTGTTCGGTTTTTAAAACTTATGAGTAAGTTAAGATAAACTAAATTATTGGGAAGGTTAGTATGATAATATGTTAAGTTAAACCATTTGGGGAAGGTTAGTACGATAGGCGTGCACACTAGAAGAGAGGTGAGAATTTCTCAAGAGAGTGTCGAACTAATATGTTATTGCATTGGCCTGTATCAATTTAAATACTTGCTAAACAAATTTTAAATCATACACACTTTCGGGCTCTGACCCGTTTTATCTCTCCCTCTCCCCCTTGTATATATATATATGTAAGTATTTCAGGTGCCCAGCCACAGGGGCGTCTTGCTTAGGATCTTTTGGAAGGAACGCGCTGCAGCTTAGGTGGGAGTTGCAGGTCTTTTGATTAGACGACTTCGTTCATTCAGATCCACTCCTAGCATTTTCATTCAGATGGGCATGTGTAGCCCTTTCCATTATTTCTTTATGTTGGGACATTGTTATTTCAGTTATTCCCTAGTTCGTTATTTTGGGATTTTTGTTCAGGACGGATGTATTACTTTATTTTCTCGCATGTTGACATTCGTTGATGAATGTTTTATATATTGATTTCTTTTGTTCCAGTTTCTTGTGGTGTGAATCTTATTCATTGAGCTTTGTTAATGAATTCAATAAATCTTTTCTTTAAATAAAATTTGGAAGTTAATGTTTAAAATTGGTTTTGACACTTAGCTTAATTATTTAGGGTGTTAATTGGAAAGTTTCTTTTTACGACAGTGATGCTAAGAATGAACCAAACTGTTCACCTTAATTTAATTTAATAAAGGAGTGATCGCCCGGTATTTAATTAGGCGGGGTGTCACATTAACCTCAATTGACGAGATAACCATAATACTATGAATTTGGAGCTGATTTGTCAACAAAATTGTGAAATTGGGAGATAGGTTTGCATGTAGAAGAATAACCTTGTTATAGTAATGATAAATCTAGAAATTTTAGTTTAAAGATCACGAAATACAATCGAGAGTAAGAATGATTGTTAATGGTGGCTTCATTATTAAAGGACTTTTAAAGATTTAGGAATTTGTTTAGATTTCATTTGATTAGATGTAGAATTGTCATTTAAATTGTGTCAGAAAGCACCCTGTTATGAGTAGAAACAGTGTAGAATCATTGATTGGGAGTTTGGATGAGTTTGAGATGAATTTGGATGAGAAAAAGATTGGAAAAAATGAATTTCGGAAGATTAGGGTTGATCTCGAATTTCTCATTCGAAGTCCTGCCCAGGTCATTTGAACGACCTCGTTTGAACGATAATTCCAATGAGACTTCTAATAAAAAAATTGGGGTTCGTTCGAAGTGAGTAGTTCGTTCAAACGACCTCGTTCGAACGAGAATCCTGGAACTTGTAATGTAATTCCTGAATACCTATTCTTGGGCCAGATAAGTTAGAAACTTTCTAGATTGGTCCCAATGAGATAAATTAATCTATGCTATGATCGAATGACTTAAATTCCTAGTTATTAATGAGTTGATAGAGCGATTGCTCAAGGGGATATAACGGGGTAATAGAGCCTTAGAGAAAGGATATATGTTAGTGAGATAAGTCGAAGTGTTGCGATAAAATGAATAGTAGAGACGATGATACTATCTATTATATCAGGAACTTAGGTTGCGTGAATACCTAATGAATATAATAAGTTGTGTGCATACTTATTGATTGAATTATTATGTGTTTAACATACCTACGCTGCTTGTTATCGAGCAGAGGTTATGCGCTGTGGACAATGATGCCTTTAGGAGCCTTCGGCTGGGATATGGATTGGTATCACTAGAGCATAGAACCTAGGTATGGACTATCTATGAGAATGATAGTGATGACAGTCGTATGGGTGTGTAGTTATGTGTGTAGCCCATCGGCTTGGGACTATGTTTGCCTCCAATACATGTGTTCTGTTTCTAATTGATCGCGAGTGACTGAACCTTTAGTCCTTTATGCAAATGAGCAATGCAATAGGACATGATAGCAGAGTATGCAGGCACCGCAATTGTATCTCGTGGTATAGTGTTGTATATATATATAAGATCCAGAGTGAATATATGCATACACTTGTGTTGATATCTACTGTGTGCATTTAGTGGGTAAACTTTGTAATGAAATCCGAAATAAATTATGTAGCGGCCACTTAATTGGATTAAAACTAAAAAAGCTAATTTATGCTAAAGTGGGATAGATTATATGTAGTGTACCTTGCGAGGGAATTAATCGGGGACGGTATTGGATTATGATGGGTTAGAAAGGAAGAACTAGTTAGTATGGAATATAACTAGTGGGGTCTGAATATTCACTAGGCGTGCACACTAGATGAGAGGTGAGCATTCCCAAGTGAGTTCGATAATTTAACATGATAAATATATGTGCTAATCAACCATTTTAAGCACTTGCTAATTTTTAAAATTGATTTCAACTCGGGCTCCGAACCATTTTCTGCAAATCCCTTTTTTTGTCAAATTATTTTTGGTGCTCAGCCACAGGGACACCGGACTTAGGAGTTTCATTCATTCGACGAGTTGTAGCTAGTGTGGAGGCTATAAGACTTTGATTGTAGATGCCGATGAGTCTATCATTCCGCACATTTGATTTATTTGCATCAGTTAGACATGCCGTCCCTTCTTATTCATACATTCAGAGATTTGAGATTTAATTTATTTCTATTCCCAGTTGTTGGATTTATTTAGTTTGATTATTTTATTGGATTTTTTACTGGATATGTCACTCCAACTTCTTTATTTCATGTCAGTTATTTCAGTTCATATGAGATTGAATTGGACCGTGAATGATTCGTTATTTAGTTAATTGCTTTTATATTTATTGGTAAGATAAAATTTTGACATCAACCTTTTGAAGTATTAGGTGGTTAGTATTTTTAAAACAAGTTTTCGATAGTGATGCATAATCTGAACCAACCAGATATTCTGATTTAATTAATAAAGGACTGATCACCCCGTATTTAATTAGGTGGGGTTTCACAACAACCATACAATTTGGCTATGATATAAAAGATGGTTGAGAAAGTGAATTCAGAAAGTCAATCATACAACTTACCATTAAAATCCCTATTTATTTAAAAAAATTACATTCCACTTATTTTATCATCACAAAGACTAGTTGTTATATACATAATAATTATCATATATAATTGTTATAGATAAATTATAAATTGTGATGAGGTATGTATATATATATATATATATTACGAGGTATGTATAAAATATATATTTTATATTTAACATTTATATAAAATTCATAAATAATGCCCATTTACTTTTTTTGATGGGCAGTCTTTTAATTAATGGGAAAACGAAACATTTTGGCTATGATATAAAAGAAGGTTGGGAAATTTGATGAAGAAAATCATACATGTCATTTTTCGCAATGTTTTTACAAAAAAATTATATTTTACTAGTTATTAAAAAGGATGATGTAATGAGGATGAAAACTCTGTATTGGTTTTCATACTTGAATCAGGTACGGAATGCCCTTGTAAATACAAGAAATCATTGACTGAGTTTAAAATAGAAGCACCATAAACTCCACAATAGTAGGAGTAATAGTAACAACTTAAAACAAACTAAGCAACAACGGGAGAATAAGAACTAATACTTCCTCTTGAAAATACCAAGTTAATAGTGATAATTGGGCATATGTGTGTACACTTATTCATGCATACGTGGAGGATAATCTAGTTGCTCAATACTCCCCTGCAAGTGGAGGTGGGGTGAACGACACACATTGAGCTTGGAATGAAGAAATTGAAACTGGGGAGTACATAAGGGTTTGGTGAAGATGTCAGGATGTAGGGCGAAAGAGGGAACAAAATAAGTGATGAGTTGGCGTGTTGCAACCTTTTCACGAAAAAAATGACAATCCAACTCGATATGTTTAGTGCAAGCGTGAAGAATATGATTAATCGTCATATAAAGGGAACTCATATTATCACAGTAGAGAATATGAGGTTGGTGAAGATGAATACCCACATCGTGGGACACATACATAAGCCAAGTAAGTTTAGTAGCAACGGAGGCTAGGGCACGGTATTCAGCTTAACAACTGGAAGGAGCTGTAGAAATATTAAAATGAAATTCATCAACATATTAGATTATTGAGATTACCTAATACATGAATTGTAGAAACTGTGTACCTGAATCCATAGAAGTGATTGAGACTTGGGGGTTGGAGGTATTCCACCGACTAATCCCTATCTCTATGAGTTCTCTCTCATTAATGGGAATGAGGAGAAGAGTCTTTGAGTTCATTAGCCTTGGGGACCCTTAATTATATAGACATCTAATTACAACCCTATAAATTCTAATTAGGTGACTCTTAAGTAACCAATAGGTGACTCTTGAGTAACACGTCTCTTGTGTAACCAGTAGGTGACTTTTGGATAACCACACATTTTGAATTCCATACTTACTGTTGATGTCTTTTTAGATTACCTAATTAGATCAATTCATTTGACCAATTCTAAATTAAAGCTCAAATGCAATTACTATTTTAATATGTGAGCCCACATTAAATTATTTGGAATATATAAAATATTCCAACAATCTCCCACTTGGCCTACATAATAATTCCGAATGTAATTATATTCAATAACCTTATGTGTGCACCAAATTGATTTCTATTCTTAACACATCTCCAGAATCAATCTCTTCCATCTCCTATACAAGTATGAGACCAACGCGACCTTCGTTACATTTATGTGCTAACTCGATCCATCAATGATCACCACACCAAATATATTCAACGACATAGATCAAGTATGGATGTGTGGCTGGAAATTACATGCAATGTGATGTTAGGCATGCCTATTTCCAATTGGTCTTAACTTTATTCCATAGTGAGATCAAACCTTAGTCTTTTAAACCTTATATTATACCATAATTAAAAGACAATACATTTAGAGTAAACAACAAAATAAAAATACCATCAACTTTATTCTGCAGAAAACTGAAACATTCATAAAGTATCTGAGTACTATCAAATGAAGGAACATTAAACCGAATACTAACTCCCATCAAATTTGAATATCATCAAACTGAACAACACCCATATGAGCAGTGTGCCCATGAAAGACCTTGGGTGGTAATCCATTAGTAAGCGGATTCGCGAGCACGGAATTTGTTCTTATATGTTTAATAGAAACTTAATGTATATTTTCTTAGACTTCAATAAGCTTATGTTATTATTCGAATATAGGATTGCTGAATTATTGTCACAATATATCTGTAGTGGTCTTTCAATGCTATCCAAAATATGCAGCCCGGTGATAATATTTCGTAGCTATATCGCATGATTTGTTGCCTCATAATATGCTATGAACTCTATTGACATAGTGGAAAGTGCAATGAGTGACTTCTTAGAACTTCACCAAAAATTGCACCTCCAGAGAACATGTATACATAGCCAGAAGTGGATCTCTTAGTGTCTTGGCAGCCCGCAATATCCTCATCTGAATAGCCAATGATCTCTAAATTATCTGACTTCCGATATATGAGTATGTAATTTTTTGTTCCCTATAAATACAACATAACACATTTGGCTACTTTTTAGTGATCCATTCTAGGGTTACTCAGATATCTGCCTAACATACCCATTATGTACACTAAATTCAGACGCGTACATACTTGAGCATAAAAAGACTCCTTATAGCTGAAGCATAAGGAACCTTTTTCATTTATTTACCTTCAGTCTCATTCGTGGGGCATTGACAGAGACTAAACTTGTCTATCATAATAATAGGAGTATCTCCTTATGCACTATCTTTCATGCCAAATCTAGCGAGTACCTCCACTATATAGCTCTTTTGTGATAACCCAAGGACACCCCGAGAATGATCTCGGTGTATCTTAATTCCTAATAAAATAGGCATCCCCGAGGTCTTTCATTTTAAAATTATTAGTTATAAATATCTTAGGTTTGTGCAATAAGCCTATATTGCTACTAGACATAGAGAACAAGGAAGATAATATTACTCTTACTGAACTTATGATATACACAGTCATATACTTCATTAACCTCAAAATTATATGAGATAATGACTTGATAAAACATGTGATATCATTTACGGGAAGCTTATTTGAGACTATATATGGATTTCTTGAGTTTCCAAACCATAGACTTTGGATCAACTGGGTCAAAGTTTTCTGGTTGCACCATGTATATGGTTTTCTCAATATTACCATTCATAACCGTATCTTTCCCCTCAAACTCAACATCCTCAAGAAATCTTGTATTTCCCATCTCGAAAAAGGACTTAGTTGAGCGATCATAAAACTTGAAACCTTTCGCCTGTTCAACGTGCCCATCAAAATAGTAGCCAATAGTTCTTGAGTCTAGTTTCTTTTCAAATGGCCTATAAGGCATTGCCTCAACTAGACACCCCCAAATGTATAAATGACAAGTTTTCAGCCTATCCATAGTTCATAAGGGTTTTTAGCCACCGTTGTACAAAGTACTCTATTTAGAATATATACTGCAGTCTTAAGTGCCTTTCCCTAGAGTAATTCTAGAAAAGAAAAATGATGAATCATACTTCTTACCACGTCCTTAAATGTTCTATTTTGTCTCTAGGAATTTGGCAAAAGGTTCTAGACGTTGTTTACCTGATCTATAATATCTTCCATAGTATGCATCACTATAGTGAGATTTGACAGCTTTAATCTTCTTGCCTAGTTGATTTTTAACTTCGACTTTGAAGGCATTAACACGTCCAAAGCTTGAGACTTCTCATGAATTAAATATAAGTACCTATAAGGAGAATAATTGTCTATAAATGTGATAAAATATTATTGGCCATTCCATGAAGTTCTAGGGGATGGACCGCAAATGCCAGAATGTATCAATTCTAAGACATCATAACTCCTTTTAGCACTTAATTTCCGTATGTGAAATTAAAGGGTTAAAGTATACTGTCTGTCACAAGCCTTTTAATTCTACTTTGTGAGATTTGAACCAAACACTTGTGTTATAAAGTAACAAAATTCATATCAGTTAGTCTTAATACTTGCAAGGTTTCATTAAATGAAGCATTGGTATTTAATTAATATAATTTATCAATTAAAGAACCAGTCGAAACCAAAATAGAATTTAGAGAGAGAGTAACTTTATTATTTCCAAGTGAACAAGACTAGTTGTATTTGTCCAAAAAAAATGGAAACCAAGTTTCTTTTAAAAAACAGTACTACATAAGTCATTATTAATTCAATAAAATGACCAGTTTCAAAAGATAAAAAAACTTGATCAATTACTTCAATTCCAACTTTTGTGCCGTCGCCCACATAGATGAATCTTTCACCATCATTTGTCGGTTTGGCTCCACAAGCAACCATGCATAGACATACTTACATGAGTAGTAGCACCCGAATCTACCCACCATAGCTAGGTACAAAAGCCAAATTAACTTCTGAACAAACCAAAATGAGAAGTGTACATTTCTTTACACGCCATGTGGCGTAATTAGAACAATCCTTATTCACATGCCCAGGTTTATGGAAAAGAAATAAGCAAATTGTGAATCCTGAACTTGTTTCTTTTGTTGAACTTTAGGTTTGGGTTGTGATGTTACAACTATAGTACCCTTATCATTAGTCATTTTCCTCTTTATGTTCCTTAAGGTAGATGTAATATGAGCAATTTCAGGTGCCTTTTCTCGCTTCAATCTTTCCTCTTCTTGCACACAATGTGAAATGACCTCATTAAGAGTACATTTATCCTTTTGAGTATTATAACTCACTATAAATTGTCCATAGTATGTAGGAAGAGATATCAATAACAGATGCACATGCAAGTTACCATACAGCTCTAACTTTAGTACTTTAAGTTTTGAAGTGATGTTAGACATCTCCATAATGTACTCTCGTATGTTTCCTTTTCCTTTATACTTTATTTGGATAAGGTTAGCTAAAAGCGTAATTGTCTCGACATTTTTGTTATTTCCAAAATGTAATTCAATATCTTAAAGGAAACTTTTGGCAGTTACCTCATCGAGCATACCTCCCCTGAAATCTTCTAGAACATTGTGCTTTAGCATCATTAGACTTAAGTGATCAGAAGGATCCCACTTCTCAAAGTTCACTTTATCCATAAGAGGAGAGGGTTGTTCCTTCCTTATCGCGTAGTCTAAATTTATGCAACTGAAAACTATAATAATGTCCTCTTTCCAGTTCTTAAAGTTTGTACCGTTAAGTACTTGAATTGAGGTCATGTTGGCAGTAATATTAACATAATAAGCAGTAACTTAATCCGAAAGAACAAATAAATTAAAAAATCTTCAATTTAAAATTTATGCCATGGCATATTATAATAAAATAAACTGATAAATGAAGGACGTAAATTTTATATAACCGTAATGGTGGAATGGTGGTCCCATCAATGAGAGACCTAGCACAACATTAACATTTAGTATTTGGACATAAATATTAACTTTTAGTGATACTCTCAGTCCAAGAAAAATATTGATAGTAAATCTGGTCAACTAACCCTCCTCTAGGCGAATTAATTCTATATTATAGAATTCGGTCAAACAACTAACCTTCCTTTTGGCCGATTAATTGTCCACATGAAAACTATAGAATTATCACATATTTAATTCTGCATGTATATTTATTATTAAGCCAAATAATAATCTTCCTTTGGGATAATTATTACCCACAGGAATAATAAATATATTTACATCATTTTTACATCTCAAAATAAATTAATCTATGCAATAGAAGTTACTTTGGCAACATATTACATTAATTAATTTATTTCAGATATAATACATTTTTGGTATTTTTTTTAAATACCCCGAATGGGAATCAAACTATATTAAAAATCTGAAACCAAATGATTTTTAATTAAATATGCAAGTATTTGGTCCACCTAGCTTTATAATTGCCTTAGTTCCAAAAAAATTATGCATTTGGAAATAATTCTAAAAAAAAAAACTGATTTGGAAAGAATTTCCACAAACATTGAGTTAGAATTAATTCCCAAAAAAAACTGAATTGAGTACTCATTTATTTTTCCTAAAATGGAAATTTTTGAGTTATCACTACACTGACATAAACAATCTCTTAAATATCACTCTCCAATTCGCAGAATCGCAAAATCAATTTTAAACGAGAGTTATTAGCATTGACATTATTACCAAAAATGACAAAAATGCATTTTTATGGGTCTAAACGATGTCAAATTACCGAGATAGGTGGTGCCTATAGTTTACAATGGGTTTTGTTTATTTCGACGTTTCCAGGTGACCGCCAAAATTTCGTAAAATTCTGAATAAGAAAATGAAATATATCGTTGAAAACGTCCCTCAAAATTCTAAATCAAGATTTCAACAATTCTCATATGAATCTTGAAAAAAACTGAATGAATCCATCCAAATCCATTATGAATTACACCCTTTTAAGGAAAATAAAAAATCACCTTGGATTAACGATCCTTAATTAATTTGGGACTATAATTATGAAAATTATTACAAATCATACGTAAATTCTACATAGAATCTTAAAAGTCATATGGGTTCCAACTAGATCATATATATGATAAATCAAATAAAATCTCTTCTAAATTACAATCACAATACCAATCCCAATAATCCAATATAAAGGGGCTTTGATACCACTTGTTGAAATATTAAATAAAATTCATCAACATATTAGATTATTAAGATTACCTAATACAGAAATTGTAGAAACTGTGTACCTGAATCCATAGTGGTCATTGAGACTTGGGGTTGGAGGTCTTCCACAGACTAATCCCTCTCTCTATGAGTTCTCTCTCATTGATGGGAATGAGGAGAGGAGTCTTTGAGTGCATTAGCCTTGGGGACCAAAATCCTTCATTATATAGACATCTAATTAGAACACCATAAATTATAATTAGGTGACTCTTGAGTAACCAATAGGTGACTCTTGAGTAACACGACTCTTGAGTAACCAGTAGGTGACTTTTGGGTAACCACACATTTCGAATTCCATACTTATTGTTGATGTCTTTTGAGCTTACCTAATTAGATCACTTCATTTTCTCAATTTTAAATTAAAGCTCAAATATAATTACTATTTTAATATGTGATCCCACATTAAATTATTGGGAATATATAAAATATTCCAACATGAGGAACAGTGGCGTGTTTCTTAGAGGACTAGGAGATGCAATTAGCCTAAAAAACATACAAAACCCTTAAGTGGAGCGATGTGTAATGGGACAGCGAACCCAATCGGCATAAAAAAATCCATACAAGTTAAGGGAAGTTTGTGAGAGAAGTCACAACCCAATAGTAGAAGTGACACGTAGATAGCGTAACATCCGTTTAACGTGAAGAAAGTCATTTACAGTAAGGGAGTGCATGGACTGGTAAATAATATTAATCGAGTGGATAATATCAGGACAAATGAGTGTGAGATTTTGAAGGGACCCAATAAGCGATTGAAAGGCAGAAATATCGAAATAAGGTGGGTAACATGCAATAGTGGGTTTGCTAGGTAAAGGAGTCTGGATAGAATTACACTGGAGCATGTGGGATTTGTATAAAAGGGAGAGAACATATTTTTTGGGAAAGAAAAATACCCCCTGAGAAAGGTAAAACTTCAATGCCCAAAAAATAATGGAGATTGCCAAGATCCTTTACAGAAAATTCTAAAGCCAACTTGGTAGTGAGATTAGAGAGTAAGTGAGTGTTGCTGGCTGTGAGTATGATATCATCGACATAGAGAAGAAATAGAAGAGTGCCCTGTGAATAATTAATCACAAAGAGAGAAGAGTCAAATTTGCTATATGAAAAACCCAAAGTTAGCAGGAATGAGATGAATCGATCAAACTAGGTCTGAGGGGCTTGCTTCAGGCCATAGATAGCTTTGTTGAGCATACATACATGATGAGGAAAAGTGTAATTTTATCATCCAACGGGCTGCTTCATATAAACCTCTTCTTGTAATTGTATCAAGTTGTTTGATGGGATAATTTTTAGCAAGTGAATAATGTGAATAGTTACCGATTTAATAACCAGGCTAAATGTTTCACAATAATCAACACCACTGATTTGATTATACCCCTTAGCAACTATTCAAGCCTAATGGCAATCCAAAATACCATCAGACTTAAGTTTAGTACGATACACCCACTTGGATCCAATGATGTGCATATGAGGTTGAGGTGGAACCAAGGTCTACGTATGGTTTACATCTAAGGCTTGAAGTTCTTATTGCGTTGCCTCAATCCAATGAGTCTAAGCTAAGGATGATTTAAGAGATGTGGGCTTGGTGATAAGGGTAGTGGTGAGTAAGGCAAAAGGAGGAGATGTTTTGGAAGCTTCGGATAGAGTTATCATGGAATGAGTATTATATATGGATGAGTGTTTGGTGGAGGAAAAAGGTAGTGGGATCGAAAGAGGAACTTTAAAAGGGAGGGAATGCAGGTCATATGTAAAATGAGGATAGATATGTTTTCTCGTAGGCGATAAGTGTGTTAAGTCAGGAGAGGAAGGTGAAATACGAGTAAAGGTATGGGGTTGGTCAGGAGAGTTGGCGGAGCTAGGTAAAGTGGATGGGTGAGACAGTTGAGGGAGGTAAGAAGTGGAATGATTTGATGGTCTAAATGGTCCAGAGAAGTACTTAAGTCACTGGAGGTGGATAGTTATTGGTTTGAGGGTGAGTTGATATGAGAAGGATGGGACGAAATGGTCACAGTGGGTGTAGTAAAATAACATGTGAGGCAGTGTTTTCATTTAGAGAAGGGTACAAACATGGGATGTTATTTGATATAATGGGTTTGTGAAAAAAAATCTTGATAGGTAATAAAGTTAATGGGTCTGGTAGAAATATTGGTAGAAGTATGCTTTGGAGAATAAGGTAGAGTATTTTTGTCAAAAATAACATCATGAGAAATATAAATTCATTTGTTTCGTGGATTATAACATCGTTATCCTTTGTGTAATGTGCTATAACCAACAAAAACACATGGGTAGGATTTGGGTTCAAATTTAGTTTGAGTTTTCGTTCGAAGTTAAGGAAAACACTGACACCCAAAAACACGAAGAGTTGATAAATTTGGATGAAGTTCATGATGTTTAAATAAGGGGGTATCATTTTTTTTACAATTTCGAAGATGGTTTATGGTAAATATGTGGCAGTTAAAAATTCCTCAACCCATAAAAATGTTAAAGTCAAGCCTGTTTCAACTAAGTGGTGATGTTTTCTGGGCGACGCCATTTTGTTCAGGTGTGTGTGGGCATGAAATATGTCTAACAATACCATGTTGCTCCAAATATCCAATTAATTTAAGACTACAAAATTCTCCACCTCCATCACATTGGAATATTTTTAATATGCGATCAAATTGATTTGCAATCATTCTGTGAAATGTTAAGAATACTTGATGAAAATCAGATTTTTGTTTCAATGGATACATCCAAGTATATTGAGTGCAATCGTCCACAAAAATTGCTTAATATTTAATTCCTTGTGAAGAGGGAATTGGAGTTGGTCCCCATAAATCACAGTGAATTTTCTCAAATGGATTTTCGACTATTTTATTATTTAAATTGAATGCAAGTTTATAGCTTTTTCCCATTTGACAGCTAGCACATATCGTACAAGATTTATTCTAATGATCAACATTTAAAACATGACTTTTGTTTAATAATTTGAAGGACTTTGATTGACGATGCTGCAATCATTGATGCCACCGATCATCACTTACATTTCCTTATTAGATCGCAATTAAAGCTTCATGATAGGCATCTTCAAATGTATAAAGAGGACCCTTTCTAATTCCCTTGACCAAAACTTATTGAGTCATCTTGTCCTTAACAACAAATGCATTGTTAGAAAATTCTAATAGACATTAATTGTCTTTTAATAATTGACTCACTGAAATTAAAATCATTTTTTATTTTTGGAACAACTAAGACATCCTTTAATGTTAACTGTGGAGTAAGTGATGTATCACTAATATGTGTGATATCCAGTTTTCAACCATCACCAATAATGAATTAATCATTTCCCAAATAAGATTTGAGTTTTGAGAAATTACCTAAAGCGTTTGTAATATGGGAAGTGGCACCTGAGTCAACATAGAGTGATGAATCATCCAATTGATGATATGGCCATGAGGAGCATAGGAGTAATCCCGCCTGTAATAGCAAGTCAATGCCGTGTGATTTGTCTTGCCATATATTTGACAAGAAAATGTGCCTGAAGTGAATTTATTTGTTTTGTTCATGGTGTGAGGTGTTGCATTGGCATTGATGGGAGCTAACGAATTAGACCAGTGAGAACTGGTGTGTGGCAGACCTATCTTAGGTTGCTATTTGACAACATTGTTTGGTAAGGATAGTTGTGGTAGATAAGAGGCATCATGTGGGCTAGATGGTCTAAATCCCATTCCTTGAGAAGTAAAGTTGATTCTTTCGTATGAGTTTACAAAGTCTACTCTACTTCTATTGTTTCCGCCACATCATTAGTCGAAATTCTGAGTGTGACCCCTCGTATCTGAAAAAAGACATGTTTGATCAATGTGTTGAGGTTGTGTGCTTTCAACTTCTTTGCGTATTTCAAAGGCTTTAAGTAAACTAATTAGTTGAGAAAGAGAAGGATAATCCCGACATAACAATACAAAAGGTTTTATATGTTGGTCCTAATGCCCTTGCAAAAATTATTAGTGGCTTGTGAATTGCAGCCAACCCAAAACATACATTTTTGAACTCTTTGATTTATTAATCAAGATTTTTTCCATCTAAATTCATGGCATGCACCTGCTCTTTTAGTTGGAATTCTTTTTCCTTGGTATCTTGTAAGAAGTTCTACTCTGAATAGTTCCATGTCTCTTTTGATGAGGCATGACCAACTGTAACGTACATAAACTCTTCAGCCACATTAAACTTGATCGAACTTTCACCAATAATTCTTTTCTTCCCATTCTAAATATTCCTTTGTTAAATTTTATTGAAATGTAATACTAATTCACAGAATAGTCTAGAAATTGATCGATAATATAAGTTAATTCATATTAGATAATCTAGTGCATACTTGTAATGTATAGAATATTCTAGAATAGTAAGGAAGTATGCAGGCTTCTTGAATGTTATCATAAGGAGGTGAGAACCTTCTGGAGAATTAATCTATACCATTGATGTATTTTAATCTCCACAATCCATTGAGGAGGTGGGATACTTATAAATAGGTGGGGAGGTCATTTTTACAAACCATCCAAGTCAAGCATTGTAATCTATCACCAACTCTAATACAAAAAGTTCCCTTTTTTTCTTAATATTTCAAGTTGCCAAATTCTCTCAAGTCCTCAAATAAGTTACTAACTAATTACCTCCCTCTAAATCCTTGGTTTCCCTTATCAATATTAATCCTAGAAATTCCAATTTCCTAAACTAAACATTTAACGTCATTCCAAACTACTCCTAAAACTAACCTATTTCCCTCGTCATCTAATTTTTGTGGTGGCACATTTTCAATTAATTGAGACAGCTTCATTGTTTTCATAACATGAAGCATATGATTTATCCATAGTAGATCATTATCAGGTTTCAACATAAGACGACAAATTGTAACTAGCTGATGTAGTGAGGCCATATTGAGTGAAGACCCAGTTGATGATGAGGATTCCATTTGAACCTATGATTCTGATACCATAAAGAGTGTGATGATGATAAAAACTCTTGGATTGAAGATTTTTAATTGAACCATGCAAAAGGGAAGCTTCTGAATGAGTCCACTCCGGCTCATTCAGGAGAAGAAGCACTTCGCAAAATTTGGAAATTACTTAGACCCGCGAGGGGCCCCCTTCTAAATTTTTGAACAAAAAGCATGTCTAATTTAAAGGCATAATCAAGCATTTATTAGAACATAAGAAAATTAGTTTTTTTTAATATTCAAATAGTTTTAAAAAATAGACAAACTATTTTTTTACCGCCCGTGGTATGAATCCAACATTGTCCACTTCATCACCTCATATGCACACATTCGCCTTCTCAAGCAGGGAGTGAAGATGCCTCGAAAGGCTATCTTCAAACTGTAAATATAAAAATGGAAAAAATATCATATTTATATCGACAGCGGTTGTTAAATGCATATTATTAAAGATATTCAATATTACCTTCTGATCCAAATCATCTACCCCTTGAGTACGCGATAACAGATATGTCACGATGTTCACATATCCAGTATATGCTGCTACATGTATTGGCTTTCTCCTGATCTAATATATATAGTAGAAAAGAACAAAAAATTATATTACATATTATATGTGTTGACTAAGATGAAGTGAAAATGTATAATTGAGTAAAAAATCCAAAAAATAATACCGAATCAGTGTTGTTCAGATTTGCACCCGATCTTACCAAAATTAGCACCAACTCAACTATTTTTTGTTCATAACTTATATAACAAGCGAGGGATAAAGGGATGATTGGATTTTCCTGAATGGCATTTGCACGAAACTAATAAAAAAATTGTTATTTAATGTCACTATTCATAACAATGACAAAAAAAAGATAATATTTGAATATACAAACCTTAAGTAAGAGATTAAATAAATCATTGTCTTCAATAAGAAGCCTGTAACACATCGTATTTCTGAGTTTTTATAATATAATTAATTCGATTATTTTTAAATTACACTAGTTCCATACCTTAATTGAATTGAATATTTTATGTTGATTAAAATATTAATCGGGAGTGATAATAATTCATGCTTATGAATTATAATTACTAAGTGAATAATAATTAATTATTTTACGCCATAGCGAGTGATAGTGGCGTGCCGGTGTTATATCTCAACCGGGAGTCGCATCTAGATTATATGAGGTCGAGATAGTAAATTATTGTAGAGTGACTTGGATGGTAATTTTAAGATGACGGTTGATTCTGAATGCGTCAAAATAGTCAAAATAGTATACCCGGGTGTATAGAGTGGGTTCGGGGGCAATTTTGGACCAACTTGGCCCCACGTAAGGGCTTTTCAGTCATTCAGGAGTTTAGGGTAGAGGAAACTCCAAAAATTGAAGCTTAATATTATCCCCTTCATGTTAAAGGATAGGGTAACAACAATCTTGATAGAGGAGAATCCATAGAGGAGAAAGAAAAGAAGAACCTATGTTATTTCACACATTTTCTCGTCATCACAATTACTGGAATTTTGATTGGAGCAGGGGAAGAACATCTTCATCACACAAGAAAAAAAAATTAGACCTTATATTACAAGGCACATATTTATCTTGCGATTTATTCAAGCATGTTATAATACCCATGTAGTGTAAGGTTTAAATTACATGTTTTGGATCGATTCTTGGGAATTGGATGGGTGTAATCTATGATTTGATGTACGAATGCATGTAGAATAAACTTATTTATGTAGAGGATACGAAATTAGATGATATATTATGAATAACATGATAGAAATATGGGAATTTCAATGAATATGCATGAAGAACACTGCAAATTAGGGTTTTGAAAATTATTGGGTTTAATCTGCTCTTGGATAGAATTCTTATGGATTTAGTGCATTATTTACGTTAGAAATCGTCCCTACATAGATATTTGATGTTTAGTTATGTTAGATGGGAGTTTGGGATTTTTGTGTAAAGGTTTGATGAATTGAGAATATAGAAAACTCGTAATAATGAAGTGAAGAAGAGGACCTCCTATAGGTGAATCGCTTCGGGCCAAGGCGGAACAGATTTGGTTTCCCAAATTTTACAAATTTCTTTAGTTTATGCCCTATTTTCATAAATAATTAATGGGACATTGGGGACATTCTTAAAATATAGTAAGGGATATAGCAAATTCCAGTAGACCTACGGTAGGGTTGAGGTTTATCCAAACTGAGAGAATTAAGGCTAGGAATTACCGAGCATATTTTGATATTTAATGAATTCGTGAGACTTAGACTGGGTCATGGAAAGTATGAGTGAAAATATGATTTAGACCAGTAGTATATGAGTGTGTTAACTATTGAAATAACTAAGGGGTAACTAGGACCCTTAGTGTAGTGAGTGATATTCAAAAATATAAAATAAGAAGTTATAATTATAAATTGATAGTACGTTGAGTGTTCGAGAGATATATACTACGTACGGGTTTATATGATGGGTCGTGCATAAACCTGCTGAATATATAAATATATAGGTTATGTGAATACATACTATGTGACTTGTTATATGTGTGAACATACCTACACTGCCTGCTATCATGAGAGGTTTCGCATAGAGGACGATCCCACCTTGACGATTCTAGTGAGGTCTGGATGTGTGTCCCAGAACATAGAACTTAGGAAGCTCACTATGTGCAGTGTATTAGTGGGATCGATGTGTCATTTGGGTACGTTAGGTATGTGGATAACCTAAAGTCTTAGAACTATGTTCGCCTCCATTTTGTGTTGTTTAATTTATGGTTTGCGGAGACATTTCGAGCCGATAGTCCTTAATATGGTAGAAAAAGTACAATGACTTGATAACAGAATATGCATCCATCGTGGTGGTCAGTCCGAAGGATGTTGTGATTGTATATATTCTTGTGTGATAAATATATACAAGTGTGATTATTCTAGTTATGTGTGATGGTAGAAAATATAGATAGTTTATATCTAAAAGTAACTTAAGTAGAGAAACTTGATCAATGATTCAATGATAATATTCAAGCAAAATTAATTATTGGTTTTACGGTAGCATATCTTATGGGTGGTACAGGGGAGCTAAACATTTTGTTGTTAGTTAGATACTTCTGTCTAATTAGGTTGGTTAGCATATCCAAGTGGGTTAGGTAGGAGACGTTAGGCATAAACTTTAGTTGAGAGGTGAGGAACTCAATGGAGAGTATACGGAACTAACGTGAGTATCTAATAACTACTTTTAAAATATGATTTAAATACTTGCCAATGTTTTTCAAATAGTTTTGGTCTCTGACCTAAGTCAAAATATTTTCCAAAACATTTTAGGTGTCTAGCCACAGGGTCGCCAAGCTTGATGACTCATTCCAAGGATGCGTAGCTGCAGCATTATGGATGTGTGCAGGACTTTGAGTAGACCCTTTAGTTATTCATTCCTAGATTAGGATTTATATTTCAGTATTTCATTTAAGTATGTTGCCCCTTCAGCTGATACAATCTTTTTAGTTTATTTATTAGACAATATTTTGGATTCAGTTTTATTTCCTTTGAATTCATTGTTAGTCCTTGTTTTGGGAACCGATGGTTTATTCCTTACTATATATTTATATATTTATCATGTGGTTGATTCAGACTTCTTTATTATTATATGGATGGTTGAGTTATATTATTTTATTTCCTCATGTCGTTTTATGTTAATGAAAAATAATATTAGCACCGACCTAATTTAACTTAGGTGGTTAGTAATTCAAAAAGTTTTCGACATCAATGCTAAGAAAGAACCAAGTGAGGTTCCCATTTATTTTGTTGAAGGACTGATCACCCGTGGTTAAAATAGGTTGGGTGTCACAGATGGTATCAGCGCCTAGTGTCCTTAGGATATATGTGTTTTTTTATGTTTCAGCATAGCGTTCTTTTATATAGAGCCTTATTATAGGACTATTGTATTCCTCCTTATGTACACGCATTTATTTTCCTCTGCTGATTACTTTGCATTTGATTATGAACTTATGCAAAATTCAATCTTGTTTCAGATGCGGCTAAAGGGGACTCGTCAAACGAGAGAGAACTTGGGGGGATCCCCACACGGAAACATTTCAGGAGTATAGGTGGCCGAAATTGTGGCGCAGACAGTTAATATGATGATGACCACAATGGCACAACACTTTCCATAGATTTAGCCACAACTGCTAGGGGCACCAGTCTTTCAGTCCCACCCGGGGCCATCTGATTGGCAGAGAGTGATGGAGGCATTTTAGAAGGGCCACCCATCGAAATTTCAGGGTAACTCAGATGTAGTCGAGGTTAGTCAGTGGAAGAAAAATATGTAGCGCCGCCTTTGCATGGTTGAGTGCAGTGAAACTCAGAAATAGTTATTGGTAAGATTTAAGCTAATGGGTGTGGCCTTGCAGTAGTGAAAATCTATGACTATAGAAGAGGAGAGAGATGTGATGATCATTGGGGAATTTTGGTGCAGTTTGACCGCAAGTATTTTTCGTCCACTATTTAGACATAGATGCGGCGGAAGTTTCTCGATGTATCTTAAAGAGACAAAATTGTAGCTAAATAGAAGGACGAATTAGCTCGTTTAGCAAATTTTATGAAGGATGAGGTGAACAATGAAGAGAATAAGATGCGAAATTTCATGGATGGACTTACTTAGAGAATTCAACAGCACTTGTTGGGTAATCCGTAGTTAGAGACATACAATGAGGTCATCAAATCCGCTCCACTTCATTATCAAGATCAACACTTCCACATGAAGGGGAGCAAGCGAGCAATTGAGACTAGTAAGATTGGAAAGGTAGGTGAGAATAGTGCCAATGGGGCACAACAGCAGTAAGAACGCAAGGCCACGGAACTCCCGGTATGAGAATATGATGATAATTTGAAAATATCTAGATTTAGGTTTAAAAACATGTCGTTAGAGGGTGAAAACACACAATAGCCCTTAAACAACCTTGTGAGAGCCATAAATTGTAATATCCTACCCCGTTAATTTAATTATGTTTTATATGGATTATTTATGATGAAGAATTGTTGATAAATATATGATGGAAGAGGAGAATAATTGGAGAAATAAAAGAAAAGGAGAAAAATAAAAGAAAAGGCAAAAAAAGACTTTACACGACAAGAGATGTCGCTAGAAGCGACAGGAGTTATCACGAGAAGATAATCGTTTGAGCGAGATTGATGTCGTTCGAACGACATCTCTTCTCATTCGAACAATGTTTAACAAATTTGTCTCCCTTGTGTGCAGTCGAGCTCTCGTTTGTGGGTTATAAATCGTGTCAGCTGTTAAACCTGAATTTTTGATGAAGGAAACACATACAACCTGGTTAAGCTTGTGGGTTCATTATTTGGCATGTAAAATAAATAAACATAGGTTTTTACAAACCCAACTGCCAACTTCGTTGTCTCATTCTCAGCCATAGATCAAAATTCAAGGGTTTGAATTAAATAGAGAATTGGTGAGAGGCTTAGGGTTTCGAATTTATGTATAAGAAAGAGGGGAAGAAGTTGAACCATTTACACTTCTCCTTCGAAGAAGAGATCACATCTCTTCCTATTTGTGCACTACCTTCAGCAATTTTAAGCCAAATAAATTACATTAACCTCCACAATACTTAGTTCCCCATTGTTCATATAGAGCTATGAAATATAAGAGTTATTAGTTGGGGGTTTTGATGAGTATATTCTTGGAGAAAGAAGATGTATATGTGGAGTAATTTGTGTAGTATTTTAGAGCTTACATGGAGTACTGGTTGGTTGAGCTTTTGTGACACCTTTTAGGTCCACCTTTGAAGGTGGGGGAGTCACCCATCTTCATCACCACCACCACTTTGGAGTCTAGGTGGGGTAATCTAATCTTATTACATTGAGACTCTATTTGGTAAATATTGTAGTCTTATTGGTGTGTATGATTATGAGTAGGATTATACGAAATAATGATGTGTTCTTAGTAAACTAAAAATAGACATTTTTATGGATTAAAATGTTAGAAAATATTATTGTAGTTTTTTTCTAGTAAAACTGAAAATAGATATTTTCGTGGAGTAAAAATGTTAGAATATATTATTATAGTATATTTTCTAATCAAACTGAAAATGGACATTTTTATGGGATAAAAATATTAGAAAGCATTATTTGTGTGTATTTCTAGTAAAAACAAACAATGGACATTTTTATGGGATAAAAATGTAAGAAAGCATTATTGGTGTGTATTTCTAGTAAAAATAAATAATGGACATTTTATGGAATAAAAATATAAGAAACCATTATTTGTGTGTGTTTCTAGTAAAAAGAAATAATGGACATTTTTTATGGAATAAAAATGTAAGAAAACATTATTAGTGTGTATTTCTAGTAAAAAGAAATAGTGGACATTTTGTGGGATAAAAATGTAAGAAAACATTATTGGCGTGCATTTTTAATAAAAATAAATAATGGACATTTTTATGGAATAAAAATGTAAGAAAACATTATTAGTGTGTATTTCTAGTAAAATGAAATAATGGACATTTTGTCAGATAAAAATGTAAGAAAACATTATTGGTATGTATTTCTAGTTAAAAAGAAATAATAAACATTTTTATGGAATGAAAAAGTAAGAAATGTCATTTGGTGTATTTCTAGGGAAAAGGAAATAATAAACATTTCTATGGAATAAAAATATAAGAATTGTCATTTTGTGTATTTCTAGTAAAAAGGAAAAAACAAACATTTTTGTGGAATAAAAATGTTAGATATGTCATTTGGTGTATTTCTAGTGAAAAAGAAATGATAAACATTTTGATGGAATAAAAATGTAAGGAAATATTATTTGTGTGTATTTCTAGAAATGGGAAATGGACATTTTATGAAATAAAATCGTTAATGATGTTAATGTGGTCCAAATATTTATGAAATAAATATTTTTAAGTTTCTTGCAAAAATGGAGACTTTATGAATAAGAGGACAATTGTCAAGTTTATAGAAAGTCTTGTTAGGTTTTAACATAAGATTAGACCAAAGGAAATTTTAGTCTGCTAATTGTGTGGGAAATGATATTGAAAATGTGAAAATGTAGAGTATAAGACTACACGTGTGAAATGAAAGAAATGGTAATTTCTAAGAAAGAAAAAGGTAGCCTTGTGTAAAGGATGTTATCTTATGTGTTAAAGGCGTAAAGTGGCAAGTGTGAAAGTTGGTGAATGTGTGACATTAAATAAGTGTTAAAATGGCTAAAGTGTTTTACATGTTAAGTTGAGAACTTAATAACCATTTTGAGAAATAACACTTTTTAAAGGACTAAACTGCAAGTTTGGTAAACAAAGGGTAAATTGGTAATTTACTTAAAGTGGAACATATTTATAGAATAAAAATGTTAAAGGATGTCCTTACACTAATATGCATGAAAATGAATTGAGTCCTAAGGCGTGAATAATCTTAATATAGATAACGTGTGTGTGGATGAGGGGATTAAAGAAGAAAAGAAAAAAAAATCAAGTGTTAATGGAAAAACGGGATGTTAAGTCCAAGTTTTTGGCTTCGACAGGGTAACGGCAAGGAAATGGAATAGTGTGGACATGTGTAAAATGTTAAACACATTAATGAAGACTAAGATGCAACCAAAAAACAAGTGAGAAGGGCCTAGAACCCTTGGGTGAAATGCCCTAAATCACTGGCCAGAGCATATGGAGCACATAGTTCGCGGTGTGAAGCCCGTTAAAGTATGTGGTTATTGGGAATAATTTTGAGAAAAGGTAACGAAATGTGGAACATATCAAGAAATGGGTTGTGTGATGAAATCTGCAAATACAACCTAACTTGAATGAATGTAATAAATATTTCGGTAAAGGTGAAATGGACAAGTGAATGTCTTAGTCTATTAATGTCCATAAGCTAAGGAAAAAATGTAAAGTAAGTGGTTAAATAGGTAAGTTAAGCAACCTAATAGGTTCGACCCAAAATTTACATAAGAGTGTGTTCGTGAAGGTTTTGCAAAAGCTAATAACGTATTTTCTAATACAGTGAATACGTCGGTTGAAATGGTAATTTTTAATGAAAATACTAAGGTGTATTTGGGTAAATGGGAGGGGTAATTCTGGTAAAGGAATAAAGTGGTTGCAAGTGTTGAATCAGGTGTGTTAATGTTATGGGAAATGCCAAGTAGTTGCAAATGAAGTGCTTTATAAGAATAAGGTAAATTAATCAGGACAAGTAAGGTTTTCGAAAGTAAAATAGTTAATGCATTGGATTATATAGTTTTCAAAAGGTATATATATATATATATATATACACACATACTAGGGTATGCATGTGCCTGAAGGCACGATGCTAATTTTTGAAAGTGTACGTCGTGAATAGAACCATGCTAATTTTTTTAAGCTAACTATATGATGTCATGTGATGTGATGTCGTGTTCATAAATAGTGTTATCATGTACTAACATTTTAGTCTTGTTTTTATTTGTATTAAATTGTGTGAAAAATTGGGTGTCAAAATTGTTAAACATGTCAAAATTGGGTGAAAAAAATGTCATGTATTTTCATGTTAAATTGGATTTAAAAATTATTAACCGTATCAAAATTAGGTATCAATAGTTTTATTATTATTTTAGTCGTGTATTTTCATGGTAAATTGGGTGTCAAAAATTCTTACCCATGTTAGCCAGGCCATGTTGTGCTTATGTCCAAAAAATCATGTATATAGCACATTCGCAATAAATAAAAAAATTTTGAAATAATATATGCTACGAACCTATTAATTTAAAAAACACAACCCGACATGATAGCGTGTTTTTTTCTTAACACGTCATGAAAAGTAAATACGGTTCGATTGAACATATCCAACCCGACACGACACGATTGGACACGATTCTTAAGGCCTTTGTAACTATAAGCTTCTTTATCTCAGGGTGAAGGCAGACAATATCCTTGATCAAGTAAACTGGTTCCAAATAAATTTATTGCAAAATGAAACAGTGTTAGGTTGTATAATCAAGTTGGATGCCTTGAAAGTGACCACCCCCTGATTAGAATATGTCCATATTACACTGATCCACTGTAAACAATAAACTGGTCTACAATATCAATAAAAAACATAATTCACTTAATTGAACCCTCGAGCAAAGCCTTTATTGTACTTTTGATTCATAAAATTGGCTCGTAGAACATTGTTGATCTTTAATTTCCATCAGAGGTTCAAGTCAGCTACCTTAATAATGTCAAAGAGAATTCTACAGTTCAATCCACATTCATCATAAGGGAAACATGCTTGATCCCATGATAACCAGTTATGAGTATTTACATAAATACACTATTCTAGTATCATACAAAGAAGTTAGTTCATCCAAATGTGAAAATGAGAGTATAAAAAATATATAAAAAAAACATTTTACACATTTTAGGACAAACTAAATATATGAATAAAAATGAATTTTACATAACAATGAATTCAACATTTCGTCGTTGAAAAATAAACACATATCATCGAGATGTATACAAATAAAATCATTGAACATACACCAAAACCAAAGCTACTGAAAAAATGAACATAATTCCTTTGATTCGTATATAATATAAACCCAAAATCAAAAAATGCAAAATGAGAATGTCATAAAAGAAAAATCTTTCAGGTATGGGTACAACCCAATTTACAACCCTAGTCAAGCAAACTCATGGGTCAGCATATGATCAACACCAAGAGCATGGTGATCAAGGGCGAAAAGTAGCGCGTGTAAAGACGCTAATCGTTGTTTTCGTTTCGCCAACTCAATACAAAAACCTAAGTTACTACTACACTTGCGAGGCAAGTAGAGCGGTAAGTCGGGTATCGAGAATCCACAGGGACAAGTTGTTAGAATTTATAAGGTTTAATATTCCAAAATAAAACTGTAAAAGATGATTACAAACTAAAAGAAAAGATGCATGAAAGGGAAAGATTGGAAACTTAAACTAAATTAATAAAGAGAATAAAAACTATAGGTTGCGTCGAATATCCCTCACCCGAGTTAATTAGTATAAAATGGTTACATGGGTCGACGAGTTATTACAAGTGCGTCTCGTTTCGACAGTTAATTAAATAAAGGGTTGTTACGTCCTAAATCATCATAAAAGCCTAATAAGATTTTGGCGTCAACAAATATCCCGGAAATTACGCGCGAAAGGTCGTAAGCACGGGACATACATGATATGCCCCGTCAAATCTCCTAGGCGTAATAACTAGGATAACGCACCCGAAATAGACCCGTAAACTCCATCACCAAAGCAAAGCAACGCGTCAACTCGAGTGAGTTCAATTCAAGCACAACCTAATTTAAATTACCTAGAAAGCATGTTAAAAACGCGATAAATGGAAAGCGGTAAATAAACGCGGTAAATCTATACTAGAAAGCGTGTAAATCAAAGCATGTAAATAAAGCATGTAAACCTAAATTAGAAAGCTTGTAAATTAACTAGAAAGCAAGAAATGAAGAAATACAACTATATTCAAATGGTAGGGGAGATGAATAGTCAACTTACAATCCAAATGGGGTGTCAAACCAAAGAGAAATGAAGAAGAACCAAGAAAAACCCCAAACCCTAAGCTAAACTAACCTAAAATCGTGTCTCTACTGCTATATATATTTATTACAACAAAAAACCTTTATATAGTAAGTTGGATTAAAAGAAAAGAAGAAAGAAAAGAAATGAAAATATCTGCTGAAAAACAGGGGATCGATCGATCGACCCCTTTGGTCGATCGATCGATCAAGGCCAAAATTCGACAATTTAGAATGGTCGATTGATCGACCAAAGGGGTCGATCGATCGATCAAGCAGGGCAGAATGCAGCAGCAGCTTCTGCATCTTTTCTTCTCCTTCTCTTCTCCTCTTTTGTTTTCCTTATTTTCCTCCGCTGAAATCGCCGTAACTTCTTCGTTATGAATCGGAATCGCGCACCGTTCGCGGACACGCAAAGCTAGCGAGGAGGGCTACAACTTCCGTGAGATGTCAGGCCAGGTACCCAAGCTGTGAAAGGACTAAAATGCCCTTGAATGTGCGATTGCGTACGAAACTTCACCAGAATGCGTCCGAACTTCATATTTAGTACCTAAATACCTACAAAAGCCCAATTATACCTCATATAGCATGTTAACAATATAAACCGAGGTTGTCTGGTTAACGGGCTTAAATATAGAGATTAAGGCACCCGAGGGGGCTAAAATGCGTAGGTTCGGAGGATGAAATACGCGATATTTGCGTATTATCACACCCCCTAACTTACACATTGCTAGTCCCTAGCAATGAAATAGGATGCAACAAGAACAACAAGTAAACCAAAAGCAGGAGATAGTACAAAAGTATGGTATACAAGCAAAAGGCCGCTTTCGCGGGCGATTCGATTGCATTTAGCGTATGCAATAAGCCGTTAAACCCCTAGGTTACCCTAGCGGACGAGTGTCGTCTCGTGAGGGTTTTCAGAGATGGTACCCACAAACATCACATGGTTTCCTCAAAATATGCCCAACCAAACATGCGACAAGCCCAATAATGGCGAAAAGGATTTCATACGCATTATTAGCAAAGTGAATGAATTCACACAAAAGTTCAAATCATTAACATTATAGAATGCACCTCATAGAATTGAAACCTTAAAATGTGGGAGGGGAGCGAGCACATGCAAAGTGTGATTTGGCAAAAACTTATATAAACCGGATAAACATTAAAGCAAGCATATATTCAATCCTCACGGGCATTACACTCATCAAGCGAATTCACTCGAAACAGGGAGGTAACACACGGGACATGTGGGCTAAAGAGTAAATGTAAATGGAAACTAGGCCACACACATGTCACAGAAGAAGAACGCTATATATAAACTGAAAAACTGTAATCTCAATGAAAGGATACCACTCACTAAAGGAGGCAAAATGCATTTTCACAGATTATCATAACTATTTCAACTTTTGAATTACATCAACCTAAGATCACATAGGACTTTAATAGGGTTATAATGTAGGTATGTCTAAGGTACGAAACGAAGGAATATATGTACGGATTCAAAGTGTTCGGAATGAAAACTCGGGATAATGGGAAAATGCGGGCAATATCAAAATTGGAAAACAAGTTCCAAAAAGGCATTAGATATATCATCGGGGAGAGTAATCAAAGCTTATTGAACTATATACAACATATGCAAACTTTCTCTTTCTTTTTCTTTTCTTCTTTTTCATGTTTTCTCTTTTGTTTTCTTTTGCTTTTTGCTTTCTCTTTTATTTCACTTTTTTCACTACTTTCTTTTCTTTACTTATCAAACTCTCATATGCCTAAATTGCAACCGACATCATAACAACATCATTCAATCCCAAGTAACATTCCAAACAAAGGTATGGAAAGTGTATATATGGGTTCAAACTCCAATTTGGAGTTGGTTATGGGAATGGGGTATGAAATGAAAGGCTATATTTAGGCTCAAAAGGGTTAACGAGGGTAAACATATAAGGGTGAGGTCACAGCTCATATGGGTGATATGACAAAGAGGGCCTATGATCATTTCACAAAGTTTACGCATTTCTCGAGTCAAAACAATATATGAAAATCATGCTCAAGTAACACGTTTCAAGTATGAACTCAATTAATGAACGGTCAAATGAAAGAATAGTGAGATTACCGACGAATTCAACGTTTTCAAAGAGGAAAGAATAGTGTATACACTCACAAATGACGAAAGGTACAAAGATTACTCGGTGTAAGTATATACAATGCAACAAAAGATTACCGAGTTATAAAAATCTCAAACCAAATCAATAAAGCAAGGAAAGTGCATGTGCTCAAGGGATTAAAGTTTAATTCATGAAGTTATTCATAATATCAATAATTGAGACTAAAGTCTAATAACTTCTAAAATCGAGAACATGCAACATTGGGTTGTCAATTGGATCGGGCAATTATTGAAATTTATCATCGAAAACAAAGGCAAAATGCCCAAAAAGGAGAAAAAAGAAAGAAAATCTTTTTGAAATTTTTAATTTTTCTAAGAAAAGCATACTAAGTAACTAACATGTGAGCAAAAACATGGACTAAAATAAGAAATGGATAGAATATCCCACACCCCCTAACTTAAAACTTGACATTGTCCTCAATGTTAATTAAGAACCAAGTCAAAGAGAGGAAAAGAGCGATATTACCCAAACGTGGAGCGATCCCCATGAGAACAAGTCCAAAGAATCTACAAAACAAGTTAGTACCGAGCATAGCAAAAAAAATAATAAAAAGTTAACTAATTACATTAGACTAAATTAAAAAGGAACGAAAAAAATAAAAAGCTAACTATATACAACCTACTATTTAGACTTCACACTAACTGTACACTAGAAGTCTAAATAGCTGAGGGTCCACCATAAGAACGATTTGACTTTGGAGGATAACCGGTGTACCCTCACATACAAGCATGCCCTCCGAAAAATATGAATTCCGTTTTAACAACGGAAGGCATGTGTAAGGCGGAAGAAATGAACCATCGCCAATTAAAAGTTTTGGTGGGACGATGGGGGATTTGGATTGAACGGGTGACAAAAACAAGTGGGGACCCAGAAAACCTGAATATCCTCCCAAGGATTTTGAAGTTGGAATGGGAGGCAGCGCACACAAAGGCAAAGATGCGATCGTGGAGGGCGACTCGAGCAAGTACTCCTCATCGGTGATAGGGTTTAAAACATTAAAGTTCGAAACCGAATCATCGGGTACTTGTTCCGGTGGGGTAATAGAGAATGAAAAAGGGGATGAAAGAAATTCAAACTCATGAGATGAATCATCATCGCATGAAGTTGGAATTTCAAAGGAAATAATATCATTTTCAATGAAATGTTCTTCTTTGGGAGCCAAAGAAGAAATCATTTCATTGCAAATAGATATTACGTCATTATCATCCTCACTTTCAATATCTATTACGCAATGGGCAAAGTTTAGAATGGCTTGTTCCAAAGTAGGCACAAGTACCTCATTTGGTTCAAAACATTCGTCGACCTCGAAAGTCTCGGAAGAAAAATCGTCGTCGGACTCAAATAATAAATCCAACTCATGTTCCCACGAACGATTTTCTTCCCGATAACGATTTTCAATTTTTTCATTTTCATACATACGCAAGCCCTCACCGAATGTCATGGGTCGAGGTGCGGATGCATGAAAATGGGAACTTTGAAAGTTGCGATCGGACTTAAACTTAAGCTCATTATTATAGAAATTTTGAAAACTATTCGAATTCGTTTCAAAATTCCTATTATAAGGAGGTAAAGGCCCAAAATCATTATCATCATCATCAAAATTCCAATAACCTAAATTTTGACTTTCGTTATACTCGCCCAAAGTCCTATTTGAATTTGTTATACTTTGGGATTCTAAGTATTCACCGAAAGTCATAGGTTTGCGAGAATTTTGAGAATTATGACAAGGATTACCGAAAGAATTGGAATAAGACATGCTTACCCAAAAAATGGCTCGAAGTGGCGGATTCCACAAAGTAGGTGCACGCGGGAAAAATTCGAGCGTTTCTAAGTGCTCAAATGTGGAAGCCCTGCAAAAAGTTAGCAAATAATACACATAGAAACAAAATACTATGAAATACTAAATCAAATAAAGTCTAAAACAAACTAGTCCCCGGCAACGGCGCCATTTTGATCAAGGGCGAAAAGTAGCGCGTGTAAAGACGCTAATCGTTGTTTTCGTTTCGCCAACTCAATACAAAAACCTAAGTTACTACTACACTTGCGAGGCAAGTAGAGCGGTAAGTCGGGTATCGAGAATCCACAGGGACAAGTTGTTAGAATTTATAAGGTTTAATATTCCAAAATAAAACTGTAAAAGATGATTACAAACTAAAAGAAAAGATGCATGAAAGGGAAAGATTGGAAACTTAAACTAAATTAATAAAGAGAATAAAAACTATAGGTTGCGTCGAATATCCCTCACCCGAGTTAATTAGTATAAAATGGTTACATGGGTCGACGAGTTATTACAAGTGCGTCTCGTTTCGACAGTTAATTAAATAAAGGGTTGTTACGCCCTAAATCATCATAAAAGCCTAATAAGATTTTGGCGTCAACAAATATCCCGGAAATTACGCGCGAAAGGTCGTAAGCACGGGACATACATGATATGCCCCGTCAAATCTCCTAGGCGTAATAACTAGGACAACGCACCCGAAATAGACCCGTAAACTCCATCACCAAAGCAAAGCAACGCGTCAACTCGAGTGAGTTCAATTCAAGCACAACCTAATTTAAATTACCTAGAAAGCATGTTAAAAACGCGATAAATGGAAAGCGGTAAATAAACGCGGTAAATCTATACTAGAAAGCGTGTAAATCAAAGCATGTAAATAAAGCATGTAAACCTAAATTAGAAATCTTGTAAATTAACTAGAAAGAAAGAAATGAAGAAATACAACTATATTCAAATGGTAGGGGAGATGAATAGTCAACTTACAATCCAAATGGGGTGTCAAACCAAAGAGAAATGAAGAAGAACCAAGCAAAAACCCCAAACCCTAAGCTAAACTAACCTAAAATCGTGTCTCTACTGCTATATATATTTATTACAACAAAAAACCTTTATATAGTAAGTTGGATTAAAAGAAAAGAAGAAAGAAAAGAAATGAAAATATCTGCTGAAAAACAGGGGATCGATCGATCGACCCCTTTGGTCGATCGATCGATCAAGGCCAAAATTCGACAATTTAGAATGGTCGATCGATCAACCAAAGGGGTCGATCGATCGATCAAGCAGGGCAGAATGCAGCAGCAGCTTCTGCATCTTTTCTTCTCCTTCTCTTCTCCTCTTTTGCTTTCCTTATTTTCCTCCGCTGAAATCGCCGTAACTTCTTCGTTATGAATCGAAATCGTGCACCGTTCGCGGACACGCGAAGCTAACGAGGAGGGCTACAACTTCCGTGAGATGTTAGGCCAGGTACCCAAGCTGTGAAAAGACTGAAATGCCCTTGAACGTGCGATTGCGTACGAAACTTCACCGGAATGCGTCCGAACTTCATACTTAGTACCTAAATACCTACAAAAGCCCAATTATACCTCATATAGCATGTTAACAATATAAACCGAGGTTGTCTGGTTAACGGGCTTAAATATAGAGATTAAGGCACCCGAGGGGGCTAAAATGCGTAGGTTCGGAGGATGAAATACGCGATATTTGCGTATTATCACATGGCACATGTGTCAACATGATATTATTAGTTCTTAGTTAGAGGCACGTCCAGTGCTCACAACAATATACACCTGCACATATTTACAGAGAGTGAATAAATGAACAACCATTTTAATTTCAATGAAATACTTAAAATATATAAGCAGATCAATAGCATGTGTACGACGATCTATCAATAAGTTCATAGTCGACAATCCATAGTCCGCAAGCTTTAGTGCATTGGTAGATACATAATCAAAATACCAAATGTTTTGTCCAATCCATAGTTAGCAAGATTTATTTCATTGGTACGACGATCTATCAGCGGGTTCTTCTGAAGCTTTAAATCGCGATGAAGAACATCCTGCTACATTGGATTATGAATCTCTACTTTAATCCTTCAAAATATTTCCAAAAATTATTTTACTTCCTAAAAGTATTATTAAACATTTTGAGCCCTTTTCCATAAACAATGGTGAATCCATATAATTGCAAAAAAAAAAATCTTTCAAAGCCTTCTACATAAAATAGGTAAATATAAAAACAGATAACTAAAGATGTTAGAACAGAGTGAATCTAACACTTTTATTTCACTTTTACAACATAAGAGAGGAAAACCAAGCGTTTGTATGCTTAATAATCTCCTGATGGCTACTAAAATTCAAACATAAAACAAAGTGTTAGTTTTCCCCTTTTTCGACTCTCAAAAAATCTAATTGCACGCAACTCATCCAAGCACGAAGCATTACGGCTGCTCGTTGTTGTCGATCAAGTGGTGGAATGTTTGGGGAGGATGTCATTCAATAACACATGCAGAAAAGAGAGAAAATAAAAAAAGATAACATTACATATGCTCACAAAAGACAAAAGCGTATGAATGTGAATGCTTAAAGACAAAATCATACCTAGTCAAAAGCATATGAATGCTTAATGAAAATATCAACAAGCACATTCACTTCTCTTGAATTGGGAGGTCAATTATGAGTTAAACAAGTTGAGAGTGGAGGTTGAGAATCTTTCGAACAACCCTCAAGGTTTACTTTTGGAGGCTATTCACTCTGCTGATTATTCTGGGGAAATTCCCAGTCCACTTTTGGCTCCTGAGTCGGTGCTAAACAGATTAAATAGCGATGTTTTGGCCGAATTTGTTGCGAAGAATTATACTGCTCCTTGGATGGTTCTGGTCGCATCTGGGGTTGAACATGAGGAGCTTTTGTCTATTGCAAAGCTGCCTCTTTCTAATCTCCCTAGTGTGACATGTCCATAGGAGCCAAAGTCTACATATGTTGGAGGGGATGATCGATGTCAAGCTGAATGTGGGTGCGCACACTTTGCCCTTTCTTTTGAGGTTCCTAGTGGCTGGCATAAAGAGAAAGATTCCACCCACTTTGACAGTTCTTTAGATGTTTATGGGCAGTGGTGGCTCGTTCTCAACAGATGGTCAAGGAAAAGGATGCACTCACGGTTCCCCCACTGTAATCCAAAATCTGCCACTAGCAATCAGGTCTCCGCTCTCACTAACAATCCATCTTTGTTCTGGCTATTATTATTATTATTATTATTATTATTATTATTATTATTATTATTATTATTATTATTATTATTATTCATCACGCTTTACTTATCCACCAATAAAACTATCAATCATTAACCAACGTTACTTCCATATAAACTATGTTTGAAACTTACTTTTACTAACACAACCAAATACCAAATTCTGATTTGGAGAAAATTGTTTTTCTGCAAAGGTGAAAATTCAAGGTCATTTAAAACTTCGCATTACCTAAAAATCTTCTAATTCTGTTGCAGATCTCTCTATATATCGATTGATTTTGTAAGAACACGGTGAACTTTTTTTGCTGAAATTGAGTCCTTAAAACTGTAAAAAAAATAGAGAATACCAAATCATCTGCTAAATAGCGAAATTGAAACATAATTTAATCAAAATCTGGTTAAAAACACAATCGTTTCAAAGTACACACCTTTATAAAGCTCCTTATTTCGATCCTATAACATTTATAAGACGGAGAGTTCATTCACTATTTTTTAGTAAAAACGAAAGAGTAGAGATATTAGAATTACTCACTTGCATATTACAAACTAAAATATAATAGCACATACCTATATTCGGGTTCACACTTGAACAAAAGGAGTATATACCTCTGAACAATAACAATTAAAAGACTAAAATAACAATAATACTAGTGAAAAGAACCCCATATAAAAGAGCAACAAAAACCAAAATTGAATCATAATCACTATCTTCATCAATGTGAACAATGCAAAAGATGATTATTAAAGCATAAGTAATACAACAACAATCTTAAATGGCAGCTAATCAAAAATCTTAACTGTACACTCTGTACGTTTGTAAATCGAATAATCTGTGAAAATCAATTACATTGAACACTCTATAGGTATTTGAAATATGTAGAATACCAATGCATAAAGGTCTAAAACCAATTATAGTGACACACACACATACAAAAGTGACTTAAACACGTAGTTATGCAGCGGACATTTGAAACTATCATCGGAGCTCCCCCCGAGACTTTCGAAAAACTAGGAGCTCGAGAGTACCAAATTTAATCCTCCTGGAAGTTTGGGCCATCAAAATATCCCCACTTCATTTATCTATATATAAAACTCAAAAACATCCAATGTCCACGTCTCAGGACAAAGAAGATGTTATGGAAGAGCCCATTCTTGATATTAAGAAGACATTATTCATGAAATTTCAAAATCAAGTCTAATAATTATTTAATTTAGCAATTAGAGATTAAAGAAAGCAGCATTGATGTCTTTGCTAGGGTTGTCATCAGTTATGAAGGTAGATTTTTTAAATAAAAGAAGCAAGAACGGGAAACCAAGTAATTATAAAAACAAACTACTGAAAAACTAACCATTAATCCGATTATAAGCTTTCAATGGCTTAGAGATTCTTGAAGAAATAAAATAATGTCGGGGGATAATGAGTTCCAACATATAGAATAAACAAAAGAAATAAAATCATAATTAATTCTAATGAGTAAGATAAATTTGAACAATACCTTAAATTTGAACATTGGAAGATTAAGGAAGGCCAAATCTGTCAGCCGAGCATTGGAAACATTGGTACAAAATCTTCAAAAAATTCCAAACTTAGATAGAAAAAGAGCGAGTATAAACCAAAATAATGACTTATACATATATGCATAACCTTACATACACGAATATTATCCCAACAACATCCCCCAAAGTACATTCCAAAAGAAGTACTAGAATAAGAAAAAATAATAGAGAGTGATGGTGTAATACCCCGTACTTTTGGCTATATTTATTTTTGGGATTAATTAATTAAATGCGTATTAATTGGAAATTAATTCGGGTTATAAATACTAACGAGATGTGAGTTGGTATTTGATTATGTGCATACATGTTTTGATATATGTATTTGGTATTATAAAATTTGTCGTGAGATTGATATTCGGCATTTTAGAAATTTTGTTGAGACGCGTGTGACCGCCGCGTCATGGTATATTATGTTAATTATAAAAGTGATTTTTATTTCTTTTATCCGTATGGTCGTTTTGAGTGCGCCAACGCGTTCAGAAGGGTCGAGATAGTCAGAAAACACTAGCTGGGGGTGTAGTTTGGATTTCGGGGTATTTTTAGGCCATACCGGCATCATAAAGGGTATTTTGGTAATTTTACATTTTGGGAAATTAAAAGTGACGAAAATTGGGAGTTTTAATCTGATGTGGATTTAAACCACTAAGCCCATTAACCAAACCATATTAACCTAGAAGGCTACGTAGGTTATTAGAAGAGTTTTCTAAGTTTCCCAAATCAAACCCTAGCCACCTTAAGCCACCATTGGAGAAGAAGCTTGGAGAGAGGGAATTCTGCAGAAAAATCTTCATCAAACCATCATCCAAACTCAGAGACAACCAAGGCAAGTGACTTAATTCCATTTAATTTCAAAGAATGTTCTTTCCATATTAGAAAGATTCGAATTTTGTGTTTGTTCTTGGTGAAATATGAAAACCCATGTAGTTTGGAGTTTAGAACTTGAAAATTTTGAAGAGAATTGCATGTAGAATGATAGGTAGATGATTATTCTCATGATAATTGTGATTAGAAGAAATTAAAACGGATTAAATTCTGGGATTTGATGATGATATAAATCTAGGGTTCATGTTCTTGATAAAATTGGGGAAAAGTATAAAATCTTGTGATTTAATGATGTTTAGGATGTGTTAATGCCTTAAAAGATGTTAGTATATGACCTTAGCATGTTTTAGTATGATTAGAGGACTTAAAACACTGTTAGAACGAACTTTGGAGAAGACTTGAGGTGTTAAAAATGGTGAAAAAACGAGATTAGGAAAATCTGGGACGAATCTGGTAGGTCGTTAGAAGCTCCTGCCCAGGTCGTTCGAACGAACTCGTTCGAACGAGCTTCTAACGAAATGACCAGTCGTTCTAATGAAAGGGAGCCTCGTTCGATAACTTCGTTCGAACGAGATCTCATTAGAACGGACAGTTCGTTCGAACAAACTGGATCTCGTTCGAACAGCCTCGTTCGAACGAGACTTCTAACGAGTTGACAGAGGGATCTCGTTCGAACAGTCTCATTCGAAAGAGACTTCTAACGAGTTGACAGTTTGGGCCTTTTTGGACTGTTTTGATTTTTGGAGTCCCATAAACTTGTTCGAGGATATAGATAACCTTCCTTTGATGATGTAAGGATAGATTTGGGACTTTTGGGTTATTACGAGGAGTAAATTTATATACGAGAGATTTAATTCAATGAACCGTTTGGGTTGAGACGTGAGTGTCTACTATGACGTGAGAATAGATTATGGCGCGTATGATGATAAACTGGAATAGTATAAATTGCGAGAATTATAAGTTAGTACGAGAATGCGATATGTACTACGATTAAACTACGGGATTACTAAGATGTGTGTTTACTTAGTATTGGTATATGAATTGTGTGTATGACATACCTACCATACTTGCTATCACGAGAGGTTTGCGTTCGCTTAGGGCCCTCTAATCCTTGTGTTGCCCGGATTTAGACTGGTTACCTTGATGAACATAGGTCATAGAAAGACTTATTGGGATATTAATAAGTCCGCTGATCGTAGGAGCGTAGGTATGTGCGTGACCTATGTGATGTGACTGTGTTCGCCTCCATTGTTTGTGATGTTGTTATCTGTGAACTATTCCTGAGAGATTCGGAATATGTAATCCTTATGTACGTGATGTACCGGGATGGATAGCAGAGTATGTGTGCACCGCAGCTTAGTTCTCGGGGTTCTTATATTGTATATTTATGATGTGAATAATATACACTTAATTAATGGGAACCTTCACGTTAATATTGTGAATATAATTACGGTATTGCTTCGAGAAATATAGCGAGTTAACTGATAGTGATATTTATATGGCATATTGAGCATCTGAGTTTACATTAAACCCCTACTTAATTACGAGCGTTATAATGTTAATAGAACCGAGTAATAAGGGTAGGACCTATGGCAGTCTAGCTAGATATGTTGGCACTTAGCTAGTTGATTGTGTCGTTATAGATGGGTACTTACGTTAGAAGTGCACAGTTAGACGAGAGGTGAGAATATCACGTGAGTGCACGTCCTAACATGTACTTTTGCATTTAATGTTTTAAATGTTTTTAAAGCACTTGCAGGTTTTTAAAATATCTCCACATTCGGGCTCTGACCCGTTTGCTTTTCAAATCTATTTTCTTTGTAAAACCATTTTAAGTGCCCAGCCACAAGGACACCATGCATAGGATACTCATTCAGGTGACGAGCTGTAGCTGTTTGTGGAAGCTACAGGGATTTGCTTGTAGACGCCTCTATCACTTGGATTCCAGATTCTTTATCTATCGGTTGTAGGGCATGTTGCCCATTTCTATTAGAGTTACATTTCCATTTCAGTTTCAGACTTTGGCATGTACTGTTTTAGTTTTCAGCTTACTTTCCAGTTGTGGGATTTATAGTGAGGAGTTTTCCTCCAGACTCTATTTACGTTTTATGACGGTTATTCTATTAACTTCAGTATGGTGAATGGTGTATTTATTCTTTATTACACTTGTTGCATGTTAATCAGACTTTAATTAAAATTTGGCACTTACTTTTTAAATACTAGGTGGTTAGTAATCATTATAATGTTTTCGACAGTGATGCTATTAACTGGGCCAACTTGGCATGTTGAATTAATTTAATAAAGGAGTAGCTACCCGATATTTAATTAGTCGGGGTGTCACAGGTGGTATCAGAGCCAGGTTTTAGTGTCCTTTAGGATCTGACGGCTTATTATGTTTCCGCTAAGTTTCTTTGATATAGAGCCCTATATTTTAGGACTGTTGTACTCTTTTTGTGTATGCTTCGTTCTTCAGCTATCTTAAGTTTATAAACAGCGAACTTATAAACTTTGTTCTTATTTCAGATGCCTCCACGACGTGCACGACGAGTTCCCAGGGATGCAACACCCGAACCCCAGCCCGCTCCAGTTCAGGGCATGATGAATGTCGCTGAGGTTGCAGCTATAGTAGCCCAAGCGGTAAATGCTGCCATGGCCGTTGTTCAGCAGGCACCACCTCAGGCGCCGGTTGTCGTGCCAGTACAGGTTAATGCATTCCCGTATGCTTGGGAGCGTGTACGTGATGCTTTTCAGAAAGCGCATCCGCCAGAGTTTGCAGGTAGCTCAGATGTGGTAGTCTCGAGCCAATGGAGGAAGGATATGCAGAGGCACTTGAGGACGTATGAGTGCACGGAGGTCCAGAAGCAGGTGCTAGCTACTTTCAAGCTAGTTGGATCTGCGCTACAGTGGTGGGAGTCTATTACCACCATGGAGGAGAGGGATACTCTCACGATTCAGGAGTTCTGGGTGCGGTTTGACCGCAAGTACTTTCCATCAGTTGTTCATACGGAAATGAGGAGGAGATTGATGGGTCTGAAGCAGAAGGGTAAGACTGTGGCCGAGTATGAGGCCGAGTTCACGAATCTGTTGAATATCGTTCCAGATGAGATACCAACAGAGAAGAAGAAGATTGAGAAGTTCACGGACGGGTTGACTTGGGGGATCCGTCAACATCTGCTAGGGAACCTATCGTTGTCCACTTATTCTGATGTGGTTAACGCTGCATTGTTACACTGCCAGGACCACCGTTTTCATATGGCCGAGGGCAAGAGGTCGGGGGAGTCTAGACATCAGGGCAGGACTGGAGGACATGGTGCCAGCGGGGCACAATCTGGTCAGGGGCAGAGACAGAATGAGCAGGGCTCCCAGCAGGGGGATAATAAGAGGTTCCGGTCAGGGAACTACAGACAGGGACAGGGAGGTTTCCGTCAGGGCCATCAGGGTCCAAACGGCCATCAGGGCCAACAGGGGCAGAATGGGCAGCAGTTTCACCAGGGCCAGCAGGGCCAAGGGAGGAACGGTAACGAAAACCAGGGCCGGGGACAGCAGGGACAGAGAGGAGGGAACTTCCCAGGGAAGTGCTTTGTTTGTGGCAAGACTGGCCATAAGCGACAGGATTGTCCTGATAGGGGCAGGGCCCCACAGCAGCAGCAGGAGGGTGCTCGCCAGGAGCCACAGAGGCCTATGTTTCCCGCCGCTCTTCCCGCACCGCCACAGATGGCAGCATTGCCACCCATTCCAGCAGTCCCAGCTCAGCAGGGGCAGCTACGGTATGGACGTGTCTACAACGTCCACCAGGCTGCAGTTCCACAGGCACCGCCCGCGATTGAGGGTACGTTTCCTATCCATGGCACTATGGGTCGGGTATTATTTGATACGGGTGCTACACACTGTTTTATAGCTACACACTTCGCGAAAGCTTTAGGATTGTTAGCTACGGCAGAGAACACAGTGACGTGTGTCGACTCACCATTGGGGAGTGGGTCACTTATTTTCTTTATATGCCGGGGAGTGGGGGTAGATATTGGTGCTTTGGTATTACCTGCAGACATGTTAGTGTTAGATATGCATGTTCACGATGTGATTATCGATATGGATTGGCTCGTAGCTTATAGGGCCATGATTGATTGCTTCAGCGGGAGCATTGTTTTTGCCATTCCGGGGCAAGAGCTGTTTGTAGTGGCGATGCCTCGCCCAGAGGGAGGATCGACCGCTCATCTGTATTACATTGAGGAGGATACCTCTAAGGAGGTAGTGATCCCTTTAGATTCTATCCCAGTACTCAGGGAGTATTCGGATGTGTTTCAGGAGATACCAGGCTTACCCCCCAGTCCAGAGATAGACTTTGTTATAGATTTGCTACCGGGTACGAGACCTATAGCACGCGCACCGTACCGTATGGCTCCAGCTGAGATGAGGGAGTTACGGGACCAGATAGAGAAGCTGTTAGGTCAAGGCTTTATTTGCAGGAGTACCTCACCTTGGGGTGCTCCAGTTTTGTTTGTGAAGAAGAGGGACGGTTCACTGAGATTGTGTGTGGACTACCGAGAGTTGAATAAGGTCACGATACGGAATAAGTATCCGTTGCCTCGAATTGATGACTTATTCGACCAGTTGAGAGGAGCTTCTTTCTTCTCGAAGATTGACTTGAGATCGGGATACCATCAGTTGCGTATCAGGGAGGAGGATGTCTCGAAGACTGCGTTCTTGTCGAGATATGGCTCTTACGAGTTTCGGGTTATGCCTTTCGGTTTGACCAACGCTCCAGCAGTGTTTATGGACTTGATGAACAGAGTGTTCAGGGATTTCCTAGACCAGTTTGTCATTGTCTTTATTGATGATATTCTGGTTTACTCCCAGACAGAGGAGGAGCACGCCGAGCATTTGAGGCAGGTTTTGCAGACACTCCGTCAGAACGAGTTGTATGCAAAATATGAGAAGTGCGGGTTTTGGCTGAAGGAAGTCCAATTTTTGGGACACATTATTTCCGACCAGGGAATATCTGTTGATCCGGGGAAGGTATCAGCGGTGAGGGAGTGGGGACAGCCCACGACACCGACTGAGATTCGTAGTTTCTTGGGTCTAGCAGGATACTACAGGAGGTTTATTCGGGGTTTCTCAGAGATAGCAGGTCCTTTGACACATCTAACTCGTAAGGGTGTGCCATACATCTGGAGTGATGCCTGTCAGTTGGCATTCGATGAATTGAAGGACAAATTGACCTCAGCACCTGTGTTAGCATTGCCGAGACCGGGAGTTGAGTATCTGGTTTACACCGATGCGTCTTTGCAAGGACTGGGAGGTGTATTGCAGCAGGAGAGACAGGCCATAGCTTATGCTTCCCGTAAGCTTAAGCCTCACGAGAAGAATTACCCCACGCATGATTTGGAGTTGGCGGCAGTGGTATTTGCCCTACGGATTTGGAGGCACTATCTTTTGGGGGAGAAATTCCAACTGTTCACGGACCAAAAGTTCCTACAGTACCTGTTCACGCAGAAGGAGTTGAATATGCGGCAGCGTAGGTGGATTGAGTTTGTGAAGGACTACCAGTTCGACATCCAGTACCACCCGGGAAAGGCTAACGTGGTAGCAGACGCGTTGAGCCGTGGGCCAGCAGATGAGGTGGCAGAGGTGTGGAAGGCTAAGTGGAAGGAATTGGGACACCAGGATGCAGTGGCCCGATCTTTCATGTCTGTGATGACCGTTACACCGCAGATTGTCATGAAGGTAGTACGGGCACAGGCTAATGACTCGTTCTGTCAGGAGCAGATAGTTCGATTACTAGCAGAGGGAGCCGAGTCCTATACCGTTAGCTCAGACGGGGGATTACGCTTCAATGGGAGATTGGTAGTTCCGGAAGGGGAGGAATTGCGACACGAGGTGATGGCAGAGTCGCACGGCTCACGGTTCGCGGTACATCCCGGAGGGGACAAAATGTACCAAGACATGAGACGCCAGTATTGGTGGAGCGGTATGAATAGAGATATCGCTGAGTTTGTTTCGAAATGCGCCACTTGTCATCTTATAAAAGTGGATCATCAGAGACCGGTAGGATTTCTACAGCCATTGGAGGTCCCGGTGTGGATGTGGGAGAGCATATCCATGGACTTTATCACGGGGTTGCCTACGCCGCAGAGGGGTCACGACTCCGTCTGGGTAATTGTGGACAGGTTGTCCAAGGTCGCTCACTTTTTACCCGTGAGGACTGACTACACTGCGGGACAGTATGCCCAGCTCTTCATTTCAGAGATTGTGAGACTTCACGGTGTGCCCCTAAATATCGTGTCTGACAGAGACAAGATATTTGTTTCGAGGTTTTGGGAGAGTTTCCAGGAGGCCATGGGCACGGAATTGCGGTTGAGTACGGCTTATCATCCGCAGATTGATGGGCAGACTGAGCGCACAAATCAGATGTTGGAGGACATGCTACGCATGTGCATTATTGACTTTGGGGGTGGATGGGAGCAGTACCTTCCACTGGTGGAGTTTGCTTACAACAACTCCTATCAGTTCACTATTGGCATGGCTCCGTTTGAGGCATTGTACGGTAGGCCTTGTCGTTCCCCAGCATGTTGGTTAGAGGTGGGGGACAACAAACTGCTTGGGTCGGAAGTGATTCAGGATACTTAGGCAAGGATTGAGTTGATTCGGAGTCGCATTTGGGTAGCTCAAGACAGGCAGAAGAGTTATGCTGATGCGAAGAGATTTTTCAGGGAGTTCCAAGTAGGGGACCAGGTTTTGCTCAGGGTATCTCCTATGAAGGGGATTATGCGTTTCAGGAAGAAAGGGAAGTTGGCACCAAGGTATGTGGGGCCGTTTCCTATTATTGAGCGGATCGGACCGGTTGCGTATAGACTTGGACTACCGGAGCATTTGCATCGGATTCACGATGTGTTCCATATTTCCTCACTGAGGAAATACCTTAGAGATAATTTGGCTCATTCTCACATTGCTGTGGAGGACATCGATCTCCAGCCGGATAGCTCCTACGAGGAGGGGCCGATTGCTATTTTGGACCGAAGCGAGAGGAAACTACGGTCAAAGATAGTTCCGTTAGTGCGTGTTCAGTGGTGACATCACAATGTCGAGGAATCCACATGGGAGCGCGAGGATGAGATGCGCGAACGTTATCCAGAGCTATTTTTAGCAGGTACTTTCTAGTTTCGAATTTCAGGACGAAATTCAGTTATTAGGGGGGAAGTATGTAATACCCCGTACTTTTGGCTATATTTATTTTTGGGATTAATTAATTAAATGTGTATTAATTGGAAATTAATCCGGGTTATAAATACTAACGAGATGCGAGTTGGTATTTGATTATGTGCATACATGTTTTGATATATGTATTTGGTATTATAAAATTTGTCGTGAGATTGATATTCGGCATTTTAGAAATTTTGTTGAGACGCGTGTGACCGCCGCGTCATGGTATATTATGTTAATTATAAAAGTGGTTTTTATTTCTTTTATCCGTATGGTCATTTTGAGTGCGCCAACGCGTCCGGAAGGGTCGAGATAGTCAGAAAACACTAGCCGGGGGTGTAGTTTGGATTCCGGGGTATTTTTAGGCCATACCGGCATGATAAAGGGTATTTTGGTAATTTTACATTTTGGGAAATTAAAAGTGACGAAAATTGGGAGTTTTAATCTGATGTGGATTTAACCCACTAAGCCCATTAACCAAACCATATTAACCTAGAAGGCTACGTAGGTTATTAGAAGAGTTTTCTAAGTTTCCCAAATCAAACCCTAGCCACCATTGGAGAAGAAGCTTGGAGAGAAGGAATTCTGCAGAAAAATCTTCATCAAACCATCATCCAAACTCAGAGACAACCAATGCAAGTGACTTAATTCCATTTAATTTTAAAGAATGTTCTTTCCATGTTAGAAAGATTCGAATTTTGTGTTTGTTCTTGGTGAAATATGAAAACCCATGTAGTTTGGAGTTTAGAACTTGAAAATTTTGAAGAGAATTGCATGTAGAATGATAGGTAGATGATTATTCTCATGATAATTGTGATTAGAAGAAATTAAAATGGATTAAATTCTGGGATTTGATGATGATATAAATCTAGGGTTCATGTTCTTGATAAAATTGGGGAAAAGTATAAAATCTTGTGATTTAATGATGTTTAGGATGCGTTAATGCCTTAAAAGATGTTAGTATATGACCTTAGCATGTTTTAGTATGATTAGAGGACTTAAAACACTGTTAGAACGAACTTTGGACAAGACTTGAGGTGTTAAAAATGGTGAAAAAACGAGATTAGGCAAATCTGGGACGAATCTGGTAGGTCGTTAGAAGCCCCTGCCCAGGTCGTTCGAACGAACTCGTTCGAACGAGCTTCTAACGAAATAACCAGTCGTTCTAACGAAAGGGAGCCTCGTTCGATAACTTCGTTCGAACGAGATCTCGTTAGAAGGGACAGTTCGTTCGAACGAACTGGATCTCGTTCGAACAGCCTCGTTCGAACGAGACTTCTAACGAGTTGACAAAGGGATCTCGTTCGAACAGTCTCGTTCGAACGAGACTTCTAACGAGTTGACAGTTTGGGCCTTTTTGGACTGTTTTGATTTTTGGAGTCCCGTAAACTTGTTCGAGGATATAGATAACCTTCCTTTGATGATGTAAGGATAGATTAGGGACTTTTGGGTTATTACGAGGAGTAAATTTATATACGAGAGATTTAATTCAATGAACCGTTTGGGTTGAGACGTGAGTGTCTACTACGACGTGAGAATAGATTATGGCGCGTACGATGATAAACTGGAATAGTATAAATTACGAGAATTATAAGTTAGTACGAGAGTGCGATATGTACTACGATTAAACTACGGGATTACTAAGATGTGTGTTTACTTAGTATTGGTATATGAATTGTGTGTATGACATACCTACCATACTTGCTATCACGGGAGGTTTGCGTTCGCTTAGGGCCCTCTAATCCTTGTGTTGCCCGGATTTAGACTGGTTACCTTGATGAACATAGGTCATAGAAAGACTTATTGGGATATTAATAAGTCCGCTGATCGTAGGAGCGTAGGTATGTGCGTGACCTATGTGATGTGACTGTGTTCGCCTCCATTGTTTGTGATGTTGTTATCTGTGAACTATTCCTGAGAGATTCGGAATATGTAATCCTTATGTACGTGATGTACCGGGATGGATAGCAGAGTATGTGTGCACCGCAGCTTAGTTCTCGGGGTGCTTATATTGTATATTTATGATGTGAATAATATACACTTAATTAATGGGAACCTTCACGTTAATGTTGTGAATATAATTACGGTATTGCTTCGAGAAATATAGCGAGTTAACTGATAGTGATATTTATATGGCATATTGAGCATCTGAGTTTACATTAAACCCCTACTTAATTACGAGCGTTATAATGTTAATAGAACCGAGTAATAAGGGTAGGACCTATGGCAGTCTAGCTAGATATATTGGCACTTAGCTAGTTGTTTGTGTCGTTATAGATGGGTACTTACGTTAGAAGTGCACAGTTAGACGAGAGGTGAGAATATCATGTGAGTGCACGTCCTAACATGTACTTTGCATTTAATGTTTTAAATGTTTTTAAAGCACTTGCAGGTTTTTAAAATATCTCCACATTCGGGCTCTGACCCGTTTGCTTTTAAAATCTATTTTCTTTGTAAAACCATTTTAGGTGCCCAGCCACAAGGACACCATGCATAGGATACTCATTCAGGTGACGAGATGTAGCTGTTTGTGGAAGCTACAGGAATTTTCTTGTAGACTCCTCTATCACTTGGATTCCAGATTCTTTATCTATCGGTTGTAGGGCATGTTGCCCATTTCTATTAGAGTTACATTTCCATTTCAGTTTCAGACTTTGGCATGTACTGTTTTAGTTTTCAGTTTACTTTCCAGTTGTGGGATTTGTAGTGAGGAGTTTTTCCTCCAGACTCTATTTACGTTTTGTGACGGTTATTCTATTTACTTCAGTATGGTGAATGGTGTATTTATTCTTTATTATACTTGTTGCATGTTAATCAGACTTTAATTAAAATTTGGCACTTACTTTTTAAATACTAGGTGGTTAGTAATCATTAAAATGTTTTCGACAGTGATGCTATTAACTTAACCAACTTGGCATTTTGAATTAATTTAATAAAGGAGTAGCTACCCGGTATTTAATTAGTTGGGGTGTCACAGATGGTACATTAAAACCAAATACAAGAGCATAATTTATAAACGAAAAATGGAGAAAATCTACAAAACCCCATTTTGAACCTAAACCCCTGATTCGGTAGAAAAATCTGTTGCAGAGATACCTGAGTTCAATGTCTCTTATAAGCCTCAAAAGAAAACTCTGATGCGGAGATACCCTAATTCAATGTCTCTTATAAACTTTGCTCTGTTTCGGATAAAAAGCAAGCATAAGTAAATGAAAAGAATATTAGTTATAAACAAATCAAAACCCCAAAAATCTTCTCTTCGCACATACACTGTCGTGAGTTAGTATCATCCAAAGTTGGATCAAATTGTATCTTCCCAAATGATAAGATAAAATCATACATGAACATAATTCATTTTCAAATCATTAATGGCCAAAATCCCAAAGCAGAAGCTGATGCGATGGAAACCCATTTTAAATATTAACTCTGCAGATAGAAACTCATTGATCTTATAACCATTTTGGTAATAATAATAATAATAATATAGCAAGAAATAAAATCAAGATCAAATCCCTCTAAAATAATCAAAAACAATTGCAATACTCACCTTGAATCATTCAAATGTGTATGTTGACAGATCTGAAGAAAATCGTAGCATCACATGTGTGCATGAAAAAAAAATCGAACCATCACAACATCACAAATCTCACCATCAAAAATAAAAAATCGCACCATCAGAAATGAAAAATCGCACCCATGAAACAAACACATCTAATGGTACGATTTTTGTATGTGTAAGAGAGAGAAAGGTAAGGTGCGATTTAGGTGTGTGCGTGTAAAAGAGAGGGAAATTACCTCGTGACCGTGTAGGATATTACCTCGTGCGATGAAGAGGACTAAATCTCATGCGAGCTCTGCAAAAGATATTAGTTAGAAGAGGAAGCATTCGCATAGAGAGAGAGAGAGAGAGGTGAGGAAAAGAGTTCTATGAGAGGGGTCGCAGGTGAGTTCAGGAATAAAGGATGGGGTTTGAAAGGGGTTTAAGGTGTGTTCACCAAAATAACCCTGTGTTTGAATTAAAGTCGAAGAGGGGGAATTAAGTATTGATAAAGAAAAGAGAGGGAATCCAAAATTTTCATGGGCAAAATAGGAAATGCAAAATCTTGTGACATCATCTTTTGATCTTATGACATACATAAGTTTTGTAACTTATTATATAGATATATGATTTCTCGTGCATGTGGTTGTAGCGCTTGAGTATCTTTTCTACCATTCGTTTCTATATTGCTTTGTATATTCCCACTGGGCATAGGCTCACACCCTCACTTTATTAGGTTATGTTGGGTGGGGGTTCGTATTTTGAGGGCGTTGTACATGTAAGTGTACTTAATTATTACACATTAGTAGCTCTGTTTACTTGGAATTCAGGACGCTCCCCATGGATCCCACACGTTGCTTATCTCGAAACTGGAACTGCATGCTAACAACTGAAATGTTAATTAAAATAAAACTAGACTAGCAACATTATTTAGGTTATTTCATTGCACTTCACACCTAACGATTCGATTCAGACCAGGTTGACTCACGGGTATCCCATAAATTCAGGTCGCGGCGTTATAAATGGTATCAGAGGTATAGGCTCAAGGTTCCTTTCAGGTGTGAGTTGGTGGGGTCGATATTAGATCTTTCTACATAAATGTTGGTTTGGGCCAGTCACGCTAGTTTACTGACGGTTGTGATTTGTTTCCTCGACTATAAGGTCAAAGAGGTTTGCACGACAAGTAAGTTAGTGTCAAGTGGCATACTATCAAGTTAATTGTTATAAATTGCTTACGCATTTCTGATTAAGTATGTTGATGATTTATGGGTATCGGCTTAAGACAATAAGTAGTGATACCATGGTTCTTAGTATAAGGTGTTTTTGTTCCATCCTTAGTTAACATAGAGTCTTTGAGGATGTTGACAAAATGTGATGATGCCCATTGGGCAAGTGGCACCAAATTGTGTATAATCAATGGTAGAGATTGATAGTTAGAATGTCATAACTATGTAATGTGGAATAATGGTTTTAAATTATATGTAGCCTAGGGTGTCGAACATATAAGAGGTCAATATCGATGTGATAATTGGGAAATTTTTATCCTTGGGGTAATAACGCAATTGATGGTAAAGTCGATGAGCATATATCCTTAGAAATGTTAATTTTGAAAATTATTATCGAAACTATACTCAAACTCATTATTATAAGAATTTTGAAAACTATTGCAATTCGTTTCAAATTTTCAATTATAAGGAATTGGAGGCCCAAAATCGTTATCATCACTCTCAAAATACACGCACTCTAAAGCTCGACTTTTGTTATACTCACCCAAAGACATTTTTGAATTTGTAATTTTTTGGGCCTCTAAGCATTAACCAAAAGTCATAGGCTTACGTGGATTTTGAGAATTATCATAATGACTACCGAAAGGATTGGAATAAGAAATGCTTACCCCATAGATGGCTCAAATTGGCTAATTCCACAAAGTGATGCGCGGCCAAATTCAAGCGTTCCTTGGCGCTCAAATATAGATTCCTACAAAAAATATTAGAAAAAAATACAAATAGAAAAAAAATAATATGAAATACTAAATCAAATAAATTTTAAAACAACAAGTCCCCAGCAACGACGCCATTTGGTAGGTTAGGTTTCTTCGTGGCGCGAGAGTCACCTACGCGCAGGTCGTTTTATTTTATTCGGCTCACTAACTCTGTACGAAAACCTAAACTATGACTACACTCATTTAAGGGAGTATAGTGTCCGGTCCGGGTATCGAATCCACAGAGACAAGTTGCTAGAGTTTAATGGATTTAATATCTCTAAAATAAAAGATTAAAAGGTAATTGCTAATAAAATAAAAGATAAATAAAAGGAAAAGATTAATCTAGGAGTGGATAAATTAAACTATGATTAAGAAAGCGAATAAAAACTATAGGTTCCATCGGATATCCCTCACCCCGAGTTAATTGGTATAAATGGTTACATGGGCTCACGAGTTATTAAGATTGTGTCTCATTTCGAGAGTTAATTAAACCCAGAGTTGTCACACCCCTAAATTCGTATAAAAGTCTAATAAAATTTTGGCATCAACAAATACTCCAAAAATTATGCACGCAAGGTCGTAAATAGGGAGCATACATGATATACCCCGTTAAATATCCTAAGCATAATAACTAGGACAACCCACTCGAAATAAAAATGTAAAACTCCATCACCAAAGTAAAGCAACCAATCAACCCTTACTTGAGTTCAATCAGACACAACCTAGACTAAATTATCTACAAAGCATGGTAAAAGCGTGTATTTAAAGGAAGTGGTAAATCTACACTACAAAGCACATAAATAAAGCATGTAAATAAAGAATAAATACAAACAATGTAACTTGGATTGATGAAGAAGATGATGTCTAGTGTTCTTACACAACCACGACGGGCAAACCCCTCTATATGAGCAAACCCTAGGAGGGAGAAAATGGCACACCCAAAATATCTCCAAACCCTAGCTCCCAAAACAAGCCCTAAGCTAAATAATATGTTACTACAAGATATCTACTAAAACAAACCAAAACTTGTTTATGTAGTAAGTTACAAAAGAAATAAAGGAAAAAGAAAAGAAAAGGAAACAAGTGGCAAATATCTGATGCTACCAGTCGATCGCGGACAGGGGGTCGGTCGAACGGTACTTTAATTTAAGCTCACTGTCTTCGAACCAAGGAAAAATGGAAAAATGAAGTCGACCGACATCAGGGGCGCGGTCGACCGGTACTCTGTTTTCTGGTGTTCTTTGCTCTTCACATGGGAGTAAAGCTTCAAAATGGAATTGGCTATAACTTCTTCGTCCGAACTCAAAATGATGCGTTGTTTGTGGTCACGTGATGATAACTCAACAAACTACACATCCGTGGAAATTCCCTGAGACAAAAATGAAGTTTGAATTGACTAAAATTCCCTTGAAGTAGCGTCCAATGACAAAACATCTCTGAAATGCAACCAAACCTCACTTTTAGCGTTCCAGTACCTAAAAAGGCACAATTAACCCCTGCAAAACATATATATGTCCAAATTAGAGGTTGTACGATTAATGAGCATAAATATATGCATTAAGGATCGTAAAAGTGATAGAATGTATAAAGATAAAGGGCAAAAATATGTGACGTATCAAAGATGCTCCGCCACAACTACCTTGCAGCATAGCGGAGGCTATGGATTATTATCACACATTGGTGAAGAAGGAGGTGGAAGGAACCCCTCACCTGAATGGAGTAACTCCAACTGTAGAAAATAAATACAACTCTAAGTATTGTGAGTTGCACCAGCGGGTGCAACACTCCACTCAAGATTATTAATATTTGAGAAGAATCATTAGCGGGCAGGTGGCTAATGGTACCTTGCAAATACCCCCAGTGGATGTTAATGAAAATCCACTTCCAGCTTGTCACTTTGGCACTGCCAACATGGTAGTGGCATATGATGACGAGGCAACCCAAGAGATGATGGAGTGGGAAAATGGTGATGAGATATCTAAAAAGTTGGAGAGGTTAACTTTGAGTAGTAAGTACCAGAGTGAGATACAAAGAAAACATAAAGAATTGTTCTTCACTCCAGATCAATAAAATGAGGAAGGAAAGGAATTCGAGAAGGTCAACCTCATAGAGCGCCAAGTGGATGTCATCCTTACCCTAGATGAGGAGGGACATCCGAAGAAGAATATGTGTGTAATGCCCAGACATACGAAGTACACCTAGACTCTGAGTGTGAAGCCATAGCGAGGATCCCCAAGTTCAAGTGCTTCTTCGATCAAATAGTAGTGAAGTATGACACAAGGGTGCTCATAATAAGAAAAGTCTTAGAGGCAGTGCAACAATGGGGAGATCCCTTAATAAACTGGCAAGGGTTATTAGAAGGATTATTAAGATATATACTTCCAAAGTTATCTTTTCGGAGGCAGATAGGCAGGTTCCCTATTTTCATAATCTCCCCTTGTACATTATAGATTTGATCAATGGGGTGTCATTCCCCAGGGCATTAATGGATGGAGGATCATCTATTAATATCATGTCGATCAATACGTTGTATGAGATAGGAATTGACCAAGAGAAAGTGGTACCAGTGTCACTAGTGATTTTTGTATTTGATAGTGTCGGAATGTCATCCATTAGATACATGAATGTGGGAATTAAATTGGGGAATTTTACTTCTCACATAAAATTCCATATCATTAATGCCACTACCAGTTACCAGCTACTCATCGGGAGGGTATTGATGCATACCCATGGCATAGTGGTTTTTACCTACCCCAAGTGTGCAAAGGCTAACATTAGAGGCATAGAGGTAGACATCAAAGCAACTCAAAAGCCTTTCTTCATCGAGGAGGCCCATCTAGTAAATGTAGCTTTTTACACTGAACTGGATGAGGAAAGAAAAAATTCTAAATGAAGGCTAGAAGTAAAGAATGTGGTAGGGGGAGTGGATCAACCAAAGAAATATATTCATGATCGCTTGGGGGAAAGGGTAATTCCCCACATGGTAAAAGGTAAGAGGAAGGTGGAGGAAGTATCCAAACCTCCCCGAACTTGCAAAAAATTGTTTTTTTCCTGATGGAAAGGTTATATACCGCCTATAACGATCTGCATGGGTAGTGTTCGGGGATGAGAGCACCTACCTGACACCAGAATTCTTTGTTATTTATGAGTCACGTATTATTGAGCACATTGAGGAGCCAAAGGAAGCTCCAGAATGCATGCAAGATGGACCCGAGAGCAACTACAGGAGTTAGAGGAGATTAATCTAGGGAAAGAATAAGGTGAAAGTAGACCCATTCTGATCTCCAAGAGTCTCGGACCAAATAAGAAAAAAGATCTTATTGGCTTGCTCAAGGAGTTCATCGATGTCTTCTCTTAAAGGTATACAAAGATGCCTGGAATAGACCCAAAGGTGAGCTCCCATAGATTGAACGTTCTTTCCAATGCCATTCCAGTGAGACAGACCACTCGTACTTATAAGACAGACCTCGACTTAAAGATAAAAGCTGAGGTGGAAAATTTATTGGCAGCAAGATTCATCAAGCACATTCAGCATCCCATATGTCTTTCTAGTATAGTTCCAGTGGCGAAGAAAGACAAGACCTAAATCATGATTTGTGTAGAATTTTGTGACTTGAACAGGGCATGCCCCAAGATGAATTTCCTCTACCAAACATCGATAGCTTAGTCGATGCTGCCACGGGACATGAGATGTATACTTATATGGATGAGTACGTTGGCTACATAATCACTAAGTGTGACCCCATCAAGTTTTATGGATGGGTACGTTGTTGCCCAGAAATTGAGACACTATTTGTTAGATTTCACAATTCACATAATCACTAAGTGTGACCCCATCAAGTACCTCATCACGCAGACAGTACTTGTGGGACGAGCAGTTAAGTGTTTTTTTATCCTATCAGAATATGATTTGAAATGCATAGTGTCCAAGGACATTAAAGGCCAGGCAGTGGCAGATCTACTTGCCTATTTTCCAAGTGGGAATTTTGAGCCAACTAATGAAGAGCTGACTGGAGAGAATTTTTAAGCATGGATGATGGAAGAAATGGAAAAATGGGTGATGGAGTTTGAGGGCTCCAGTTCTCAAGGGAATGGGGGTGCTGCTATTATATTGTCAAATAGGAAGGAGAAGATCACTCTCTCTTTTACGTTGGACTTTAAATGCTCAAATAATGAGGCTGAGTATGAAGCCCTCATTTTTGGGGATATTAGATGCATTCAAAAGAGGAATCAGGGTGTTGTGCATACGAAGGGACTCCAACCTAGTAGTAAAATAAGTCAATGGAGAGTTCACCCTTAAGCATGCCAATTTAGCACCATACATGTACATCATCCAAAGGTTAGTGGGATAGTTCTTGGAAGTGTCTGAAGAGGTATTATGCCTAATTTTTTAAATGAAAATTTTCATTTCTGTTGAAAGGTTTGAAAAACTTGCTCTAGCGCTAGACAAGTGATTTTTTTTGGTAAAATGATAAAAGCAATACAGTCTTGTAAATGATACAAACAATGAATAACAATGAATAGCTCCTCTTTTTTAGCATTTCATGATGATTCTCATTTTTTTTTGCTTATGGCATAAGATAGATAAACCAGAATATATATATATATATATAGATATACATTTTTTAACTCTGTCTACTAGACTAGAAGAGAGTCCCAGATAGAGATAACTTTGCTCACTACACTTGGGGGGTACATCCATCCCGATAGAAAGGTATACTGAGCAAAGTCTCTCCAAGCATATTAGATAAATGATTTTAATTTTATCACTAGACCAGCAGGGGACGTCCTCCAAGTCATGATAATAAAAATACATAGCAAACTTTTCATTTTGAGAGCAAGCCTTCGCTTCTGTTCTCAAAGAAAAAGCCTTATTTCACTAGCTCGTAAAAGAATAGAGAAAAGGGGACTTACATTCCCCTGCTCTAATTTCCAGTTAGAGGGGATAGTTCTACAAAAATGTTACTTCCCGAGATAAAATGCAAGTGCCATACAGTTAGAGGGGATAGTTCTAAAAATGTTACTTGCCCAGATAAAATGCAATTACCCCCACAGTTAAAGGGGACAGTTCTAAAAATGTTACATGCCCGGATAAAACATAAGTACCCCGCAGTTAAAAGGGATAGTTCTAAAAAATATTACTTGCCCAGATAAAATGCAAGTCTCCCACAGTTAGAGGGGATAGTTCTAAAAAAGTTAATTGCCCAGATAAAATTCAAGTACCCCAAGATTGGAGGGGACAGTTCTAAAAATGCTACTTGCCCAGATAAAATGCAAGTACCCCCATAGTTAGAGGGGACAGTTCTAAAATTGTTACTTGCCCAGATAAAATACATGTACCCCATAGTTAGAGGGGATAGTTCTAAAAATGTTACTTGCCCAAATAAAATGCAAGTACCCCCACAGTTAGAAGGGATGGTTCTAAAAAAATGTTCCAGATAAAATGCAAGTACCCCACAGTTGGAGGGGAAAGTTCTAAAAATGTCACTTGCCCAGATAAAATGCAAGCACCCCCAGAGCTAGAGGGGACAATTCTAAGAAATGATAACTTGCCCAGATGAAATGCAAGTACCCCACAATTAAAGGGGATAGTTCAAAAAAATGTTACTTGTCTATATAAAATGCAAGTACCCCCACAATTATAGGGGATAGTTTTAAAAAAAATGTTTCCTTGCCTAGATAAAATGCAAGTATCCCATTGATAAAATGCAAATACGACACAGCTAGAGGAGATATTAACACAGACCATGGTAAGAAGACATCAAGGTTGAGATAAAAGCAAATGAGAAAATTGTTAGAAATCAGCGAAGTACTTTTCTCATTAATAGTGGCCAAGTCCTTTACATATGAAAAAGAATACAAGAAGGAGCCTAAACAACCAAACCATCTACCCATTAGATAACATGAATAACAGATTCTGGTGGGAGCGAAAGTCTGCGTAAGAAGGACCAACCTCCTAAACAAGCTACTCCTCTAATCTAGGTATTCGAGTCTTATCCTCAGCAGCACCTGCCTCCAGCTTGGCTATCTTTGCCTGTAGAAATTAAATCTGAGTCTGAATTCATGCGGCGTCATCTTAAGGCTGTCGCTTCCTGGTCTGTCGAAAAGTATGAACCTTCATCATCTTCCTAAAAGTGGTACCAAGTAAATAACAAACTAAAACTTCAATCCAATCCAACTGAAAATAATAAACATGTTGAAGATCATAAAGATCCTGGAGAAACAGTGAGACCCTCCGAGTAGTCAGAGGTGGAAATTCGGGTTAGTCGTGTCATTTTCGGGTCGCGTTGATTTTTAGTTGAGTATAAGTTTTGTGTACTCTTAAATCTATACAAGTTAATCGTGTCAAGTTCGGGGTATTTCGAGTTATTACCATAAACGGGTTATCGTGTTAAAAATTGCCAGCCCTAGCAGTCACATCAGTGGGAGGGGTAGACAGGAACTCATGTAGGTGGCTAGCTAAGCCCTTCAGATTGAAGACCATGAGGCTGTCAATATTAAGGATGCTCCAGGAGGTGAAGGTCTCAGAATGGTGCTCCAGAAGCAGCTCCAACACTTCTCGTTCCTGAGCGTGGAATCAGGAGGGAAACTCTGAATGACTCAGTGCGCTCATGAAAGAACCATAAGACTCCACCTCTATGTCATCGTAACCTATATTCTAAGACTCGAGCTCGGAGGGAGGCACAGAGGAATCCTCATCAGAGCCAACATCGTCAGTTCTCTCGAAACCCTGGTCAGCCTCCTCAGTAGCTTCAGTGTGTTCATTAACTGGATCCTTCATAATAAAAAGTAGCAAGGGATAAGTAGTAAGGGAGAAAAGTAGAAGGAGGATGTTATTCATATTCGAACTGAAATGAAGATCACTAAAAGTTTACCTCAAAGCCAAGGGGAGTCAGTATGCTGTCACCAAGGCGAGGGAGTACCACATGGACTTGGGCACCAACTTAATAAAGAATAGATAAATGTTAGCATCTTCTTTTCCAAAAAAAAGAAAGAAGAGGAGCAGAAGAGAAATGTGCCAACATAAACAGACAGAAAGAACCCATGTTTGATAGTTTAATACTTGGAGAGTGCGCAGTATAACACTCATAATAGGTCCCCCTGGCACTAGGGACAGTTGCCTCGCTGACCTGAAAAATAAGGAAAAAGGAACATGAAAGTGGGCATACTTGTGCAGTAAAAGGAAGAAGAAAAAAGGAATAAATACAGAGTAAGGTATGCTAGTATAATACCTGGCTCATAGTAGTTCCCCCTGGTTGACCCGTAGTCAAAAGGACAGTCGCTGTGCTAGGCTGCAAACAAGGAAACAGGTAAAGGCCAGTAAGAATTTATAAAGAAAATATAAGCTCAAAAGGGCCACTAGATCAAGTATTTACCTGTGAGCGCCCCCACCAGGATGCTTACTAAAGACTCTGCGATAGTCGGAGCAAGAGTAGAACTAGTTAGGGGGATGGCCAATGTATCCTCAAGCATAGAAACTGGTAGACTACTCACCTGAGAGATCAAATGTAAGTCTCATAAGGAAAGGGAACGCACCCATAGATATGTTAGAAAAAAATATGTTGCATGCGCAAGAGGTGTAATCAAGATAGCAAGTAAAGTTTTCAAAAGTTAAACATACCACTGAGACTGGTCCCATGGAACTAGGTATAATCCCCTAAGACAAGGAGACTTTAGCCAGACTGACAAAATCAAATGCTATCTTAGGAGCTCACCCATATGTGGTAGGGACTACCAGAAAGGTAACCGAAGGTGCAGGCGGGGAAGAAGTAGTGGCAACCAACTAGTATTAAATAAAAAAAAGTATGAAATTGGAATCCTAATAGCATAAAACATGGATCGAGAAGACAAAAGAATCATATGTAAGCGTACTCAAAACCCCTCCAAAGAGGAAGGGGAAGCCAATCGGTGGACTAGCAATGCTAGAAGTGACGACCTATGTCATAACAAAATAATCAGAACATCGAACGCAAGGCAAAGTAAGAAATAAGGCCTAACCAGAATAAGCAATACCTGAGAGGTGGTGCTAACCTGTAAAACAGGATCGCTAGATGCAATGGTAAAAATAAGCCCAAAGGTATGGGCAGATATGAAGCCTAGGGTTCGCAGGCACAAAAACTCGAGAGATATGAATTCCCACTGAAGGCAATATACCGGGAGCAATGCCTCCTGAGTATAGTACTTTCCCCTCAATAAAAGAAGGGGCGATGGAAGAAGGTCCCCATGAAAAAAAAGCATACATGGAAATGATGTAGAGAATATGGCAAAGCAGCAAAAGATAATGAAGAAAACAAGTTAAAAGTACCTCAGGCAGCCTAGAAGGGGAACCTCTCACCACAGAGGAAGAGGGGTGAGGAAAAGAGGCTAAGAGAAATAGTCACCTGCGTGCACAAGGATGGAAGATGTCGAAACCTATATTTTAAGAAGGTGGCAAGTAAAAGATAAAGGAATCAGGGGAGCTAATGTTTACCTGGACTGAAGAGGAAGATATCGAAGAAGTCCGCGCTGATGTCGGGAACACAGTAGACAACTTCCAAAGTTAAAAAAAATAAGAATAGAGAAGCAATAAAGGAAGTAATAAATGGGTGGAAGAAAGTAACAAACCTCCTTTGATAAGCCCAAAGATGATGCCAGCATGAAATTCTTGGCCCTAGCCAAAGGCCCCCGGGCAGGGAGTGAAGGCGGAGGATCACTCGCTGTGATAGAGACACCCTGCAAATATAGTGAAGAGGGAAACAAGCCATAGTTAAATTATGTATAGGAAAATAGAGAGTAAAAAAGTAATAGAAATTTAAGAAAAGTGACTTATAGCGGTAGTGAGAGCGGTCTGCCCGTACAGTAGTTGTCCAATGGTAGGACTGGAGGTAGAAGGGGACCCTATCAAGGCACCCTCACCAGAAGAATCCTCAAAAATAGCAACAAAAAAGAAGCATCCAAGTGCTGATCATCATAAAGGTCAGCGACTTTCCTCTCCTTCGAAGAAGGACCGTCATAATCATAGGAGGGAGTGCATATATAATCGACTAGTTCCTCTTCAAAAGATAGAGAAGAGGAACCAACAAGTAAGGTCCCGTGAAAGCCAGCTTCGCAAATTAAAAGGGAATGCATTATAGTAACTTCACCGATAGGAATGGAAGTAACATCAGCTCCCTTAGTAGACAACCCAAAGGCCTCATAGACTTGCTCCCATACAATCCTATATGTCTCCTCTACTCCAATATCATCAATGTCAGATCCTTGGTCGGGCATAGGAGAAGGAGCAGAGGTCCCATTATTGATCTTCTTCTTCTTCCTACTTGACCTGGTTCTTACTGGCGAGGGGGGGAGAGTACGAGCAGCAGCGGTAGTATGGGAAAGCATATTGGCAACAGGGGTAATGGTAGATGGTATGAAACTAGAAACATCCACATCAGGATGCTTCCTCTTTGATCCAGCAGCTCTCGACTTACTCTTTGACTTGGGACTAGTAGGTTGAGGATTAGTCTGTTTAAAATAAATAGACTCATTGAGCAAAGGCCTCACTAAGATAGGAGTAAGCTGGTCAAGAGGATCCTTAGGGATGGTGCTTCGATGACACACTGACCTTTGGGTCCTCTTACCCAAATACCTATCATTGCTGGGAATCTTTGTGTATATAGTCTCATGAGGAACATCTTTCACATAGTTTTGGATCAACAGAACTTGTTTTTACGAGAGGGTGAACCAGGAGCGAGGTATAAATAGGTTGCCCAGATGACCAACTCTATTAACGACCCCTCAAATATAAAGTTGAAGAAAGCCTAGAGAGGTATATCTCAGAAGGGGTGGTGCTCGAAGGATAAGTAGGCGTATGGACCCCTAGTCATAACCAAACTGCCTTCTCACTCTCTCAGAGTGGTAGAACTCCATACACTGGCCCAAGTCAGTGAGGGAATGCAAAATTAAAGGAAGGAACATAATGACAACAGAAATGTGGGGGCAAGTAGGAATGGATTCCCCAACGACAGGGCAATAGAAAGTGCCCCCAGAACTGAGAAGGAATGCCAAGAGAATATAACTCCAACAGTCTTAGTAAGGCCTAAAAGAAAACTCATCAATATTATCAAGCAAAGACCCCAGAGGAACTTTAGGGGTCTTCTTATGCCACCTTGCATCACGAGCAGCCCTATTATGGCAGGCCCATGCTTCTGGGGCAAAGTTGGGAAATCTCTCAAAAAGAAAAGACCTAATGATGAAGGTATTAGCAAAGTTAATGGCATCATAATGACCGAGAGAACAATCAACATCAATATGGGCCCTGTCTAGCCAAGTATGTAAAGAGCCTAAAGTCTTGCACAAGCTTGCACAAGAGTTTGCGAGGAGAGTCATCAAGCCTCCCAGGGAGAAACAAATTACCCAGAAAGGTAACAAAAAATGCTACTAACTATGATGGGGAGTTAATTTTTGGGCCTTCCTGACTCTTTAAGGCCCTGCTCGAGCTCTCCCTTGGGTAGCTACTCGAAATATTTGAACTAATATCCCTGCCATTTAGTGAAGGAGTGCTTGGTGGTCCCAGTCAAGTTGATAGCTACATACTTTGAGCACTCACCCAAAGCAGAATGCATCTCACCTACCATCTTCTCCTCAACCTCATCCTTAAAGCCATCAGTAAGGATATGACTACCTAAGTAGGAGTAGAGCGAGAAGCTCACAAATATCTTCAAAATTAATAGTAAATTCACCCCAACCAGTAATAAAGGTGTGAGAATTTCTCCTCCAACTAGCCCTATCAACGGGTCAGTTTGGGTTGTGTAAGGGTTACGGGTTACGAGTCAAAACACTGCTAACCCATAGATGACCCGTTAAGGCTAACGGGTCTCATAGCCATACCCAAACACGAACCGTTAATATTAACGGGTAGATGACCTGAACTATTACCACTCATTAATATTAACAAATCAGTTTGGGTCTAAATGGGTAACGGGTTGGGTGACCCTATAGTACCCGTTAGTCTTTAATAGTTTATAAATAAGAGGTTTTAATTATAGTTCTTATGGGTATACGCTGGGTGACCCTAAAATACCTGTTAGTCTTAAAGGATTTGGAAATAATAGGTTTTAATGGTAATACTTATCGGGTACGGGTTGAATGACCCTATAGTACCCGTTAGTGTAAACGGGTATTAACGGATTAAAACGGGTACAAGTAAATTTCTAAACCCAAACCATTAGTGTTAACGGGTCTTCCGTGTCAACCCGTTATTGACCCAAATCCAATAAAGGTAAACCCATTAACTTATAATTTCATGTCGGTTTGTATCGGTTCGTGTCGTGGTAATGGGTTATCATGTTTTTTGACAGGTCCAGCTCCAAAAAGAGGACAACAAAGTAAAAGCTCATTGCTGTTTTGCAATGGAGCAAGCTTTGAGACTGTTAATAGTGGTCAAAAGATCAAGGCTCTAAATAACACCACGATGTACCGGGGTGGACAAGATATGATCCACTCAGAGACCCAATTCTTTTGTGGCACCCCCATATACTTTGACCTCAATATTAGAATAAGGAAAATCGCCTCTGTCTATTCACACCCTAAGTATTGAATCAGGAAGAACTATAGGAAGGTAAGAAGACTCACCTAGACCCACTTGGGGTCGCTCGTTAATCTTAGCCACAAACTCATGCTCAAAATTTACAAGAGAAGTCATAAAAGTATCCTCCCTGCCAAAATAAGGCGCTAGATAATAAAGCCTAAAATATCTTTTCTGATGAGAGGTAATATATTCCTTCTGGGACTAGGAATAAACAACAGGGTAAGAGGAAGAAGTAGCCCTGGTAACGAGGTGGCCCACGGATGAGGATGTCCCATAGGTGGCAAACACCCCTTCGGGCGAGGAGGGCCCAGTTACGAGGGTTCCTCTAGACGAGGAGGCACCTGTGGCCTTAACAGACGAGGAGCCCCTCCTCACAAAAAAATCCATATGTGAGGAGGGCCCAATAGAAGTAGACGTTCTAGTGGGCAAGGAAATCCTAGATAAGGAGCCCTTCCTCACAGAAAAATCCATGGACGAAGAAGCCCCAGTATCAGCAGGTGTCCTAAGGGTCGAGGAAGCCCTAGGCGATATACCCCTCCTCGAAGGTGCGGCCATAAGGGAAGAAACCCCTGTTACTTTCACAACGGCTGGAGATGAGGTACTCAAAGAAGGAATTTCATTAGAGGAAGTTTGAAAAATACCAGGTGTAGAGTCTAAAACCTCCGATGTGATAGTGGTGGTTTCGGTGGCCAGGGTGGTGGAAATAGTGACAGAAATGGGCACGATACCCTCACTAGTAGAGGTTGTGATAGCAGAGATATGGTTTTGAGAAGATGAGAAAGCCATTTGAATGAGTAAAAGCAATAAAAACACGAAAGTGACTATAGAGGATTTTAACCCTTTTCCCGCTTTCTCTCTCTAAAGAATTTGAGTTTGAAAACAAGTGGTAAGGTAAAAGGCGAGAAGAGTTCCAAAATCCCTTTTTATACATATTATGACATGCGCAAATGGACAATTAAAAAGGGAATTAAATATTTTCCAATGATGAGATGTGTGTGTAACACCCTGTCTAATTAAATACCGGGTGATCAGTCCTTTATTACATTATAATCAAGGTGAACGGTTGGTTCATTCTTAGCATCACTATCGCAATTTTAAACTTTCCAATTTAAACACCCTGAATAATTGAGCTAAGTGTCAAAACCATTTAAAACATTTTTTCCATTTATTAAATACAATTATGAAATTCTTTAATAAGTAATAGTTTAAGATTCACACAATTATTAAGGCTGGAAATAAACACCCATGAATTTAATCATTCAGATAATACAATACCAACTTTAAAACTACAAAGGAAAACCATCCTGACAGTAATTAAATCCCAAAGAGTAAAAATGTTAAAGATAAATGAACAAAATCTCTGAAAAATCCAACAGAATAAGGAAACGGGCGACACATGCCCTGACTAATCAGAACTAAAATGAGAGTAGATTCAACATCGAGGTCGTCTAAGCAATGTCCTACAACTCCCACATAAGCTACAGCGCATCCGATGCAAAGATTCTATGCAAGATGCCCCTGTGGCTGGGCACCTGAAATATATAAATATATATATACAAGAGAAAATAGACAACAACAAACGCGTCAGAGCCTAAGTGTAAAACAGTTTAAGATTAGTTTAGCAAGTATTTAAAATGCATACCTGCTAATGCAACAACCATGTTAGTATGTGACACTCTCTTGAGAATTCTCACCTCTCATCTATTGTGCACGCCTACCGTACTAATAAATCTCATCAATTTCTCTATCTTATTCTCCATAAGGTTTTATCATGTGAAAAGTGAGGTTATGATATTTACTTTAGGAAATCATTCTCTTCAAGATTTCTTACGTTATTTAAAACAACTCCTTACCATTATAAAGTTCCCGAACACTTATAATAAAGTTGAAGAATTTATTCATTACTTATCTACTTATACGCATAGTAAAAAGTTCTCATATAAATATACGTATATATATTAGTCACGCATGTAATATAGATACTAATGGCACCCCACATAAGATCTATGGTGCTGACATACTCTGCTATCAAGTCCCCGTAACACACAAACTAAGGGAAATACTAGTTCAGAATCACTCTCGAACTGTATTAACACAAAACACATACAAATGGAGGCGAAGCATAGTTCCAGGTTCTAAGAGGTCAGCACATACCCTCACATCTCTTTGAACATCTGACTATCATTTTCAGATAGCCTGTATCGAGGAATACTATCTTCTGGGGTACGTGTTAAAATCCCTCATAAAGGCCCAATCAAGATAAGACCGTCCCGACGTGGAACCCCCACGTGATAGCAAGTAGCCCGGGTATGATTTTTACACAGATACCTAATATATGCACAATCACACAGTCATATATATAATTTAGGGGTGCACACGGTTCGATTTGGGTCTGTTTTGGTACTAATCCGAGAACCGAACCGAGTTGGGTCGGTTCCGAATTTTCGAAACTAGAACCGAACCTATAATTATGCAGAACCAAACTAAACCGAACTAACGGTTCTCGGATCGTATCGGAACGGTTTTCGGTTCCAAAGTCCTATTTCAAACTTAGTAAAATCTTAAGATTAATGTATTTCATAAATAATTTTTTTAAGTTCAAAATTAATTTTGATCCTCAATAACATAAGTTAATAACTCAGGTAATCACAAAAACATAAATTACAAGTGTTAAATATATAAAATAAATATATATGTAATTATAAATCGGTTCGGATCGGATCGGTTTTCGGATCGGATTGGGTTTTTTTCCCTGGAACCGAGAACCGAACCGAAGTATCGATTTTTTTTTGGAACCGGAACCAAACCATTGAGCAAAAAAATTGATCCAAACCGAACCAATGCAGTCGGTTTGGTTCGGTTTATCGGATTTTCGGTTTCGTTGTGCACCCCTAATATAATTATTCACATTTTCCAAATTAGGTTCACCCATGACCCATAATTATAATTATCAAATTTTACTCGAGTATCTCGCATAACGAACTCGTCCCTTTTTATTCTCATTTATAATTTATTTTATACTTCCTTCTCATCTCGAAGTATTCCATCTCACTAATTATAATCTCAGTAGGTATACTCTCGCTTACCTTATGGTATAAATCCTAATTATGATTATCTCACTCTCGTGATCTTCAGGGTAAACTCACCGTCCCCAATGTTTGAATCATTACACCTAAACAACTCCCAATAATTTTTCACTCTTCTGCGTTCCTCGGATACTGGTTTTCCTCACTTAAATTAACCGTTTACTAAAATAGGGGCAAAATAGGAAATTTCCTAAAAATTAGAAATTTCTCTCAAACGACTTTCACGTGTCACTCGAACGACTTCGCGCGACGTTGGCATTGCGCTCGAACGACTTCGCGCAACAACGCGCGAATAGGACTGTTTCGTCTTCAACCTTTGGCAGCCTCATTTTCACCATTTTTAATCTTAAAAACCTCTACAGTTTAATCCCCAACATCTCATATTCAATCCCAATCAATAATAACAAGGTTATATTTCCTTCATAACCACCTAGGATCATTAATTCGCCCAGAATCATTAAGATTACATGAAATCCCCAAATTAATTCATAAGAACACTAGTTTCCAAATTTTCAATTAAAGAATCTAACCAACCACAATTCGTTCATCAATGATATTTCCAATTTCGTGATAAAACCTCTACATATGATCAAAATTCAGGATACATAGATTCTCCCTACAACACATATGAGTTTTCTTCTAAAACATATAATTTTTCAATTAAAACATATGATTGTCATTCCTAGACTAACATGGAAGGAACAATAACTAGAAATCAACAAGATAGATACTTGCCTGGAATTTTTTTTTTCTTATTTGTGGAAGAAAGTGGTGTGGTTGTGTTCCTCGTCGCGCGATCTACAATTTGGCGGCGACGGTGGTGCAAACGGCGGAGTTTTATTCCTAGAACTCCTTGGAAAGCTTCTCCACTTCTTCTCCAATGGCCGTTCTTTGGTTTTGCTTATGTTAACCCTAGATGACAACCCCTAACATCTAATATATCCTTGGTAAATTTGTGGGTTTAATTACCCAAAAATATGAAATGTCCAAAACACCCTCCCGAGATGCTAATTAGGCCTAAAAACGCCACGAGACCCAAACTAAACCCTCGGGTACATTATTTTGACTATCTCGACCCTTACGAACACATTGGCGTGCTCAAAACGACCATATGAGTGACATATAATTTATTAACTTTTAATAATCATAATTTAGTCCTGACACGACACAGGCGCGTCCCGACTTAAATTTCCATAATTGTTATTTTATTCACTCGTGCAATTTTTATAAGATCAATCTTATACATTACTTTACTCATTTAGTAATATTCGACAATTTCCAATAATTACTAACTCTCGTCACGCTAGTAAATAATAATAATTTTTCGAATTAATATTAAATTAATTTATCTCAATTTAATTTAATACATACCTAAATTTAAAAGCCACAAAAATACTGGGTATTACATACTTCCCCCCTAATAACAAAATTTTGTCCCGAAATTCGGAAAATAAGGCCTACCTGGTAAAACAAATACGGATACCTTATCAGTACGCAAACTATCTACATGGCAAGGCGATCAATTACTATAGCCCCCGCCTCACAGCAAGCTCGTTTAACATTCTCATTCAAGACACTTCACATTGTGCTGCTATCCAACATCATTCTCATAAGACATGCCTATATATTATTAATTCCCATTATTTCAATATCATTGGGAGGCCGCACCTCACTACATGACAACTACTCGAATTTCTAAACACAAAACTCCCATTATGAGAGAAACCATACGAACATCTGAACACTCTTATTCGCCTAAAACAGTCGTGGAATTTTACCATAGTCATCATACTCTAACTCAACCAATCCAAAATTCTGATTATTCGCCCATCTCTTAACATTCAGAGTGATAAAGCTAAGGTTTTCCCCCATCAAAACCTCAATAAGCCTCCTATTCACAATAAACAGGTACGCGTGCCCCCACGAAACCCTACCATTAGGTAATATCATCCCCCAATTACCGTACTATGCTCCACTTGCTAGTTATAACCGTTGTGGAAGTGAAACGATTACAATGAATCCAAAATTTCTTTCATGCAGCTCCACTAATCGTTAATCACCGTGCACCTATTCCCCGACTATGGGTGATACATCCTACTCAAATCGAAATGTTACCCCCGTTGCTTCCGAAAATCCCATACTGAAGATTGGAATTTAAAAAAAAATCTCATCCCAATCTAGAAAATACTATCGTGTAGGACCACGTACCGACGCGATCCTTACTTTCAAAGGAAGCCCGGGGCACACTAGTTAATATTGTAAATCACCCCAAAGGAATATCAATCACTTCCCTCTTGGGCAACTTTTCCCACATGTTTGAATGGACCCTTGATTTCATCTTGAGGATGTCAACCCATCCAATAAACTTTACTGACTTAATCGGCCTCCTCCATTACAAGAATTATCGATAGCCCCACAATTTCTCTGGTTGATCCTCTTATTCCAATCGATCTCTATCTATGAGTGGTGCATGCAGAGACTACTCACTATGTCCCGCTAAACATCGACTTTTACTTGAAATGTCTCACATTAAGTGACACTTAACACTCCCCTTCTTTCCTTGGCGTATACCAAAAGTTCCGACCCATGCAATTTTCTCCACGATGTGCACTTCGGGACTTTTTATACCATACTAACATCATCACTCTTTGTATGCGCAAGTCACTCTCACATTTGAATAATTATAACTCTGCTTCGAGTGTCCTCCATAATAATTAAATTCTACCCTTATCAAGAAATACCCCTTTTTAAATGGCTTCCCACAGCCTCCTAACCAAGTTCGGGTGTGCTACTCTAGTCGCACACGTATATATGGATTATCGTTCTTCATGTGACGCTTAATCCACTCTACCACTTCCACCTCATTATGCTAGTCCCATAAACATAAATTCCACATGTCTATTTCCACGTCCCTTCAACTCGAACGATTCTAACATCAGCTAACCAGGATACCCACATTTTATAACACTCAGACTGCCTGAGGAGAGCTAACGGCGCACTACTCATCGATAAAATTACCCAAATCCAACAAAAATACAAGGAATAGAGCATCTAAATCTTATAACAATTTAAAGGAGGAACCTCTAATCTCAAATCTCTTCAGATAAATACAAAAATTCTCTCGAATAAATATAATAACTAAAATAACTCACTAATGCTCTATCCATCAAAATAAATACAAGTCTTCTCTCTTGTATTAAAAATTCTTCCTAGATAATCCACGCAATAATCATCCCAACTCTTTATTTCCCTTGTGTTCCGAACGCGATTACAACACTTGGGTACTCTCAATCACCCTAGAAGTTGAAATTTTTAAATCCTCCTTATCATTGTTCCACCCCTCAACTCGTGGTGATAAAACAATTTTTTAATGCTTTCTTACCACACAACCAGCTCCACTGGCCTTAAATCATAATTCAACTTACAACTTACAGATATAATTACCTGCTCCTAGTACGACCGAGGTACCGAACTTATGGACTAATGACCAAACATCTCCCTATTTCTAACATTACGCTAAGTTTCATGCGTGGGATGTCTCGCAAAGCGAAATCCAAACAAGAAACCCCCCAATACACTACTACCTAGCATTGTCAGTTATCGAAATCCGTTAGGCCCTCCGTCCATAACATGTACCGCTTTATTCCGTCTCTTGACAGAAAAGTTACATCTCCTCCCATAATTACAATTAACAAGGAACATTTCGCTAATTGCATTATTGTTCAGTATTGGTTGTAATCACATTCCATAAATCTCAAATACAAATAATCAAGACTCTCGAAATCATGTCCCCAAACACGAGTTTAAATATTAACCCGCACATTTTAAAGGATAGATATAACAATACACTCTTCCTAGCACCAAGTCTTGAGAGAGAAACATAATAACGAGTTAAATCTTTTCACTCATCTATAAATCTAATATATACTGAATCATAACAACAAAGTCCTTACACACACCGGGATCGAGTATCTCGAGTCCACTATTCCTTCCGAAGTCTCTAAAATAGATAATATAAGTGTGAGTCTGACCCTCTCATAGGTGAGGTCTCGCCAGACAAAACATGCGGTACTAAGGTAACCACTCCGATAGCTTTGCAATAACTGCTTACTATCGTACTAGACATTTCTATAAAATTGTAACCAAGGTAATATCTTACTCGTATATCACATCACTAACACAATTAACTTCCATAAAGATAATCCCTCTACACTAGGAAAGTATTCTCAGAATAATGACGTTTATAGTTATACTCTCTAGACTCGTCTCACATGTTAATCTAGCAATGAAAAAAATATGGTGACTCGTTCGTGTCCTATAAAACACACTTTATCCTACGAGGATAAAACTCATACTTCTACTTCGCCAAATGTATTCGGAATCTAACGAACGACTGGAATCAAATATAGGAGAATCACAATCTCCTTGGAGGTATCCTGCCCTCTGTAATACAAATGGGTGGAAGACCCTCCCTCTGGGCGAGGTATCGCTACTAAAACATCTCCTGTCCTGCAATGGAAAAGATAGTACTCCTATCGAAACAATTTATCATGGCTCTGTACGCAGCGAGTCAATCCATGCCAATAATGACGTCCTACTCACGTAAGACTAAACTAGTTTGATTGAAGGTAAAAATCAATCTACCAAGATATATACTTACACCTCGACGTATAAAGAGAATTAAAGACTTGTTATAAGTGATGAGCGTACGCACGACACCGTACTCTCATTAGTGTCTAAAAATCCTAAGGCCCGTGCAATGTGGGTATTTATGAAAGAGTGTGGCGCCCCAATATTGAATAAAATGTGTCCCGTAATATTAGAAGAAAGGAACGTATCATCAATGACCGAAGATGGTTGCGAATTTCAATATGTTGGACGTCGTACACACATTCGTATTGTTTTTTCCCCCAATGCTGGGGTATCTTACCCTTATCTGGGCAACCCTGTCGCAATTGAAGCATCTACCTCTAAATTGTTTCATTTTACTTCTCTATTGATTTTCGTCCAGCTGTCTGGTTCCACATTTTCCTTGGCCTTGTTGCGTATCCTGATGAAAAATGACATCTGGATGAGGGCAGTCCCTCCACTTCTGAACTATTTTTTCACACTTATAGCAGAGTCTAGAAAGCTCTGGCTGGTCAGGTTGGAGTTCCTTTCCAGTATGATTCGGACAAGTTTGACATTTATGACCGTCTATTCCACATTTGAAACACCTCTTTGTGACTTCACTCTGATCCCGACTTTGTTGGCCCTGGCTCCTTTGAGTTTCCCTGTAAAATTTGTTACCTTTGTGGCTTGTACGGTCTTGAGGAGCTCATTGTTGCGATTTTAGTGTCTTCGCACATTTGTTATTTCTAGACATAACAGATTGACAATACACTTTACATCTTTTTCTTTCTATAAGTTGTGTGCTGCGTTCTTGATACTGTAAGACCGCAGTGGTAACTGCCTGGGCCACAATACCTGCTAACTCAGCAATTGATAATCTCCCGGGAGACAGCTGAGGTGTTAGCTGACTTTTCTCATTGACTCTCCCAACGGCATTAGCTTGTTCTTCTTGACGATCCATCTGAAAATTTAAATAATCTGGATGGGTTCATCATTCACATAAACAAATCGCAAAAGCACGAATTCCCAAAGCATAAAGATGAATACAACATTCCTAATATTAGGGCTTTAAATCAAACAAAGCAACGCAGGAAGCATAAGAACCCTCACAGATCCTAAAGGACACTAGAACCTGATGCTCTAATACCACCTGTAACACCCTGCCTAATTAAATATCGAGTGATCTGTTCTTTATTATATTATAATTAAGGTGAACGATTGGTTCATTCTTAGCATCACAGTCGCAATTGTAAAATTTCCAATTTAAACACCCGAAATAATTAAGCTAAGTGTCAAAACCATTTAAAACATTTTTTCCATTTATTAAATACAATTATGAAATTCGTTAATAAGTAATAGTTTAAGATTCACACAATTATTAAGGCTGGAAATAAACACCCATGAATTTAATCATTCAGATAATCCAATACCAACTTTAAAACTACAAAGGAAAACCATCCTGACAGTTTTTAAATCCCAAAGAGTAAAAATGCTAAAGATAAATGAACATAATCTCTGACAAATCCAACTGAATAAGGAAACGGGTGACACATGACCTAACTAATAAGAACTAGAATGAGAGTAGATTCAACATCAAGGTCGTCTAAGCAATGTCCTGCAACTCCCACATAAGTTGCAGCGCGTTCGGTCCAAAGAATCTACACAAGACGGCCATATGGCTGGGCACCTGAAATATATACATATATATATACAAGAGAAAAGAGATAATAGGAAACGGGTCAGAGACCGAGTGTCAAAATAGTTTAAAATTAGTTTATCAAGTATTTAAAATGAATACCTGCTAATTCAAAAACCATGTTAGTATGCGACACTCTCTTCAGAATTCTCACCTCTCATCTAGTGTGCACGCCTACCGTACTAATAAATCTCATCAATTTCTCTATCTTATTCTGCATAAGGTTTTATCATGTGAAAAGCGAGGTTATGATATTTACTTTAGAAAATCATTCTCTTCAAGATTCCTTACGTTATTTAAAACAACTGATTACCGTTATAAAGTTCCTGAACACTTATAATAAAGTTGAAGCATTTATTCATTACTTATCTACTTATACGCAGAGTAGAAAGTTCCCATATAAATATACATATATATATATATATATATATATATATATATATATATATATATATATATATATATATATATTAGTCACACATATAATATATATACTAACAACACCTAACATAAGATCTATGGTGCTTGCATACTCTACTATCAAGTCCCCGTATCACACAAACTAAGGGAAATACTAGTTCGGAATCACTCTCGAATTTTATTAACACAAAACACATACAAATGGAGACGCAACATAGTTCCAGGTTCTAAGAGGTCAGCACATACCCTCACGTCTCTTAGAACATCTGACTAGCATTTTCAGATAGCGTGTATCGAGTAATACTATCTTCTAGGGTACGAGTCAATATCCCCCATAAAGGCCCAATCGAGATAAGACTATCCCGGCGTGGAACCCCCTCGTGATAGCAAGTAGCCCGAGTATGATTTTTACACAGATACATAATATATGCACAGTCACACAGTCATATATATAATTATTCACATTTTTTATATTAGGTTCACCCATGACCCATAATTATAATTATCACATTTTACTCGAGTATCTCGCGTAACGAACTCGTCCCTTTTTATTATCATTTATAATTTATTTTATACTTACTTCTTATCTCGAAGTATTCCATCTCACTAAGTATAATCTCAGTAGGTATACTCTTGCTTACCTTATGGTATAAATCCTAATTACGATTTTCTCACTCTCATGATCTTCAAGGTAAACTCACTGTCCCCAATGTTTGAATAATTACACCTAAACAACTCCCAATAATTTTTCACTCTTCTGGGTTCCTCGGATACTGGGTTTCCTCACTCAAATTAACCGTTTACTAAAATAGGGGCAAAATAGGCAATTCCCTAAAAATTAGAAATTTCGCTCGAACCAGAATGGATCTCGCTCGAACGACTTCCACGTGTCGCTCGAACGACTTCGCACGACATTGGCATCTTGCTCGAATGACTTCGCACGACATTCCCATCTCGCTCGAACGACTTCGCGCGATTACACGCGAACTGGACTGTTTCGTCTTCAACCTTTGGCAGCCTCAATTTTCACCATTTTTAAGCTTAAAAATCTCTACAGTTTAATCCCCAACGTCTCAACCTCGATCCCAATCAATAATAACAAGGTAATATATCCTTCAAAACCTCCTAGAATCATTAATTCATCCAGAATCATTAAGATTACATGAAATCCCCAAATTGATTCATAAGAACCCTAGTATCCAAATTTTCAATTAAAGAACCTAACCAACCCCAATTCGTTCAACAATATTATTTCCAATTTCGTGATAAAACCTCTACATATGATTAAAATTCAGGCTGCATAGATTCTCCCTACAACACATACGAGTTTTCTTCTAAAATATATAATTCTTCAATTAAAACATATGATTGTCATTCATAGACTAACATGGAAGGAACATTAACTAGAAATCAACAAGATAGATACTTGGTGGAAATTTTGTTTCTAATTTGTGGAAGAAAGTGGTGTGGTTGTGTTCCTCATCGCGTGATCTACAATTTGGCAATGATGGCGGTGCAAACGGCGGAGTTTTTGGCCTAGAACTCCTTGGAAAGCTTCTCCACTTCTTCTCCAATGGCCACTCTTTGGCTTTGCTTATGTTAACCCTAGATGACAACCCCTAACATATGATATATCCTTGGTATATTCGTGGGTTTAATTACCCAAAAAACATAAAATGTCCAAAACACCCTCCCAGGATGCTAATTAGGCCTAAAAACTCCCCGAGACACAAACTAAACCCCCGGGCACATTATTTTGACTATCTCGACCCTTTCGGACACATTGGCACACTCAAAATGACCATACGAGTAACTTATAATTTATTCACTTTTAATAATCCTATTTTAGTCCTGACACGACACAAGCACGTCCCGACTTAAATTTCCATAATTTTCATTCCATTCACTCGTGACAATTTTTATAAAATCAATCTTATACATTACTTTACTCATTTAGTAATATTCAACAATTTCCAATAATTACTAACTCTCGTCACGCTAGTAAATAATAAACAATTTTCTAAATTAATATTAAATTAATTTATCTCAATTTAATTTAATACATCCCTAAATTTAAAAGCCTCAATAATATGGGGTATTACAGTGTGTTCCCCAAGCGACAAATGCCACCCCGAGACCCCAAAAGTAGGCTGAAGTGACAGGCCTAATTAATGCAATAGTGAAGTTTCGAATTCCAAGATAGAAATGAATCATTGCGTAGAAAAACCTTTACTATTCCCAACACACAGATTTTTGTACGAGGGGACTAATGTAGAGGGGTACATACTTGATAGCTCAAGAACCTGGACGATGAGGGCCCCAAAAAGGGCTACTCGCCAAATAACCTCAAATTCTCACGGAAAATAAAATGGGCGAGGAGGGCCCCAGAAAGGGCTCCTCACCCCAATACCCTCAAAGGTTAACAAAAATGCAAATGGGCGAGGAGGGCACCGGAAAGGGCTCCTCCCCCCAAGATACTCAAATGTACATTGAAATGAAAATGGGCGAGGAGGTCCCCCGGCTCCTCTCCCCAAGATACTCAAATGTACACTGAAATGGAAATGGGCGAGGAAGGCCCCCTAGAAAGGGCTCCTCGCCCCAAAAGCCTCACATGCTCACGAAAAGGGAAATGGGCGAAGAAGGCCCCAGAAAGTGCTCCTCGTCCCAGAATCCTCAAATGTTAACAGAAATGAAAATGGGCGTGGAGAGCCTTAGAAAAGGCTCCTCGTCCAAATGTCTTAAAACTCACAGAATTAGAGTTCGGGCGAGGAGGGCCTTAGAAAGGAATCCTCGCCCCAAAGTACCCAAGAATTTACAATTTGGAATATTGGGCGAGGAGGCTCATTAGAAAAGGTACCTCATCCCAAATAACTGAGATAAAACATCACAACGAGGAAGTTCACTACACGAGGCTCCTCGCCCCCAAAAATTAGAATGCCCCAAAGAGTAGAACCCGTGGGTGAAGAGGATAATTTAGAGTGACCACTCTCCCAAGATTTATTACTCATACAAAAGTATTGACATATTACTTTCTTGTACATGTAGCCTAGTTGAGCAGGCAGGGCTCGACTAGGCAAGATGGGATCTCTTAGGAGTTTTGTCTTGGCAGTTGAGGAACAAGGTTTTTTGAGAAAGCTCAACCACTTAACACTTTGAAATTGAGAGAACACTAGTAAATAGAACCTAGTAGTCACCCAGTCCTCACACAGTCCACACTTAATCACAATTGAAGTAAGCAACCAAGTGGTGCTCACAAGAAATGAACACTTTGAAAAATGATTTTAGAGGAGATGGTCCTTGATACCTCCCTCCTCAAAGTTTCTAAAATATTTTAAAGGATGTGGTCCTTGCGACCTCCCTCCTCAAGTTTATAAATATTTTAGAGGAGGAGGTCTTAGAACCCCCTCCTCAAAGTTTACATAGTTTTTACAGTAAGTTACGCTTTAAAATGATATTTATAAAATCAAACATTTTGTCCTCTAGCGCAAACATATTTTCTTTTTGACTTTGGTTCACACCAGGTGGCACCTGTCAAAGGGGACAGGTGGCTGCACACAGGTAGGGATAAAAGGTACATTGCAGACCTTGTCCCTCACCAACCCCCTCAGTTTTGGCACCCAAAAAGTGCCAACTCAGCCCTAGTTCCCAAGTATATATAGGACTCCTGGGAAAGGTCAAGGATATCATAACTCATGTTATACCGTTACTCTGTCAAAATCACTCCAGACCACTAAGTGTTCTCTCCTTACTCTTTCTCTCTAAGTGTTAAGTGCTTTGTTCCTTTACTCCATTTGACAGTCATCACCCTCAAGAGTTTCTATTGGTTAAAGTTACTATAATTGTGGTGAAGATCATCTTCTTTCAGGGAGTAGACTGCAGTTTAAGTTCCATTGTTACCAGATAGGTGTAGCACCTCGTAATTTTTGGGTTATTATTTCTAATTAGTTAATTTAGTAATTAGTAATTCGTTTGTGTCATAAATTAATAACAAATAATTAATGCAAATATTTAAAAGTGAATATATTTAAATACGTTAACGGGTAAGAGTTAATTTTAGAAATTTATTTCGGAAGGTGATTTTTAGCGCGCGATTGAGTCCGTTAGGGTCGAAATTGCCCGGAAGGAGTGGTTATATGCATATAATGGGTATTGGGGACTAATTAGTCATATGTGAGTTACATATAGAGAGTATGGACCCCTTTTATTAAGGCCCATAGGCCCAAAACGTGAATAGTGTTTTTAGCCTCAAATGTGTAAGGGTTAGGCTTCATTAAATCATATTAGAAGACTAAAGGGAGAAAAGAAAAGGGAGAGCCAAAGAGAAAAGAAATTTGGGGATCTTGAAGAGTCAATTGGAACTCAACATCTCCCTTCAAAGTCTAGATCTTCATTATTGAGGCAAGTGGTTTAAATTGTGATTATTAAATTCCATCTATATTTTCATATTAAAAGAGGTGGAATCCAATTGAATTATATAAATTGTTATTGAGTAAATTGGGGATTTCCTTTTAATGAGAGTTTTAAATCTGTAGGGGGTTTGAGAATTGATGAAATTGATGATTTAATTGATGAAATTGTTAGGGCTATATTTGTAATAACAAAAGAATGGATTTAAGATAAATCTTGAAAAGTTTTGATGAAGAAATATGTACAGAATTGAGGTATTTACTGCTCTAATGGCGATTTTGTTCGTGTGGCCCTGTAGAAAATGGCGTTTTCTAACTTTTGTTCTCTAATATTTTCTCCAAAAATGGCTCCAAAATGCCCTAAAATGGCATTTTAAAAATCTGGACAGATTCGTGGGGCAAATTTAAGAAATATTTTTTAGTTGTTATTCCGTTGGAGATTGCCTATATTGATAAGTGTGACTAATTACCCTTGGATTATTTAAATTGGAGAGATTAAGGTTTATGATTGAGTGATTGAAACCTTGTTAATTAAGTGGGGGAAACTTAATTGGATGAAATTGAACATTGAATTGGGAATATTGAATTTTAGACCGAGAGATAGAAAGTCCGGGACTTGAAAGGGGTTACGCCACGATAATGGGAATTGATTAATGTGCAATTAATTAAAATGAAATCGGATTGTATACTCAAATGTTTTAGGCTTGGGTATGGGCATAATACTCCATTAGCCTGGATTCCTATATATATGTCGATGTGTAGTACATATATGATATATATATATATATATATATATATATATATATATGTATATATATTTGTGTGAATAATATATATAGTAAAGCCATACCACTATTAATGCTATCAATAGGAGGTTGTGCGATGTGGGTGAACCCCCTGGCTAGCGAATGCAGGGTGAGCATATTCCCCAGGCCATAAAATCTGTGACTTAGAGGGGTGGGACTGTTATGGTATGGAGCGGACACTTTCGGCTGGAACTATGGACGCCTCCTATGCGTTCGGTGACAACATTGTATATCTGACATGTGTGTGAATGTTGAGATATGTTACGTATATAAGTGCAGAATTATATACGAAATTTATATATATACATGGTGTGAAATGTATAGATAATATAACTTGTGAAATGGTTATATGGAATCAAGTTAGGTATGGATATAAATAAGTTAGTGTGAAATATAACTTATAACTCTTATACAAGATGTGAACGGTGTAATGGATATAAGTTGTGAGAATGTTATATCGCATTAAATAGGAATTGATTTGAATAAGCTAATGTGGCTAATAAACCATAAAATGTATACGACACTCAGTCAAGTTGGGATAGTGGGAAATAGTGAGATATATGAGACAAGGCTAGTTATGGAGGGTTAGCTAGATGGAGCGTTTATAGTTTCGGTAAGCGTTCACATTAGTTGAGGGGTGAGGTAAACTCAAGGGAGTGCGCGACACTAATTTAAATATGGAGAGCATTTGCATATCTACTTATCACATTTAAATTCACTTGCTAAATATTTTTAAATGTTTTGGGTTCTAACCCTTGCTATAAAATATTTTCAAAAACCTTTTAGGTGTCCTGCCACAGGGGCACCAGTCTTGATCTTTCCTACAGGGTGCGTAGCTGCAGCTTATATGGATTGCTGCAGGATCTTTGTTTATACGCTTTCCTCTTTCTATCTTTAGATAGGGATCTTTCCAGTTGTACTTTTGGGCTTATAACTCTATATTCAGACTTGGCATGTATCAACATTTTTTTTACTGGCACTTTATGAATGGCTTGTATTCGACGATGTGCGACAGACTCTTGAACTTACTTTGTGGCATGTCTTAGTTCATGCTTGTATTGGATTATTTTTTGTTCCAGTATGTTATTTGGGTTGGATTAATACAGATAAAATTTGACATCAACTTAGTGAAAGACTAGGTGGTTAGTAATTAAAAAAACGTTTTCGACAGTGATGCTAAGAATGAACCATATGAGATTCATGTTTAATTTGGTATAGGACTGATCAACCGGTATTTTATTGAGCGGGGTGTCACAATAGGGAAGGTTTTACTATAAGCTTTTCTAGAAGTGCTTGAGAACCTTAAAGGCAGTGTCCATTGGATCAGTTATTCATAGACCCCAGTCTCACTATCCTCTTACATTTGTCGTCGCCCTTGAGGCATTGGGAATCATTGTTGTATTGAAGTGGACATAAGTTGTAATAGACCATTGATGACTATAGTACTGTTAAATCATGTCGATTTGTGGCAATGCCTTGTAGTTAGTGCTACAGTTTTGTTGTAGGTACTTGTCATGACGTGACCATCGAGGATTACTTCAAAAATAGGTTGATCAATGATAGGTGGTGCACCTGAAATACTTAGAACATGATGATGTTCGTCCCGACATTTAGAGTTAGCACTCGGGATGAAGTGCTAGGCATAGTTATAGCACCTAAGTGTACTACCTATATTATTAATAATGACTCTATTGAAGGAAATCATTATACATGAGTGATGTTTGAAAGATGAGATGACATTTGGATGGGTATGATTTGGGATCATGTGGGCGATGCTAAGAGTGGTAATAATGGATCATGTTTTAAACGATGTGAGCGTTATGTTCACTTTATGAGTAATCTCGAAGACTAAGGTTAGCTACCGCGTATTGAAATTGTCGAGGCCTAGCTGTGATAGGTTGGTAACTAATGGTGAGTGACAAGAGAAGTAACTTCGTCTTGATTTAGGATCGTTATGCTTACCAGCAAAGAATAGGTAGCATTAGTCATAAATAGGGAAGCCTAGCATTTTAGCCTTCAGAAGAAATTTGTTTTGTATACCGTCCGTCTGGCAGGGATGGATGATTCCTTGGTAGCGCTCGTCAAAGTTAAGTATCCAAGCCAGGATGTACGACGAGGCTAAGGTGTTTGACAAGTATCAGTAAGAGTTAGAAATTTTGAGTGTATGATGTGGGTTCGCACTTCATGTGGGTCGATTCATGATTGGAATTGGTTGATCCCTTTTGGGTGTGGCAGTCGCCTGATTCATTGCATTTCGTATTTCCACTTCGATTCCGATAATGGGATATTTGACGCTTCACGGTATGTGAGTGGGATCTTCGTCGGATGCACCTTTATTCTACACCAGTTAGTGTGTGCACGTGGTCTCGCGTTCTTGCACATAGTTGCATTTATTAGTTGATTGCTTTAGGTTACATGTTGATAGTTAGCCAGTATGACTAGTTACGACTTAGTCGTTCGTCACGAGGTTGTGAATTAAGGATATTATAAATGTTGAAACTTAATACGGCGTGAGGTGTCATTAGTGTTACATGCCATTAAGAGTTATGCGGGTTGGGATACTGATCATTCGCGTGCGTGGTGTTATAATTACTCAGATGACTCTTGGTTAGCACAAGAATATCGTAAGAGACATGGGTTGGATAGACCTGTGTAATGATGTGATTCTCTGAGAAATCATTGATGAAACTGAAATATTTGGGTTTAGAACCATAGTGTTAAGGATGCTTAGGATTGGAAAAATTGGTCATAGGTAACAGGATTATAAATTGTGATAAATCAAGAATTTCGAGGACAAAGTTACCTAAGGAGGGAAGTTTGTAAGACCGCGCCCCACTAATTTAATTGAGTTTTGTATGGATTATTTATGAGGAAGACCTGTTGACAAATATAGGATGGAAGAGGAGAATAATTGGAGAAATAAAGGAAGAAGAGAAAAAGAAAAGAAAAGGAAAAGAAAAATAAGACTTCACGCTACATGAGATGTCTCTAGAAGCTACATCAATTATCGCGATTAGATAGTCGTTCGAGTAAGATTGATGTCGCTCGAATGACATCTCTTGTTGTTTGAATGGCATCTGACAAATTCGTCTCCCTTGTGTGCTGTCGAGCTCTCGTTAGCGGGTTATAAACCGTGTCAGCTATTAGACCTGACTTTTTTATGAAGGCAACATATACAACCTGGTTTGAGCTTGTGGGTTCATTGTTTGGCATGTAAAAGAAATAAACATAGGATTTTACAAACCCTCCTACCAACTTCGCTGTCTCATTCTCAACCATAGATCAAAATTCAAGGGTCTGGATTAAATCGAGAGAATTGGTGAGAGGTTTAGGGTTGCGAATTTATGTATAAGAAAGAGGGTCCATGGGTTTACACTTCTCCTTCGAAGAAAAGCTCACAACTCTTCCTATTTGTGCATTGCCTTCAACAGTTTTGAGCTAAATAAAATACAGTCACCTCCATAATACTTAGCTCCCCATTGTTTATATAGATATATGAAATATAAGGGTTGTTAGTTGCGGTTTTTGATGAGTATCTTCTTGTAGAAAGAAGATGTATATGTGGAAGCATTTTTGGAGTATCTTGGATCTTCCATGGAAGACATTTTGTTGGAGCTTTCACGACTCCCTTTAGGGCCACCTTTGTAGGTGGGGGAGTCACCCATCTTCATCACCACCGCCACTTTGGAGTCATTTAGGTGGGGTAATCTACTCTTATTACATTGTGACTCTATTTGGTAAATATTTTAGTCTTATTGTTGTGAATGATTATGAGTAGGATCATATGAAATAATGATGTGTTCGTAGTAAACTAAAAATAGACATTTTTATGGAGTAAAAATGTTAGAAAATATTCTTGTAGTATGTTTTCTAGTAAAAACTAAAAATAGACATTTTTATGGAGTAAAAATGTTAGAAATTATTATTGTAGTATATTTTCAAGTAAAACTGAAAATAAACATTTTTGTGGAATAAAAATATTACTATTATATGTTTTCTAATAAAACTAAAAATGAACTTTTTACGGGACAAAAATTCAAGAAAACATTATTAGTGTCTATTTCTAGTAATATTGATTTTGTACTAATATTGTAACCAGGATCTTTGAACAAAGACTCCTCGATTATATGGACTAGTTCAGTAAACGGATCGGACTCGGACCGGATCAGGAAAATCCAAATCAATATTCGTTTATGTTAAACGGATTAGGATCCGATCCGTTTATTAATCAGATCGGATCAGGCAAATCCAAATCCATATCCGTTTAAGTTAAACGGATTCGGATCGGATCTGGTTATCTGTTTATGTTAAACTTGATTTGCAACATTTTTATTTTCAACTCTTATTTCATAAATTTATTTTGCAAATGTTTCAAAAAAATAGATAATGAAATAAAGAACTATTATAATAAATATTTAAAATATTATTAAATACAATTTATGCTCTCTCTCTCTCTCTCTCTATATATATATATATATATATATATATATATATATATATATATATATATATATATATATATATATATATATATTTATTAATCGGATCGGAATATATGAATCCAAATCCGCTCTATTTAACAATCGGGTAATCGAATTTTTGGTATGATTCATATTCGCTTAAATGGATCGGATTCGAATTCGAATTCGAATTCGGATAAAATTCGATCCATTAATCGCGCTAGTTAGACTCTCATAATAAGTTTGCAAGAGCGGTACAATCTTTCGCTGATATACATCAGAACCTGAACATACTCTCTCTCCTCCGAGATTTTTTGAGGGAAGATTTCGATGCTTCCAAAATAAAAAGTTGGGTTGGTAAAACCCTACTAAATCATCGGCAACAACCGGAGAGTTTATTTGATGTTTCTTCATCATCTCCGTATGATGCTTGAATGCGTCGATGTATAACTCATAACAAATGGAGTTGGTTTCTAGATAGAACCCAAGATAAAACCTTGTTGATGGGTTTTTAGCGGTTTTGATTGATGAAGGCCGGTTTACAGGTTGGACAAATGAGAGTTGTTGACCACGGGCGTCCAAATCTTTCAGCCGACCAAATAGTTTGTGTGATTTACTGCCTCATACATACTTGACCACGCCGACCTCCTATCTTCGGCCACACCAAATAAAACCTCACCGGCAATCACGATCATGCGTGGACAAGCCAACCAAAAACTAAGGGACTTACGTTTATGGGCTTGAAGAAAAAAAAAACTGTTTTGTTGTACCTCCTCTTCAACTATAGATTCTTGGTCTGCTTAAATTACAAATTTTGATGTAATTAATATTTCTTCATGTTTTGTTTTCACCCATCTCTTTACATGGAGTTTTGCCCCGTTGATATTAAAAAAATGGAATGTGTTTACTCTGACAAATATGAATTTCCCATATTATAATCAAGTCTTTCCATATAACTGCAGATAATATTGTACAAAATATGGAACTACAATTAAAAAAATGATATGAGAATTGACTTTTTCAAATCTATATCTATATTATAACACTAATACGATAGTATTAGAGTCATAAATGATAATTAATAAGAAAATTATATTTAAGTCTCTTTTATTTGTACTTTTTTTTGGTAAGGAAGTTTTCATACCATGAGGTGTCCGGGCAGCTTACGCGCCCCTCAACACTGTCAGGGATCGAACTGGGGACCAAACTCAATCCACCCCAAACAATGTCCCAATGACAACCTTATACCACTGGTCCAAGAGAATTGATTTTTTATTTGTACTCACAAAAACTCTTCTACATAGTATTAGAGGTATTAATTCCATTTAATACATTTATCCTTTACTTTTGCAACTTAAGAAATGAAAAGACAATCCCACCTAACCTTAACCATCAGTTTCTCAAAATTTAAAATCGAAACGACAGAAAAAAAAAACATCAGTCCATTTTCAAATCTGATCCGTAGATGAAAAATATTTTGACTTTAAATCTTTCATATTCCAAAGTGCACATACAGACCCACCTGATAAAGCAACACCCATGTTCATCTCTAACATACGAGTAAAAGTAAAACTCTCAATCTGAAGCCAACTCATCCTCTTCTGTTTTGCGAGTATGCAAACACAACAGAGGTGTGTCCTCTTTAACATAACAATTATTAAAAAAATTATTTTGTTTCAGGATCTCCTCAACACTAGGCTTCACCTTGATAAATCATTCTTGAGGTCATTTTTATTGCTTAAAATCATATTTCTCAATTGGATTGGAACTCAAAATTGACCAATTCATGCTAGCCATATCCACTTTTGGTGATTAATATAGCGGTTGTGGAAGAAGACCACAGTTCGGAATTTGAAACCAAGTTGTCTTGCTTCAAGATCTGTACCAACCTTTCCCTCTTTATGGCAGTAGGCACCAATCATAGATGAGTAATGCTACTCTTCCCGATTGATTCTCCCCATTCCAAACCGAATGTCCAGCTGGACAACACATGAAAGCAAAGGTTATTGAAACGTTGTTTTTTTTCAACAAAAAGTTATTTTTTTTTTAATAAAAATGACCGTTTTTAATCAGAAATTGTTTTAAAATTTAAAAAAAATGTGTTCAACTTCTTATAACTGTTTTAAAAAATAAAATAAAAATATTTAACTGTTTAAAAACACTTCTTAATTTTTTTTAAAAAAATTGTGTTTTTATGAATTAAAAAAACAAAAGAACACGAACATGACTAAATTAAAATAACCCGAATACGATCGAATTAAATGTGTCAAAAAATAATTTTTTTTTTACCAAATACCCAATTAGTATTTGCGGACTTTTTGGAAAAAAATAAAAACATTCGATGTGTGCCGCTACGCGCAGACCCTTAAAAATAAGAGAATATTGGTTAAATTAGTGTTTGACGACTTTTTGGAACAAAATAAAAATACTCTGTGTGAGCCGCTGGCGCGGACCTTTAAAAATAAGAAAATATTGGTTAAATTAGTGTTTGAAGAGTTTTTTAACCAAAATAAAAACACTCAATGTTTTAATTTTTTTAAATAATATCTTTTAATTTTTGTTAAAAATAAATAACAAGTGTAGATATATAATGTATTATTTTTTTTTAAAAAGATTAAGGGTGTGGATTGTTTTGGCATGAAATTAAGGGTGATGATCAAATTGTGTAGGAAATCGGTAGACATCGAGTATTGTTAAAAACTGTTTTATTTTGTAAAAGTCTGTATTTTTTTATATAAAAAATAATATTTTATAAATAAAAAAAACATATATTTTATTATTAAAATTAAAAAAAGACCATCATTTGATTTTTTATTATTAAAAAAAAGTGTTTTATATTGTTAAAAATAGTGTGTTTTTTATTAGTGCCGCTGGCGCGGCCCACATTCAACAAATGATATTGGTCCGAGAATGATGGTCCGCGTCAGTGGCATTAATCAATTGCGAATCTAAGACATCAAATTAAACATGTTTTTTATTATTAAAATTAAAAAATATATTTTTTTATAAATAAAAAAACCATGTTTTCTATTAAAAAGTCCCTCACCACATAAATAAATAAACTATGTTTCAAAAAGTCCATCACCACATAAAAACACTCAAACTGTGTCGCTGGCGCGTACCTTTAAAAATTAGAAAATATTGGTTAAATTAGTGTTTGAGAATTTTTTGGAACAAAATAAAAACACTCAAATTGTGCTGCTGATGCGAACCTTTAAAAATAAGAAAATATTGGTTAAATTAGTGTGTCAGGATTTTTTGGAACAAAATAAAAACACTCAAAAGTGTGTTGCTGCCGCAGACCTTTAAAAATAAGGGAATATTGGTTAAATTAGTGTTTTAGGTCTTTTTGAAATAAAATAAAAACACTCAAAATGTGCCGCTGGCACTAACCTTTAAAAATAATAGAATATTAGTTAAGTTAGTGTTTGTGAATTTTTTGGAACAAAATAAAAACACTCAAAGTGTGTCACTGACGCGCACCTTTAAAAATAAGAGAATATTGGTTAAATTAGTGTTTGAGGTCTTTTTGGAACAAAATGAAAAGAATTGGACTAAATATATATTAAAGATGTTTAAAATTAATTTAACTTTTAAATAAATTATAACTCTAATTATTTATCAATCTAAAATAAATTTTAAAAGAATTAAAAGAATATTTTTTAATTTTAGTTTAAAATAAATCAACTTTAGATATATAATGCATTATTTTTTTACAATAAATGGCGCTAACCTTTAAAAACAAGAGAATATTAGTTAAGTTAGTGTTTGTGGATTTTTTGGAACAAAATAAAAACACTCAAAGTGTGTCACTGACGCGCACCTTTAAAAATAAGAGAATATTGGTTAAATTAGTGTTTGAGGTCTTTTTGGAACAAAATGAAAAGAATTGGACTAAATATATATTAAAGATGTTTAAAATTAATTTAACTTTTAAATAAATTATAACACTAATTATTTATCAATCTAAAATAAATTTTAAAAGAATTAAAAGAATATTTTTTAATTTTAGTTTAAAATAAATCAACTTTAGATATATAATGCATTATTTTTTAAAAATAAATGGCGCTAACCTTTAAAAATTAGAGAATATTAGTTAAGTTAGTGTTTGTGGATTTTTTGGAACAAAATAAAAACACTCAAAGTGTGTCACTGACGCGAACCTTTAAAAATAAGAGAATATTAGTTAAATTAGTGTTTGAGGTCTTTTTGGAACAAAATGAAAAGAATTGGACTAAATATATATTAAAGATGTTTAAAATTAATTTAACTTTTAAATAAATTATAACTCTAATTATTTATCAATCTAAAATAAATTTAAAAAGAATTCAAAGAATATTTTTTAATTTTAGTTTAAAATAAATCAACTTTAGATATATAATGCATTATTTTTTTTAAATAAATTAAAAGTAAAGATTATTTTTTGTCATGTAATGGAATGAAGGGTGGAGATGAATTCGGTATGGATTGGGTATCTCCCCATTCGGGGAGTCTATCTTTATCCTTTTTTATATGTATGTTTAAAGAGTCCTGCTACTCTTACCGACTCCTCCCTCCCCAATTCTTACCGAATGCAAAAGTCCCCTTTTTATTTGTTTTTGTAATTGAAAAATTATTTTGTTTTAAAAAAATCCATATTTTTATATAAAAAACAGTGTTTTACATATAAAAAAAACGAACATGAATAAATTAAAATAATCCGAATCTTACCCAATTAAATGTGATAAATTTTTTTTTACAAAATACAAACATGACCTAAAAAAATTATTTTTATATATAAAAAAGGAACGGGAACATGACTAAATTAAAATAACACAAACATAATTTTTTTTGTTAAAATCAGTTTTAACACTTTTTTTCATTTTTTTTCTTGATTAAATCAGTTTTATGTCCTATCTAATGTAAATAAAATTGTGTAGGTAAGACACGATACGATTTGTTTTTTTTTTATATAAAATCAGTTTTAATAAATAAAAAATAACCTGTTTAATTTGATGTCTTAGATTCGCGATTGATTAGTGCCGCTGACACGGACCCACATTCAACAAATGATGTTGATCCGGGAATGTAAGTTCGCGCAAGCGGCACTAAATCTAAGATATAAAATTAAACTATTTTTTTTTATTAAAATTAAAACAATTTTTTTTAGAAATAAAAAAACTATGTTTACCATTAAAAACTCCCTCGCCACATAAATAAATAAAACTATGTTCCGAATAGTCACTCACCACATAAAAACAGTCAATGTGTGCCGCTGGCGCGAAGCTTTAAAAATAAGAGAATATTGATTAAATTAGTGTTTGACTTTTAGGAGCAAAATAAAAACACTCAATTGTGCCGCTAGCGCGGACCTTTAAAAATAAGAGAATATTAGTTATATTAGTATTTGAAATATTTTTGGAACAAAACAAAAAAGATTGAACTAATTGTGTATTAAAAAATATTTGAGGGACTTTTGAATAATTGATCCATTAAATATTAGTTTAATGTAATATTAATTTTTTTGTTAAAATAAATCATAACTGTTTTTAAAAAATTAAAAGAATATCTTTTAGTTTTAGTTTAAATAAATCATAACTCTAAAGATATAATAGATTATTTTTAACAAATAAATTAAAGGTCCAGATTATTTTGGATTGCAACAGATTAATGGCTGAGATTTAGGGGGATCATTTCGGTAACTCCCCATTCAGGGAGTTTATCATTTTCCATCATAGATTTCTAAACTTTACCTCTTTTATCTTAAAATGTCCCACTTTATTCATATACAAAGTATAATAAATAAGATTTCTTTAGTTTAGAGGAAAACTCAACAAATATAAAACTCCATTGGTCTTTTGATACCCCAAAATTATGATAGTTTTTTTTGTTTATTAGAAGCTATGGTCATGGCTTTCTCCGGGTTAGTAGTTTCAGATTATTGGATGATGTTTTTTTATTTCATTTTTCTGAGATTTGATGGTAGTTCTTTTATCTATTAGAAAACATTTTTTTAAGATAAAAATATTTTTTTTTTTAAAATCCTTTTGATTTTATTTGAAAATATCTTTTTTTTAGATGAAAATATTTTTTTGCTGGAAATATTTTATCAATATTATTTTTAACTTTTTTAATCAAGGTTAGAATATTTATTTTTGGAAATTATTTTTCCTTTTTATTATTTTTCAAATATTTTTTCTATTTTTTCTGTATATTCCAAAATTTCTGTAATTATTGAATATTTTTTTTTGGTTTTATTAGACATTTGGGTTTTTTAATTTGAAATCTATTTTGTTATTAGAAATTCATTTTAAGTAGTATTTTTTTCAAAAATTTTAGAATATTTTTTCATTTTGCAAAAAAAAAATATAAATATTTTTTGGTTTATTGAATATTTTTTTGTCATTTTTTCAATTTGTATTTTCCATATTTTTATTTATATTTTCTATTTTTTTTATGTATTTTCAAGAATTTTAGTCATTATTGAATAGTTTTTGTTTTTTAATTATAAATTTATTTTTAATTGGAAATCTACTTTGTTATAACAAATAGTTTTTTTGCAATATTTTTTAAAACCCTTTTTAACTCTTTAAAAAAATATTTTTTATAAAAAATAAAAATTATTTTTACAAAAATAAACTTTTTAGCTATTTAAAAAATATTTTTTTTGCAATATTTTTTTACAAAGGACCTGTTTCAATAACTTTTTTGTTTTATAATATGCTATTAAAAAGGTAAAAAAATAAAAAATAAACATCCAAGATTATACCAAACATAAAGATGTATCTAGAGGAGATCCACTTTCAAATCACGCCATTTATTTATTTTTAAATTATTATTAGAATAATTAAAAAAAGTGTTTTAAATCTGTTTTTCTTATAAAAGAAATATAAATTATTTATTTTAGTTTTTCATAAAAATCAATTTTTAAAACAATTTTTTTGTAAAATATTGAAAAAATGTTATTTTTTAATCGTTAAAAAAATTATTTTTGTAAACACAACTTTTATTTTATATTAAACTATTTTTTTCTTTTTATAAATAGGTTTTTAATAAAAAATATATAATTTTTTTAAATAGTTAAAATGTTTTTTAAAAAAAGTTATAAAAAGTTAAAAACCGCTTTTTTTATTTTTAAAACAGTTTCTTATTAAAAATTGTTTTTAATTTAAAATACAGAATTTTAGTTTCTGTCAAATGTATTTGTGTTGAGGCAAAAAAAATGGGCTAGTTTAAGGGCATAATGGTCATTTCGTACTCAAACGGTGTGGGGAAGAAAGAGAGGGGTGTGGGAACCATCATTCCCTATATTTATATCCTTTTTGGTATCAATTTTTGGGGGTTTCAAAACTCAAATTTATTTGGAAATCATCTTTGGGTATTTTGGAGTCCAAAGTCATTTTTCTCGTACTTTGGATTTTGGGAATAGATAAGTATTAGCGAGTTTAGAAACAAAATGTTCTTTATTTATGCAATTTTTTTGTTCAACTAAGTGCTTATTCAAACTTCTATATATATTTGTTGTTTGTGGGGATATATGTTTGTACATATAATTGTAGATTTATTTTTGTGTGAATGTGTTTGAATTTATACTTAGACATGTGTTGATCTATATTTAGCTACAAATCTTTAGATATGTGTCATTTTCGTTTGCATTATTATTACTATTATTATTATTATTATTATTATTATTATTATTATTATTATTATTATTATTATTATTATTATTATTTTTATTATTATTATTATTATATTATTATTATGTATCAGGTTGTACTGAAATCTAATGGAATATTTTTATTTTGTATAGTTAATTTAATTTTAATAGTCTAAATCCGCATCAATGCATACTTTCCCTTTTTTGAGGAAGTTTGATTTAATTGCATTCTTTGATGAATGAGAAACAAAGATGTTTATCATTTGACCTTTAAAAAGACGTTGTCAAAGTAAGGGGTAATTAGTTTGCCTTATAAATACTAATATCTTGATATAAGATACTCGAAGACACTAATTAAATGATAGGAACATGCCAACACGTTGTCACTATATTTCATTTGTTCGAGAAGTAGAGAATTATATCTTGGATCCTTTGATTTATAATATGGTGCTCTGCCTATTAGAAAATAAAATTTTTACAGTTCTTTACAATTTAAAGCCTTGTAAAATTTAATAATAATTTAGTTATTAAGGAAACGATAGGCTCTGAATTCTCTTTTGTAATATTATATTTTTATGAAATCACAAAATATAGATTGTATTACAAAATAAAATTTAGAAATGAAAAAAAAGAAAACAATGTTACAATTTTTCCTCTACGCCTTTGTAATATTGTGTTTGATCATTGGGAGAAATTCATTACGGTTATGTTTTCGTGTCTTTTGAAATTATAATTTCCACAAGTATTTTTTCTCTATATAACATTAAGGGCAGTCAATTTTTAATACCTAATCAAATTAATTCAATTAATTTTCAATACTTATTCAAGCTTTTGGGTATAATTAATTATATCTTTTTTTACATATCATGTCAATTACATTAAATTTTTCCAAACATTTCTTTATAATTTATATATCTGCATAATTGTATAGACCTTTAATGATCGACATTTATTCTAGATATTAATTAACAATGCAGTAATTGTACTCTAATACCCCGTATTTTTATGACTTTTTAAATTTTGGAGATTTATTAAATTTAATTAGAGATATTAATTTAATATTAATCCGAAAATCATTTAAATATTTAATAGCGTGATGAGAGTAAGTAATTATTGGAATTTTGTTGTAAATTACTTTATGGGTATAGTAAGATGTGTAATTAAATTTAGCAAAATTATCACGAGAATCTAATTTGATAATTTTAAAAATTTTATCGCGACGCGCCTGTGTCGTATCGGGATTAAATTCATATTATTAAAAGTGAATAAATTATAAGTCACTCGTATGGTTATTTTGAGTGCGTCAATGTATCCGAAAGGGTCGAGATAGTCAAAATAATATACCCGGGGGTTTAGTTTGGGTCTTGGGGCGTTTTTAGGCCTAATTAATATCCCGGGAGGGCGTTTTAGACATTTTGTATTTTTGGGCAAGGAAACCCACGAATTTTCAAAGGTTATATCAGATGGTAGGGGTTGTCTTCTAGGGTTAGCATAACCAAAAACGAAGGACGACCATTGGAGAGGAAGAGGAGAAGCTTTCCAAGGAGTTCTAGGCCAAGAACTCCACCATTTGCACCACCGTCACCGTCAAATTGTAGATCGCGCAACAAGGATCACAACCACACCAATTTATTCCACAAATCAGAAACAAAGATTTCCCGGCAAGTATCTATCTTGATTTATTTTAGTTAATGCTTCAATTATATTAGCCTAGGGTTGATTAGAACTAGTTTTCGTGAAAGAAACATATATTGGAGACTAAAATTTACATGATGTAGAGTTAAAAATCGTATTCTGGAAATCTATTTCATATGTAGAGGTTGAACCACGAATTGCATTCAGTTAGGAGTAGAAAATCTGGAAAAATAATGGGAAGAACTAAGTTAAAGAAAATATTACGGTTCTTGAGATTTATATGGATTTTACCCTTTTAATTCGTTATACTTGATGAAAACTCACACGCCTTACGTAAAATATTATTTATTTGGGTGTAAAACACTTGTAGTATCATTTGCTGGGAGTAAAAAATGATGATTTGGAGGAGTTTGGAATATGATTCCCGTAACTGATATTTCTGCACTTTCGCCATAACTGCTTGATCGATCGATCAACCAAAGAGCATCGATCGATCGACCCCTCATGGTAAACTCATATTCCTCTTTTAAATAGTTCATTTCGATTTAAATGAGTAGTAACCCTTGAACATTATTGTTAGAATATTTTGGGACATAAAGAGGACCAGTAGGACCTTGTAAAAATGGTGCATTTAATATAAGACGAAATTAGGGTTAACGCGGAGTGATTTACACTTAAGGAATAATTGGAACGTGTGACTAAAAGAGTGAGACTCGTAAGGAAGTTACGTCATAAAATGAGAGAGTACGTACTGAAATTATACTTAGGGAGGTAGGATACTATGAGTGATACGAAGTAAGTTTGGAATAATACCATAAATAAGAATAAAAGAGACGAACCGTTATATAGGATAATCTAGTAATGTGTACTAAGAACGAATATCGTAAGTATGGGTAGTTGGTGTACCTAATTTAGAAAAGGGAATGGTAGTATACATATATAAAACTGTGCTTGTGCATATACTATATACGTGTAAAAATCATGCCCGCGGTACTTGCTATCACTGAGGTTATCGCGCCGGGACAGTCTTATCTCGATGGGACCTTTATGGGGGATATTGACTTGTACCCTTGAACATAGGAATACATGGTACAGGCTATCGGATCGATAGTCAGATGGTCCTAAGAGACGTGAGGGTATGTGCTGACCTCTTAGTGACTTGGAACTATGCTTCGCCTCAATTTGTATGTGTTTTGTTTTAATACAGTTCGAGAGTGATTCTGAACTAGTATTTCCCTTAGTACGAGTGATACGGGGACTTGATAGCAGAGTATGCCTACACTATAAATTTTATGTTCGGTGTCGATAGTATATATATATATATATATATATATATATATATATATATATATATATATATATATATATATATATATATATATTATATGAGTGATTAATATATATATAGACTTGAAATTGGGAACTTTCTACTGTGACTAAAAGTAGTTAAGTAATGAATAAATAATTCTACTTTGATATAAGTGTTTGAAAAGTTTGAGGTAATACTGAAGGACTTTATAATGAAATTAAATTCTTATGAAAGCTTTACTCTCAGAAATTAATATTTTTAGCCCTAGTAATGGTCAGCATGAAACCTTATAAGGAATGCAAGATAAGCTTAACTTGTGGGGATTAATAGTGCGGTAGGTGTGCACATTAGAAGAGAGGTGAGAATTTCTCAAGAGAGTGCCGCATACTATTATGATTGTTGCATTAGCCGGTAAACATTTTAAATACATGTTAAACTAAATTTTTTAACTGTTTTACAATCGGGCTCCGACCCGTTTCCTGTTATCTCTTCTCTCTTGTATATATATGTATATATTATAGGTGCCCAGCCACAGGGATGTCAGCTTCGGATTCTTTGGAAGGAACGTGTTGCAGCTTAGGTGGGACTTGCAGGCCTTTTTCTTAGACGACCTCATTATTGATTCCACTCCTAATTCTGTTATATCCAGTTGGTCATGTGCCGCCATTTTTCATTATTCAGTTGGTTTTTACAGAGATTGTGATTCATTTACTTTCAGTATTTCTACTTTGGGATTTATTACTGTCAGGATGTTTTTCCTTTGAAGTTTTAAAGTTGGAATTAGTTATTTGAATGCTTAAATTGCTTGTATGATCTTTTCAAGTGTAATTATTGTGTGACTCCTAATCTATGAATTCTGAAAGGTTTTTATTATTGGGCTTAAATTAATTATGGAAATAATGTTTTAAATGGTATTGACACTTAGCTTAAATATTTAGGGTGTTTAATTTGAAAAGTTATTTTGCGACAGTGATGCTAAGAATGAACCAACCGTTCACCTTGGTTATAATTTAATAAAGGGCTGATCACCCGATATTTAATTAGGCGAGGTCTCATAGGTGGTATTAGAGCATCAGGTTCTAGTGTCCTTTAGGATCTGTACGACTTTTTCGTTTTCAGCTTAGCGTTCTTGCTATAGAGCCCTATTTTTAGGATTGTTATATTCTTGCATTTATGCTTACGTCTTTAGCTATTTGAGATTTGATAATAACTGTAGACTAATAAAATTAATTCTCATTTCAGATGCCTCCGAGACGCTCACCCAAGGACAGACGTGCCCAAGCCGAGCAGCCAACAGCTTCGGCTTAGGGAACGATGAATGCAACCGAGGTAGTCGCTATCGTTGCTCAAGCGGTGAATGCCGCATTAGTAGTAGTGCATCTAGCTCCACCCCAGGTTCAGGCAATGGTGCCAGTACCAGCACAACTTCCATCTGCATGGGAGCGGGTTAGGGATGCCTTCCAGAAGGCGCATCCTCCAGAGTTCGCGGGTAGTTCGGATATCATCGTAGACAGCTAATGGAAGAAAGATATCCAGAGGCATCTACGGATATACGAGTGCACTGGCGTTCAAAAATAACTGTTGGCTTCCTTCAAGCTAGTGGGGGCCTCTTTACAGTGGTGGGAATCCACCACCACCTTGAAGGAGAGAGAAATTATCACGATTCAGTCATTTTGGACGCGGTTTGATCGTAAATACTTTCCATCCGCCATGCAGAATGAGATGAGGCGGAAGTTACGAAATCTAAAACAGGAGAATACGACTGTTGCTGAGTATGAGTAAGAGTTCACTAGACTTCTCACTATAGTGCCAGATAAGGCACCCACTGAGGGGAAGAAGATACTATTGTTTGTAGATGGGTTGGCCTGGAGGATCCATCAGTACCTCATAGACAATCTGTCACTGAGTACCTTCACGAATGTACTCAATGCTGCTTTGTTACACTGCCAGGATCACCGCTTCCATCTGTAGGGAAGCAAACGAGCAGGAGATTCCAACAGGCAGGGAAGGATAAGGGGTAGTAGTACTGGTGGAGCACCGACATCTTAGGGGCAGACTCGTCATAATGAGCGGAGTTCCCATCAGGAGGACCCTACCAAGCAGTTTCGATCAGGTGCCTCCAGGAAGGGATTTGGGGGATTTAGGCTGGGCCCGCAGGGCCAGTCTCATCAGTATGGCCTGCAGGGTCAATACCGTCAGCCGCAGGGTCATTAGTAGGGCCATCAAGGCCAACAGCGTTTTCAGCAGGGCCAATAGCGGGGTGGTAACGGCCAACAGGGCCGTAATCAGCAGGGACAGAGGGGAGGAAATTTAAGAGGTCGATGCTTTGGGTGTGGTAAAAATGGCCATAGGTTCCAGGATTGTCCAGAGGGAGATAGGGCCTCAGAGCAACAGGGTGCCCGTAATGAGCCACAGAGGCCACTTTTCCCAGCTGCCCTCCCAGCACCGGCTCAGGCACCAGCCCTACTAACCATCCCAGCAGCTCCAGTACACTGTTGCAGTACGGACGTGTCTATAACTTCCACCAGGCCGAGCTCCTCAGGCACCACCCGCAATTGAGCGAAGGCCTGATACTGGGGTGACACACTGTTTATTGCTACTCATTTTGCGAAGTCCTTAGGATTATTAGCCACAACAGAGAGCACTGTGACATGCGTAGAATCACCACTGGGAAATGGATCGTTAATTTTCTTTATATGTCGGGGTGTGGGAGTAGAGATCAGTAACTTAATCTAACCAGCAGACATGTTAGTGTTAGATATGCATGAGCACGATGTTATTATTGGCATGGATTGGCTCGCAGCATACAGAGCCATGATAGATTGCTTCGGTGGGAGTATTAACCTTTCCATTCCGGGGTGGGAGATGTTTCTAGTGGCTATGCCTCTCCCAGAGGGAGGCTCTTCCTACTCATTTGTATTACATAGAGGAGGATACCTATAAGGAGGTCGTGATTCCCTTAGACTCAATCCCAGTTGTTCGTGAGTATTTTGATGTATTTCAGGAGATACCAGGCCTACCCCCCAGTCGAGAGATAGATTTCGTCATAGACTTATTACCAGATACTCGACCGATAGCACGTGCTCCATACCGTATGGCTCCAGCGGAAATGAGGGAGCTACGAGATCATATAGAGCAACTGTTAGGTCATGGCTTCATCCGTAGGAGTACCTCACCTTGGGGAGCTCTAGTTTTGTTTATAAAAAAGAGAGACGATTCACTAAGGTTATGCATGGACTACCGGGAGTTGAACAAGGTCACGATAAGGAACAAATATCCGTTGCCTCAAATCGATGATCTGTTCTACCAGCTGAGGGGAGCAACTTTATTTTCAAAGATAGATTTGAGATCAGGATACCATCAGCTACGGATTAGGGAGCAGGATGTTTCAAAGACTGCTTTCTTGACGAGATATGGGTCCTATGAGTTTAGAGTGATGCCATTTGGACTCACAAATGCTCCAGCCGTATTCATGGACTTGATGAACCGAGTGTTCAGAGAGTTCTTGGATCAGTTTGTCATCGTCTTCATAGATGACATCCTAATATATTCACACACTGAGAAAGAGGATGCTGAGCACTTGAGGCAGGTTCTTTAGACTCTACGAGAGCATCAACTATATGCTAAGTACGAGAAGCGCGGATTCTGATTATGGGACGTGCAATTTTTGGGGCACATTGTACCTAAATTGGTGATAGCAGTTGACCCAAGTAAAGTGTCAGCAGTGAGGGAGTGGGGATAACCCATGACACCGACAGAAGTGCATAGTTTCTTAGGGTTAGACGGGTACTACGGGAGATTCATTTGAGGGTTCTCCAAGATAGCGGGTCCATTGATGAACCTGACTTGTAAGGGGGTACTGTATGTTTGGGACAATGCTTATCAATTGGCTTTCGATGAGATGAAAGATAAGTTAACTTCGGCACCAGTTCTTGCTTTACCCAAGCCGGGTGTGGACTATCTGGTTTACACCGACGCCTCCTTACGGGGACTCGGGGGATTACTTCAGCAGGAGGAGAAGGCTATAGCTTTTGCCTCTCGCAAGCTTAAGCCACATGAGAGAAATTACCCCACTCACGACCTAGACTTAGCACCGATCATCTTTGCATTGAGGATATGGAGACATTATTTATTAGGGGAGAATTCCTTCTTACTCACATACCACAAGTCACTGCAGTACCTGTTCACTCACCGAGAGATGAATATGCGTCAGCGCAGGTGGTTAGAGTTTGTGAAATACTATTAATTCGACATACAGTATCATCCGGGGAAGGCCAACGTGGTTGCTGAGGCATTGAATCGTAGACCGGTAGACGACGTAGCGGACGTTTGGAGAGAAAAGTGGAAAGAGTTGGGTCACTAAGACACGGTAGCCTGTTCCTTCATATCTGTCATGACAGTGACATCCAGAGTGTTATGAGGGTAATACAGACACAGATAACAAACTCATTTTTTCCAGGAGAAGATTGTACGGCTTTTAGCCGAGGGTGATGAGTCCTATTCAGTTGGTTCTGATGGAGGTTTGAGGTTTAGTGGGAGATTAATGGTCCCAGAAGGAGTAGACTTACGTCATGCAATGATGACACAGTCTTACGGGTCTAGATTTGCGTTTCATCTCGGGGGAGATAAGATGTACCAGGATATAAGGCGACAATACTGGTGGAGTGGGATGAAGAAGGACATTGTTGAGTTCGTGTCCAAGTGTTCTATTTGCCAGATGGTAAAGGTAAACCACCATAAACCATCAGGGTTGCTTCAGCTGTTGGAAATACCCACGTGGAAGTGGGAGAGTATTTTCATGGATTTTATTACTGGGTTGCCTACATCACAATGGGGTCACGACTCTATCTGGGTGATTGTGGACCGTTTGACCAAGTTGGCTCATTTTCTGCCAGTACGAACAGACTATACCATGGGCCAGTATGCTCAGTTGGTCATTGTCGAAATTGTTAGACTACATGGGGTGCTCCTGGATATTGTGTCAAAGAGAGACAAGATTTTCGTGTCACGTTTCTGGGAGAGCTTCCAGGAGGCGATGGGTACAGAGTTGAGATTGAGTTCAGCTTATTACCCACAGACAGATGGACAAACAGAGCGTACCAATCAGATACTGGAAGATATGCTACACATGTGTATCCTTAATTTTGGAGGAGGATGGGAGCCACACCTTCCACTGGTGGAGTTTGCTTATAATAACTCCTATAAGTTCACGATTGGCAGGGCTCCATTTGAAGTATTGTATGGTAGGCCTTGTCGTTCTCCAACTTGTTGGCTAGAGGTGGGGGATAACATGTTGCTAGGTCCAGAGGTGATTCAGGAAACCTCCGCTAGGATTGAGCTTATCTGGAGTCGCATTCGGGTAACCCAGGACAGGCAGAAAAGCTACGCCGATGCAAAATATTTTTGTTCCAGAATTTAATGTGGGGGACCAAGTATTACTACGTGTATATCCTATGAAAGGAGTGATTAGGTTTGGGAAGAAAGGGAAATTGGACCGAAGGTATGTGGGATCATTTCCCATTTATCTAGAGGATTGTGCCGGTAGCATATAGACTGGGACTGCCAGAGAATTTACACCGCATTCACGATGTATTCCACATCTCGTCGTTGAGACGATACCTTCGGGATGACATGGCGCACACCCACATCGCGATTGAGGAGATTGACTTACAGTGCGATAGCTCTTACGAGGAAAGACCAGTGGCTATTATAATCCATAGCGAAAGGAGATTGAGGTCGAAAGTAATCACACTTGTAAGGGTCCAGTGGGAGCATCATAATGTGGAGGAATCCACTTGCGAGTGTGAGGCAGATATGTGTGAGAAATATCCAGAGTTATTCTTACCAGGTATGCCTTATTTTTTGAATTTCGGGACAAAATTCCGTTATTAGGGGGGAAGTATGTAATACCCGGTAATTTTATGACTTTTAAATTTTGGAGATTTATTAAATTTAATTAGAGATATTAATTTAATATTAATCCGAATTTCATTTAAATATTTACTAACGTGATGAGAGTTAGTAATTATTGGAATTTTGTTGTAAATTACTTTATGGGTAAAGTAAGATGTGTAATTAAATTTAGTAAAATTATCACAAGAATCTAATTTGATAATTTTGAAAATTTTATCGGGACGCGCGTGTGTCATGTCGGGATTAAATTCGTATTATTAAAAATGAATAAATTATAAGTCACCCATATGGTCATTTTGAGTGATTCAATGTATCCGGAAGGGTCGAGATAGTCAAAATAATGTACCCGGGGGTTTAGTTTGGGTCTCGGGGCATTTTTAGGCCTAATTAACATTCCGGGAGGGCATTTTAGACATTTTGTATTTTTGGGAATGGAAACTCACGAAGTTTATAAGGTTATATCAGATGGTAGGGGTTGTCTTCTAGGGTTAGCACAACCAAAAACCAAGGACGGTCATTGGAGAGGAAGACGAGAAGCTTTCCAAGGAGTTCTAGGCCAAGAACTCCACCGTTTGCACCGCCGTCACCGCCAAATTGTAGATCGCGCAACAAGGATCACAACCACACCAATTTCTTCCACAAATCAGAAACAAAGATTTCCCGACAAGTATCTATCTTGCTTTATTTTAGTTAATGCTTCAATTATATTAGCCTAGGGTTGATTAAAACTAGTTTTCGTGAAAAAACGCATATATTGGAGACTAGAATTTACATGTTGTAGAGGTAAAAATTGTATTCTGGAAATCTATTTCATATGTAGAGGTTGAACCACAAATTTTCATTGAGTTAGGAGTAGAAAATATGGAAAAATAATGGGAAGAACTAAGTTAAAGAAAATATTAGTGTTCTTGAGATTTATATGGATTTTGCCCTTTTAATTCGTTATACTTGATGACAACTCACATGCCTTACATAAAATATTATTTATTTGGGTATATAACACTTATACTATCATTTTTTGGGAGTTTGGGAGTCAAAAATGATGATTTGGATGAGTTTGGAATAGGATTCCCATAACTGATATTTTTACAATTTCGCCGTAACTGCTTGATCGATCGATCGACCAAAGAGCATTGATCGATCGATGATCGATCGATTGACCCCCTTACATCGATCAATCGACCCCCTTACATCGATCGATCGACCCCTCATGGTAAACTCATATTCCTCTTTTAAATATTTCATTTCGATTTAAATGAGTAGTAACCCTTGAACATTATTGTTAGAATATTTTGGGACATAAAGAGGACCAGTAGGACCTTGTAAAAATGGTGCATTTAATATAAGACGAAATTAGGGTTAACGGGGAGTGATTTACACTTAAGGAGTAATAGGAACGTGTGACTAAAAGAGTGAGACTCGTAAGGAAGTTACGTCATAAAATGAGAGAGTACCTACTGAAATTATACTTAGGGAGGTAGGATACTACGAGTGATACGAAGTAAGTTTGGAATAATACCATAAATAAGAATAAAAGAGACGAACCGTTATATAGGATAATCTAGTAATGTGTACAAAGAACGAATATCGTAAGTATGGGTAGTGGGTATACCTAATTTAGAAAAGGGAATGGTAGTATACATATATAAAACTGCGCTTGTGCATATACTATATACGTGTAAAAATCATGCCCGAGCTACTTGCTATCACTGAGGTTATCGCGCCGGGACAGTCTTATCTCGATGGGACCTTTATGGGGGATATTGACTTGTACCCTAGAACATAGGAATCCTTGGTACAGGCTATCGGATCGATAGTCAGACGAGTCTAAGAGGCATGAGGGTATGTACTGACCTCTTAGTGACTTGGAACTATGCTTCGCCCTAAATATGTATGTGTTTTGTGTTAATACAGTTCGAGAGTGATTTTGAACTAGTATTTCCCTTACTACGAGTGATACAGGGACTTGATAGCAGAGTATGCCAGCACCATAAATTTTATGTGGGGTGCCGATAGTATATATATATTATATGAGTGATTAATATATATATATATAGACTTGAAATTGGGAACTTTCTACTGAGACAAAGTAGTTAAGTAATGAATAAATAATTCAACTTTGATATAAGTGTTTGAAAAGTTTGAGGCAATACTGAAGGACTTTATAATGAAATTAAATTCTTATGAAAACTTTACTCTCAGAAATTAATATTCTTAGCCCTAGTAATGGTCGACATGAAACCTTATAAGGAATGTAAGATAAGCTTAACTTGTGGGGATTATTAGTGCGGTAGGTGTGCACATTAAAAGAGAGGTGAGAATTTCTCAAGAGAGTGCCGCATACTATTATGATTGTTGCATTAGCCGGTAAACATTTTAAATACTTGCTAAACTAAAATTTTAAACTGTTTTACAATCGGGCTCTGACTTGTTTCCTGTTATCTCTTCTCTCTTGTATATATATGTATATATTACAGGTGCCCAACCACAGGGGAGTCATGCTTAGGATTCTTTGAAAGGAACATGCTGCAGCTTAGGTGGAAGTTGCAGGCCTTTTGCTTAAACGACCTCATTATTGATTCCACTCCTAGTTCTGTTCTATCCAGTTGGGCATGTGTCGCCCTTTTTCATTATTCAGTTGGTTTTTGAAGAGATTGTGATTCATTTACTTTTAGTATTTCTACTTTGGGATTCGTTACTGTTAGGATGTTTTCCTTTGAAGTTTTAAAGTTGGAATTAGTTATTTGAATGCTTAAATTTCTTGTATGATCTTTTCCAGTCTAATTATTGTGTGACTCTTAATCTATGAATTCTGAAAGGTTTTTATTATTGGGCTTAAATTAATTATGGAAATAATGTTTTAAATGGTTTTGACACTTAGCTTAATTATTTAGGGTGTTTAATTTGAAAAGTTATTTTGCGACAGTGATGCTAAGAATGATCCAACCGTTCACCTTGGTTATAATTTAATAAATGACTGATCACTTGGTATTTAATTAGACGGGGTGTCACATGTACGTAATTACGATATTTTGGCGGTTATGTACCAATCAAGATGATTGTTTGTATAATAATCATACCCCTTTCCACATGTGTTATCGAAATTTATACTCAAATCTCTCTTATTACAAGAAATGTACAACATGTGTGTTTATTCATATATATATATATATATATATATATATATATCAAATTTATCAAATATATTATATAGATATAATTAAAAAATGTATCGCGCGGGTTATATGCTAGTAACATACTGGAATGCAAGAAGGAATACTAATAGTTGCATAAGAAGATAATATAAGGATTGAGAAGAAAGAATCTTCCTCTCTACCTAAGCAACAAAGATTATATCGTCTATATTATTAATCTAATAAAAAAATAATATCAAAACACATCACTAATATTAAAAATATTTACAAAAGGAACAATTTCTACAATAAATACATGATTATACCAAATTAAAAAATAGGAAAGAAATATAAATATGAAAAAATGTACAATTCAAGGGCCATCAAGTTGTTTCAATATACATTATCCTCTCTTTTAAGACCACCGTATTGCACTCATATATTTTCGGGATCTACAAACCAAATTGTTTAACAAAAGTTTTATTAGGATAAAAAATGATGGAAAAACAGTCATACTACAAAACAAAAACAAAATCAAAAAATTGAAACTTGAAAAAATATTCTCACTTGATAAGAGTCACAATAACTTTTGATGGCCTCACAGAGACAAACTTGATTTTATATGATTGAGTAATAAATTTCAAATTAAAAGCATGAAATGCAAAAACCCATAGCGGGACATTAATAATCACATTCTTGAAAATAATCCCAGGATAATTCTCTTCTAGCATCATGGTTGAGTTTTTGCTAATCAAACGTATCTCCTTGATAGCTGGCCCGGGCAAGTTATTCAAATCAATAATATGAATAATAAAATTATCCTCATCGAGTACAAAATTAAGTTTCCCCACACACTTTTCCATAAATTGCACTTTCCACCTCAAAATCTCATGACAATTTTCCTCCATTCCAAATCTTTTCATGTACAATTCTTTCCTTTTCCCATAGATTGCACGTGTGGATGCAAATTTGCGCGATCTCCTAACGATGTCTTCCACAAGAGGAAAATATTACCAATCGAATCAAACTCAAACTCAAAGCCTCACTCTCCTATTTCACTGCTCAGATCCCAACCAAAACTTAGAATCTTGATGCTTAGCCTCAAAAAAACAAAACCAGACAATGTTGAAGAGATTCAGATTGGTTCACTTTATACCAGAGACAACACTTTGAGAAGCATAATGCAAAAATATAAATCCGATGACTCATCAGAAAATGAATCATCAAAACTATTTTCAAAAGAAGTTGTCTGCATGCACTCTTGCACTTCCTATTTTTGTGGAGGCTAACACTACCTTCTACACACTCTGACAAGTGCTAACAATGCACTGTCTTTCTCCCTAATTACTCTCTCTTTTTTTGATCTCTAATTTCTCTCGATCTTGAGAGTTTGGGATGATTACAATGAGAGAATTAAAGGCCTATTTATAGTTGTTTTGGAGTCATCATGACCGTTGGATCAAAATAAGATTGGATGGTTGACATTAATGGTGTGCCACCAACCATTACTATTCCTTTGGTAGGCTACTAAACATGTGTGGTATATATTTCTTTGGTGTGCTACCAACCATTACTATTCCTTTGGTAGGCTACCATGTGTGTTAATTATGGTATTTAAATGGTGGCAATTCTCAAAATTCTCCATTTGCATTAACAATCTCCCACTTGGAGACTTTTACACGACAACTCAACCATCGCCTCTATCAGTGAGCTGGGTGTGAGGTTTACATGTCTTCTATCTTTGAAGACTCACTGAAGTTGAGCACAACCTCAGTTTTTCTGTAGTAACTCCCTTGGTTAACATGTCAGCTGGATTCTTTCTCCCTTGGATCTTCTCAAGTGTCAACACCCATCTTCTAATAGAGATCTGATGAAGTGATAATGAAGTGATAATGAAGTCCAATGTGCTTGGTCATCGAATGAAATGCTGAATTCTTTGCCAGATGTATTGCACTCTGACTGTCACTGTTCACAACATTATTTTCCTGTTTGAAACCTAATTCTGTTAACAATCCCTGTAACCAAATCATTTCTTTGCTAGCCTCGATTACTTCTACGTACTCTGTCTCTATGGTGGATAACGTTACAATTTTCTGTATCTGTGAAATCAAACTTACTGCAGTAGTTCTAACTGTGAATACATAATCGATAGTAATCCTTTTGTTGTCTACATCACTGGCAAAATTTGAGTCTACAAACCTTGTAGTCTCAACTCACCTCTTCTGAAACACATGTATCTGTCAGTGGTGGCTCGTAGATACCTTAGTATCCATTTAACTATTTCAAAATGTTGTTTTACTGGATTGGTCATAAACCTGCTCAAAGCTCCCACTGCATGAGAAATATTTGGTCTTTTGCAAACCATTACATACATGAGACTTCCAATGGCTGAGGCATATGGAACCTTAGTCATAAAGCTCCTCTCTTCCTCCATCTTGGGTGACTGTTCCTTGGATAGCCGAAAGTGACTAGCCAATGGTGTGCTAACTGCCTTAGCATCACTCATGTTGAACCTTCGCAAGACACGATACTCTGCCTGAGACAATTATAAAGTACCTTTTTACTTGTCTCTGTTGATTCTCATCCTAATAATTTGCTTCACTGAGCCCAAATCCTTCATGTCGAACTCGCTCGACAACTGCCTCTTCAAATTCTTGATTTCGTTCATATCTGAACCGACCACTAACATGTCATCAACATAAAGTAGCAAAATAATGTAGCTGGACTCAAATCTCTTAAAGTAGCAACAATAATCTGCGTTGCACTTGTAATAGCCATTTGTCTGCATAAATCCATCAAACTTCTTGTGCCACTGCCTTGGAGCTTGCTTCAAGCCATACAAGCTCTTCTTCAATTTACACACGATTTTCTCTTTTCCATGCTCTGAGAAACCCTCCGACTACTGCATATATATCTCCTCCTTAAGGTCACCATGGAGGAAAGCAGCTTTCATATCAAAATGCTCAAGATGTAAGTCTTTTGCTGTAACGATGCTCAAAACTGACCGAATGGTAGTCAATTTCACAACCGATGAAAATATATCGGTGAAGTCGATTCCTTCCTTTTGCTGGAAACATTTGACTACGAGGATCGCCTTGTATCTCTTAGAACCGTTATGTTCCTCCTTGCCTCAATACACCCATTTGTTATGTAGAGCCTTCTTTCTCACGGGTAATTCAGCCAGCTCCCATGTCTTGTTAAAGATAAGGGACTTCATCTCATCATTCATTGCAAGCTCCCACTTGCTATCATTCTCCACCTGACATGCTTCATCATACCATTCAGGTTCTCTGGCATCAGGGAGCAATAAATAGTTTATATACTTTCTGTTTGGTATATGTGGCCGGGAAGATCTTCTTAGTACAAGAGATGGAAATGGAGATGGAGACCGTGGTTCATCAGTCTGTTGTTGGCTGTTCTGCGATATGGATTCCTCTGGCTGAGGTCTCTTATTTTTCTTCTTTGCCACACTACTATCTGGAATATTGTTTTGATCAACCTACATATGGTCGCCCTGTGTTGCACCACTAGACTGTAGTGCATCTCTGTCCTTGTATATCACCTTCTCATTAAATATCATGTCCCGGCTTCTGATTATCTTCCTAGTTTTGTCATTCTAGAACTTGTACCCAAACTCATCTCCGCTACATCCTATAAAGGTGCATTTTAGTGATTTAGGGTCAAGTTTATCCTTGGCATGATCACTAATATGCACATAAGCAATACAACCGAATACTTTCAGACGGGAGAGTTTTATCACTATCCTACTCCACACCTCTTCTGGTATTCTGTGATCAAGCGGTACTGATGGTCCTCTGTTGATTATGTAGGTTGCAATGTTGACTGCCTCTGCCCAGAACTATTTGGGCGATCCTGTATGTATATGCATGCTTCTAGCTCTCTCTTTTAATGTTCGGTTCATATGCTATGCCATTCTGTTGCGGTGTCCTTTGCACAGTCCTCTCTAGTCAGATGCCATTTTCATAACATATTTTCTTAAACCCGGTGTCATTATACTCACCACCGCTATTGGATCGCAACTTCTTTAGCTTCACTCCTATCTCATTCTCCACCATGGCCTTCCATTTCTTGAACACCTCGTACACTTTGGACTTATATCTCAAGAAGTAAACCCACACCTTTTTCGAGTGGTCATCAATGAAAGTCACAAAGTAAGACTTTCCGCCAATGGATGAGACAGTAGCTGGGCCCCAGACATCTGTGTGAATCATCTCCAAATTTTCTTGCTTTGGTGGTCTGCCATTTTTATGAAGCTAACTCTTTTTTGCTTTCTGAAGATATAACTTTCATATAAGTCACTATCAACTGACTATAGATCTGGTAGTTTCCCCTTAGAGTTCATAATCTTGAACCCCATTTCAATCATGTGACCAAGTCTCTGGTGCCATAGGTTTGGATCATCTTTGATTTCTACAACTACAATTGACCCACAACTGTTCTCCGTCATATAGAGTGTGCGATTCTTCTTTCCACGAGCGACTTTCATTGATCCTCTAAAAAATTTCCATGAATCGCCATTGAAGGTTATGACATAACCTTGAATTGCTAAATGGCCCATCGAGATCAGATTCTTTCGTAAATCAGGGATGTGTCTCACATCCTTTAGTTTCTATGCATACCCATTTAACTTGATCTGTACACCTCCCTTGCCAACCACGTCACAAGGATGATCATCAACAAGGTAAACCTTACCAAGGTTCCTTGGAGAATAACTCATTAAGAGTTCTTTATTAGAGGTCGCATGAAAGGAAGCTCCGGAGTCTAGCACCCATGACTCCGACTTGCTCTCCAAAGAGCATATCAGTGCATCGTCTGTCACTTTTGCTACAATGTTTGCTTCCGTCTTCTCTTTTTCTTTCCTTGAGGATCTACACTGATTTTTGTAGTGCTCGATCTTGCCGCAGTTCCAACATTCAATCACCTTTTGGTTTTGATTTTGGTTGTTGGAATTTCTAGGATTTTGAGATTGCGACCTGCCATTTCTAGATCTGAATCTATTGCGCCCTCCGCTCCTGTTTAAATCTCTGCCTCTACTTTCTACATTCAAGGCTGACGCTGAGGTGGAAGCACCATTTGACCAATTTCTAATTTCTTCAGTCATAATTTTGCTAACTACATCATCGAACTTCATTTTTGTCTTTCCTGCAAATCCGGTGATTACAGTAACCCTGCCTTTCCAACTATCAGACAACTGCCCAAGAATTAGGCAGGTTCGTATGTCATCAGTGAAAGACATGTCCACCGCCTCTAATTGATCCGTCACTTATTTGAACTCACTGAGATGTTCTCTGAATTGCGCTCCTTGTGACATCGTCATAGTAAATAACTTCTTTATCAAATGAATTTTATTTTCTGCAGAAGGCTATTCATACATACTGGAGAGGGCCGCCATGAGAGATGCAATTGTCTTCTTATTTTTGATGTTGTAGGCTACTGACTTTGACAGTGATAGCCTTATGGTTCCGAGCTCTTTTTAGTCCAGTAGCTCCCATTCCGAATCTTTCATTTCCGTTGGTTTCTCACCCAAAGGTAAATAAAGATCCTTTTGGTACAAGTTGTCTTCTATTTTCATTTTCCAGAATCCAAAATTTGTGCCGTCAAACTGGAAAATTTTGGACTCCTTTTTTGACTCCATTTCTCCCACTCGAACAAATAGAATGGATACAAAAGACTACGTTGCCGAGTAATTTTTAGTAAGCACCTGTTGTGCCTTCGGTTCACCAAGCAAAAGCTCTGATACCAATTGTTGGGAAATTAGACGTTGCTAAATGCTGCCAATAATATTTCCAGGACCTTGGGAATCAATGAGTCAAGAAAATAATACAAAAATAATAATGCACACAGAACACAAGAGATTTACGTGGTTCACCAATTTGGCTATGTCCACGGCTCACACCCACTTTCCCTATAGAAAAATTATAGGAACACTTTTATACACTCTATTGTATACACTCTTGCACTCACTATTTTTGTGGAGGCTAATACTGCCTTCTACACACTCTAACAAGTGCTAATAATGCACTGTCTTTCTCCCTAATTACAGTCTCTTCTTTTGTTCTCTAATTGCTCTTAAGTTTAAGAGTTTGGGATGATTACAATGAGAGAATTCAAGGCCTATTTATAGTTGTTTGGGAGTTACCATAACCGTTGGATCAAAATAAGATTGGATGGTTGAGATTAATGGTGTGCCACCAACCATTACTATTCCTTTGGTATGCTACTAAACATGTGTGGTAACTATTCCTTTGGTGTCCTACCAACCATTACTATTCCTTTGGTAGGCTACCATGTGTGTTAATTATGGTATTTAATTGGTGACAATTCTCAAAATTCTCCATTTGCATTAACAATGATGCCCTAAAGCTTCATCATATAGTCCATTGCTCCCTATATGTCATCAATGAAAAGGTGAACAATCCCAAAAAAATCTGGATCGACATTGAAAGAAACATTTCTCAATCTTCTTTATCCAACTAAAAATTACAAATTATCTTGACGTTCGCAATGCAGTGTGAGAAATGTTTATAGACGCACCATTCCACATATTATTTCTTATGGTTCCATTCGGCATATGTAAACACAGTTTCAAACTCATTTTAGGTTCCACTCGCATAAGAAACAATTGGTGAAGATGGATGGGGAGAGATGAGTGAGGTGGTTATGGGTAAATGGTTGAAATGGGTTTATGAGTGAGAATAATGGAGATCTAAGATTGGGTGAGCTAGTGGTGAGGTTTACGGGAAGGACATGGAATGTGAAGGAGCAGTAGGTCCGTACCATAAAAAAATGGGACAAGGTTGAATAACAAATATCTAAACTAATTTTCTTCCAAAACTTACCCATCTAAGGGGAAAATTATGAGATACGGAGGAATGAGATTGGGACCTAAAAGGATAGGGAGAAGGAAAGTCATTCTTTAGTTCTATTGTTTATATAAATGACGTTTCGTATTAGGTGTAATGGAGTGATCCGTTTTACAACAGATCGATTAGTAAAAGTGCATTAAAAGATATTAAAACCTCTAATACTATCGTATTAGAGGTATACTAGCATGTACCTCGCGCGATGCGCGGACGGAAATGAATGTTACGAATATTGTTGACGACAATATTTTATTTTAATATATTTCCATTAATGTAATATTTCATTAATAAAAGTGACATATGTATTGACAAAGTATTGATGTTCAAAACATTAACTGCAAAAAAGTGCATCCCTATAATTGAATTTTATTAAGGAAACCTAAAACATAATAAAAAAGTATTTTAGAAGTTGAAAACGCCTTCATCATTACAAGCGTCATCGTGGTCACTCAATCCTTGATCTATATTCCCTTGCTTCTGCAAATAAACGACATTTTCATTTTAAAATGTATACATGTTTTATATAATAATATTATATTCAAATGGCGATATATCTATTTAATATTATTTCTTAAGATTACCTTGTTGATTTGAGTCGCTATGGCGTCCTTATGTTGATTCCATTCTCGACAACCATATTTACCGTAGTCTGAGAGCTTGATTCTTGGTCGTTTTGCATTTGTAGTGATACGTTTGTAAAGTGTTTTAGAGGAGTGTCCTTGTCATAACTTGAAAAGATGCTGCCCTGGAATACATTTGAACATAAAATATTTTCGAATTATAACATCTGAATATGACTATGAAATAGTTTCACACATCACAGTTATGATGAACACAAATGTATATATATTTTTTTTGTTCCTATACTATTTCATCTCCTATCGATTATTCTAGAAGGATTTGACCCGTCAATTTTTTAACAATCAAGTGTAACCTCATACTCACTTGGAAGGTATCACTTATATTATTTTTACATAGAACTATAAAATTATCATATGAAATACAAATGAAAACACGTGGTAAAAGAAATCTCTACACAATGCTTGAAATATATGGTAGTGACATTTTTATAGACATGTTGAATGCTACAATCAATTCCAAAAAATAGTAATTACAATGTAATGATATTTTCTCAAACACTTTGAAGGCATCAACTGATAGTACTTTTACATACAATTATAAACTTAACATATGAAATACAAAGAAAAATACATGGCAAAATAATTTTTTATGCCACAATCAATTCAAAAAATATTCATTACAAATTATTTACACAGTAAGTAGAATGAACATTTTCTGAGTAAATAATTCAAAGTGGTCTTAAAAAATACGATTTCAGTTCGTTCCAACTATTAGTGTCTTTTTGATTACTTTTTTTAAATATCCAACTGACAGATGAATATTATTTATATAAAAGTATCAGCTACAAAATGGCAGTCACATTTAAATCCACTGAACTTTATGCCATTAACTTGCTATTCTTTGGAGGTTATGACCAGAAGTCCCAGTGCACCCATTAGAATATACTTGAGCATACAGGATCCTATCATCCCGAAAATTCTTGTCTCCTAGTAAAACAAAGGGATGGAAGAAGTTAGCTACTGCGTGAGTTGCATTGTATTAAAACAATAAATGACCAAAAAATAGGAAAGAATATTGAAATGAAGGCCAAAATCAATAAAAGAAATTAAATTTTGTATAACATACTCGAACACAATTTACATGTATGTGGTGGCTATTATATGAAATTCAACAATGAATCTCCTTTAAAATTAGGAAACTCAAATTCGTATCAACAGGTTTTACATAGATATTAGGTATGTATTTGTTAGCTAGCTCACATTGAACATAATGTGTTAAAGTTTTGTGAGGTAAGAAAATAAAAAAGTAAAAATAAAATAAAAATAAGGGGCAAAAATGCAAAACGGTCACCAGGACTTAAATTTCTGCAAATAACCTCCCCAAATGTCCCAATAACACCATGAACTACACATTTTGTTTCAACCCTCCTGGGAAATTTTAGCAGCATATAAGGGGCCTTTGTTACAAAATGCACAATTCAGGAGTTTTTTTTGCAAAAACTGAAAAGTTTAGAGTTTTTAGTTTGTTTTTGTTTAAACTTTAGCCCAAGAAAGCATTTATTTCAAATAATCTTATAATATGCTAGAAAGTGCATATTATTATAATTGTACCCACCCAACGTAAGGTAGGAATCTGCAAAAAAATAGATATTAGAAGGGGAAAAAAGTACTGGTCATTAAGTATTAATAGACCAAAGTGAAGATGCACAACTCAAAATTACACCGAGTTTTGCTTTTGCGGTCTTGATCAATTAAAATAAAAATAAAGTGTAAAAAATTACATAAATATATAATGTGACTTTCACGGTTTATCCGTTTTTATGACATAAATAAACCTAGCCACCATTTGTCATATATAAATATATTCAAGAAATAGGATCCTTGCTCTACAAAAAAAAATGTCACCTATTTTAAATTCAGGTTCCATCCTACCAGAAAGGACAACAACAACATGCGATTCACTACCAGTTACACATATGAATCCTTTCCATATTATCTGATCTGAATGGATTTGATATAGTTATCTGAGGTAACAATCATACCAAGGCTGACGGCTTGAGTGAGGAGTTATCTGATCTGAATGGATTTGATATAGTTAATTTGATCTCCGATCAATCTCATTTATCTTTCTTTTTCTTTTTCTACTCTCTGGCTTTCTTGCCTGAAATGAAGCACAACAACTATTAGTGTTTTGAACAGTTTGTGAATTCGGACGGCTAATGATTAATATGGATAGAACTGAAATATGAAAGGGTAGGTTCACGCATCTCTCTAGTTTTCAACTATACGGACGGAACTGGAATATGAAAGGGTAGGTTCATGTATCACTTTGGTTTTCAACTATACACACGGTTATGGGTGTAAATTTAATTAGTATACTCACAATGAATAAAAAGAAGGTTATTGCATTAACTGCTATTAAAATCTCTAATATTATCGTATTAGAGGTATAATATAGATAATAGATTACAACTTTTTTGTTCACATAAATAGTGGGGGCACTTATAGAGCACTCATGCCATTTATTTGATCATTTAATTTTCAATATTGTCTTCCAGCTACATCAATTTAATCTCGACAAAAGGAGATTATTGGTTATACCGATGGATGGTCGGTGTTATATTTTTACAAGTATTTAGCGCATCCCTGACAGATGCTCGTGCACGGTCATCTCAGTGAGATTTTATCATAAAATTACTGGATAATTCATTACGTTCATTCGATACTATGAATTCTTTCCTCGACATATGGTCGAGCGGGGGTATATCATATATTCTTTGGCCGAATACATTAATCTCATGACAATTTCAAATTGATTTAGCCTCGACAAATGGTCGGGCAACTTATAAACTTCCACAGCTATAAGATCTAGTCTCGATGAATGCTCGGCTAGAATATTAAAAGGTGTAGATACCATTTCTCTCCCTTTTTGTTCGGAATAGACAAAGATTAAAGTCAATTAAATAACCTATTTCCCCTAAATTATAAAAATAAGTATATCATGCAATGGAGTATAAAGTGATGAGTATAATAAAGAAACATGACAAATATAGAAACTAATCAAGTACAAAGATTAATATATACTAACTACGATGCGATTGCAAAAAGTATCAACTAGTGTGTAAAAATCTAAGCATGTGATATCAACCAAAAGACGCAACTGGATAGATACCTATTTGAAGCAAAAGCATATACGGACTAGCTAGCAAGGCAAAGACTTAAAACAAGGGATACCATATATATACATACACAAAAAATACTAATGACACACAAGAACATATATATAGCGTATGCCCGTCAGTGAAGGCACAACGAAAATTGTCCAAAGTACGTAATCGCGAACCGATGAAAATTTTCAAAGTTCATAATCGCGAAACGACAAAAATATCGTTCCCCAACAAAACAAAACAAAGTGTAATTTTAAAAAAATTGGTCATAATCTCCCTTATTTATAGGACTATCTACCCTTCTTAACAAATAACAAATTGTCCAACGCCATTCAAATAATCTGAATTCATCAAACAAACTCAAATATAAAATGAAATATATTATATTCATCAACTGAATTCACATTGCCTCTAATAAACAAAGTGTCCATTTAAAAAAAATTGGATATAGTCTCCTTTGTTTATTGGACTAACCACCCTCATAACGGATAACAACAAATCCAACAATATTAAATGATCTCAAATTCATCTAAAAAATAATTCAACGAAACAAACCTTCATAAAAAAAATAACATATATATCAACTTAGGTCTAAGGGCTTTAGACGGATCTTTTTCTTATTCATCATCCTCGCTGAATGAGTATGCCACATCCTTCAAAGCTTTAGAGATTCTCGAGACGACAACTTGTGGAGAATTTTGACCGAGAATGATTGTATATGCAAGCAATATAGAAAAATTATGTCAAAATTCTAAAAAATGTGAGAAAAATAAAATAACCAATATCATATCTAAAGAATAGAAAAGACCATACATTTCATCCACATGAGTTTGTCTATCGAGACCCTGAAATATATTCCGTTCCGAATCTTGGCCATATGAGTCATCTGTCAACCAATATACATATTCACAAAGTGTCAATAGAGAGTGAATTATGGAGAATTCGTGATGTGAGTGATGTTTACGAACATATGTGGTACACACCTATTCTTATGTTTCCATGCCACATTCCTACGAAATTTATTGCATTGGCTCCCTTCTTATGATGTAATACTAACTTCAATTTGTTACTAAATTTATGTCCGCATATAGCTTGTCCAAATTAAGAATAACCCACTCTTAACATGGAAAACACTAAATTTATATAAATCCAGTGGGAGAAGAATAAAAATCTGAACACACTCCACACCCATGTATGTATATGTATTTGGTCATGTTTATTTTTTTTAATTACCCTTACAGAGATATTGCAATTTAATAAATAAAATGAGGAGGAAATAAAGAAACATTGAATAATAAAAGAAAATTTAAAAATAAGAATTTCAAATTATAATGAAACAATACCTTACATCATAGTATTGATTAGGTCCTCCAAAATGAATCTTCACTGTAACAAAGAACTTTAGCCAAATAGCATGCATTTTTATTTCATCCATTATTCAATTACCTACAAAATTAATTTTTTAGATAAGAAATCGATAAGAAAAACCTCGTCCATGAACTAATAACGTAGTTAGCACATTTGATGTAGGAAAAGGGGGAGAAATTGTACAATTATTTAGAGTCAAAACATGGGTGCAATACAGACCTCAAAGTTCTACAAAGTTTGTCTAACAAAGTTCTCACCACAATATGAAGAACAAAATTATTTTCGTACACATACCTCGTTTCTTGAAAGCGCCGATAAAACTCCCTTAACGCCACGTCGATCTCTTCACTCTGATCATGTGCCCTACCCCTATTTGGAAACAATTCACCTTATTCTTAATCTGAATCCAACTAATTCCCACGGGTAAGTAAACAATGTGGATCCTGAGAATTTTATTTCAAACTAAAGTGGAGTGTGTGAAAGTGACATAAGTCAACAACATGTGTCGATAACAGTATCAGCAGAAGGTGTGAATAACAGTAGCAGAATCATGTGAGAGTGACATATTTCAAACTAAAGTGGAGTGTGTGAAAGTGAAGAAAGAACAAAACATAGAAGTATGAAAGAGTTGTAAAGATTGGAAACTTAGAACATATAAAGCAAACACACGTATTTGCATAATTCCAAAATTAAAAGTGCTTCAGAATTAAACGGATAGGAGATATTCCACATTTAGTTAGCAACTTTAGGAAATATTCCCTTATTCAAATCACCGTTTATGTACCCATTCTCCAAGGAAGGAAGATGATTAATACATTTTGTGAAAGTTTGTACGTAATTTTATCTTTGCTTCTTGTGCTATTGATATGTCACACCGTATGTGATACAAATAGATGCCAGGATGCAACCAATCATATAATTTATATAATGAATAGCAATGTAGATAATTGAAAATATATATAGCGTGTATCAATGTGTGAAGGGATGATCAAATAACACATCGTATATTTAAGATTGGAGAAGGGACACTCCACCTCACGCAAAACAAAAGGGCGTCCATTAATATAAACTACCTATTTCAGAAATAAAGAAGAAAATAATAAACAAACTGCAATGCTTGAGAATAATATTTTCCAGAGGATCTATAATGCCATTTAGTTATCAAATTCCAAACAAAATGTTGGCTGTCAATAATATGAATACTATTAGCTAGTGTTGATTGCACCAATACAGATACCAGGAAGGTTAGATTAAATACAGACCTTGCCTTCCCTCAAACTCGAAGCAATGATCTAAGAGTGAATAGCCCAAACTTTTACCATTGCGCCAAGCATTAGTAAAATTAATATTGCAAATAAAATGCCAACATAAATGCCCTGACTTTTACCAGGTATTTTCCCACATAAATGCAGATGCATATATGCATATTGCCTATATGCAGATTGCATATATGCAATATGCAGATGCATATATGCAATATGGATATATGCATATGCATATATGCAACTGCATATATGCAGATTGCACCAAGAAATATAGATTAATTCGGTCATCGTCGTCTTCTACATACCTGTCAGAAGAATATTAGATCAGGACTTTGTCAACTACATACCTGTCATCGTCGTCTTCCGAAACATGGTTGTGCTCTTGAAAACCTTGAGACTTCTCACCAAGAAATATAGAACAGTTCAGTGCTCCACACAAATTAAAAAATCCATGAGTCTATACCTTGAAATTAAGATACATAAACCATGAGTTCCTACTTCTAAATGAAAGACCATTAATGAAAGACCAATCAAGATACAAAGTATTATGAAGAATTCATAATATTATGCATTTAAATAATTTACGACAAATAAAACCCCATAAATGGTTTCGTAGCAATAGTCTGAATTTGCTGAACATCCGAGCAACTTTCGAATTTGCTGAACATCCGTGCAGACATCAACTGGTACAACAAAGAAAATTACTTGTAAGCATGAGGTCTATATGATACCACACCTGAATAGTACTCCTCATACAATCACACATCAAAATAATTGGCTCAATTCAAAATGAGTAAGTAGTGCCCATGTTCAATGGGTTAAAGGGAATGTTATGTTAATCACACAATGCCTAAGTAGAAATCCAAAAGTAAAAAATAAACCTGCAATGTGTGTTCCCAGCCTTCAACATAGGCTTCTATGTTCTTCCTCCTCTAGTAACCTGCCCAATCATGGCACGACACACTTTGGGCACAATCTTTTTGGCTCCTGATGGGAGTTTGATCCATGAGGTTCCATGGTGTTCAATGTTGGACATTATTATTGAAACATCTGAGGATAAAAAATTACTCTGATAAAATATTAAACTGAAGTAAAGAGAAATTTGTTAAATATTGAGTAGTAAACCAAAGTAAAGAGAAACTAAACTAAAGAAATGGATTATTACAGTTAATGTACTCACTGCTCATGGCTCACATTGCTCTGGCAGCAACCAAAGATTATTTGTGCTAATTATTGATTAACGCTGAATTTTTTGTGCGATTAAGCTCTTGATGTTGAATTTTAGAATACATTAATCAACGTTGAATTTTTTTTGCTTTCAAACTCATTCAATCATTGTAATCAACCTGCAAAAAGTGAATGACTTTCATTCCCTAAAACCCTATATCTCTTGGAATCAAATTACAAAGCGTTATATAGAGATATTTGCAGTTGTCACTTATAGTATAACCGATGTTTGTGGCTCTCGGGGAGGCAATGAGAGTGTCGAGATAAAATGTTAGAAAATTGAAACATGTATTAGCAAAAAAAAGTCACAAATAAAGATGATTAGCACAAAGAAAGAATATAAGTTGATTATAGTTTAACCAACTACCTGATCAATTTCTAGACCAAGAGCATCCATTAATTCAAATAAGATTGGAATTCTTTATTATGAAAATAGTAGAATCAATTTAATTAAGCGATCCATATTCACAATAAGGTTCACAAATGAGTTCTCGAATTCATTTCAAATGTCCCCTCTGCAAAAGATAATGAATAATAATAACACGGTTGGACAAACGATAAAATAACATACTTCTCAAATAGAGGGTTGCTACAACTTCAGGTCTACTACCAATTCGGGGTTGCTACTAATTATTCAGGGCTGCTACTAATTATTGCGTCTGGGTTGCTACTAATTAATTATCACGGCTGCTACTATTACATCAGGGTGGCTACTTAAGTAAACTAATTATGCATATAATCGAAAAGAAAAAAGAAAGAAAAAGAAGAAAGGAAAAAGAGTACCAACCTTGAGATAATTGAAGCCTGATTATGCTGTATAGATACCTGATTGAAAGAAAGCATGCAATAAAATAGTAAGTAATGAACACATGGCCTTAACTTCATCATCCCCCAAACAAACAAAGATGATGAAAACAATACACTAAGTATGCAAAAGATACACTAAACATTAGAAAATATACACTAAATATGTAATCCAAAACTTCAGAGGATATTACCAATAATTTATGAGTTGAACAATGCTTCTAAGATAGTTTAAATCTATAATTTAATAACCCAAAACCCATGTTATAAAGTAGAATAGCATCTTGGAAGTTTCTTTCGTGTATCACCGACACTATTTGGCTGGATTCATTCATGACCTCGTCGATAATGGTGAGTAAAGAGAAAGGGTACCTGACCTCGTCGATAATGTGTTTCATTTTCAGGCCTCGTCAACCCATTACACCTTTGTTCAATTAATGACAAAGTGGAAGCCTATCCACCCATTGCATTAGTAGACATCTGAGCCCACTGGAATATAAATGCGCAATAAAATTGATCAAGCATTGCTTTTAGACAATTAAGTAAAGAGGAGGATCACATAAAATAATTAAGTTGGTATAATTAGAAATATTGAATCAAAATTAAATTCTGATAACATAAAATTATCATCCTTTAGTTCCGATTACATAAAAATTATCTACCTTTAGTTCTGATAACATAAATTTTGAAAACCTAAAATTATTCATTATTTGTGTTGGTTGATCTTGGTCAACCTTTAGTTCAATATGAAGCTAAAACCCAAATCAATATTGAAACATATCCACATATAAAATCAAATGTGCCTATGCATACTTCCTGTCAAAATGAAGATAAAATTGCCCCATTGTGCCTATGCATACTTCCTACCCTAGTGTGCCTATGAGTTGACCTATGGACACCTAAAATTGCAACATCAACTAACTCAACTGCCCCAGTGTGCCTATGAATACTTCATGTCGATATGAAACTATCTAGTGTTAGAAAATACAAACGGTAAAATAACCCTCCACATTTAAAAATAAGATATGTAAAGTAATATTTAATACTAAACCAAATTAGAAAATCTTCAATGACAATGTGGAAAATGCCCTGCCACATTTCAAATTTGTAGAAAATGGTTTGTAAATTCAAATTGATTTCCAAAAATTCATAAAAAAATGAACATTCGAAGCCTCGTACCCTCAACACAAACTACTTTATATGCATTAACAACAAAAATAAAGTACAATAAATCACCACAATAAAAAATATTGAATGTACCCTACCTTGATTATTAAATTACTAATTTCGATGCTTGGAATAATATCCACATAACTTAAAGCCAAATCACACCCCAAAATATACCAAAATGCAGCTTGATTATAAAGTCCAAAACCAAAATCCTAAGAGAGGGGGAGAGAGGTGCGTACCCGTTTCAAACCCTTCTTTGGTTGTGAGCTTACACATATGGAAACCCCAAAAGAACTGTAAACAAATAAACACAAATGGTATTCCAGTAAAAAAAATCAAGTAATATCACAGATTGATTCACACACAAAAATACCTAAATCGTGTAACAGTTGATTCAGTTTTTTGAATCAACATCACATCTTGAGATACATATATAAACGGGGTTCATTATACATCCAAAACCCATACATCCAAAATCCAAAACCATGCATCCAAAACCCCTAATCGGGTTCTTACCCAAACAATAATCCCAGATAAATCGGCACCCAAAAAATACAACATACATAGAAGAGGTAAAACCGTAGAGAGAGAGAGAGAGAGAGAGGATACGTAACGGTGAGAACTAGATGTGATGGGGTTTTGAGATGGGGAGAGCTCCGGAGAAGAGAGTGAAATGAGAGTTTAAGAGTGAGAAAGAAGTGTAGAGAGTTGTGAGTTGGGTGATAGCTCTTGAGCCTTGTGCTATGAGAATGGAGATATCGAGAAAGTGAAATGGGTTTGTGTGTGTAAAGTTAGAGTGTATTACCAAAATGCCCAAAATTTTGAATTAAAGGGTATGTTTGATGAGTAAAAAAGGTGGGAAATCAAATAATTGAAGGGTAGATTTGTAAAAAACAAAAATGTGATCTCAACTATTAAAATGTGTAAGGAGGTGGCATCGATCCGCATCGTTAAAAATGTGTATATTTTCAAAAACCAAGCTATCTTATATTATATATATATAAACACCATAGAAGACATAAAATAAAATAATCTTTCCACACTCATATGGTACAAATGTGTCTAAATAAACATGTGGTAAATGGTAGTGAAGCTCTGCGAACTAGATACTAAAGAGTTATGACCCAATCACTTAAAAATGTTCAAGGAGTTCTATTTGATTGAAAATCTTCATCAAACATATATTTAGCCTCAGGTGATAATATAAAGTGAAGTCAAAGAACAAACAAACACAATGCACACAAACCAAGAACTTCAATGATTCTACAAACTAATAGAGTCATGACAAAATAAGCATAACTAGGATACATTGTCATTGTGCAATCCCCTTGATATATCCATCAAAACTCCCTCAAATATAATAATTCTTTCCTTTTTCTTTTGAATGAACATAACAACTAAACAATTTTGGCCTTGGCTACTTTTATCAATGCCACACTTTTTTAGGCCTTTGTAAACGGTGGCTTTCATGCAAAGACAATATGTCTTTCGTAGCCCTTCCACGTGCACTATCATATATATATATATATATATATATATATATATATATATATATATATATATCCAAAAAAATCTCACGTGCAGAGATTCTTACATGCACAAATCCTCCATAGTAATAAAACATATAAATGATAGAATTTATATGAGAACATCTCACTGAGCTCAAATACACATGTGAAGTTAAAGTTCAAAAGAGCTCGTGCATGTGTGTTAGAGGCATATAAAAGGAATCCATTTAGCGAATCAAAATCAAACTACTCCATGTAAGCGTGATGAAGAACACTTTAAGGATTGAAAATCTTAACCAAAAGTTCTATCAACATGGAAGCGAGGATGATATTGGATTCAAACATAAGTATATGCCACATAAAATGTGTAAAACTAAAAAAAACACAAAAATATAAAATAATCTTTTTGAGTTTTTAATTGTTAAAAAAACATAAAGACAACCCAAAGGATAAACGAAAATGTTTTTGTATTTTTTTAATAAGACCCCAATAAAAGAAAAAAGAAAATACAAAAGATATAAATGTAATAATTTTAGCAAAGCATATATGATGAAGCATAGACTAGAAAATGACAAACAAATATACAACTAGTAATAATCAATCATTAATCACAAAATCTAGTGTATGTAAACAAAGCTAACACAATCAACCTTTGGATTTAGCAATGGAGGAATGATAAGAAAGCAAATGAGAATCATAAAGTCTATCATGTAAAGCCTCCAAATCGGATCTCCTAAACCATATAAGTGATATGCAACGCTCTCGGGTTTTGGTGACTCTACCCTTGGACTTTCTAGGACCATTTCTAAGGTCGAAACAAAACCTCATAAGATGACCCTTCCTACCACATTGTGTGCAAGTGCAAACACGGTGATAAGTATTACCTAAGAATGGACCTTTTCTATTGTTCCTAGTTGATTATCTCAAAATCATGGTTTTGGCTTTATTAGAGAAAGCATTTTGAGTATCGAAGCCAATATCACACATGTCATCTTTAATTTGGATGGTGCCTAAGATTTAATCTAATTTCTCCGACCTACACTCCAAATCAAATTTGACCCGACTTGAGTCTCTCAATTTTTCTGCAAGTTCCACTATTCTCGACTCAAGTAAACACCTCCTCTCTTAAAACAAAAGAAACACTTTCTTCATAGCCTCCATTAAACCTCTAAGGCTATCTCCTCACCTTCTACATACTCAAGCTTTTCTCGAAGAGATCTCACATGTGCCCTAAGATTTTCAACTAAAACACTTTTATCATTAGCTATGTCACGTTCTCTCATTTTAGCTTCTAACTTCAAGTTAGACTTTTTTAATTTCAATGATTATGCATACAACTCATGGAAAGCCACTTGAAGATTACTTCCTCTTCCTCTTATTTGTTATCACTCTCTCCTCCACTCTCTCTACCATCAAACTCTTGGGATTCACAAATAATGGCCTTCGAAGTGTCATGTAAAGGAATATATTCATCGGAAGATTCATTATTAATGCTCACATGACTTGCCATGAACGCCGTGAAGTTGCGCTTAATGGGGGAATGGGGTCCCTCTTTCTGTTCACTATCGCTAAGGGTGGCTTTATATGAAATCGGTTGCTTTCCCTCCTTCCATAGTTTAGTGGGACACTCGTATGCCCTATGGCCATAACCCTCACAACCATAACATCTATTCGACCCGTCCCTATTAAGATCTTCATTACAATTGTTAGGAATTTTCTCGGCTTTGTTATGCTTAGACTTATCAAATTTATTATAATCTTCTTTAAGATTCTCTTTGTTAAACTTACGAAATTTTTTAAACTTCCTAGCAAACATAGCCATGTCATCAGAGTCGATATCAAACTCATCATCCAAAATCGATTTTTCCTCCTCTCAGTCTTTCAAAGCTATGCTCTTATCTTTTCATCCTTGGAGGCAAACATGTTAAGTTAATAAATTTGTAAGTCACCTACAAGCTCTTCAAGTTTTGTAGAGTTTAAAGTTCGTAAAAAGTTTAAAAGAGTCACCTTAGCATTAAATCTCAGGGTAATTACCTCAAAATTTTCTTTATGACACGGTTGTCGAGTATCTTTTCTCCCAAGTTAAAAAAGAAATTCAAAATATTGGACAATTTATCATAGAACTCATCAAACGACTCACTTTCTAACATTTTAATGGTTTTGAATTGAGTGGTGAGGTTTGGTAGTTTTGAACCTTTAACGACACTTGTACCCTCATGGGTGAGTTGAAGTATATCCCATGCCTCTTTAGAGGTTTCAAATGTCATAATACGATGAAACTCATCCGACGTGACCATACTAAAGAGAGCATTTAAACCAAGGGAAATAAAGTTTACAAGTTTAAGGTCATCCTCACTCCATCTTTCTATAGGTTTAGGGACACTAACACCTCATTTTAGAAACATTGGTGGTGACCACCCTCTAACGACCAATTGACAAACCCTCTCATCTGAAGATTTAAGTGTCGACTGCATTCGTACTTTCCAATATGCATAATTGGAACCATCACAAAGAGGAAATTTTGAAAAAAACCCATTTTCCATATTAAAACCCAAAAATGATCTTAACACAATAATTTAGCGTTCTGATATCAATTTGTAAAATGTGATGGTTCACGCAATATACCAAATTTTAAATTTGTAAAAAAAATTTAATATCTTTTAAAATTAAAGTGAAATTAAACTAAACAAAAGTTTTAAATTCCACTTAAACATAAATTCAATTCAATTCAAGTTCTAAATATGCTAAACAAACCAAGCATGAATATTATCAAATTAAATTACTTGACTTGAATTATACAAAAATTACCCAAATTTAAACTAGCACCAAAATTACACCAATGTTGTGATTAAACCAATTTTTATCTTTTTAAACGTACACATTAATCTAAGTGATTATAGTAAGATAAAAATAAAACACAACACAAAATGCCACGATGTACGAGAAAAACTCACAACGAAAAAAACCTCGGACGGCCCAACCACAAATCCACTAGGTATAGTTTTACATAAGACAGGACAAAAGACTTACCTCAACGACTCGACTCCCTTTCAAGCCTTAATGCTTCTTCGTTCTTCCACCTCCGCCTAGTTGATAACTACGGAATCCACCATCGTCTCAGAATCCAGTAATGGGGAAAATCAACCGTCAAACATACGAAAGCCTCTCCTCTGTATGCACACCACAAACTACCAAACGGAATCCTCCGTAGGAAACTTTTCTCCTTTTGGGTAGGGAAATATACCCGATGTGTAACACCTCGGAATTTCTGGGTTATTAATTATGATTAATTAATTCAGTAATTAGTAATTCAATTGTGTTATAAATTAATGAGAATTAATTAATGGAAATATGTAAAAGTGAATATATTTAAATAAGTTAACGAGTGAGAGTTAATTTTAGAAATTTATTCTGGACGGTGATTTTGAGCGCGCGGTTGAGTCCATCAGGGTCGAAATAACCCATAAGGAGTGGTTATATACATATATTGGGTATTGTGGCCTAATTAGACATATGTGAGCTCCATATGGAGATTATGGACCCTTTTTATAAGGCCCATTGGCCCAAAAATGTGAATAGGATATTTAACCCAAATGTGTAAGCGTTAGGCATCATTAAATTACATTAGAAGACTAAAGAGGGAAAAAGCTAAGGGAGAGCCAAAGATAAGAGGAACTTGGGGATCTTAGAGAGATTGCTTCAAATTCAAATTCAAAACCTTCATTCAAAGCTTTAGATCCTCATTTGAGGCAAGTTGTTTAAATTGTGATTATTAAATTGCATCTACATTTTCGTATTAAAAGAGGTGGAATCTAATTGAATTCTAGGGTTTGTTCTTGAGTAAATTTGGAATTTACTTTTAATGAGAGTTATAAATCTATAGGGGTTTTAATAGATGATGAAATTGACGGTTGGATTGATGAAATTGTTAGGGCTAGATTTGTTATAACAAAATAATGGACTGAGGATAAATTTGGGGGCGTTTTGATGAAGAAATCTACACAGAATTGAGGTATTTACTGTTCTAATGGCGATTCTATCCCCTTTACTATGTAGAAAATCGCATTTTCTAACTTTTGTTCTCTGATACGTTTTTCCAAAAACTGTTCCAAAATGCCCCAAAATAGCATTTTAAAAATCTGGGCAGATTCGTGGGGCAAAATTTTAAGAATTTTTTTTTCTTTATATTCCATTGGAGATTGCCTAGATTAATAGGTGTGACTAATTACCCTTGGATTAATTAAATTGGAGAGATTAAGGTTTTTGATTGAGTGATTGAAACCTTGTTAATTAAGTGGGGGAAACTTAATTGGATGAAATTGAACATTGAATTGAGAATTTTGAATGTCGGGCCGAGAGAGATAGTCCGGTATAAAATGGTAGGGTGACACCATGATAATGGAAATTAATAAGTGTATAAGTAATTGAAATAAAGTCGGACCGTAGGCTTAAATGTTTTAGGCTTGGGTATGGGCATAATACTCCGATAGCCTGGATTTCTATATATATATCGGTGTGTAGTACATATATGATTTATGTATATATTTTTGTGAATACTATATATATATATATAGTAAATCAACACCAATATTAATGTTATCATAGGAGGGTGCACGATATGGGTGAGTCCCCTGACTAGCGAATGCAGGGTGAGTATATTCCCCAGGCCATAGCGTTCGTATTAGAGGTGGGGCCATTACGATAGGGAGCATACACTTTGGGGGGAACTATGATCGCGTCCTATGCGTTCGGTGATAGCATTTATATCCGACATGTGTGTGAATGTTGAGATATGATACGTATATATAGTCCATAATTATATACAGGAATTTATATACATATACATGGTGTGAAAGGTATAGATAATGTAACTTGTGAAATGGTTATATGGTATTAAGTTGGATAAGGATATAAATAAGTTAGTGTGAAATATAACATATAACTTTTATACATGAGATAAATTGTATAAGGGATATAACTCGTGAAAATGTTATATGACATTAAATGGGAAATGATTTAAATAAATTAATGTGTGGGATAACTTATAAAGTATACTAAACCCACTAGAGTTAGAGTAGTGGGAAGTCGGGGGGGGGGGGGGTATGTGACAAGACAAGTTAAGGGGTGGTTAGCTAGTTGGGTCATTTATAGTTTCGTTAGGCGTGCACATTAGTTGAGGGGTGAGGTAAACTCAAGGGAGTGCGCGACACTAATTTAAATATGGATAGCATTTGCATTTTAATTTCTTGAATTTAAATACACTTGCTAAATATTTTCAAATGTTTTGGATTCTAACCCTTGCTATAAATATTTTCAAAAACCATTTAGGTGTCCTGCCACAGGGGCGCCAGTCTTAATCTCTCCTATAGGGTGTGCATCTGCAACTTATGTGGATTGTTGTGGGATCTTTGTTCAGACGCTTTCCTCATTCTATCTTTAGATAGGGACTTTTCCAGTTGTACCATTGAGTTTGTACTCCTATACATGTATCAATATTCTTTTATACTTGCACTTTGTGGATTGCTTGTAGTCGATGTTGTTCGACAAATTCTTGTACATAATTTGTGGCATGGTTAGTTTCTTTCTCGTATTAGTTAATTTGGTTTCCTAGTATGTTGGTTGAGTTTGATTAAATTCATAAGATAAAATTTGACATCAACTTAATTTAAGACTAGGTGATTAGTAATTAAAAAGTTTTTTGACAGTGATGCTAAGAATGAACCAGATGAGATTCATGTTTAATTTGGTATAAGATTGATTACCCGGTATTTTATTAAGCGGGGTGTCACACGGTTCCAAGAAGATGATCTCACAATAATTATATATATGTGAACTAGGATAAAAACAAACTGTGGGTGTAAACTTTGTGTTTTGGGAAGAATTTAAACCATTGAAATTAACAACACAAAATGGGTCAAAAGTCTCTTAAAAAATCCCATCCCAAACTTCTTAAAATAGCTAAAAACCAAGTGGGGTAGTGGGAGGTTGAAATTAACAACTAACGAAAAATTGCCATTTTTCCCGGGTCGTTCGAATGACTTTGGATGTTATCTGAGCGACATGTTCAAGTGATATTCTAACGAGAAAATAGAGAATTTTATAAAGGAATCTCGTTAGAATGACTTCATTCTAACGACCTCGTTCTAACGAACTTCTAATGATAAAAAAGAGAATTTTGGCACAATGTCGTTTGATAAGCTCGTTCGAGCGACCTGGGAATCTCGTTCGAATGAGATCCCAGTTTTGTTCGAACGACTTTTCAAAAAAAACTTTTACTTTTCTTTAAAAAATAAAAACTCATTTGCAATATAATTTTAGTAAACATAAAAACACCCAAAATAAATTTCCAAGTCCCTATATATATTAATGCATTCATACCATTTGAGACCTTGGAAAATGTGAAATGTTAATGACATGAAATATAGCACTAGAAACTCGACAATGATGATATCTTCAATTTACCTTGGTCTCTACGTCTTCAACATACATGTCATAGGCTTGAAAGTCAAATACTTCTATCCTACTGCTTTATTAGTTTTGTCCGGAATTAAGCCAATACTTACAAATTGACTCAATTGAAAATTTGTTCTTACACAGGGTCATACCCTAGAGTAGGTGCATGCCCGAGCGAGCCTTGGTGCATGAGTGATTCACAATCCTGTGGTCGGCCTATCCAATTGGTCCATGCAAAAATCCTAATACCGGCTCATACCCTAAAGTAGGTTCACGCCTGAGGGAGCCTCGGCGCATGAGTGCTTCATAAGCTTGTGGTCGGCCTCTCCAATTAGACCATGCAAAAATCCTAATAGAGTAATACCCTAGACCAGTTAAACTCCGGAGAAAACATCAACCCACGATTGCTTCATAGGCCTTTGGTCGACCTCACTAATAGAACTATTTAAAATCAAAATACAGGGTGATAGCCTAAACATGGTGCATGACCAAGCAAGCCCCAGTGCACGAATGACTAATAGTCCTTTGGTCAGCCTCACCAATTGAACCATATGATAAAATAAGACAATGACCTATAAATCTGATCCCATGAAGGTACGTAGGCAGCTCGACACGCTCGAGTCTGGTTCCCATATCGATTGAATGTCTCTCAACTCAAGCAAAGCATTCATCTAAAACCTTACAAAGGCAAGCGATCAACCAAAGAAGGCTTAAAAGTTAAACGACTATTCAAAGAATTCCACTCCAGTTCACATCAATAACTACACACGATTGAAGAGATTGCAGACCATCTTCCATCTCATCTCAAAATCAACTTAGCTAAACTGCGACAAGTGGGGATATTGTTGGGGAAAATATACATCTACATAAATATCTTGACCGTGGCGATCACACCAGTCAAGATAGTGACCAACATACACTCTAACAAGATAAGGACGACTAGAGTCCTTGATAAAGTAGAAGATCGAGGAGCACAATTTTATTCAAATCAAACTCTACAAGGATAAATACTTGTCTAATTGTAACACCTAAATCTATATAAAGGGGACACCCCCTCATTGTGAAAGCAAGGCTCAAAGGATAGAGAAACACTCTCATGTAAATTTTGTCATTATTATAATGAAACAGTGTTGAAGTCACGTGGACGTAGGCCATTGATGGTCGAACCACGTAAATCTTTGTCTCTTTCTCATTTATCTTTATATTTGCATCGTGATGGTTTGGTACCCGCTACGGATGAGTTTATTTGCTACCACATAATGTATAGCAAGTTGGAAAAACTGGAATGTTGAATGAGAGGCGTTGAACTTATGTAATAAGTTATAGAGAGTTTAATATGTTTGAGAGAGAGAGAGAGAGAGAGAGAGAGAGAGTTTCCTAAAAGGGTCTCAAGTACCAACGAATATCCGCAAATATGGATACTCCGCCTCGAATATGGATAATTCGTGTCGGATACACATATTATCCGTATCTGTATCCCTTTTTACGAATATTTTAACACACTATCCATATCCATTTTCTTGGATAAATATTCGTGAAATTCGAATTCGAATACCGGACTGATTCAGATTTTCAAATATCCCTTTACACCCCTACTTATAGATAAACTATTAATTGTTAGAAGGTATGTATATATTCTGTATATACTTGAAGGTACCTATATAGAGTACTCTTAGGGTTTGCGTTTGTGTTGTATCTATATAGACCTTCATCTAGTTGGACTTAAATTTTGACAAAATATTTTATGTAATTATGATGAGTCTAGCTACCTATTCCAAGCTCTGTATTGAAGCCTACACCATCTCAGAATTTGACTCAATGATTATTTTGTAAAGGTAGTCTCTCATACCCTTATGAAACTGTCTCATACAAATTTTTTTTAAATAGGACACCGCACTGCACTACACTACATTGCATCCCATTATGTCACGTCTCATGATTGTGTGTTAGTTGGGTTGAAAAGAATTTTTAAAACAACCTAAAAATAATTTGAAATTTATTAATTTGATTATTTTTTTAAATAATTTTTAGAATTAATTTGAATATTTAAATATTTTTTTAATAAATTTATGAGTATATATATATATATATATATATATATATATGTATATGTCGACTTGTATGCGTGGATAATGTTACCTACTCTATATGAGTAATGATATACTACCCGGGAGTTAACCCCGGGTTTCTACATGGAGAGAATCTTTTTTTGGGGTTTTTTATGTGATTTATTAGCATTATTTGACTATTTTTTATTTAAAAAAAGCTGTTTTATTAAAAATAATATTTTTTATAAACTAAAAAAAATGTATTGTTTAAAAACACTATTTTAACATAAAAAGATTTTTTTTTCTGAAAAAACTGTTTCCAAAAAGAAAAGTTTTTTAATATAAATATTTTTTTTTACATTTTGAAACAGTTTTAAGAAATACAAAAATTATTTTAAATGTTGTAAAATTAAAAAAAAAAGTTTAAAAATAACGAGTACCGCTCGCGCGAACCTTTAAAAATAAGAGAATATTGGGTAAATGGGTGTTTGAGGGACTAAATAAGTTGAAAATAATTAAAAACATAATTTTTTATTATATTAGTTGTTTAATGCAAAAATAAAAAAAATAATTTAAATGTTGTAAAATTAAAAAAAAAATTAAAAATAACAAGTGCCGCTGGCGCGGACCTTTAAAAATAAGAGAATATTAGGTAAATGGGTGTTTGAGGAACTAAATAAGTTGAAAATAATTAAAAACATAATTTTTTATTAGATTAGTTTTTTAATGCAAAAATACAAAAAATATTTTAAATGTTGTAAAATAAAAAAAAAATTAAGAATAACGAGTGCCGTTGGCGCGGACCTTTAAAAATAAGAGAATATTGGGTAAATGGGTGTTTGAGGGACTAAATGGGTTAAAAAAAAATGATTAGATTAGTTTTTTATTGCAGAAATACAAAAATTATTTCAAATGTTGTAAAATAAAATTTTTTTTAAAAAATAACGGGTGCCGCTAGCGCAGACATTTAAAAATAAAAGAATATTGAGTAAATGGGTGTTTGAGGGATAAAATGAGTTTAAAAAAAATAATAGAGAAAAACAAATAAACTATTCTAATAAAAAATTGTTTTTTATAATTGTTTTAACTCATTTTACATGAAAAATAAAAAAAAGAAAAGAAAAGGGCATCACTGTGCTAGCCCGGGGTTAACACCCGGGTAACCTAACATTATTCACTCTATATATACATACATAATTATCACTTTTATACACGATGTGTTATGTATACTAATGCTTAGTTGAATGTATGTTGGTATGTTAATGAGTTGGCCTTTATACTAATTGGACCTTAGCAGGTCTAATGGTCTAGCATGTTTGGATAGCTGTCACGTTATAACTTTGTGTTAGTCATATACCACTGTATTGTTGCTTGCAAATGGATCGGATTCGGACTAGATCAAGAAAATCCAAATTCATATCCGTTTATGTTAAACGGATTCAGATCCAATCTAATTATCCGATGGATCAGATAAGACAAATCCAAATCCATATCTATTTCTATTAAATGGTTTCGGATCCGATCCGATTATCCGATTATGCATTCTAATATACTTTTGACCACTTGATTTGCAATATTTTAATTTTCAACTCTTATTTCATAAATGTATTTTGCAAATCTTCCAAAAAAACAAATAATGAAATAAAGAACTATTTTAATATATATTTAAAATATTATTAAATTTAATATATATTAATTAAAAATATTATATATATATATATATATATATATGATTGGATTATTAACGGATCGGAGTATATGAATCCAAATCTACTCCATTTAATAAATGGATAATTGAGTAATGAGATAATTGGACTTTAGGCATTACCCATATTCGCTTAAATGGATCGGATTCGGATTCAGATTTGGATAAAATCCAATCCATTGAGAGGCTTAGCTGTTTCCTTGTAACTAAATGATTTGGTAATACAACTATTAGTTGTTAAATCCGTTAGCATCAGGTTCCAATTTGTTATTCAAATTGATTGTGTTACTCTAAACGACGCTGTATCTCTAACGGATATGTTTCAAACCATTGTTGCACACGGTATTTGACTAAACCAGTTTACCGCCCATGGTTTTCTATTTCAAACGAAGTTGTTTTATCAGTCTTCAATAAAAATGTTGTCGTTATCTTTAATTAAAAATGGTAATATCTGCCCACAAATTTTGACTTTACAACCCTAGATTTTTATCTTTCAAAACATAAAGGGTTTCATCCTTTTAATGAAACATTATCGTTTACATTCTTTTGCCAACAGTAATACTTATTCACTTGTTTTGGCATACGATTTTGATTGTTTGTGGGAATCAGCGGGCACAACATGCGTTATGCATATAAACAACCGCTTTGGGTTTCTTTGAGAATCATATTGTAAGGTATTGAGAATTTTTTGTAATTTTCTAGCATAAAGGCTCCATCCCTACACCATTTTTCTCCGAAACATTATAGATTTATCTAGTATTATCTAGCATCATTTAGTATGTTATAGAATCGTGTAGGAATTACTAAAAGTAATAATTACTGCACACTTGCATTGTATGGAATATTCTTGAATAATAAGGAAGTATGTAAGTCTTCAAGAATGATCCCTTAAGGAGGTGGAAACATTCTAGAGAACAAATCTAGTCCATTCATGTATTATGATCTCCACTATCCATTAAGGAGGTGGGATACCTATAAATAGGTAGGGAGGTCATTTGGCCAAACAATCCAAGCCAAGCATTATAATTTATTCTCAAGTAATACAAGTACTTCCCTTTGTATTCTACTTTTTCCATTCTTCTCCCTTTTATAGCACTTGTGTTATAACTTTGCTAGATTGCTAGGCTTAATTAGTAACTCATCAGTCATTGGAGTGCTAAGTGCCGCACGGAGGAGTAGATAAAGTCTAACCCCGTGACAATACGATCTGTTTTAATCTATAGTTGGTATCTCTCTTTGGAAATCCATGTTACATCATTTTTATCCAATCACAGATCACCCCACTAGCCTATGACTGGTATCTCTCGTTAGGTATGTCTTTTTTAAGCTGAGAAAATTAACTACATAATGAAACTCTGGCAAATTCGTTTCTAGAGGGAGAGAGATTTAGATAGTAATTTCTACACATGAATTTATGCTTTTGCCTCATCTTGAGTCCTTTCAAGAACTCCTTTCTCACGATTAAAACCATTTGTAAGTTATTCGTCTCTCTTCTTTATACATTTATATATATTTTTTCTTAGATCTGATTTTTGTGGTGTTTGTATGTATATAAGTTCGTGTGTTATTTTGTTATAGAGCGAAACACACTCACTGACATAACTAGTTTATAGTCGATACTGAGTTTTCTGTTACTGATTTGTGTGTTTTACATATCATGGTATTTGTTTCTTGTAAAACCATTGATAGAATAACTTGTATGTTTAGGTATAGTGTTTAGTTACACTACACACAACTGGTCACAAAATCTTGACTATAATTTAGGACTCGTTGTGACCTTCTAGTTTTTGTACATGAAACACACGAAATTACTAGATTGGTATTTACATATGTTAAACTTTGAGATCTGACTTGGATTTTTTTTTAATGTTTCAGTTTGAACACATTCACACACACGAAACTCAGTTATGTGTACACTTTTGTCCATCTTTGATTCAAAGTTCATAAACGTTTAAAGTAGTTTGTTTTTTTAATTATTTTTACACATCTTTGGTTCAATACATTCATATATGTTGATAGGTTTAGAGATTCAAACCTTGCTTTTGAGGACCTATTTGTAAAGATTAAACATCTGGACCATCCTCTTGAACCTTATACCTGAACTTGATTATTCTTGACTGTGAATCTTGAACCATTAAGGCCTTTTGAACTGTTTGACCTGCCTGGACTAATCTAAAAAATTAAATATTAAAACAAACTTGCAAGATTGTTGTGATAACCCGCTCTCCGAAATAAGGGGTGGCCAGACCGATACTCCAATATAACGGAATCATGGATGGAATCATTCTTAGCATCAACATCAATATAAAGAGTATACGGGAAAACCACCCCATAATTCATAAAACGGGTTATCAAAAATTTTAGTTTAGTTTTATTACAAGTTAAGAAAATAATTTAAACAACCCAAATCTGAAGAGAAAGTGGAATTTCAAAAGAGCTTATATTACATCCATAACAAATATACAATAAGAGGACCGAATATGATGTTGGTCAACAGTTACATACAACGTATTACAACAGTTTAATAACTTACATACTACATCCACTAAACAGTTACAAAAGTTTGGGTCACACGCCCGAGTGAAAGACCTGATCATATCTAGAATACAAAAATGAAGGTGTCTAACAAGATATCCCGTAATATCCGCAAAATCTTATGGCTCCCCGAAAGTAACTGAAGTAGGAAAAATCAGAACGAGCGTCCTTGCGGAGGAGCACCTGAGCGGATACAAATTCATGCACAACAAGAAAACTGAACGGGTCAAGGCCCGGTTTTATATGATTACCAGATGAATAAGAAGCATGATAGGTATGAACAGTTGATCATGAATGATGAAAATAAGAATCTAACAACATAATCTCAAAGCATAAGAAGGCAATTTAAATGATTATAACTTTTATTAAATTATGCAAGGGAATATGATTTAACATTATTAATTAAAAGTCTCCATCATTATTCACCATTTCATTTCACTGCCCATTCCTTATCAGGAATACAATTTCTATCATATGCTCTTATAGCATTTCACATATTTCAAATCCTACTTAATCAAAATGCTTATAATTGTATACATATAACGATTCTAAGACCGCCCCTCCGAGTTTCCCCACTGGACGCACCCCTAAATGACTATCATCTTCCAGGGCCTATCGAACAAGGAACCTGGGCACCTAACGCACGTTGGGAAGGGGCCATATGCTTGCGAGTGAGTCATAGCCACACCCGGAATTACCTCACTAGCACAGAATAAAACATATAACAATCCCGCATATGGCCGAGGACTATAGTCTCCCTGCGTTCATTAGTCAGGGGACATCACCTCATGTTCGAACTTCCCTTATGATAGCATTTAGAGAGGTGTGTTTAAGTAAGTTAGCATTTACCATTTAAATCTCATTTTCATTTCCATTATCCATATGTTTGGTTCGTTTTATTTGAAACCATCATCATTGAATATTCTCATTAATATTCATCATATATTATGTCCCGAATTATTCTCCAAGTAGTCACAATATATCTACAAGTCACAAGGTTCTATATACCTCAATTGAGCACCTAGAGTCTCCAAATATGGGCCTACAACCCTAAGACTCCTTACAATCTACTAAAGGAAAGAAATGCCAAAATCTCAAATAGGTACATCATATATTATGTCCCGAATTTGTCAAGTTTGGCTATGGAGTCTTGGAGTCCCAAAGTTCCCCAACTCCAATCTTCCCAAACCAAGATCATTTATTGCCACTAACTGATTATTAATGCATCAAACAACAATGATTTACACCAATGAATACCCTAATCAACCTCCAAAGATTTAGAATCCATAAATCCATAAAACTCGAATTTTGATAAACCATAATTAATACACAACTATCAACCTTTATTATTCATCTTAAATAACATAGTAGCAAGTAAAAAACTTGCCTTAAGCTTGCAAATTCAGATTTGAGGAAGATGAATGCAAGATCAATCTCCAAATCTTCAATCTCTCTCTTTCTCCATAAGTTCTCTTCTTCTCTCTCTCACTCTAGGTTTACAATTTCACTTAAGAGAAATAAAAGACTTGGCAAGACTAAATCGGGGCATTAGTCTAAAACCCCAACTTAAATGATTAATACCGTGATAAAATGACTCGTAACTACACATTTAAGCTATAACCAGTCAAAAGTGCCCAAAACATCAAAATACAATATGACACTTATTTTGACTATCACGCACATTTCGGGACTAACTACACCCTCCAAATTATCATTTGGAAATATTATAGCTCATTTCAAGTTTCGGTTTGATATTAAACCATAATGTCAATTTGGATCTTATGACATAATAAAGCACACCATGGGGATATTTACCTACACATAAGGTAAATATGCAACATCTTAGTAAATATTAACTCTTATCTTCATTAAATTAATACTAACTCCATATTCCAACATTTTATATATAATTACTTCACATAGTAAATAAATATAAAATATGTTCTCAAAAGCGAGGGTTGTTACATACTCCCCCCCTTATGAGGGAATTGTTCCCCCAAAATTCATGCGTACCTTGTATAAAGAGATGCGGAAATTTTTCCCGTATATCATCTTCGTGTTCCCATGTCGACTACTCGACATTGTGATGACTCCATTGCACTCTAACCAAGAGCACTACCCGCGATCTCAACCTACATTCCCCATGCTCTAAAATAGCAACCGGTTGTTCTTCATATGAAATGTCGGGTTGCAACTCAATATCCTCAAAAGGAATGTGCCAAAGGGCACCTTCCCACCTCTTGTATTTCTTCAAAGAGGAGACATGGAACACGTCATGGACTTGGTGCAAGTGTTCTTGTAAAGAAAGTTGATACGCTACCAGACCCACCCTAGAAATAATAGGAAAAGGTCCAACATAACGCGGCGCAAGCTTCCCTTCCTTCCCAAAATGCTTGATGCCTTTCATAGGCGACACTCGCACCAACACTTGGTCCCCGACCTCCATCTCCATATGCCTTCTACCCGCATCGGCGTAGCTCTTTTGTCAATCTTGGGCTATCCGAATGCGATCCCGAATGAGTTCGATTTTTGAAGAAGTATCCCGGGTCATTTCTGGTCCAAGGAACTTATTATCCCCCACCTCTAACCAACAAGTGGACGATCTACAAGGTCGTCCATACAAAGCTTCATAGGGCACCATCCCAATAGTGAATTGGTACGAATTATTATAGGCAAATTCGATCAATGGGAGATATAGTTCCCAACAACCCTTGAAATAAAGCACAGACATACGGTTCATATCCTGCAACATTTGGTTGACCCTTTATGTTTGCCCATCTGTTTGAGGATGATGAGAAGTGCTTAACTTCAATTCGGTTCCCATGGCCTCTTGAAAACTTTGCCAAAAGTGGGAAACAAAGATCTTTTCTCGGTCGAAAACGATATTTAAGGGCACCCCATGTAATCTAACAACCTCCTCAATGAACAACCGGGCATAATGAGCGGTGTTGTAATCGGTGCGGACCGGTAGGAAGTATGCCAACTTCATCAAGCGATCAACGATAACCCAAATAGAATCGTGACCCTTTTGCGACGTTGGCAAGCCCGTAATAAAGTCCATTAATATGCTCTCCCATTTCCATATCGGGATCTCTAACGGTTGCAACAAATCGGTCGATCGTTGATGATCAATCTTGACCAATTGACAAGTGGTGCATTGGGACATGAACTCAGAAATATCCCTCTTCATGCCTGACCACCAATACTGACGGTGCATGTCTTGATACATTTTGTCGTTACCTGGATGCACTTCAAATTTGGAACCATGAGATTTCACCATCACGGCCCTTCTCAAATCCCCTTCATCTGTAGCAATGAGTCTCCCGTGAAAATGTAATCCACCCTCTGAACTAATCAAGCAGGATTCCGCTCCCTCGGACAGTAATCGGCATATATGGTCCTAACAACCTTGGTCCTTTCCTTGGGCTTCTACAACCCTTGCCACCATAGTAGGCGTAATGATCATCACTGACATGAATGCCCTAGCAATCGCATCCTCCTGACTGAGTTCTTTCCACTTAGCTTTCCATACATCAGCTAACTCTCCCTCAGGCTTTCTACTCAAAGCATCCGCTACTACATTTGCCTTGCCCAGAAGATAGTGAATGTTAAATTGATAGTCTTTCACAAATTCCAACCATCGGCGCTATCGCATATTTAAATCTTTCTATGAAAATAAATATTGCAACGATTTATGGTCCGTGAAAAGACTAAATTTCTCCCCTATGAGATAGTGCCTCCAAATCTTCAAAGCAAAGACAACCGCAGTAAGTTCTAAGTTATGGACCGAATAATTACTTTCATGTGGCTTGAGCTTACGGGAAGCATAAAAAATAGCCCGTCGCTCTTGTTGAAATACACCTCTCAATCCTTGTAGAGATGCGTCGGTGAAGACTAGATATTCCAACCTCGGCTTTGGCAATGCAAGGACTGGAGCCGAAGTCAACCTATCTTTGAGCTCGTCAAAAGCATCCTCACAAGAGTTATCCCAAACAAATCTCACCCCTTTTCGGGTTAAATTTATCAAAGGGCTAGCGGTTTTTTAGAAACCCTTAATAAACTGACGGTAATAACTCGCCAAACCCAGAACACTACGGATCTCGGTAGGTGTAGTGGGCTGACCCCACTCCCTCACCGCAACCACCTTGCTCGGATCCACTGATATACCCTGGGATGTCACAATACGTCCCAAAAACTGTACCTCCTACAACCAAAAGCTACACTTCTCTAACTTAGCATACAGTTGGTGATCCCTCAACCTTTGTAGGACCAACCTCAAATGAGTAGCATGATCCGATTCTGTTCGATAATAGACTAGGATGTCATCGATGAAGACAATAACAAATTGGTCCAGAAAGTCCCGAAATACTCTATTCATGAGATCCATAAATACGGCGGGGGCATTGGTTAGTCCAAAGGGCATAACCAAGATTTCATAGGATCCATACCGCGTCAGAAAAGAGGTCTTGGATACATCCTGCTCCCACATCCTCAACTGGTGATACCCCATCCTCAAATAGATTTTAGAAAAGTACGATGCTCCCCTAAGTTGATCAAAAAATTATCAGTACGAGGCAAAGGGTATTTGTTTCGGATGGTGACTTTGTTCAACTCTCTATAGTCAACACATAACCGGAGAGAACCATCCTTTTTCTTCACAAACAACACAGGAGCACCCCATGGCGACGTACTACGCCGAATAAATCCCTGCTCCAACAACTGCTGGATTTGATCTCTTAACTCCCTCATCTTAATGGGAGACATGCGGTATGGAGCTCTCGTAATCAGTCTAGTTCCTGGCGTTAAATCGATTATAAACTCGATCTCCCGACTCGGAGACAAACCCGGTATTTCTCGGAAAACATCCTCAAAATCACTAACAATCGGAATAGAATCCAAGGGAACAACTACATCCTGAGAAGTCTCCTCCGCGATACAATACAAATAATTACTAGTACCTCCTTCTAAACGAGGCATAACTACCAAGAATATTTCTTGTCTCAGAATGACAAAGACTATACTCTTCCCGTAACAATTAACTATCGCATGATACTTCACTAGCCAATCCATACCCAATATCACATCATACTCGACCATGTCTAGGACGAGAAAATCGGCCTCAAAGTACAAATTACCAAGAGTAATTCCTATCTGTTTACAAATAAGGAAAATGAGCGAACCATCTCCCATAGAGGACTCAACACTAGTGAAGGTACTCTCAGCAGATTTAATCAACTCTGTAGACTGAGCAAAACTTCTAAAAATGAAAAAGTGTGTTTCACCCGTATCAAACAACACACGACCCATGTGCCCCTGAATAAGAAACTTACCCTCTATAGCTGGCGGTGCCGGCGGAGCCGGAGGAAGCATAGTATCCTGAATATGATAAACTCTCCCATACTGTAGCTGACCCTGCTGTAGAGGGGCAACTAGATTAGGTACCTATGGTGGTACCTAAACCTGGGGATGCTGAAGAACTCTAGGAAGATGACCCCCAACCAACTGCGGACACTCCTTCTTGTAATGACCCGCCTCCCCACATTGGAAGCACCGTCCCACCATATTCTCCAAAACTCAGCCCCGATTATTTCTAAACTAGTTAACACCTTGTCCTGGATGCCCCTACCTCTATGACCACCCCGACCTATTTGTTGTAGTTACGGGGGACCCTGACCGTGCCTATTATTATTGCCACCCACATAAAACCCACCAGAACATTATCTTTTTGACAAGTCCCCTTGATGGGGATCCCTTTCACGTTGCTTATTTCTCGAAGATTGGGATGAGGGAAGGACTCCCACTACCTCCAGGCTTTCCTACTTGCCCCACTACGGTAGCTTTCTTTCCACTATGCATATACAACCGATGTTCTTGGCAATGGAGCAATGCTGCATTCATCACCTCACCAAAAGTGTGCAAGGCTGGATTACTCAGCAAATGTTGTCGGATTTTCCAGTTCAATCCTCCCATGAACTTCGAAACCTTCCTCTCCTCCGGAGTCACCTCATCCGGTACAAAACTTGCTAACCGAGAAAACTCCTCTTCATATCCTGCCACGGATCTCTCACCTTGCACTACATCCTGAAGCTTCCTTCTCATCTCCCTTTGAACTATGGGAGGAAAGTACTTTTGGTTAAACAAGACCCAAAAATTAGTGATAGTCATGGTATCCCTTTGCTCCGGTGTAGTCATCGTCTCCCACCAATGCAATACAGCCCCAACGAGCTTAAAAGTAGCGAAGACTTATTTCTTATCCTCACTACACTCCACCATTCGAAGATGGCGTTGCATATCCTTCTTCCACTGATTTGCTCGAATAACATCAGAGCCTCTATCAAATTCCAAGGGATGGCCCTTTAAAAAGGACTCTCTAACTCTTTCCCGCGGAGAAGGTCCCGTAGGAGCTTGTGCATCCTGCGCTCGTTGTTGAGCTTGTGGCATTTGCTGAGCCACTACGGTCATAGATGCATTAACCGCTTGATCCACAATGTTTGCTACATTCGCAGCATTAATTGTTCCTTGTGGCGGCAGTGGAGGACCAACATCCTCTTCTACAACCCTATTACGTCTCGCTGGGCGACCTTTCTTAGGCGGGATATGAGATGAAGAAATAATAGCATTATAATACTATTTAAAACAATCTATCTTGCAGAAGATCGCAAACATAAGTAATAAGCTGTCCTAACATTAGGCGCTATATCAAAGAATGCTACGGAAGAACGTGACAAGTCCGCATAGATCCTAAAGACTCTAGAACCTGATGCTCTGATACCATCTGTGACAACCCGCTCTCCAAAATAAGGGGTGGCCAACCCGATACTCCAATATAATGGAATCATGGATGGAATCATTCTCAGCATCAACATCAATATAAAGAGTATACGGGAAAACCACCCCATAATTCAGAAAACGGGTTATCAAAAATTTTAGTTTAGTTTTATTACAAGTTAAGAAAATAGTTTAAACAACCCAAATCTGAAGAGAAAGTGGAATTCCAAAAGAGATTATATTACATCCATAACAAATATACAATAAGAGGACCGAATATGATGTCGGTCAACAGTTACATACAACGTATTACAACAGTTTAATAACTTACATACTACATCCATTAAACAGTTACAAAAGTTTGGGCCACACGCCCGAGTGAAAGACCTGATCATATCTAGAATACGAAAATGAAGGCGTCTAACAAGATATCCCGTAATATCCACAAAAACTTATGGCTCCCCAAAAGTAACTGAAGTAGGAAAAATCAAAATGAGCGTCCTTGTGGAGAAGCACCTGAGCGGATACAAATTCATGCACAACAAGAAAAATGAACGGGTCAAGGCTCGGTTTTATATGATTACCAGATGAATAAGAAGCATGATAGGTATGAACAGTTAATCATGAATGATGAAAATAAGAATCTAACAACATAATCTCAAAGCCTAAGAAGGCAATTTAAATGATTATAACTTTTATAAAATTATGCCAGGGAATATGATTTAACATTATTAATTAAAAGTCTCCATCATTATTCACCATTTCATTTCACTGTCCATTCCTTATCAGGAATACAATTTCTACCATATGCTCTTATAGCATTTCAAATATTTCAAATCCCACTTTAATCAAAATGCTTATAATTGTATACATATAACGATTCTAAGACCGCCCCTCCGAGTTTCCCCACTGGACGCGCCCCTAAATGACTATCATCTTCCAGGGCCTATCGAACAAGGAACCTGGGCACCTAATGCACGTCGGGAAGGGGCCATATGCTTGCGAGTGAGTCATAGCCACACCCGGAATTACCTCACTAGCGCAGAATAAAACATATAACAATCCCGCATATGGCCGAGGACTATAGTCTCCCTGCGTTCATTAGTCAGGGGACATCACCTCATGCTCGAACTTCCCTTATGATAGTATTTAGAGAGGTGTGCTTAAGTAAATTAGCATTTACCATTTAAATCTCATTTTCATTTCCATTATCCATATGTTTGGTTCGTTTTATTTGAAACCATCATCATTGAATATTCTCATTAATATTCATCATATATTATGTCCCGAATTATTCTCCAAGTAGTCATAATATTTCTACAAGTCACAAGGTTCTATATACCTCAATTGAACCCCTAGAGTCTCCAAATATGGGCCTACAACCCTAAGACTCCTAACAATCTACTAAAGGAAAGAAATGCCCACATATCAAATAGGTACACCTCTAGAACAAGCCCTGTTTAACCCATCCTAACGTAGGGTAAAGACTCAACTCAACTTAAACTCTAGGACTCTATGTTTACTTCATTCAAGAAGGTTCCTAGGTCCTAAACGTAAAGAAAAAAGGTTAAAAATTGAGTTATGAAACTAACTCAAAAACAGCTGGAAATAGAATCGAGCCGCCCAAAAAGCGAATTGGTTCGGACAAAAAAACCTGGGATTCTGTAAACTGTCGAATCGATTCGGTCCAAGCAGACCTGGAAACTGACCCTATGCAAATTTGTCAAGTTTGGCTATGGAGTCTTGGAGTCCTAAATTTCCCCAACTCCAATCTTCCCAAACCAAGATCATTTATTGCCACCAACTGATTATTAATGCATCAAACAACAATGATTTACACCAATGAATACCCCAATCAACCTCCAAAGATTTAGAATCCATAAATCCATAAAACCCTAATTTTGATAAACCATAATTAATACACAACTATCAATACTAATTATTCATCTTAAATCACATAGTAGCAAGTAGAAAACTTGCCTTAAGATTGCAAATTCAGATTTGAGGAAGATGGATGCAAGATCAATCTCCAAATCTTCAATCTCTCTCTTTCTCCACAAGTTCTCTTCTTCTCTCTCTCACTCTAGGTTTACAGTTGCACTTAAATAAAAGACTTCGCAAGACTAAATCGGGGCATTAGTCTAAAATCCCAACTTAAATGATTAATACCGCGATAAAATGACTCGCAACTACACATTTAAGCTATAACCAATCAAAAGTGCCCAAAACGTCAAATACAATATGGCACTTATTTTGACTATCACGCACATTTCGGGACTAACTACACCCTCCAAATTATCATTTGGAAATATTATAACTCATTTCAAGTTCCGGTTTGATATTAAACCATAATGTCACTTTAGATCTTATGACATAATAAAGCACAACATGGGGATATTTACCTACACATAAGGTAAATATGCAACATCTTAGTAAATATTAACTCTTATCTTCATTAAATTAATACTTACTCCATATTCCAACATTTTATATATAATTACTTCACATAGTAAATAAATATAAAGTAGGTTCCCAAAAGCGAGGGTTGTTACAATTCTTAGATTAATTTTATTTTAATCTAAACATATATTGAAAAATAGTCTGCGTATTGTGTGTTTTTTAATGTATACATATATTATTATAAACATTCTTGTTAGTCAAATATTCTTGTTTATATATATATATATATATATATATATATATTCCCTGTCTTAGAGATATATTGTTTAATATTGCGTATTTGCATAATATTCTGATTAAGTGATTTCAGGACTATTTACATCTCATATCACTTAGTATTATTCACTCACTTTGTACACATACTCTCTTAGGCACATAAATTGGTGTACATATTTGAACAAGTCACTTGTTTAAGATTTAAAAAGAAAAGAAAGTTTTCTAAAACTAATTTATGGTCCAAAAGACTTGACTTAAATGGTCATAGGACTTGAAAAGATAATTAGGATATAAGATATCTTGCATTTCATGAAGTGTGTGTGTGTGTGTGTGTGTGTGTCATTTAGAATAATACACAACACATAAGTACTTCCCTCAGAACTAGGACACATAGATTCCGTGCAATTCCTGCGCTTTGGAGAAGTTAAAGGGAAGAGTTAAGACGTAAAGAATGCAAAAATCACAAGGGTAGATTAAAGCTGAAATTAGAAGAGCAAACAGGGAGAGGCTTGATTTGATTAGGTAATCGCTTTCTATCTAGTTTAATTGTCTTGTGTAAATTGTTTCAATTTTTTCTGTTTTAGTGGAAGTAGTTAGGTTTTGATCCTTACAAGGATTCTTTGCTTTTACCAAGGAAGGGTTTTTGTGACTTCAAATAAATCTTTGAGTGTTATATTTAATGCATTAAAACCTAATACAAAAACGTAGGACTAAATATTAGAAACTTGCTTAATAATCTGATTTTTTAATTATTTGTTTAATCACCTAGATTTATAATATAATATTTAGGATTGTAATTGACTTCGCAAACCAAATATTGTTTGTCACGTAATTAACAAATTAGGAAAAGTTTAATTCGGCCCTCATTGTATCCTCTATATAAACTTGTAGGTTTAAAGGGTCGCTCAATAGAGTATATATATACCTCATAATTGGTAAATACATGCCACATAAAATGAAGGTAAATTAACATAACTTAATCCTATTGTGTATACTTTTCAAGACTGACTTTTGCTGTAGATTTATGGTGGAGAAATGCTTCTTCGAAACACTAAATGATAAAAAAAGAAAAAAAATTAATAGTAAATTAAAATTTAGACAAAAAAATTACCCTCATGCGGTGCATGGCCTGTCCCATACAAAAATGTTGATTGACAATGTTCGAAGAATCACATTCTTCTTGGGATTGAAGATTTTTAATTGAATTGTGCAAAAAGGAAGCTCCTGAATAGGCAAAATCGAATTCATTCAACCAAAGAAGCACTACAAAAAATTTGGATATAACTTGGACCCGCGAGGGGCCCCCTTCCAGGTTTTTGAAAAAAAATATGCTTAATTTAAAGGCATAATCAAGAATTTATTAGAGCATAAGCATATTCGTTTTTATTTTTTAATATTCAAATAATTATAAAAAATAGACAAACAATTTTATACCACCAGGAGTACGGGTCACACATTTTTTATTTCATCGCTGACTATGCACACACTCGCCAACTTAAACAGGGAGTGAAGATTCCTCGAAAAGCTATATTAAAACTAAAAATACAAAATATGCAAAAACATTAAATTAATTTAAAAAATATGTAAAATGAATCGGTAGTTAAATGTAGAATGTTAAAAAATATTTAATATTACCTTCTTATCCAGATCTTCTAACCCTCGAGTACGCGATGACAGATATGTCACCATTGTCACATATCCATTGGCCGTTGAATGTATATAAAATGATTAATAGAAACAAAAAATAAAGAGTAAAGGTTTTTACGCAGTTGATGAATATCTATTATTTCTAAAGGTTTTAACTATTTAGAATTGCAATCTTTTGTAAAGGTTTAAACTTTAAAACGAGTTCTTTTTTTTTAAACTCGGTTTTAAAAAAATAAAATTAAGTTTTGAAAAAATGGATAAAAACTGGTTTTCGTAAATTGGACAAAAAATTATTTAAAATTATTTTGTAATAAAGTACTCTCATAAAACTATTGAAAAAAAACATTTAATGCTATTTTGTAATAATTACACTCTTGAAAAATCTTTTAAAAGGGTTTTAAACATGTTACTTTTTCTTAAAACTGTTTAAAAAAATTGTTGTAAATGGGACAAAGTTTAAGAGACTAACCATTCCAAAACGTTGCAAAAGCCCACGAATTATGACATAATTCACATTATCTGATATGAAGGCATAATGAAGGGGAAATCCTGAAATGGGTTTCATGTCTTGCACAACAACCGTTCCTCTCCCGATTTATAATTTAAATAAAAGGATATTATTCTACGTAAAAAGTTAGCAAAATATATTAGAAATTTGAAATAATAAAAATAATAGCATAACAAAAAATTAATTCTATAAAATAATTCCTTGTATAATGGAGTGGGGTAAATTTATCGTAGTTATAAAGATTCATTTTATGTTTTCTGGCCAGCAAAAACTCTACCGCTCCAAGATTTCCTAATCTTACCGCTACAAGAAGGGGGTATTTAAAAAAAAATTCACAATATCAATGTTGATACCAAATTTAGTCTGCTGACATAAACCAATCACCTGAAGACACGTGTCAGCTTATATGGCAAATACGAATACTCCAGACGAGCAACTCAAGTCCATCGAGCAACTAAGAAGCCATGAGGAGATCAAGGGCCCCGAGCAGCTCTTAGCGTGTTGAGCTACTTAGGTGGTCCAAGCAGCTTAGGCGGTTCGAGCAGCTTAAGCAGTCCGAGCTACTTAGCGTACAGCGTACCCAAATCAAGAGAATCAAAAGAGACGATTGCGCATTAAATTTCCTTTATTATCATACAGATGTATACATCTACTAGATAACAGCGCATAGTCCTTTCGTTTGTACAGCCTCAAAGCTATAACTACATTGTAACCTCATCATTACGAGGGGACTGGGAATTTCTTGGTAAATCTATTATTGAGAATTCTGCAAACAGTCAGCAATAACACAAACAGTGGACGTAGGCCATTCTTTCAAGACTGAACCACTTTAAAAATCTTTTGTCTTATTTATTTTTATCCGTGATTAAAATAATTAGATCAAATCTATTATTTTACATCAACAGATTGGCGCCGTCTGTGGGAAGGACTGTAATTATCGTTTTTCACCAAAACAATTCATCATCAATGGCTGATAATCCGGAACCCAGTAATCGAAATGCTGGAATCTCTCCAAATCCATCTACTCCCCCAAATGTCCAAGATTTGGTTGGTATAATGTCTAGTTTGGCCCAAGGCCAGACGACCATGCAAGAAACCATACGACAGCTCATACAAATTGTCCAGGGTGGAGCGCCTGCCCATTCAGGACAACGTAGCATTCAAAGAAATACCCATTTGCCCTCCTCACGAACTAGGCGAATGTTATTCCCAGAGGAATCTCAATCTAGACGCACCGAGTCATATCGCACTGATAGATCTAATGATCCCTCTTATCAACCTGGCGAACTTCCTCGGTGCGAGCTACAGACACTCAACAAAACATCACTCTATCCCCAGAAAGGACAAGTGCTCTTGAGAGATTGAGTAGAGTATCTCCTTTTTATCGTTTGGGTCCCAGGAGGAATAGAAGTAATAGAATCCCCCCTAGGACTATGTCGAGGAACTCTCAACGACCATCTGATTTAAAGGAAGGTTTTGCCCAATCACGACTAACTGCTCGCCGTGAAAGATCCTAAGAGGCAAATTCAACGCGATCAGTTGCTTGAACCAATAGGATCGAGGAAGGAAATGATGCATGGAAGGGCTCAATTCAAAGGTTGGAGGATAGATTAGGGGAGATGGATAAAACCAAAAATCCTCTACAAAGGACTTTTGTCCGAGGAACACCATTCATACAGGAGATTGTGGACTTTCCCACACCATCAAAATTCAAAGCCCCGGTAGTAACGCCTGAATATGATGGAAAAACTGACCCTGTCCTCCATATAGAACAATACCAGGCAGCGACTGATATCTATGCTGTTGCAAACGAGATGCGCTGCAGAGCATTTTCAGGAACCCTTACCGGATCTGCCCAGATGTGGTACAATAACCTTCCTCGGGGGAAAATTGCGACGTTCTTTTAGCTAGCACAACTCTTTATTGGGAATTTTTGTTTTGGAGCAAAACCAGTTAAATGAGTAGCACACTTTCTAAGTGTTAGACAGAAGGCAGGTGGAAGCACCAGGGATTATATTACTCGTTTCAATAATAAAAAGCTCGAAGTAATTGATTACGAGGAGAAGACAACAATTACTGCTCTGATGAGTGGACTATTTCCAGATAAATTGTACTATACCCTAGCCAAAGATCCACCTAGAACCATGGCAGAACTAATGGCAAAGGCAACCAAGATTATGAACGCCGAGGAAGCTATGGCTGTGAAGAAGAATATGGACATCAAAGAGACCAAGGTAGAGGTTGATAAGGCTAAGAAGAAGGACCAGAAAAGTAATGGTGGTAACAGACAGTCAAAAGCAAAGAAGGCATTGGAACAATTGAAGAAATTTGGAAATTATACTCCTTTGAATGTAGATATAAACCACATTCTGGAAGAGATCAAGAATAACGAGGAGCTAAACTGGCCAGAGAAAATGAAGGCAGATCCTGACAAGATAAATAAGTCCAAATATTGCGAGTTCCATAAATACCATGGTCACACGACCAAAAATTGTATAGCTCTTCAGAATGAAATTGAAGCACTCATCAGACGAGGAAAACCGTCCAAGTATGTTGATCATCAAAATGGTGGAAAGAGCAACGACAGAGCAAGGCCGAGGTCTAGATCTTCTCGTCGAGTAAAAGGAGATAAGAAGAGAAATCATGAAGAAGACCCGAATGATGACCAAGACGACCCCGATCTCCCCAAAAGACCAAAACAGCCAGAACGTGAGTGTTGATGTAAAAAATTAGATTTGACCTAATTATTTTAATCACAGATAAAAAGAATAAGGAAATAATAGGCAATCGATTTTTAAAGTGGTTCAGCCTTGTAAGAATGGCCTACATCCACTGTTTTTGTATTACTGACTGTTTACCTAGAATTCTCGATAATAGGTTTACCAAGAAATTCTGTGTCCCCTGCTAATGAGAAGGTTATAATGTATTTATAGCCTTGAGGTGGTACAAATGAAAGGATTATGCGCTGTTATCTAGTAGACATATACATCTGTATGATAATAAATAACATTTAATGCGTAGTCGTCTCTCTTGATTCTCTTGATTTGGGGTACGCTGTACGCTAAGTAGCTTGGACCGCTTAAGTATCTCGACACACTTAGAGCTGCTCGGGGCCCCTGAGTTCCTCGTGGATTCTTAGTTGCTCGGTGGACTTCTTAGTTACTCGGTGGATTTGATTTACTCGTCTGGATTATTGGTATTTTCCATGTAAGCTGACAAGTGTCTTCAGGTGATTGGTCCATGCCAATAGACTAAATTTGGTATCAATAGAAGCGCCCAATGTTTCATAGTTTGATGTTGAAGAAAAGTATGGAACATTCTGCTGCTTAGATTTTTGGTTTGTATGGTTTTTAGGGAGGTATTCATTGTATACAACTCCTTTTTAAATTCGCAGTATCAGTCTTCATAAATATTTTGAATTTCCATAACCGCTTCATTTTTTGTGCCCTTTTCTTCTTTTTAGCCGCCGGATACACAATCGTCCGTCCTAGTAATCATTGTTTTTCTCATTTCTCGAGGTAAAGTATTTAAGCGCTACAAAAAATCCTATCGTCTTATACTTTTTCAAATCTGTATCTTAGAACTTCCATTTCTTCTCTATCTTATGCGTTCGTTTCTTCCATCGTTCGTTGTCAACTGATTCACTCCTTTCCTGAAAGATTTTCTTCCTTTTCTTTTATTTACTTTGTTCATCATGGTTTACGTTGTTGAATCGCTTGACAAATTTCGTTCTGAATTTTCTATTCCTTCATGGGTCACATTGAAAGAACTTTCTGAACCTTCTAACTATTTTTCTTTGGCTGAGGGACATTGGTTCCCAAGTCTCTTTGTGGCCGAGTGTGACTTTTCTTTTCCTCCCAATCCTTTATGTTTGGAGTTCTGTCAGTATTTTGACGTTGTTCCTGCAAAAATAGCTCCGAATACCTGGAGAATAGTTAATGGAGTCCATAGGTTAAATCAAATTCATGGAACCCATTTAGGAATTCTAAAAATTATGTTTTGTTACAGATGGGTTGTTAGTGATAGTACTTTTTATTTAAAAACTAGGTTTGTAAATAGGGCATTAGTTGTCAATCTTCCTGACGCCAACAGGGATTACTTTGAACATGGAGTGGTGATGAAAAATTGGCAACACCCTCCATTAAATGGAGATGATGTATATCAAGGTCCTAAATGTCCTCCTTATGGCAATGAGATAGGTTGTTTTTGTTTTTATTCTATTTTTGAAATTGTGTTTTCTTCATGTTTGATAAAATGTTTCACTGATATTTAATTTTTGATTATTTGCAGTTGACAGCAAAAGAAAATCTCCAAAGGAGACAGAGGTTAATTTGAAGCATATGAAACTTATCTGGAGTTTACACCAATCCGTTGCTGATGAACATATCAGATCAGCTTCTTATTTGTTGCAGTACAAGAGTTACACTTCATCCTTTACTGCTCGTCCAGTGGTGGTTGGCATCGACCAAGTACCAGCTGTTGATACTAGTGTAGAAGGCTTTTCTTCAGAGTCAAATATTCCAATTAGTAACATAATGAAGAGAAGAAGAGCTCCTGCTTTCTTTGACAAATCAGACTTTGCCAATGTGGAGGCGAAGAAAAATAAGCAGGATGTTCCAGTGGAAGGAACGAGAAACATTGATGCACCCCCTCCAGTTACTGCCAAGAAAGTTGCTGAGAAGCCCCCAATGGCTCCGAGCAAGGCTGTGGTTATCTCTCCTCCTAGTGAGGTTATTGTCATATCACCAACCAAGACTTCTTCTTTGGTTGAAGATATTCCTGCTCCTCCTAAGAAATAAAAGAAAAGTTCGTCTGAGAGACCTGCTGGACCTGTCTCTCACGCTTTAAATGCTGAAAGTGGTATTCCCACTTTTGTTCCTCCGACCTTTGCCATGGGTTCTGTGAAGTCTTGGATTATCCCAAAAATCCAAGGTATTGAAGACACTCTTCCTAGAAACAGGGTCACTACTTTGGCATCTCAACATATTGCCTCAGTAAGTATTACTAGTCTATGTTTTTATTTTTCATTGATAAGTCCCTGTATTGACTCAAAATTATTTCTTTCTTCAGCTGGTAACCTGTTTCAATAGTATTCTAAAGAAGGATGAGGTTATTAAAGCTTCGAGCTCCTCGGGAGGTGTAGAGGAAGCTTTTGTAGGTCTGACTCAGTCCTTAAAGGACTCTCGTCGAAAATATAAAGAAGATAAAGTGGCTTGGGAGAAACAACTCAAGTCCATTGAGCAAGAGAGAGACCGAGCTATGGAGGCCTCTAAGGGATTAGAGCAGAAGATGAAAGAGTTTGAGAAGAATAATAAAGATCTTGAGGAGAAGCTCAAGAATGCTGGAGAGCTTGAGAACACGTTAAAAACAACTGAAGAGGAAGTTGGTAGACTTCATGAGGTTGATCGCCAGAAGGAGGAGGTGGAAGGGAAGTTAAAAGCTGTCGAGGAGATCCTTAGGGAAACGACCTCCTCGGAGAAAGAAAAAAGGAAAAAGGCTATCAAGAAATCATTCAGTGTTGGCTGGGATAAAGGCTTGAATAAGGGCCTGGCTGCCATGACCTCGCAAATGGAGTATGCCAGCGTCAAGTACTTCAGGGATGCATGGGTTGCTGCTCTGCAGGAGTTAAAGATCGCTGAGAATTCTGAACTGTTCCAGCGACATGTTCATGGTCCTCCTCCCTCTCCTAGAGAAGAAGAAGAGGACGAAGCTGCCTCAGAGGAATCTTCCATGATGATTGGAGACCAAGTTCCTACTGTTCCAGTTGTTCAGACTTTCTACGAGCAACTACATCCCATCAGTGCATCAGCCGAGCAACTGCCACTATCTTTCGAGCAACTAACCTCCTTGTCCCAGCTTTCCGAGGAAGGTGTAAAACACAAGGAGAAGGTGTAAAGTTGCTCGATCTTTAATTTTGTTAATTTTTTTAATGTAACGTGGAGCTTTGTATTTACTCTTTGATGAATAAAATTTTGAATTTTTGGTTGTTCATATTGACTCCCTTCTTCTTGCCCTGTCTTTATCATTATTGATCATGTTTATCTCTTTTCTTTACTAGTTTATAGCTAGGATGGAGCTCTTGTCAGCTAACGATACAGAACTGATGAAAAAATACAATGACTACTTCAAAGTTGGTCATATAGATCTGAATGAAGCTCAAATCATTGACATCCTTGGTCCAGATACTTCTGAACGAGCAGTCGAAGCCTATCAATATCTGAAGTGCTTGCTCGACCGTGTAGTTGCCAATAATGTGGCATATTACGAGATGATTTAAGATCTTCAGGGTACCATCGAGGAACTTCAACAATAATATAAGGAGTCTTCCAACCTTGGATATCTTATCTCTGCTCCTCGGAAGGCCTTGCTAGTGTAATAGATTGGTTTTTGCACTCCATCCTCCACTCTTATCAACGCTGAGCTTACTGCGTTTTCTGAAACTTCCAAATACAAGTATAGTCTTTCTTCCATCACTGGCCTGGACAACAATGGAGGTTCTCCCATGTATTTATTTAATTCTTGAAAGGACTTCTCGCATTCATCATTCCACTCGAAAGTCTTTCGGAGTGTTTTAAAGAATGGTAGACATCTGTCAGTTTCTCGTGATATAAATCTATTAAGTGCTGCAACTCGCCCTGTGAGACTCTGCACTTCCTTCTTCGTCGTCGGAGATCGCAGTTCCAATAGGGCTTTGATCTTGTCAGGATTCGCCTCAATTCCTCGTTGATTAACAATGTATCCGAGAAATATGCCTTCTCGTACTCCGAATATGCATATGGTGGGATTCAGCTTCATTTGATATTTTTCTAATTGATCAAAGGTCTGGCCTAAATCAACTAGATGATCAGCAGCTTTCTTGCTCTTCGTCAGCATTTCGTCAACATAAACCTCCATTTTATGACTGATTTGCTCCGCAAACACTTTGTTCATCAGCCGCTGATATGTCGCACCTGCATTTTTAAGTCCAAAAGGCATAACATTATAACAATAAGTTCCCCTTGGGGTAATAAAAGAGGTACTCTCCCTGTCCCTAGGCTTCATCTTAATCTGATTGTAACCAGAATAAGCATCCATAAAACTCAGCAATTCATGCCTCAAGGTAGCATCCACCAGTTGATCAATTCGGGGTAAAGGAAAATGATCCTTTGGGCATGCCTTATTAAGATCGGTGAAGTCTACACACATCCTCCATTTGTTATTTTTCTTCTTTACCATCACCACATTAGCTAGCCAATCGGGATATTTGACATCCTCAATAAAATAGGCTTTTTGGAGCTTCTCGACTTCTTCTTGTATAGCTTGGTTCTTTTCGGGGCTAAACACTCTTCTTCTTTGTTTCACTGTCTTGATCCCCTTATTCACATTAAGCTCGTGACATAGGTAAGCTGGGTCTATCCCTGGCATGTCTTCGTGGCTCCATGCAAAAGTTTGTTTTTTGCTTTTTAGAAATTCTACCAGCTCTTCTTTTATTGACACATCTAGTGAAGCACCAATTTGAGTTGTTCGTTCTAGATGCTCATCGTCCGAATGATATTTTCAGTAGCCTCCATGACCTGACCCTTAGCGAGCTGAAACTCATCTCTTGGGTCTAAAGTCTCAATCTCTGCGTCTTCTATCTCATCAACCTGATAAGTAGTAGTCTTCCTTCTGGATTCTTCAGGCTCTTCTTGCTCGACAGATGAATAGTAGCATTCCTGAGCTACTTTTTGGTCGCCCTTCACCACTCCTAATCCAAAGTTGGTTGGGAATTTTAAACATTGATGTACTGTTGATGGTACTTCTTTGAACGTTTTCAAACCTACTCTTCCCATGATGATATTGTAAGATGATTGGACATTTTTACCCATCACAAAAAAGCGCATTCTTTCTGTTAGATAAGCAGGCCATGTATTGATGAACATATCCAACTTGATCGTCCACAGTGGAAAAACTTTATCCCCAGTAAAACCGAGGAGGGGCCGATGATATGGCTCTAACTGGGATAGCTTTACGTTCAAACTATAAAAACATGGGTAGAACATAATATCTGCCGAGCTGCCATTATCTATCAATACTCGCGAAATCACTACTTCCTTCATCCTCATTTTGATCACCAATGGGTCATCATGAGGATATAGCACACCTGCGAGGTCATTCTTAGAGAAATCGATGACCAGTTTATCTTTGTTCACCTTCCTCGGGCAATCATCTTCAGCTAGATTTATCCGTTGAATATACGAACAAGCTTGAGCCTCATTGAGGTAAGCTTTCCTCTCTGCAGTAAGGTCTCCACCTCCACCAGTAATAACATTACAATCAAATGATCCAAAACGGATAGAAAATACCTCACGTTCTGGCTGTTTTGGTCTTTTGGGGAGATCAAGGTCGTCTTGATCATCATCCAGGTCTTCTTTATGATTTCTCTTCTTGTCTTCTTTTGCTTGGCGAGGAGATCTAGACCTCTGCCCTGCTCGGTCGTTGCTCTTTCCACCCTTTCGACGATCCACATACTTGTTCAAGTTTTCTCGCCTAATGATCTCTTCAATTTCATTCTGGAGAACTATACAGTTTTTGGTCATATGACCATGATCCTTATGGAACTCGTAATATTTGGATTTATCCATCTTGTTAGGATCTGTCTTCATTTTTTCAAGCCAGTTTAGCTCATCGCTGTTCTTGATCTCTTCTAGAACATGGTTTATGTCTACTTTCAAAGGAGTATAGTTTCCAAATTTCTTCAACTGTTCTAATGCTTGCTTTTCTTTTGACTGCCTGTTAACACCATTGTTCTTCTGTTCTTTCTTCTCAGCTTTGTCACCCTCAACTTTGGTTTATTTGGTGTCTATATTCTTCTTTGCAGCCATAGCTTCCTCGGCGTTCATAATTATGTTGCCTTTGCCATTAACTCTGCCATGGTTATAGGCAGATCTTTGGCTAGGGTGTAGTACAATTTATTTGGCAACAATCCACTCATCAGAGCAGTGATTGTTGTCTTCTCTTTGTAATCAATAACTTTGAGCTTCTCGTTATTGAAATGAGTAATATAATCCCTGGTGCTCTCACCTGCCTTCTGTCTAACACTTAATAAGTGTGCTACTCGTTTAACTGGTTTTGCTCCAAAATAAAAGTTCCCAATAAAGAGCTCGGCCAGTTGAAAGAAAGTTGCAATCTTCCCCCGAGGAAGATTGTTGTACCATATTTGAGAAGATCCAGTGAGAGTTCCTAAAAAGGCCCTGCATCGCATCTCGTCTGGAACATCATATATATCAGTAGCTGCTTGGTATTGTTCTATATGGAGAACAAGATCAGTTTTTCCATCATATTTTGGTGTTACTACCGAGGCTTTGAATTTTGATGGTGTGGGGAAGTCCATAATTTCTTGTATGAATGGTGTTCCTCGGACAAAAGACCTTTGTAAAGGATTCTTGGCCTTAGCCATTTCCCCTAGTTTATCCTCCAACCGTTGAGTAGAGTCTTTCCATGCATCATTTCCCTCCTCAGGCCTGTTGGTTCGAGCAACTAATCGTGTGGAATTTTCTTTCTGGGATCTTTCATTACGAGCAGTTGGTCGTGATTGGGCAGAGCCTTCCTTCATATAAAATGATTGTTGAGAGTTCCTCGACACAATCCTGGGAGGACTTTTATTTCTCCTTGGACCTAGACGATCAAAAGGAGAGACTCTACTCAACCTTTCGAGAGCACTTGTCCTCTATTGAGATAGGGTGATGTTTTGTTGAGTGTGTGTAGCTCGTACCGAGGAAGTCCTTCCAGGCTGATAAGAAGGATCATTAGATCTCTTAGTACAATATGAATTGGTGCGTCTGGACTGAGATTCCTCTGGGAATAAAATTCGCCTATTTCACGAAGAGAGAAAACGAGTATTTCTCTGAAAGCTTCGTTGTTCTGACTGGGCTAGTGCTCCACCTGGATAGTTTGCATGAGTTGTCGCATGCTTTCTTGCATGGTTATCTGGCCCTGAGCAAAATTAGCCATTGTACTAGCCAGATCTTGGACATTTGGGGTAGTAGATGGATTTGGAGAAATTCCAGTGTTTCGATTGCTGGATTCAGGATGATCAGCCAATATTGATGACTTATTTTGGTGAAAAATGATAATTACAATCGTTTCCCATAGACGACGCCAATCTGTTGATGTAAAAAATTAGATTTTACCTAATTATTTTAATCACAGATAAAAAGAATAAGGAAATAATAGACAATCGATTTTTAAAGTGGTTCAGCCTTGTATGAATGGCCTACATTCACTGTTTTTGTATTGCTGACTGTTTACCCAGAATTCTCGATAGTAGGTTTACCAAGAAATTTTGTGTCCCCTGCTAATGAGGAGGTTACAATGTATTATAGCCTTAAGGCGGTACAAATGAAAGGACTATGCGCTGTTATCTAGTAGACATATACATCTGTATGACAATAAATGGCATTTAATGCGCAGTCGTCTCTCTTGATTCTCTTGATTTGGGGTGCGTTGTACGCTAAGTAGCTCGGACCGCTTAAGCTGCTCGGACCGCCTAAGTAGCTCGACACGCTTAGAGCTGCTCGGGGCCCCTGAGTTCCTCATGGTTTCTTAGTTGCTCGGTGGACTTTTTAGTTGCTCGGTGGATTTGATTTGCTCGTCTAGAGTATCGGTATTTTCCATTTAAGTTAACACGTGTCTTTAGGTGATTGGTCCATGCCAGCAGACTAAATTTGATATCAACAGTGAGGTATTTTCTATCCATTTTGGATCATTTGAGTGTAATGTCATTACAGGTGGAGATGCAGGAGGTGGAGATATGACTGCCTAGAGAAAAGCTTACCTCAATGAGGCTCAAGCTTACTCGTACATTCAGCGAATAAATTTGGCTGAAGATGATCGCCCGAGGAAGGTGAATAAGGACAAACTGGTCATTGGGTTCTCTAAGAATGACTTGGCAGGTGTACTATATCCTCATGATGACCCATTGGTAATCAAGATGAGAATGAAGGAAGTGGTAATTTCACGAGTACTAGTGGATAATGGTAGCTCGGCAGATATCATGTTTTATCCATGCTTTGACAGTTTGAATTTGAAGCTATCCCAATTGGATCCATATCATAGGCCTCTCCTCGGTTTCACTGGAAAAAAGTTTTTTCCACTTGGGACGATCAAGTTGGATATGCTTATTGATACATGGCCTGCTTGTCGAACAGAAAGAGTCCGCTTCTTCGTAATAGATAAAAATGTCCAATCAGTGTACAACATCATCATGGGAAGGGTAGGACTAAAAAAATTTAAAGCAGTACCATCTACTGTACATCAATGTTTAAAATTCCAAACCAATTTTGGAGTAGCAATGGTGAAAGGTGACAAGAGAGTAGCTCGGGAATGCTACTATTCATCTGCCGAGCAAGAAGAGCATGAAGAATTGAGAAAGAATACTACTACCTATCAAATAGAGGATGCGGAGATTGAAACATTAGACCCTAGAGACGAGTCCCAACTCATAAAAGGGCAGGTTATGGAGGCTACTGAGAATGCCGTTCTAGACGACAAGCATCCAGAACGAACAACTCAAATTGGTGCATCCTTGGATGGATCAATAAAGCAAGAATTGATAGCATTCCTAAGGCGAAGAAAGCAGAATTTTGCATGGAGTCATGAAGACATGCCAGGAATATATCCGAATTTCTTGTGTCACGAACTCAATGTAAACAAGGAAATCAAACCACTAAAGCAGCGAAGAAGAGTGTTCAGCCCTGAGAAAAATCAAGCTATACAGGAGGAAGTAGAGAAGCTATAAAAAGCCTCTTTCATTGAGGATGTTAAATATCCTGACTGGTTAGCAAATGTGGTGATGGTAAAGAAGAAAAATAACAAGTGGAGGATGTGTGTAGACTTTACCGACCTTAACAAGGCATGTCCAAAGGATCATTTTCCTTTGCCCCGAATTGATCAACTGGTGGATGCTACCTCGGGGCACAAACTCTTGAGTTTCATGGATTATTATTCTGGTTATAATTAGATTAAAATGAAGCCTGACGATAGGGAGAGTACCTCTTTTATTACCTCGAGGGGAACTTATTGTTATAATGTTATGCCTTTTGGACTTAAAAACGCAGGTGCTACCTATCAGCGGTTGATGAACAAGGTGTTTGCAGAGCAAACTAGTCATAACATGGAAGTTTATGTTGATGACATGCTGACGAAGAGCAAGAAAGCTAATGATCATCTAGTTGACTTGGGCCAGACCTTTGATCAATTAGAAAAATATCAAATGAAGCTAAATCCCACCAAATGCATATTTGGAGTATGAGAAGGCATGTTTCTCGAGTATATCATTAATCAACGAGGAATTGAGGCGAATCCTGAAAAGATCAAGGCTCTATTGGAGCTACGATCTCCAACGACGAAGAAAGAAGTACAAAGCCTCACAGGACGAGTTGCAGCACTTAACAGGTTTGTGTCGCGAGCAACTGATAGATGCCTCTCGTTCTTTAAAACACTCCGAAAGACTTTTGAGTGGAATGATGAATGTGAGAAGGCATTTTAAGAATTGAAGAAATACCTGGGAGCACCTCCATTATTATCCAGACCAGTGATGGGAGAAAGACTATACTTATATCTGGCAATTTCCAAAAATGCAGTGAGCTCGGCATTGATAAGAGTGAAAGATGGAGTGCAAAAACCAATCTATTACACTAGTAAGGCCTTACGAGGAGCAGAGATCAGATATCCAATGCTGGAAAAGTTAGCACTGGCGTTAATCGAAGCAAGTAGAAGGATGAGGCCATACTTCCAAGCTCATACTATAGTTATGTATACACACATGCCGTTAAGGCAAGCTCTGCACAAACCAGCGAAATCAGGAAGATTGATGTATTGGGCTATAGAATTGGGTGAATATGATATAATTTATGAGCCTAGATCGTCACTCAAAGGGCAAGCAATGGCAGATTTTATCGTAGAGTTCACCTATCCTGACACCTCCGAAGAGCAGAAATTGATTCTCGACCAGCCTGTGGATGTTACAGGACCATCAAATGTAAACCCCGACCAACTTAAATCGGTTGATGAGCAAAAGAAGATGGTCGACGAGCAGCAAGAATTTCTAGAGGATGACATAAAGAAGCATCAAATATTCCACCGAGTAACTTTGTCCGATCAAAAATTTGATGATGAAGTACCTATGTGGAATCTATATGTGGATGGCTCATCATGCACTAGAGGCGGTGGAGAAGGGATTGTTTTAAACACCCCGGATGGAATGGATGTAGAGTATGCTCTGCGTTTTCAATTTAAAGCTTCTAATAATGAGGCTATGATCGTGGGTCTCAGTCTAGCCAAAACTATGAAAGCGGAGCAGGTCGTCATATTCAGTGACTCACAGTTGATTGTAAATCAAATATTGGGAGCGTATGTAGCAAAAGGAGAATTAATGATCTAATATCATGCAAAAGCAATGGAGATTGTATCGAGCTTTAGCGTAGTACAGTTGATTAAAATACCAAGATTGGAGAATGTAAGAGCAGATGCCTTAGCTCGGTTAGCCTCAGCCACACGCACCAAGCTACGAAGAATAATCCCAATAAAAATTTTGGTTAATTGGAGCATTGACAAAGATCCGACAATGATCTTCATTGCCCTTGATTTAGGATCATCTTGGATGGATCCCATTAGAGCCTATATTGAAGAGGGGGCTCTGCCAAATGATAAACTCGCAGCCAAAAAATTATAGTTTAAAGTTGCTCGTTATGTATTGACTAATGGCATTTTATATAGACGAGGAATTATAGCAGGTTTGCAAAGATGTGTTCACCTTTCCGAGGTGAAAATTTTGATTGAAGAGGTCCATAAAGGGTCTTGTGGAGCCCATGTAGTAGGTCGAACACTCTTGCAAAGAATGATAACGCAAGGGTATTACTGGCTGACGATGAGAGATGAATGTGTAGCTTATGCCAAGAAATGTGATAAATGTCAACGTTTCTCCTCTATCCGAAGAACTCCCCAATCATTGCTAACACCCATCACATCTCTTTGGACATTCTCCATGTGGGGAATAAACTTGGTCGGGCCACTTCCAACGACCCGAGGAAGATTTAAATACCTCGTGGTCGCTGTGGATTATTTTACTAAATGGGTAAAAGCTGAGCCTCTTATTGATATGACATACGACAAGGTGTATCAGTTTATTTGGAAGAATATCATTTGTAGATATGGTCTTTCCCATGCATTCATCACAGATCATGGAACCCAATTTGACAATGAGGAGTTTGCTGCATATTGTCATCATTCAAACATATTGAAAACCCATTCTGCACCAAGCCATCCCCAGAGCAATGGACAAACTGAGGTGAAGAACAGAACGCTGCTGAATGGTTTGAAAAAATAATTGAACGATGCAAAGGCAAATTGGATTAATGAGCTACATTCTGTGCTATGGGATTATCGTACTACACCACAAGTAGCAGCAAGAGAATCTCCATACATACTGGCATTTGGAAGTGAAGTTGTCATACCGGCTGAATTGGGCCTACCCACACACAGAGTGCTGAATTTCAATTCTCCTATCAGTGATTAGATGAGGCTATTAGATCTAGATATGCTCGAATAAGTTAGAGAAGAAGTAGCAATCAAAATTGCTTCATAACAACAATGAACAACTCTGTTTTACAACAAGAGGGTAAAGAAGTGTAACTTAAAGGAAGGAGACTATGTGCTGAAGAAAGTAATTCAAAAGCAAAAAAAACTGGAAGCTAACTGGCATGGACCCTACAAAGTAACATAAATTGTTCGTCCAGGGACATATAGGATTGAAACATTGGAAGGAGAATAATTCAAGAATGCATGGAATGCAGAGCATTTACGCAAGTATTATCAGTATTTGGAATTCCTATGTAATGCAGTTTTCTTCAGAATGAATAAAGTGTTGAATGTTTTACCAAGTTTCTCTCTCTTTGTTGAAATTTTTCGGAGTATTAGTGCGACACTACACTACGCATCAAGTTCAAAAAAATCCATCAACTCCGATTGGTCAGTAAATTAATCTCCTCCAACTCCGGTTAGTCGGGAACAAAAATCCACCAACTCCGATTGGTCGATAAATTAAACTCCTGCAACTCCGGTTGGTCGGGAACAAAAATCCACCAACTCTGGTTGGTCGGTAAATTAATCTCCTCCAATTTCGGTTGGTCGGAAACAAAAATCCACCAACTCCGGTTGGTCGGTAAATTAATCTCCCCCAACTTCGGTTGGTCGGGAACAAATATCCACCAACTCCGGTTGGTCGGAAAAATCAATTTTCTCCAACTCCAGTTGGTCGAAAATCAATCTCTTCCAACTCCGGTTGGTCGGCAAATCAATTTACAATCAACTCAGGTTGGTTAAACTAAGCATGATCATGGGATGTAAGTCGTTTTCATTGCTTAGAATCAAAAACTGATAAGTCACTATAGTAAAAAATAAAACAGAATGGCATATCAAAATATGCATATATTCACAAACAAAGACATTTTACAAAATACTTTCAAACCAATGACAATTAAAATGCAAAGAAGACTAAAAATTTCTTCATTAAAACTAGAACAAATTACATATGATATAAATTAAAGATTACATGTGACATAAATGGAACAAATTATACTCTATAGGTTTCTTTCCCTCTGCCTTTGAAACAGGTTCTACCCCAGCAGGAGGATCATCTAACGCATAAGGGGAATTTATGAGGTTCAGATCTCGAAGCATCCTGACATTCATCACAGATGGCCTATCAAGCAAGTGCTCTGGGAGAGATATCTCGAAATTAGAATGAAGACTGTAGTCGCCGAGATACTTGGAGATTAAGCACTGGGGAATTGCCTGAGCAGGAATCCAGTTCATATCAATTATAAAAGGTGGCACGGGCAACTCGAGCAATTGAGGGTCATAATAATCCCATAGATAGTGGCCCTTCTCCAACTTTAACACCCCCAATGCATTCAACCATCCTTGCTTGTAACCCTTGTTATTTGACTGCTGGATCCGACCATCGAGATGACAAAGGGCTTCATTATATCCAGCCATCCAAAACTCTCTGGGATGTTTATGGAATTGGTAGGTCAATCTCTCCAGTTGCTCGTGGAGATTATTCACTAAAATTTCCTTATTCTCCAAAGCAGAACTTTAGGTAGAGAGCTGCTCGCTGAATGTCAGAATCTTTTTAGACATCTCTGATAAAGCCTGATTCTTCGCCATCAACTGGAATGCTTGATTCTCCAAGGCTGCTTGAGTTCTTGCCTCTTCAACAGTAATCCGAGCAGCCCTTGCTCGTCCCCGTGAAGACCTTGCTCGTTCGTGAGCAGAGGTGGAAGGTCCAATTCTTTTTAAAGTTTCCAACTCATCCCTTAAGTTGACATTTGTCGACCTCCAAGAAGGAGAAACCCTCAACATTGACAGGAACCAAGGCTCCCGAGGAAGACGCAGCAGACTTAAGTTGTTTTACTTCCTCCTGCAAGGCAATGTTTTCTTGCTCCAACAAGTTGGCGATATGCCTGTGCTCTTCGACCCAAAGTTTCAGAATGCTCTCTTTTTTCTCATAAGTGGAGATGAATTTATCATACCCTTTTTCAACACTTAACTATTGGTATTTCTTCTCGTACCCCAGGTGCAAAGGTGTGGAGGACTCTTTGTACTACTGCTGGAGTTCCTCGATAGTTCCTTGAAGGTCTTCAATCATCTCATAGTAAGCCACATTATTGGCTACTGCACAATTAAGCAGACCTTTCAGATACTGGTAGGCTTCAACTGCTCGTTCAGAAGCATCTGAACCCAGGATATCAATGATCTGAGCATCATTCAGATCTGCGTGACCAACCTTGAAGTAGTCATTGCATTTTTTCATCAGTTCTGTATCATGAGCTGATAAAAGCTCCATCCTGGCCATAAACTAGCAAAGAGAAGAGATAGAAGGAATTAATAAGAATGCAGATAGAGCAAGTAGAAGAAAAAGTCAAGATTAACAACCAAAAGTTTGAATTTTCATTTCATTATAAAATAAAATACAAAAGTCGAGGTTACATCCAATAAAGTGATAGAATAAACACCCAAACTACTCTACACCTTCTCTTTATTTCCTATAACTTCCTCAGGAGGTTTTGAGGAAGAGACTTGTTGCTCGGTGGACAAGAGTAGCTGCTCGGCAGGAGTTATGGTTGGTTGAGGTTGCTCGGAACACGTTTGAATAGCTGGAATAGAAAGGGCCTGATCTCCAATTATCATAGAGGATTCTTCTGAGGCATCTTTGTCCTCTTCTTCTTCTCCAAAAGAGGGATGAGGGCCATGAGTGTGTTGCTGAAATAATTCAGAACCTTCAGCAACTTTCATCTCTTATAGAGCTGCCACCTATCCATCCCTAAAGTATTTAAGGCTAGCGTATTCCATTTGTGAGGACATGGCAGCCAAACACTTATTCCATCCTTTGTCCAAACCTACGCTGAAGGATTTTTTAACAACCTTCTTTCTTTTTGCCTTCTCCGAGGAAGTCCTCTACCTAAGGAGTTCCTCGTCAACCCTCAACTTCTCTTCCACCTCCAATTTCTGGCGCCCAACTTCATGAAGTCTAACAACTTCCTCCATGGCAGATTTGAGTTTAACTTCCAGCTCCTTATTGCTCTGCTCAAGGACTTTGTTGCTCTGTTTAGACTCTGCCAATTTTTTTCCAGATCCTTGGAGTCATTCACCACCTGATTTCTTTCTTGCTTGATGGACTTGAGTTGCTTCTCCCAAGCAACTTTATCCTCTTCATACTTATGACAAGAGTCTTTTAAAGACTGATTCAGACCAACAAAAGCCTCCTCTACACCTCCCGAGGAGATTGAAGCCTTGCGAGCCTCATCCTTCTTCAGAATAGTGTTAAAACACGTTACCAGCTGAAAAAAGAAATAATTTTGAGTTAGTACAGGGACATAGCAGTGAAAAATGAGAATTCGGATTAATAATACTTACTAAGGCAATATTATGCGCAGCCAAGGTAGTGACCCTGTCATGAGAAAGAGTGTCTTCAATACCTTGGACCTCTGGGATAATCCAAGACTTCACCAAGCTCATAGCAGAGATCGGAGGAACAAAAGTGGGAATACCACCTTCAACATTTAAAGACTGAGAGATAACTTCTACTGGTTTCTCAAAAGAACTTTTCTTTAACCTCCTCGTAGGAGAAGGAACATTCTCAACCAAAGATGTTGTCTTAGTTGGTTATATACCGATAACCTCGCTTGGAGGAGAAACAGCAGCAACCTTGCTCGAGGCCATTGGGGGCTTATCCACAATTTTCTTGGCAACAACAGGAGGGGGTGCATCAATATTCCTTGTCCCTTCTTCCGGGGCACTTTGCTTATTTTTCTTTGCCTCAGAGGCAGACTTATCAAAGAAAGAAGGAACTTTTCTTGTCTTCATTATGTCACCAATAGTAATATTTGACTCTGAAGAGGAGCCTTCCACACTAGTATCAACAGCTGGTACTTGGCCAATGTCAACCACCACTGGACGAGCAGTAAAAGATGAAGTATAGCTCTTGTACTGCAACAAATAAGAGGCCGGTCTAATATGTTCCTCGGCAACAGATTGGTGCATACTCCAGATTTGCTTCAAGTGCTTTAAATTAACCTCTATCTCCTTTGGATATTTTCTTTTGCTGTCAACCGTAATGAACGAAAACAAATGTCAGTGAAACGTTTTATCAAACACAAAGAAACAAGATTTCAAAAAAACAAAAACAACCTATTCCATTGCCATAAGGGGGACACCTAGGACCCTGATATACAATATCTCCATTCAATGGAGCATGTTGCCAATTTTTCATAACAACCCCATGCTCAAAGTAATCCATATTGGCATATAGAAGATTGATGACTAAAGCCCTATTCAAAAAACTAGTTTTTAAATAAAAAGTACTATCGCTGACAACCCATTTGTAACAAAACATAATTTCTGGAATTCCTAAACGGTTTCCATGAATTTGATTTGACCTATGGACTCCATTAACTATTCTTGAAGTATTCGGTGCTATTTTTGCAGGAACAACGTCAAAATATTGACAGAACTCCAAACATAAAGGATTTGGAGGAAAAGAAAAGCCACATTCGGCCACAAAGAGACTTGGGAACAAATGTCCCTCAGCCAAAGAGAAATAGTAAGAAGGTTCAGAAAGTTCCTCCAAAATGACCCATGAAGGAATTGAAAATTCAGAAAAAAATTTGTCAAGCGATTCAACAACATAAACCATGATGATCAAAGCAAAATAAAAGAGAAGGAAGAAGATCTTACAGGAGAAGAGTGAACCAGTTGACAACGAATAAAGGAAAGAAACGATCGCACAAGATAGAGAAGAAATGAAAATTTCAAAGCCACAGATTTGAAAAGTGAAAGAAGATAGGATTTCTATCGCGTTTAAATACATTACCTCGGGAATAGAAAAGGCAATGATTACCAAGACAGACGTTTGGGTATTCGGCGTCTAAAAAGAAGAAAAGGGGCACAAAAAACGAAGCGGATGGAAATTCAAAATATTTATGAGGTATGATACTGTGCATTTAAAAAGAAGTTATATACAATGAATGCTTTTCTAAAAACCATACAAACCAAAAATCTAAGCAGCAGAATGTTCCATACTTTTCTTCAACATCAAACTACGAAACATTGGGGGCTTATGTTGATACTAAATTTAGTCTGCTGACATAAACCAATCACCTGAAGACAGGTGTAAGCTTACATGGCAAATACGAATACTCCAGACGAGAAACTCAAGTTCACCAAGAAACTAAGAATCCAAGAGGAAATCAGGGGCCCCGAGCAGCTCTTAGCGTGTCGAGCTACTTAGGCGGTCCGAGCAGCTTAAGCAGTCCGGGATACTTAGCGTACAACGCACCCAAATCAAGAGAATCAAAAGAAACGACCGCGCATTAAATCCCATTTATTATCATACAGATGTATATGTCTACTAGATGATAATGCATAGTCCTTTCATTTGTACATCCTCAATGATATAAATACATTGTAACCTCCTCATTAGCAGGGGACTTGGAATTTCTTGGTAAATCTAGTATCGAGAATTCTGCAAACAGTCAGCAATAACACAAATAGTGGACGTAAGCCATTCTTTCAAGGCTTAACCACTTTAAAAATCTTTTGTCTTATTTATTTTTATCTGTGATTAAAATAATTAGATCAAATCTAGTTTTTTACATCAACAATTAACATTTGACTTTTCATCCTTGACCATTTTATCAAATATATTAAAATCATCTTCATATATGCATATGAGCTAGGCACCACAACCTCCGACATAATAAACTTCGGAACTTAGCCCAATGGCCTTTAAAACCTTTAATTTTTCTATAAAATAATTAATTAATAAAATTGGTTACCAACAACAACAGTATTCTGCTCAATAAATTTTCTACAATGATAAGAAAAAGTCAACAATAAGTATTTCATTTGTAGAAATTGTGCAAAATACTATTGTTGTGGGTAATTATTTTTATTAATTTATTATTTTTATAGACAATTTGAAGGTTATTGGACTAAGTCACAAAGTTTATGATGCCGAGATACTCATGCACTGCACATATGCATCTATGAAGATGCCTTATATATATTTGATAAATTGGTCTAGGAAGAAAAGTTGAGTGTTGATACGGTGGATTTTTTTTGTAAATACCTCCCTTCATGTGGTGACAAGGTTGGAAAATCTCGGAGTAGTAGAGTTCTGCTAGCTAGAAAAAGTAAAGTAAATCTTTATAACTACAGTAATTTACCCCACTAAATTATACTGTTTGTTTGAAGAATTATTTTATAAAACTATTTTTGTTCTATTCTATTATTTGTATTATTATAAATTTCTATTATGTTTTGTCAACCTTTTGCATGGAATAATATCTTTTTTTTTTAATTACTAAACAGGAGTGGAGCGGTTGTTGAACAAGACATGAAACTTATCTTTGGATTTCCCTTTCATTATTCCTTCATATCTGATAATGTGAATTATGCCATTGCTCGTGAGTTTTTGTGATGTTTTGGAATGGTAAGTCTCTTCAACTTTGTCCCATTTACAATAGTTTATTTTAGAACAGTTTTGAGAAAAAGTAACTTATTTCGAAACATTTTAAAAGATTTTTCAAGAGAGTAATTTATTACAAAACAATGTTAAACATTTGTTTTCAACATTTTTATGAGAGTAATTTATTATGAAATAATTTTAAATGATTTTTTGTCCAATTTACGAAAAATGGTTTTTATCCCATTCTCCAAAACTCAGTTTTATTTGTTTAAAACTGAGTCTTTTTAAAAAACTTATTCTAAATCTAAATAGTTAAAACCTTTAAAAAAATAGTAATGCATCAAATGTGTAAAAATACATTTATTCTTTTTTTTTATTATTAATCATTTTTTAATAATGAATTAGTTCTAGGCATCTCGCCTTTAGCATCTGCTGTTTGGATCTGCAATTTACAAATTTGTTTTTGAGATATAAATCCTGGAAGATCAATTTAAAAAAAAAAACATATTTTGTGTTAAAACATATTCAACAAAAAAACATTCACTTCGGTTCAAAAAAATATATTCTAGATTCAAAAAAACAAATAAGTTCTAATTAAAGAAACAACGGACATATTAAAAAAATCCAATCACAATAAAGACGAAACATATCGAACATATCTGGAAATAAATAAGAAGTCATCTCTTTATTTTGGTTTCAAAATGTGTGCCAGATCTGTTTAAAAAAGAAATGAGATTTGATAAAACAAAACTTCGGTTGGATCAGAAATTAAATAGCCACAAAAAAAATCAAACGTATTAAAAAAAATGCTGAGAGATCTCGATAAATTCAGATATGTAAATTGTAGATCCAAAAGATCAGCATTTGTAAGGAACATATCAGATCTTAAAATATGTAGGCAAAATCGTTTTATACATAGACGTACTAAGGTGACAAATATAAACAATATCCAAAGAAATCAGTTGTGAGGATGCGAAAAAAAACACAGTTCCGTAAAAACACGGACATATGGACAAATTTTAAGACACAATAAATCTACACGGACAAATCGAAAGGATAAATAGAAAATAATTATGGATCTAATGCTCAATTAAACATAGAATACAAAAGAAATGAAGATTCGAGCATACCAAAAATTCAAATAGCCAAACACATTCACCAATGGGTTGCATTTCACCCTTCCTTTGCCAAAAGGATGATGGCAGATCGTGTAACAAATCAGATCAAGAATAAGATCACAAATTGGTTGCGTTTCAACCTTGTTGGTATCCATATCACTGTCTAAGTTAGAGAGATACGCAAAATCTATTATACTCTCTAAGTTCGAGTATTAGGGTTTTAAAATTGTGTGGCTTAGATTGATTCTTTGGACTTATTCTAAGATATGCTACTGAGATCATTTGATTTTAAAATGAATCAGATGCAACTAACCTCGCCTAAACTCATAGTCGAGGTGACCAGAAGCCTGTCAACCACCAGTTAGGCCGTTACTCAGAAGGTCAGCCCCAGCAGACATTGCAGCTATCTCATACACCAACCTCGGTTGGGAATCAGCCGAGGACATCAAGGAATCATGGGTTTTGGCTTAAGCCAACGTTAAAAATCATCAGTTGAGGTCAGTAATGTTACATGGGGATCAATCATCTTGTAAAGTAATCATCGGTCTAGGCCGACGTTACAATTATACATACCTAACCTTGGCTAGCCTTGCTGGCCGAAGTCCTTATGAATAATGTAGGAGCAAAGCAACAATTGGACTTCACTAACCTCGTACTCTGTTAGGCCGAGGTTGCACCAATCAAAGAACTCCGAGCATCTACAGGCATATACATGGTTTGGTACACGTGGACAAATCTATTGTAACTGAACCATTCCCTCCACGTGAGGGAATATTTAGGTCATTATTGTTTACTTACGATCAGCCAGGTGTCATCCTTACGCTGGTTAGATCTTCATGCACATGCTCATTGCATGCTTAGGGGGTACATTACACCCCCTAAACACTATATATAGAGGTCATCCTCTACCTTGTAGAGGATATCAAAATATAAACCTTAGCCAAAACTCTATTGCATGTACAGTAGAGCGAGAAAGAGGAGTGATTGTATTACTAAGGACATTAGAGCCTCATTTGATAGTGATATTCACACTCACTTGCACAGTGGATATGGGCAATTTTCGAACCACTTAAATTGTTGTGTTCATCCCATTCTCCTCATCTCCTACTATATATATATACTCTTGTGTTTCCATTGTTATCACTTGTTTATGCTTGTCAACACCTTATCTAGTGGTGCTGTTTCCAGCATCATCAGTTTTGGAACTATCTCTGGGAACGAGAAGATTCATCGCTTCGTTTCCTAGCTTAAGCTCACCGGAGACTCTGGTGGTGAACCAGGCCTCACCCTTCATGTGAAGCTGTTTCACCATTGAAATAGGTCCTTTAAGGTATTTAAGCTTTCTCATATTTCCATTATAAGCTCTTTAGCCCTAACATATGTCACCAGAGTTACCACCACCTACTCCACCATCTAGCATTGGAGGACCAAGTTCCAGCCAAGCACTACCCCAGTCCGAGATGGTTGAGGTGGAAGCAACCTTGAGGTCGTTGGCTGCAACACAGTAAGCAATAAAGGAGAAGTTTGCCCAGCTAAGCCAAAATATAATGAGGCCACTGGGATCTCACCGGAAATGATTACTCCGGAGACTGTTCAACCACATCTAGAGGCCAAGGGACCACCCTAGGCACCACGAAAGGACCAACCCACACCTCAACGGAGGAGGGACATTGCTGACCCTAGGCATTTGCATCTGGGGAGGCAAGGAAACCCTTGCCCTGAGGATAGGTACAATGATATCGAAGAAGATGATGCTCCAGCAGACTGCTGGGAGCCATATGAGGTTTCAGACAACACAATATGACCTCTACAGTAGAGCCGAGGTTATCGAGCAAGAATGGTCGAGGTTGGTGATGCCCGGCCTAGAGGATCAGCTTTTTATCGCTTGAGTAGAGGGTCGGCCTGTGAAAGGCTTGACCCAGTTAATGATTCGAGGTAGAGGTTATCCAAGTTGAGAAGTGCAGTTGGCTCTTAGAGGGGAGATGGTGAACATTAGCCTCGCCATGTCCAACCCCTATATGGCTGACACTGTGGCCAAGAGGTCAACAGTAGATGTTGTGCTGCGGCTGGGGAACCCTCAGTCCACCCCTTGGAGGTGGCTGGGGACAATCTTGGCCAGGCCGACATTGCTAAACCATGGAATGAATCCATCCAATAGCTGGAAGAGAAGATATGGAACCTCATCAAAAGTCGGGACCCACTGTAAAAGGGGTTCTCAATGGGCTCCCCATTTGTGGTATGAATAGTGAACTTCCCAACCCCTACCAAATTCAAACCACCTAGGGTGTCTCCCAAGTATGATGGAAGTACCAACCCTATACATCATATTGAGATGTATCAATCTGTAGCAGACATTTATTCAATCCCTGATGAGATGAGGTGTCGAGCTTTTTCAAGCACTTTGAAAGGGACCGCGTACATTTGGTTCACTTCCCTCCCTAAAAATTATATGGAAAACTTTAAAGGTTTGGCTGAACGGTTCATACATAACTTCTGTTTTGGGGTATGACCCCAGAAGAAGACAACCCATCTACTCTATGTAAAACAAAGCAAGAATGAGGGCATCAGAGACTACATTGCAAGATTTAACAAGGAAAAGTTGGAGGTTGAAGGCTACGCAAAGAATATTACTATGACAGCCCTTATAGGAGGATTGCAGAAAGGGAAGTTACTTTGGAAGCTTGGTGAAGACCCTCCAAAATCCATTGTTGAGTTGTTAGAAATAACTGATAGTGTTATGAACGCTGAAGAGGCAATGGCCGCAAAGTATGAGGATAAAAATGAAACTAGCAGTGGAAAATTCCAAAGGAAGAAGGATGGAAGAAGAGGGCTGCAGATGACAAGTTTGCACACTACACTCCTCTAACTATGAGCTGCTAATAGATGCTCAATGAAATAAAAAATGATCGGTCCCTGAGATGGCCGAAGAAGCTTAAGGCACTTCCGCATAAAAGGAATAAGAACCTATGGTGATAGTTCCACCAAGACCACGGTCATCTGACTGAAAACTGCTTTGCCTTGAAGGATAATATTGAGAAGATGTTGAATTCTGGAAAGCTCAGGAAGTATGTGGATGGTAGAGCTTCTAAAAGGGGAAGAGATGAACCTAAAAAGAATAAAATTGACATGTATCGGGAAGATGCCCCAACTAGAAGAGATGAGGACTCATATGATGATGATGATGACCCCAACCTCCCACCAAAAGATGACAATGTCCCGATGAAGATGGTTGGTATGATCTCCTTTTGTGTTAACACCATCTGTGGAGGACTAGAAGGGTGCGACTCAGAGGTAGCCGACCGCAAGGCTCATGTGGCAGAGGCTAAGTCAGTGAACAAAGTAGAGGTTGTGAAATTAGCATCTTCAGAGGTTAAATAGAAGAGAAGGAAGGTAGATATGGATACTCTTATAGTTGGATTCTCCCGACTTGATTTCAAAGGTATCCTGACTCCACACGATGACCCTTTAGTAATAACCACAAGGGTGCATGGATATGAGCTACAGAGAATCCTTGTTAATGGGGGAAGCTCAGTAGATGTAATGTTATGTCCCTGTTTAAAGAGCCTAGGCCTCAGAAGAGCTAGGATTGGCCCTTATCATCACCCTTTAATAAGTTTCTGTCCAGAAAAGATTCATCCATTGGGTATGTATGAGATGGATGTAAGAATGGGAGATGAGTAGCCTGAGAGGTTGACCAGAAAAATCAATTTCTTTATGATGGATGAGAACGTCTTCTTAGCCTACAACCTCATCATAAGAAGAGTAGCCCTCAAAGAATTTGAGGTCGTGCCTTCAACAGTTCACTAAATACTGAAATTCCCTACCGCCTATGGGGTAGGGGAAGTGCAAGGTGACCAAAAATTGGCACGTGAATGCTACTTCAACTTCAAGGAAGAGAGAGAGGCCCATAAGAAGGTAACAACCACTTACAACATCAACACCCTTGACCCTAGAGATGAGACAAAGCTCAAAAAGGGAGAGGCCGACGAAGAGGTAGAATCCATCATCCTTAATGAGGACGAGATGAAAAAAACTGTCCAAATAGGTAAAGCCCTAAGGCCTGAGATCAAGGAAGAGCTGGTGAAGTTTTTGAGGAAGATACAAAGCATTTTTACCTGGAGCCACGCAGACATGCCTGATATTGATCCTATGGTCATGTGCCATAAGATCAATGTCATAGAAGACGCTAAGCCCATCAAATAAAGGAGGAGAGTATATTCGAGAGAGAAATATGACGTTATCAGAGGAGAGGTCAGAATGCTTGAAGAAGCCAAGTTCATCAGGGACTTCATAAATCCCGAGTGGTTGTCCAACGCAGTCATAGTGCCAAAGGCAAATAGGAAATGGAGGATGTGTGTAGACATCACTGATTTAAACAAGTCTTGCCCAAAAGAAAGTTTCCCCTTGCCTGGTATTGATTAGATGGTGGATGCCACAGCTGGGCATTATCTTATGAGCTTCAGGGATGATATTCCGGGTATAATCAGATCTTCATGAACCCTAAAGACTTAGAGAAGACATCGTTCGTCATAGATAAAGGAACCTATTGTTATAAGGTCAGGACCTTCGGACTGAAGAATGCAGGGGATACTTACCAACTTCTTGTAAATAAGATGTTTGAAGATAAAATAGGCAAGTCCATGGAAGTGTATGACATGCTGACGAAGAGCCTAAAGGCCGACACTCACATAGCCAAACTTGAAATTTTTTTTGACACCATAGATAGATATAGGATGAAGCTCAATCTAGCCAAGTGTGTCTTTGGGGTAGGAGCTGGAACGTTTCTGGGATTCATCATCAATTAGAGAGGGATAAAGGCTAACCACGAGAATATCAAGTCCCTACTAAAAATAAAGACACTAAGAACCATCAAAGACGTTCAGAGGTTAACCAAAAGAGTTTTTGCACTGAATAGGTTCATCTCTAGAGCTACGGACAAGTGTCTTCCTTTTTTTAAAGTTCTTAGAAAGGCTTTCAAATGGGATGAGGAATGCGACAAGGCTTTTAAGGAGATCAAGTACTACCTCAGATCCTCTCTACTCCTGTCATGGCCCATTCTTGGGGAAAGGTTGTACGTATATTTAGCTGTTTCAGAATCAACCATTAGTGCAACCATAGTAAGAGAAGACGATGGGGTGCAGAGGCCAGTATACTTCAACAGTAAAGCTCTTCAAGGGTCTGAACAGAAGTACCCTTGAATGGAAAAATTATCTTATGCTTTGATACACGCTTCTAGGAAGATGAAGCGATACTTTCAAGCTCACTCTATGGTTATTCTCACTGATTCCCCACTCAGACAGGTCCTCCATAAGCCTGAAAATACAGGCAGGTTGATGACCTAGGCCATCGAGTTGGGGGAGTATTACATTATTTATCAACCTAGAGTTTCCATCAAAGGGCAGACACTTGTAGACTTTGTAGTAGAGTTCACCTGGGAAGAGGTTGAGATTAAAATTAGTCAAAGAGCTGTTGAGGAACCAAACAGATGCTTCTTTCGCGATCTGAAAGAGGTTGGGGCAAGCAGACCCAGAAAAAGTGTAGTTGAGAATGAGGAAGGCAGGTACCTCTTCAAGTAAGGAAACCTGTCATAGGAGAACTTCTCTTCAAATGAAGATATTTGGAACCTCTTCGTTAATGGGTCATCTTGTGAACACGGGAGTAGAGCAGGGCTGATAGTGTCAGCACCGGATGGTACCGACATTAAATATGTGTTGAGGTTCAACTTGAAGGCTTCAAATAATGAGTCAGAGTATGAAGCATTGATAGCAGGTCTCACTTTTGCAAAAGCCCTTAGTGTTGGATGACTCCTAGTCCACATTGACTCAAGGTTAGTGGTCAACCAAATTCTTGGGGTATATGAGGCCAAAGATGAAAGGATGGCCAAATACCTGAAGAAGGTGAGAACAATGCTAAAAGGCTTCAAGGAGGTGAAGATGAAGAGGATACCTCGGTAAGACAATAGTAGAGCCGATGAACTCACTAGGTTGGCCTCAACAATGAGGACAGATATAAGAAGAACAGTACCAGTCAAAATTTTGCTCAAGCCAACCATCGAAGAAGAAGAGGTTGCCAGAAGTTGCCTCAATCTGAATATGGGTGCCTCATGGATAGACCTACTCATCAGATACATCAGACAAGGAGAGATTCCAGAATCAAAATTGGAAAGGAGAAAGCTGAGGTTCAGGGCTGTTAAGTTCTCAATTATAGGAGATGTCTTGTATAAGTAGGGGTTCCTCCTCCCTCTCCTTAGATCTGTCCACCCTTTAGAGGTTCCTCATGTGTTGAAAGATGTACATGAGGGATCCCTATCAAGTCACATAGGAGGGAGGACTCTAGCTAAGAGGATAATTAGTCAGGGGTACTAGTGGCCGACCTTGGTCAAAGATGCAGTTGCTTATGTGAAGAGATGCGACAAGTGTCAGAGATTCTCTACCATCCCTCACCAACCTCATCAGCCTATGACATCAATTAGCTCACATTGGCCATTTGCAGTATGGGGTATTGACTCAGTAGGACCTTTGCCAAGAGCTGCAAATAACTATCGATTCTTAGTGGTGGCAATTGACTACTTCTCTAAGTGGGTAGAGGCTGAGCCGATGATCACGATTACGGAAGAAAAGAACTTCCAGTTCATCTGGAAGAACATCATATACAGATATGGCCTTCTAAACACCCTCATCTCAGATAATGGAAGCCAGTTAAAGAATTCTTCCTTAGAAAAATATTGTGAAAGAGTGGGGATCAATCAGTTCTTCTCTTCTCCTGGCCGACCCCAGGAAAATGGTCAAACAAAGGTCACGAACCGAACAATCCTTGATGGGATTAAGAAGAGGTTGGAAGAGGCCAAAGGGAGATGCACAGAGGATGTATATGCAGTGCTATGGGCCTACATGACGACAACAAGGACATAAACATGAGAGACTCCTTTTATGATAGCTCATAGTTTAGAATTTATCATCCCTACAGAAGTAGGACTCAGTACCCATAGAGTTTAGGCCTATGACCCTCAGAAGAATGGGTAAGAAAGAAGACTTGGATTGGATTTTATTAAAGAGAGAAGTGAAGATGTAGAGATCAGACAGGTAGCCTACCTGTAGAGAACAATAAAGTTCTACAACCAAAGGGTGAAATCAAGACCTATAGCTGTGGGAGACCTAGTCCTAAAGAAGACGTTGCATAAGGAAAATAAGCTCCACCCGAACTGGAATGGTCCTTATAGGGTGGTTGATGAGGTGGTGCCTGGTACTTATCGGCTAGAAAATCTCGAAGGGGAACCTTTTTCCAATCCTTGGAATGCTGACCACTTAAAGAAATATTACATATGATGTTGCAGTTGTTTCTTTGTAATATATGTATCATTTTATGAACAGGAAATATTACGTCATAATCTGATGACCTCAAACCTTAAACATCATTAATTTGGTGAAAATTATGAAGTGAAACATCATATTATGGTGATCTCAGACCTTAAACATCATTAATTTGGTGGTAAATTAAGAGGTGAAACATCACATTATGGTGACCTCAGGCCTTAAACATCATCAATTTGGAGGTAAATTATGAGGTGAAACATCATAATTTGATGACCTCGGACCTTTAACATCATTAATTTGGTAAAACATCATATTATGATGACTTCAGACCCTCAACACCAGTTTGGTGAAAATTGCGTAACATCATCATATGATATCCTCAGACTTTAAAAATAACATGTAAGAGAAGACATTCACGGAAACAAGAAACATAATATGAATAAGAGGGTATTAATGATTACAATACAAATCAAATGTACCAAGATGCCATCAGGGCTAAGAAAGTTAGAGGTACAAGACAAGGAAAGAAAAATTACAAAATATTCACAAGGAAAGGCCTATGTATCTGTAGCCGCAGTCGTTTCTTCTAGGAAGGCTCGGCTGTGTCGTCCTGAGGATTAACATCTTCGGTCCAGGCGACCGCTAATGTAGCGTTCTGAGCAGGAGTAGCATCCGCCTCCTCAACCTCTTATAAGGCCTGAGCAAACAGGGGGTCACTAAAGCCTAGACCCTCAAAGTCTGAGGCAGTCAAACTCCCTGAATCCTTTTCCTTAGAGGCAACTCACTTGCTAGTTGCTTTGATACCTATTTCAAGGTATTCAAAGCCAAAACTGATGAACTCATCAGAGACCTTATAATCCATAATAATCTTCTCTGATGCGTCTTCTAAAAAAGCCTTAACAGCTGCAGCCACCTTAGCCTGAAGAGCATCGTCCTTAGCCTTCAGAACCACTTCATAGTCCTTCTTGAGCTTGGCCATATCCCCGTCTCTCTGCAAGACCTCCTTCTTTAGCTTGTCGACCTCTCTCAGCTCTTCCTTCCGACAATCAACCTCTGCATTAAAAAAAGCTTGGACTTTCAGAGCCCTTCCCTATTAGGGGCATTATCTTTGGAGTACAGTCCGCAAAACGATGCATGGAGAAGATACCCTACAGTGGAAGGTCATATGTGATATGCCCTATATGTACCCAACAGCTCACAAACACTAACCTCGGCCAAGAAAATGGCCGAGGTCACAAGGGCCCCAGATTGGCAACCAGCGATCTTGTCCTAAGCAAGGTCGGCCATGGCCGACGTTACTAGTTGCCTCATAGTCAGACAACAACTGAGGTCTTCATGATCCATGGGGAAGTTATTCATCAGGTCGTCCAGAGCTGACATCATGTTTAACTCATACATCAACCTCGATTGGGTATAAGACAAGGAAGTAAGGACTACACCATCATAACCAACCTCGGCTGAGAATCAACCGATGTTCCGAACTACTCCTACATAAACCCGACCCAGGCCAATGTTATAACTCCACTGTCTTACCTAGACTTTCTTACTGAGTCGCGACCATCATGTATAATCTCAAATTGGGAAACAGCCAAACTTCACAAACCTCGTACTCTTCCAGGCCGAGGTTGGTACCAATTGGAGACAGGCGAGCCTTTACTCGCATATGTGTGGGTGGGAACACGTGTACTAAAATTAGTTGTAACAAATTAATCCCCTTATGTGGGGGAATATTTCATCATCATTATCTACATGTGACAGTGACAAATGTCTTCATTAGATTGGCTAGATCAACAAACACATGCTCATGGCATGCATGGGGGGTGCATTACACCCCCCACACACTATATATGCTTGCCTTATCCTACATAGAGGGGGATCTGAAATTACAACCCTAGCTGAAACTCTATATAAATATACAATAGAGAGAGAAAGATTGAGAGATTGTATCCATGACTATTAGTGCCTTATTCCAGTGACCTTACTAATTCACTTTCACAGTGGACGTAGGCCTAATTGGCTGAACCACTTATACAATGATGTTCATCCTTTTCTACTTACCTCCTTCTACTATATATTCAAATACTCTTATATATCCATTGTTAACATTGAATTGAGCTTACGAACACCTTGAAGGGTGGTGCTGTTTCCAACATCATCATTTTGGTACCGTCTATGGGAAACGAGAAGCTGTCTTTTCCTCTTTTTCTGCCTAACCTCATCGGAGACTTTGGTGATGAACCAGGCCTCACCCCTTGCGTGGAGTTGTTTCACCATTGAAAGAGGTCCTTTAAGGTATTAATCTCAAAAACTACATAAGATCTTTAGTGTTAACATATGGCACCGTAATTACCACCGCCTCTTCCATCGCCTGGTGCTGGGGGGCCTAGTTCCAGCCAGGCACCGCCTCAGTCCGAAATGGCGGAGGTGGCAGCATCCTTGAGGTCTTTGGCTGCAATGTAACAAGCAATAAAGGAGCAATTTGCACAACTCAGTCAAAATATGATGAGACCACCTGGGGTCTCACAGGAGATGATTACTCCGGCGGTTGTTCAGCCCCATCCTGAAGTGAAGGGATAACCCCAGGCACCGCAAAAAGACCAACCTACACCCCAAAGGAGGAGGGACATTACTGACCCTAGGCATTTACGCCTGGGGAGGCAAGGACACCCTTTCCATGAGGATAGGTACGGCGATTTGGAGGCGGAGGATGTTCCAAAAGATTGTTGGGAGCCGAATGAGGTTTCAAATAATACAGTTCGTCCTATCCAAAAGAGCCAAGGTTGTGGAGGCAGAAGAGGTGAATAAGCCCAATAAAGAGGATCAACTTTTGATTGATTGAGCAGAGGGTCAGCCTTTAAAAGGCTCAGCCCAGTAAATGATCTAAGGCAAAGGTTATCAAGGTCGAGAAGTGCAGCCGACTCACAAAGGGAAGAGGGGCAACGTCGACCTCATCAAGGCCGACCTCATATAAGACGATGAAGAGACCAAAAAGAGGTCAACAGCCGACGTTGTGTTGTGGCTGGGGACAACCTCAGCCAGGCTGATATTGTGAGGCCATGGAACGACTCCATCCAACGTCTTGAAGAAAAGATATGAGATCTCATCAAAATTCGGGACCCGCTGTAAAGAGGTTTCTCAAAAGGCTCCCCATTAGTGACTAAGATAGTGAGTTTTTCAACCCCTACCAAGTTTAAACCGCCCAAAGTGTCTCCCAAGTATGACGATAGCACCAACCCTGTACATCATATTGAGATGTACGAGTCAGCGGTGAACATTTATTCAATACTAGATGAGATGAAGTGATGAGCCTTCTCCGAGACTTTGACGGGAGCAGCACACGTCTGGTTTACTTCTCTTTTGAAGAATTCAATTGAGAACTTTAAGGGCTTGGCTGAATAATTCATTCACAATTTCTATTTTGGGGTAAGACCTCAATAGAAAACCACCCATCTGTTATATGTCAAGCAAGGCAAGAACGAGAGCCTAAGAGACTACATCGCCAGATTCAACAAAGAAAAAATTGAGGTGGAAGACCACGAAGAGAATATAGCCTTGATCGCCCTCATAGGAGGTCTTTAGAAAGGGAAGTTATTATGGAAACTTGCGGAACACCCTCCCAAGTCCATGGCAGAGCTATTGGAAACTACGAGGAGGGTCATGAATGCTGAAGAGGCCATGGCCGCAAAGTACGAGGATGAGAATGGCGGTAGCAGCGGGAAGTTCCAAATAAAGAAGGACGGAAAGAAGAGGTTAGTTGACTACAAGTTCACACACTATACCCCTCTAACTGTGACCTACGAACACATCCTCAATGAGATTAATAATGGCTAGTCTCTGAAATGGACAGAGAAACTAAAGGCTCCTCCGCATAAGAGGAATAAGAACTTGTGGTGTGAGTTCCACCAAGACCATGGTCATGTTACAGACAAGTGCTTCGCCTTAAAGGATGATATCGAGAAGATGTTGAAATTCGAAAAGTTGAGGAAGTATGTTGATGGCAAGGCTCCTAAGAGAGGAAGAGATGACCCTAAAAAGAAGATAAATGACAGATGTCGTGATGATACCCCAGTAAGAAGAGACGATGACTCGGATGGTGAAAGAAAAGCTCATGTAGCAGAGGCCAAGTCAATGGACAAACTAGAAGTGGTAAATCTGACATTTTCTGAAACCATACAGAAGAGAAAGAATGTGGATATGGACACTTTTATAGTCGGGTTCTCCTGACTTTACTTCAAAGGCATCCTAGCTCCGCATGATGATCCTTTGGTAATCACAATGAGAGTGCATGGATGCGAGGTACAGAGAATTCTCATAGAAGGAGGAAGTTCAGCAGATGTGATGTTCTGGCCCTACTTCAAAAACCTAGGCCTTAGCAGAGCTAGGCTGGTACCCTATCATCATCCGTTAATGGGATTTATCGGCAAAAAGGTCCATCCGTTAGGCATGTATGAGATGGACGTGCGAATGGGCGACGAGTGGCCTAAGAGGTTGACCCGGAAGATCAATTTTTTCGTTATGGATGAAAACGTCTTCTCGGCCTATAACCTCATCATAAGAAGAGTAGCCCTTAAGGAGTTTGAGGCCGTGCTATCGATGGTCCACCAGATGCTAAAATTCTCGACCCCCTATGGGGAAGGGGAAGTGCAGGGTGACCAGACCATAACACAAGAATGCTACTTCAACTCGGTGGAAGATAGTGAGGCCCATAAGAGAGCAACTACCACGTATATCATTGGTACACTTGACCCTAGACATGAAACGAAGTTGAATAAAGGAAATGCCACGGAAGAGGTAGAATCCATCATCCTCGATGAGGATGAATCGAAAAAAACCATCCAGTTCGTCAAGGCCTTAAAAGAAAAGATTAAGGAAGAGATGATAAACTTCTTGAAGAAGAGGCAGAGTGTCTATGCTTGGAGCCACGCGGACATGCCTAGCATCAACCATGAGGTCACGTGCCACAAACTCAACATGACTAAGGATGCTAGGCCAATCAAACAAAGACGAAGAGTTTACTCTAGAGAGAAGTACGACGTCATCCAGGAAGAAGTCAGAAAGTTGGAAGAGGATAAGTTTATCAGGGAAGTCATATATCCAGAGTGGTTATCAAATGCAGTCATTGTGCCCAAAGCCAATAGAAAAAGGAGGATGTGCATAGATTTTATCGACCTGAACAAGTTTTGCCCAAAAGACAACTATCCCTTACCTCGGATTTATCAGATGGTAGACGCCATTATAGGGAATAAGCTCATGAGCTTCATGGATGCATATTCAGGCTATAACCAGATCTTCATAGATGCTGAAGACTCAGAGAAGACAGCCTTCATCACTGACAAAGGGACATATTGCTACAAGGTTATGCCCTTTGGCTTGAAAAATACGGGGGCGACGTATCAACGTCTTGTGAATAAGATGTTTGAAAATCAAATAGGCAAGACTATGGAGGTGTATGTAGACGATATGTTAACGAAGAGCTTAAAGGCCTGCACTCACGTGACGAACCTAGAAAATACCTTCGATATTATGGAATTGTATAGAATGAAACTTAATCCTGCGAAGCGTGTCTTCGAGGTAGGAGCTGGGAAATTTCTTAGATTCATTATCAATCAGAGGGGAATAGAGGCGAACCCTGAGAAAACCAAGGCTTTGCTTGACATGAAGACACCAAGAAGTATCAAGGACGTTCAGAGGCTCACTGGAAGAGTAGCTGCATTCAACAGATTTGTTTCCAGAGCGACAGACAAGTGTCTTCCATTCTTTAAGGTGCTTAGAAAGGACTTAGAATGGGATAAAGAATGTGATGAGGCTTTTAATCAACTCAAGTCGTACCTCGGATCTCCCTTGCTCTTATCTCGGCCCTTAGTGGGAGAGAACTTGTATGTTTATCTTGCAGTCTCTGAATCAGCTATAAGTGAAGCCATAGTACGGGAAGACGTTAGGGTCCAAAGGCATGTATACATCAATAGTAAGGCCCTTCAAGGGTCTGAACAGAATTATCCTCGGATGGAAAAGTTAGCCTATGCCTTGATACATGCTTCTAGGAAGATGAAGCCCTACTTTTAAGTCCATTCTATGGTCATCCTCACCAACTCCCCACTATGACAGGTCCTCCACAAACCTGAGAAGTCGGGTAGATTGATGACATGGGCCATTGAGTTGGGAGAGTATGACCTTACTTATCAACCCAGGGTGGCCATTGAAGGGCAGGCACTTGTAGATTTTATTACTGAATTCACATGGGAAGAGGCCGAGGTTAAAAACAACCTAGAGATTGCAAAGGGAGCAAATAGTAACATCTTCCGAGACCTAGAAGAGGTCGTGTCCAAAAGTGCCAGAAACGGAATAGTCGATAATGTGGAAGACCGGTACCTCTTCAAGCAAGGAATCATGTTAGAAGGGAGCTTCTCATCAGTTAAAGATATCTGGAACCTCTTTATTGATGGGTCTTCTTATGAAAGTGGAAGCGATGCAGGGCTAATACTTTCAGCTCCGGATGGTACCAACGTTGAATATTCCCTAAGGTTTAAATTCAAGGCATCAAATAACGAGTCAAAATATGAGGCCATGATAGCAAGCCTCTCCTTGGCAAAGACCCTTAGAGTAAGATGACTCCTACTTCATAGTGACTCAAGGTTAGTTATTAACCAAGTATTGGGGGTTTATGAGGCCAAGGATGAAAGGATGGCCAAATACCTAAAGAAGGTAAGAATGATATTAGAAGGTTTCGAAGAGGTAAAGATGAAGAGAATACCTCAACAAAACAATAGCCACGCAGATGCACTAGCAAGGTTGGCTTCAGCAACAAGGATATACATCAGAAGGACCGTTCCAGTTGAGATCTTACCCAAGGCAACCATTGAATAAGAAGAGGTTATTAACCCTTGCCTCAATCTGAACCTAGGGGACTCATGGATGGATCCCCTTTTCAAATATATCAGAGAGGGAGAACTACCGGAATCAAAGCTAGAAAGGAGGAAACTAAGGTACAGAGATGCAAAGTTATCAATAATAGGAGACGTCCTATATAAGAAGGGATTTCTATTACCTCTCCTCAGATGTGTTCATCCCATAGAAGTTCCCCCCATCCTACAGGAGGTACACGAGGGTTCTTGCTCCAGTCACATAGGAGGAAGACCTTTGGCCAAGAGGATTATTACGCAAGGATATTGGTGGCCGACCTTGGCCAAGGACGATGCAACCTACGTGAAGAGGTGTGACAAATGTCAAAGATACTCCACAATCACCCATCAACCTCATCAGCCTATGACGTTGATCAGGTCCCCTTGGTCATTTGCAGTATGGGGGATTGACTTGGTGGGACCCCTGCCAAGGGCTACAAATAATTACCGATTTTTGATAGTTGCCATTGAATACTTCTCTAAATGGGTAGAGGCCGAGATGATGATCATGATTACAGAGCAAAAGACCTTCCAGTTTATCTGGAAGAACATCATATGCAGACATGGCCTTCCAAACACCCTCATCTCGAACAACGAAACCCAGTTCAAGAATTCTTCCTCAGAAAAATATTGCGAAAGAGTTAGGATAAAGAAATTTTCTCTTCTCCTGGCCGACCTCAGGCAAACGATCAGATCGAAGTCACAAATAAAACAATCCCCGCGGGATCAAGAAGGGGTTAGAAGAAGTTAAGGGAATATGGACTGAAGAGGTTTATGTTATGTTATGGTCCTACAGGACAACGGCTAGGACGCTAATGGGGGAATCGTATTTAATGTTATCACATGTCTCATAAGTCATCATACCGACAGAGGTAGGACTCCCCACTCACAGGGTTCAGACCTATGACCCTGAGAGGAATGTGGAGGAGAGAAGACTTGACCTAGATTTGATCGAAGAGATAAGGGAAGACGCAGAGATCAGACAAGGAGATTACCAGCAGAGAATAGCAAAGTTCTACAATCAAAATGTAAAATCAAGACCCATAGCCGTAGGAGACCTAGTGCTGAAGAAGACGTTGCAAAAGGCAAACAAGCTTCACCCAAATTGGCATGGTCCTTACAAAGTGATTGACGAGGTTGTACCCGGGACCTACAGGCTCGAAAACCTTGAAGGGGAACCTTTCTCCAATCCTTGGATTGCTGATCAGCTAAAAAGTATTACATATGATGTTGTAAGAGTTTCCGTATAAATGTATCATCTTATGAAGAGATCATTAATGAGAAGATCAGTTCCCGTGTCAATTCTTGGTTCATTATGCTCTGATGGTAGAATTTATGAGGGTAACATCTTAGTTGATGGCCTCAGACTTTATAACATCATAATTTTGTGACAAGTTCTGAGGTGAGACATCATACTTGGATGACCTCAGACCTTATAACATCATAATTTGGTGACAAGGTCCAAGGTAAGACATCATACATGGATGACCTCAGACCTCAAACATCATTAATTTGGTGAGAAATTATTTATGAGGATATCATCTTAGTTGATGACCTCGGACCTTATAACATCATAATTTGGTGACAAGGTCGGAGGTGAGACATCATACTTGGATGACCTCAGACCTTAGACATCATCAATTTGGTGAAAAATTATTTATGAGGATAACATTTTAGTTGATGTCCTCGATCCTTATAACATCATAATGTGGTGACAAGGTCTGAGGTGAGACATCATACTTGGATGACCTCACACCTTAGACATCATTAATTTGGTGAAAAATTATTTATGAGGATAACATCTTAGTTGATGACCTCGGACCTTATAAGATCATAATGTGGTGACAAGGTCTAAGGTGAGACATCATACTTGGATGACCTCAGACCTTAGACATCATTAATTTATTAGTAAAAAATATTTATGAGGATAACATCTTAGTTGATGACCTCGGACCTTATAACATCATAATTTGGTGACAAGGTCTGAGGTGAGACATTGTACTTGGATGTCCTCAGACCTTAGACATCATCAATCTGGTGAAAAATTATTTATGAGGGTAACATCTTAGTCGATGACCTCAGACCTTATGATATCATAATTACGTGACAAGGTCTGAGGTAAGATATCATACTCGGATGACCTCAGACCCTAGGAAAATGTTATAAGGCTTATGAAGACACCATTATTTTGAGGCTTCAGGACTTAACACAAACACATTGCATGACATAGAAAACCATTCAAATAACACTCAGCAATTAAAGAAATAAAGCCCTCTTCAAAGGTTAATATAACATGAAGTTAAGAATTACAAGCCAAAAGGTAACAAAATTGTCATCAGAAGTTACAGAGTGAATCAGAAATAAAAAATTACAAGAGCTTCACAAAAGGGATTTAAGTGTCTGCAATCTCAGGGTTAGTATCCATGCCCCCATCTCCCTGGCCGAGGTTGGTCACTTCTACCCCATCATCTTGAGGACCAACGCCTTCAGTCCTGGTATCTTCTTGGGGAGAAATCTCGGCAGGTGCGGCACCTCCTTCTGCCTTGACCTCTTGTAAGGCCTGAGAAAACCAAGGATCGACGTAACCCAAACCAATGAAGTCAGAGGTTGACAGGCTCCCTGATTCTTTCTCCTTCATTGCAGCCCATTTGCCAGTGGCCTTAACACCCTTTTCGAGGTAGTTGAAGTCGAAGCTGACGAATTCATCGGAGACCTTATAGTCCTCCAAGATCTTCTCTGAGGCATCCTCCAAAGTAGCCTTCATAGAAACATCAACCTTTTGTTGGAGAGAGTTGGCATGGGTCTTCAAAGAAGAGATATGATCTTTTTTAAGCTTGCCCATGTCTTTCTCCAACTTCTTGACATTGGCCTCAGACTTCTCCAAGGAAGCCTTCAGACGCTCCACTTCAGCATTTAGAGCAGCCTCGGTCTTTTGGGCCTCTTTGCCCTTCTTAATCAGAGGAAGTTTCCTCAGAGTCCAGTCAATAAACTGGTGCATGGTGATGAGACCCTGCAGAACATGTGCAGAGATGTCAGTTCAAGATTTGGTATAATTCAAAGTGAAGGTTACACTTATTCAGCAAAAGAAAAAAGTCTTACTTGGATGATCGATGAAGGGCGAACTCGACCAGCAGAGGGGTATCTAGAGAACAGAAGAACAGTTTGTTAGAGTCGGTCATGATGTTACCGATAGCATCCAAGGCCTTCAGACTCTGGCCGATAAGACTGTCTCGATCTTCAGTTGCTCCAGACAAGCAACTAACACATCCTCAGAGGAGATGGGGATGGAACGATCCCCCTTTGAGGTTTTCTTCTTCTGCTTATGATCCTCAGGGGAAGGTTTTGTAGATCTCCTCTTCTTGGAGGCCTCAGCCCTTAAATTAGTAGGAGGGGGAGGAGGTGCGGCTGGACCTGCTTTCTTCATAAGCTTAGTAAGACTGGGGGTTGCCATCTCCCAAAGGTCGTCAGAAATTCCGTTTGGGAGCTCTGCAAACGAAAAGATATGAGTTAAAAAATTAGAGACATAACAAAATCAGAGGTATAACTTATTGAAATGATAAAGTAACTTACGGAGCTCGGCCAGAGGACTCCCCCCAAGGCCAGTTTCAGAGAGGTAGTAGGGGGTCATCAAATGCTGGTACTTGACCAACAAACCATGTCCCCTGATCTTAAAGGTCTTTGACCTTCTAAAAGTTATTTTGGCATAACCCAGGGTCGGCCCTAGCAGCTATTAACACCTTTCCCCATCTCAGAGGTAATTCTCGGCTCTAAGGATGAAGAGGGGGCACATGGACCAAACTCCCATGACCCTCAGGCAAAAAAGTATCGTGGTTTCCAGTTGTGGTTCGAAGTATGGATAACCATCAACATCTTCTTATTCGACTTCCGAGCTAAAAAGTGGTAGTAACTCGGATGATTCCTAGTAGAGGAGGGGACGTAGCACCCTGTGAAGACTTGGATAAGAAGGTCTGAATGATGGACTGCCCTCCATAAGACTATAGCTCCAATTATCACCCTCCAGGTATTGGGGGATAACTGGGAAGGACCCAAGTTAATATAGGACAATATGGACCTAATTATGGGATGAATGGTAAGACGAAATCCTAATTTGAACATCTTCTCATATAAGCAGATCTCACCATATCGGTCGCCAAAAGCCCTCTCATCCCTCAGAGGTCTCCTAAGTTTTATGGAGGGACCTATAGAATACAGATGTCTGAAGGTAAGTAGGTCGAGTTCGCTGACAGTTCTCTCTATCTCAACTTCCTCCGAGGTGTAAACTTCATTCTCGCTATCATCATCCTTATCTCGATTAATGTCGACTGAAGCGGACGAGGGAGAACCATCAGGGAACCTCTGAGCAAACTCAGCTCCTGTGGCAGCTGATAAAGGAATATCATCAAGGATTGGTGGAACACCCATACTAGGTCCTATAATTTCAACATCAGAGGAAGAATGTGAAACGCTAGAACTCTTATTAGACAAAGCCCGACTAGAAACCTCGGCTTGGTCAGGGGCTTGATCCATCCTGATGGAATAATCTATGGCTTCTTGAAAAGAATCCACAGACATAGGGTCTGAGATTGATGACTCAGACTCAGACATAGGAATGGGTTATACTGGGACCTCTGCTGGAACAGATGGCTCAGGATATACCACTTTCATAGGGGGTGGAAATATAGGCCTGAAAGGGAATGCCTCTGTCCTACGAGCTTCCTCTTAGGCTCGTTCTATTTTCCTAATCTTATCTAAGGTTTTCTCCCTAAGAGGAGGGAATTCCTCTAAGAGTTGATAAAGGGTCCTGAGCATATGGGGATGACCTTACACTTATGGACTCAAGCTAAAAACAAAAAGGATGAACAGAACAATGAAATATCAAACGTGGTTATTTGAAGAGAAAGTTAACCAAAAACAGTCAAGAACAGCTCACCAAAAAACTCATAGACTCACCGGAAAGCCCAAGCTGAGATCGGAAAATGCAACAAATAGGAAAAAAGGCTGAAAAAATGGCAAAGAATAGGTAATAAGAAGTACCTGATGAAATATGAAGTGAAGAGTGGGAAGATTGGCAAGGAAAAATCCACAAAGTGCACCCTCGATCGAGCTCTGGAAGAGAGAGGAAATGAAGAAGATTCAGGCGGGAGAATGAAAGGAAATGAAGAAAAAGGAGAGAGAAAAGGTTTAAAACCCTCAAAATCCATTTGCATGCACCCCAAGGCCCATCATGGCCTTGGGATCCCAAAATACCATCATTATTGCACTTGCCAGGCACGCAACCTACTTTAGAAGCTGACACTTGTCAAGAAAGTATTGGAACTTAAATAAATCCAACCTTGGACATATATACCCCTTAGTCACCTGTTCACATAGGTAACTAAGGGCTAAGGGTGATTGATATGCCCTATATGTACCCAACATCTCGGAGACACCAACCTCGGCCAAGGAAATGGCCGAGGTCACAGGGGCCCAGATTGGCTACCAGCGGTCTCGTCCTAAGCAAGGTCGGCCATGGAAGACGTTACTAGTTGCCTCACAGTCAGACAACAACTGAGGTCTTCATGATCCATGGGGGCAGTTATTCATCAGGTCGTCCAGAGCCGACATCACGTTTAACTCTTACAGCAACCTCGGTTGGGTATAAGCTGAGGAAGCAAGGACTACACTATCATCATAACTAACCTCGGCTGAGAATCAACCGATGTTCCAAACTACTCCTACATAACCCCGACCTAGGCCGACGTTATAACTCCACTTGTCTTACCTCAGCTTTCTTACTGAGCCGCGACCATCATGTATAATCTCGAATTGGGCAACAGCCAAACTTCACCAACCTCGTACTCTTCCAGGCTGAGGTTGGTAACAATCGAAGACAGCCGAACTTTACTCGTATATGTGTGGGTGGGAGCACGTGTACTAAAATTAGTTCTAACAAATCAATCCCCTCACGTGTGGGATTATTTCATCATCACTCTCTACATGTGACAGTGACAGATGTCTTCATCAGATTGGCTAGATCAACAAACACATGCTCATGGCATGCATGGGGGGGTGCATTACACCCCCTCCCCAACCCACACACACACTATATTTGCTTGCCTTCTCCTAAATGGAGGGGCATCTGTAATTACAACCCTAGCTGAAACTCTATCCAAATATACAGTAGAGAGAGAAAGCTTAAGAGATTGTATCCATGGACGTTAGTGCCTTATTCCAGTAACCTTACTCATTCACTTGCATAATGGACGTAAGCCTGATTGGCTGAACCACTTATACATTGATGTTCATCCTCTTATCCTTACCTCCTTCTACTATATCTTCAAATACTCTTATATAGCCATTGTTAACATTGAATTGAGCTTACGAGCACCTTGAAGGGTGGTGCTGTTTCCAGCATCATCAATATGTTTAAGCACATTAATATAAGATAGCCGAGGTTCCACTTAAGAAAGCAAATGAACAGAAACTAGTACCTGAATTGATCTATGGAGGGTAAACTCGTCTAGAAGCGGGATGTCTATAGAGCGTAGAAAATGCTTATCCTCTTTGGTCATCACCGAGCCGATGGCATCAGCAGCCTTCACACCATTTCCAATAAGACTATCGTTGATCTTCATTTAAGCCAGACGAGCAGCCAGGGCATCATTGGTGGAGATTGGGATAACAGGATCAACTATCTGATTCTTTTTTTGCCTCGGAGGGTCCGCATTAGTTGTGGTCTTCCTCTTCTTTATGGCATCGGCCTGGATGTGTCGACGTTCTTTTGGGTAGAAGGAGGTGGTACATTCTGTCCAGCCTTCTTCATCAACTTCACAAGACTTGGGGCAGACATTTTCCAAAGGTCGTCAGAAATACCTTCAGGGCGCTCTGCAAAAAGAAATATCTGAGTTAGTAAATCAGAGGCATGAGAATTAAGAGATACAACTTGTGAAAAATGATACTGAAGAAGCTCTATCAAAGAACCACCCCCAACCCTATTTGAGAGAGGTAGTAGGGGGTCATCAGATGCTCATATTTAACCAGAAGACCCTGCTCCCCCTGATCTTGAAGATCCTTAACCTTTTGAATACTTTCTTGGCTAAGTTCAGGGTCGGCTTTTATAGCAAGCGAGAACTTCCCCCATCTTAGAGGGGTCATTCGAACCAACATTCTAGAAGCCTCATGGGGAACAAATTCCCATGCCTCGGATGCGAAGAAATACTGAGGTTTCCAATTGTTATTTGAGGTCTGGGAAACCAACAACATTTTCTTATCTAACTTCCTAGCTAAGAAGTGGTAATAGCTAGGGTGGTTTTTAGCAGAGGAAGGGACATAATGGCCTGTAAAGACCCTAACGGGAAGGTCAGAGTGGTGGACTGCCCTCTAAAGGATGATGGCTCCAATCATCACCCTCCAGGCGTTGGGGGATAATTATGAAGGGGATAAATTTATATGGGACAATATGGCTCTGATTGAAGGATGGATAGGGAGACAGGAGCCCAACTTAAAAATCTTCTCATAGACGCAGATCTCCCCATCTCGGCCATCAAAGGCCCTTTCACCCCTCAAAGGTCTCGTAAGATTAATGGAAGGGCCTATTGAGTAAAGGTGCCTAAAAGCTATAAGATCGTACTCATTAACAGAGATCTCAATCTTAGCTGCCTCAGACGTGTCAATATCGCTCTCATGCCCATCATCTTCATCCCTAGTAATATCGGCCTGGGTAGATACTAGGGGACCATCAGGAAACCTCTGAGCAAACTCAGTCATGGTGGCGACCGACAGGGGAATATCATCGATAATGGGGGGAATGGCAACACTTGGCCCCACAATCTTGACATCGAAAGAAGATTGTGAGGTGTTCGGCCCCTCTTGAGATGAGGCACGACTCAAAATCGCAGCTTGATCAGGAACCTGATCTTGCATAATTCAGTAATCCGTAGCCTCTTGGAAAGAGTCTATAGACATAGGGTCTAAGGTAGATGACTCAGACTCGAACATGGGTGTTCGGTCCACTAGAACCTCTGCTGGCTCAACAGGCTCGACCGGCTCAGGGTAGATAACCTTCAGAGGTGGAGGAAAGATGGGTCTAACCGGAAAGGCCTCAGCCCTACGAGCTTTCGCTTGGGCTAGCTCTATCTGCCTAATTTTTTCTAAAGTCTTCTCACGAAGGGAATGGAACTTTGTAATGAGTTGGTACAGAGGTTTGAGCATAAGGCAGATGACACAACACTTCCTCAAACCAAAAACAGACAAACAACTCAACTAAATCTAAACCAAAGATCAAACTTCGAATTTTAATGGTTTTCAAACCAAGAACACTAAGAATAAGTCACCGGAAAATGCAAAGGATGGCCAGAAAACCTAAAAACTATCATCGAAAAACACAAACTTTCACTGAAAAACACAAGCCCTCAATGGAAAAAGAAGAAATGGAAAATAAAAGGTTGAAAATGGAAGAAAGAGTATTAAAGTGATACCTGGATAATCGCAGAATAAAGGAGGAGGAGTTTTGGAGACAAGGAAACCTCGAAACAACAACCAACGGTGAAATTATGTAGTTACAATTGCAGAGAGATTACTTGGGCGGGAAAATGAAGAAGAAATGAAGAAAAAGAAGAAAGAAAAGGGTTTTAAACCCTTTTAATCATTTTGGCACGAGTCCCAAGACCATCATTGCCTAGGGAACCTAAGGGGCAAATCCAAATCATCATGCCTTGTTAGGCACGCCACTCACTTCAACAAGTGACATATGTCAAAGAAATATTGGCACACAAGAAAACTCATCCTCGACCATGCTTACCGCTTAGTTACAATTCACATAGGTAACTAAGGGCTAAGGGGTGATTGATATGACCAACGATCACCCTCTTGCTCAGAGCAACCAACCTCACCTAACCACATAGCTGTAACACCCCGCCCGCCAGGGGAGAGCAGAGTGAAGCGCTACTATGATAAAACTAACTGAATCTACAAACAACAAGGTATAGAGCATCTAAAGCCCACAATAAAAATGAGATAATCCACTAATCTCAAATATCTTCAAATTAAATACAACCAAAAATCTCTCGAAATAAAACAACTATCTATCTCGAAATAAAATGCTCTATACATAAAAAATAAATACAATTTTCTTAACTTCTATTCCCGAATATTCTTCCCAAAATAATCCTCGCTAAAAATCAATCTCCATAGCACCCCAAAATCCGCGCTAACCTGCCACTAAAAGAAAATATGGGGAAGTACACAATACAACAGGAAGATGCTCAACAAAAATGTTAGCGTTGAACAAAATGTTACAATACGAATACTAATACGAATTTCAAATCAAATGCGAATCTCATAAGCAATTATATCACTATAATTTCTCAACAACACATTAATCGGGTCACCAAGCCTCACCACCGTACCGCGCCTATTCATTTTTAGCATATCCGGAAAAAGGAATATTGGCGGGTGCCCAACCTCCGTGCCATAAAAAAATTCTCATGACAACATGCTCAACACCAAATAATACCACATGAATTAAAATAAGATTCCAACAAATATTTCAAAATTTTAATGAATTTATCAATTCAAATATGAGTCAATAATCACAAGAAAACAACGAGAATATTACTCGCGAGATTAAGGAGCATATTGTGTAAAACCCCATACCTCAAAATCATCACATAATTCAGCCTCAAAATCTAATCACACCATCACGTTCGAGAAAATACCAAATAAGCCTTCTAATCTAAGGTTGAAATCTTGAATAAGTTTGGGGCTATGGTTTGTATATGAAAGGGAGTAATTTTGGAGTGGTCTTATGGTTGAAAAGTTTGAGAAAAAGAGATTTGAAAAGTTCATCCACGAATTTGTTGATATATAAAGGATTAAGAGTTTAATTAAGAAAAGAGTTCTAATCAGATACAAACACTAAAAAATTTATTTCGGACGATCAGACCGTTGTAATTGGATGAAATTTTACATACAATTAGCTAAAGACGAGAGGACGCCGTCAAAAAAATTTCAGCTCGATCGAACCGTTCAATAATGAATCTTTCTTTTTTTGCTATAAAGTTTTATGTTTTGAGGACTCTAAGAAAGTTTTATATTTTGAGACTCTTCTATATAATAAAAATTCAATTAAAACTCCATTTTAATTCCGATTCCAATTCCGTTTGAATATTTATTTTTCAAATATAAAAACCAACATTTTAAATTATAAAATTTATAAAATCCAAAATTTTATTTTTTCTCCGATTATTCCAATTAATTAATTAAATTAATTATAAAAAATACGGGGTGTTACATACTTTCCCACTAGCAAAGAATTTCGTCCTCGAAATTAGACGAACCACACACATCAAACGTAATTTACACAAAATAAACTAAGGCTCGTATATGCCTATCCGTATAATGCCATAATTGGGCACCCATATACCCAATCCTACACGCACCTACCCCACGAACAACAAAATAATATATATGCATAAGTATGAAAATAATGGCCTACCATGTGCTCTCGCGAATCACCACTCGATTCTATCTCCAATAATCTTTATAACACATAAATCCTCAAACCAAATAACATTGCTGCATCGATATCAGATATACCCAAAATTGATACTAATGATCTTCCAAATAGATATCGTCTCCAAAAATCAACTCTAATCATCCTCACATCAAGCTTACTAATTCTAAACTCGATGCCTACAACATCCTTAGCTCAAAGCTTCACATCTCCAAGAAACGCATCTAACACGTATGCTAGACCCTCTACCTTAAGAAGTACGAATCAACAAAGGGAATCAAAGATCGGCAACTCAAAAGTTAAACGGACTCATAGCCTACGAGACCTAAGACCATGCTCTGATACCATTCTGTAACACCCCGCCCGCCCGGGGAGAGCAGAGCGAAGCGCTACTACGATAAAACTAACCGAATCCACAAACAACAAGATATAGAGTATCTAAAACCCACAATAAAAATGAGAGAATCCACTAATCTCAAATCTCTTCAAATTAAATACAACAAAAAATCTCTCGAAATAAAACAACTATCTCTCTCGAAATAAAATGCTATATACATCAAAAATAAATACAATATTCTCAACTTGTATTCTCGAATATTCTTCCCAAAATAATCCTCGCTAAAAATCAATCTCCATAGCGCCCCAAAATCCGCGCTAACCTGCCACTAAAAGAAAATATGGGGAAGTACACAATACGATAGGAAGATTCTCAACAAAAATGTTAGCGTTGAACAAAACATCACAATACGAATACGAATTTCAAATCAAATGCGAATCTCATAAGCAATTATATCACTATAATTTCTCAACAACACATTAATCGGGTCAGCAAGCCTCACCACCGTACCGCACTTATTCATTTTTAGCATATCCAAAAAAAGGAATATTGGCGGGTGCCCAACCTCCATGCCATATTAAAATTCTCATGACAACATGCTCAACACCAAATAATACCACATGAATCAAAATTAGATTCCAACAAATATTTCCAGATTTCCAATGAATTTATTAATTCAAATATGAGTCAATAATCACAAGAAAACAACGAGAATATTACTTGCGAGATTAAGGAGCATATTGTGTAAAACTCCATGCCTCAAAATCTAATCACACCATCACGTTCCTCTCGCGAAAATAATCAAATCTCGTTTTAGCCCAAACTCGAGAAAATACCAAATAAACCTTCTAATCTAAGGTTGAAATCTTGAATAAGTTTGGGGCTATGGTTTTTATATGAAAGGGAGTAATCTTGGAGTGGTCTTATGGTTGAAAAGTTTGAGAAAAATAGATTTGAAAAGTTCATCCACGAATTTGTTGATATATAAAGGATTAAGAGTTTGATTAAGAAAAGAGTTCTAATCAGATACAAACACTAAAAAATTTATTCCGGACGATCAGACCGTTGTAATTGGATGAAATCTTACATAGAATTAGCTAAAGACAAGAGGACGCCGTCAAAAAAATTTCAGCTCGGTCGAACCGTTCAATATTTTTGAATATTTTTTTTTTGCTATAGAATTTTATGTTTTGAGGACTCTAAGAGAGTTTTATATTTTGAGGACTCTTCTATATAATAAAAATTCAATTAAAACTCCATTTTAATTCCGATTCCAATTCCGTTTGAAAATTTATTTTTCAAATATAAAAACCAACATTTTAAATTATAAAATTTATAAAATCCAAAATTTTATATTTTCCCCGATTATTCCAATTAATTAATTAAATTAATTATAAAAAATACGGGGTGTTACATACTTTCCCACTAGCAAAGAATTTCGTCCTCGAAATTAGACGAACCACACACATCAAACGTAATTTACACAAAATAAACTAAGGCTCGCATATGCCTACCCGTATAATGCCATAATTGGGCACCCATATACCCAATCCTACTTGCACTTACCCCACGAACAACAAAATAATATATATCACCTATATATATGCATAAGTATGTAAATAATGGCGTACCATGTGCTCTCGCGAATCACCACTCGATTCTATCTCCAATAATCTTTATAACACATAAATCCTCAAACCAAATAACATTGGTGCATCGATATCAGATATACCCAAAATTGATACTAATGATCTTCCAAATAGATATCGTCTCCAAAAATCAACTCTAAGCATCCTCACATCAAGCTTACTAATTCTAAACTCGATGCCTACAACATCCTTAGCTCAAAGCTTCACATCTCCAAGAAACGAATCTAACACGTATGTTAGACCCTCTACCTTAATAAGTACGAATCAACAAAGGGAATCAAAGATCGGCAACTCGGAAGTTAAACGGACTCATAGCCTACGAGACCTAAGACCATGCTCTGATACCATTCTGTAACACCCCGCCCGCCCGGGGAGAGCAGAGCGAAGCGCTACTACGATAAAACTAACTGAATCCACAAACAACAAGATATAGAGCATCTAAAACCCACAATAAAAATGAGAGAATCCACTAATCTCAAATCTCTTCAAATTAAATACAACAAAAAATCTCTCGAAATAAAACAACTATCTATCTCGAAATAAAATGCTATATACATAAAAAATAAGTACAATCTTCTCAACTTGTATTCTCGAATATTCTTCCCAAAATAATCCTCGCTTAAAATCAATCTCCCTTGCGCCCCAAAATCCGCGCTAACCTGCCACTAAAATAAAATATGGGGAAGTACACAATACGACAGGAATATGCTCAACAAAAATGTTAGCGTTGAATAAAACGTCACAATACGAATACGAATTTCAAATCAAATGTGAATGTCATAAACAATTATATCACTATAACCGTACCGCGCCTACGCATTTTTAGCATATCCGGAAAAAGGAATATTGGCGGGTGCCCAACCTCCGTGCCATATTAAAATTCTCATGACAACATGCTCAACACCAAATAATACCACATGAATCAAAATTAGATTCCAACAAATATTTCCAGATTTCCAATGAATTTATCAATTCAAATACGAGTCAATAATCACAAGAAAACAACGAGAATATTACTGGCGAGATTAAGGAGCATATTGTGTAAAACCCCATACCTCAAAATCATCACATAATTCAGTCCCAAAATCTAATCACACCATCACGTTCCTCTAGCGAAAATAATCAAATCTCGTTTTAGCCCAAACTCGAGAAAATACCAAATAAGCCTTCTAATCTAAGGTTGAAATCTTGAATAAGTTTGGGGCTATGGTTTGTATATGAAATGGAGTAATTTTGGAGAGGGTTTTTGATTGAAAAGTTTGAGAAAAAGTTATTTTAAAAGTCCATCCACGAATTTGTTGATATATAAAGCATTAAGAGTTTGATTAATAAAAGAGTTCTAATCAGATACAAACACTAAATTTTTTATTCCGGAGGATCGGACCGTTGGAATTGGATGAAATTTTACAGAGAATTAGCGAAAGATGAGAGAAAGCTGTCAAAAAAAATTCAGCTCGATCGGACCGTTTAATATTTTTTTTTGCTATAGAGTTTTATGTTTTGAGGACTCTAAGAGAGTTTTATATTTTAAGGACTCTTCTATGTAATAAAAATTTAATTAAAACTCCATTTTAATTCCGATTCCAATTCCGTTTGAAAATTTATTTTTCAAAAATAAAAAAAAACATTTTAAATTATAAAATTTATAAAATCCAAAATTTTATTTTTTCTCCGATTATTCCAATTAATTAATTAAATTAATTATAAAAAATACGGGGTGTTACAATAGCCGAGGTGACCAGAAGCTTGTCAACCACCAGTAAGGCCGTTGCTCACAAGGTCGGCCCCAGCCGACATTGCAGCCATCTTGTACACCAACCTAGATTGGGCATCAGTCGAGGACAATAACGACTCATGGGTTTCGGCCTAAGACGACGTTACAAATCATCAACTGAGGTCAGTAATGTTACATGGGGATCAATCATCTTGTAACGTCATCATCGGCCCAGGACGACGTTAGAACTACACATACCTAACCTCGGCTAGCCTTATTGGCCGAAGTCCTTATGAATGACCTTGGAGCAAAGCAAAAGTTGGACTTCACCAATCTCGTACTCTGCCAGGCTGAGGTTGCACCAATCAAAGAACTCCGAGCATCTACAAGCACATACATGGTTTGGTACATGTGGACAAATCTGTTACAACCGAATCATTCCCTCCATGTGATGGAATATTGAGGTCATTATTGTTTACTTAAGATCAGCCACGTGTCATCCTTATGCTGGTTGGATCTTCATGCACATGTGCATTGCATGCTTAGGGGGTACATTACACCCCCTAAACAATATATATAAAGGTCATCCTCTACCTTATAGAGGATCCCAAAATATAAACTCTAGCCAAAACTCTGTTGCATTTATAGTAGAGAGAGAAAGAGGAGTGATTGTATTACTAAGGCCATTAGAGCCTCATTTGATAGTGATATTCACACTCACTTGCACAGTGGATGTAGCAAATTGCCGAACCACTTATATTATTGTGTTCATCCCCTTCTCCTCATCTCCTACTATATATATATACTCTTGTGCTGCCATTGTTATAACTTGTTTAAGCTTGTCAACACCTTATCTGGTGGTGCTGTTTCTAGCATCATCACATACTATTGATTAATTATTCTTATCATTATTAAATGCGTGCTTAAAATTACGCACTTGCAAAGAAAGACATCATTTTCCCCTTATTTAGGACTATTAAAAAAGTAATCGCTACTATTTTAGGTGAGTACATTGTAGTTTTTCTTGTGATTAGTGTAACGAAAAGAAGCATTATTGAATGGATACATGAGATGATTGATACCTTAGCCTTAGCGGAGTCACAATAGAAGAAGGGCGCTTTCCATTAATTTAACCATATCTGAACAACGTGCCAATTGATCATTTGTAGTTTTTTATGAATGTAACTTTGGATTTTTACAGTCGCATTCCACTCCTAATTCTTTCTGAATGGTATCATTAAATCACATCTTATATTATTCGTTGCATTAGTACATTTGTAGTTAATGGTGTGTAAGAGAACAAGCATTTAGAATCAATTTGCATGTCTTGTTATTGAGATAAAAGTATATATGTTTGCCTAAAAACACGTGTCAATGTTTTTCCAAATATTATCCTTAAAATAATTGGGAACTTAACACCTATCATGTTAAGTCAGTGGTGGTATTAACCGATTTCATGTTATAACTCCTAAATTTGAAACAAGCTTGACTACTGTGCATTTCCCTATGGGTTGGTTGTACTTGTTGACTATGACCTTCAAAAATCCTTTTAGATTATCCCCATATACCATACATCCATGCAGGAGATTCAATTGAGTTGATAACGATCAAGTAATATAAAAAGACATTTGAAAATGAGGTAATACACAATTGTCAATTTAACATATTTTTACGACATGCTTGCTATAATGTAAATTCAACAACTACCAAAAAATATATCCTCAAAAAACGTTAATGGAATCCAATTTTGTTTGCTTTCATTTTTTTCTTTTAAGTATTTGACATGTCATAATAAATAATGCAAAAAGACATCCAAAATGATAGATCAAAGCAACTTGTCTACTTGCACTTTGATATTGCTCTTGTTGGTTATTGTTGGATAATGAATGATTTGATTCTAAACTAGGAGTAGTAATAGGTGGTTGATTGAAAGGAGTACTTAAATTATCCCTCATGGTAGTATATAAACGATAAAACACAAATTAGTACCAAAAAATAGAAATAAACATCATGCAATTGTTTGTCCGACTTTGCCTTCGTACATATGAAAATCATAGGGCATGCACTGGATGATTAACCACCCAAGAAAAACTCGCTACAATATACCTGATTAGTCCTGAATATTGTATTTAGTACCTCGTAATTCTTGCACATTCTAGCATTACTAGCATGAAACCTGCGCGATGCGCGGGCAGATTATAGTAAATTAAAAAAGATTGATACATTATCTACTATCACCATTATCCATGTGAAATAATGTTCCATAGTATCTTTCAAATTGATTTATCTTATCAGATAAATGGAATTGATCATTAACAACTTTATTAAAAACTTAATCATTGGTATTGAGTCAATCGTTATATCAAATTTCAGGGATATTGCCCCACTAAGATAATATTTACTCATACTATAAATAAAGTGTTTCCATAATAATATTTTCTCAAATCATCTAAACAAACATGTTCATATAAAAAATCACCTCACATTTAAATTTATTGAGTTAAAAATAAATTTGGATCAATATTTACATATACAACAAATATCCAAAAACAAAAACAAAGTATGTTAGTCATCAAACGTGAACGAAAAAATAGTTTTTCTCCATAAATTTATATGGAGAAAAAATATTGATATAAGTATATAGATGGTGGAATCAAACTTGATTATGGAGAAAATAAATAGATTGAATAATACCAATGTTATTAATTTGCCAAATTCAATTCAAGCTTAATGAAGTAAATAGATAGAATAATACCACTTTTATTCATTTGCCAAATTCAATTCAAGCTTCATTCTTTGGATCTCACAGGGTAGCACCCACAAAATTTTCAAACCATTGGATATACAAATCGACCATAATAAAGAAACAGAATAATTACTTAAAAGCTTAAACTTTCACAAATTTCTCAGATGCGAAATTAATACACTAAACAGTAGTACAATGGACGAAAAATACCAAAAGAGTTAACATTAAAAAATAGAATTTAAATAAAATAACTAACTATTTGATACGTAAATATACATTAAAAAATCCTTTTGTGAGCATCAATAAGATTTTCCATCAGAAGGAGTCTGATTTTTTACAGACACATTACTTTATTCTCTACGATCGCTTCTCGTAGTCCTTGCCCTATTTTTACTGATTCCCACATACATCTTCCATTGATGCATATAATTGGAGTTTTTTTTCTACGTGTTTGTAAAAGAATCAAGTGAAGAAACCAAATTGAGGTCTTGAATTAACCCACAACCTTCACAAAGCTCCGACGATCTTACACCATATCTCTCTATAAATATCCCCAAACTCATTACTAAAAAGCACTAACACACATATTTTACACACACACGGAAAGACAAAAAACAAAAAGGAAAATATTAGTTTCTTTTGATTCTCTGCAAATATATATTATAAATTATGCCAAGAAAACAAATGAAAAGTTTGTTCTTTACTCTGGGCAACACATCTTCCTACTCCATTTCCCTCTCAGAAACACCTAGGCGTAGCTTTTTCGACTCGAATATTGTTCGGTCTCTCGCGCCGGATGAGATTATCATCATTTAATGGAACTCGGAGACTTGAGTAGTTGCCATGAAAAATAGACATCGTGAAAAAACTTGATTGATGGGGGACAATGAATCAAGTGAAAAAAAAGTTGTTTCTTTACCTGTTTGTAAAAGAAAGGAGAAATAGGGAAGTGAAAATGTAAGAAATTATGTGTGATCATGTGTGAGAGAGAGACCCAATAAATAGAACATAAGCAGATACAAGGATGAAAAAAAGAAAAGATAAAACCATTTGGAAGAGGATAACCCATTCGTTTCTCACGAAAAATAAAGATTTGAGAAATGAATAGTACATTAAATGATATTAAAACCTCTAATACTATCGTATTAGTGGTATAATATAAATGTCCTTTAGTTCTTCATTCGTGATCATTTATTGGATAACCTTTACTTTCGACATGTATGATGCTTAGCAGAGAAATTCATTGCGTTTCGAAAAAAAATCATTGCAAGATGGAACTTAAAGGGAATTTTTATCATTTCATACTTTTGAATTTGGACTTTGGATTGTGGTTCACTTTGGATTATCTTCGCAGGCCAAACGCACATCATTTCAAGCTAGGATGGTATTATGGTTGATTCATGAGAGGAAACATTTGTGATTTGAAAGCAAAAGGAGGGTTAAAATATAACATCGATGGATCGGTCGACCCAGTTTTGTAAACCCTATATATACAAATCGACCTGATTTATAAATTTGCCCTTACAAATCTCCCTATTTGGCTATTTCGGGACAAAACTTTAAACGACAACCTATTTGGTCATCAAAATCACTAAGACTTAATCCATAACCCCCAAAAGAAAAAACTACAGATCATTGACTGACACGAACTTCAGTAGTTTTGCGTTTGTGTAAACCTTTGTCGAATCGTTGTTAACCAGCACACTTAAACACACCATTCAGATGCAACTTAAATATATCAAAACTTCATATCGAAAGAACAAACAAGCACAATGCGCATTAGCCTATAAATTTTGATGATTATCGAATCAACAACATCAAAACAATTTATATCAAATAAGACTTGGTGTGAAAACTCATTGATCTTCAACTAAACACCTACGAAAGTAAACATATATCATCTTTTATCAATTTATTTTGAAGATATCTATTTTGGAAGCATCAAGCAAAAATTTAGCCTTAGTAATTTAAAATTCTCTTTTGCCTGTCTTTTCTTTATGCTATTGTCAATGGTGACCTTTCATGGAAAGGATATTATTTCTTTCATAGTCCTATCCCATATACACTCATATTTTTTTAAAAAACTACAAACTCACAAGCAATTGTTTATACATGCACAAGTTCCCTATGGTGATAAAAAATTATGTATATGGCAAGATCGATGCGAGAACATCGTACTTAGCTCATGTGACATATGAAGTTAAAATATAAAAGAGCTCGTGCAAAGTGTGTGTAGAGGCACATAAAAATTGAATTCATAATACAAGTAATTTTTAAACTACTCCATGCAAGCGTGATTAAGAATAATTTAAACATTGAAAATAATATTCAAATGTGTTGTACATGTGAAAACATGAAATGGGTGAGATTGAAACAAGATAATATGCCACGCAAGATATGTAAAACAATACTAGACATAAATGAAAATATATTTAAGTTTTTAATACAAAAGATTTTTTTTTGTATTTTTCTCAATAAGCAACAACAAAATAAACTTTTTAATACAAAAGATAAACAAGCATCATACAACTAAAAATAAAATATAACATGGAGCACAAAAACTAGTGCATGGCAAGTAAACAAAACCGTCCATAAGATATGACGTCAGATGAAACATGTGAAATCATGAGAGAATCATCGAGTTCAACATTAGTGTCTCCAAAATGGATTTCTAAAATAGATGAATAATTAGAGTCTCGAGTTTTGGGAAATATGGTGACACTACATATAGATTTTTTAGGACAATTTCTAAGATCATAATAAAACATTATGAGGTGAAGTTTCCTACCACGATGTTGTCATGTGTAAACATGAGGAAGACATCCTTTGGGTTGACCTTTTCTAACTTCCTAGGCAACGGTTGACATTCTTAAATAAATGATGGTTTTGATATCGAAAAACATCTCAAAAATAGTCGGACAAGTGGGGAATGTTGGGGTGAACCAGAAAAGTTTGGGTAGATCTAGACACAAGAATTGGCTAGGTAAGTATCCTGTAGTAAGGGGAGTAGTTATGAATTAACAATGAGAGTATTTGAATCATCAAAGCCAGTACCATCACTAGTTATTATTTTCTAACTTTAAAACACTAGACTCAAGCCAAGATTTAAACTCTTCAAATTTTAGGGACTCCTCATTCAATTTTTTTTATTACACCTAGAAAATTATCTTGCTCTCCTCAATGTAAGTGAACATATCTCTATGAGTCTTTTGATATTCTCTCAATTTTTAATTAAACAATCATTATCAAGTTCGACACGTTCTTTCACCCTTAAAACTTTAGTGTCCTTTAATCTATTTTTTAAACATGGGCTCTAGCCTCACTTACTTTCATGGACACCTCTAAATTTTAAAAATCGCGTTTTTTGTCTTTGAGCTTATAAAAAATAATGTCGCTGTTAACGCAAAAATTCTCCATCTACGAGGACCAATCAGAAAAGGACACATGTCATCCTACGTGGTAATATTCACCACCCGAGGAGAGTTGGTCGGCATCCGAGGAGTTTTGGTCGGCACCCGAGGAGTGTTAGTCGACACCCGAGGAGAGTTGGTCAGTACCCAAGGAGAGTTGGTCGGCACCCGAGGAGTATTAGTTGGCACCCGAGGAGAGTTGGTCGGCATACCAACCAAGAAGATCAAAGGATAACTACGCATTTAATGAGCATTAATGTACATTTATACTGTAGATGACAACACATAGCATACCAAGCAATTCAACAATTAAATTCCTTGAATGTAGACATAATTTATAAATGTCTACCTACAATGAATCTCTTTATCCCCCATCACTATAAATACGTGTATTCCCTTAGACAAAAGGGGGTATGAGAGAGAACCAAAAAACACCATACAAAAGATACACCTCCTCTCTCTCTCTCTACACCATATTGTGCTATTGTAAACCCCTGGGAATAAAATAACAGTGGACGTAGGCTTTATTCATAGCCAAACCACTTTAAAAACCTTTTGTCTCTTATATGTTTGATGTGAATGTTTATCTTCATCTTCAATCTCATCCTCATCATGTATCTGCTGTTGAAGCCACTAAAATGGCCTTGACCATTTTCTGTCTTCAACAGATTGGCACCGTCTGTGGGAACGTCTTACAAGCATTGTTCTCCATCAAAAGCTAAGTTTTTATTTTCTCTACGTATTATCAATTATACATACATCTTTTGATTCAATCATGATTTTTATGTTTATATACATAAATTAATTGTCCAATTTTTATCTGCAAAATATTTCATATCATGATTTTAAAATCATAACTGTTAGATTAATTCTTATTTAGAAATCTGAAAAATAATGGATTTCATAAATCATAATTTTTGGCTTGATTCTCAAGTTTCAATTTTATATCATGGAATAAATATTTTAAATGATTACATATACCAATATATACGACGATGATAAGATTTGATAATTTTCATTGATAATTTTGTAAGATCTTTGATGTCTATTCAAATTCCCATCACATTTTTAATCAAAAAAATGGGAAAAGGTTAAAGACAATAAAAAGTTTTCTCATGGAAATCATGACCCAGATCTGTTTTCTCTCTCTTTGCATTCATTTTTATGAACTATATACTTAATTTGGTTCATCTTCCATCTATGTCAACAAAGTCTCATTGATTGATTTTTTTTATATAAATTTGGTAATAACTTCTATCATTCAGCATATTTTTATCTCGCCAAATAGGGAATAGGAAGGGATCAATATAAAAAATAACAAATAATAATTTTCTCTCACCTGAAAAACCATTACCCGCCTCTTGTAAAAAAAAACAATCATGACCATATCAAGACTCTGGGCACAAATTTGATATGTTGGCTCCTCGTTCATCACATCACAAGGTTTCTTTGTCGAAATCACACGATCTAGTGGATTATATAATTATTCATTTAATTAACATTCTTAATGCTTAAATTTTACATCGAATGTTATTTTCCTGATTTAAGGATTCGAGATATTTTGGTCATCCATCCATATTGTTGGTCGGCATCATCTTGGGCCATCTTTTATTAAAGGGAAGCTTAACCAAACCATTTTTGTTTGTCGAAGAAAAGATGTGAAGATCCATCAGCAACGTTGAAATAATTTTATCCAACTACGAGGTATCTTATTGTTGGTCAGAAACTCTTATTGTAGCTCGATGGAACCAATTATAGGTCGACGATCATCTACTTCTTGATCGGCGACATCTCAGTCTTGTTCGGAGGGTTCAATTTACTGGTCGGCAACCATCCAACCATCCACTTTTTGGTCGGTGACATCTAATGTTGTTCGGTGATGTCAATGCACCATTTTTGTTGATCGGCGAAATTGCTCAGCTGGTCGGGGACCATTTGTTTCTTGGTCAGCACCATATATTCTATAACTTGAGATATCCTTAAATGTTGGTCGGCAACATCCATGTCGTTTGTCGGCAGCAGTAGAATCTTGGGGTATTAAAAAAAATGCGAAGCACCCCAGATATTTCTTTAAACACGAGTTCAGCTTGGGGACAAACAGGGGGCTTAAGTCTTTTTTAACTTGTGATCACCCCAAAAATATTTTTAAAACCAAGTGATAAATAATTTTCAAACAGCAAATTATACATGATTAGTTGTTGGAGATTAAATAACATTACAAAAAACTCTACGTCTTATTTATGATGCATATCTGATAAAAAATTGTCCATCTCACACACATTTGGCACAAAAATATTATTTCATATTTTGAAATTTTAATATTTTATGCTGATACACATCACATATTGTTTGGTTGAATAATTATTCTCATGACTAACTATTTGAACTAGTCTCAACAGGAGTTCGAGCAACTGATTAAAATTCCATAAGGACATGATTCAATCCCGACGAAAGCTCGGCCGCAATCTTAAACTTATGGAAACTGTCATTGTTTGACATCTGGCAATTTTGCCTCGACATATTAGCCAACATATATTATTTCATTTTCTGAAATTAATATTTTTATTTCTCAAGCATATACATATCATATATTTATTGGATGAGTAAATTATTCTCATGACTAATCAATTCAGCCTACACATATGGTAGAGCAAGTTATTAATTTTTACAGGTACAAGATTCAACGCCGACGAATGCTAGGAAACAATCTTAAACTTCTGGAAACTATTATCATTGCTTAGCATTATAAAATTTCACCTTAGCAAGGAACTATATATTTTATTATTTCTCTGATTTATGCTCAAGCACAAACCATTCTCTATATCCATACGGATGCATATTATATATTGATCTCATCATGGAGCTCGACGAGATACTTATTCAAACCTGAAGGAAAAGCTACAAAATTTATTATATTTCACCCCCAACGGATAGTTGGTCGGGGTAATTCTTATTTATATGCAGGCCCAACAACATTCTCGGCCATATTCTTATATTGTGGAAAATATTATCCTTATTCGGCATTATGCAATTTTTCCTCGACAGATCAGCAAGATAGTTTAATATTATTCTAAATCATTCTTTATGTCTATGCATATTTTATATTTATCTCAGCATGGAGCTCGAAAAAAATTTCTCTCCATATATATTCAGCGCCGAGGAGGTCTCAAACATTTATTATATCTTATTCCCAACAATCTGTTGGTCAGCGGCGAGGAGGTCTCCAGCATTTATATTATCTTATTCCCAACAATCTGTTGAGGAGGTCTCTAGCATTTATATTATCTTATTCCCAATAATCTGTTGAGGAGGTCTCCAACATTTATATTATTTTATTCCCAACAATCCGTTGGTCAGCTCCAAGGATGTATCCATCATTTATATTATCTTATTCCCAACAATTCGTTGGTCAGCTCCGAGGAAGTCTTCATCATTTATTATCAATTACCACCAACTCCAGTTGGTCGGGAACCAAATCCAACTCCGGTTGGTAGATAAAATCCAAATCTGGTTGGTAGATAAAATTCAACTCCGATTGGTAGATAAAATCCAACTCCGGTTGGTAAATAAAATCCAACTCCGGTTGGTAGATAAAATCCAACTCTGGTTGGTAAATAAAATCAAACTCCGGTTGGTAGATAAAATCCAACTCCGGTTGGTAGATAAAATCCAACTCCGGTTGGTCGATAAATCTCATTCAAAGTTCACATTCCACAGTTGGGGGCTTCTATTATAAATATATTTGTTCATTTGGTGGCACATTCTTATAACATCATGCAGTCGAGCATCAAATTCAACTCCACAAACTCACACGGTCGGGGCCCCGACCAATCATCATTCAGGAGTTGTTTTTTCTTGCTCAGGAATTACTTTTGATATTGAAGTTCAGGAGGTATATTGAAGTTCAGGAGGAATATTGAAGTTCATGAGGTATATTGAAATTCAGGAGGTGTATTCAGAAGTTTAGGAGGTGCATTCAGAAGTTCAGGAGGCATATTCAGGAGTTATTATGCACATGCTATTGAAGTTCAAAAGTCAAATTCAGCATCTACAGCACTGAGATCTTTGCTACTACTGTCTCGACCAACATTGAAGAAGAAGTTGTATGCAAATGTTTCAAAGTCCACCGTAAACTTGGTACTAATCAGATTGAAGGTTGGGTTCAAAAGCTAGTATGCTAATCGACAAAGTATTCAGAGGAGCATAAATCAGAAGAATCAAGCACGTGAAGTTAGTACTCAGTTGCTCGGCACAGGAGGCAGTTGGACTGCTAGGAAACCAATCAACATACTTGAAGATTATGACAAGCCATAAGCTGCATACTATGGCATGGCTGCATACAAATTCCCAGGGGTAATACATAGCACACGGAGTTCCTCAAAAGAAAGATTAGAAACCACCGATACCCCTGCATCATATGTCGTCCAGGAAATAATGCACTTTATCTTGAACAAATCAAGAAGGTAGATCAAGAATTTCACGAGCACCGAGCAACACTGCAGAATAAATACTCCATCCTTTCAAGTAAACCATCAAGCATGGAGCATTGGGGGCTTCTGTTAACGCAAAAATTCTCCATCTACGAGGACCAATCAGAAAAGGACACATGTCATCCTACGTGGAAATATTCACCACCCGAGGAGAGTTGGTCGGCATCCGAGGAGTGTTGTTCGGCACCCGAGGAGTGTTAGTCGGCACCCAAGGAGAGTTGGTCAGTACCCAAGGAGAGTTGGTCGGCACCCGAGGAGTATTAGTTGGCACCCAAGGAGAGTTGGTCGGCATACCAACCAGGAAGATCAAAGGATAACTACGCATTTAATGAGCATTAATGTACATTTATACTATAGATGACAACACATAGCATACCAAGAAATTCAACAATTAGATTCGTTGAATGTAGACATAATGTATAAATGTCTACATACAATGAATCTCTTTATCCCCCATCACTATAAATACATGTATTCCCTTAGCCAAAAGGGGGGATGGGAGAGAACCACAAAACACCATACACAAGATACACATCCTCTCTCTCTCTACACCATATTGTGCTATTGTAAACCCCTGGGAATAAAATAACAGTGGACGTAGGCTTTATTCATAACCGAACCACTTTAAAAACATTTTTCTCTTATATGTTTGATGTGAATGTTTATCTTCATCTTCAATCTCATCCTCATCATTTATCTGCGGTCCAGGCCATTTTAGTGGCGTCAACAGTGGCGTTGAGTTTGAATATTTTTCAAGAATTCATCGTACCTTTTTAAGCATAACTTATTTTTTCAATAAATTTTACCCCTTTTGCAATTTTCAAATTTGACTTTGTTAGCCTATCAGAGTGGTTATAAAGCTCGTTAAACTCCTATCTAGTATTAAAACAATCTTCATTACTCAAAACTTTAATTGACTCAACACCACGATCATCGGGGGGGGGGGAGAAACCTAAAACAACATGAAGCTATGGATCAATACACAAACTTATTTTACCCGCTCTCATACCAATTTGAGAAAGTAATTGCCCTATGGGTTGTACCAAAATACCACTAATTTTTAATTTTCACAATTTTATTAATCTTTGCACCAATTTACACAACAAGTATTATGTTAAACAATTTATCAATGTCAATATCTACATAAGCATTCGCCTAAGAAAGTGTAAGTAAGAATAAAAGTAGTAAATCAAAACATGACGATGTATAAGGAAACCTCATAATGAGAAAAATATTAGACGACCTAATTACACAAGTCCACCACAATATAGGTTTATGTACAAGGACAAGACATGCTTACTCACAAGCTCAATGCCTTAAATCCTTGATGCACCTTTTCGTCCCTTTCCACTTTCTTTGCAGCCAGTGTTGGGTGCTTTTCAATATCCATACAACTCAAGCTCTTTTTCATGTATCGATATCCCACCGATCTTAATTGTCTCATGATGGAGTTTAATGGCCATACACCATAAAACACGATGTCCACCACTGGAAATGCTCTTTAAAGATAGAGCGAACCACTTTAATGCAGAATTCAAGAGATCACAAATAGACATATATACATAGGATACTTGGATATCAAAGTTAGTTTTATACCATAGTTTTGAAAACATGACCATAAGCCATCACATAAACATGGAGAGATTTTTGAAATAATTTGGGAACATAAGAGGCATAAAAAATATTCAAAGAAATTGTTGCTTCACACTCTTACTTGTATTAGATTTTCCAAAAACGAGATAAGGATCAAATATTGGATAAAATCTCAACTTTGAAAAATGCATCACCTCTTTCGAATGAAGTCAGAGCTCATTCGAGCGAAGTGTCTCTTCTCATTGGAATCAAACATATAACGGAATATCCAACAAAAAATCAAAGCATGCTTAAAAATGGTCATTTGAAGTTTCATTGGATCCTTGGTTCTAACGAGGTTCAAATTCTCGTTCGAAGGACATTTGTATGTCGTTTGAACGACATGATTTTTTTCTAAAAACATCACCCAAAACTCAATCCAGAGATCAAGCATAAATACACAAGCATACCTCATTGCGTTCCATCGAATGTTGAAGGAGGAACTAGACTGAAAACATGATGCGTACACAATGTCATTTTATCTTGTACGCTATAGTCTCCAATAAAACATCATAGACTTGAAGGAGGAATTACTCAAATTATAATATATGACTCTAATAAGTTTTGTCCAAACACTGAAAAAAGTTCGAGTAATTATGTTTATTAGGGCATTTAAGTAAAATCAGATCTGTAAATTGCAGATATGTTGTTTATACCGATTCAACAAAAAAACTCAATTCGGTTTAAAAAATATAACCCAGATAAAAAAACAAATTAGTTTTAATTAAATAGCCACAAAAAAATCAGTCATGTTAGAAAAATACGGATGAATCTGGATAAAACCAGACCAGTAAATTGCAGATACGGTAATATCGATTCAACAAAAAAGCACTCACATTGATTTTAAAAAATATATACAAGATCCAAAAAAAATCACATCTAATTAAAGAAACAACGGACATATAAAAAAAAATCAAAACGCACAAAAGATTGAACACACCGACCATATGTAGAAATAAACACGAACATATGTCTTCATTTTGGTTTCAAAATATATACCAAATCTGTTAAAAAAATGAAATGAGTTTTTATAAAAAAAAAACTCTGGTAAAGATCAGAAAATAAAAGCCCCCCCCCCCCCCCCCCCAAAAAAAAAAAAAAACAATCAAACATGTTAAAAAAACACATACAAATCTTGATAAAATCGGATCTGTAAATTGCAGATTCGAAAAATCAGCATTTGTAAGGAACACAACATATCTTAAAATATGTAGACAAAATAAGCTCATGCTTAAACATACAAACATTACAATTCCAAACAATATCCAAAGAAATCAGTTGAGAGGATGGGAAAAGAATAGATTTCATGACTTTATGAAGCAGATAAGATGTTAATACTGATTCAACAGAAAACATTCACATCAATTTAAAAAGTATTTCCAGATCCAAATAAATAAACCAGTTCTAATTAAAGAAACAACAAGCATACAAAGAAAATTGAATCTCACTAAAGACGAACTTATCGAACAGGTCAAGAAAAACACCAACACATCTCTTCATTTTGGTTTCAAAATATATACCAGATTTGTTTGAAAATGAAATGAGATTTTATAACCAAAACTCCGGTTAGATAAAAAATTAATAGCCATAAAAAATCAAACGTGTTAAAAAAACACGAACGAATCTGGATAAAATCAGATCTGCAAATTGCAGATACGGTGTTAATACCGATTCAATGAAAAAAAATCACTTCGGTTTAAAAAATATAAATCAGTTCTAAAAAACAAATAAGTTCTAATTAAAGAAACCACATGTTTATAAAAAAAAGTCGGATCTCACTAATCACGAAACATTTCAAACATATCAGCAAATAAACACAAACACATCTAGTCATTTTTGTTTCAAAATATATACCAAATTTGTTTAAATAACGAAATGAGTTTTTATAAAACAAAACTCTGGTAAGATTAGAAAATAAAAGCCTCCCCCCCCCCCCCCCCACCCCCCCCAAAAAAAATCAAACATGTTAAAAAACACACAGATATATCCTGATAAAATCAAATTTGTATATTGTAGATCTGAAAAATCAGCATTTGTAAGGAACATAACAGATCTAAAAATATGTAGACAAAATATGCTCATGCGTAAACATACAAACATTACAAATCCAAACAATATCCAAAGAACTCAGTTGAGAGGATGCGAAAACAACAGATCTCGTGACTTTATGAAACAAATAAGGTGCTAATACCGATTCAACAAAAAACATTCACTTTGATTTAAAAAATATTTCCAGATCCAAGTAAACAAACCAGTTCTAATTAAAGAAACAATAAGCATATAAGAAAATCGAATCTCACTAAAGACAAACTTATCGAACAGATCAGGAAAAAAACAAGCACACACCTCTTCATTTTGGTTTCAAAATATATACCAGATTTGTTTAAAAATGAAATGAGATTTTATAACCAAAACTCCGGGTTAGATCAGAAATTAATAGCCACAAAAAATCAAACGTGTTAAAAAAAGACCGACGAATCTGGATAAAATCAGATCTGCAAATTGCAGATACGGAATTAATACCGATTCAATGATTTTTTTTTTACTTATGTTTAAAAAATATAAATCAGTTCCAAAAACCAAATCATTTCTAATTAAAGAAACCACATGTTTATATATAAAAAAGTCGGATCGCACTAATGATAGAACATTTCCAACAGATCTGGAAATAAACACAAACACATCTCTTCATTTTGGTTTCAAAATATATACTGGATCTGTTAAAAAAAACAAAATGATATTTTATAAACAAAACTCCGGTGAGGTTAGAAATTAAATAGCCATAAAAAATTAAACGTGTTAAGAAAACACGGACGGATCTTGATAAAACTAGATCTTTAAATTGCAGATACAATTTTAATACAGATTCAACAAAAAAACATTCACTTAAGTATAAAAAAAATATATACTAGATCCAAAAAAACAAATCAGTTCTAATTAAAGAAACAATAGATGTATAAAAAAATCGGATCGCATTAAGGACGAAACATATCGAACAGATCTAGAAATAAACACGAACACTTCTCTTTATTTTGGTTTCAAAATATATACCAAATTTATTTTAAAAAATAAATGAGATTTTATAAACCAAAATCGAAAAATCAAACGTGATAAAAAAAACACGGATGGATATGGATAAAATCGGATCGGTAAATTGCAAATCGAAAAAATCAATGTTTGTAAGGAACATATCAAATCTTAAAATATGTAGACAAAATCAGTTTATACATAGACATACTAATTGTACCACCCCGTATTTCTAAGGATATAGAAATTAAATTAAATTGGTAATTTGGAGAATTGGTTTAATCAGGAGAATTTATTTTAATTTGGAGTATTTATTTAAATTGGAGAATTTATTTAAATTAGAGAATTTATTTTAATTAGGAAGAATTTGTTTAATTCGGTGATTTAGATTTACTTAATTCAGGTTGATATTTATTTTCACATGGAACGTATTTTGAAGTGAAATAAGAAAAGTTATATAGAGTAACTCGGATGATGATTTAGAGGTTACGTTTGATTTCGAATAGGTCAAGATAGTCGAAAAACAGCACCGAGGGTAGTAATTGGGGTTTAGGACATTTTTAGGCATACCCGGGATCACACTGGGGTGCTCGGATCGTTTGGGCTTCGCCCATTAATATAAAAATAGGATTAGCATTATTTAACCTAAGTTAAGGAATTAGGAGCATCTATAACTCATTTAGAAAACCCTAGAGTTGTAGAAAAGAAAAGAGATGAAAGAAGGGAGATTTTTGGGAGCCAAACCAATAAGGATTGAGGGTGTTCTTCATCAAATCGCTGTCTACATCAAAGGATTAGACCCTGGAAATCAATAGAGGAAAGTGGTTAATTTCTCTTTTAATGTAAATCCGTTATAATCATTTCATATCATAGTGGGTGTAATTGAAAATCAGTTTTTGGGAGGGTGTTGATATAAAATTGGGTTTTTGATAATTGGAGTAAATAGTGTAGATTAATTACTCAATTGATGATGGATTATTATATAAGATGGTTAGAATTTGATTTTTATTTCATACCCGGTAGTTGAACTCATGTAATTTGGATTTATAGAATCGAATCTAGGTTGAGACCGGGATGAATTGTTATAAACCCAAATTGGGAGATATTGAGAAAAGTTATAAATTTAATGAGGTTGAAGATTATTATGATGATCAAAAACGTATTTTGAGAGTAGAAAAATGATGGGAAGGATTGTTTGAGTTTTGGGTTTGATGAATAAATGATTAAGTGTTTAAAAATGGTGTAAACAGTATCGCGAGGAAGAAGAGTCGTGGCCAAGGTAGGGAAAATCGGTTCGGGGGTCAGGTTGAGCCAGTTGGGGGGTTCTGTTTGCCGAAGGGAATTCTTAGGGTTGAAAATGGAGAGTTTCAAGGTAAATTGTTAAATGTAAGGGATAGAAACTGACTAAGAACATTGTATCAACTTAATTTACCTCAATGAGACGGGAGAATTTAGGAGGGAAATTACTACGAAGTGAAAATTTATTAGATATTGATATCTATTAATGAAGTAAAGGAAATAAAAATTCGCAGGACTTAAACAATGAGCCGAGTGGATGTGTTCGGACATGGTATTTTAACTACTGAAATAATCTGAGTGGCTAGGGCTCTTAGAGTAGTGGGGGAAAAATACGAAGGGTAGTTAAATAGTGAATTAATAATATGTAGGATATTTGGGTGTTATATATATACTACATATGATATATATACTATAGGTAGAGTGTATATCTATACTGATGTTATATATGTATAAATAGGTTGTGTGATTACCTATTAGTTGATTGATTATGTGTAAACATACCTAGGCTACTTGCTATCACGGGAGGTTCCGCATCATGGACAGTCTTATCCTGATGAGCCCACTGGGGGGATATTAATTTGTACCTCAGAACATAGAACTTAGGGATTGAGCACTACTTATGTGAATGGTGTGATCGATCATTTGGTTGAGTTAGGTGTGTGTGTAGCTCAAAGGCTTAGGACTATGTTCGCCTTCAATATGTGTTGTTTGATTTTATGGTTCAAGGGTGATATTCTAAGAGATGTCCTTATTTAGTATGTGATGTACCAGGACTTGATAGTAGAGTATGCCCACAACGTCGCCACCAAGGGATGTTGTATACGTATAGACTATGATAGTGATGTGTATATATATATATATATATATATATATATATATATACGTGTGATTTATTCTACTATGGGTGCTTTAGTAAACATTGTAGATAGTGATATCTAAATAAATTTCAGTATGTGAGAACTTTAAAATTAGTTGGTGACACTAAATATATAATAATTTGGTACCGTATATTATGGGCAAGACGGTTGGGCACAAAATATTAGATGGGGAAAAAAGCCTAAGACTGAGAATATTATATAGACTTAATTAAAGATGATTAATTAAGGTAAAGAGATAAATAAAATTTGAAACTAGTAAGATTACTCGAGCTAGAGTAGTGTGTCGGGAAGTATTCATACTAAGGTTAGTTAGACGGGGTAGTACAGCTAAGGGTGTTAGGAAGAAGCGTTAGGTGTACACTTTAGATGGGGGGTGAGAATTACTCAAGGGAGTGTGACACTAACTTAAATATGAAGAGCATTCATGCATTTTATTTACTGTAACATTAATCACTTGCTAAATATTTTCAAAATTTTTTGGGTTCTAACCCTTGCTGCAAATATTTTCAAAACCTTTTAGGTGTCCAGCCATAGGGATGCCATACTTGATTATCTATTCCAGGGATACGCAGCTGCGGCATATGTGGATGCATGAAGGAGTTAGAGTGGATGCTTCTTTTATTTCTTTCCTAGATTAGGAAATCAGGTGTTTGATATTTTGGTTTTGGATTTTGTACCCGATGGTTTATTCGGCAAGTCATTTATTATTCAGTATCATTTCAGATAATGATTGTGTGTATGGTTTAGTTTATTTTGTTTTCGAATCTTCTTATTTGTTTAACGAAAGATAAAACCTGACACTTGCTTAATTAACTATTAGGTGATTAGTAATTAATATGTTTTTTAACTGTGATGCAAAGAATTAACCAAATGAGAATCTTGTTTTAATTTAATAAAGGGATGATCACCCGATATTTAATTGGGCAGGGTGTCACAGATGGTATCAGAGTATTAGGTTCTAGCGTCCTTAGAATTCGTGCGTCTTTTCTACAATTTATCTAGACATTCCTTTGAAATAGAACCCTATTATTAGGACTATTGTACTCATCTTTACGTACTTGAAGATATCATACTTATTATATTAAATATTGTATAAACGATAAACTCATACAAGTCATTTGAATTTTAGATTCCGTGGAGAAGAGATTGATCGGCTAGAGTAGAAGCTAGAGACGAGGTGAGAGAGGCTCATCAGGAGCCAGAGGTTCTGCAATCGCATCCACCACCAGGGATGATGACGACTACATAAGTGGCCGAAATAGTGTCCCAGGCAGTCAATGCAGCTATGACTTCATTGGTTGTCCACTTTCTGCAGACCCAGGCACATTCGTTAGTGGCACCCAAAGCTCAGGCCCACCCGGGTCCATTCGAATGGTAAAGAGCGAGGTAAGTGTTTCAGAAGGTTCACCCACCGGAGGTTTAGGATAATTCAAATGTAGTAGTGGCCAGTTAGTGGAAGAAGGATAAGCAGTGCCATTTGCATATGATTAAGTGCAGTGCCACTCAGAAATAGTCCTTTACGATGTTCAAGCTAGTAGGCACAACTTTGTTGTGGTGGTAGTCTGTGACCACCGCAGAAGAGAGAGATGTGATGACCATTAGGGACTTTTGGGTGCGATTCGACCATAAGTATTTTTCATCCGCTATTCAGACAAAGATGCGGCGATAGTTTCTTAATATTTTACAAGGAGACATGGCTGTGGAAGAATACAAGGAAGAGTTTAATCGGTTAGAAAACTTCGTAAAAGATGAAGTAAGTATTGAAGATAAAAGAATGCGTAAGTTAGTAGATGGACTTACCTAGAGGATCTGACAACACCAGTTGGGTAATCTGACATTAGAGACATACACAGAGGTTGCTAATGAAGTGCTACTTCATTGCTAGGATAAGCGATGTCACATAAGGTATAGCAAAAGGATGAGTGGATCCAGTCGGACTGATAACATGGGCGGGAACAGTGCCGCTGGGGCACAACAATAGCAGGAGCAGGACTCCAGACAGGGAAATCTGACTAAGAGATTTAAATACAAAAGTCATCGATCTGAGAGACGTGAATTCAAATAGGGTCAGCAGGGCCTTCAACAGTAACAACAAAATTTTGTTTCTCAGAGCCAGCAGGGCCAAGGGTATGGTGATGCAAGCCAATAAGGACAGGATTAGTGGCAGGGAGGATTTTTTTGGGAAATATTTCATTTGTGAAGAGATAGGACATATAAAGAAAGATTGCCCTAAGTGACACAGGGGACAACTACATGAAGAGGTCTTGGATGTACAACCACTATAGGAGTTCATGGGTCAGTTCAAAAGTGAGGACTTCGATCACGAACCCATTAACTAGGCACAACAGTTAGAATATAGAGGTAAATTGTCTTTATTATCCTATGAGTATGGGGAAGATTTTTATGACATGGGGGCATCACAAGTAAGATAATGGTCATTATAATTCGTGAGTGAGACGGATTTAGTTGGGGCGTTGGCCGAATAGCTACAGTATGTATGTATAATTAAGTGGGGTTGATAATACGCAAATATTGCGTATTTAATCCTCCGAACCGACGCATTTTAGCCCCATCGAGTATCTTATTCCCTATATTTATGCTTTTTAACTAGAGAACCTCTGATTTCTACGTTAATATGTTTTGCAGGAGTTAATTGAGCTTTTATAGGTATTTGGATGCTAAGTGGGAAGTTCACACGCATTCCGCTCGATTTCCATATACGATCGCACATTCAAGGGAATTTTATTCTTTTTAATAGCTTGGGCACCTGGACCAACATCTACATGTAAGTTGTATCCCTCCTCTCAAGCTTCACGTGAGAGTTTACGGTGCACGATTTCGATTCAGAACGAAGAAGTTACGAGAGTTTTAGCGGATGAGAAATGCATTCAAGCCAAAACAGGCTGATACCAGCTTGATCGATCGATCAATCGATCAAAGGGATCGATCGATCGATCCCTCAGTTTTTTCCAAATCGTGGGAGACAGTGGGCTAGAATTTTTACCATCGATCGATCGACTGGAGGGATCGATCGATCGATCCCCTATTTTTTTGAGATATTTTTCTTTTCTTTTATTTCTTCTTTTATTTTCCCCACTTACTATAAATACCAATTTTGTGTAAATATCATATATTAAGTTCAATATTTCGTTTTTAGGTTAGTTAAGCTTAGGGTTTGGGTGATTTTGGAGAGTTATTCTTTGATTCTTCTCGGTTTGACACCCAATTGGGTTGTAAGTTGCACTATTAATTCACCCTATCCGTTAATATAGTTATATTTCATTCATTCTTGCTTTAATTAATTAGAATTACATGCATTCATAATTATTTTACATGCTGTGTGGTATAATTTTATCGCATTTATTTATCGCATTTATTTACCGCATTTCATTTACCGCATTTTAATATGCTTTCTAGCTAATTTAAATTAGGGTTTGTTTTAATGGAACTCACTCGGGTTGACGCGTTGAGTGATGGTGTTTACAGGTTTATTTCGGGTGCGTTGTCCTAGTTATTGCGCTTAGGAGATTTGACGGGGCATATCATGTATGTCCTGTGCTTACGACCTTTCGTGTGCAATTTCTGGGATATTTGTTGACGCCAAAATCTTATTAGGCTTTGATGCAAATTTAGGGACGTGACAACCCTTGATTCAATTAACTGTCGAAATGAGATGCATTCTAAATAACTCGTCGACCCATGTATCCATTTCATACAAATTAACCCGGGTGAGGGATATTCGACGCAACCTATAGTTTTACTCGCTTTCTTAATATAGTTTAAAAACACTTGCCTAGATTAATATTTCCCTTGTATGCATCTTTTCCTTTTTAGTTTGTAATCACCTTTTTCCATTTTTATTGAGGAGTATTAAATCAATTAAATTCTTGCATATCGTCCCTGTGGATTTTCGATACCCGACTTACCGCTGTGCCTGCCTCGCAAGTGTAGTCGTAACTTAGGTTTGTTTGTATTGAGTAGGCGAAATGAAAACAACGACTGTGCACCTACACGCGCACACCTTTTGCACTCTGTCAAAATGGCGCCATTTTCGGGGATGAGTTTGTTTTAGACTTTATTTGATTTATTATTTCATAGTATTTTCCACTGTTCTAAAAAACCCGCCTAGGCTCCGCCTAGGCTTGAGGCTTGGGAGAAATGTCCCACCTTAAGATTTTGACGCCTTATTCTTGGTAAAACTCTTAAGGCGTATTTTTTCTCTAAAAAAACAATGCTTTAGTGAAACGATATCGCATTTTAAAGATTTTTTACAAACCGGACCATTATCTCATCCAAAATAATCAAATAGTATTTTTATTTGCAAATATCCGACATATTTTTAGGATATGTACAAGTTTAGTATTTTAATAGCCTTGTTATGGTTAAAAAATATTAAAATATATTAAAAAGACCTAAACGCCTTTTCACGCCTTTTTACGCCAAGGCCCGCCTATAGGCTTCTAAGGCTTAAGGCTTGACCTCCACGCCTCGATTACGCCCCGCGTTTTTTAGAACCTTGGTATTTTCTTTCTATTTGTATTATTTGCTAACCTTTTTACAGGACTTCCACATTTGAGCAGTTAGAAACGCTCGAATTTTTCCCGCGCGTACCTACTTTGTGGAATTCGTCACTTGAGCCATTTTTGAGGTAAGCATGTCTTATTCCAATTCTTTCGGGAATCATTATTATAATTCTCAAAATTCTCGCAAGCCTACGACTATCAGTGAATACCTAGAATCTCAAAGTATAAAAAATTCAAATATGAATTTAGGCGAGTATAACGAAAGTCAAAATTTAGGTTATTGGAATTTTGATGATGATGATAATGATTTTGGGACTTTACCTCCTTATAATAGGAATTTTGAAACGAATTGAAATGGTTTTCAGAATTCCTATAATAATGAGTTTTCTTTTATGTCCGATGGTAATTTTCAAAGTTCCCATTTTCATGGATCCGCACCTCGACCTATGACATTCGGTGAGGGTTTGCATATGTATAAATATGAGAAAATTGAAAATCGTTATCGAGAAGAAAGTCGTTAGTGGGAACAAAAATTGGATTTATTATTTGAGTCCGATGATGATTTTTCTTCCAAGACTTTTGAAGTCGAGAAATATTTTGAACCAAATGAGGACTTTTGGCCAACTTTGGAACAAACCATTCTAGATTTTTCCCATTGTGTAATAGATATTGAAAGCGAGGATGAAAATGACGTAATATCTATTTGCAATGAAATGATTTCTTTTTTGGCCTCCAAAGAAGAACATTTCATTGAAAATGATATTATTTCATTCGAAACTCAATCTTCATGCGATGATGATTTATCTCATGAGTTTGAATTTCTATCATCCCCATTTTCATTCTCTGTTATCACACTGTCACAAGTAGCCGATGATTCGGTTTCAAACTTTAATGTTTTAAACCTTTTCACTGATGAGGAGTACTTGCTCGAGTCGCCTTCCACGATGGCATCCATGATTCGTGTGCGCCACCTCCCATTCCAATTTCAAAATCATTGACAGGTTATTCGGCTCTTCTCGGTCCCCACATGTTTTTGTCACCCGTTCAATCCAAACCGACCATCGTCCCTCCAAAACTTTTAGTTAGCGATGGTTCCTTTCTTACACCTTACACAGGCCTTCCGTTGTTCAAACAGAATTCATATTTTTCAGAAGGCATGCTTGTATGTGAGGGTACACCGGTTATCCTCCAAAGTCAAATTATTTTCACGATGGACTTTCAGCTATTTAGACTTCTAGTGTATAGTTAGTGTGAATTCTATATAGTAGGTTGTATATAGTTATTTTTTTATTCTTTCTTTATTTTTATTTTAGTCTAGCGTAATTAGTTAACTTTTTGTTATTTGCTTTTGCTATGCTTGGTACTAACTTGTTTTGTAGATTCTTTGGACTTGTTCTTATGGTGATCTCTCTAATTTTGGGTAATATCGCACTTTTCCTCTCTTTAACTTTGTTCTTAATTCACATTAAGGACAATGTCAAGTTTTAAATTAGGGGGTGTGGGATATTCTATCCATTTCATTATTTATTCCATGTTTTTTTCTCACATGTTAGTTACTTAGTATGCTTTTCTTAGAAAAATTGAAAATTTCAAAAATATTTTCTTTCTTTTTTCTCCTTTTTGGGCATTTTGCCTTTGTTTCCGATGATAAATTTCAATAATTACTCGATCCAATGATGCATGTTCTCGATTTTAGAAGTTGTTAGTCTTTAGTCCTCACTTATTGATATTATGAATAACTTCAGGAATTAAACTTTAATCCCATGAGTACACGCACTTTTCTTGTTCTATTGATTTGGTTTAAGATTTTTATAACTCGGTAATCTTTTGTTGCATTGTATATACTTACACCGAGTAAGCTTTGTACCTTTTGTCGTTTGTGAGTGTTATACATTATTCTTTTCTCATTGAAAACGTTGAATTCGTCGATAATCTCACTATTCTTTCATTTGACCGTTCATTAATTGAGTTCATTCTTGAAATGTACTACTTGAGCATGATTTTCATATATTGTTTTGACTCGAGAATTATGTAAACCTTTGGAAATGATCATAGTCCATCTTTGTTATATCACCCATATTGATCTTGACCTTACCTTATATGTTTACCCTCGTCAATCCCCTTTGAGCCTAAATATTAGCCTTTCATTGCATAACCCCAACTCCCATAACCAACTCCAAATTGGAGTTTTAAACCATACATACACTTTCCATACCTTTGTTTGGAATGTTACTTGGGATTGAATGTTGTTGTTGTGATGTCGGTTGCAATTTAGGCATATGAGAGTTTGAAAAGAAAAGAAGAATATAGTGAAAAAGAAAACAAAAAGAGAAAGCAAAAAGCAAAAGAAAACATGAGAAAAAGAAGAAAATAAAAGAAAGAGATAGTTGTAAATGTTGTATATAGTGTTCAATAAGCTTTGATTACTCTCCCCGATGATATATCTAATTCCTTTTTGGAACTTGTTTTCCAATTTTGATATTGCCCACATTTTCCCATTATCCGGAGTTTTTATTCTGAACACTTTGATTCTGTATATACATTCCTTCTTTTCGTACCCTAGCCTAGCCTACATTACAACCCTATACAAGTCCTATGTGATCTTAGGTTGATCTAATTCAAAAGTTTAAATAGTTTTGATAATCTATGAAAATGCATCTCGTCTCTTTTAGTGTGTGGTATACTTTCATTGATATTACATTTTTCAGTTTATATATAGCGTTCTTCATTTGTGACATGTGTATGGCCTAGTTTTCATTTACATTTACTCTTTATGCTCGCATGTTCCGTGTGTTACCTCCCTGTTTTGAGTGAATTCGCTTGATGAGTGTAATACCCGTGAGGATTGAATGTATGCTTACTTTAATGTTTATCCGGTTTATATAAGTTTTTTGCCAAATCACGCTTTGTATGTGCCCGCTCCCCTCCCACATTTGAAGGTTTCAATTCTATGAGGTGCATTCTATAATGTTAATGATTCGGACTTTTGTTTGAATCCGTTCAATGTGCTAATAATGTGTATGAAATCCTTTTCGCCATTTTTTGGCCTTGTCGTATGTTGGGTTGGGCATATTTTGAGGAAAATGTGTGATGTTTGTGGGTATCATCCCTGAAAACCCTCACGAGATGACACTCGTCCACTAGGGTGACCTAGGGGTTTAACGGCTTATTTCATACACTAAATGCAATCGAATCACCCGCGAAAGTGGCCTTATGCTTTTATACAATACCTTTGTACTATCTCCTGCTTTTGGTTTAATTGTACTTCTTATTGCATCCTATTTCATTGCTAGGGACTAGCAATGTGTAAGTTAGGGGGTGTGACAATACGCAAATATTGCGTATTTCATCCTCCGAACCAACGCATTTTAACCCCCTCGGGTATTTTATTCTATATATTTATGCTCGTTAACCAAACAACCTAGGATTTCCACGTTAAAATGTTTTACAAGGGTTAATTGAGCTTTTACAGGTATTTGGATGCTAAGTGTGAAGTTCGAACGCATTTCTCTCGATTTTCGTACATGATCGCACGTTCAAGGGTATTTTAATCTTTTCACAGCTTGGGCACCTAGCCCAACATCTACACGGAAGTTACATCCCTCCTCGCAAGCTTCATGTGGCCGTAAATGGTGCACGATTACGATTCAGAACGAAGAAGTTACAGGAGTTTTAACGGACGAGAAATGCATTCAAGCCAAAACAGACTGATAACTACTTGATCGATCGATCGATCCCTCAATTTTTGCCAAATCGTGGGAGACAGTGGGCTGGAATTTTCACCATCGATCGATCGACCAAAGGGGTCGATCGATCGATCCCCTATTTTTTGAGATATTTTTCTTTTCTTTTCTTTCTTCTTTTCTTTTTTCCCACTTACTATAAATACCAATTTTGTGTAAATATCATATATTAAGTTCTATATTTCGTTTTTAGGTTTGTTTAGCTTAGGGTTAGTTTATCGCGCTTATTTATCGCGTTTTTAATATGCTTTCTGGCTAATTTAAATTAGGTTGTGTTTGAATTGAACTCACTCGGGTTAACGCGTTGCTTTGCTTTGGTGATGGTGTTTACGGGTTTATTTCGGGTGCGTTGTCCTAGTTATTGTGCCTAGGAGATTTGATGGGGCATATCATGCATGTCCCATGCTTACGACCTTTCGTGCGCAATTTTTGGGATATTTGTTGACTCCAAAATCTTATTAGGCTTTTATTCAGATTTAGGGGCATGACAACCCTTGATTTAATTAACTGTCGGAATGAGACACATTCTAAATAACTCATCGACCCATGTATCCATTTTATACAAATTAACCCGGGTCAGGGATATTCGATGCAACCTACAGTTTTACTCGCTTTGTCAATCTAGTTTAAATACAGTTGCCTAGATTAATATTTCCCTTTTATGCATATTTTCCTTTTTAATTTGTAATCACCTTTTTCCCTTTTTAATGAGGAGTATTAAATCAACTAAATTCTAGCGTCTCATCCCTGTGGATTTTCTATACCCGACTTACCACTGTGCTTGACTCGCAAGTGTAGTCGTAACATAGGTTTGTTTGTATTGAGTAGGCGAAACGAAAACAACGAGTGTGCACCTACAAGTCCACACCTTTCGCACTCGGTCAGGTGTAGTGGGGTCTTTGGTGTTTCCCACAAGAAAGAGGGTTTTAACAATAAGAGAATGTCTCAGTTTACTACTTTCGAGTGCTATGAGGGTAGAGTAGACTATTTTCCAAGTTTGGGCTTGTTAGTAATGGTTTGGGGCTATAGTAGATAGTTACACTAAGACTTAATGCTCGATGTTCCAAGGTATGAATTATTTTGCTAGGTATTACCTGAAAGAGGGTCTAGCCTATATATATACATGCATATATGTTATGGTGTGTTACATAGTAGATTTATAAGAATATGTTGTGTTGTTATATGTGATCCCGGTGAGTAGGGACATTTACTGATGTGATTCAGGGTGTATTGGCTTATTATCGAGCGTAGAGATATAGCTCGTTATTGTCTTGGAGCAGAGAAACTAGTGATAGTAAGGGCGTCATATTTTACGTTATCTTTTATAACATGAGAGTGGACGAGTACATTTTTATGTCAGGAGATGGGTATTTGGGGGTATGTGCTATGGACTGAGGGCCTAACGGATCTCAACGATCGGAAATGTTAGGTAGTAGTGTATCGGGGGGGTTCCTCGTTTGGATTTTTCTTTGCGAGGCGTCCCACGCATGAAACTTAGCACAACGTTGGAAGTTGGGAGATGTTTGGTCATTAGGAGATAAGTTTTGTACCTTGGCTATTATACATATATGTAGTTATAACTGCGAGTTGAAAGTTATATTACGACGTAAGTCTAGTGGAGTCGGGTATCATTTATGCTAAGAAGCATGGTATAGGGTGTATGGGCGCCCTGGGTAATTAAAATAATATTAATATGAACCGTGATTATAAGGGGTAGGAATATATGTATCGATCTTAATAGTACGTGAATAAGTGTATATTTGAAACTTGGAGTAATTGACTTATCCGATATTCGAGGACAACATTCCTTTGTAAGGGGAGATGTATGTAACACCCCGTATTTCAGAGCATATAGAAATTAAATTAAATTGGTGATTTGGAGAATTTATTTAACGTGGAGAATTTATTTAATTTTAGAGAATTTATTTAAAATGGAGAAAATATTTTAATTAGGAATAATTTGTTTAATTTGTTTATTGGGATTTAATTAATTCAGGTTGATATTTATTTTCACGTGGAACATATTTTGAAGTGAAATAAGAAAATTTATGTAGAGTAAATCGGATGATGATTTAGAGGTCATGGTTGATTCCGAATAGGTCGAGATAGTCAGAAAAGAGTACCCAGGGTTAGTAATTGGGTCTCGGGACATTTTTAGGCATAGCCTGGCCCACACGGCGGTGTTCGGGTCATTTGAGCTTGGCCCATTAGTATAAAAACGGGATTAGCATTATTTAACATAAGTTAAAGAATTAGGAGCTGCTTTAACTCATTTAGAAAACCCAAGAGCTATAGAGAAGAAAAGTGGGAGAAAGTAGGGAGATTTTTGGGAGCCTTCATCAAATCCTCGTCTACGTAAAAGGATTAGATCCTACGAATCAATAGAGGAAAGTGGTCGATTTTTCTTTCTATGTAAGTCCGTGATAATCAATTCATGTCATAGTGGGCGTAATTGAAAATCAATTTTTGGGAGGGTGTTGATATAAAATTGGTTTTTTGATATTTGGAGTGAAATCATGTCGATTAATTACTCAATTGATGATCGATTATTATATAGGATTGTTAGAATCTGTTTTTTATTTGATACCCAATAGTTGAACTCATGTAGTTTGGATTTATAGAATCGAATCTAGGTTGAAACAGAGATAAACTATTATAAACCTAAATTGGGAGATATTGAGAAAGGTTATAAATTTAATGAGGTTGAAGATTATTATTGTTAATACCAAATTCCATCTGCTGACATGGACCAATCGCTTGAGGACACATGTCAGCTTACATGGCAAATACCGATACTCCAGACGAGCAACTCAAGACCACCGAGCAACTAAGAAGCCACGAGGAACTCAAGGGGACCCGAGCAGCTATAAGCGTGTCGAGCTACTTAGGCGGTCCGAGCAACTGAGGGGCCCCGAGAAGCTTACGCGTTCCGAGCAGCTTAGGCAGTGCGAGCAGCTTAAGCGGTTCGAGCTACTTAGCGTACAGCACACCCAAATCAAGATAATCAATAAAGACGAATGTGCATTAAATACCATTTATTATCATATAGATGTATACGTCTACTAGATAACAGCGCATAGTCCTTTCATTTGTATCGCCTCAAAGCTATATATACATTTTAACCTCCTCATTAGCAGGGGACTCAAAATTTCTTGGTAAACCCATTATCGAGAATTCTGCAAACAGTCATTAATAATAAAAACAGTGGACGTAGGCCATTCTTACAAGGCTGAACCACTTTAAAAATCTTTTGTCTTATATTTATATATTCATTTTTATCTGTGATTAAATAATTAGATCAAATCTAGTTTTTTACATCAACAGATTGGCGCCGTCTGTAGGAAACGACTGTAATTATCGTTTTTCACCAAAATAATTCATCACTAATGGCTGATCATCCTGAATCCAGCAATCGAAATGCTGGAATCCCTCCAAATTCATCTACTCCCCCAAATGTCCAAGATCTGGCTGGTATAATGGCTAATTTGGCTTAGGGCCAGACCGCCATGCAAGAAATCACGCGATAACTCATGCAAACTATCCAGGGTGGAGCGCCATCCCAGTCAGGACAACGAAGGGTTAAGAGAAATACCCGATTTCCTTCTTCGAGAACTGGACGAACGTCACTCACGGAAGAATATCACTCTAGACGCACCGATTCATATCGTACTGAGAGATCTAATGATCCTTCTTATCATCCTGGAAGGACTTCCTCGGTACGAGCTACAGACACTCAACAAAACATAACTCTATCTCCAGAAAGGACCAGTGCTCTTGAAAGATTGAGTAGAGTCTGTCCCTTTGATCGTTTGGGTCCTAGGAGGATTAGAAGTCCCCCTAGGATGGTGTCGAGGAACTCTCAACGATCCTCTAATTTAAAGGAAGGTTCTGCCCAATCCCGACCAGCTGCTCATCGTGAAAGATCCCAAGAGGCAAATTCAACACGATCAGCTTCTCGAACCAATAGGCCCGAGGAGGGAAATGATGCATGGAAGGGATCTATTCAGAGGTTGGAAGATAAGTTAGGGGAAATGTCTAAAGCCAATAATCCTTTACAAAGGACTTTTATCCGAGGAACACCATTTATACAAGAAATTGTAGATTTCCCCACACCGTCAAAATTCAAAGCCCCAGTAGTAACATAAAAATATGATGGAAAAATTGATCATGTTCTCCATATAGAACAATACCAAGCAGCTGCTGATATATATGTTGTTCCAGATGAGATGCGATGCAGGGCGTTTTCAGGAACTCTCACTGGATCTGCTCAAATATGGTACAACAATCTTCCTCGGGGAAAGATTGCAACTTTCCTTCAACTGGCCGAGATCTTTATTGGAAACTTCTGTTTTGGAGCAAAACCAGTTAAACGAGTAGTACACTTGTTAAGTGTTTTAGACAAAAAGTAGGTGAGAGCACCAGGGATTATATTACTCGTTTCAATAACGAGAAGCTCGAAGTTATTGATTACGAAGAAAAGACATCAATATCTGTTCTGCTGAGTGGATTGTTTCCAAATAAATTGTACTACACTCTAGCCAAAGATCCACCCACAACTATGGCAGAGCTAATGGCAAAGGCAGCCAAAATTATGAACGCCGAGGAAGCTATGGCTGCGAAGAAGACTATGGACCCCAAAGAGATCGATATTGAGGGTGATAAGGCTGAGAAAAAAGAGCAGAAGAATAATGGTGGTAACAAGAAGTCAAAAGCAAAGCAAGCATTAAAACAGTTGAAGAAATTTGGAACCTATAATCCTTTGAAAGTAGACATAAACCATGTTCTGGAAGAGATGAAGAACAGCGAGGAGCTGAAATGGCCTGAAAAAATGAAGACAGATCCTGACAAGAGGGATAAATCCAAATATTGCGAGTTCCATAAGGATCATGGTCATACGACCAAAAACTGCATAACTCTCCATAATGAAATTGAAGAGCTCATCAGGCGAGGAAAATTGAACAAGTATATGGATCGATGAAATGGTGGAAAGAGTAACGACCGAGCAAGGAAGAGGTCTAGATCTCCTCGTCGAATAAAAGAAGATAAGAAGAGAAATCATGAAGAAGACCTGGATGATGATCAAGATGACCCCGATCTCCTCATAAAACCAAAACAGCCAGAACGTGAGGTATTTTCTATCCGTTTTAGATCATTTGATTGCAATGTTATTATTGGTCGAGATGCAGGAGGTGGAGACCTTACTGTAGAGAAGAAAGCTTACCTCAACGAGGCTGAAGCTTGTTCGTACATTCAACGGATAAATCTAGCTGAAGATGATCGCCCGAGGAAGGTGAACAAAGATAAACTAGTCATCGGTTTCTCTGAGAATGACCTCGCAGGTGTGCTATATCCTCATGATGACCCATTGGTGATCAAAATGAGGATGAAGGAAGTAGTGATTTCGCAAGTATTGGTGGATAATGGCAACTCGGCAGATATTATGTTCTACTCATGTTTTGATAGTTTGAACCTAAAGCTATCCCAGTTAGAGCCATATCATCGGCCCCTCTTCGGTCTTACTGGCTAGAAAGTTTTTCCACTTGGGACGATCAAGTTGGATATGTTTATCGGTACATGGCCTGCTTGTCGAACAGAAAGAGTGCACTTTTTGGTGATGGATAAAAATGTCCAATCAGCTTACAATATCATCATGGGAAGGGTAGGTTTAAAAAATTTCGAGGCAGTACCATCTACAGTACATTAATGTTTAAAATTCCTAACCAACTTTGGAGTAGGAGTGGTGAAGGGAGATCAAAAAGTAGCTCGAGAATGCTACTATTCATCTGCCGAGCAAGAAGAGCGTGACGAATCCAGAAAAAAGACTACTATTTATCAGGTTGATGAAATAGAAGACGCAGAGATTGAGACTTTAGACACAAGAGATGAGTCTCAGCTCGTTAAGGGTCAGGTTATGGAGGCTACTGAAAATATCGTTATGGACGATGAGCATCCAGAACAAACAACTCAAATTGGTGCTTCACCAGATATGTCAATAAAACAAGAGCTGATGGCATTTTTAAAAAGCAGAAAACAAACTTTTGCATGGAGCCACGAAGACATGCCAGGGATAGACCCAAATTTCCTATGTCATGATCTTAATGGGAATAAGGAGATCAATCCAGTAAAACAAAGAAGAAGAGTGTTTAGCCCCGAAAAGAACCAAGCTATACAAGAAGAAGTCGAGAAGCTCCCAAAAGCCTGTTTTATTGAGGATGTCAAATATCCTGATTGGCTAGCCAATGTGGTGATGGTGAAGAAGAAAAATAACAAATGGAGGATGTGTATAGACTTCACCGATCTCATTAAGGCATGCCCAAAGGATCATTGTCCTTTGCCCCGAATCGATCAACTGGTGGATGCTACCTCAGGGCACGAATTGCTGAGTTTTATGGATGTTTACTTTGGTTACTATCAGATTAAGATGAAGCCTGAGGATAGGGAGAGTACTTATTTTATTACACCAAGGGGAACTTATTGTTATAATGTTATGCATTTTGGACTTAAAAATGCACGTGCAACATATCAGTGGCTGATGAACAAGGTGTTTGCGGAGAAAATGTGTCAAAACATGGAGGTTTATGTTGACGATATGCTAATGAAGATCAAGAAAGCTACTGATCATCTAGTTGATTTAGGCCAGACCTTTGATCAACTAGAAAAATATCAAATGAAGCTAAATCCCACCAAATGCATATTCGGAGTACGAGAAGGCATGTTTCTCGGATACATTGTTAATCAATAAGGAATTGAGGCAAATACTGACAAGATCAAAGCTCTATTGGAACTACGATCTCCAACGACGAAGAAGGAAGTGCAGAGTCTCATAGGGCAAGTTACAGCACTTAATAGGTTTGTATCACGAGCAACTGGCAGATGTCTACCATTCTTCAAAACACTTCGAAAGACGTTCGAGTGGAATGATGAATGAGAGAAAGCCTTTCAAGAATTAAAGAAATACTTGGGAACACCTCCATTGTTGTCCCGATCAGTGATGAGAGAGAAACTATACGTGTATCTGGCCATTTCTGAAAATGAAGTGAGCTCGGCGTTGATAAGAGTGGAAGATGGAGTGCAAAAACCAATCTATTACACAAGCAAGGCTTTTCGAGGAGCAGAGATCAGATATCCAACGCTGGAAAAGTTATCACTGGCATTGATCGAAGCAAGTAGAAGAATGAGGCCATACTTCCAAGATCATACTATAGTTGTGTATACAGACATGCCATTAAGGCAAGCACTGCACAAACTAGAGAAATCAGGAAGATTGATGTATTGGGCTGTAGAGTTGGGTGAATACGACATAATTTATGAGCCTAGGTCGTCACTTAAGGGGCAAGTAGTGGCAGATTTCATTACAGAATTCACCTATCTAGATACCTCCGAAGAGCAGAAGTTGGATACCGACCAGCCTGTGGATGTTACAGGATCATCAAACTTAAACCCCGACCAACTTAAGTCGGTGGACGAGCAAGAGAAGATGGTCGATGAGCAGCAAGAAATGATGGGGGAGGATATAAGGAAGCATCAAATATTCCACCTAGGAACTCTGTGTGACCAAGAGTTTGATAATGAGATACCTGTGTGGAATTTGTATGTAGATAGTTCTTCGTGCACTACAGGTAGTGGAGCAGGGATTGTTTTAAATAGCCCAGATGAGATCGATGTGGAATATGCTTTACGCTTTCAATTTAAAGCTTCTAATAATGAAGTTGAATATGAAGAAATGATTATTGGTCTTAGTTTGGCAAAAACTATGAAGGCTGAGCAGGTGATCGTATTCAGCGACTCAAATGCTGGGGGTATATGCAGCCAAAGTATCATACAAATTATATGCAGCCAAAGTATCATACAAAAGAAATGGAGATTGTATCAAGCCTGATCGCAGTACAATTAATTAAAATACCAAGATTGGAGAATGCAAGGGCAGATGCCTTATCTCGATTAGCTTCAGCAACGCGCACTAAACTAAGAAGAATAATTCCAATAGAAGTCTTGGCTAGTCGGACCATAGACCAAGATCTGATGATAAATTTTATTACCCTTGATTTAGGACCATCATAGATGGATCACTTCAGGGCATATATTGAAGAGGGGACTTTGCCAACTGATAAACTCGCAGCCAAGAAATTGATGTTTAAAGCTACTTGTTACGTATTGGCTAATGGTATTTTATATATACGAGAAATTATAGCAGGTTTGCAAAGATGTGTGCATCCGTCCGAGGTGAAAGATTTGATTGAAGAGGTCCATGAAGGGTCCTGTGGAGCTCATGTAGCAGGTCGGACGCTTTTGTAAAGAATAATGACCTATGGATATTATTGGCCGATGATGAGGGATGATTGTATAGCCTATGCCAAGAAATGTGATAAATGTCAATGTTACTCTTCTATCCGAAGAACTCCCCAGGCATTGTTAACACCCATAACATCCCCTTGGCCATTTTCCATGTGGGGGATAGACTTGGTCGGGCCACTCCCAACGACAAGAGGAAGGTTCAAGTACCTCGTCGTCGTTGTGGATTATTTTACTAAATGGGTGGAAGCTGAACCTCTTATTGATATGACTTATGATAAGGTGTATCAATTTATTTGGAAGAATATCATTTGAGGATATGGTCTTCCCCATGCATTTATTACTGATCATGGAACCCAATTTGACAACGAAGAGTTTGGTGCATATTGTCACCAGTCAAACATATTGAAAACCCACCCTGCACCAGGCCATCCCCAGAGCAATGGACAAACTGAGGTGACGAACAGAACGCTACTGAATGGTTTGAAAAAATGACTGGACGATGCAAAGGCAAATTGGATTAACGAGCTACATTCTGTGTTGTGGGCTTATCGTACTACGCCACAAGCAGCAATAGGATAATCTCCATACATGGTGGCATTTGGAAGCGAAGCTGTTACACATGCCGAGTTGGGACTACCCACACACAGGGTGCTGAATTTCAATTCTCCTATCAGTGACTTGATGAGGCGTTTGGATCTAGATATGCTGGAAGAAGTTAGAGAGGAAGAAACAATCAGAAATTCTTCATACCAACAATGAACAACTCTGTTTTACAACAAAAGGGTAAAAAAGTGTGATTTAAAGGAAGGAGACTACGTGCTAAAGAAAGTAATTCAAAAGCACAATAAACTGGAAGCTAACTGGCATGGACCCTACAAAGTAACAGAAGTTGTTCGTCCAGAAACCTACAGGATTGAAACCTTGGAGGGAGAAGAATTTAAGAATGCATGGAATGCAGAACATCTATGCAAGTATTATCAGTAGTAGGAGTTTCTATGTGATGAACTTTTCTTCAGTATGAATAAAGTGTGAAATTTTTTTATCCAATTCTCTCCTTTTGAAGAAATTTTTTTGGAGTATTAGTGCTACACACTACGCATCAAGTTCAGAACAAAAATCCACCAACTACGGTTGGTCGGTAAACAAAAATCTACCAACTACGGTTGGTCGGTAAAATAAAATCCACCTACTATGGTTGGTCGGTAAATAAAATTCAACGGTTGGTCGGGGAATAAAAGTTCACAAACTCCGGTTGGTCGGAAACAAAAATCTCAACCAACTTTAGTTAGTCGGTAAGCCAATTTCAATCAACTCCGGTTGTTTAAATTAGGCAATAGCATGAAATGTAAGTTATTTTATTACTTAGAATTAAATATTGATAAATCACTCCAATGAGATAAGTATGTCATAAACATATATATACTTACCAACCAACAAGCAAAAACATTCTACAAATTATTTAGAAGAAAATGAAATGACAAAAGACAAATTTTCATTCATACTAAGTAGAATTACAAATGATGTGAGAAATGTATTTCATTACCAAAACTTTTCATTCAAATCGAGAAGGATTTATATATGCCGGAAAAAAAACCATTACATAAAAAATCCTATTCTATTGGTTTCTTTCCCTCTGCCTTTGAAACAAGTTCTACTCCAGCAGGAGGATCATCTAAGGTATAAGGGGAATTTATGAAGTTCAGATCTCGAAGCATCCTGACATTCATCACAGATGGCCGATCAAGTAGGTGCTCCGGACGAGATATGCCAAAATTAGAATGGAGGTTGTAATCGCCGAGGTACTTTGAGATCAGGCACTAAGGAATTGCCCGAGAAGGAATCCAACTCATATCAAGCTTGAAAGGAGGAACTGGAAAATCAATCAACCCAGGATCATAATAATCCCATAAGTAATGACCCTGCTCAAGTTGTAGCACACCCAGTGCATTCAGCCATCCTTGCTTGTACCGCTCGTTATTTGACTGCTGAATTCGGTCATCAAGATGGTAGAGGGCTTCGTTATAACCAGCCATCCAAAAATCTCTGGGATGTTTATGGAACTGTTAAGTCAACCTCTCTAGCTTGTCGTGAAGATTCTTCACCAAATTTGTTTTATTTTCCAAGGCAAAGCTTTGTGTATAAAGTTGCTCGCCGAGGTTCAGAATCTTCTTGGACATCTCTGACAAAGCCTGATTCTTCGTCATTAATTGGAAAGCTTGATTCTCCAAGGCTACTTGAGTTCTTGCTGCTTCAACAGTAACCCAAGCATCTCTTGCTTGTCCCCGAGAATCTCTTTCTCATCCGCGAGCAGAGGTAGAGGTCCAGTCCTCTTTAAGGTTTCCAATTCATCTCTCAAATTGGCATTTTCAACCTCCAAGAAGGAGAAACCTCCATCATTGACAGTGATCAAGGCTCCCGAGGAAGATGCTGTAGATTTTAGTTGGGATATATATTTTTGCAAAACATCATTTTCTTGCTCCAACAGTTTGGCGATCTTCCTGTGCTCTTCAACCCCAAGTTTCAGAGTGCTCTCTTTTTTCTCATAGGCAGCGATAAACTTATCATATCCTTTGTCAGCATTTAGTTACTGATATTTTTTCTCATACCCTTGATGCAAAAGGGTACAAGACTCCTTATAATGTCGTTGAAGTTCCTCGATGGTACCTTGAAGATCTTTAATCAACTCGTAATATGCCACATTGTTGGCAACTGCATGGTCGAGTAGGCATTTCAGGTATTGATAGGCTTCGATTTATCGTTCAGAAGTATCTGGACTAAGGATATTAATGATTTGAGCTTCATTCAGATCTACATGGCCATCCTTGAAGTAGTTATTGCATTGCTGACAATAATTCCATCCTGGCCATAAACTAGCAAAGAGAAGCCATAAACAGAAATCAATGGAAGAGCAAGAAGAAGAGAGTTAATAGGAAAAATCAAGCCAAACAATAAAAGTTTAAATTTTATTTCATTATAAAGAGAAGTACATTGTCCAAAAGTACATTCAACAAAAAAGTAAAAGAAGATCCGAACAACTCTACACCTTCTCCTTGCTTCCTAAAACTTCCTCGGGAGGCTTGGACGAAGAGGTTGGTTGATCGAAGGGCAAAGAAAGCTACTCGACAGGAGTAATGGTTGGTTGAGGTTGCTCGGGGCACGATTGAACAGCTGGAACAGTAAGAGCCTGATCTCCACTACCATGGAGGATTCCTCTGAGGCAGCTTCGTCCTCTTCTTCTTCTCCGGAAGAGGGAGGAGGGCCATGAGTATGCTGCTGAAATAGGGCAGAATCTTCAGCAACCTTCAGCTCTTGTAGGGCTTCCACCCATCCATCCCTAAAATATTTAAGGCTGGCATATTACATTTGTGATGACATGGCAGCCAAACACTTATTCCGGCCCTTATCCCAAACTACGCTGAATGATTTCTTAACAGCCTTCTTCCTTTTAACTTTCTCCGACGATGTCCTTTCCCTAAGTATCTCCTCGACAACCCTCAATTTCTCCTCCACCTCCTGCTTCTGACGACCAATATCATGAAGTTTATTAATCTCCTCTTCAGTAACTTTGAGCTTATTCTCAACCTCTGTAGCATTCTTGAGCTTCTCCTCAACCTCCTTGTTATTCTTCTCAAACTCTTTCAATTTATTCTCCAAACCCTTGGAGGCTTCCACAACTTGATCTATCTCTTGCTCAACAGACTTAACCTGCTTCTTCCAAGAAATTTTATTCTCTTCATACTTTTGATGAGATTCCTTTAAAGACTGGGTTAAACTAGTAAAAGCTTCTTCTACACCTCCCGAGGAAATTGAAGCCTTGATAGCTTCATCCTTCTTAAGAATAGTGTTAAAACATGTTACCAGCTGAAAAAAGAAAATAACTTTGAGTCAGTGCGAGGACATAACATTGAAAAATGAAAGCTTATATTAATAATACTTACTGAGGTAATATGTTCAGCAGCCAAAGTGGTGACCCTATCACGAGTAAGAGTATCTTCAATACCTTGGACCTCGGGGATAATCCAAGACATCACCGAGCCCATAGAAGAGCTCAGAGGAACAAAAGTGGGAACACCACCTTCAACATTCAAAGACTGAGAGACAAGTTCTGCTGGTCTCTTAGACAAAATTTTCTTTAATCTCCTTGAAGGAGCAGGAACATTCTCAACCAAGGATGTTGTCTTGGTTGGTGATATAACGATGACCTCACTTGGAGGAGAAACAGTCACAATCTTGCTCGAGTCCACTGGGGGCTTCTCGACAATCTTCTTAGCAGCAGCAGGAGGGGCTGCATCAATATTCCTTGTCCCCTCCTCTGGGACATTGGGCTTACTTTTCTTTGCCTCTCCAGCAGTAGAGGCAGACTTATCGAAGAAGGTAGGAACTTTTCTTTTCTTCATTATGTTGCTAATAGGAATGTTTGATTCTGAAGAAGATCCTTCCACACTAGTCTCAACAGCTGGTATCGGGTCAAGACTAATCACCACTAGACGAGGGGTAAAGGATGAAGTGTAACTCTTGTACTGCAACAAATATGAGGCCGACCTAATGTGTTCCTCGGCTACAGACTGGTGCAAACTCCAGATAAGTTTCAAATGTTTTAAATTAACTTCTGTCTCCTTTGGAGACTTTCTCTTGCTGTCAACTACAAACAATCAAAAAATTAAATATCAGTGAAGCATTTTATCAAACATGAAGAAAATATAATTTCAAAAATAGAATAAAAATAAAAACAACCTATCCCATTGCCATAAGGAGGACATCTAGGATCTTGGTATACATCATCTCCATTTAATGGAGGATGTTTCCAATTTTTCATTACCACTATATGTTCAAAATAATCTCTGTTGGCATCAGGAAGATTGACAACTAATGCCCTATTCAAAAACCTAGTTTTTAAATAAAAAGCACTATCACTAACGACCCATCTGTAACAAAACATGATTTCTGGAATTCCTAAACGGGTTCCATGAATTTGATTTAATCTATGGACTCCATTAACTATTCTCCAGGTATTCGGAGATATTTTTGCAGGAACAACGTCAAAATACTGACAGAACTCCAAACATAAAGGATTGGGAGGAAAAGAATAGCCACACTCGGCCACAAAGAGACTTGGGAACCAATGTCCCTCAGCCAAAGAAAAATAGTCAGAAGGTTCAGAAAGTTCTTCCAATGTGACCCAAGAAGGAATTGAAAATTTAGAACGAAATTTGTCAAGCGATTCAACAACGTAAACCATGATGAAAAAAGTATATAAAAGAAAAGGAAGAAAATCTTACAGGAAAGGAGTGAATCAGTTGACAATGAACGATGGAAGAAACGATCGCACAAGATAGAGAAGAAATGGAAGTTCAAAGATACAAATTTGAAAAAGTAAAAGATGATAGGATTTTCTGTAGCGCTTAAATACTTTACCTCGGGAAAGGAGAAAAACAATGATTACCAGGACGGATGATTGCGTATCCGGCGGCTAAAAAGAAGAAAAGGGCATAAAAAACGAAGCGGTTATGGAAATTCAAAATATTTATGAGGACTGATACTTTGCATTTAAAAAGGAGTTGTATACAACGAATACTTTCCTAGAAACCATACAAACCGAAAATATAAGTAGCTGAATGTTCCATACTTTTCTTCAACATCAAACTACGAAACATTGGGGGCTTCTGTTGATACCAAATTTCGTCTGCTGACATGGATCAATCGCTTGAAAACATGTGTCAGCTTACATGGCAAATACCGATACTCCAGACGAGCAACTCAAGACCACCGAGCAACTAAGAAGCCACGAGGAACTCAAGGGGCCTCGAGCATCTCTAAACGTGTCGAGCTTCTTAGGCGGTCCGAGCAACTGAGGGGACCCGAGTAGTTTAAGCATGCCGAGCAGCTTAGGTGGTGCGAGCAGCTTAAGCGGTCCGAGCTACTGAGCGTACAGCGCACCCAAATAAAGATAATCAATAAAGAGGACTGCGCATTAAATACCATTTATTATCATACAGATGTATATGTCTACTAGATAACAGCGCATAGTCCTTTCATTTGTACCGCCTCAAGGCTATAAATACACTGTAACCTCCTCATTAGCAGGGGACTCGGAATTTCTTGGTAAACCCATTATCCAGAATTCTATAAACAGTCATTAATAACAAAAACAGTGGACGTAGGCCATTTTTACAATGATGAACCACTTTAAAAATCTTTTGCCTTATATTTATATATTCATTTTTATCTGTGATTAAATAATTAGATCAAGTCTAGTTTTTTACATCAACAATTATGTTGATTAAAAATGTATTTTAAGAGTGGAAATATGATGGGAAGGATTGTTTGAGTTTTGGGTCCGATGAATAAAAGCTTAAGGATTTAAAAATGGTGAAAACATCACGGGCGAACCGTTTAAGGGTCAAGTCGAACTGGTTCGGGGGGTCTGTTTCCCTAAGAGAATGCTTAGGGTTAAAAATGGAGCATTACAAGGTAAATTATTAAATGTAAGGGATAAAAATCGACTAAGAACATTATATCAACATATTTTACCTTGATGAGAAGGGGGAATTTAGGAATAAATTACAATGAAGTGAAAATTAATTAGTGATTGATTTATATTAATGAAGAAATCGAAATAAAAATTTGTAGGACTTAAACAACGGGCCGAATGGATGTGTCCGGTCATCGTATTTTAACTACTAAAATAATATAATAGAGTGTCTAGGGCTCTTAGAGTAGTGGGGGAAACGCTCGGGAAAAATATGAAGAGTAGTTAAATAATGAATAATAACATGTAGGATATTCGGGTGTTATATATATACTACGCATGCGACATATACTATAGGTAGAGTGTACACCTACACTGATGTTATATATTTATAAATAGGTTATGTGATTACTAAAGATGTTATATATGTACTAAAGAATGGGTCTGATTAATCACTTAAATTTACGATTAGTTTTATACTAGAAATACACTAGGGTTGAGGGATTGTATTCCCAACCTATTTTTCTCTTCACAGTTATTACTTTATTCTTAGTTATTAATTCTTACTTGATTCATTGGTTTCGTAGTCTTAATCTAGTTTCCATTTACTAGTGGGATTAATTGAAAACAAATCATATTTTCGTTCTTCTTAGAGTTGAATTTAGGTTAACTATCTGTCCTTCCGTCATCACGATTTTCTCGTCCTATTTCCTGTGGAGACGATCCCGACTTATCGGGTTTTTTACTAACGCGACAGGCTTGCACTTGAGCATAGAGAGAATTCACTTTAGAAACACATTCTTAGTCACGTCAGTTGATGATGAACAAGGTGTTTGCAGAGCAGATTGTAAAAATGGGGAGGTTTACGTCGACGATATGTTAAACAAAAGCAGGAAGGAAGTTAACCAGCTGAAGAAGTACCAGATGAAGCTGAACCCGATCAAGTATGTTTTTCACGTACAAGAATGCATGTTCCCTGGGTATATTGTGAATTAAAGAGGGAATGAAGCAAATCCTGATAAGATAAAAGCCTTGATAGAAATACAATCCCCGACCACTAAGAAGGAAGTGCAAAGCCTTACAGGGAGTGTTGCAACTCTCAACAAATTCGTCTCCCGAGCAACTGATAAATGTATTACATTCTTTAAGGTGCTCAAAAAGACGTTTGAGTGGAATGACGAATTCAAGAAGGCATTTCTAGAGTTGAAATGATACTTGGGAACACCTCTCCTATTATCCAGGCCAGTGGTGGGAGAAAAATTATATTTGCACTTAGCCGTTTCAGAAAGTGTAGTCAGTTCGGATTTGATAAGAATAGAGAGAGGAGTGCAAAAGCCAGTTTACTAAATGAGCAAGGCATTCAGGAGAGTAGAGATAAGATATCCAAAACTGGAGAAGCTAGCATTGGCACTGATTGAGGTGATCAGGAAGATGATACCATATTTTCAAGCCCATACGATAGTGGTATACACTGACATGCCACAAAGACAGGCCCTCCATAAGCCAGAATAGTCTGGAAGATTGATGTATTGGGTAGTGGAATTAGGGAAATATGACATTATCTATGAGCCAAGATCTTCTCTCAAAGGGAAGGTAGTGTCGGATTTTATTACTGAATTTACCTACCCAGATGTCTCCGATGAATAGGGATCTAATGCCGAGAAACTCAAGGATGCTGGAGGATCAATATATATTGTCCCCGATCAACTACCAGCAACATACTTGCCAGAAGAGATGGCAGCCGATCAACTAGAGTTGTCTGGTAAATGGACAAAGTCGAGGGATAAAGAAAGGAAGGATAAGATATTCCATCAAGGGATTTTGTCAGACCAAGGGTTTGATAATAATATTCCCAATGGAATTTATACATTGATAGCTCTTCACGTGCAACAGGTTGCGGAGCTAGGATTATTCTCAATAGTTCAGACGGAATAGACATAGAATATGCTTTGCGTTTCCAATTCAAGGCTTCCAACAATGAAGGTGAGTATGACGCAGTGATTATGGGCCTCAATTTATCTAAGTCATTGAATGCGTAGAAAGTTATGGTGTCAATAATTCATAGTTAGTGGTAAATCAGATGCTCAATCTTTACGCAGCAAAAGGGGAGTTCATGTCGAATTATTTAACTAAAGTTATGGAGATTGTATCCAATTTGGCGACTATCCAAGTAATTAAAATACCAAGACTGGAGAATGCAAGGGTAGATGCACTTGATCGGTTAGCTTCAGCTACACGCACCGAGCTACGGAGAACGATTCCCATTGAGATAGTGGAAAGCAGAAGTATTGATGAGGATTTAATGGTGAACTTTAATCCTTTGGATATGGGACCTTCTTGGATGGATCCCATCAGGTCTTATATCGAATGAGGCACTTTACTAGACGATCAACTTACAGCTAAGAGGTTAAAGTTTAAAGCTGCTAGATACGTGTTAAATAATGTAGTTTTGTACATTAGAGGTGTGATAGCTGGTCTGCAAAGATGTGTTCATCTAGCAGAAGTTAAAGATATAATCGAATAAATTCATGACGGATCATGTGGAGCTCATATAGAAGGTAGAACTCTGTTACAGAGAATAAATATGCAGGGAAACTATTGGCCAATAATGCACATTGATTGTACAGCTTATGCAAAGAAATGAGATAAGTGTCAATGATTTCCTACTATACGAAGAACTCCTCAGGCACTGTTAACACCAATCACTTCACCTTGGCCATTTTCTATGTGGGGAATAAACTTAGTCGGGCTTCTACCAGTTACAAGAGGACGATTCAAATATTTGGTGGTAGCGATTGATTATTTTACCAAGTGGGCGGAAGCTGAACCTCTCATTGATATGGCTTATGAAAGGGTCTATTAATTCATCTAGAAGAATATTATTTGCATATATGGTATCCCACATGCTTTTATCACTGATCATGGTACCCAATTTGATAATGATGAGTTTGTCATGTATTGTCTACAGTCCAACGTTTAAAAGATTCATTCTGCTCCCGGTCATACCCAAAGTAACGGGCAAACGGAGGTGACGAATAGAAATCTAATGAATGTGTTGAAGAAAAGATTGGATGACTCTAAAGGAAATTGGATCAATGAGATGCACTCGGTGTTATGGGCCTATCGAATAACTCCCCAAACAGCAACAGGGGAGTCTCCTTACATGTTGGCTTTTGGTAGTGAAGCGGTCATACCTACTGAATTAGGATTACCTACTCATAGGGTGCTTAATTTCAATTCTTCGATAACCGATTTGATGAGACGCTTGGACTTGGATATGCTCGAAGAGGTCAGAGAAGAAGCAGCAATCCGAAATGCAGCTTATCAGCAAAGGACTGCCATGTTATATAATAAAAGGGTCAAGAAGTTTGATCTCAAGGAAGGAGATTATGTGCTCAAGAAAGTAATTCAAAAGAACAATAAGTTAGAAGCCAACTAGCATGGGCCCTATCGTGTCACAGTTGTTGTTCGACCTGGTACCTACAGAATAGAAACTCTAGAAAGGGAAGAATTCATGAATCCTTGGAACGCAGAGCACCTGAGAAAGTATTACCAGTAATATAACTGTACATGTACCCCATTATTTCAGTATGAATGAGAATGCGAATTTCCCAATATTCGTTTGTGTTGATGTAAAAAATTAGATTACTCTAATTATTCAATAACAGATAAATAAATGAGACAAAGATTTTTAAAGTGGTTCAGCCTTGTAAGAATAGCCTACATCCACTGTTATGTTATTGCTGAGTGTCTAGGAATTCTCGATTACAAGTGATACCAAGAAATTTCGGTCCCCTTGGATGAGGGTGATACAAGGTATTTATAGCCTTTAGGCTGTACATGAAAGGGTGTTACATTAAATGATACACATATGAAAGGGTAATTCATTTAATGTTCTTCAAACGTGCGCGTCAAGATGATAAACATTCAATGAATAGTTGAACTATTGATTATCTGGCAATTAATGTTGTGGTCGAGGTGCAGCTTGAACCGCCTTAGTTGCTCGTCGTCCAAAAGTTCCTCGGAGCATTGAAGTTCCTCGGAAGATAAGAGTTCCTCGGAGGGTTGGTGTTCCTCGGAGTGAGTATGTTGGTCGGGGAAACAAGCTTCCTCGTTGCTATTGTGCCACGTTGATTGACACGTGACTTCTTATTATTCGTCCACATCAGCATACTAATTTTGGTGTCAACAGAAGCCCCCAATGTTTCATATTTCGAACTTTGAGGAGTATGGAACATTCTTTCTCGGTATATGGCGATATTAAATGACCTTCCTGGGTTTTTGGAGCCTTATTTTAAATTTCCTTCCAAATTCACAGAATTCGCCTTTTTTTCGAATTTTTATGAGCGTTTCGATCTTCGTGCTCTTTTTGTCCTTTTAGCCGCCGGGAGCTCAATAGTTTCTCTTTGTAATCGTTTCTTTCGCCATTTCCCCAGGCACAGTATTTAAACTTCCCAAGAAATCATACCGTCCTCTACCTTTTCCAATTTTCTTGCTTTCGAATTCTCCATAACTTTTCTTTCTCTTGTGCGTTCATCCTTGTTTTCGTTCGTTGTCAACAGATCTCCATTCTTCATGTAAGATCCTCTTCTTTCTCCTTTTATTCACCATGGTTTATATTATTGAATCTATTGAAAAATTCCGTTCTGATTATTCCATTCCGTCTTGGGTAACTTTGGAAAATCTTCCTGAGCCCTTTGACTATTTTCGTTTGGCTGAGGGACATTGGTTCCCCATCCTCTTTATCGTTGAGTGTGGATTTTCTTTTCCACCTAACCCTTTATGCTTAGAATTCTGTCAACATTTCGATGTTGTTCCTGCAAAAGTAGCCCCCAATACATGGAGAATAGTTAATGGGGTGCATAAGTTAAATCAAACTCATGGAACTCGTATAGGAATTCCTGAGATTATGTATTGCTATAGATGGGCTGTTTTAGATAATGTTTATTATTTAAAAACCAAATTTTTGAATAGGGCTTTAGTAGTCAACCTCCCCGATGCTAACAGGGATTATTTTGAACATGGATTAGTTTTCAAAAATTGGCAACATGCTCCTTCAGTCGGAGACGATGTGTATGAAGGTCCCAAATGCCCCCCATATGGCAATGGGATAGGTTATTTTCATTTTATTTTATTTTTGAAATTATGATTTCATCATGTTTGAATAAATGCATGATTGACATTTCAATTTATTTTTGTTTGCAGTTAACAGCAAGAGAAAAACTCCCAAAGAATCAGAAGTTAATATAAGGCAATTGAAACATATCTGGAGTTTGCATTAGAAAGTTGCAGACGAGCACATCAGGTCTGCTTCATACTTGTTGCAGTATAGGAGCTATACGTCGTCCTTTACTGCTCGTCCTGTTGTCAGCATCAGTGATCCAGTGCAAATTCCTGAAGACTCTAATCCAGAATCTCATATTCCTTTGAGCCAAAAAATGGGCAAAAAAAGAGTTCCCGCTCTCTTCGAGGAGACTTCCTCTGCTGGAGATGGGAAGAAAAATAAGGTTGATGTCCAAAAAGGGACAAAGAATAAATACGCCACCCCTCATGTTGCTTCTCAAAAGGCTGTCGAGAAGCCCCTAGTGGCTCATGTGCAGAAGGATGCACCTGTTGAAGTAATCACCATCTCACCAACCAAAAGTTCCTCTTTAGTTGAGGTTGTTGAAAAGGCACCGACGAGATTGAGGAAATCCTCCTCGGTCAGTATTTTTGGAGACATTCCCCATCTCCCAGCTGGTGGAGATGGTGTTCCAATCACTGTTCCTCCGAGCTCTACGATGAGCTTGGCAAAGTTTTCGCCCATTCTCGAGGTTCAAGGTTCTGAAGAAGATCTTACTCGGGTTATGGTTACTTCTCTGGCTGCTCGTCATCTTGCTTCAGTAAGTATCTATACTTTGAGTTTTTCATATTTTCCTTTGTTATTTCTCATATTTGTTTCTGATGTCGTTTCCCTTTTCTGATTACAGTTGACGAGCTGTTTCGATATAATCCTTAAAAAGGATGAAGCGATCAAAGCTTCTTGCTCCTCGTCCACTGTGGAAGGAGCACTGGAGAAAGCTATCAAATCTGTGAGTGAATCCCGTCAGAAGTATGACGAGGATAAAATTCAACGGGAGAAGAAGTTGGCTGCGTCTGATGCAGAGAAGGTACAACTGGGTAATAAGGTGAAGGACTTGGAGAGAGAGAATAAAGACTATGCCGAGAAACTTTCAGGCTTTGGGGAGCTTGAGAATAAATTGAAATCAACTGAAGAAGAGCTGACCCTCCTGCGAGAAGTAAATCGTCAGAAGGCGGAGGTGGAGACCAAATTGAAGGCCACCGAGAATCTTATGTCCGAGAAGCTCTCCTCGAAAAAAATGAAGAGAAAAATAGCTGTTAAGAAGTCCTTCCGAACTGGTTGGGACAAAGGATGGGACAGGGGAGTAGCAGCGATGATGACCCAGGTGAAGTATGGAAGTTTGAAATACTTCCATGATGGTTGGGTTGCTGCCTTAGAGGAACTGAAAGTGAGCGAGGACTCCGAGATATTTCAACAACATCTCCCTGGTCCTCCTCCAGTTATTCAAGATGAGGATGAAGACCAAGCTGCATCTGAAGAATCCTCAATGACTGTGGGTGATCAGGTCCTTGTTCCACAACCCAACCAGATAGCCACCGAGGAGATTTTTTCCTTGCCTACTCCTCCAGAACAAGTCCCAGCTTCTACTAATCAAATCAGTGTTCCCACCGAGCAACCAAGCTCCTCGTCCCAGCCTCCCGAGAAAGTCTTGGGAGACAAGGAAAAGGTGTGAAGTTGTTCGGTACTATCTTTATATTTTTCTTCTTACTTGTACTTCTGTATTCCAAATGATGTAATCTTGTTGATGATGTAATAAAATCACATCTTTTTGTTTTTCTACATTGTTGATGCTCTGTCTGCTTTTATTTATTAACTCTTGCCTTCTCCTCTTTATTAGTTTATGGCTCGAATGGAACTGATATCTTCCCATGATACAAAGCTGATGCAGTAATGCCGTGAATATTATAAGGCTGGTTATACAGACCTGAGTGTATCAGAAATTGCCGACATTCTTGGCCGTGATGCTTCAGAACAAGCAATTGAGGCTTATCAGCACCTGAAGGATTTACTTGACCGAGCTGTGGCCAACAACGTGGCCTACTATGACTTGATTGAGGAGCTTCATTGTACTTTAGAGGATCTTCAGAATCAACACAATGAATCGAATTCCCTGTTGCATGAGGGGTATGAGGATAGGTATCAACAGCTTTCTTCTGAGACAGGCCACAAAAAGATCATTGCTGGGTACGATATCAGGGAGAGGACCCTAAAAGGTGAAGTTGAGGCCTGCAGACAGATCGCCGAGCTGCTGGAACAAGAGAACAACAATTTGCCGAAAGAGTTAGCACAGTATAAGTCTGCAGATTCATCTTCCACTGCCTTGGTACCAGTCTCCGACGAAGGGTTCTCATTCTTAGAAGTTGAGAACGCCAAATTAAGGCAAGAATTGGATACTTTAAGAAAGTCTGGTGTTTCTGCTACTGTTCGGGGACGAGGAAGAGGTTCTCGTGGGCGAGGAAGAGCTGCTCAGGACGTTAACGAGGAACGAAGCACTCCAGCTGCTCGGGGTTGATCAAGAACTCCTCGTAGTATCGAAGAAGCTCGTACTCTATCAACATTGGAAAATCAAGCATACCAGTTGAACGCAAAAGATCGGGCTTTGTCTGAAATGTCCAAGAAAATCTTGACTTTGGAAGATCAACTTACTGTGATGAAGTCTTCTTTACATACCAAGGACCTTTTTGCTAAAAACCTTCATGAACAATTGGATAGATTAACCTTCCAATTCCATAAACAGCCCAGGGAATTTTGGATGGCTGGATACAACGAAGCTCTAGTTCATTTAGATGCTCGTATCCAGAATGCCAATAATGAGGGTTATAAACAAGGCTGGCTGAATGCCTTATGTGTATTAAAGCTCGAGCAAGGACATTTTTTGTGGTACTACTACGAGCCTGGAGTGCTTGACTTGCCTGTGCCACCTTTCAAGTTGGACATGGAATGGATACCAGCTCGCGCCATTCCTCGGAGCTTGATTGCGAATTATCTTGGTGACTATAACCTTCATTCTCAAATTGATGTATCTCGTCCCGAGCATCTCTTGGATCCTCCTTCAGTAATTAATGTCAGAATGTTGAAGGACTTGAATTTTATCAATTCTCCTCAGACATTAAATGATCCTCCTGCTGGCGAGGAACCTGTATCGAAGGCTGAAGGGAAAAAACCAATAGAATAGGATTTTCAATGTAATAGTTAGCACATATATGTAACTTGTAATTTATTTTGAATTTTAATGAAAGACTTTCATTTTCTGTTTGCAAATCTGTATTGCTATTCTTTTGTACTTGTCTAACACTTTTACATTTGTGCATATGTATCTGTTAAAAAGATAACAATATTATGCTGTTCATCATCCAAAAAAGTTTACAAGCATCAATGTTGCTCAATCACTTAATAATAAAGTAATGAGTATAAAATGTTTAAAATGTTTCCAACTAACCAAGGTTGTTAAATTGTGTTTGTCGACCAACTACAGTTGATGGGTTTTTATTCCCGACCAGCCATACTTGGTTCAATTTGAAATATTTTCATAAAATGTGTTCGACCAACCAAGGTCGATAATTTATCCTCGTCGACCAACTATAGTTAGTGGGTTTTGGTCACCGATCAACTATTTTTTGTATTTTCTGGAATGGTTTTACCTTCCGACCAACATAAGTTGGCATATTTTGTTTCTTAACCAGCCAAAATTGGCATTTTTAAGAATGTTGTTCTTGCCCTTTTACCAACCAAAGTTGGTCGTGGGTTTGAACTATTGCCTCCTAACCAAAGGAGTATATTTTGTTCTCGCCCTACTACCAACCGAAGTTGGTCGTGAGTCCAAGCTGTTAGGTTCTTTCGAACTATCTTGTCAAAAAGCTCTTTTACCAACCGAAGTTGATCACGCAAGTGTACGCCTCCTAACCAAAGGAGTATAATTTGTTCTCGCTATTTTACCAACCGAAGTTGATCACGCTCGAACTATCAGGTTCTTTCGAACTATCTTGTCCACAAGCTCTTTTACCAACCGAAGTTGATCACGCAAGTGTACGCCTCCTAACCAAAGGAGTATAATTTTCTCTCGCTATTTTACCAACCGAAGTTGATCACGCTCGAACTATCAGGTTCTTTCGAACTATCTTGTCCACAAGCTCTTTTACCAACCGAAGTTGATCACGCAAGTGTACGTCTCCTAACCAAAGGAGTATAATTTGTTCTCGCTATTTTACCAACCGAAGTTGATCACGCTCGAACTATCAGTGTAGTGTATCACACTAGTATTCCCCGAAAAACTTGTAATAAAAGGAAAAAGATGGTGAAACATCATCGTTTTATTCATAATGAAGGAACTGCTTTACATTTTACATTACTGATAATACTTGCGTAGGTGTTCAGCATTCCATGCATTCTTAAATTCCTCTCCTTCTAGAGTTGCTATTCTGTAAGTCCCTGGTCGAACAACTTCTGTAACTCGGTAAGGTCCATGCCAGTTTGCTTTCAGCTTATTGTGCTTCTGAATGACCTTCTTTAGCACATAATCCCCTTCTTTTAAGTCGCATTCTTCACCCTCTTGTTATAGAACAGAGCTGTGCATTGTTGGTAAGCAGCATTCCTAATGGCTGCCTCTTCTCTAACCTCCTCGAGCATATCCAAATCCAGTCTTCTCATTAAGTCGCTGACTGGGGAGTTGAAATTCAGCACTCTATGTGTTGGAAGACCCAACTCGGTAGGTATTACTGCCCCACTTCCAAATGCTAGCATATATGGGGATTCTCCCGTTGCTGCTCGGGGAGTTGTTCGATAAGCCCACAAGACTGACTGTAGTTCGTTAATCCAATTAGCTTTAGCTTCACTTAGCCTCTTCTTCAAACCATTTAGCAGTGTTATGTTCGTCACCTCTGTCTACCCATTGCTTTGAGGATGACCTGGTGCTGAATGGGTCTTCAGGATGTTGGATTGTTGACAATAGGTAGCAAACTCCTCGTTGTCAAATTGTGTTCCATGGTCTGTGATGAAGGCATGAGGGAGACCATATCGACAGATGATATTCTTCCAGACAAATTGGTATACTTTCTCGTATGTCATATCAATAAGCGGCTCAGCTTCTACCCACTTGGTAAAATAATCTACTGCGACGACGAGGTACTTGAACCTTCCTCGGGTAGTCGGCAATGGTCCAACTAAATCAATTCCCCACATGGCAAATGGCCAAGGGGAAGTTATGGGTGTCAAAAATGCTTGTGGAGTTCGTCGGATGGAGGAAAAACGTTGGCACTTGTCACATTTCTTAGCATAGGCTATACAATCAGCCCTCATCGTTGGCCAGTAGTATCCTTGAGTCATCACCCTTTGCAAAAGTGTTCGACCTGCTACATGAGCTCTACAGGACCCTTCATGGATTTCTTCAATTAATTCTTTCACCTCGGAAGGATGTACACATCTTTGCAAACCTTCCATAATTCCTCGTCTATACAAAATACCATTAGTTAGTACATACCGAGCAGCTTTATACTTTAATTTCTTGGTAGCGAGCTTATCTTCCGGTAATTCTCCTTCTTCAATATATGCCCTGATGGGATCCATCCAAGATGGTCCTAGATCAAGGGTGATAATATTCATCGTCAGGTTTTCATCTATGCTCCGACTTTCTAATACTTCAATTGGTATTGTTCTTCACAGCTCGGTACGAGTAGCTGATGCTAGTCGGGCCAGTGCGTCTGCTCGTGCATTCTCTATTCTTGGTATTCTGATTAACTGAATCGCATCAAATTCTGCCAATAACTCCATTACCTTGGCATGATACTTGACCATTAATTCTCCTTTAACTGCATATGTTCCCATCATAATATTCACAATTAATTGAGAATCACTGAATACCATCACTTGTTGCGCTTCCATAATCTTTGCTAAATTAAGACCTGCTATCATGGCCTCATACTCAGCCTCATTATTGGAGGCTTTGAATTGGAATCGTAGGGCATATTCCATGTCAATCTCGTCTGGGGTGTTCAAAACAACTCCTACCCCACAACCTGCTGTGCAAGATGAGCTATCTACATATAATCTCCATATGGGTAACCCATCTTCAAATTCCTTATCTTATAGAGTTCCTCGGTGAAATATTTGTTGCTTCCTTTCATCCTCCCCTGGTACTTTTCGCTCCTCGTCGACCATCTCTTCTCGCTCTTTTACCAACCAGAGCTGGTCTGAGTTCGAAGTTGATGATCCTTCTACATCCACAAGTTCTTTTACCAACCGGGGTTGGACTAAGCTTATGTCTGTAGATTTTTTAACATCCATTCGTCCTTTTACCAACCGGAGTTGGTTTGGGCTCATGTTTGTTGATCCTGTAACATCCACAGGTCGATCAACGAGTAACTTTTGCTCCTCGGGGGTATCAGGATAAGTAAATTCTACTATAAAATTTGCTACGGCCTGCCTATTTAGTGATGATCTGGGTTCATACACAATATCATATTCACCGAGCTCTATTGCCCAATACATCAGTCTCCCTGATTTTTCTTGTTTATGAAGGGCTTGTCGTAACGGCATGTCGGTATACACGACAATGGTATGGGCCTGGAAATATGGCCTCATTCTTCTACTTGCTTCAATTAATGCCAATGCCAATTTTTCCAACTTTGGGTACCTAATCTCTGCACCTCGGAAAGCTTTACTTGTGTAATAAATTGGCTTCTGGACTCCATTATCCAATCTGATCAGTGCCGACCTGACTGCATTGTCTGATACTGCCAGATATAAGTACAACTTTTCTCCCATCACTGGTCTGGATAATAATGGAGGTGTTCCCAGATATTTCTTCAAGTCTTGAAAGGCTTTTTCACATTCATCATTCCACTCAAAAGTTTTTTGGAGTGTTTTGAAGAATGGAAGGCACCTATCAGTTGCTCGAGATACAAATCTATTAAGCGCTGCAACTCGTCCTGTAAGACTCTGTACCTCTTTCTTCGTCGTTGGAGATCGCAACCCTAAAAGAGCTTTGATCTTTTCTGGATTCGCCTCAATGCCTTGCTGGTTGACGATGTATCCGAGGAACATCCCTTCTCGTACTCCAAATGTACACTTCGTCGGGTTGAGCTTCATTTGGTATTTATCCAGTTGATCAAAGGTCTGAGCTAAGTCAACTAGATGATCAGCAGCTTTCTTGCTCTTTGTCAGCATATCATCGATATAGACTTCCATGTTGCGACTAATTTGTTCGGTGAAAACCTTGTTCATCAGCCGCTGGTATGTTGCTCCTACATTTTTCAAACCAAAAGGCATAACATTATAGCAATAAGTTCCCCTAGGGGTAATAAAAGAAGTACTTTCCCTATCTTCAGGTTTCATTTTGATCTAGTTGTAGCCAGAGTAAGCATCCATGAAGCTGAGCAGCTCGTGTCCCGAGGTAGCATCCACTAGTTGATCAATTCTGGGCAATGGAAAATGATCCTTTGGGCATGCCTTGTTAAGATCGGTGAAATCAACACACATTCTCCATTTATTGTTTTTCTTTTTTACCATCACCACGTTTGCCAACCAGTCTGGATACTTCACGTCTTCAATGAATTGGGCTTTCTGGAGCTTCTCGACCTCCTCTTGTATAGCCTGATTCTTCTCGCGGCTAAATACCCTTCTTCTCTGCTTTACAGGCTTGATCTCCTTATTCACATTGATCTCATGACATAAGAAGTTTGGATCTATTCCTGGCATGTCTTCATGACTCCATGCAAAAGTTTTCTTCCTGCTTCTGAAGAAAGTTATCAACTCCTGTTTTATTGAAACATCCAACGTTGAACCTATATGGGTTACTCGTTCAGGGTGCTTGTCGTCCAGAATAATATTTTCTGTAGATTCCACCACCTGTCCTTTTACAAGTTGGGATTCATCTCGAGGATCCAGTGTTTCAATTTCTGTACCTTCATCCACCTGGTAGGTAGTAGTCTTTTTTCTTGAATCTTCAAGCTCCTCTTGCTCGGCAGATGAATAATAGCATTCCCGAGCTACTTTCTGATCACCTTTCACAACTCCTACTCCAAAATTTGTTGGGAATTTTAAGCATTGATGTACTGTAGATGGAACTGCTTCGAACTTCTTCAAACCAACTCTTCCCATGATGATGTTGTAGGCTGAATGCACATTCTTATCCATCATAAAGAAGCGTATTCTCTCTGTTCGACAAGCAGGCCAAGTTCCAATGAATATGTCCAACTTGATCGTCCCAAGTGGAAAAACTTTCTCGCCAGCAAAACCCAAAAGAGGTCTGTGATAAGGTTCCAATTGGGATAATTTTAAATTCAAGCTGTCAAAGCATGAATAGTACATGATGTCTATTGAACTACCATTATTTACCAGCACCCTTGAAATCACTACTTCTTTCATCCTCATTTTGATCACCAAAGGGTCGTCGTGAGGGTAAAGAACACCTGCGAGGTCGTTTTTTGAAAAGCCAATGACCAGCTTCTCTTTGTTTACCTTCCTCGGACGATCCTCCTCGGCCAAATTTATTCGCTGAATGTACAAACAAGCTTGTGCCTCTCCGAGGTAAGCTTTTCTTTCTGCAATAAGGTCTCCTCCTCCTGCATCTCCTCCTGTAATAACATTACAATCAAATGCCCCAAAACGTATGGAAAATACCTCTCGTTCTGGTTGCCTTGGTTTCTTGGGAAGATCGGGGTCATCCTCGGCATCATCTTCATGTTCTCTCTTCTTTTTCTCCTCTGCTCGATGAGGAGATCTAGATCTTTCTCTAGTTCGATCATTATTTCTTCTTTCACCTCCCCGATCAACATACTTTGCTAGCTTTCCTCTTCGGATGAGTGTTTCAATCTCGTTCTGAAGAGCTATGCAATTTTTAGTCATATGGCCATGATCCTTGTGGAACTCGCAATATTTATCCCTCTTCCTCGCATCAGGGTCTGACCTCAGTTTCTTCGGCCACTTTACCTCCTCGCTATTCTTGATTTCTTCCAAGACATGATTAATACCCATTTTCAAGGGAGTATAAATATCGAATTTCTTCAGGACTTCCCATGACGACTTATTATTTCTGGAACGCTTGTCACCGCCATTGCCCTTATGCTCTTTATTTTTAGACTTATCGACGTCCACCTTGGGGTCTTTATCCATATTCTTCTTTGCAGCCATAGCTTCTTCGGCATTCATGATTTTGGCTGCTTTTGCCATCAACTTTGACATAGTTTTAGGCGAATCTTTCGCCAAAGTGTAATACAACTTATTAGGCAACAACCCACTCATCAAGGCAGTGATTGCTGTCTTTTCCTCATAATCTATGACTTCCAGCTTCTCGTTATTGAAACGAGTTATGTATCTCTAGTGTTCTCACCTGATTTTTGTCTAACACTTAACAAGTGTGCTACTCTTTTTACTGGCTTTGCTCCAAAACAGAAATTGTCGATGAACAACTCGGCCAATTGAAAGAAAGTTGAAATCTTACCCCGAGGAAGATTGTTGTACCATATCTGGGCAGATCCAGTAAGAGTTCCTGAGAATGCCCTACATCTCATCTCGTCGGGGACAGCATAGATGTCGGCAGCAGCTTGATACTGCTCTATGTGAAGAACAGGATCTGTCTTTCCATCGTATTTGGGGGTCACCACAGGGGATTTAAATTTTGACGGTGTTGGAAAATTTATAATGGCCTGGACAAAAGGGGTCCCTTGAACAAATGTTCATTGTAGGGGATTCTTCGCCTTAGCCATTTCTCCCAATCTATCTTCCAACCGCTGAAGAGATCCTTTCCACGCTTCATTTCCTTCCTCGGGCCTATTGGTTCGAGCAATTGATCGTTCTGAAGTAGCCTCTTGAGATCTATCTTGACGAGCAACTGGTCGTGACTGTGCTGATCCTTCTCTTAGATCTGATGGTTGTCGAAATTCCTCGACATGGTCTTAGGTGGACTCCTATTCCTCCTAGGGCCTAATCGGTTGAAAGGAGAGGCCCTACTTAACCTTTCCAATGCGCTGGCCCTTTCTGGGGAAAGGGTGACACGTTGTTCAGTATCTGTAACCCGTATTGACGAAGTTTGCCCAGGTTGATAAGAGAAATCATCAGATTCCTCATTACGAGATGATTCAGTACGCCTGGATCGTGAAGAAAGTAAATGGGTTTGCCTCTGACCACTTCGATGTCCTGACTGTGCAGGTACGCCGCCATGAAGAGTTTGTATGAGTTGCTACATCGTCTCTTGCATGGCGGTTTGTCCTTGAGCCAGATTTGTCATAATCCCGGCCAGATCTGGAGGTGCAGAGGGATTTGGAGGATTTCCAGCATTTCCAGCGTTTCGATTGCTAGATTCTGGGTTATCCACCATTGGTGATGAATGGTTTTTGGTGAAAAACGATAATAACAAATCGATTTCCCACAGACGGCGCCAATCTGTTGATGTAAAAAATTAGATTACTCTAATTATTCAATCACAGAAAAATAAATGAGACAAAGATTTTTAAAGTGGTTCAGCCTTGTAAGAATAGCCTACATCCACTGTTATGTTATTGCTGAGTGTCTAGGAATTCTCGATTACAAGTGATACCAAGAAATTCCGATCCCCTTGGATGAGGGTGATACAAGGTATTTATAGCCCTTAGGTTGTACATGAAAGGGTGTTACATTAAATGATACACATATGAAAGGGTAATTCATTTAATGTTCTTCAAACGTGCGCGTCAAGATGATAAACATTCAATGAATAGTTGAACTGTTGATTATCTGGCAATTAATGCTGTGGTCGAGGTGCAGCTCGAACCGCCTTAGTTGCTCGTCGTCCAAAAGTTCCTCGGAGCATTGAAGTTCCTCGGAAGATAAGAGTTCCTCGGAGGGTTAGTGTTCCTCGGAGTGAGTATGTTGGTCGGGGAAACAATCTTCCTCGTTGCTATTGTGCCACGTAGATTGACACGTGTCTTCTTATTATTCGTCCACATCAGCATACTAATTTTGGTGTCAACAGTTTGTGTTATTTTTTTCAGAGTACTAGTGCTTCACACTACGCTTAACATAACAACAATAAAAAATTGATAACACCAACAAAGTTGGTCAGTATCAGCCCAAACGCCAATTACAAATTAGTCGACATCAACATAACCAACACTATTAGTACAATGATCGAGCAAGGCAAGGCCTGTTTGATTATGGGTGACCCAATTGGCACCTAAACTAGGCAAGAAGATGGGTAAAATATCCACTGCCTAGGCACCGGGGCAATTATTTAAATGATTTCTACAACTAAGCAGGAACATGGGATAAAAATAATTCCATTTCTTAGGCACTTATGTGTGATAAGTCACTACAACTAGGACAACATATGGGGCAAAGTTCCGTTATCTAGGCAAACAAATCAACAGAGCAAAAATTGTCCACTTATATATATATATATATATATATATATATATATATATGTTGACAAATACAGTGGATCTCATAAAGATTGACAAGAAAAACATCATACAATTGATTTATTTCCAAGGAAAAAAAATAGAAAAAGATGATTTTTCTTCATTAGACAATCACTAACGAAATATAGATAGCCTATTCTACTGGTTTCTTTCCTTCAGATTTAGGTACAGGATCCATTCCAGCTGGAGGATCATCTAAAGAAAATGAAGAGTTAATAAAGTTCAAATCAAGCAGCATTCCGATATTACTCATACTTGGTCGGTCAAGTAGATGAGGAGGTCGGGATATTTCAAAACCTTTATGAAGATTGTAGTCACCAAGGTATTTGGAAATCAAACACTAAGGAATGGATCTAAATGGAATCCAGCTAATATCTAGTTTGAAAGGAGGTACAGGTAGATCAAGTAATCTAGGGTCGTACCAATCCCACAACTCGGTTCCTTCCTCAACCTTCATCACAGTGAGAGAATTAAACCACCCCTGTTTGTATCTCTCATTGTTGGATTGCGTCAACCTGGCATCAAGATGACACAAAACTTCATCGTATTCCCCCATTCAAAGCTCTCTGGGCTGCGTTTGGAATTTATAGGTCAATCGTTCAACATGCTGATGAATCCTCTTCACCAAACTTTCTTTATTCTTTAACATAGAAATCTAATTGGAAAGATGATCGGTAATAGTTTGAATTTTTTGGGACATTTCAGCTAAAGCTTAATTTTTTGACTTCAGTTGAGTAGCCTGGTTTTCTAAAGCCTATTGAGTCCTAGTCTCTTCAATGCTGCTCCGACCAGTTCTTTCTCTACCCCAGTTAGAAGATGTAGGTCTATCTCTCTTCAAAGCTTCTAATTCTTCTCTTAATGAAGCATTTTCAGTCTCTAAAAATGAAAAACTTTCATCATTGACTAGGGCCGGAGCTACAGAAGAAGAAGAAGACTTCAGCTGTCTCAATTCTTATCTCAGAGCGTTATTTTCTTCCTCTAGCAACTTGGAAATATTTCTGAGATCTTCAACCTCAAGCTTTAGCACACTCTCTCTCTTATTATGGGCTGAGATAAATTTGTCATAGCCCCGATTAGTGCTCGACTGTTGGTACTTCTTCTCATAACCCTCATGCAGAAGAGCGGTGGTTTCCTTGTGTTGAAGTTGAAGTTATTTAATCATTACTTGAAGGTATTCAATGATCTTATAGTAAGCCACGTTATTCACTATATCATGATCAAGTAAACATTTTAAATATTGGTAAGCATTAATTGTACGCTCAGAGGCATCAAATCTAAGAATATTAGTTATTTGTTCTTCAGAGAAGTCCACACGACCAGCTTTGAAGTAATCAGTAACTTCTTCGTCAACTCTGTATCATGAGATGAAAATAATTCCATCCTGGCAATAAACTAGCAAGGCAAAGTAAAAATAGATCAACAAACAACATAGCTATAAAGGAGAAACTCAGAATAAATAACAAAGTCTGCTTTATTGATCATAAGAGATGAGGGTACAACCAAAGGTAAAAAATGAAAGGAAAAATAGAGAAAAGCAAAAAATGGCAGAAAAACTTTACACCTTCTACTTATTCCCTATAACATCCTCAGCTGATTTTGTAGAAGGAATTGGTTTTTCGGTGGGCAGCTGGCGTTGTTCGGTAGAGGTTTTTGCCTACTGAACTTGCTCAGAGGACCGAGGGAAAATGGCAACATGTGTTTCTTCTACTATCAATAAAGAAAATTCATTAGATCCAGCTTCATCTTCTTTTTCTTCTTCAATAGCAGGACGATGACCATGAAAATGTCCCTGAAATAGTTCAGAATCCTCAGCGATATTTAACTCCTTCAAATTTGTAACCCATCCATCCCTGAAGAATTTTAAACTTGCATACTCCATTTGGTTAGAGGCAGTAACTACAAATTTATTCCACCCTTTGTCCCAGACAGAGATAAAGGACTCATTCATAGCCACTCTTCTCTTCGCCCTCTCTGAATAAGTATTTTCCCTAAGAAGCTCTTCAACAGATTATACTTTTTGTTCAAGATCTTTCTTACGTCGTTCAACCTCTTCAAGCTTGCCCTTAGCTTACTCCTTGTTGGAAATGATAATCTTCGATTTCTCATCTGCCTCCTTAGAAAGCCTCTCGTGCAACATTTATAGATTCTTGTCGAGCTAGATCAAACTCTTTGGTAGCTTTCACAGCTTTTTGTTGAGCTATCTCAGCAGCCTTATTTTATTTTCCCAAGCATCTTTGTCATCCTCACATATCTACCGAGATTTCTACAAATATTTTAACAATCGAGCAAGGGCTTCTTCTACTCCACTGGATGAAGTTGTAGATTTAATAGTTTCATCTTTCTCCAGGATATTATTAAAATACATAAAAACTGCAAGACGAAAAGAAGCCCAAATCACAAAATGAATATTGTATGAAGAATGAAAATTACAAGTATAATAACACTTACCGATGCAAGGTGTTGGGATGCCAGGTCAGTGACCTTCTCCTGAGGAGTAGAAGTCTCAACAGCTCAGCAGTGAGGAAGAGTTCCAGACCTGATCAATTTATTGGCTAAGCTTGGAGAAATGAGAGATGGAGAACTAACTCTCAAAGAAGGTACCTTAACCCAGAAGGTTGAACATCATCATTTACGATTTGCTCAACAAGACCCCTTCTCAATCTTTTCAGAGGAATAACTTTAATCAAAGGTGCTGTCTCTTCTCGAACAACAACAACCCCTTCAATCAAAGGTGCTGCCTCTTTTAGAGCAACTGGGGGCTTCTTGCCGACTTCCTTGACATATGTGACTACTCCCCCAGATGGAGCAACATCCTTTTTCTTAGTCCCCTCAGCTGGGATATCTTCTTTTCTCTTTTTTGCCCCATTGGCACTAGGGGTAACCTTGGCAAAGAGATCAGGCATTCTCCTCTTCTTGATCATCAAGTCATCAATAGAAATGCCCAAATTAGAGGAAAACTCTTCAACAATTGAAGAAGATACTGGAGCCTGCTCAAGATCAATCACCAAAGGAGGAGCAAGAGGTCGAGCAATAAAACAAGAAGTGGTGTTATTGTATCTCAGCAAATAGGAGGCAGACTTGATGTGTTCCCCAGCTATTGCTTGATGCAATCCCCAGATAAATTTCAAATATTTTATATTAATATCACTTTCTTTTGGCAATTTTCTCTTCCTGTCAACTACAATATAAAAAAAATAAATATCAGTGACACATTTTATCAAACAAAAATAAAGTTAATTTGAAAAACAGAATAACCTATCCCATTGCCATAAAGTGGACATCTAGGACCTTGGTACACATCTTTCTCCTTTAGTGGGGGATGTTGCCAATTTTTCATCACAACCCCATGTTCAAAATAATCCCTATTAGCATCAGGGAGATTGACCACTAAAGCTCTTTTAGAAAACCTAGTTTTTAAATAAAAGGTGGTGTCGCTGGTAACCCATTTATAACAGTACATATTTTCAGGAATCCCTAGACAAGTTCCATGAATTTGATTCAATCTATATACGCCGTTAACTACCCTCCATGTATTTGGAACTACTCTTGAAGGAACAATATCAAAATATTGACAAAATTCCAAACACAGGTGATTAGGCGAGAAAGAAAAACCACATTCAGCCACAAAAATAGAAGGAAACCAATGTCCCTCAGCTAGAGAAAATAAATCAGAAGAGCAAGAAGGTTCTTCCAGAATAACCCAAGAAGGAATCCCAAAATCGGACCTAAACTTTTCCAACGATTCGATAAGATAAACCATGATGTTAGGCACCCATTTCGCCCTTTCGGTCTCTCATTGGATAGTGTTATTGCTTTACCTTTATTTCTCCGTGAAGTGTATGCGTGTGTATATATAATGGAGATCGTAATCATTCAACTCATACCATGGGAAAGGTAGAGTGAGGTCATCGATAGGAATATGCCCAAAATAATATATATAAAGAAATATGATTTGCTCATTTATCGCGATATTAATCATTATTATGAAACGATAATACGTGTTGGATGAAACGAAAACAAGCATAGTATGTAATGCAAGAACATGATAAATGTGGAAATAGGAGATTTTAGGAAAATTGTGGAATTTGTGAAATTGAGAAAATTAGAATTTGGGAAGTTGAAAAATTAGAAAATTGGAAAGTTAGAAAGTTGGACTCAGGATTCAATTCAAAATGCCTACGTAGCCTATAAAGGCATCAAAGTCCACGTAGTTCAAATACGACACCGGGGTGGGGTTTATCCAATAGATTCAAACGGAATTTTATTATATGTGTATGTGTAGAAAATTTAATTTTGGTTTTGAAAAAGGGTAATGGATAATTGCGTTCGGAATTCACGGGCGTGACCCCTTTTTTATATAGAAAATAAAGTATGTGCAATATACTTATAAAAATGTAGATATTAATGTGTATAAACTAAAGTAGGTACTAGATTATGAATCTAATGAAATCTATGCAAGAACGAGGAATTTAAAGAGAGAGGGAAGAAATTCGACCTTCTTTGAAGCTTGATCTTTGATCTTGGATGAACTCCCTTATATATGAGATGAGTTTTGGATGAGAGAGAATATGATTTTTCCAAATTGGGTATGAAATGGATGGGAATGTAAGCTTAAATGGAACTTCACATGGAGAACTTCGCTGATTTTGAGAGAATGTTGCTGAGATTACTGATGTTGATGAATCGCTGGTGTTCTTCCTGGTAGTGAGGTCATGACCTCCTTTTATAGGATTTGGGGTTGCCGATCGGCACTTACCTTGTCATAACTATCAGCAGGTGACCCTAGACACATTGCCGATAGGCAGGGATCTGGACCTACCAATTGGTAGTCTCGTGCAAATTTTCCTAAAAAAACGATCATAGATAGTAATCTGTTGATATGAATCACACACGGGCATACCTTTAAAAAGTTACTTCAGACCCCTTCAAGAGTCCTTTAGATCGCTATCGGGTCCGAGATTGACTTTGGGTCAAATATGGCTCGAAAGCGCACGTTGGTCCTTTGGACAGGAGATCACCAGATGGAAATGGATCGTTCGTCAACATGCTAATTCAGAATCACGTACGGGGTGGACCGTTGGAAAGTTTAAGAGATGTACTTCGACATTCCAAAGAGTTTTTCTTGGTTAAGAACGTTGACATTAGTCAATTGGGGCTCGAAAGCAGCCGATGACCTCTCGGAGTAAAATGGATTGCTCATCTGTACCGTAGGTTAGAATCGCACATGGGGTGAACCATTAAAAAGGATATTTAGTGACCTTTGGCGAGTCATTTAGTCTCATTCCAGCGAAAGGGTTGATGATAGCATATATATTGTACCCTTACTGTCGTGGACACATGCGACGGAGTAGGTTCAGCTATCGCAACCGTCATTCTCTATGGTCTCGTTACATGCCTTGCATACCTGCCGCAACTTTTAATATTTAGGCTTCGACCCCTTTATATAATATATGCCGCAAACTATGACTTCCATCCAGCCATCCACAGCATCTCCATGTCACAGCAACAGTCCTCCAATATATAGGGGTCCACACCTCAATACGAGGTAGATTCATTATTCCTTATTCGATATCCAAGCTCATTCTCCTACACTAACAACTAATTCAGAGTTGATTATTATCTCTACCCCACTCTACTTGTCTTGGGGGCTCACGCTTGGACATCTCAGCTCTGGCTCCGGCACACTTGGAATCATTGTTATCATGTATTCTCCTTTATTCTCATAATTGTATGTCACTTTAGTCTAGATTATATTGTATTGTACAACGCATATAATAAGAATGGAAAACCACAGTGGATGTAGGCTTATTTTAGAGGCTGAACCACTATATATCTTGTCTTCTATCTCTCTTTACTTGCTCAATTTGCTTATTACGCACATTATACTTGATTTATTGGTACAAGCGCGACAAGTGGACGATTTTTCGTATCATCAATTTGGCACTGTTTGTGGAAAACGAGGTATTTCCATCTTGTTTCTCTATGTTGTATGTTCTTAAACACTTTATTTTATTCATGGGGATCCTTTGGATCATCATCACATGAGTAAATTTTGGTCAGTATACTTTATTTTATATTTACACCCTTAAATGGGTATTTCGTATATTCAGATCCGCTCTTGGGTCTCCATTTTATGACCCTAGATCTATTTTATATACCCCTATGATATCATCTCATCTAGATAATGCTGAAAAGCATGATGGGCTTTAGCCCCGTAAAGGTGAATTATTAGGGAAGAATTGTATTTACTCCCTTTTTCATGTTCTTGACTTATAATCTGGGGTTTGCCATTGAAATTGTGCCATTTTGTGCACCCTGAGGGTATTCTCTCATGGATAAACCCTAGTAGGTATGATCTCCACATGTTTTGGGAGAAAAACTCAGCTTCTGGATTTCAATTCCAGGAGGTATGTTCCATTCACTGCCTAGTTCGGGATGCGGCCTTGTAGTTCAACTGCTCTTCTGGCCACGGCCTCAGCTAGTACAGATGGATCAAAGCAACTTAAAAGCATCGAGTGGACTCAAGCTCAACCTGGGAGAGTACCATTGTTCAAAGGGCCATGGCAGTACACTTATGTGCCTCACTGGCTGTGGCCCCATCAGTAAATACCATACAGCAGTGCAAATGTTTCAACCCAACTTTATACTCTTTTCATCCTATATTTCTATGATAACTCACTTATGTTAGTTTTGTCTAAGATTATATATATTTTTAAAGACTAAAAAAGCAGAAAATGGAAGGAGAATTCAGCCAGAGCACAAAAGTCAAAGATGAGAATGTGTAATTGTACAATCCCCTCAACTATCTCTGTGACAGTCTTGCTTCACTTCAAACCCAAGTCAACTCTTTAACTCAGAGGCTCCTCGGGCTTTAACTCAGAGGCTCCTCGTGCTAGAGGCCGCAACCTCATTCAATGTGGGTGTGGCACAAAGGAATATTGTGGCGACCGTACAGGAATCTCCAGCCGCGGAAGCAACCAGTAGGAGCCAAAAAAGGAAAGTTGAGAAGGCAGAGGGGAGCTCAAAGTCCTACACCCCATTAGCCTTCCAAATTAAGGACATCTTGGAATTCATAAAGGAGTACAAGCTGCTCACATGGCCAGAGAAGTGAAGAGCTCCACCCCACAAAAGGGACAAAGATAGATGGTGCAAATTCCATCAAGATCATGGCTACGACACTGAGCAGTGCTATGCTCTGAAAGATGAAATTGAGAGGCTTATAAGGCAGGGGATTCTACAGCGCTTCCTCAAGGATGCTTAAGGGACTAGCTTAGTCTGACATGCCACAATCCTCTTTTTATGCCCATATTTATGTTTCATCTATTTCTATGCTTAGTGAACTCTTTTGAATAGTTCCATGTTAACTTTGTATTATCCTAACAAAGTCATGAATATATGAATAGATATATGAAATCAACTTCACTTGATAGTACCATATTTTGATTTCTCGATTCTATTAAATGATATCTTATGAAAGGCTTTTTTATCTTAAATAGACTCTAAACGGAGAGAACATATTATATCGAGAAAATTTATATCTAAATGGTCCCACAGCGCCTACCGTGACGCCTGACTATATGAAGGCAAATGATATTTGAAAATGGCGAAAGCAACTATTGAGAGGGGCAGGAAAAAAGCCACTCATGGAGACTATATCTCATCATATGATGATTACATTTTATAACTGTACTTTTTGTGTGTCGTTGTTGAAAGCCAAGTTATTGAAAACCTTAAAATACATACAAAATAATATCAAACTCAAGTGTAGAGGTATAGGGAATTAGAGTGTGAGGGTGAGGGGCTAGTTGGGTGTATGGGAGTATAGGATAGATGGGTGTAAGTACGAGGTAGAGTTTTGTGTGTATGAGTGTGTATGGAAGTAGGGTGTGTGTGTGTTAGTTTGTGACCCTTAAAAAAGTATAGATAAACTAACTAAACAAAACTAACAAAATTAAAAATTAAACTCTAAAAAAATAAAATCCTAATCTATAAATAAAATAAAGACTCAAATAAAAAAGAAACTAAAAAGAAATAAAAATAAAAATCTATTAAACTAAAAACAAAAATCCTAAATAAATGCAAAATCTAATCAAACTAAAAAATAAATGAAATCCTAAAGAAAATCTAATCCTAATAAAAACTAAAAACTAATAAAAATCAAAATCAAAATAAAATCACACTAATTAAAAATAAAATAGAAAATAAAAGCTAAAAATTCTAAATAAATCTAAAATAAATCCTAAAAATAAAACGACTTTAACTAAAAATATAAAAAGGCACAAACTAAACACACATGGGGTGTAGGGTAGGTTTAGGCTTGGCTATGGTTCGAAAATGGGGAATTAGCTTCATTTGACTGCAAATTGCCTTGAAATAATACTTTTGACACCGCAATTGCAATGAAGCCTGCACATTGAGCATTTAAGAACATAAGACCATTATTGTCGAGAATTAACAACTAAAATACGTCTATTCGGGGTATAAAATGTACACTTTTGGGTGCTTATCACACCACCCTCAAACAGAGTGTTGCTTATCCTCGAGCAATAAGATAAAGAGAAAGAGAAAGATAAGAAACCAAAAGTGTACCACTTTCGCGGGTGTAATACCCCGTATTTTTATGCAATATTAATTTGGGGATTTATAAATTTAATGAGAGTTATTAATTTAAAATAAATTCGAAAATTAATCACTTTATAATTATTAACGTGATGTGAGTTAGTAATTATGAGAAACTTGTTGTTGAATATTACTAATGAGTAATGTAATATAATGTTGGTTCTATTAAATGTCAAGAGTGAATAAAATGACAATTTTGGAAATTTGAGTCGGGACGCACCCGTGTCGCGTCGGGACTAAATATTGACGAATAAAAGTGAATATATTATAAGTTGCTCGTATGGTCATTTTGAGTGCCCCAAAGTGTTCATAAGGGTCAAGATAGTCAGAAAAGTGTACTCGGGGGTTTAGTTTGGGTCTCGGGGCGTTTTTAGGCCTATTTAACACCCCGAGAGGGTATTTTGGACATTTTACAATTTTGAGTAATTAAACCCACGAAATTTTAAGGGTTATATCAGATGTCTAAGGTTGCCTTATAGGGTTAGAACAACCAAAGACAAGTGACGTCCATAGGAGAGGGAAGGAGAGAGCTCTCAAAGCAATCCAAGGCCCAAAAATCCATCCGTTTGCACCGCCACCACCACCAATGCGTAGATCACACAACTGGGAACGCAACCACACCAAATTCGTCATCAAACCAAAACTCTGAAAATACCAGGCAAGTGTTTATCTTCCTTATTTTCTTTAATGCATCACTCATGTTAGTCTTGGGATGATTAGGATGAGTTTTATGGAAGAAAAACCCAAATTTGAGATAGGAAATCGCATGTAATGATTATTTGAATGTAAATTTGGAAACCCCTTAACATGTAGAGGATTTAAACCACGAAATTTTGATGTTTTAGAAGATGAAAATTCTGGAAAAGACTGATTAGAACCATGTTAAAGAGATTTCTAGGGTTCTGGAGATTTACATGAATTTTGGCTTGTTAATCCATGGTTATTAATGGAAATTTGCATGCTTTACGTAAAAGATGTATGGAATGGGTTTATACTATTAGTAGTACAAATTTCTGGGCGATTGGGAATGAAAAATTTGGATTTGGATGGGGTTATGTGAGAAAACCCGTAACTGGTAACTGAAGAATTCGCCATACCTGCTTGACGAGCCTAGAGTTTCGATCGATCGAAGGTTCAATCGATCGAGCCCCAACCCTCGATCGATCAACCCCTTCTGGCAGACTCATATTTCCCTTTTTTTTTTTAATTAGTTGAATTCAATTTAATGAGAAATAATCCTTGGACACCCTTATTAAAATATGTTGGGACATGAAGAAGACCAGTATGACTTATAAATAATTATGTGGCCTTTAATGTAAGACGAGAGATGTATTTTTGGGATAATTACATATAAGGGACCATGAAATTATGTATTAAGGGGAGGGACGAGTAAGATGGTTACATTGGAAATTAGATGAGTACCTACTGAATTCTACACTTGAGAGGATAGAGTCCATGAGTGCTACGTAATAAGTTGGAATGATCCCTTAAATTAAAGTAAGATATGAACGGTTATACGTGATACTAAATAATGAAAAATAAGGAAAAATGTCGTAATTATGGGATTAGAGATGTACCTAATCTGATATGGTAATAGTAGTATAGTTATATGACTGTGTTTATGCATATACTACCTATGTGTGGAAATTGTGCCCGCGCTACTTGCTATCCCTGAGGTTACCGCGCTAGGACAGTCTTATCTCGATGGGACCTTTATGGGGGATATTGACTCGTACCCTAGAAGATAGAAATCATTGGTACAGGCTATCGAACCGATAGTTCAGACGGTCCTAAGAGACGTGGGGGCATGTGCTATCCTCTTAGAGACTTGGAATCTTTGCTTCGCCTCAATATTTTTTTTGTATGTGTTAATACAATTCGAGCGTGATTTCGAACTTGTATTTCCCTTAGTACGAGAGATACGAGGATTGGATAGCAGAGTATGCACGTACCATAATTTTTATGTGGGGTGCTGTTAGAATATATATATTATACGAGTATTTAATATATATATGAAATTCTGAAATTTGGAACTGCATACTGTGTTATGGTAAGTACGAAATGAATCTTGACTTCAAATTGGAAATACTTGTTTTGAAAACTATAATATGACACTAGGAAACTTTATTAATAAATAAAGTTAAAATGAGAGCTTTGTTACTAAATGAAATTATCCTCTTAAACAATTATATTATTCAGTTTTAAATCTTATGGTAACCTAAGATAAGTTAAACCATTGGGAAGATTAGTGCGATATAAGATAAGATAATCCGTTGGGAATATTAGTGCGATAAGCGTGCACATTAGAAGAGAGGTGAGAATTTCTCAAGAGAGTGCCGCACTAATATGCTGTTGCATTGGCGTGTAAACATTTTAAATACTTGCTAAACGAATTTTAAATCATATACACTATCGGGCCCTGACCCGTTTCTATTTCTATTTCTCTCTTGTATATATATGGGGTCCCTTGGAAGGAACGCGCTGCAGCTTAGGTGGGAGTTGAAGGCCTCTTGTTTAGACGACTTCATTTATTTGATTCCACTCCTAGAACATTCATTTAGTGGGGCATGTGTCGCACTTTCCATTATTCAGTTGTTTTATTTGGACATTGTGATTCAGTTATTTCTAGTATTGTCACTTTGGGATTCATTACTGTCTAGATGTTTTACTTTAAGTTTTAAAGTTGGGATTTAGTTGTTGAATGTTTAAATTATTTGGATTATATGTTCTAGAATAATTATGGTTTGATTCTTTAATATTGAATTTTTGTAAGCATTTAACTCTTGGTTTATAAAATAAAATTTGGAAAGTAATGTCTAAAAATGGTTTTGACACTTAGCTTAATTAATTAGGGTGTTAAACTGGAAAAGTTATTTTTTTACGACAGTGATGCTAAGAATGAACCAACTGTTCACCTTGATTTTAATTTAATAAAGGAGTGATCGCCCGGTATTTAATTAGGTGGGGTATCACAGGTGGTATCAGAGCATCAGGTTCTAGTGTCCTTTGGATCTGTACGGCTTATTTCACTTTCAGCTTAACATTTTTATTATAGAGCCCTATTTTAGGATTGTTATATTCATGCTTTTACGTTTACGTCTTCAGCTATTTGTGATTTGATAATAACTGTAGACTAATAAATTTCTTCACATTTCAGATACCTCCGAGACGTGCACCAAAGGATAGGCGTGCCTAAGCCGAGCAGCCAGCAGCTCCAACACAGGGTACTATGAATGCTAATGAGGTAGCCGCTATTGTTGCTCAGGCAGTGAATGTCGCACTAGCGGTGGTTCAGCAGGCTCCACCCCAGATTCAGGCAGTGGCGCCAGTACCTGCACAGCTTCCATCTGCATGGGAGAGGGTTAGGGATGCCTTTCAGAAGGTGCATCCCCCTGAGTTCTCGGGTAGTTCAGATATCGTCATCATCAGCCAATAGAAGAAAGATATCCAGTGGCATCTTCGTATGTATGAGTGCATAGACGTGCAAAAATAGTTGTTGGCTTCCTTTAAGCTGGTGGGGGTCACTTTGCAGTGGTGGGAGTCCACCACCACATTGGAGGAGAGGGACACGATCCCGACTCAGTCATTCTGGGAGAGGTTTGACCGCAAGTACTTTCCACCCGCCGTGCAGATTGAGATGAGGCGGAAATTACTGAACTTGAAACAGGAGAGTTCTACCATTGCCGAGTATGAGGAGGAGTTCAAAACACTTCTCACCATAGTGCCAGATGAGGCACCCACCGAGGGTAAGAAGATAATGCTATTTGTGGACGGGTTAGCTTGGAGGATCCGTCAGCACCTTATAGGGAATCTGTCTCTGAGTACTTTCACTGATGTACTCAATGCTGCTTTACTACACTGCAAGGATCACCGCTTCCATCTACAGGTAAGCAAGAGAGCAGGAGAGTCCGACCAGCAGGGCAGGACCGGGGGTAATAGTGCTAGTGGAGCGCCGACATCTCAAGGACAGACTCGTCAGCACGAGCAGAGTTTCCATCAAGGGGACCCTGCTAAGTGATTCCGTTCAGGTGATTCCAGACAGGGATTTGGGGGTTATAGGCAGGGCCAGCAGGGCCAGCCTAATCAGTAGGGCCAGCAAGGCCAACACCGACAGCAGCAGGGTCAGCAGCATGGCCAACTACGTTTCCATCAGGGCCAACAGGGCCAGTGGCGGAATGGTAACGGCCAGCAGGGCCGTGGTCAGCAGGGTCAGAGGGGAGGAAATTTCAAAGGCCGATCTTCTGGGTGAGGCAAGCATGGCCATAGGCGCCAGGATTGTCCAGAGGGAGAGAGGGCCCCACAGTAGCAGGGTGCCCATAATGAGACACAAAGGCCACTTTTTCCAGCTGCCCTCCCAGCACCAGCCCAGGTACCATCCCTACCAGCCGTTCCATCAGCTCCAGTGCAGCAGGAGCAGTTACAGTATGGACGTGTCTATAACGTCCACCAGGCAGCAGCTCCACAGGCACCACCCACGATTGAGGGTATGTTTCCTATCCATGGTACTATGGGTCGGGTTTTATTTGATACTGGGGTGATGAACTATTTTATAGCTATGCATTTTTCAAAGGCCTTAGGGTTGTTAGCCACAGCAGAGAGCATTGTGACGTGTGTAGACTCACCACTGAGGAGTGGGTCGCTTATTTTCTTTATATGCCGGGGAGTGGGGGTAGAGATTGGTAGCTTGGTATTACCTGCAGACATGTTAGTCTTAGATATGCATGAGCATGATGTTATTATCGGTATGGATTGGCTCGCAGCTTACAGAGCCATGATTGATTGTTTCGGTGGGAGTATTGTCTTTGCCATTTCGGGATAAGAGATGTTTGTACTGGCGATGCCTCGCCGAGAGGGAGGCTCGACCGCTCATTTGTATTACATAGAGGAGGATACCTCTAAGGAGGTTGTGATTCCCTTAGACTCGATTCTAGTTATCCGTGAGTATTCCGATGTATTTCAGGAGATACCAGGCCTACCCCCCAGTCGAGAGATAGACTTTGTCATAGACTTATTACCAGATACTAGACCTATAGCACGCGCTCCATACCGTATGGCTCCGGTGAAGATGCGAGAGTTACGAGATCAGATAGAGAAGCTATTAGGTCAGGGCTTCATTCGCAGGAGTACCTCACCTTGGGGCTCTCCAGTCTTATTTATGAATAAGAGAGATGGTTCACTGAGGCTATGTGTGGACTACCGGGAGTTGAACAAGGTCACGATGCGGAATAAGTATCCATTGCATCAAATCGATGATCTATTCGACCAATTGAGGGGAGAAACTTTCTTTTCGAAGATAAATCTGAGGTCGGGGTACCATCAGCTACGTATTAGGGTGCAGGATGTTTCAAAGATTGCTTTCTTGATGAGATATGGGTCCTATGAGTTCAGGGTGATGCCATTTGGCCTAAAAAATGCTCCAGCCATGTTCATGGACTTAATGAACCGAGTGTTCAGAGAGTTCCTGGATCAATTTGTCATCGTCTTCATAGATGACATTTTGATATATTCACACTCTGAGGAGGAGCATGCCGAGCACTGTAGACAGGTTCTTCAGACTCTACGATAGCATCAGTTGTATGCTAAGTACAAGAAGTGCGGATTCTGGTTGCGAGAAGTACAGTTCTTGGGGCATGTTGTTTCTGAGCAGGGGATAGCAGTTGACCCGAGTAAAGTGTCAGCGGTGAGGGAGTGGGGATAGCCCATGACACCGACGGAAGTGCGAAGTTTCTTGGGGTTAGCCGGATATTACAGGAGATTCATTCGGGGATTATCCAAAATAGCGGGTTCATTGATGAACCTGACTCGTAAAGGGGTTCTATATGTTTGGGATGATGTTTGCCAATTGGCTTTCGATGAGCTGAAGGATAAGCTTACTTCAGCACCGGTCCTTGCTTTACCGAAGCCGGGTGTAGAGTACCTGGTTTACACCAATGCCTCTTTACGGGGACTTGGGGGAGTACTTCAGCAGGAAGAGAAGGCTATAGCTTTTGCCTCCCGCAAGCTTAAGCCGCATGAGAAGAATTACCCCACCCATGACCTGGAGTTAGCAGCGATCGTTTTTGCTTTGAGGATATGGAGACACTACTTATTGGGGGAGAAATTCTTCTTGTTCACAGACCACAAGTCACTGCAGTACCTATTCACTCAGTGAGAGCTGAATATGCATCAACGCAGATGGTTAGAGTTTGTGAATGACTATCAGTTCGACATACAGTATCATCTAGGGAAGGCCAACGTAGTTGCTGATGCGTTGAACCGTAGATCGGTAGACGATGTAGCGGAGGTCTGGAAGGCAAAGTGGAAGGAGTTAGGCCACCAGGACGTAGTATCCCGTTCCTTCATATCTGTTATGTCAGTTACACCCGAGATTACTATGAGGGTGATACAGGCACAGACCGCAGACCCGTTTTTCCAGGAGAAGATTGTACGACTCTTAGCTGAGGGTGCTGAGTCTTATTCTGTTAGTTCTGATGGGGGTTTGAGGTTTAATGGGAGATTGGTGGTTCCAGAAGGAGCAGAATTACGTCATGCGGTGATGACCCAGTCTCACGGGTCCCGATTTACGGTGCATCCTGGAGGAGATAAGATGTACCAGGATATGAGACGGCAATACTGGTGGGGTGGGATGAAGAAGGACATTGGTGAGTTCGTGTCCAAGTGTTCTACCTGCCAGCTAGTAAAGGTGGACCATCAGAAACCGACAGGGTTGCTTCAGCCATTGGAAGTACCCGCGTGGAAGTGGGAGAGTATTTCCATGGATTTTATTAAAGGGTTGCCTACATCACAACGGGGCCACGACTCTATCTGGGTGATTGTAGACCGTTTGACCAAGGTGGCTCATTTTTTGCCGGTGCGGACAGACTATACCACGGGTCAGTATGCTCAGTTATTCATTACTGAGATTGTCAGACTACATGGGGTGCCCCTGAATATTGTGTCAGATAGAGACAAGATTTTTGTGTCGCATTTTTGGGAAAGCTTTCAGGAGGCTATGGGTACTGAGTTGAGGTTGAGTTCAGCTTATCACCCACAGACAGATGGGCAGACAGAGAGTACTAATTAGATGTTGGAGGATATGCTATGCATGTGTGTTGTTGATTTTGGAGGAGGTTGGGAGCCACATCTTCCACTGGTAGAGTTTGCTTATAATAACTCTTATCAGTTCACTATTGGCATGGATCCATTCGAAGCTTTGTACGACAGGCCTTGTCGTTCCCCAACTTGTTGGCTCGAGGTGGGGGATAACAAGTTGCTCGGACCAGAGGTAATTCAGGAAACCTCCACAAGGATTGAGATGATCAGGAGTCGCATTCGAGTAGCCCAGGAAAGGTAAAAGAGCTACGCCGATGCGAAGCGGTTCTTCCGGGAGTTTAATGTGGGGGACCAAGTGTTACTACATGTATCTCCTATGAAAGGAGTGATGAAGTTCGGGAAGAAAGGGAAATTAGCCCCGAGGTACGTGGGACCATTTCCCATTATCGAGAGGATTGGGCCGGTAGCAAACAGATTGGGACTGCCAGAGCATTTACATCGGATTCACGATGTATTCCACATCTCGTCATTGAGACGATATCTTCGGGATGATATGGCCCATACTCACATTGCGATAGATGAGATAGACTTACATCCTGATAGCTCTTATGAGGAGAGATCGATGGCTATCCTGGACCATAGCGAGAGAAGATTGAGGTCGAAGGTAGTTCCACTTGTACGGGTCCAGTGGGAGCATCATAATGTGGAGGAATCTACTTGGGAGCGTGAGGCAGATATGCGCGAGAAATACCCAGATTTATTCTTACCAGGTATGCCTTATATTTCAAATTTTGGGACGAAATTCCGCTATTAGGGGGGAAGTATGTAATACCCCGTATTTTTATGCAATATTAATTTGGGGATTTATTAAATTTAATGAGAGTTATTAATTTAAAATAAATTCGAAAATTAATCACTTTATAATTATTAACATGATGTGAGTTAGTAATTATGGGAAACTTGTTGTTGAATATTACTAATGAGTAAAGTAATATAATGTTGGTTCTATTAAATGTCAAGAGTGAATAAAATGATAATTTTGGAAATTTGAGTCGGAACTCGCCCGTGTCACGTCGGGAGTAAATATTGATGAATAAAAGTGAATATATTATAAGTTGCTCATATAGTCATTTTGAGTGCCCCAAAGTGTCCGGAAGGGTCAAGATAGTCAGAAAAGTGTACTCGGGGGGTTTAGTTTTGGTCTCGGGGCGTTTTTCGTCCTATTTAACACCCCGGGAGGGCATTTTGGACATTTTACATTTTTGAGTAATTAAACCCACGAAATTTCAAGGGTTATATCTGATGTATAAGGTTGCCTTCTAGGGTTAGAACAACCAAAGATAAGTGACGGTCATAGGAGAGGGAAGGAGAGAGCTCTCAAAGCAATCCAAGGCCCAAAAATCCATCCGTTTGCACCGCCACCACTACCAACGCGTAGATCACGCGACTGGGAACGCAACCACACCAAATTCAACATCAAACCAGAACTCTAAAAATCCCAGGCAAGTGTTTATCTTGCTTATTTTCGTTAATGCATCACTCATGTTAGTCTAGGGATGATTAGGATAAGTTTTATGGAAGAAAAAACCCAAATTTGAGATAGGAAATCGCATGTAGTGATGATTTGAATGTAAATCTGGAAACCCCTTCACAAGTAGAGGATTTAAACCACGAAATTTTGATGTTTTAGAAGAAGAAAATTCTGGAAAAGACTGATTAGAACCATGTTAAAGAGATTTCTAGGGTTCTTGATATTTACATAAATTTTGGCTTGTTAATCCATGGTTATTAATGGAAATTTGCATGCTTTACGTAAAATATGTATGGAAGGGTTTTATGCTATTAGTAGTACAAATTTATGGGCAATTGGGAATGAAAATTTTGGATGGGGTTATGTGAGAAAACCCGTAACTGGTAACTGCAGAATTCGCCATAACTACCTGATTGATCGATCGAGCCTAGAGCTTCGATCGATCGACGGTTCGATCGATCGAGCCCCAACCCTCGATTGATCGACCCCTTCTGGTAGACTCATATTTCCCTTTTTTTAAATTAGTTGAATTCAATTTAATGAGAAATAATCCTTGGACACCCTTATTAAAATATGTTGGGAGATGAAGAAGACTAGTAGGACTTATAAATAATTATGGGGCCTTTAATGTAAGACGAGAGATGTATTTTTGGGATAATTACATATAAGGGACGATGAAATTATATATTAAGGGGAGGTACGCATAAGATGGTTACGTTGGAAATTAGATGAGTACCTATTGAATTCTACGCTTGAGTGGATAGAGTCCATGAGTGCTATGTAATAAGTTGGAATGATCCCTTAAATTAAAGTAAGATATGAACGGTTATACGTGATAACTAAATAGTGAAAAATAAGGACAAATGTCGTAATTATGGGATTAGAGATGTACCTAATCTGATATGGTAACAGTAGTATACTTATATGATTGTGTTTATGCATATAGTACCTATGTGTGAAAATCGTGCCCGCGCTACTTGCTATCCCTGAGGTTACCGCGCTGGGACAGTCTTATCTCGATGGGACCTTTATGGGGGATATTTAATCGTACCCTAGAAGATAGAAATCCTTGGTACAGGCTATCGAATCGATAGTTCAGACGGTCCTAAGAGACGTGGGGGCATGTGCTATCCTCTTAGAGACTTGGAATCTATGCTTCGCCTCAATATTTTTTGTGTATGTGTTAATACAGTTCGAGAGTGATTCCGAACTTGTATTTCCCTTAGTACGAGAGATACGAGGATTGGATAGCAGAGTATGCATGCACCATAATTTTTATGTGGGGTACTGTTAGAATATATATATTATACGAGTATTTAATATATATATATATATATATATATATATATATGAAATTCTGAAATTTGGAACTGCATACTTTGTTATGGTAAGTAAGAAATGAATCTTGACTTCAAATTGGAAATACTTGTTTTGAAAAGCATAATATGACACTGGGAAACTTTATTAATAAATAAAGTTAAAATGAGAGCTTTGTTACTAAATGAAATTATCCTCTTAAACAATTATATTGTCCAGTTTTAAATCTTACGAGTAACCTAAGATAAGTTAGGCCATTGGGAAGATTAGTGCGATATAAGATAAGATAATCCATTGGTAAGATTAGTGCGATAGGCGTGCACATTGGAAGAGAGGTGAGAATTGCTCAAGAGAGTGCTGCACTAATATGTGGTTGCACTGTCTTGTAAACATTTTAAATACTTGCTAAACGAATTTTAAATCATATACACTATCGGGCTCTGACCCGTTTCTATTTCTCTTTTTCTCTTGTATATATATGTATATATTACAGGTGCCCAGCCACAGGGGTGTCTTGCATGGTGTCCCTTGGAAGGAACGCGCTACAGCTTAGGTGGGAGTTGCAAGCCTCTTGTTTAGACGACTTCATTTATTTGATTTCACTCCTAGCACATTCATTTAGTGGGGCATGTGTCTCCCTTTCCATTATTCAGTTGTTTTATTTGGACATTATGATTCAGTTATTTCTAGTATTGTCACTTTGGGATTCATTACTGTATGGATGTTTTACTTTAAGTTTTAAAGTTGGGATTTAGTTGCTGAATGTTTAAATTATTTGGATTATATGTTCCAGAATAATTGTGGTTTGATTCTTTAATATTGAATTGTTGTAAGGATTTAAATCTTGGTTTGTAAAATAAAATTTGGAAAGTAATGTCTAAAAATGATTTTGACACTTAGCTTATTTAATTAGGGTGTTAAACTGGAAAAGTTATTTTTTACGACAGTGATACTAAGAATGAACCAACCGTTCACCTTGATTTTAATTTAATATAGGAGTGATCGCCCGGTATTTAATTAGGCGGGGTGTCACAGCGGGCACTTGCGATTGCACTTAGCATGTGCAAAAAACATTTAAACCTATAAGTTGCCCACAGGAATAGTTGTGTCTCGTGAGGGTTTGCAGGGAATATACCCACAAAATTCTTATTTTCAAATGACAATCTATCTCTTATTAGACATAGAATAATCCTACAATCCATCATAAGAGAAATGATTTCAGAAATACAAGCTAAAAGTGCATAAAAAGTTTAGCTAAGTAAATACTCAAGGCAGATCCTTCCAAGAACTCAATGTGTGTAGTGTGAATCAGTCAAAACGGGTCGAGCTTCATCAGAGTCATTCCTAGATTACCTTATTGGAATCAACTCTTAAACTTTAAAATCTCACTGGATATCTCTCTCTCAAACAAACTCTCGATAGTTGGATTTTTGTATCGCTTATGTGTGTGAGGAGGTGAGTAAATGTAAGCAAGTTCAAACATCTCACACACACATAAGAAAGAACGTACATATTGAAAGAAAAATGATCTCATGAAAGAATGATAATCACTATAGTGAGAACGCCGAGTTATTCACCACGTTGACTTTCATTTGCCTGAACACCTAGGGGAATATATGGATGCAAATGGGTGAAGGGAAAAAGAAATGGGAAGGATGGTATGAGATGACGTGTGTACGATAGAATGGTGATATGAATGATGAGTGATGGATGTGTGAAATGATGGATGTAAAATAGATGGATATGTGATAAGATTGATAAGAGTGTATTGCACTTGAAGAACAAATGTCTTTATTTAAAAACTAACTAATGACTACAAACTTTCTTTCTTCTATCTCTCTCTCTCTCTCCGATTTTTCTGTTCTTTTTCTCTATTTATTTATTTATTTTTATATATATTTTGTTTTGTTTTGTTTTTCTCTTTTTTTTTATACTCTCAACACTGAAGACATTTAACATGTGTAACAACACTCTTTTCCTCAAAATGATGATGAATGATATATGAATGGAGTGGGGAATGTGAATGGATGGTTAGGGGAATATATGGGAATGTGGAAGAATATGGGAACGTAATAAGTGAAGTGAATGGGTGAAAGTCTAGTGACCGGGACAAATTTCAAGGCACATATTTCTTACAACTCGAAAAAGATGTCCTTATGAGTGATCAAGCCAAAATTTTAGTGAAGAATAATGAGATCATACAACAGTTTAAGTGCGGACCCAAAAGAAGTTGAATCACCTTGTGACTCGAAGATTGCATAAAATACTCTAAGAGGGTGAAAGGCATGAATCTCACAAGCTAAAGTCTCCACTAGTGATCCTTAAGGTTCTCTTTGAGAATTATAGTACTCCTCAACTCTAAACCATAGTGACGTGATAAGTGCCCAAATTTTGTTGACTTTAGAAATTCATGGTGCAACATGCCTTGTTATGTATTACATAAGCTATTTAGAAAAAATATTCTCTATCTTGACTCCTAGACTTTAAAATATGGATGATTGAAAATTCACATCAATAAATGAGATGAAAGAAACTGTACAAAAGTTTAAAAATCAGGTTTGAAAATCAAAATTTTTCAAAAGAGGTACGATTTTGATAAAATTCCCCACCCCAAACAAAAAGGAATATCGTCCTCGATGTTAAGTAAAATGATTTTCAAAATGGAGAGTAGAAGGGAGGAACGAGATTACCAGAATCAGCGGCTAATGAAGTGGACATAGGTAGCTAAGAATAAACCTGAATAAAGGATAAGATAACAAAATTGTATACGTCTAAAAATCATGGTATAGCATTGGGTGATGTGAAACACCACCCCCAAACAGGATGAGACTAGCACAAGAAATAACGGGTTGTCTCCCGGTAGCTCTAAGTTTAATGTCTTCAGCCAGACCGATGGAATCTCACCCTAAAGATATGATCTATGAAAGCACGAGGCGGCAAAAAAATTGGGTGATGAGAATCACCCCCAAACAAGACTGAAGCATTAGTCTTGTTGGATAATTTGACAAAGGTGAGGGTGAAGAAACACCGATCACGATCATATTTTTCATTTTCAAGATGTTCCCTTTTTTATGTGGTTTTTGAATAATCTGAAAAAGAAAGGAAATATTTTTGGGATTTTTAGAGAATGAAAGGAAGAAAATGTTTTTGGATTTTTTGGAAGAAAATAGTGGGAAAAAATATTTTTGGATTTTTAAAAAAAAATTCAAAAGGAAAGAAAATATTCTTTTGGATTTTTCGGAAAAAAATAAAGGAAGAAAATGTTTTTGGACAAAAACAAAAAAAAAATATTTTTGGATTTTTTTGGAAGAAAAGAGTGGGAAAAATAGGTGGACTCTTTGAATTTGCACGAACTCACTAAAACTCGGCTACCAAAAAATTGAATTGGACACACACAAGTCAAAGATAAATCCTAACTAGCACATAGCCAATTTTTATCTTTAAATTTAATGAAAGGGTAGTTAAATTTTAATTAAGTTCACGGGAAATAAAACATCACGTAAGTATCTTTGTGATCGCCTTTGCAAAAGTGTTCTCCAATTGGGCTACCTAGTTGATTGATTTTAATTTTAATGATGGATAGGGTAGCACACAACGGTAAGCGAGCGAGTCGGGTGATGAAATCCCTTCTCTTGAGTGACCGAGTGTAGGTCTTAGCAATTTAATTCATCACACCATTCGAAAATAAATGCTAGAAGAAAATCAAATAAGAGCACACAACCACAAAATAATTGGCTCGCTAACAAGGGAGGCGCGAGGGTTCAAGAGATGTACCTCCCACGATTTTTACGACGTGGGGTGCCAAAAAATTTGAGTTGACCGGGGGGAGATCACGCCTATCTCAGTCGGCCCCGGGAGTCCTACCGACCCAAGGTAGAGAGGAATTTAAATCTTCACCTTTGGATGCCCTCTCTCTACCTTGTCCGGTTTCCCTATCACACTTTCTTCGATTATTACATTTTTTAAAATAAAAAATAAAATAAAGGTGCCTCAATGCACCGCAATACAAGCCTAGAATAGAATAATCCTAATACAAGCCTTCTAAAAATATAAAAATGGTACAAAAATACAACAAAATATAAGAAATAAATGAACTACAAAATTGAATTCGCTCCGAGTGCTTCATGCTCCCAAGAATGGCAATGGCGCCATTTGATAAAGAGAACTTTTTGTGTATAGTTGTTGTTCCAAGCCAAGTTAATCAAAACCTTAAATCAGTAACAACTATAACAACTTTTGGGTGCTTATCAACATTCTTGAAAGCATCTATTGGAACGTGTCATTACCTACAAGGGCTTATAGTGCCTGTTCTTAGCTTTAGGGATGCATAAAAAGAATTAGGGGCTTCTAGTGCCCGTACTTAGATTTCGGGATGCGTCACTAGCCCAGGGAGGTTACTCCCCCAGCAGACATCATTAACTTGTTGGATAGAGATGAAACATCATTAACTTGGTGATCTCATATTAGCTTGGGGAAGCTTTATAATACCTAGCTCGAGAAGACCTGAAAATAAGCCACATGAGCTAAAGACTTAATCGTCTACGGATAATCCTATATTTGAAGGGGCTGATGACTTAATTATCTACGAATAATCCTATGTTAGCCTGGGAAGGATTTATATATATCCACATAGCTTGGGAAAGATTTATAATACCTATCTCGGGGGGCACCTGATAATAACCCAACTGAAGCGACTAAAGGAAAGCCATGAAAGGCAATCGAAGGATATTGTGTTGCTGTCATCATAAAGCATGCCAAAGCTACGAAAATGGAATGGCCTCAGCCTAACAGGCTTTCATCAATTTCTCAAGGGATAGAAAGGTGCCACAGCCTTATCAGTACGGCTGTAGCTGCTAAGTTCATTCATTCAGAAGAAGCGGCAGAGAAAGGCACAGGATTGTTAACAAGCCGAATCCTCTTTGGAGAAACCATTTCTATAATGTTGACGCGGAACCTCAGGCTCTAATTACAATGAAATCTTGGAAAGTGCTGAAGAAATTAGAGAGGTTAGTCCGCAACCCCAAAGCCATATTTATTTGGCACCACAACTAGAGGGAAGATAACCATAGACAGTGGAAAAATTTGAAGTCTTCAAGGCAAAATACATGTGAAAATTCTAGGGCAAAGAACAACATGTCGTAGCTTGTTTGGATAGACAATTTATAAGGGCTATTGCGGCCTTTTGTCCATTGAAGTTACTATTGAAGATTTACAAGCTCATTCAATCAAGCAATAAAACATCATAAGCAAAGACTTAGTGGTCCGTGACAAGGGACTTTTTCCCCAATATCCACTATTCCTAGTAAGAGTACAAATGCATTCAACCTTATTCTTATTCTCTAGTTAGAGAAGGGATCCACTATCAATCTCAAAGGAAAAAAGAAGTAGGTTAATTTAAGCAAGTGCATTATTGAAGGGGAAACTCTAGTGCATTCAAGCACGAAATTCAAATATCAAAGCAGAGAATAAAAAAGAGAGAGTAAAGGAGAAGTTAAGACAAATGGAAAGATCAACGTCTGAAGCCGTGGTAAAAAATTGAATTATTAAAGATATACAGACAAGAGGCCGCAGCCTGGGTAATGAAGTTCAATGTTTAAAGGGCTGCAATCCTATGAATATATCAATAAAAGTAAAAATTTAAAGAGGGACGTAGCCCAATGCCCAAGAATTACTAGAAGCCTAAGTCGCTGCATCATCTTCTTCATCTCCCTCCTCTCCCTCCGTGACTTTAATGGTCTCCTCATCTGTTGTCGCAGCCTCAGCCTCAGCCTCAGCCCATAGCTTGGCTTTCTCTTCAGCTGCAACCCTAATCTCATCCACACATTGGTCTTGCTCAGCATCACCCAATTTCCAAGACATGATTAGGTCTTTGGACCCGGGAAATTTTTGATGACCCTATGCCTTAGTTCCTGGAAGCCGCGGAGGTAGGCTTTGTTATTAGTTCTATCAATGGGCATTTGGAGGACCGCATAATGATCTTCATCCTTTTTCTTAATGTTCGCATCATAGTCCTCCTTCATTTTCTTAATTATCATGACATAATATTCGTCCATCTTCTTTATCGTCGCGATATGACCCTCGACATCATTAGCAGCCATGGTCTCCAACTCCTCGTACTTCTTCTGAAGAAGTTCTAGCTTGTTGTTTGCAAACTCCACAGCCTTGGCAGCTTCCGCAGTCTGAGATTGGGAAACCTTGAGGGACTCTGCAGCCTACCTAAAATTCTCTTTAGCATCTTTCTTGGCTTTTTTCGCAGCCTCAATGGTGGAAGCTGCATTCATCTTACACAACTCAAGTGCCGCGGGAAAAGATATCTTTCCAACTTTAAAAGATTCATCTCTTACCTTCGCCAAATCAGCATTGTGAACATCATTTGCGTCATCTTTAAGTCTATAAAGACCCTCACACTTGAGTTTCGGGGTGATTACAACTTGCGTAGCCTGTAAATATATTGAAAGTTAGAAAATAAAATTGAAGCTACAAAGAAGAATTATTAGAAAGTTGGAATTACTTACTCTCAGCAGACTGTGGAGGGGATAAGACTCCACGTCCTCGTGGTCCTCACCACCAACTGGTCTAGGTCGGGTCCATGAATAGCCTTTTTATCCTGCGGACAACACGAGCAGTTATGCCCTAAGAAGACTGAGGATCTAGCTTGTGCAGTTATGGCCGCAGACATTTGCTTTGTGGAGGTATGAGATTTTCATTAACTGTAATTATTGGTGGAGGGATATGAGAATTTATCTCAAAAAGGGGTAAAGTGTTGCGGCCACCATGGTCAGAGAGAGATGACATTAGACCTTCGCAGCCAGATTAGCTCAAATATCATCATCAAAAGTACCCTTAGGCCTGTCATGAGGGGCTAACTCCTCAACTTGGAGTGAGGGCGCGACAGGAGTAGTTTGATCCGTAGACTGATTTTGGGGCACGGCAGGAGTAGTTTGTTCCACAACCTGATTTTGGGGCGTGGCAGGCTCAAATTGGCCACTAAGAGCAAATGCGACAGGAGCCTTGGACTTTGTACTTTTCCTTTTCCTTTGCCTAGTTGTGTTGTTTAGGAGAACATCATCCTCATCCATCTCAGCAAGCTGAGCTGCCAATAGAGATCTATCAATCTCCTCACCTGAAGAAAAAATGAAGCATGGTCAATATTGCATGAATGAAATAAATGCAGCGGTGTTTTAAGGCAAAGAAGTATTACCTTCCGCGCCCATTGTTTTTGGCAAAAATTTATTTGGGAAGAAACCCTTATTATATATAGAAGGTGAGTTGACAAGTGTGCTGAAATTCTTCTCGTCAGCAGGAACTGTCACGGCCCTACCAACTATCTTCTCTTGCCGCTCACTCAAATTCAAGTTATCAAGGGTTGTAGAAAAAGTGAAAGATTAGTACAAAGGCAAAAATATAGAGAATTATATGCAATTGTGAAAAGGGGACGCAGTTAAAATTCAAAAATGTTTTGCCAAGCTTAGAAGGACGACCCCATTGTCGCGGCATCCTAAAGGTTCTCTCTCTCTCAGACTCTTGTGGGTGGATCTCCCACCCTTCTCCAACACTGGTGGGCTTACCAGTATAAAAAGTTTGTTCCCTATCACGGACAGAAAATTAATAGTACCCCATAAATTTTACGGAATTTTCTTTTTGGTGGTAAAAGTGGAAAAACTCCGCGGGAGTAATGTCTCGCCCAAATTTTTTCCGCTATAGCACAATAGCTGCAAGAATTGCTCTCCAGCAATTGGGATCTAATTGGGCCGGGGCTAACTTCATTTTTTGGAAAATTCTTCTAACTGTAAGAGGGACATGTAGCCTCAACCCATAAATGAAAGAATGAAGGGGGAAACAGACTCCACCGTCAGCAAGTGCGGTGTATGGCCTTTGTTCCGTGGCAGGTGCTGAGAACATTAAACCCTCAGGAAACTCAAAGGCTTTAGCCACCTGATCAACCCACTCTTGGGTCATAGTAATGCGAACACTAATTACAGCAAGTGGTCTCTAAGGCCTCCCAGATGTTCCAGCAAGTGGGCCTCTAACATGAGATGTATCCACTACCGCGGCATCTATATCCATAGGTTGATTGCTAGAATTGGCATCTTCCTCCATAGCCGTTGAGTCTGGGTTTGAATCTAAATCTAGTACCACATAGTTGGGGCAATCGTTTAGTTGGCAAGTTCCAATTGATTTCACAGGGCACAAAGAAGGAAGTTTGGGAGGAGAAGCTCTAAAATGTTTGTTCCAAAAGCCTCTCAGAAATTCATCTGGGTCAAAGTTCATATGGTTGCAGCAGTATCTGAAAAGTATAGAGTCCGCAGTTAGGTGCCACAACAAATATGGTCCTAAAATGCCTCTCAGAAGCCACGAAAAGAATAATGATATGTAGATTAAAGACTAAATAGAAATGATTAGCAAAATTGGCTAAGTGTACCAGGTGTTGGGTTCTAAAGCCCTAGAAGTTAATTGTCACCGCGACATATTATTTTGGGGGGTGGAGGTATGTTATCTTCTTACATGTCATAGTCATTAAACTAGGGGATAAATGTCGCGAACTCTAATCTGAGAACACAAGGAAAAAGGAATATTTTATCAAACAAGAGTTGCTACTTCCCGCAGTAAATATTTACATGCCGCAGCTTTTATTTGATACATGCCACAACCTTTACTTACTACAAGCTGCAGATGTTTCTTAAACCAATATTTGAAGATTGCATAGATCCATGGCAACCCTAAATTACTAAAGGGACATTTTACCATGCCGTGGATGCTCACTCAAACAGGTCAGTATTTAATCTGGGTACATTCAAAGATCAAAGGATCTAAAATATGAAACATTTCTCTCAAGAACAAAAGGGAAAGTCAGAAACCTAGAAGTCTACATTTGGCAGACAAAATTTTTCCAAGTGACCTATTTCTATCATATGAATATCGATTCAAAGAACAAGAGCAATTATTTACTACAATCATATTCAAGAACAATTTTGCAATAGTTATTTTGCAAGATAGTTACAATGATTTATCATTCAGACATGAGTTCACTTCTTGGAAGTTGATAGTTGTTCTGTAAGAGCATGAGTTCAGGGGAAATAATATCAGAAGCCTAAAAGTTCTAGCAATCAGTTGGGGGTTTTCGCAAAAAATCATGTGATAGAAAAATTTCTATCAATACCCAAATTCCAGAAATAAATTTGAATTCAATACACAGAAGTTTGAAACATGATTAGAAGATTACCTAGGAATCGGGAATCCAATGATTCTCAGCCTCAAACCAACTTGAATTGCCTCATAATCACTACACGTAACTTTTGAAGGTCACCGAAAAAAGTAAGAAGACGAATGAACAGGGGTTGGCTCTCGATGTGCTCTCAAGGGACTGGGAAAAGTGATGAAGTGCACGATCGGTTCCATTTATGTAAGAGGGCGCGGAAAGACAAAATGTCACTTTAAGTACATTCGCGAAACTTAAAGAATCAAGACGCAACACCAATTCCTTGGCACTACTCCTTGGGCGCTTATTAATAGCACATATATTGTACCCTTACTGTCGTGGATACATGCGGCGGAGTAGGTTCAGTTATCGAAACCGTCATTCCCTATTGTCTAGTTACATGGCTTGCATACCTTCCGCAACCCTTGATATTTAGGCTGCGACCCCTTTATATAATATATGCAGCGGACTATGACTGTCATCCAGCCAGGTGCAATATCTCCATGTCAAAGCAATAGTCCTCCTATATATAAAGGTCCACACCTCAATACGAGTCGGATTCATTATTCCTCATTCAAGATCTAAGCTCATTCTCCTACACTAACAACTAATTCGGAGCTGATTATTCTCTCTACCCCGCTCAACTTGGCTTGGGGGCTCACGCTTGGACATCTTAGCTCGGGCTCCAGCATACTCGAAATCATTGTTATCGTGTATTATCCTTTATTCTCATACTTGTATGCCAATTTAAGCTTGATTATATTGTACTGTACAATACATATAATGAGAATGGAGTAACACACTGAACATAGGCCTATTTTAGAGGCTGAACCACTCTATATCTTGTCTTTTATCTCTATTTACTTGCTTTATTTTCTTATTATGCACATTATACTTAATTTGCTGGTACGAGAGCGATAAGTGGATGATTTATCGTATCATAAGATGACCTTGGTTAAACGGAGCCCGGGAGGTCTCGGTGGCCTCCAGGTCAATTTTTGGGGAGAACTGGTCGTTCATCTGAACGGTTATGCAATTTTGTGCACGGGGAAGACCGTTGGAAAGGAGTTTTAGTTCTCTTTGAAGATTCAAAGTGCTTTCTCTCTGACAATATAGTCAATTGGGGTCAAGTCGGGGCCCCGGAACTCCCGATGGCCTTAAAATCGGTATTCGAGGAGTGACCTAGGGTTTGTAGGGAAATTGAGAGGTTCTAGGGACCTAAGGAGAGGATTAGGGGGTCCTAGAATGTGCAGTCTATAACAACCATTTACAAAATGTTATATCTTAAAAAACCTCCCATCCCATCATCTTCAAAAGTAATTATAATTTCCCTCATTGAGACTTCATTATTTGAAAGTGTTGCATGATCACCTCATTTTAAATTTCATTAAATATTTCTTTCTCAATGCATATGACTAGAGTATAAACCATCCATTAATCTACCATTTGATTATGCAGCCAATTCTTCACTATCTTCATAGAAGGAAAAACTCTCTCAATAGTTGCAATAGCAATAGGTAATATCAATGCTAAAGACAGAAGCTTATAAACTAATGAATAAAATATATCCTTTTTCTCATTAACCATTCGCTTGGTCAAATATCCAATTCCACTCATCATTAAAAATTGAGCATATAATGTTACATTAAGGATATATGTTTGAAGTTGATTATCAAGTGCCATAAGTTGTGTAGAAGAAAATTCAAGAGGATAAAAATGAGCAAGCCGAATCAATTTTTTCTTATCAAAGGCAGAGAATTTAGCGTATGAGTTCAATCATGACACACACATAAGCAAATCAATGTTCATTTCATTAAAATGATTATTGTTCTCTTGTAATTGCAAATTTATAACTGGATAAAACACTTCAACTTGATAATGATGCAAGTTCATCATTTTCTCAATATGGCATTGTGATTGTCTAGGAATAACAAATGCTTCTTCCATGCTTGGAACATCTATGTTGTGTTTTGTACTGAGTGATGATACTTCAATGGGTACCATCCATCATCTCCATCAATTGAAATCTTTACTTCAATATTATAAGTAAGCTCATGGAATTGATAATATCTTGGTCCTTCCTTTGTAGTGATTATGGCAATTCATCTGTAATTCCATAATGTTTCTCATCAAAAGTATATATATTGCGAAACCAAAAGATTACAAAGAAGCCAAAAATCTATGATCTTCAACCCTTTGGTCCGACTTCCCATCCTTCACCACAAACTCAAGCACAAAAATGACAAAGTAAATATAGTAATAAAGATAATCAACATATTATAATGTGGCCCCCACCATGCATCACCGGATCTATCTAGGTTAGTCTTTTGATTTAGACCTTGTCCACTTGAAAGTTCCCCACCTTCAAGTGCTTTCATTATATTGATAGATTGAATAATTTGAAGAATGTATTTGCATTTTCATGACCCCCAACAATATTTACCACATTATTGTAAAGGGTAAAATGACATACTCATTTTTTTGCAATGGCAATGAGTGCCAATTGTAGTTGGTGTGCAAAGAAATGAACAAAATAATCATAAGGTTTCTCCCTTAAAATTAGAGATTTGTGTAAATTTAATTTCCCTTACATATTACTAGACCCATTATAGACACCCCATTCTAGCACCCCAACCTTTCCTTAGGTCCCTAACACCTCCTTTCATCACTACAAACCTAAGTCATACCCCGGGTACTGACCTAGAGGCCATCGAGCACTCCCAAGCTCCGCTTGAACGAAAGTCAAACTCTTTAGCTCGTCCAAAATTGAAATAATACTTGAAGGGCACTAAAACCCCTTTCTAATGGTCTGCCCCGTGCACGATTCTGACTTACGGTGCGAACGAACGACCCATTTTCTCTCGAAACCTAACCTAGAGGCCACCGGACACTCCCAAGCTCCGTTTGACCAAAGTCAACTCTTCAGATCGACTAAGACTGAATGAATCTTCGAAGGGAGCTAGATACCCTTTCTAATGGTCCTCCATGTGCACGATTCTGACTTACGATACAAACGAACGATTCGTTTTACACCAAAAGATCACCGAACGCTCCCAGGCCCCGGTTGACCAAAGTCTACTCCCCAAAATGGGTCAAACTCTTTGGAATATCTAAGTACATATAATAACCTTTCCAAAAGTCTGTCCAGTGCACAATTTTAAATTACCATGTGGACGAACGATCCATTTGCGTCCGATAATCCCCCATCTAAAAGACCGACGAGCACTTTCAAGCCACATTTAACCTGAAGTCAGCTCTTGGACCCAAGAGTAGTCTAAAGGACTTTTGAAGGTTTCTAAAATACCTTTCCATCAGTTCACCCTGTGCAAAATTCGTATCAACGATTTGCATTTTACAACCATTTTTTCGAAGGAACCAGAAAAAGATTGCCAAACGACAAGTTCCAAATCCTGCCTATCGACAGTGTGTCTTAAAACACCTGCCAATTGGCATGACTATACCTATGCCTATCAGAAATGCCCTGGGACTATAAAAAGGAGGCCCTAAACTCATTTCAAGGGGGACCCAAGATCTGATATCCATCACTCTCAGCGAACTCAGAAAACCTCTCTCAAAGTCAGCGTGATTTTTACATCCAAATCCTATTCCAACCCTCACTTTTCATCATTTTTTTCACCAAAATTGGTGAATTAACGACCATTCATCATCATCCAAGTTCAAGGGTTGCTCTCCAACATTCAAGATCAAGATCAAGATCTTCAAGAAGGTCCAACTTTCTCAATTCTCTCATCAAATTCTCCTAAATTCACATTAACTTATTTTATTACTTAGCACTTTTATTCTCTCTATCTCACATATCCTAATATAATTTTTATTTAGTATTATTGCACATCCCTTATTTTCATATAAATAAAACCCAAAAAACAAGAAAAAGAGGGTTCGCTCATAAATCCCAAATGGGAATTCCCACACTTTTCTCACAACTAAAACACCTATTTACACACACATACATAAGAGAAGTCCCAGATTGGATTTATGGGATAAACCCCGCCCCTCATTTTGTATACGAACTACGTGGACTTTGATGCCTCTATAGGCTACGTAGGCGTCTCGGAGTAAAACCTGATATTCGAGTCCTACTCCTACTTTTCTCTGATTTTCTATTTTTCTACGTTCTTTTAAACTTAACTCTCTTAGATTCTATATATTTATTTATACGTATATTTGTGCTTAGTAGCGTATGCAGGATAATGCATGCAAGATAATAGGCTACTAAGCACAAATATACGTATGTATAAATATATAGAATCTAAGAGAGTTAAGTTTAAAAAATGTAGAAAAATAGAAAATAAGAGAAAAGTAGGAATAGGACTCGAGTCTCGAGTTTTACCCCGAGACGCCTATGTAGCCTATAGAGGCATCAAAGTCCACGTAGTTCGTATGCAAAACGAGGGGTGGCATTGGAATCAAAGTCCACGCCTACGTAGCCTATGTGTGTGTGTGTGTGTGTGTGTGTGTGTGTGTAAAAAGTGTTTTAGTTGTGAGAAAAGTGTAAGAAAGGTGTGAGAATTCCCGTTTGGAATTTATGAGCAAATCCTCTTTTCCTTGTTTGTTTTTAGTTTTATTTATATGAAAATAAGAGATGTGAAATAATACTAGCTAAAAACTATATTAGGGTATGTGAGATGAGAGAGTAAAAGTACTAAGTAACAAAACAAATTAATGCGAATTTACGAGAATTGAAAGATAGAGTGGAGAAAGTTGGACCTTCTTGAAGATCTTGAGCTTGATCTTGGATGTTGGAGAGTAGATCTTGCACTTGGGTGATGATGGAGGGTACTTAATTCACCAATTTTGATGAAAAAAGGTTATGAAAGGTGAAGGTTGGAAAGGGATTTGGATGTGGAAATCATGCTGACTTCGAGAGGGGTTTTCTGAGCTTGCTGAGAATGATGGATCTCAGATCTTCCACCCTTGAAATGAGGTTAGGCCCTCCTTTTTATAGTCCCGGGGCTTTGCTAATCGGAATATCCCTGGTCCTGCTAATCGGCAGGTGTGCTTAGGCACACTACCGATAGGCAGGGTTTGAAACCGACCGTTTGGTAGTTTATTTCTAGTTCCTTCAAAAAATTGGTCGTAGAGCACAAATCGTTGATTCAAATCGTACACGGGGAAAACCGTTGAAAAGGTGATTCGGATACCTTCAAAAGTCTTTTTGACTGCTCCCGGGTCTGGGAGTTGACTTTGGGTCAAATGTGGCTCAGAAGCATTCGTCGGTCCTTTGGATGGGGGATCGTCGGATGTAAACGGATCATTCGTTCGTATGGTAAGTCAGAATTGAGCACCGAGTGATCCATTGGAAAGGTTAGGAGATGTACTTTGACGTTCCAAAGAGCTTGACTCGGTTTGGAGAGTTAACTTTGGTCAACCGAGGCCTAGAAGCGCTCGATGACCTTTTGGAGTAAAATGGATCATTCGCCCATACCGTAAGTCAGAATTGCGCATGGGGAGGACCGTTAGAAAGGGGTTTCAGTGCCCTTTGAAGATTCATTCAGTCTCGATTGAGCTGAAGAGTTTAACTTTGATCAAACGAAGCCTGGGAGCATCCGGTGACCTCCTAATCAAGTTTTGGGGGGAAACGGATCGTTAGTCCGCACCGTAAGTCAGAATCACGCATGGGGGTGGACCGTTGAAAAGGGGTTTCAGTGCCCTTCAAAGATTCATTCAGTCTCGATTGAGATAAAGAGTTTGAATTTTGGTCAAATGGAGCCTGGGGGTGCCCGATGGCCTTTAGGTCAGTACTCGGGGTATGACTTAGGTTTGTAGTGGTGAAGGGAGGTGCTAGGGATCCAAATAGAGGTTAGGGGGTATTAGAATGGGTTGTCTACAGAGCCCCTCTATGGGTGAGTTTGTAACAAATGATAGCCGTCGAATAGATACCGCATAATGCCTTTGAAAGAGGATGACCAATTCAGAGGGTCGAGGCCGATTCTGAGGACCTGGGGACGAGGATGACTGATTCTGTGGGTCAAAGGCAATTCTGAGGGCTTGAAGATTAGGGTGACTGATTCTATGGGTCGAAGCCAATTCAGAGGGCTTAGGGGTGAGGGTGACCGATTCTGCGGGTCGAAGCCAATTCTGAAGGTTTAAGGATGAGGGTGACCGATTCTGTGGGTCGAAGCCAATTCTGAGGGCTTGAGGATGAGGGTGACCGATTCTGTGGATCAAAGCCAATTCTGAGGGCTTGAGGATGAGGGTTGCCAATTCTGTGGGTCGAAGCCAATTCTGAGGGCTTGAGGGTGAGGGTGATCGATTTTGCGAGTAAAAGTCAATTATGAGGGATTAAGTTTGAGATGACCAATTTTGTGGGTCAAAGACAATTATGAAATTTTAAGAATGAGGGTGACCGATTATGCGGGTCGAAGACAATTCTGAGAGTTTAAGGGTGAGGGTGACCGATTCTGCAGGTTGAAGCCAATTTTGAGGGCTTAAGTTTGAGATGACTAATTTTGCAGGTCAAAGCCAATTCTGCGGGCTTAAGTTGAGATGAGCAATTCTACGGGTCGAAGCCAATTATGCGAGCTTAAGTTGAAATCACCAATTTTGCGGGCCGAAGACAATTCTACGGGCTTAAGTTTAAAATGAAGGCTTAAGTTTGAGATGACCAATTCTGCGGGTCGAAGCCAATTATGTAGGCTTAAGTTTGAAATGACCAATTATGCGGGTCGAAGTCAATTCTGCGGGCTTAAGTTGAGATGACCAATTCTACGGGTCGAAGCCAATTGTGCGGGCTTAGGTGTGAAATGACCAATTTTTCGGGTCGAAGACAATTCTACGGGCTTAAGATGGGATGTTCTCAGGGAACTCTGCCGAAAAAATAACCTCGTGATTTTTATTTGAGCTGGGGAGCTGATTACTGGGGAAATCCCCGTATCTTTTGGACATTTTACCATGTAATAGCTAATTTGATGTTGTAAATTCCACTTGGGATGCGATTAGGTGGTCCATTCTTTGCTCAGGGAGACTTGATACCTTTAGGGAATTTTGGGATACCTTAGGGGTCCTCAGGGGACGTTGTCGGGAGGAGATTCACTTGGATTTTGAGAGTTTCACTGGGGAAATAGGGATTCCATTTGGGAATTGCAAAATTTTCTTGGTGAAAATGTTCTAAATCATTTTCGGGATTTTTAGGAATTTTTAGAGGATTTTTTAGGGTTTGCTGGTATTTTTTGGGAATTTATGTACAAAAATTTAAGGGGGTGCCGGTCGGCATGGTGTGGAGGGTGCCATTCGGCAGTGACATAGACTTTTGAGTTGCCTCGAGAAGGTAAAGGGTTAGTTCCAATCGGCATGACCCCTGACATCCTATAAAAAGGGGGCGGATTCACCTCATTTTTCACAACTTCTTGCCTTCTTTCTTTCTGCGATTTTCTTCTGTGAATCGTTATAGCATTCCGCAATCTAAAAAGTGGTTGCTTTTGTGAGCACTGCAGTAAACAAGAAATGGTTGGCTGTTGATGACAAGGAAAACGTGGATTGGAGGGCTAGGGAGCCTCTTGCTTTGGGGAGCGAGAACTCTTTTGACGCATTCAAGCCGATTACGGATGAGCAGACCTTGCTGCCAGAGCCGTCGCGTCATCGCTCTTCGAGGATGGTGAACCCCGGCGGTTATGTAAGTAAAATGACTTTGGGCATTCTTTTTTGGTTATTTTCCTTTTTTTCTTGGATTTTGACATGGATTTTTTTCTTTTTGACATTCTGATGTTTCTCTGTCGACTATGCATGCCCGCGAGACGACGGGGATTAAGGATGTCTGGGAGCATCTTCCACCTATCGTGCATTGGGTGGTATCCTCAGCAGGCTTTGGGAGGTTAGCGTCTGTGCTGGATGAGACTCCTCGTTCGATGGAGGTCTTATGTGCTCTGGGGGAGAGGTGGTGGGACACTACCCACACCTTTCATTTTGGCTTTAGGGAGATGTCTGTGACTCCCATAGATGTGCAGCAGCTACTGGGGATGGATTGCGATGGGGAGCAGATAGAGGTGGATCACTCTTTGTGGGTGATGCCGGAGGCGGTGCGCTTGACTCTTGGTGATGTGGGGAGGATAGTGTCTAGGGACTCCATCCGTCTGTCCCTGCTGAAGTATGTTTTATTGATGTGGAGGACGGGTTGCAGGTGAGACATATGGTCCGATTGTTCATTTTGCTGTTCTTGGGAGGATTTTTTGTGGCATCGAGTGACGACGTTGTCCACTTATGGCTTTTACCATATCTGAGGATTTTTTTAGCATCCCTCTCTATGATTGGGGGAGCCTGACTTTGGCGACCCTTTATTTTTCTCTCGATGCATTCAGCTAGTGCTGTTGTACACCGATATGGCTGTGCCATATGATTATATGGACTTTGTGGTGAGCTGGATGATGGCGCCCAGAATATATGATGCACTGTACTTCCCTCCAGTGGGTTCGATTCGATCAGTGGGGTCCTCCCACAGCAGTGGCGGTCCGTCGACATCTGTGGCGGCGGCGGCGACCTCGGAGATCCCCTTTGTGCGGGTGCGTACCCCTTCATACAATATTCGATGGGTTGATGGAGGGATGGTGCCTATGTTGCATTGTCCTCATGCGATGGACCCAGAGGAGTTGGGCTTGACAGAGGAGGTTCTTCGTCCTGAGGTATATCTTCTTTATTCTTCTCCTTTGTTTTCTTTTGATCTTTTCTGCCTAATACTGATTTTGCCTTTTCTTAAAGCACATCTGGGTCTCCACCACTTGGCTGAGGGATATTAGGAACTGGATATCTTCAGCGACTATCCATATTCGGGATGCGGTTCCCATTCCTTCTTACTTGGTGTCGTCTGCCTCATTTGGGGAGGAGTCTGGTTCAGGTAGTGGTGGTGATTCATCTCGTCGTTGGGGAAAGAGAGCGCATCGCAGGGGTGGAAGCTCTTAGGAGAGAGAGGGGAAAGGGCAAGTTAGTGGGAGAGAATGTGGTTTTGGGTTGAGTTCGGTTTGTTTTTTGCTTTCCTTTATTTTCCTACAAAATTGTTGTAACAAATAAAACTATTTATGCAATGCAATGGAGTTTAATGATGAATGCATGCACATGCGCTTTTTACTTTGCTGTTGAGATCATAAAAAGATATATTTTTGGGATTTGAAGGGAAGTTTTATTTAAAATGAGAATTTATATAAATATGAAAAGGGGATTTTTGAAATTCTATTGAGAATATCAATTTATTTTGAGTTTTCTGAATTTTAACAAAAGAGGGAAAAGGAAAATTTTCAAAAGTAGGGGGTTGCTGATCGATAAGAACCTTGTCCTGCCTATCGGGAGGTCAATCCAGTCCCATCAATTCAAAGCTTTAATTAGTACCCTTTTCAGCCTTTGGTACCTTGTGGGGCAAGATTTCCTCTGATTTCTGCAGGGGTTATGTCTTTTGTGGGGGTTTTCAAGTATAAAAGAGGGGTAAGAGTGGAGTGTTTTCCTCACACCTTCACATTCTTACTTTCTTGTGCTGTGAGATGGCTCTCCCTGGTAGTGTTGAGTTTGACAACCACCTCGAGACTTTGGAGGCGATGTGCTCCTATAACGTCGACTACGATGCCTACAATATGCGTCAAGTTTCTTTATAGAGTAATCAGTCCATAGAGTGGAACATGCTGATGGCGGCAGTACAATTCTGGTACCCCAAAAACCATGTATTCCGCTTTGGCTTGGAAGAAGTTTGTCCGACCTACGAGGAATTTTCTACCATATTGGGGATAAATCCCGGCGTTTCTGCAGTTCTACCTAAGTTTTCCCGTTCTCCTTGGGAGTTATTGGTCGGGCTTCCTTGTGTTTCGTCCTCGAAGGCCAGATCAATGGTGGTTGGAGGTATGATTTCTCTTTCGACAGTGTTGCTGTCCATCCATTTATAGGAGGTTGGTGATGCTGGATATGCCGGAGTTGTCGTTCTAGGCTTGGTTTCAAAGTTATTACTGATGACAGGGGAGCTGCTGGTGGACTCACAACTTATAACTATTACTTCGTGGATGTCCTACCATCGCAATCCTGCGATGGTGATGCTGGCGGAGACTTTTAATGGCTTATATACATGGCGAGAAGGTCGTTCTGACATTGTGAAGGGTAGCCCTGTGATGCTATTCATGTAGTTATCTGAAAGATTCTGCCTGGTGACTCCTCCGGAATACCCTTTGTTGGTTGTACCCAACTTCTTTTCACACCATTTCATCAGTGTTGGTATGGATATTGAGAGCTGGGAAAACTGGTTCGTTTAGCATGGGGCTCTAAATCTATAATGGTCAGTACCTTGGTTGGGACAGCTACTGCCTATTCTGGAACTTGGAGAATACCCATATGTTCGGCAGGTTGGTCTCAGACAGACCTCGTTTTATTTCCCTTTGTAGCTTCTACACTAATTTGGCTGGGAGAAAATCGTGCCACCTCAGACACTAGATTTCTTTCTGGTAGAAGATTTGACAGAGCGTCTGCGCATGCGGCTTAGCTCTTTGTGGGAGAGTCGGCGTCCGTCGACCCATCCCTCTTAATCTTCTGAGAGAGTTTGGCACATCCCTGGGGATTATATGAAGTGGTTGTGGAGAAGCGTTGTTAGCAAGATGTTGGTAGTGGGGACTGGACAAAGGTGGCTTGTCTTATCTAATACCATGGAGGGAGGTATGGTAGTTTGTTCGAGGTTGGTTTGAGCTTATCAGTCCATGGAGCGCCTGTAACACTCAATTCAAGCATGGGAAGGTTGGGGACCCTAGGATGTAGATGACTATGATGGAGAGGGCTCCTCTGGTAGTTGTGGGTAGGACTCATGGGGGGAGTTTTTTTTGTATCGGGAAATAAGTTTGGTTTTTTAGGAAGGTAGGGGGAAGGGAGTCATCCATTCCTTTTCTTATGTAATTGTACTGTAATCTCCTATTAGTGAAATAAACAAGTTTTTGATCTAGCTGTGCCTTTTGATGAAATTTATACTTTGAATTATCTATACCGATCGCTAAGGCATGCATAATCTTTTTGTTCAAATATATGTTAGAATGGACTTTCGTTCTCAGAGATAAGAAAAGAATAGTTTTTTGTGAAAAGGAAAGGGCTATGCTCATGTAAGATGTATGAGCTGCCTACATACCTCTGGGGGGTTTTAAAAAAATTCAATTTTTCTGAGAATGTTTTTTTGCAAAGGATCGGGCCCACGTAACTCTGGGTAGAGGTAAATGAAGATATTTTTTTTAATAAAAGGGAGATTAGAAGAGTCGTAGCGCGCCGAGATTTCGGACTAGGGGTAGAATTTCTTGAGACGATTTAGGTTAACTCGATGAGCCATCTCTTCTCCATCTAAGTCGGTGAGCATGGAAGCACCTCCCAACAAGATCTTTTTGACAATGTATGGGCCACTCCAATTCGGCTTGAATTTCCCTATGGGGTCCTAGATGGGCTCTACTATTTCTTTGAGGGATAAATACCCTTCTCGAACACCGCGGTCCTTGACTCTCTTATTGAATGAACGTACTATTTGGAGATGGTACCCTTGTATGTGATACAGTGCTTTTACTCTCCATTTGTCCAAGAGTGACAGCTCGTCGAGGCGGCTTTGATGCCAGACCTCCTCACTGACCTTGCTTTCAAGCATGACGCGTAAAGAGGGTATTTTTATCTCCACGGGTATGACTGCTTCCATGCTATGGACAAGATAGTAAGGGGTAGCCCTAATAGAGGTTCGGATTGAGGTTTGGTAGACCTAGAGGGCATATTGGATTGGGTTGGCCCAATCTCGACAGCTTTCGGTCGTCTTACTGTTGATGGATTTGAGGTTATTATTGGTGGCTTCGAGTGCACCATTGGTCTAATTTTTATAAGGAGAAGATTTGTGTATCTTAATCCCATACTCGTTGAACACTAAAGTGCAACTCATTATCTGACACCAGCTCGTGTGGGACCCTATATCGGCAGATGATGTTTTCCTTGATGAACTTGGCCACTTTCTTGGCATTCGGAATTGCATATGACTCAGCTTCGGCCTATTTGGTGAAGTAATCAATAGCAACCAGGATGAACTCATGTCCGTTGGAAGCTTTGGGTGTAACTTTCCCAATGACGTCGATGCCCCAGGTGGAGAACAGCCTGGGAGAAGTCATATTATATAATTTTTACGGAAGTAGGAGTTAAAGGTTGGAGAACTATTGGCATTTGAGGCATATCCGGACATAGGCGGTGCAATCCTGGGTCATGGTGGTCCAGTAGTAGCCTTGTCGGATGATCTTCTTGGTAAGCATATGACCTTTCATGTGGGTCCCTCATTACCCGATGTGGATTCTTTACATCACCACTTCAATGTCAGCCCGTGCGATGCAGTGTAGATGAGTTCCATCGAAGTTCCTTTTGAACAGTGCTTTGTGACAGATGATGTACTGGGCGTCTATTCTTCGAAGGGTTGCCCGGTATTTCTTGTTAAAACCTTATGGATACCTACCATGCTTGAGGAGGTGCAAGATATCATAATACCAGCAATTGGCTAGCTCAGGATCTTCTTTGGTGATGAGCTCAATATGGTAACAGTGGGTTGGTTTATCTTACTTTTGGACCAGGAAAGGGGACATTGTTATTCCTTCGGGCATGCCGACCATGGAGGCTAGGGTAGCAAGGGCATAAGCTAGGTTATTTTTTACTCGAGGTAGGTAATGGAAGGTGATATGTTGGAATTGGGAGGCTAGTTCTTCTAGGTGGGCATGGAAGGGTTGGAGTTTCTCATCCTTGACTTTCCATTTTCTTAGCACTTGACCAATGATGAGGGCATAATCCCCGTAGACATCTAGGCATTGAATTCCTTTCTTGAGGGCAACTTTGAGGCCTACTATAAATGCCTCATATTCAGTCATGTTTTTGGTGCAGAGGAAATCCAATTTGATGGCGATGGGAGTGTGGGAGTCATCTAGGGCGATCAGAAGTATCCCAATGCCATATCCCTTTTTGTTGGTAGCGTCGTCGAAGAAAATTTGCATCGGAGATCGTCTTGAGCGGTGTAAAGGATGTTTTCATCTGGGAATTCAGAGATCCAGTCATTAGCTTCTTCCGTGGGGTAGTCAAAGAGGTCTCTTCCTTTCATGGATTTTTGTCTGACGTACACGATATCAAACTCGGCTAAGAGCATCAACCATCGAGCCATTCGGCTAGATAAGGCGGGTTTCTCAAGAAGGTACTTGATGGGGTCCAATATGAATACAAGTTTAATGGGGACAGCGAGCATGTAATGTCGCAACTTTTGGGTGACCCAAACAAGCGTGACGCTGTGACACCCCGTATTTCTGTGCATGTAATATTTAATTAATTCGGGAAATTTTAAATTACTTGTGTGTCGTAATTTAATTAAATTAATTATGGTAATATCTATTAAAATATTTATCGGTGAGTAATGGTTAATATTTGGGAAAATTTTATTACTAAGTGAATAGTAATAATTTAATTACGGCATAACGTGTATTAGTAATGTGGCATTTATTTATCTCAACCGGGAGTCGGTATAGACTAATTTGGGTGCGAGATAAGAATTTTTATAAATTAATTCGGATGTCGATTCTGAGTGCACGATTGAGCCCGGATGGGTCGAGATAGTAGAAAAAGTGTACCCGGGGGTGTGATAAATGGGTCACGAGGCATTTTTGGGCATGACCGGTCCCACACGCGAGTAGTTGGGCCATTTTAATTAAGCCCATAAGTCAAAAATGGGATTAGTGTGTTAAACCTAAACCTAAGAGTGTGGAACGGTAAAAAAACACACATCTAAACCAAAGAGTTGGAAAAGAAACAAGAGGGAGCAATTGGTGAATACATTGGGAATATTTTGGGGACAAATCAAGGAACAAAGTTGGGTGTGCATCATCAAGCCTGTCTCTACACCAACGGATCAGACTCAACGAACCCAAAGGCAAGTGGTTAACTTGTTTTAATACTAATTGATGTTAATAAATTCATATTTTTGTGATGTGAAATCAGAAATTCGTTTTGGGTACAAAACGGGGTTTTTATGAAAGGAACACTTAAATGAGATTTAATGTGGGAATTAATGGTGTGGCATGGTTCTGTGAGGATGTTCGATTTACATGTGAAAAAACCAAAAGCAATTGTGGACGAATTTAGGATAAGTAGATGAAATTGGAACCTAACGAGTAAAAACCCATAATTTTCCCCAAATCAGAAACGTAGAAATTTGTGAAACGAAATTTATGTTTGAGGTTCTATGAGAGGCCCTGATCATGTTCTTATATAGTCACGTTGTTGGTTGTTCTTGGGTTAGACCAAGGGAAAAGTTAGAAATTTTAAAATTTCGTTAATGGAGGAAACAACAAGGTGGAGAAGATGACTACCTGTTCGATCGATCGATCGATCGACGGTTGGGGGTCGATCGATCGACCCTTCAGGTTTTTCGACAGTTTGCCTTAGGGATTTATATGGGTAAAAAAAATTTAGTTGTAAATTCCCCTAGCATAATTAAGAAAAGAAATCAAATTAATTATGGGAGTTAATTCTTAACAATTATAAGGGAGTATAATTTGGAGTGGTGGGGGAATCAAGTGCGACACATTGCGAATGAATTTTGGGAAATAGATTCTAAGAAATAAAATAACAGACTGGGTGAATATGTTCGGGTATAGTTAAAGGGCAACACTACTCATTTAAATTAATTATAGAGGAAAACTAATTAATTTGGAGTCGGTGATTTGACTCGAGTGATATTTAATTTCAGGCCACGTCAGCGAGTCCGGGTATATTGGTTGAGTGACACCAAGGTAATAAATTAATTAAGGGATAAATTAATTAATTTAGATTCGGACCATAGACTCGGGAAAGTAACGAATTAATTAATGTGTAAATTAATAAAATTAGAGTCGGACCATTGACTCGGGGAAAATATAGGCTAGTGCTATGTATTTTTGTGCACGGTAATGTTGGGAACTAATTATTACATATATATACGGTGTTGTGATAGTGTATATATATTTATATTGTGTGTGTTATTAAATATCAGTGACTAGATATTTATTTAATTTATATACTCTAGTGCTATCAACGGATGTTGCGCGATGTGGGTGAATCCCCTGGCTTGAGGAGAAGGGAGAGTATATCCCCAAGTCATAGCGTTCGTTATATGGGTCAGGGTCTTATCTCACTTTCAGGGAAGGAATATGATTGCCTCCATTATGTTTATATTTGGCCAAGTTAGTGAGCGATTCTGACTTGGGGTAACTAGGTTATGCGAGTACAGCTAGTGGGATAGCACTTTAGAGAATACATCCGGTGAATTTTTACTCGAGAGGATGGGTTATATTTATATTCAACATATGTGTGAATGTTGTAATATGGTTCTACGTATATAATGGGATAGATAGTTATATATGGGTCATTAAATACATATAGTGAATTGTAAGTAATTATATATGGGGTATATTCATATTCAACATACATGTTATTGTTCTAAGATAACCTTACGTATATAATGGGGTAAATAATTATATACTGGTAATTCAAATACATGGAGAAAATTTTATTATTTGGATAACTAGTGAATGTTATATGGCTTTCAAGGAAATATAATTAACTAAGTTAAGGTGGTAAATAACTTATAAATCATGCGTTTAAAATACTCGAGATTGAGTAGGACAATTGACAAGAGTTATATCAAGTATCTAGTTTCGGGGTAGAGGACTAGGTGGGATATAAAGAGGACTTTAGGTGCGCACATTAGTTGAGGGGTGAGTCTATCCTCAAGGGAGTGCGACACTAAGTAAAATATGAAGCGCATGCATTCATATTTTATTACTGCAAGTTAATCATTTGCTATATGTTTTCAAAATGTTTTGGGTTCTAACCCTTGCTATAAAATATTTTCAAAACCTTTTAGGTGTCCAGCCACAGGGACGGCAGGCTTGATTCATTCCAGGGATTCGCGGCTGCAGTATATGTGGATGTTGCAGGATTTGGATAGGCGCCTCTATCCCTTCTATTCCTAGTGTAGGGATTTTCTATCAGATATCCGAGCATGTTTCTCACGGTGTTTATTTAGTATTTATTTAAGATACTTGAGATCCATTATTATCTGCCTTTACCTTTGTGACAGATTTTAGCCGATTGTTTATTCGGCCAGTTTCTTATTTATATGTCATGGTTGGATTCAGTTAACTTTGTGATTGTTAATGATTTATTTCCTCATGAGTATTTCATTGAATTAATGCAAGATAAAACATGGCACTAGTCTAATTTCACTTAGGTGGTTAGTAATTAAAAAGTTTCGACAGTGATGCTAAGAATGAACCACTGGAAACTTGTTCTAATTTATTTAGGACTGATCACCCAAGGTTTAATTAGGCAGGGTGTCACGGATGGTATCAGAGCATCAGGTTCTAGTGTCCTTAGAATCTGTGCGGCTTTTCACGTTTTAGCTTAGCATTCTTTGATGTAGAGCCTTATGATAGGATTATTGTATTCCTCTACGTATGCGATTTACGCTCTCTTGCTATCAAGTATAGTGATGTGATGCATATACGAGTTCGTTTGGACTTTGTATACCAAACATGCTTTGGGGAAACCAACGAGGGTCAGAGGAGGATTACAGGAGGAGAGGCTCAACAGATGACATGGGGTATTCTGGAAATGGTGATCATGATAGGGATCACCTTGATTGTTGTTCAGGCCAGTGGGGATAGACTAATCACCCGGGGGCCATAGTCTCTTAAAGATGTGTTGTAGATAATGTTGGTACAATTTCAGTCTCACCCAATGTAGTCAGCAAAGGGTGAGAAAAGTGTGGAAGGACCCTTTTGGAAGGGCTATATATAAGGATTGAGTAGCAGAGTAGCGCGATAAGTCAACGGGAGGAAATAACCCAAAGAAAATTGTGTAGGATAGTGTGCGGTGGCACCCAAGACAAAATTTTGAATGAAATTTTTAGCCCAGTAAGGCAGTGTTGTAATGGTAAGAGAGTCAGTCACCACATATGAAGGAGAAAATATGGAGTCAAACGAGAAACTTTGTCTATGGTGTGACCATAAGACCATCCATCCGCTATTCAAATAAGGATGCGAGTGAAATTTCAGAGTTTATGAAATGGGTAAGATTGTAACTGATCATGAGAGAGACGATAAATTGTATAAGCGAACTCCGTAACCGAGGAATGGGATACGAAGAACGATAAAGGAACCCTCAAATGGATAATGAACCGTGTGAGGATACACAATAATGGATGGGAAATATAACTAGGATGACTAATATCTTTTATTTACTAGCTTACATTAACGCTTCTAAGATGCAGGAGCCAATAAGGTTATAGAGTTTAACCTAAGAACGAAATGAGATTTAATGGTGCTAGTGAAGCACGACGGAAGGGTATACCTAGTAAAGGACCCATCTTGACGGTTTATGACACACCCCAACCCAGTTACTTATAATTAAGTTTGAAAGTCAAAGTGTGAGTCAAACCATGATTAATTTACCCAAACCATAAACACGAGTTCTAATTTCAGAGTCATCATTGTAAATCCATATAACTGAAAACCTTTTTACAACATCAGGGTAGTCATACTTATACAAACATGCTTGAAGTATAGTTTAACTTAATTACATCATTTACATTTAAACAAAATCTTTGTTTCTCCCGTTCCTGGCTAACCCAGCCCGACTTCCTAGATTTGGCAGTGACATCGCGTTACCTGAAAAATGTGAACATAAGAACCGTGAGAAAAATAGCCCAGTGAATGCATCACTACAATACTACTACATGAATTTAAATGCAATAAATCATGTCCATATAATTATGCATTAACTTATCCGTCTCATTCATAATGAATGACCAACTTTTTCAAATCATGATTCACATATCCTGTATAAATAGACAATTCTCCCCCATTTCCGGTCGAGGAGTAACCCCTTGTCTTTAATAGACAAATCACCCCCAGTCGGGGTCGGGGAGTAACCTCCCATTTCGGTAAACTGAAATGCACAATTTCATATTCATTATATTCTGATCATATCAACAACACGATAAAAATATATATTTTCAGTGAGTACACTCACCTTGGTTAACAACTATGTATTCACGTTTCCTTCGGGTGGAGCTGAACTGGGTTGATTAGACATTATACCCGTCAATCCAAATAAATCAGTACTGAATCTCAATCACAAGTATTATCCAAACATAATTATGTAACTTTCAATGACTATACAACAACAATGTAATTCCACTTAAGTCACATTCCAGGAAACATGAGTAAAGACAAAACAATGGTACACATGTTGATAAAATTATGAACATTCAATCGTAGGAAATACCTCAAAAGGGATTTATAACTAAACCCAAGTAAATATGAAAGCATACTTCTCAATGTATATACACATGAAACATGTACTCAAAATACTCTTCGAAAAGAGAAGATAACCATATTCTTTCATGGGGTATCCAGTATGGCCTCAAATTAATGTCCTCTATACTCAATCATCCTATATTCCTAAGTTGTATAAATACAGGTGTCCAACCTTATCAATATGAAAACATATATGAATATAATTTCCAGTACAAGTGGTGGTGTAATTTTTCAAGCTTCCTCGAGCAAGTTATGACCATTTCTTTACAACACAAGAAATCTTCCCTATAAGCTCCTCTATTATTCCTTCAACTTCCAAGAATTTTCATAATTTTTCTCCAGCATAACTTTCCATGATCTTCAACCCATTTTAAGTAAAAAACTTAATATTACATAATTAAAGTTTCATAATTTTTTGACTTCATTTGCTATCTCAAAAGCATGATTAAACTTAGGGCATACCGAAATGAAGTATACAAATAGCAACTATATACCAACTTGAAATCATCATTACGGCCTAACCACAAGGAGATAAATTCTAATTTTTGGATATGATATGAATATATGAGTCTAATTTCATATCCAATTGGAATTTCTCAATTCTAGTAAGCATACAAAGAGATATGAAAGTTTGAATCCAAGGGATTTCAATATAAAGCAATATGACCTATAAACACCACTTATCCCACATATGAACCAATACATATTATCACAAAGGATGATGGAATTTTAATCAATAATTCACGTTTTATATACATTGAAATAAGTATAATACAAGATTTAAAGAATATTAACACATAATTTTACCTTGAAAACACCTTAAGAATTTTCTTGGAATTCTTTTCCTAGCTTTTCCTTGTAATCTTTCTTCCTTAACTTCTACTTTCTGTTTCCTTAAGCTTAAATCTCTCAAAACTGAACCTAGGGTTATATTTGCTGAAGAAATAAGTTAGAGGGATAGTTTTAAGTCGTCCAAGGATGCCTCCCAATACAACCAATCAAATTAAACCATTTGGTTTAATAAAATACAATTTACCACTTAAAGGGAATTGACAGATTTACCCCTTGTTCGTAAATTTGACCTAACTTCTTACTCGTACATATGTTTGATGTACCGTTTATTGTGTTACAATCCTAACTCACCTTACTACAACTATATATCTTTTACCTCAAGTCAATGGTAATGTTATAAGGATCAAAACTAGTCTCTAATAGGAACATTTCTACCGAAAAGAACAAAATTTTGTGTTTGTAAGTAATTCGACCTTTCATGATTTATGAAAGTAGGATTATAATAAACATAATAACTTAACATTAGATATAGTAATAACACATTATTCATGTCACATAAGATAAGCATGATTTAAATATAATTTATCATAATTATATTCGGGTTGTCACAACTTCCCCCCCTTAGAAAATTTCGTCCCCGAAATTTAATATAAAGGTCACTTACCAAACAAATGGGGATACTGTTTCCTCATGTTATCCTCCATTTCCCAAGTTTATTATTTAACTCCATGGCTCATCCACATAACTTTAACTAAGGGAATAACTTTATTTCTCAATACTTGCTCCTTACGATCAATAATTTCCATTGGTTCCTCGATGTACGACAAGTCTTGCTTCACTTCAATTAGTTGAGTTTTCAACTGATGAGATGTATCCGCCAAATACTTACGAACCATCGATACGTGAAAAACATCTTGTAAACGAGACAACTCTGACGGTAATGCTAATCTATATGCCAGGGACCCAATTCTTTCCAACACTTCATATGGACCAATGTATCTTTGACTTAGTTTACCCTTTTTCCCAAATCTTATAACGCCTTTCCATGGTGAAATACGTAGGAATACAAAATCCACCTTTTGAAATTCCAATGGATGCTTCCTCTTATCTGCATAAAATTTCTGCCTACTCTACGCTATCTTTATCTATTCCCGAATCATTTTGATATTTTCAGTTGTCATATCTATCAATTTAGGGCCCAAAATTTTCCTTTCACCTACTTCATCCCAACACAAAGGCGTCCTACATCTCCTCCCATATAAAGCTTCATACGGAGCCATACCAATGGTGGACTGATAGCTATTATTATACGAGAATTCCATCAAGGGAAGATGATCATCCCAACTACCTTTGAAGTCAAATACACAATCTCGTAACATGTGTTCTAATATTTGAATTGTCCTTTTTGATTGCCCATCAGTTTATGGATGAAATGCAGTGATGTACTTCAAACTTGTGCCCATGGCATTCTGTAAACGAGGCCAAAACTTAGAAGTGAACGTTGGATATCTATCTGATACAATTGACACTGGTTCCCCATGTAAACGGATAATGTCATCAACGTACATACGTGCATATTTCTCAACAGTGTAGGTGGTCTTAACTGGAAGAAAATGGGTCGACATTGTCAATCGGTCCACTATCACCCAAATAGAATCATGCCCCTTTGGTGACCTCGGTAATCCTATAACAAAATCCATCGTTATATGCTCCCACTTCCATTATGGAATAGGCAATGACTGCAATAATCCTGTCGGCTTCTGATGCTCTGCTTTCACTTGCTGGCATACTAAACATTTAGCTATGAATTCTGCAATCTCACATTTCATATTGTTCCACCAATAATACTCTTTCAAATATTTATACATTTTGGTACCTACCGGATGCATAGAATAAATAGAACTATGTGCCTCTTCTAATATATCCTTCTTTAAGGATGGATCATTTGGTACACAAATTCTATTTTTATAAGACAGCAATTCATCATTCATAATCTCAAACTCACTCTCTTTACCGTCCTAAAATTCTTGTTACTTCTTCTCAAGGAATGGATCATTGATCTGCAAATTTCGTATGCATTCGGCCAATAAAGGTCTTACTATGACATGTGCTAATAATCCTCCCCTTTTTGAAAACTTTAATTCAATACCCATCGATGCCAAGTCACGAATATTTCCAACACGTGCACACTGCATGCAATCGAGAATCCCTGATAATTTTTTACTCAAATCATCTGCTACTACATTGGCTTTCCCAAGATGATGGATGGTACAATCATAGTCTTTAATCAGCTCTACCCAACGCCTATGTCTCAAATTCAGTTCTCTTTGTGTAAACAAGTATTTTAAACTTTGATGATCCGTAAATATCTCATAAGTTTCTTCGTACAAGTAATGTCGCCACAGCTTTAAAGAAAAAAAAATGGCTTCTAACTCCAAACCATGCGTAGGGTAGTTTCGTTCATGCGTCTTTAATTGTCTGGAAGCATGTGCTATTACCTTCCCATTTTTCATAAGAACACAACCTAACCCCTGAAATGAAGCGTCTGTATAGATCATAAAAGACACATTCCCACATAGAATAATAAGTATAGGGGATGAAACCAACCGCTTCTTTAATTCTTTAAAACTCCTTTCACATTATTAATCCTACACAAACTTCACTTCTTTATGGGTCAACTTTGTCAATGGTAATGCTATTGCTGAAAATCCCTTAATGAATCTGCGATAGTAAACTGCCAATCCTAGGAAAATCCTAATTTCTCTCACATTCTTAGGACTCTCCCATTCAACAATTGCTTCCACCTTCTTTGGATAAACATATATCCCATTTCCCAAGACAACGTGCCCTAAAAATACAATTTCATTCAACCAAAACTCACACTTGCTGAATTTAGCAAATAATTTCTTCTCTCTCAAAATCTGCAATACAAGTCTCAAATGTTTCTCATGTTCCTCTATGCTACACGAGTAAATCAACACATCATCTATGAATACAATCACAAATGAATTAATTAAAGGGTGGAATACCCGATTCATCAAATCCATAAAAACTGCTGGAGCATTAGTTAATCCAAATTGCATCACCAAAAACTCATAGTGCCCATATCGAGTCCGAAAAGCTGTTTTGGAAATATCACTATCCTTTACTTTCAATTGGTGGTAACCCGATCTCAAATAAATCTTTGAAAATACTGTGGCCACCTATAATTGGTCAAACAAGTCATCGATACGAGGTAGATGGTACTTATTTCTAATGGTCACCTTATTCAACTACCGATAATCAATACATAATCGCATTGTCCCATCTTTCTTTTTCACAAATAACACTGGTGCTCCCCATGGAGAAACACTAGGCCGAATGAAAGCTCTGCTTATCAGATCTTGTAATTGCACCTTCAGTTCTTTCAACTCTGTTGGTTCCATTCTATATGGATCAAGGAAAATTGGACCAGTACCTGGAATTAATTCAATGGAAAACTCTACTTCCCTATCGGGTCGAAATCTTTGCAATTCCTCTGGGAAGACATCATAAAATTCTCTAACCACTGTTATATCTTGAATTTTAGCGGTCTCTTTACTAGTATCAACAACATAAGCTAAATACCCTGTACAACCTTTACTCAATAACTTTCTGCTCTTAATTACTGAAATAAGACAATTAGGGACAACATCCCTTTCTCTTATATACTGGAACTCAGGTTCACCAGGCAGATAAAATGTAACTTCTTTTTTAAAACAATCAATGGAAGCATGATACTATGATAACCAATCCATCCCCAATATAATATCAAAATCCCTAATGGCCAACGGTATCAAGTCAACATAGAAATCTCGCTCACCCATTCGTAAGACATAATCTTTATAAACATGCTCAACCAGAATTACACTTTCCATTGGGGTAGAAATATATAAGGCACAATTGAGAAATGAACATGGTCTACCCAAATATGAAACAATACGTAATGACACAAATGAATGCATAGATCCAGGATCAATGAGTTCATATAAATCTTTGTTTATAATAGAAAGTTTGCCTGTAACAACTTTCGGTGTAGCATGGGCATCTTGCAGCGTCATCGCAAACACTCTTCCTCCTGCCCTCGATCCAGCTGCTTGTTCTGTACCTCTTCCCCTAGTGGCACTGCCTGGAGAGGATCCTTTATGAGGCCCCACACTACTTACTGTAACCGCTCTTGATAACATAGGATAATTCTTTCTCAGATGTCCCTTCTGATGAGAGTTAAAACATTCTATATTTAGTAACTTTGGGCAATTTCTCTTTATATGACCCAATGTCTCACAAAAGAAACAAACATTCGGATCTCCTTGTGCTGAAACTCCTGAACCTCTTCCACTACTAGCTTCACCCCTTTGCAAACTACATCCACTTCTACCCTGTTGGAATTTCTGCCCTCCAAACCTTAAATATTAGGTATCGATACCCTTTTTATAGTGTGCATTGAATCTACTTCTCTTTACGCCTCATTCTCGATTCCCTCTTGCTTCATAAATGTCCTTTTCTACTAGCATGGCTTTGTTCACCAAGGCTGAATAGTTAACAGTCTCTAAAGCCGACAACCGTGATTTAATAACTAACTCAAGTCCGTAGAGAAATCGACTGCACATATCTTCCTCATTCCGTATAAACCTCGAAGCAAACCAAGATAAAGTTATAAGTTTATCTTCATATTCTCTAACTCTCATACTCCCCTGATTCAACATGAAATATTCTTTCTCCTTTTATTTTCAATACATCAGAGGAAAATACTTATCATACAAGGCTTTAACAAAAGCATCCCATGAGATCACATTCCCACTTCCTGGAGTAATCAACAAATGTTTTGTGGCATCCCACCAGTACTTAGCTTCTCCTTTCAGCATATACGTCGCCAAGGTCACTCGTTGATTTTCAGGCATTCTCATTACCCCAAAAATAAGTTCAATCTCTTTAACCCACGCTTCTGTCTCTGCTGGATCAACAGCTCCTTCAAATGAGGGTGGGTTCATCTTAATAAATTTCTCATGTGAAGTACTCATTTCTTCCTGGTGTATCACCTCCTCAGCCCTATCCAAGGCTTATACCTCCAGTTGCCTGGTCTGTTGTTCTTCCATCTAAGCCATAAATCTAGCTTGCTGTTCTGCCATTAGAGTCATAGTACATGCCATTTTTGGCATATCTATCAGTTGTTCTGTCTCGGGTTCCACATTTATCTGAACAGGATGCTCAACCTCCGCTTCTGCTGGAATATTTGAAGCCTCATCTTATATTCTCACATTTACATTCCCTCGTTCCATTCTCTTATATTTGAAATGAATCAAAGATATAACAACATGCAGAAATACATTGCTTTCCTAACATAATCGTTAGTATCAAATAAATATATTTTTAACATTCACTGCCAAATCTAGACTCTTCTCACTCCAGAACCTCTAAAACCTAGGCTCTGATACCAAAAGCTGACACACCCCAACCCAGTTACTTATAATTAAGTTTGAAAGTCAAAGTGTGAGTCAAACCATGATTAATTTAACCAAACCATAAACACGAGTTTTAATTTCAGAGTCATCATTGTAAATCCATATAACTGAAAACCTTTTTACAACATCAGGGTAGTCATACTTGTACAAACTTGCTTGAAGGATAATTTAACTTAATTACATCATTTATATTTAAACAAAATCTTTGTTTCTACCGTTCCTGGCTAAACCAGCCCGACTTCCTAGATTTGGCAATGACATCGCGTAACCTGAAAAATGTGAACATAGGAACCATGAGCAAAATAGCCCATTGAATGCATCACTACAATACTACTGCATGAATTTAAATGCAATAAATCATGTCCATATAATTATATATTAACTTATCCGGCTCATTCCTAATTAATGACCAACTTTTTCGAATCATGATTCACATATCCTGTCTAAATAGACAATTCTCCCTCATTCCTGATCGAGGAGTAACCCCTTGTCATTAATAGATAAATCTCCCCCATTCCGGGTTGGGGAGTAACCTCCCATTTCAATAAACCAAAATGAACAATTTCATATTCGTTATATTCTGATCATATCAACAACACGATACAAATATCTTTTTCCAGTGAGTACACTCACCTTGGTTAACAACTGTGTATTCACGTTTCCTTCGGGTGGAGCTGAACTGGGTTGATTAGATCTTACACCTGTCAATCCAACTAAATCAGTACTAAATCTCAATAATAAGTATTATCCAAATATAGTTATGTAACTTTGAATGACTATACAACAACAATGTAATTCCACTTAAGTCACATTCTAGGAAACATGAGTAAAGACAAAACAATGGTACACATGTTGATAAAGTTATGAACATTCAATCGTAGGAAATACCTCATAAGGAATGTATAACTAAACCCAAGTAAATATGAAAGAATACTTCTCAATGTATATACACATGAAACATGTACTCAAAATACTCTTCGAAAAGAGGAGATAACCATATTCTTTCATGGGGTATCCAGTATGGCCTCAAATTACTGTCATCTATACTCAACCATCCTATATTCCTAAATTGCATAAATACAGGTGTCCAACCTTATCAATATGAAAACATATATGAATATAATTTCCAGTACAAGTGACAGTGTAATTTTTCAAGCTTTCTCGAGCAAGTTATGACCAATTCTTTACAACACAATAAATCTTCCATATAAGCTCCTCTATTGTTTCTTCAACTTCCAAGAATTTTCATAATTTTTATCCAAGATAATGTTCCATGATTTTCTGCCCATTTTCATTAAAGATACTGAATAGTGCATAATTAAAGTTTTATAATTTTTTGACTTCATTTGCTATCTCAAAAGCTTGACTAAACTTAGGGCATACCGAAATGAAGTATACAAACAGCAACTATGTACCAACTTGAAATCCTCATGATGGCCTAACCAAAAGGATATAAATACTATTTTTTGGATATGATATGAATATACGAGTCTTCGTTCATATCCAATTTGAATTTCACGATTCCAGTAAGCACACAAAGAGATATGCAAGTTTGAATACAAGGGGTTTCAATATAAAGCAATATGACCTATAAACACCACTTATCCCACATATGAACCAATACGTATTATCACAAAGAATGATGGAATTTTAATCAATAATTCACGATTTATATACATTGAAATAAGTATAATACTAGACAAAAACAATATTAACACATAATTTTACCTTGGAAACCCCTTAAGAATTTTCTTGGAATTCTTTTCCTAGCTTTTCCTTGTAATCTTTCTTCCTTAACTTCTACTTTCTCTTTCCATAAGCTTAAATCTCTCAAAACTGAACCTAGGGTTATATTTGCTGAAGAAATAAGTTAGAGGGAGATTTTTAAGTCGTCCAAGGCTGCCTCCCAAGCTGACCAATCAAATTAAACCATTTGGTTTAATAAAAGACAATTTACCACTTAAAGGGAATTGACAGATTTGCCACCTGTTCGTAAATTTGACCTAACTTCTTACTCGTACATCCATTTGATATACCGTTGGTTGTGTTACAACCCTAACTCACATGAATACAACTATATAGTTTTTATCTCAAGTCAATTGTAATGTTATAAGGGTCAAAACTATTCTCTAACAGGAACATTTCTACCAAAAATAACAAAAATTTGTGTTTGTAAGTAATTCGACCTTTCATGATTTATGAAAGTAGGATTATAATAAACATAATAACTTAAAATTAGATATACTAATAACACATTATTCATGTCACATAATATAAGCATGATTTAAATATAATTTATCATAATTATATTTGGGTTGTCACACTTTAAATTAAGTAAATTTCTACCTATTGACGGTGGATTTGATCCGGGTCATCGAGGCCAATAACGAGTCCCATAGGGCTAGGGAAGCCTAAGGGACAACGGGGGTATAACTTAGAGTCAATACTACCAAGTACACGAGAAGGACAACCCCAACATAGACATTTGGGACAGAGGTTGGAGATTGACTCAGAGAGGTGTCTTATGTGTGGAAGTGGAACCATAACAATTGATTATGTCCACAGTGAGGCAGGGGATAGAAGTGGAATGCCCAGTAGGGACAAAAATTGTGAAATTTTGGATCGATCGGATGGGAATATTATGTCCAGGAACCATTTGGGTAGTCGTTGGATAGGCGAGTGGAATTATGAGTTTTACCCTCAGATAGATGGGGTGAATTTCGTGACACGAGTGATCACAATATTCTTGTTAGCACTATATTCTCATGGGGGACGAGTTTAGTGGGTGTATAGTAGTGTTACTCTTAAGTATATGGTTACCCCGGGGTAATGGGGCTCTCTTTGGTCTTATCTGCAGGGGAGAAGGTGTGAAAACTGAGAGGGTATATTTTATAAGATTTACTCACTTTGAATGTTAAGGAAGCGTGATTTTTCCTGGGTATGGATTGGTTAGCAATGGGTGTGAACTATTACGGATAGTGATAGTAAGTTTTGGTGTTTGTGACACCAGGTTATGAATGACTCCTGCTCGGTGTCACCTGTGAGGGAGACTAGCCTATATATATGTGTGTGTGTGTGTGTGTATATAGCTTGTATTGTGTGGTATGATAGACATATAAGAATGTCTTGTATTATTATATTTTTCCCGATAAGAGGGATGAATACTAAAGCGATTCAGGGTGGTTTGAATATTTTTCAATCGGGGGGAGATAACTCGGGATTTATTTTACGCAAGACTAGTAATAGTAAGGGCGCGATATTTTATGTCATCTTTTGTAACATAATATTATGCGTATATGATTTGGTGTTAAGAGACAAGTATTTAGGGGTACTTACTATGGACTGAGGGTCTAACAGATCTCAACGACCGACAATGTTAGATAATAGTGTATCGAGGGGGTTTCTTGTTTGGATTTTTCTTTGCGAGACGTCCCACGCATGAAACTTAGCACAACGTTGGAAGTGGGCAGATGTTTTGGTCATTAGGACATAGGTGGGGTACCCCAGTTATTATTCATGTATGTGATATGACTATGGGTTGGAAGTTATACTATGGGTTACGACTATCATCGTCGGGTAACTTTCGTGCGATTGAGCACGGGGACATGGTGTATGGGCACCCTGGTTAATTAAGGTAAATTTTGTGCGGTTAAGCACGGGACATAGGGTGTATGGGAGCCTTGGTTAGTGTGATTTCAGAGTCGTCTTAAATAAAAGGGATGTGTAAACATATTGAATATATTCCTGCGAGGTAGTCAGAAAATAAGTGGAAAAGTGTAGCGAGCAGAAATCCGTTGGAGAAAGAAAATGGTCTAACCATATGTATATCTAGGAGAACTACCTCCACCGTAGGGAGTGGAAAGGCGAGTGAGGCCTATGAAATAAGATATTCATAGGCAAGGGAGAAACCCACATTTTTTGGAAACAATAAAAGATTATCACTTAGTTTTATGCCTAGAGTGGTTTTACGCATAGACAAGGTGTAGATGCCTACCTGACGAAAACTGCGCAAGGAATGAAGTTCTTGAGCATGAGTATTGATGTTGAATGGAACATAGAGAATTTGTCTCTGGGTAGACAATTTAAGGACGGAAAAGGGTTGATTTGAGGGTATCAAACAGAAAACCATTGAAATTCTATGGCTCCAGTGAAGGGGTTAATGCTCAGGTTGGTAAACTGTCAGGAGGTGTTCGGGATAGAGTTACATATTAGGTTGAATGTGCTGCCCATAAGTCGATGGGTAGATGGGAAGCGAGGATTGTGCATTTTAGATTTTTGGGTAATTCGGGAGTAGTATTTACCACATGTAGAGTTACGTGTGATGCTTCGTAACGGTTTTATCTGCATGACACCTTAGGAGACTTTATGGAAAAAGTTTCATTACCTTTGGTAGATAAGAGGTGGGGAAATAACAAGCTGCTAGGAATCGAGATGGGTTATGGTCCATCAACAGGAATTAAGTAAGTTGTATCATTTCATATAGTTCAAGGACGTAAGGAGGGGTACATCATCGTGAGTTAAAGGTTCAAGTATAACATGATTAGTCAGGGATGATGCAGGTAATTACCCGAAAGATAGTCACACCTTTTGGCAACAAGGAAATTAACACCCTTATAGGAGGGGAATTTCCTAACTGAGAGACAGTGGAGCCGGTGGAGTATAGGTTCATCTTCTGGGGCACTATGTTGTCAGGGGCCATCGAATTAAAGATTCGAGACCAGATATTGGTTCGGGTGTCTCCTATGAAAGGAGTGATGTAGTTTGGCAAGAAAGGGGATCTATCATCAAGATATGTGGGTCATTTCCCTATCTTTGAGAGGGTGGGACTGGTAGCTTATCGACTGGGTTTGCCAGAACATCTTCAGCAGATACGGGATGTGTTCCATGTGGCATAGCTGGATGGATACATGAGGAATGGTTGAGCTTTTGGGGACGTTCCATTCGAGGATAATGACTTGTAATAAGACACCTCATATGAGGGGAGACTGGTAGCTATGGGAGCGCAAGCTGCAGTCTAAGATAGTACCACCAGTTATAATGTGGTGGAGTGGGGTCATCACAGTATTGATGAGTATACGTGGGATCGGGAGGAGGATATGTGAGGGCAATATCCAGAGTTATTCGTCAGAGTGATGACCAAATTTCGGGGATGAAATTCTTTTGTAAGGGGCGGAGTATGTAACACCCCGTATTTCTGTGCATGTAATATTTAATTAATTCGAAAAATTTTAAATTACTTGTGTGTCGTAATTTAATTGAATTAATTATGGAAATATTTATTTAAATATTAATCGGTGAGTAATGGTAAATATTTGGGGGAATTTAATTGCTGAGTGAAAAGTAATAATTTAATTACGTCATAATGTGTATTAGTGATGTGGCATTTGTTTATCTCAACCGGGAGTTGGTATAGACTAATTTGGGTGTGAGATAAGGATTTTTGTAAATTAATTCGGATGTCAATTCTGAGTGCACGATTGAGTCCAGATGGGTCCAGATAGTCGAAAAAGTGTACCCGTGGGGTGATAAATGGGTCACGGGGCATTTTTGGGCATGACTAGGCCCACATGGGGTAGTTGGGCCATTTTAATTAAGCCCATAAGTCAAAAATGGGATTAGTGTGTTAAACCTAAACCTAAGAGTGTGGAACGGTAGAAAAACACACATTTAAACCAAAGAGTTGGAAAGGAAACTAGAGGGAGCAATTGGTGAATACATTGGGAATCTTTTAAGGACAAATCAAGGAACAAAGTTGGGTGTGCGTCATCAAGCCTGTCTCTACACCAACGGATCAGACTCAATGAACCCCAAGGAAAGTGGTTAAATTTTTGTAATATTAATTGATGTTAATCAATTCATATTTTTGTGATGTGAAATCAGAAATTCGTTTTGGGTAATTGGGTACAAAACGAGGTTTTTATGATAGGAACACTTAAATGAGATTTAATGTCGGAATTAATAGTGTGGCATGGTTCTGTGAGGATATTTGATTTACATGTGAAAAACCCAAAATCAATTGTGGACGAATTTGGTATAAGTAGATGAAATTGGAACCGAAAGAGTAAAAACCCGGAATTTTCCCCAAATCAGAAAGGTAGAAATTTTTGAAACTAAATTTATATTTGAGGTTTTGTGAGAGGCCCTGATCATGTTCTTATATAGTCACATTGTTGATTGTATTTGGGTTAGACCAAGGGAGAAGGTAGAAATTTTAATATTTCGGTAATGGAGGAAACAGCAAGGTGGAGAAGACGACCACCTGTTCGATCAATCGATCGACAGTTGGGGGTCGATCGATCGACCCTTCAGGTTTTTCGGCAGTTTGGCTTAGGGATTTATATGGGTAAAAAAAATTTAGTTGCAAATTCCCCTAGCATAATTAAGAAAAGAAAAAAAATAATTATGGGAGTTAATTATTAACAATTATAAAGGAGTATAATTGGGAGTGGTGGGGGAATCAAGTGCGACACATTGCGAATGAATTTTGGAAAATAAATTCTAAGAAATAAAATAACGGACTGGGTGAATAAGTTCGGGTATAGTAGTAAGGAAACACTACTCATTTAAATTAATTATAGAGGAAAACTAATTAATTTGGAGTCGGGGATTTGACTTGGGTGATATTTAATTTCGGGCCACGTGAGCAAGTCCGGGTATATTGGTTGAGTGATACCAAGGTAATAAATTAATTAAGGGAAAAATTAATTAATTTAGAGTCGGGCCATAGACTCGGGAAAGTAACGAATTAATTAATGTGTAAATTAATTAAATTAGAGTCGGACCATTGACTCGAGGAAAATATAGGCTAGTGCTACAGATTTTTGTCCACGATAATGCCGGGAACTAATTATTATTATTATTATTATTACTATTATTACTATTATATATATATATATATATATATATATATATATATATATATATTCTGTGTGTGTTATTAAATATGAGTGACTAGATATTTATTTAATTTATATACTCTAGTGCTATCAAAGGAGGTCGGGCGATGTGGGTGAATTCCCTGGCTTGAGGAGCAGGGAGAGTATATCCCAGGTCATAATGTCCGTTATATGGGTGAGGGTTTTATCTCACTTTCAGGGAAGGAATATGACCGCCTCCATTATTTTTATATTTAGCCAAGTTAGTGAGCGATTCTAACTTGGGGTAATTAGGTTATGTGAGTACATCTAGTGGGATAGTACTTTAGAGAATACATCCGGTGAATTATTACTCGAGAGGATGGGTTATATTTTTATTCAACATATGTGTGAATGTTGTAATATGGTTCTACGTATATAATGGGATAGATAGTTATATATGGGTCATTAAATACATATAGTGAATTGTAAGTAATTATATATGGGGTATATTCATATTCAACATACGTGTGATTGTTGTAAGATAACCTTATGTATATAATGGGGTAAATAATTATATACGGGTAATTCAAATACATGGAGAAAATTTTATTATTTCTATAACTAGTGAATGTTATATGACTTTCAAGGAAATATGATTAACTAAGTTAAGGTGGTAAATAACGTATAAATCATGCGTTGAAAATACTCGGGATTGACTAGGGCGATTGACAAGAGTTATATCAAGTATCTAGTTTCGGGGTAGAGGATTAGGTGGGATATAAAGAGCACGTTAGGTGTGCACATTAGTTGAGGGGTGAGTCTGTCCTCAAGGTAGTGCGACACTAACTAAAATATGAAACACATTCATGCATATTTTATTACTGCAAGTTAATCATTTGCTATATGTTTTCAAAATATTTTGGGTTCTAACCCTTGCTATAAAATATTTTCAAAACCTTTTAGGTGTCCATCCACAGGGATGGAAAGCTTAATTATTTCTAGGGATTCGCGGCTACAGCATATGTGGATGTTGCAGGATTTGGATAGGAGCCTCTATTCCTTCTTTTCCTAGTGTAGGGATTTTCTATCAGATATCCGAGCATGTTGCTCACGGTGTTTATTTAGTATTTATTTCAGATACTTGAGATAAAATATTATTTCCCTTTACCTTTGTGACATATTTTAGCCGATTGTTTATTCGGCCAGTTTCTTATTTATATGTCATGGTTGGATTAAGTTAACTTGTGATTGTTAATGATTTATTTCCGCATGAGTATTTCATTGAATTAGTGAAAGATAAAACTTGGCACCAGTCTAATTTCACTTAGGTGGTTAGTAATTAAATTTTTTTGACAGTGATGCTAAGAATGAACCACTGAGAAACCTGTTCTAATGTAATTTAGGACTGATCACCTAGAGTTTAATTAGGAGGTGTGTCAGAGACGCATGATTTTTCCAAAGCAGTGTAGTTGACTTCGTACCCGACCAGTTTGTGAGTGGCGTAATAGATGGATTTTTCTTTGTAGGAATTTTTAAGGTATTGAGCTAGCAAAGCCCCAACTACAGCGTCGATTATGGTTAGGTATAGGAGCAAGGGGAGACCAGGCTGTGGTGGCATGAGTATCGGAGGTTGAGTCAGGTATTATTTGATTCGGTCAAAAGTTTCTTGGTAGGCCTCGTTCCAAACTTTGGTTGAATCCTTTCAGAGGAGTTTGAAAATTGGGTCACAAATGGAGGTGAGCTGGCTGATGTACTATTGTTTCCCAAGAAAACTTCGGACCTCTTTCTTCGTTCGGGGAGGTGGCATCTCAAGTATGGCTTTTAGCTTGGTAGGATCTTCTTCTAAACCTTTTCACTGACCATGAATACTAAGAGTTTGCCCATTTTAACGCCAAAGACACATTTATGTGGATTGAGTCTCATCTGATATCGTCGCAGTTGTTCGAACAACTTTCGGAGAGCGGGAACATGACCTTCTCTAGTTTTGGATTTGATAATCATATCATCCACATAGACCTTGACTTATTTATGAATCATATCATGCAGGATGATTGTGATAGCCCTCTAGTAGGTAGACCCAAAATTATTGAGACCAAATGGCATAACAGTGTAGCAAAAGGTTCCCCATGGGGTGATGAACGTGATTTTTTCTTGATGATCTGGGTGCATTTTGATTTGGTTGTATCCGGCAAAATCATCGACGAATGAATGGATGTTTTTTCCATGATCATGTTGATATTGGGTTGTGGGCAATCATCCTTTGGAAAGGCTTTGTTCAAATCCCGATAGTTTACCCACATCCGAACTTTCCCTCTTGATTTTGGCACAAGCATTATGTTGTCTAGCCATGTGGGATATTTGATCACACGAATGAAGCCCACGTTAAGTTGTTTGACCACCTCTTCTTTGACCTTGAGCGGCCATTCGGTGCGGAGCTTTCTCAGCTTTTGTTTAACCAGCTTGTAATCTGAAAGAGTGGGGATCTCATGCTGAGCAATTTCAGGATCAATGTCGGGCATATCATTATAGTACCATGCGAAGACATTCACGAATTCTTTCAATAATTCTTCGAGTTGTACGCACTCATGGTCGTCAAGGGTAGCCCTTATCCTAATCTCGCACAATTAGGTACTAGAATCGAGGTTAATAATAACAGTCTCTTCTTTATTAACTTTAACGCGGTTACATTATTTGTTATTAACCTTATTTAGATAAGTTAAGAATTGTTCAGTTGAAAAATCATCATCATCAAAAGTTTGATTAGAATCTAAACAATTAATGTAAGGCACATCAAGATACTCAAAATCTTTGTTTATTTCATTGATAGGAAAAACAGCAATGAGAACCTCATCAAATGATGTCTCGATTACATTTGAGCAAGGATAGACAACAAAAGAAGAAATGGGGTAAACATTGGGGTTAGGTGGGATTTCAACAGGTAGAATTGACGCAACATGCCAGTTGAGGAGAGGTGTATCGGCAGCTTTAATCAAGCGGGATGGATCCAGTGATATAGTGCTTGAATGAACCATACAGAGTGTCAGCCCCAGTGTCTGCAAGTTGAATGAGTCCTCGTAGTCAATTTCCTTAGTCTCTTTGGTATCTTTGATGAGAGATTGTACATGATGTTGGGAACTTTCGACCCATGGGTAGCTGTCTTGGAAAAAGATCTCCATTCAGAGTTTCATCTTCTTATCTGTATGGTCATACCATGGTTTCAAAAAGTCAGAAAAGGGTAAGTCCTCACCCTCTTCGATGAATCGTCCATTCAAGGAGTTACCTGGGATAGTCTAAATGTAGTCTAGTCTTCTCTTTGGTCGAGACTAGCGGATCATTCTGAGCTCTTGTTCTGAGGGTTGATACCCTAAACCACAAGAGGGAAGGCCTTTTTTAGTTCAATGGGCTCAAGTATCCCTTATTGTCTTTGCCCTGGCCCCAGTCCGGGCATGAAGTGCATGTTTCTAAACATCTGAATATCATTGAAATTTCCATGAGGGTCTTATTTCGAACAAACTCTTTCTTCGAAATCGTCCCTTGCTGGGAGTAGAAGTGGCTCAACTCAGAATCCTGATAGGAGCATATCATTTGACTCGTGCTGTATCTCAAGGATTGGACTGCTGGTACTTGCACCCTCGGCATTATAGTCATCGCCCAAAATGGTGATGACTCGTCCGTTGGTGAATAACTTCAAAGTCTGAAGGAGTGAGGAAAACACACCCTTGATACCTTGGAGCTAAGGTCGCCTGAGCAACTGTTTGAAACAAGTTGGGATGTTAATAACTTGGAATTCAACGATAGGGTTTATAGGGAGAACCTCTATTATAAGGTTTATGGATCCCATCACCTCCATACGGGTATTATCATAGGCACGTACAACAGTGGAAGTTGGATTGAGGTTACTTTCCTTCATTCCTAAGAATTTGAAGGTTCTTAATGGGCATACATTCAAGGCGGATCCATTATCGATAAGAGAGAGTGGTATGATTTTCCCCATAACTTCGACGGAGATGTTGAGTGCATAATTATGGTTTGGCCCAATTTTGGGGATTTCTTCTTTGGAAAATGATAACATTCGATTAGAGGTCAAGGATTCGACTAAATTTATCGCTTCTTCTGGTGTAGTAGAAGGAGGAACTGTAGGTCCAGTGAGCAACTTGATCAAAGCTTTTATGTGCAGTTGGGAACATGAAAAGCCCCCATAAGGTGATGTTAGCTTGAGTTTTCCTTAGTTGATTGAGGATCTTGCTCTCCTCAAGGGTCATTTCTGGCATAAGAAGGTTTTTAACGGCCTTCCCCTTGTCATTGGCTGGTTATGAGCTCGGGATCTGATAATGCCTTCCTGATCTGGTCATGTGATTTACTAAAGAAGGGAAGAACATGAACCATGTTTCTTCATTAATATCGGGTTGTTCTACTACTTTGTTTATTTCTCCAAGGAGCTCCTCAAATGGTATCATCCCACACATGTCAGCTACCGGGCCAATTTTCTCGAAAGCTTGTTCTTCATTCGAATCTTTGAATTCTTCCCCCCATCCGGTGCAATAATTCTGTCATTCCATGTAAAGTCAATGCATTCCACAACTTCAATGTCTTCTTCATACAGGTTTTCCCATTCTACAGGGACATACAAGGGTGAAGGGACCGGGTGATCCTGTAATTTTAGAGTATCAAGTAACTCGATCATACTGCAAATGTCGTTGGTTTACCGAAATATTTCTGCCATGATCTGGATGACGTCATGCAGGATGACTTCATCAGTTGGTACCACCCAACTGTATGACTTTCGGGCCCATTTTCATGCTTCCAAGAATAGCGTTCTGAACCTCTGGTAATTAATGATCATCTGTGAGGGTAATTTTAGCCCCAACTCTAGGAGTTGGTTTAACACTTCTAATAATTCCATACCTCCATTTTCATAATGGGTAGGGACAGCGATGCATGCTCTAGTAAGGAGTGACACTGCCTCATCATTGAGGCTAACAGGGTGTAAAAGGAAATATGGGCAATTTTGGAGAGGTTTGGGAGAGTGTATGGGTGTGATTTGAGTTGAGAGATCAAATTCTGGGTTCATTTATAGGAAGATAGAATTGGTATGATTTGGGAGTGGGTTGTGAGTAGTGTTTGGCCGAGGATTGACTGGTGGGGAAATGGTACCCCGGTCAATTAGACCTTGGATTATGTTTCGGATGTGAAAGCATTGGTCAGTGGTATTACTAGCGGTTTGGTGAAAGGCGCAATTGGCATCTGCCTTGAAGTTTTTTGGAAGTGGATTGGGAAATGGACGGGGATTTAAGGGTTTGATGAGGTTTCGTCTTAATGGGGATTTATAAACTTTAGAGAGGGGAGCATGGAGCTCGGTGTATTCGTTTCGAACTGGAATAGGGCGGGTTTTTGGTTCCCACGAAGTGGTTGGTTGAGAGATGTTGTTGATGGTGGAGACTGCAGCACTGTTAGGTTTGTCATATTTTCTGGGGGTAAATTGTTCGGACACTTTCTTTGGCTCAACCTCTGTTTTAGTAAGACCTTCCTCAATTTCTACTCCTACTTCTCTGAGAGCTCGGAAGTGGGGATAGTATTGTCCTTCCATGGTTGCTCGGACATAGGGCAAGAAGTTCTTTTTCACTATGTTGACTTATTCTTCCTCGGATGGCCAATTGGTCATAGTGGTTGTCTTTTCCCTCCATCGGGCTTTGAAGTTACTGACTGATTCCCTAGAGTTCTGTTTTAGCATCTCTAAATCACGGTGGGTGACCTCAAGCTCTTCGGTATATTTGTACTGCGACATGAATTCACGGGCTACATCCTCCCAGCCACAGTTTCTAGACTCCTCGAGAGATAAAAACCATCGAAGAGCGCTATCCTTCAAAGTTTGCTGAAATAAATGGGCTATCACTTCTTCAGAAGCCCCTAGGAGAGTCATGGAATGATGATAACTGCGAAGAAGAACAATTGGTGGTCCACTTCCTCCGAATTTCTCGATATTCGGCATCTTGAACTTCTCGGGTAACCTCACTTTTGGATAAGGAGACATGTGGGGGTAGTCCATGTAATTTTTGGAGATTATGACTTAGTCGAACTTCTTAGTTAGCATCTTGATATCTTCTTTGACTTTTTTCAATTCTTCCTCTTTTGGATTAATGATCGCAGGCAAGTTAGCCCCATGTTGGGCAAGGTTTGGCATAGGAAGCTGGGAAGTCGATGACCCATTAACAGGAGGGGCACGTGGAGCGTGCTGATACTCTTCGAGAACCCATATAGGCTCAGGTGGACCCATAGCACGAGGGAATAAGTCATTGGGATCTTAAAGAATAGGAACCAAGTTTCGTTTCATCTCTCGGACCTCCGTCTGAATGTTATCAATCTTAGACAGAGCTTGTGCAACTGGCACTTGATCTTTGTTCTCCATGAAAAGCGGATGGATACCGGACTCGGAATAAGTATCAAGGGAACGAACCAAGCTCCGAGGACATTTGACTAAAGATCAAAGCCAGAATGGAGCCAGGCCAAGGGCATGCGATCGACCTGAGAAGGCGTAAAATGGGATTTCTTTTTGAAAAGAAAGAAGGAAAATATTTTTAACATTTTTTTTTCTTTTTGAGACTGAAAGACAAAATATTTTTGGATTTTTGATGAAGAAAAGAGAAATCTTTTTGGATTTTTGATGAAGAAGGGAGGAATGTTTTGGGAGACGGGTCTCAGCATGATTATTATTATTATTATTATTATTATTATTATTATTATTATTATTATTATTATTATTATTATTATTATTATTATTATTATTATTATTATTATTATTATTATTATGTTCTCACTTGTATTACATTCTCCTAAATGCAAAATGAAATTCTGGACGGGACCCGAGCCTGGAAAAGTTGGGTTTGTAACATATGCAAAGCTATGGCTGGACTTATAACCAGGGTCACGGGCAGCGTCCCATTTTAAAAATGCGTGAAAAATTGGGAGGCAAGACAACCAAAAATTTAGGCAGAGTTTCGGGTTGAAATCGGCAATCTAACATGTGTGTCCTAGTCTTCACACCTATATGCGGGTATGCAGCTTGGTTTGGTGAATAGGAAAGGGTTCCCCCCTTTGGCGTGGCTTCCACGATATACGTCATGCTTTTGAGGGCAATCGGTACGAGTGGACAAACCATTTGATATATCTGAGTGTACGTGAATTGCCTCACTATATACCTTGTGGGGACGGTACGTGTGAAAGAGAATTCGATCTACTTGGCGTACGTGAATGAGTTCCCTGCGATATACCTCCCATCATGAATTTGGTCAAGCGGTACGATGCAGGGGACCGTTCGATATACGTCGAAGGTACTTGGACAACGAAAGGTGAGAGTCGTATCGCTTAGGCTAATTGCGCCCTGCCAAACTAGCGCCCATCACGAAGTGACCCTCCAATTACATGATAAAATTTGGTTAATCACAATGCTCTTTGGTGATGTCGTGTGAATCATGATTGATCCTATTATTAGTATCTTATGAGAGTATATTTCTTGATCATGCCCAACAGGGAGCAAAGTACAAGTACCAATGGTATACCAAGTATGGATGGGTGATGCATGCAACATGGGGATATATGTGATCCTAGGTGCACGTGGTGTGAAGTGTACATGGAGAATTTTCTACAAATGTGTGAATGAAAGCATAAGCATGAGGTACACATGAATAGTAAAAGGGAACATGCAAATGGGGGGATATATATAAGAAAATAAAACCCCCATGTAAATAGAGTCTAGCCCTCAAAATGAAGTGTCCCCAGTGGAGTCGCCACTGTGGCCATCCCCTTCCGATCCTCGCGGAGGGAGAGGCAAAAAAGAGGGGGGGTGTCTCCTCTTCGTCTCGGGAGGATCTTGGTCCCAATCATCCCTCTAGGGAGCGCTTCGGTCGGCGTCGACGATGAGGTGAAAATGTAGAGAGATAGAGTCGCCAGTCTATTTTACTCAAAATAGACAAATAAAAAGGGAGCCATCCCCAAGGACAACATCCAAGGACATACTATTACATACGAAGCCAAAATGATTCGAAAAGGGTCGGGAGGCTAAGTTACGAAATGGGAAGGGGTTAGGCACCCATTCCTCACTTACGGTCTCTCATGGGATATTACTATTTTCCTTTATTTCCCTATGATATGTGTGCATGTGTATATGTAGCGGAGATAGGAATCATCGACTTGTATCATGGAGGAGATAAAGTGAGTCATCCGTAGGAATGTTCCTAAAAGTAATATTAGAAAATAGGATATATTCGATTATCCTAGCGTTGATCATTATAAGGGAATGATAACGCATGCGGGATAATACGCTACTGAGCACAAATATACGGATATGTAAATATATAGAATCTAAGTTAGTTAAGTTTAAAAAAAACGTAGAAAAATAGAAAATGAGAGAAAAGTAGGAATAGGACTCGAGTCTCGAGTTTTACTCCGAGACGACTACGTAGCCTATAGAGGCATCAAAGTTCACGTAGTTCGTATGCAAAATGAGGGGTGGGATTTATCCCATAAATTCAATCGAGGACTTCTCTAATATGTGTGCGTGTGTGTGTGTAAAAAAAAGTGTTTTAATTGTGAGAAGAGTGTGAGAATTCCCGTTTGGAATTTATGAGCAAATCCTCTTTTCCTTATTTTTTTGGGTTTTATTTATATGAAAATAAGAGATGTGCAATAATACTAGCTAAAAAGTATATTAGGGTATGTGAGATGAGAGAATAAAAGTACTAAGTAACAAAACAAATTGATGCGAATTTAGGAGAATTTAAGGAGAGAGTGGAGAAAGTTGGACCTTCTTGAAGATCTTGAGCTTGATCTTAGATGTTGAAGAGCAGCCCTTGCACTTGGGTGATGATGGAGGGTACTTAATTCACCAAGTTTGATGAAAAAAGGTGATGAAAGGTGAAGGTTGGAAAGGGATTTGGATGTGGAAATCACGCTGACTTCGAGAGGGGTTTTCTGAGCTTGCTGAGAGTGATGGATCTCAGATCTTCCTCCCTTGAAATGAGGTCAAGCTCTCCTTTTTATAAGCCCAGGGCATTGCCGATCGACATAGCCCTAGTCCAGCCAATCGGCAGGTGTGTTGAGGCACATTGCCGATAGGCAGGGTTTGGAACCTGCCTTTTAGCAGTCTCTTTTAAATTTCTTCAAAAAATCAGTCGTAGAGCGCAGACCGTTGATCCAAATCATGCACGGGTGAACCATTGTAAAGGTGATTCAGAAACCTTCAAAAGTCTTTAGGACTGCTCCTAGGTCCGGGAGTTGATTTTGGGTCAAATATGGCTCAGAAGCATTCGTCGATCCTTTGGATGGGGGATCGTCGGATGCAAACAAATTATTCGTCCGTATGGTAAGTCAGAATTGCATACAGGGCGGTCCATTGGAAAGGTTAGGAGATGTACTTAGACATTCCAAAGAGCTTGACTCGGTTTGGGGAGTTAACTTTTGTCAACCGAGGCCTGGAAGCACTAGGTGACCTTTCGGAGTAAAAAAAATCGTTCGTCCGTACCGTAAGTCAGAATTGCGCAAGGGGCGGACCGTTGGAAAGGGGTTTTAGTGCCCTTCAAAGATTCATTCTCTCTAGATTGAGCTGAAGAGTTGAATTTGGTCAAATGGAGCCTGGGAGCGTTCGGTGACCTCCTTATTAAGTTTTGGGGGAAAATGGATCGTTCGTCCGCACCGTAAGTCAGAATCGCACATGGGGAGAACAGTGGAAAAGGGGTTTTAGTGACCTTCGAAGATTCATTCAGTCTCGATCGATCTAAAGAGTTTAACTTTTGGTCAAATGGAGCTTGGGAGTGCTCGATGGCCTTTAGGTCAGTACCCGGAGTATGACTTAGGTTTGTAGTGATGAAGGGAGGTGCTAGGGACCTAAGGAGAGGTTAGGGGGTATTAGAATGGGGTGTTTACACCACCCGAGCCTATCTAGGTTCCCAAAGAGTATCATCATGCTCCACGTGCCCCTCCTGCTAATGGGACGCTGCCTTCCAAGCTTCCTATTCCAAACCTTGCCCAGCCTGGGGTTAACTTGCCTATGATCATGGATCTAAAAGAGGAAGAGTTGAAGAAGGTCAAAGAAGATCTCGGGATGCTAACTAAGAAGTTCGGACAAGTCAGAATCTCTGGAAATTACATGGACTACACCCACATGTCTCCTTATCCTAAACCGAGGTTACCCGAGAAATTCAAGATGCTAAATATCAAGAAATTCAGAGGAAGTGGAACCCCGATTGTTAATCTTTGCAGTTATCACCGTTTTATGACCCTCCTAGTGGCTTATGAATAAATGATGACCCAATTATTTCATCAAACTATGAAGGATAGCGCCCTCCGATGATTTTTATCTCTCGAGGAGTCTAGAATCTGTAGTTGGGAGGATGTAGCTCGAGAATTCATATCGCAGTACAAATATAACGAAGAGCTTGAGGTCACTCATCGAGATTTAGAGCTGCTTAAAATAGAACTATGGGGAATCAGTCAGTAACTTCATAGTCCGATGGAGGGAAAAAGCAGCCACCATGACCAATCGGCCATCTGAGGAAGAACTAGTCAACATAGTGAAAAAGGACTTCTTATCCCATGTCGAGGAAACCATGGGAGGACAATACTATCCCCGCTTTTAAGCTCTCAGAGAAGCAGGAGCAGAAATCGAGGAAGGTCTTGCTAAAATAGAAGTCGAACCAAAGAAAATGTCCGGACATTTCACTCTGAGAAAATATGAGAAACCTATCAATGTTGCAGTCTCAACCATCAATAACATCTCTCAACCAACCACCTCATGGGCACCAGAAATCCATCCTGTCTCAGTTCGAAAGGATTACACTGAGCGCCATGCTCCCCTCTCCAAAGTTTATTAATCCATGTTAAGCCAAAACCTTATCAAACCCCTGGACCCCCGCCCATTGCCAAATCCACTTCGAAGAAACTTCAAGGCAGACGCACATTGTGCCTTTCACCAAACTGCTAGCCATACCACCGACAAATGCTTTCACCTTCGAAATATAATCCAGGGTCTAATTGATCGGGGTACCATCTCCCCACAAGCTAATCCTAAGCCAAGAACTACTCACAACCCACTCCCAAATCATTCTAATGCCATCTTCCTAGAAGAGAACCCATAATTTGACCTCTTAACTCAAATCACACCAATATACTCTCCCAAACCTCTCCAAACTTGCCCATATTTCCTCCTACACCCTGTTAGCCTCGCTGATCAAGCACTATTACTCCTTACCAGATCATGCTTCGTTGTTCGTAGCCGTTCTAAAAATGGAAGTATGGAATTATCAGAAGTATTAAACCAAATCCTAGAGTTTGGGCTAAAATTACCCTCACAGATGATCATTGATTGTCTGAGGTTCGGTACGTTGTTCATAGAAGCACAGAAATGGGCCCGAGAGTCAGACAGTTGGGTGGTACTAACCGATGAAGTCAACCTAGATTACGTTATCCAGATCATGGAAGAATTATTCAGGCAAACCAATAATATTTTTAGTATGACTGAGTTACTCGATACTCTGAAGCTACAAGGGCGCCTAGTCCCGTTACCCTTACATATCCCTCCAGAATGGGAGGACCTGTACGAAAAACCCATTGAAGTTGTGGAATGCATTGACTTTATATGGAAAGACAAAATTATTGTCGTCGGATGGGGGAAAGAATTTAAAGATTCAAATTAAAAGAAAGCTTTCGATAAAACTGGACCGATAGCTGACATGTGTGGGATGATATCATTTGAAGAACTCCTCGAAGAAATAAACAAGGTGATAGAACTACTCGAGATTGACGAGGAAACAGGGTTCATGTTTTTCCCTTCTTTAGTAAATAACATGACCAGATTAGGGAGGCATTACCAGATCCCAAGCTTACCACTATCCATTGACAAAGGGAAGGGTGTTGAAAATCTTCCTACGCCAGAGATGACCCTTGAGGAGATAAATATCCTCGATCAACTAAAGAAAACCCAACCTAAGCTTAGGACTGAAGGAAAGTAACCTCGCTTCAACCTCCACTGTTGTACATGCCTACAATAATACCCGTCGGGAGGTGATGGGATCCATAAAACTTGTAATAGGGGATGGACCTATAAGCCCCATCGTTGAATTCCAAGTTATTGACATCCAAGATTGTTTCAACCTGTTGCTAGGATGAGCTTAGCTCCACGGTATCAAGGGTGTGTTTTCATCGCTCCATAAGAAATTAAAGTTCTTCACTGAAGGATGAGTTATCACCATTTTAGGCGACGATGACAATGCCAAGGGTGCAAGTACCAGCAATCCAATCCTTGAGATACATCACAGGTCAAATGATATGACCTTATCAGGATTCTGAGTTGAGACACTTTTACTGTCGGCAGGGGACGATTTTAAAGAAAGGGTTTGTCCAGAATACGACCCTCATGGCAACATCAATGTGAGTCAAATGTTCAAAAACATTCACTTCATGCCCAGACTGGGGCTAGGGCAAAGACAACAAGGGATAATTGAGCCCATTGAACTAAAAAAATCATTCCCTCCTCGTGGTTTGGGGTATCAATCATAAAAAAAGAGCTCAGAATGATCCACCAATCTCAACCAAAGAGAAGACTAGTGAAGATGCGGAAGCATTGTGATGGTTCAACTTTAACAACAACAAATTTTAATTTCTTAAACAAATTAAAATTACACCAAGTGAAGTAAAATTAAACAATTAATATATATTCACTAAAACCGATTAATCAATCCAAGTCCTAGAATTTGCCTAAGTCATATTTTTCTTTTAAACAAAGTTAGGCCAAACCAATTTTAGCAAGAGACTTGAATTAAACAACTTTACCCAATATTTAATATAAGGCCAAATTAAATTGAGTGTGATAATTAAACCGAATTTAATCTTGAATTATTCTAAGCATGCGTTCTAAATTATTATGCAAGATAAAATAAACAATATCACACTACGCCGCGATGTACGAGAAAAAACCCAAGACGGAAAAAAAAACCTCGGACGGCCCTAGCCACAAGTCCACTAGATATGGATTTTATAAATACAAGACAAAAGACTTACTTTCTCAACTCGAACCCTCTCAAGCCTTGATGCTTCTTCTTGTAGACACCTTTTCCTAGCGGACAATCACGGAGCTCCACCGCGATCTCGCAATCCACCGATGGGACTTTCTATGGTCACCGTCACCCGTACACGAAGCCTTTCTTCAAGCGGGTAAAACAACATAAAATACTTCTTCTTTCTTTGTGGGAGGTAGAAGAAAAACCCAAAACTTCTCTTCAATTTAGTGTAGAGAAAACCGGTGCCAACAAACTCCAAGAATTTGATATTTATGTAGTAGAACTTGGATAAACAATATTTGGGTGTAAACACTAGAGTGATATATGAATTTCTCTTTGAAAATTTGCACTCAAAACATGATCTTTTTCTCTTTTTGTTTTTGCTCTCAAAACACTCTCTAAGAGTTTGTATGATATGAAAAAGATGATTTAACAAAAGTGATTCCCGTCCCTATTGAAATTTGAAAATATTGGTTACAAACATAGTGGGAAAGTGGGTGCAAAGCTCCCAAAAAATTGCCAATAACTGTTCCCGCCTGGCCTCTCGTTCGAACGACATTTCGTTCGAACGAGATCTCGTTCGAACGAGACTTATAACGACGCTCCAGTATGGACTTCGTTAGAATCTCGTTGGAAACCTCGTTAGAAAGAACAATCTCGTTCGAACGACATTTCGAACGACAGACCAGTATAGGTTAGTGAGAACTCGTTGGCAAACTCGTTCGAACGAAACCTGGTTCGAACGAAAAACTCGTTCGAATGACATTTCGAACGACTTCCATAAATTTTGTTAAATTCAATTTTGGCCCAGAAACTTTATATACTTTAATTTAAAGTTCTAATTCAATTTTTCTGAAAATAAAAACGTAGTTTATATTAAACCTAACACCCAATAAACTTTGTTCCAACCTCCTATATATATATATATATATATATATATATATATATATATATATATATATATATAATTGCATTCATACCTTGGGAGCATGGAACCATAGTTGATGATGTAGAAACGAGGCATGCAAACCGGCACAATTGATGAAGCTTTATACTCTTTGCCGCTACGTCTTCAACAAACACTTCATAGGCTTGAGAGTATTACAATTACATACTATCCTATGAATAAATGTTTTTGTCCGGAATTGAGCCAACACTATACATGGACTCAATTGGAAATTTGTGTCCTTACAAATCTCCCCCTTTGGCTATTCCGGGACAAAAACCAAAACAAAAATCCTAAAGGGGCGTCAAGCTCTACTAGACTCAAAACATAACATAACCCACCCATAACTTGACTCAACCCAAGGATTAAACACTTTGCCTTTAAACAATGCCGCTTTAGAAGAAATCCTGCACACTTAAGCAAACTCATCAAATGCATAGGGAATATCAAAATATAAAATGCAATTAATTAAATTACTCCCCTTAAGTTAATTCTCCCCTTTATCAAACACATGACCTACTTAGAAAGACGTATCCCCCTAAGATAAATCTCCCCCAAACTGAGATATGATAATAATAGGATTAGATACCATTTCTCCCCCTATCATCATTCTCCCCCTTTTTGTTCAGGAATAGACAAAGGCTAAAGAATCAAAGCATAAAAGCATGTTGAAGCTTAAAGTGATAAGACATGAAATCATATGTGCAACAAAAGCAAGGCAAAGGCAAAATAAAATATCATATATATATGTACTAGAAATATATCAATAATGCACACGCACATATGTATAGATATAAACACACAAATGACACACACAACATATAATAGGAGTCTTTCACACTCGTATGGCAAAAATGTGTCATATGGAAACGGAAGTGTAGGGGTGTGAACTGGCAACAATTAAATTTAGACCCAAACACTTAATAAACGTTCACGGAGTTCTCATTTGATTGCAAACTTCATCACATTTAATTATAACCTCATGTGACAATATAAATTGAACTCAATGAACAACATACACAATGCATACAAGCCTAGCATATTGATGATTCTACAAACCAATAGAGTCATGACATGTAATACGCAACTAGGATAAACGGACATTGTGCAAACCGTTGATATACCATCCAATTCTCCCCCAATATGCATTTATATTAAATTTGATTGAATATATCAATCAAACATAGGCCTTGGCAATTTATTTTTCTTTTTAATGCCATATTTTCTGTTTTTAGGCCTTTGGACCACGTATTTCTTTTAGGTCCATTCCAAACGATGGCTTACTATCGCAAAGGATCACTTAGTCCTTTCGGAGCCCTTCCCCGTGCATATTTTATTTATCATGTTTTCATTTTTCACACAAATCTCACATGCCACGGATTTTGACATGCACTAGTCCTCCTAAGTCACAAATATGTAGATGACAAGATTGGGGGGAGAACATCTCACATAGCTCAAATATGCATATGAAGTTACAATTTCAAAAGAGCTCGTGCATGTGTGAATAGAGGCATATAAAAATAGAATCCATTTAAACAACACAAAATCCAACTACTCCATATAAAACATGGCAAAGAGCATTTTAAGGCTTGAAAACCTAAACCCAAAGTTCTAGCCACGTGGGAGCGTAAAAGATGGGATTCAAACACAAGTATATGCCACTTAAAGTGTGTCAACCCAAAATACACAAAAAAAAAAATCTTTTTGAGTTTTTGACATTTTTAACCAAAAATAAAGATATATACTCAAAAGAATAAACAAAAATCATTTGTATTTTTCATTAAGCTTAAATGAAATAAATAAAACACAAATGATAAACAAATATCTTTTTGTATTTTTCATTTAATTCACACAAAATGAAGGAAATATAATACAAAAGATAAACACAAATCATAATTCTAGCATGTGATAAACAATGAGCACAGACTAGAAAATGATTAATCATGCATACATCTAGCAATGATATATAATATGAAGCACAAAAAGCTAGAGTATGCATAAAACACTAACACATTCAACCTTTAAATTTAGCAAGGGAGGAAGTATGTGATAGTAAATGAGAATCAAAAACCCTATTATGCAAGGCAACCAAGTCGGATTTCCTAACCCAAATTAATGAAGAATGACTATCTTGGGGTGTAGGAAATTTAACTACCATGGTTACTTTACTATGGGATTTTCTAGGAATTCGTTTAAGATCAAAACAAAATTTCCTAAGATGACCTTTTCGACCACAATGGGTACAAGTAAAAATATGTCGAAAAGATTTACCTAAGGAGTGATCTTTAAACGCATTCCTAGTAGATTCTCCTAAAACAGTGGTCTTGGCTTTATGAGTAGATTCATTACAAGTATTGAAGCCTAAACCACATGTGTCATTTTTAATTTGGACCGTTCCTAACATTTTATCTAGTTTTTTCGAACGACAATCCAAATCAAATTTGACATTACTAGAATCTTTTAATTTATTTTCCAATTCTAAAATGTTGGATTCTAGTAAAATATTTTGCTCTTCAAAAGCAAGAAGCTCTTTTTTCAAGGATTCCATTAAACCCCTAAGGCTATCTCTCTCGCCTTCTACATATTCTAGCTTCTCTTGAAGAGTCCTCTCACGTGTCCTAAGGTCTGCTATTAAAGCACTTTCATCAACGACATTGACACTCTCTCTTAAACTAGCTTCTAACTTCAAATTAGCCCTTTTCAATTTAATAGATTCTTTGTAAAGTTCTTGAAAAGCATTTGGAAGTTAACTCACATCAACCTCTTCTTCATTTTCACTCTCTCTTTCTTCTTCACTCTCACTATCATCAAAAACAAGGGAATCAAAAACTTTGACCTTGGAAGTGTCATGTGTTAAGGTTTCATCAATTGATGAGTTCTCACTGTCACTCACATGACTTGCCATAAAAACCACAAAATTTTTCTTAGTGGGGGAATCGGGCTTCTCTTCCGTATCACTATCACTAAGGGTCGCATTATATGAAATGGGTCGCTTACCCTCTTTCCTTAGTTTAGTGGCGCACTCATAAGCCCTATGGCCATAACCTTCACAACCAAAACACTTATTAGACTCATCCCTATCTAAATGTTTATTACTAGGTTTAGGGATCTTTTCGGCTTTAGAAATCTTCTCGCTTTTATCATGTTTAGAAGATTCAAATTTCTTAAAATCATTTTTAAATTTATCTTTGTTAATTTTAAGAAATTTTCTAAATTTACGAGCAAATAAAGCCATGTCTTCCCAGTCACTATCACTCTCGCTCTCTACTACTTGTTTGACCTCTTTTCGGGCTTTTAAAGCAACGCCCTTTTCGATTTTCTTTTCAGTTTTAGAGGGAAACATATCCAGTTCATAGGTTTGTAAATCACCTACAAGATCTTCTAATTTCGTAGAGGCTAAAGTGGGTAAAGAATTTAACACGGTCACCTTTGGAATAAATCTATCGGGTAGGGACCTTAAAATTTTCTTTACAACACGGTCGTCAGGTATTTTCTCTCCCAAGTTAAAAGATGAATTAACAATATCAGAAAGTCTAGCATAAAATTCATCAAACGTTTCTTTTTCATTCATTTTGATAGTTTCGAATTGAGTGGTGAGGTTTTGGAGTTTTGAAGCTTTAATGACACTAGTTCCTTCATGAGTTAATTGTAAAATGTTCCAAGCTTCTTTAGCGGTCTCACATGTCATAATACGTCGGAATTCATCCGGTGTGACAGCGCTAAATAAGGCATTTAAACCACGGGAATTGAAATTAGCAAGTTTAAACTCATTTTCGGTCCATCTATCGGCGGGTTTGGGAACTCGTTCATTTTCAACTAAACAAGTTGGTGGGGACCACCCGTTAACAACAGACATCCAAACTCTTTTGTCGATAGACTTTAGTGTCGATCTAATACGCGCTTTCCAATACGCGTAGTTTGAACCATCAAAAATAGGAAATTTAGAAAATGGGGAAAATCCATTTTAGCCAAAAATAATTTAAGGATCTTTAACGAAATATTTTATCGTTTTTGGCTCTGATACCAATTTGAAGATGCGGAAGCGTTGTGATGGTTCAACTTTAACAACAACAAATTTTAATTTCTTAAACAAATTAAAATTACACCAAGTGAAGTAAAATTAAACAATTAATATATATTCACTAAAACCGATTAATCAATCCAAGTCCTAGAATTTTCCTAAGTCATATTTTTCTTTTAAACAAAGTTAGGTCAAACCTATTTTAGCAAGAGACTTGAATTAAACAACTTTACCCAATATTTAATATAAGTCCAAATTAAATTGAGTGTGATAATTAAACTGAATATTATCTTGAATTATTCTAAGCATGCGTTCTAAATTATTGTGCAAGATAAAATAAACAATATCACACTACGAAGCGATGTACGAGAAAAAACCCAAGACGGGAAAAAAAACCTCGGACGGCCCTAGCCACAAGTCCACTAGATATGGATTTTACAAATACAAGACAAAAGACTTACTTTCTCAACTCGAACCCTCTCAAGCCTTGATGCTTCTTCTTGTAGACACCGCTTCCTAGTGGACAATCACGGAGCTCCACCGCGATCTCGGAATTCACCGATGGGACTTTCTATGGTCACCGTCACCCGTACACGAAGCCTTTCTTCAAGCGAGTAAAACAACATAAAATACTTCTTCTTTCTTTGTGGGAGGTAGAAGCAAAACCCAAAACTTCTCTTCAATTTGGTGTAGAGAAAACCGGTGCCAACAAACTCCAAGCAATTGATATTTATGTAGTAGAACTTGGATAAACAATATTTGGGTGTAAACACTAGAGTGATATATGAATTTTTCTTTGAAAATTTGCACACAAAACATGATCTTTTTCTCTTTTTGTTTTTGCTCTCAAAACACTCTCTAAGAGTTTGTATGATATGAAAAAGATGATTTAACAAAAGTGATTCCCGTCCCTATTAAAATCTGAAAATGTTGATTACAAACATAGTGGGAAAGTGGGTGCAAAGCTCCCAAAAAACTGCCAAAAACTGTTCCCGCCTGGCCTCTCGTTCGAACGACATTTCGTTCGAACGAGACTTCTTACGACGCTCCAGTATGGACTTCGTTAGAATCTCGTTGGAAACCTTGTTAGAACGAACAATATTGTTCGAACGAGATTTCGAACGACAGACCAGTATAGGTTAGTGAGAACTCGTTGGCAAACTCGTTCGAACGAAACCTGGTTCAAATGAAAAACTCGTTCGAACGACATTTCGAACGACTTCCAAAAATTTTGTTAAATTCAATTTTGGCCCAGAAACTTTATATACTTTAATTTAAAGTTCTAATTAAATTTTTCTGAAAATAAAAACGCAGTTTATATTAAACCTAACACCCAATAAACTTTGTTCCAAGCTCCTATATATATATAATTGCATTCATACCTTGGGAGCATGGAACCATAGTTGATGACGTAGAAACGAGGCACGCAAACCGGCACAATTGATGAAACTTTATACTCTTTGCCGCTACGTCTTCAACAAACACTTCATAGGCTTGAGAGTATTACAATTACATACTATCATATAAATAAATGTTTTTGTCCGGAATTGAGCCAACACTATACATGGACTCAATTGGAAATTTGTGTCCTTACAATTAGACTGCATCCAGACTATCCCAGAGGATTCCTGGAATGGACGATTCATCAAAAAGGGAGAAGACTTCTCCTCTTGCGGTTTTTCGGAACCATGGTATGACCATACAAACAAGAAGATGAAGCCTGGAATAGATATCTTTTTCCAAGACAACTACCCAGGGGCCAAAAGTTCTCAACACCATGTACAATAGATCATCAAAGATATCGAAGATTCTGAGGGAAGTTACTCTGAGGATTTGTTTAATTTATAGACACTATGGCTGACACTCTACATGGTTCATTCAAGCAATACATCACTAGATCCATCCCACCTGATTAATGTTGCTGATACACCTCTCCTCAACTGGTATGCTGTGCCAGTTCTACCTGTTGAAATCCCACCTAACCCCAATCTTTACCCCATCTCTTCTTCTATTGTCCATCCTTGATCTAATGTAACTGGGACCTCCTTTGATGAAGTTCTCAATGCTATTTTTCCTATGAATGAAATAAATGAAGATTTTGAGTACCTTGTTGTGCCTTACATTAATTGTTTAGATTCTAATCAAACTTTTGCTGATGATGATTTTGCAAATGAAAAATTCTTAACTGATCTAAATAAGGTTAATAATAAACAACATAACCGTGTTCAAGTTAATGAAGAAGAAGCTGTTGTTGTTAGCCAATTGCGCAAGATTAGGATAGGGGCTACCCTTGACGAGCATAAGCACGCACAACTCGATGAATTTTTGAAAGAATTCATAGATGTCTTCGTGTGGTCCTATGACGATATGCCTGCCATTGATCTTGAAACAGCTCAACATGAGATCCCCACTCTCCCAGACTATAAGTCGGACAAACAAAAATTAAGAAAGCTCCACACTGAATGGTCGCTCAAAGTCAAAGAAGGAGTGGTCAAATAGTTTAAAGTGGGCTTCATTTGGGTGATCGAATATCCCACATGGCTAGCCAATATAGTGCATGTGCCGAAATCAGGAGGAAAAGTTAGGATGTGCGTAGACTACTGGGACTTGAACAAAGCCTCTCCGACGGATGATTACCTGCTACCCAATATCAACATGATCATGGACAACATATCCAATCATGCTCTTAAGTCATTCGTCGAAGGGTTTTCCAGATACAAGCAAATCAAAATGCACCCAGGTCACCAAGAAAAAAACTCGATCATCACACCATGGGGAACCTTTTGCTGCACTGTTATGCCATTTGATCTCAAGAATACTGGGGCTACCTAGCAAAGGGCTTACACAACCATCATGCATGATCTGATTCACAAAGAAGTCGAGGTCTATGTGGATGATATGATTATCAAATCCAAGATTAGATAAGGTCATGTTCCCGCTCTCTGAAAGTTCTTCAAACGACTGCGACGGTATCAAAAGAGACTCAAATCACAGAAATGTGTCTTTCGCATTACAAAGGGAAAACTCTTGGGATTCATGGTCAGTAAGAAGGGGATAGAAGCATATCCTTCCAAGATGAAAGCCAAACTTGAGGTGCCACCTCCCCAAATAGAGAAAGAAGTTCATGGTTTCCTTAGGAAATTATAATACATCAGCCGGTTCATCAGCTAGATAACTTCCATCTGCGAACCTATGTTCAAACTCCTCCGACAGGATTCAACCAAGGTTTCGAATGAGGCCTGCCAAGAAGCTTTTGATCAAATCAAAAAATATCTGACCCAACCTCCGGTACTTATGCCACCACAGCCTGGTCTCACTTTTCTCAAATACCTCACCATAACCGACATTGCATATGGGGGTTTGTTAGCCCAATACCTTGAAGAAACTCGCAAAGAAATAGCCATTTATTATTCCAGTCGTAAATTGGCTGGGTATGAAGTCAACTACACTGCTTTGTAAACGTCATGTGTGGCACTTGTTTGGGTCACCCAAAAGTTGCGACACTACATGATCGCCTTCCCCATAAATCTTGTATTTCGGATGGACCCCATCAAGTACCTTCTTAAGAAACTCGCCTTATATAGCTGAATGGACCGATGGTTGATGCTCCTAGCAAAATTTGATATCGTGTTCGTCACACAAAAATCCATGAAAGGAAGATCCATCTCTGACTACCCCATGGAACAATATGATGTCTGGACCTCCAAATTCACAGATGAAAACATCCTCTACGCTACTCAAGACGACCTTCGATGGCAAATGTTCTTTCACAGCCCTACCAACAAAAGGGGATATGGCATTAGAATACTTTTGATTGCCCCAGATGACTCCCACCCTCCCATCGCTACCAAATTGAATTTCCCCTACACCAGCAACATGACTGAATACGAGGTGTGTACGGTAGGACTCAAAGTTGGTCTCAAGAAAGGTATCCAATGCCTAGATGTCTACGGAGATTATGCCATCATCATCGGTCAAGTGCTCAGAAAATGGAAATTCAAGGATGATAAACTCCAACCCTTCCATGCCCACTTAGAAGAACTAGCCTCCCAATTTCAAGATATCACCTTCCACTACTTACCTCGAGAAAAGAATAACCTAGATGATGCCTTTGCTACCTTGACCTCCATGGTTGACATGCCTGAAGGAATAACAATGGACCCTTCCTAGTCTAAAAGCAAGATAAACCAACCCACTGCTAGCACATTAAGCTCATCACCAAAGAAGATCTTGAGCTAGACAATTACTGGCACTATGATATCTGGCACCTCCTCAAGCATGGTAGGTATCCAGAAGGTTCCAAAAAGAAATATCGGGCAACTCTCCGAAGACTGTCCACCTAGTACATCATCTGTCACAAAGCATTGTTCAAAAGAAACTTCAATGGAACCCATCTACACTGCATCGCAGGGGATGACATTAAAGAAGTTTACCGACCTTGATGGGGAGGAAATTGAGCGCCCAGTCAACTTGGACAATCTAAAGAAGTTTTGCCCCTAGTCTGAAATCTAGGCATGCTACGACTCTTCTCATCTCCCTTCTCATCTCTAAAAAAATCTTCATTTCCTTCTACCCAGAACTACGTGGGCCTGATCCTCTACAAAAACCATTTCCAAAAAAATTAAAACTTTTCAAAACCCCTAAAGGTACGTAGGTAGCTCATACAACTTACATGAGCATGGACATTTCTTTTTCACAAAAAAAACTATTCTTTTCTTATCTCTGAGAACGACAGTTCATTCTAATATATACTTGAAAAAAAGGATTATGCATGCCTTAGCGATCAATATAGATAATTGAAAAAATACAAAATTCATCAAAAGGAACAGCTGGATGATCAAAAATTTATTTATTTCACTAACGAAAAATTACAGTACAATTACATAAGAAAATGAATGGATAATTTCCTTCCCCCTAACTTCCTAAAAAGACAAATAAATTCTCAAATTTATTTCCCATGACTAAGCAAACTCTCAAATAATCTTACCCACGGCTACCAGAGGATCCCGCTCCATCATCATCATCTATATCATGGGGTCCCCAAGATTCCTCTACCTGAGTAGAATGCTGTAGATGCTCCATAGACCGATAAGCTCGAACCAGCCTCAGAAAAACCACAACACTCCCTCCATGGTATCAGATAAAGCGATCCACCTTTGTCCAGTCTCCACTACCAACATCTTGCTAACTACGCTTCTCCACAACCACTTCATATAATCCCCAGGGATGTGCCAAACTCTCCCAGCAGATTGAGAGGGACGAGTCGATGGACGCCGAATCTCCCATAAAGAGCCAATTTGGATGCGCATATGCTCTGTCAAATTTTCTACCGGAAAGAAGTCCAGTGTCTGAGGTGGCACGATTTGCTCCCATCCAAATTGGCAAAGAAGCCGCCAAGGGAAATAAAGAGAGGTCTGTCTGAGACCAACCAGCCGGACATATGGGTATTCTCCTAGTTCTAGAATAGGTAGCAACTGTCCCCACCAAGGTACTGACCAGTACATATTTATAGCCCCATACTCCACGAACTAGTTTTCCCAGCTCTCAATATCCATACCAACACTGATGAAATGGTGCTAAAAGAAGTTGGGTACAGCCGATAAAGGGTATTCCGAAAGAGTCACCAGGCGGAATATTTCAGACAACCACATGAACAACATCACAGGGCTACCCCTCAGAAATTCAGAACGACCTTCTCGTCAGGCATATAAGACATTCAAAGTCTCCACCAGTATCACCACCGCAGGATTACGACGATAGTAAATCCATGAAGTAATAGCTACAAGTTGTGAGTTCACCAGCATCTCCCCAGTCACCAACAATAATTTTGAAACCAAGCCCAGAACGACAGCTCTGGCATATCCAGCATCATTAACCTCCTGCAAATGCAGGGACCGTAACACCACTAAAAGAGAAATCATTCCTCTAGTAAACAAAGATCTACCTGTCAAAGGCGAGATGTGGAGAATTCCAACCAACAACTCTCGGGGAGATCGGGAAAACCCAGACATAGCAGTCGCCACACTAGGATTTACCCCTAACATGGCAGAAAATTCCTCATAAGTCAGACATAATTCTTCCAAGACAATGAGGAATACATGGTCCTCGGGGTATAAAATTGTACCTCTGCCATCTGCATGTTCCACTCTATGCGTCGATTATGCCATAAAGAGACTTGACGCATGTTGAAATCATCGTAGTCGACATTGTAGGAGCATATCGCCTCCAAAGTCTCGAGGTAGTTGGAAAACTCAACACTACTAGGGAGATCCATCTCACAGAATAAAGAAAAATAGAAAGTGAAGGTGTGATGAAAACACTCCACCCTTACCCCTTTTTATACTTGAAAACCCTCATAAGAGACACAACCCCTGCACAAATCGGAGGGAATCCTACCCCACAAGGTAACAAAGGCTGAAGAGAGTACCAATCAAAGCCTTGATTAATTAGACTGGACTGACCTGCCGATAGGCAGGACAAGGGGCTTGCCGATCGACAACCCCCATTTTTGGAAAAGTACCTCTTTCCTCTTTTGCCAAAATAAAAAATATCATAAAACTCAATAAAAATAAATTGATATTCTCAGCAGAATTTCAAAATCCCCTTATATCTTTATATAATTTCTCATTTTAAACTTTCCTTTAAAAATCTAAAAATATTTCTTTTTACGGTCTCAGCAGCAAAGTTAAAAGCCAATATGCATTCATTCATTCATTACTAACAGAAGATAACAAAAACTCCATTACATTGCATAGATATTCTTCTGTTACATCAATTCTGCAGGATATAAATAAAATCAGAAAACAACGGGACTCATCCCGAACCCACGTCCTCTCTCTCTCTCTCTCTCTCTCTCTCTCTCTCTCTCTCTCTCTCTCTCACCTACTCTCCCCCCATATCTAAGAGCTTCCATCCTTGTGACGCGCTCTCTTTCCCCTACGGCAAGATTATGCACCCCCACTACCCGAACCCGACTCCTCCCCGAATGAGGCAGACGGCACCAAGTAAGAAGGAATAGGAAATGCATCCCGAATATGGGTAGTTGCCGAAGATACCCAGTCCTTAATGTCCCTTAGCCAAGTGGTAGACACCCGAACTTGCTGCAAGAAAAGGAAAAATCAGTATCATGCAAAGAAGATCAAAAGAAACCAGAAAAAAGAAGACGAAAAGACCAGAAATGTTTACCACAGGACGAAGGACCTCCTCTGTCTATATCCCAACTCCTTCAGGTCCATCGCATGAAGACTATGCAACATAGGCACCATCCCTCCATCAGCCCGCTGAATGTTGTATGAAGGGGTATGCAATCACACAAAGGGAACCTCTGAAGTCGCCACTGCTGTAGATGTCGATAGGCGACCACCATTGTGGGAAGACTCCACTAGCTTACTCGAATGCACCTGAGGGAAGGACAACACATTATATACGCTGGGCACCATCAGTTAGCTCATCACGAAGTCCATATAATCATACGACACATCTGTGTCGGTATACAATAAATAGGACTCACCAATCATTGTCGTGATCCTCGCATCCTCTAGCAGCATCCGATCTCGCCTCATAGACATTGGGGGCCTCACAGGTGGGACCACCACCTCCTCCTCAGCAATCTGTTGAACCACCCTCTACCCAAGATACCAGGAGTGGCCAAACTCATGCACCAGGAAACGCCTCATCTTTGCGTTCACCCCAGTCGACCTCGTGTCCTGAACAGCCCTCCCCCAAGGGTAAAAGGTCACCTGAAAAATCCCCAATAGCTATAAATCAATATGGAATCAGAGCACACAAAGACCAAGACTGAAGAGGGAAAAAATCTTACCCTATCACTGGTCAGGCCATTCAAGACCTGGCACACCGCCTGTAGGGAAAGAGACTTCCTCAACTGTCAGTTGGCCTTTCGCCACCAGTACAAATGGTAAAATTCCCCAACAGTCTCATCCTTCAAAGCAATCAGCTGGGTATTACACCCAATCACGTCATGGAACCACGCCTGCCAAAGACCAGAATCCGCGATTAAAAAACGGCGCACGAGGAAAATGTGAAAGCATGAAAGTAAAGTGACCAAACCAAATAATGCCTCAAGAAGATACGTGGCTCCAGTAAAAGTCTGCCGGTAGCACTGGCTAAATGTATCCATAGAAAAATAAAGGGTCGCCAAAGTCAGGCTCCCCAAATCATAGAGAGGAATGTTTGAAAACATCTTCAAGTATGGAAAAAAACATAATTGGGCAACGACGCCACTCGACGCCACCAGGAATCCCCCCAACACCAGCAAAATAAACAGTCGAGCCATCTGCCTCACCTGCAGCCTGTCCTCCACATAAATCACCCTACTTAGTAAAACATTCCTCAGCATCTACAAATGGATGGAGTCCCTAGATACCATCCTATCCACATCACCTAACGCCACCCGCACCGACTCCAGCCTCACCCGCTAAGAGCGATCCACCTCTATCTTTTCTTTATTACAATCTAACCCCAGTAACTGCTGCACATTTATGGGAGTCACAGTCATCTCCCCAAAGACAAAATGGAAGGTGTGGGTAGTGTCCCACCAACTCTCGCCCAAAGCACATAAGACCGTCGTCGAACGAGGCATCTCATCCAGCACATACGACAGCCTCCCAAAGCCTGCTGATGATACTACCCAATGCACCACAAGTGGAAGGTGCTCCCAGACATCCTTAAGCCCCGTCGTCCCGCGGTCACGCATAGTCGACAAAGAAACATCAGACTATCAAAGGAAATCCATGCAAAATCCAAGAAAAAAGGAAATCACTAAAAAAATGAAAGCCAAAAGTCATTTTGTACTTACATAACCACCAGGGTTCACCACCCTAGAAGAGCGATGATGCGAAGGATCCCGTAGTAAAGACCGCTCATCCGCAACTGGCTTAAATGCATCAAAAGAGTTCTCACTCCCCAAAGCAAGAAGAGCCATGTCCCTCCACACCACATTCGCCCAGTCATCAACAGCCAACCACTCCATGTGTACCGCAGTTCTAATAAAAGCGGCCATTTTTTAGGTTGCGGAAAGTTAGAACGATTCGTAGAAAAAAATCACAGAAAGAGAGAAGGCAAGAAGCTATGAAAAATGAGGGGAACCCGACCCGTTTTTATAGGAGGCCAAGGGTCATGCCGATCGGCACTGCACCCCCCCACATACCGATCGACACTTGCCTTCCACCTTCTTGAGGCAGTCCAAAAGTCCATGCCACTGCAGAATGGCACCCTCCATAACATGCCGACCAGAACTCCCCTTAAATTTTCGTACAGAAAACCCTAAAAAATCCCTAGAAAATTCTTAAAAATCCTGGGGAGGATTTAGAATATTTTCATCAAGAAAATTTCACACTCCCTTAAGAGGAACCCCTATTTCGCTAGTGGAACTCTCAAAAGCCAAGAAAATCTCCCCTCGGCAACATCACCAGAGGACCCCTAAAGTATCCTAAACCTCAGCTTATCTCCTATTCACCAAAAGTCTCAAATTTCCCCGAGAAAAACATCCAAACCCTAGACCACATAATCACTTCCCCAGTGGAATTTACAGCATCCAATTGGTTATTCCCCTGTAAAGTCTCCGGAAGACACGAAAGTTTTCCCAGTAATCAACTTCCCAACTCAAATCAAAATCATGAGGTAATTTCCCCGGCAGAGTTCCCCGAGAACGTCTCAACTTAAGCCCACAGAATTGGCTTCGACCCGCAGAATTAGTCATCTCAACTTAAGCACTCAAAATTGGCTTTGACCCGCGGAATTAGTCATATCAACTTAAGCCCTCAGAATTGGCTTCGACCCACAGAATTGTTCATCTTAACTTAAGCCCTTGGAATTGTCTTCGACCCGCAGAATTGATCATTTCAATTTAAGCCCTTAGAATTGTCTTAGATCCGTAGAATTGGTCATCTCAATTTAAGCCCTCAGAATTGACTTCAACCTGCAAAATTGGTCATCATAACTTAAGCCCTCAGAATTGGCTTCGACGCGCAGAATTGGTAATCTCAATTTAGGCCCTCAGAATTGGCTTCGACCAGCAAAATTGGTCATCACAATTTAAGCCCTCAGAATTGGCTTCGACCCGTAGAATTGGTCATCCCTTGCATTGCTTTAGGTCCTCAGAATTGACCTTAATCTTTAGTCATCACTTTCTTTTTTACCATCCCCAGTATGCCCCCCATAGGTCCTCCGAATCGGCCTCGACTCTCTGAATCGATCATCCTCATCCTTAGGTCCTCAGAATCAGCCTGGACCCTTTAGTCATCCTCTTTCAAAGGCATCATGCAGTGTCTATTCAATGGCTATCATTTGTTCCAAACTCACCTGTCGAGGGGCTCTGTAGACACCCCTTTCTAGAACCCCCTAACCTCTCCTTAGGTTCCTAACACCTCCCTTCATCACTATAAACCTAAGTCATACCCCGGGTACTGAGCTAGAGGCCATCGAGCACTCCCAGGCTCCGTTTAACCAAAATTCAAACTCTTCAGCTCGATTGAAACTGAATGAATCCTCGAAGGGCATTGATGCAAACCACGGATGCAAAACCATTAGCTCACACAACACAACAGGTCTTGGAACCAATAAAGGCGACCCCTCAAACACAGAGCATTTATCATTTGGCTCTTTCTCATCCACCCAAAACCACAAAAACCATACCTCAAACCATCTTCCTCCACTCAAAAGTAGCCAAAATCGAGATGGGTTCGCGATTGGGTGCAGCGGGATTGCAAAACGGGTTTGGTTTTGGTTGGTTTTGGGTTTTGGAATTGTGGAATAGCGATTTCAGGTTTTGAGGTGGGTTATGGAGTGAGTATTGAGGAAGTGTTTTGGTTTTGGGTCTAGGATGGCCAAAATTAGGTTATGCCGGAGATGGGATTTGGGTTAGTGTCGGATTGCTGTACTGCCATGGAGGTGCATAGGAATGGGTTTGGCTGCACATGGCCATAGCGGGTTCGCAGTTTAAGGAATTGGTTTTAGAAGTAGGTAGGTATGGAGTTTGGTTCATCCATGGTTGGAATAAGGTGAGGTTTTAAAAGTTGCATATAGCATCTACAGTCAATCAGTGCAAATGGTTAAGGGATTGTTTTTTTTGTGGCCAAAATTTGGTTTTGCTCTACAGAGGTTTTGGTCCTGGTTTGGCCAACCTGGATAGCTATTTATATGGTTTACAGATAAAGAAGATGAAGAGTAAGAGCCATATAATGGTCTTAATTTGGAGGGAGAGAAAGGGAAGCAAAAAACTAAAAGTTACTTAATTTCAGGGAAAGAAAGGGACGTAAAAAACTAAAAATTAAGAAATATTCGAGATATTACGAAAGAGAAAGCGATTGGAAATTCATTGAGAGAAAGAGGTTCTAAAAGAAAGTGATGAGCTATTATATTTCACAAGTTTGCATACGTGAATAGACTCTTTGTTGAGGAATTATAAATGCTTGTATAGCATTTTATAGTAAAATAGAGATTAGGTACAACTACGAGAAAGAACTTAAGTTAAGGTTGTCATTTACGATATTAACCCCAAACTTATTGAGTTATTACCTATTAACCTAAAAAATTGACTTTTAAAGAAAAAAAACACGAAATCGTAAGGAGAGAATCTTCCTACCATGTTGCCTTTCTCATTTCATCCTTGTCGGTTATAGATCTCCACAATTTATATCTTCATTTCTATTGCGAACTAAGTAGATAGAGGAGGAAATAATGAGCAAGTAAAATAATGATGGGGATAGTTAAAACTGAGACCTATACATGTTGGAAAATTGGACTTGAATTGGGTATTATAAAGCTGTCCAGATTTTTCTGGACAGATTTTTGAGCAACTTTGAGCTCAAATTTAGGTGGGACCCACACTACGAAAATTATGGGACCATATACGAACACGTTCACCTCCGCAAGGAGATTAACGTAGTATATTCATATGTACAATTTCAATAAGTTATGAATGATAAATATGTCCCCAAAGTGACTCACAAAGCAATGAAAGTTAATAAATTGGGTATGTTTTAACTCTTATCCCACATTAGAAGAGTAGTGGAATTTTGATGAGTTAATAACACCCCAAGTATGGACTAAGGCTTGGATGCCTTGGGGGTACCTCAACTCTTTGAAGGGGAGATAACCTAAGCTATGCACGGGTTGACTTTCAGTCAAAAGTCCACGCGCGCGTCCGTCCGGTCGGCCGTCTCGGCTCGGCTCGGTTTGGTCTTGGGCTTGGGCTTATAAAAATCTCCTACATTTTTTGGCCGAATTTATTTAACTTTCTGGGCTTTAATTATTAATTAATTACGAAATTAATTAATTAATTAATAAACTGTTGGCAGTTATTACCAACAGTCAACAGTTAATTTCGTTTAACTAATTAACTGTTTTTGCCAGTTAATTTCGGTTGAGTGTTCCAACAGTCAACACAAAAGCTATAAATTAAACATTTCTCGTACAGAATTTAATACTGAAAAATTTCCCTCCGCCAGAATTGCTGTCAATTTTGTCCTAGAAAATTCCTGTCATATGTGTTCCAAAAAATTCCTTTTCCTGCATAACATATCTTGCATTGTTGTTGAGTAAAAGTCACAGATTTTGAGGTCGTTGTAATTAATTATTATCGTGCTACATAATTAATTAGAAAATCCGTTCTATCTTGGGAGACAATATTCATCAACCTCGGAGCACATTGGAGGGAATAAATTGTCTCAAGGAGACTGTTCATAACAGGGCTCGGATTTATCTTTAATTCTTTTATTATTTCTGCAAATTCAAGTAAGTGTTTCATTTCTGTAATTCTGTTTTAATTCTGTAATTATATTAATAATTCATAATTATGTACAATTGTTATTTATAAATAGTAGACATAACAATCTTAAGACAATTTATAAAGTTCTACCGTTTTTAGTGTACAGAATTATTTTTATTACAGAAATTTATTTGTTGGAAATAAATCTATTTTGATAGAATAAAATGAATTAATTTACTGCTTTATTGTAGAAATTAGTAAAACAGTTTTGATATAGAAATTAATTTCTATACTGTTTTTATATTCTGTTTTTGAAAATAAAATTTTATTTGTGTATTCTTGTTAAAATCTGTTTATGTAAATTTTTAATCTTTAAATTATAATTCTGTTTTGTACAGAATTCTTTTTATTATTAAAAATTAGTGTGATACAGATTTTATATTTAATTCTGTTTTGTACGGAATTTTGTTTATATTATAGTTTAATTATGAATTTTATTTGGAATTCTTTTGTAATTCATTTATTGTGAATTATATTTGGAGGAAATTGGTGCACAGAATTTTGTATTTTGTTTTGATTAATTCATTATATATGAATTTTATCATTGATAAAAATTCTGTTTTTGTAACAGAAATGGAATCACAAAGTACGAACACTACTCCTACGAAACTGATTGTCACCAACACAAATGTGACTACACCCGTATCTATGCCACACGGGAAGAAATCAAAAAAGTTCATTGGGGATGACTTCAAACGTTGGCAAGGAAAAATGTACTTCTATCTCACTACCTGCCAACTGGGCAGGTTTGTATATGAAGATTGCCCCTCTATCCAAGAGGGAGATGACGCTGAAAAGGTTGCTGCTGTCGATGCTTGGAAGCATTCGAACTACCTATGCCAGAATTATATTCTGGCTTACTTGGACAAGACATTGTACCATGTCTATTGCACTATCAAAACATCCAAGGAATTATGAAATTCTTTAGAAAAGAAGTATAAAACTGAAGATGCTGGGATGAAGAAATTTATCGTCGGGCGTTTTCTGGACTTCAAAATGGTTGATTCTAAATCTGTAATCTCGCAAGTGCAAGAACTCCAAGTGATCCTCCACGACATTCATGCTGAAGGAATGTCAATTAGTGAAACTTTCCAAGTTGCTGCAATTGTTGAAAAGTTGCCACCATCTTGGACTTTCTTCAAAAACTATCTCAAGCACAAGCGTAAGGAGATGAATGTGGAGGAGTTGGTGGTTAGGCAAAGATTCGAAGAAGACAACCGTGAGTCTCAAAAGAAAAGTGGGAAGAATTCGATGGAAACAAAGGTCCATGTCATTGAAGGTCCTAAGAAGAACAAACGAAAGTATGATGGGGAAGGCACTTCCAAACATAACAAGAAAAAGTTCAAAGGCAAATGCTATAATTGTGGTAAACCTGGACACCGCTCAAGCGAGTGTCGTAAGCCGAAGAAGCAAAATAAAAACAATCCTCAATCAAATGTAACTGAGGGTGTGAATATCGTCAATGATTTGGCGGATATGAATCTTTCTGTCGTGGTCTCTGAATGTAACTTGGTTGGAAATACCAAGGAATGGTGGGTGGACACTAGAGCCACACGACACATTTGTGCAAACAAATGGATGTTCTCCACCTATAAGCCATTGGAAAATGAGAAGAACCTTTTTATGGGAAACTCTTCCACTTTGAAGGTGGTGGGACAAGGAAAGATAACTCTGAAAATGACTTCTGAAAAGGAACTTACTCTCAATAATGTTCTTCACGTGCCTGATATCCGAAACAATCTGATTTCTGGATCCCTCCTTACTAAAAATGGTTTCAAGCTTGTGTTTGTGTCTGATCGCTTTGTGTTGTCTAAAAATGACATGTATGTAGGAAAGGGCTACCTAAATGAGGGGCTCTTTAAACTTAATGTTCTTACTGTAACCCCAAAAACATCTGTTTCAATGAATGAAATTGCTAGTTCTTCTTACTTGGTTGAGTCATCTAATATTTGGCATGCGAGATTAGGACATGTTAATTTTAATGCATTGCATAGATTAATTAACTTGGAATTTTTGCCAGAATTTAATATTGATAAAAATCATAAATGTGAAATTTGTGTGGAATCTAAATTAGCAAGATTACCTTTCCATTCTATTGAAAGGATAACTGAACCTTTAGATTTAATTCACACCGATATTTGTGATTTGAAATTTGTTCAAACTAGAGGTGGGAAAAAGTATTTTATTACTTATATTGACGATTGCATAAAATATTGCTATGTATATTTGTTACATAGTAAAGATGAGGCTATTAATGCATTTAAACAATATAAGAATGAAGTTGAGAATCAATTAAGCAAAACGATAAAGGCTATTAAAAGTGATAGAGGAGGTGAATATGAATATCCATTTAAGGAATTTTGTTCTGAAAATGGGATTATTCATCAAACAACCGCTCCTTATTCTCCTCAATCGAATGGTGTTGCTGAACGCAAAAACCGTACTTTGAAAGAAATGATGAAATCAATGTTATTAAGTTCAGGAGCTCCACAAAATTTATGGGGGGAAGCCTTACTTTCTGCTAATTACATTCTCAATAAAGTACCTCACAAAAAGACTCACAAGACACCTTATGAATTATGAAAAGGTCGAAGACCTTCCTATAAATATTTACGAGTGTGGGGGTGCTTAGCTAAAGTGATGGTTCCTAAACCTAAAAAGGTAAGAATAGGGCCAAAAACCATGGATTGTGTATTCATCGGTTATGATACTAATAGCAGTGCATATCGATTTCTAGTTTGTAAATCTGAGATTTCGGACATTCATGTAAATACGGTTATTGAATCGAGGGATGCTTCATTTTTTGAAAATGAAATCCCGTATAACATGACCCGAGAATCTGGTCCTTCTAAAAGGACAAATCAAGCTACTACAAGTGGTACTCATCAACTTATTGAATCAATAGAGGATGAACCAAGACATAGTAAAAGAGCAAAAACCTCGACTTCTTTCGGTCCGGATTTTCTAACATATTTGTTAGAAAATGAACCTCAATCGTATAAAGAAGCTATATCCTTACGCGATGCTTCCAATTGGAAAGAAGAAATTAATAGTGAAATTGAATCCATATTACAAAATCATACATGGGAACTAGTGGATCTTCCACCAGGTTCAAAACCGTTAGGTTATAAATGGATCTTCAAAAAGAAATTGAAGGTCGATGGATCAATTGATAAATATAAAACTAGACTTTTAGCTAAAGGCTATAGGCAAAAGGAAGGGTTAGATTACTTCGACACATATTCACCGGTAACAAGAATAACGTCCATTCGGATGTTAATAGCAATAGCTTCTATTAATGGACTTGAAATACATCAAATGGATGTAAAAACTGCATTCTTAAACGGTGAACTAGACGAGGAAATTTATATGGAGCAACCTGAAGGGTTCAAAGCTCCCGAACAAGAAGGAAAAGTATGTAAGCTTGTTAAATCACTATATGGATTAAAACAAGAACCTAAGCAATGGCATGAAAAATTTGATAATGCAATGTTATCAAATGGTTTCAAAAATAATGAATGCGATAAATGTGTTTACTTTAAATACATTCAAAATGGATATGTCATTGTATGCCTCTATGTTGATGATATGCTTATCATGGGTAGTAACTTGGAAATTGTCAAAACTACAAAACAAATGTTGAGTAGTAGATTTGACATGAAAGATTTGGGAATCGCCGATGTTATATTAGGAATTAAAATTTCTAGAAAATCGGATGGACTTATATTATCTCAATCTCATTACATAGAGAAAGTACTTGAAAAATTCAAGAAGTATGATATTAGTCCTACCAAGACACCTGTAGATGTAAATTTACATCTAGCAAGAAATAATGGTGAAAGCATATCTCAACTAGAATATTCTCGTATTATCGGCAGTTTAATGTATATCATGAACTGTACGCGACCGGACATAGCATACTCAATAAGTAAGCTAAGTCGATTTACGAGTAATCCAGGAAGAGATCACTGGAAAGCTATATTGAGAGTTTTGGGTTATTTAAAATATACTCAAAACTATGGACTGCACTACTCAAAATATCCAGCTGTTCTTGAAGGACATTGCGATGCAAATTGGATATCCGATACAAAAGACTCTAAGTCTACGAGTGGGTATGTGTTTACCCTCGGAGGTGCAGCCGTATCTTGGAAATCCTCAAAACAAACATGCATTGCTAGATCGACAATGGAATATGAATTCATTGCACTAGACAAAGCTGGAGAAGAAGCTGAATGGCTTCGAAATTTCTTAGAGGATGTTCCAAATTGGTCTAAACCTGTGCCCACAATATGTATACATTGCGATAGCCAATCAGTGATTGGAAGGGCACAAAATCACATGTATAACGGAAAGTCACGACATATTTGTCATCGACACAATACCGTTAGACAACTTCTCTCAAACGGAATTATCTCAATTGACGATGTAAAGTCAAAAGATAATATATCGGATCCACTAACGAAAGGTTTAAACAGAGAGCAAGTTGAAAGATCATCGAGAGGAATGGGTCTAAAGCCTATAAATAAATAAGAATCAATATAGTGACAACCCAACCTAGTTGACTGGAGATCCCAAGATCTAGGTTCAATGGGAAAACCGAACTACGTTGTATTCAGTAAGCACTGGAGGATATTTAATCCTATCCATTCCAAATTTTAGACAACGCATATTTGCCGCAAAATTAGGATAAGTTATGCTTTTAATGACATCTATATCTTAGAACGTCTAAGTGGGGTATTATAGAATACTCTTTATGGAAGTCACCTACGTGAGTAAGAAGGGGGCCACTTCTATGAGAATAATGAAAGGCATATTCTCTAAAATACTTGCGGAACCAAGTGGTGTTCACGGCCAAAATGAACACAAACGTGATAACCAACTGTGTTGAAGAATTATTATGTGAACACTGTTGTCTAGGTTTACAAAAACGGTTGACGGTTCAAGGACGTGAAGTCTACTGATTAACCAAGTAAATCCAATAGTATATCACTAAGGAAAGTTCAAGGTCACTAGGCTACTTCTCCAGATGCAATAAGTCTTCTGTTTTACTCAACTTGTGTCTGCATATGCATCAACATCTGTTTTGTTTTCTTTATAGCGATATATCATTCATGTGGGGGATTGTTGGAAAATTGGACTTGAATTGGGTATTATAAAGTTGTCCAGATTTTTCTGGACAGATTTTTGAGCAACTTTGAGCTCAAATTTAGGTGGGACCCACACTACGAAAATTATGGGACCATAAATGAACGCGTTCACCTCCGTAAGGAGATTAACGTAGTATATTCATATGTCCAATTTCAATAAGTTATGAATGATAAATATGTCCCCAAAGTGACTCACAAAGCAATGAAAGTTTATTAATTGGGTATGTTTTAACTCTTGTCCCACATTGGAAGAGTAGTGGAATTTTGATGAGTTAATAACACCCCAAATATGGACTAAGGCTTGGATGCCTTGGGGGTATCCCAACTCTTTGAAGGGGAGATGACCTAAGTTATGCACGGGTTGACTTTTGATCAAAAGTCCACACGCGCGCGCGCGTCCGGCCGGCCGGCTCGGTTCGATTCAGTTCGGGCTTGGGCTTGGGCTTATAAAAATCTCCTATATTTTTTGGCCGAATTTATTTAACTTTCTGGGCTTTAATTATTAATTAATTACGAAATTAATTAATTAATTAATAAACTGTTGGCAGTTATTGCCAACAGTCAACAGTTAATTTCGTTTAACTGATTAACTGTTTTTGACAGTTAATTTCGGTTGACTGTTCCAACAGTCAACACAAAAGCTATCAATTAAACATTTCTCCTACAGAATTTACTACTGAAAATTTTCCTCCGCCAGAATTGCTGTCAATTTTGTCCCAAAAAATTCCTTTTCCTGCATAACATATCTTGCATTGTTGTTGAGTAAAAGTCATAGATTTTGAGTTCGTTGTAATTAATCATTGTCGTGCTACATAATTAATTAAAAAATCCGTTCTATCTTGGGATACAATATTCATCAATCTCGGAGCACATTGGAGGGAATAAATTGTCTTAAGGAGACTGTTCATAACAGGGCTCGAATTTATCTTTAATTCTTTTATTATTTCTGCAAATTCAAGTAAGTGTTTCATTTCTGTAATTCTGTTTTAATTCTGTAATTATATTAATAATTCATAATTCTGTACAATTGTTATTTATAAATAGTAGACATAACAATACACACACACACACACACACACATACATACATACATATATATATATATATATATATATATATATATATATATATATATATATACATATATATATGTATGTATATATATATATATATATATATATATACATATATATATGTATATATATAAGGAGTAAAAAAATTTCACTATTGTATAAGTTGACAACTTAATGAGGGGTTGGGATTGAATGGCACAAAATCGAATCCAATGGCTCATATTTTGTTGGAGTAAGGGTTCCTCTTTTCTCATTCTCACTTTCACTTTTGTAATTCAAATTAGTGGGTATTTTTGTAACAAACCATACTCTCCCCTCAATCACCTCACGGTCAATCAAGCACTATCCGTACCCACTCAACCTCTATGATCAACTCTCCCTCTCGCGCAATCTCCAACACAGACTTACTACCCTTTCTCTGTCTTTTACTTCTCCACAATCCACGCAACCTCCTTCCCCTCTCTTTCTATGAACCATTCTCCTGCACGAAAGGCTGTGTCTTCTTCTAGATGAAATTATGCTTCTGATGACATCAAAACCACATGACCTATTTCTATGAGTGTTGAATCTATGGTATTGTTTTTTTGCTTAATCTTTTATTTTGGTTTAAAGGGTTTTAAAACCATCGTATTGTTTTTTCGTGTGTAGATCTGGCGTTTATTTTTTATTCCTATCTATCTCTGATCAGATTTGCGATGATTTTGTTTGGAATCTTCCTCGCAAACGACTGGTGTCTATGGTCGATTTCATTTGTTTTCTTTCTAAGGTGGTAGTCATACTCTTATCAGAAATTTTCTTTCATCTATTACTCTACACGCTCTTACTCCGTTAAATCCTCCCAAAGACATTATTTACAAAATTTATTGTATTTTTTACAGATTCATTTGGAGTGGCCCAAGACAAGAAGAGCATATATGCAAGTGGATTAATTGTAGAACTATCGTGATGTAACCGACTGAGTTTTTTATTGAGTTAAAAAAACTATGCCTTTTACAGAGAATTTGAGTCGATTTGAAAATGGTTTTGATATTGTGATTTCAAAACGGCTTCGACTCATTTTTTGGGGCTTTTGAAATCATCAACTAGCACTTTGGTTTCAAAATCTCATTATGTGTAGGTTTTGATTTATATTTTATGGGATGATTTTGATTTATTTTTCTAATTTGTTTTTGCGATGGATTCGGTTTTGATATTGATCTACAGGTGGGTTGAGTTTGACCGTGGGCTATGATTGTTGGTTTCTCCGATGATACAACGACGTATGGTCCTATTCTTGATATTTTTCTTCCATAAATTTTTCTATTGGTTCGACGAGATATTTTGGTGCGTTATTATTACACGATTTTAGAAGCCAAGTGATCCGTAATTAATTGATTTCATTTCTTTTGTTGCCAAATTTAAGAACTGAGAATGCTAATTAGACTTAGGGCCCGTTTGGCATCCCAATTCCAAGCCATGGAAACGGAATTGAAATTGGCCTTCCAATTTCAATTGCAAGCCTTGGAATTGAGATGCCAAACGGACCCTTATTGAATTATTTTACTTAGTTTGAACTATATGATATCAGTTTCTATTAATTTCAGTTTCGGCACTAATATGATCCTTCCCCTTATGTTATTTTCAATTTTGGCATTGCGAATACTTATTTATTTCATATTTTATTGTAAATGTACTGAAATTTTATTTTGTCGTTAAGATAATGTCCACCTAGGATACTTTGATCCTCCGCACTATTTATTGGATAAACGTGATTCAATTTGAATTATATTTAGTTGTGGCAATATTGGCGCGCGTTATTGTTGTGCTTTAAAATTGTTTTGTCTTAGTGTGGTTTTCTTATTCAGGTCAATACTAATTCACATAGTCTTTTTTTTTTGGTTTATAATAGGCTTTGGTTAATTGGGTTAGTTCTTATACCTACCTCGAGGTTAAAAAAAGGGATCATAATGGCGGCCAAGAAAAAAAATGACGTGTGCACCTCACGACTTTGTGTTGTAACTTAATAAATTTATCTCTTATGCGGTGAAGATATTGAGGGACAAAAATCCTCTAAAGCCAAAGGGCTTGGGTTTGTTGTTTCACATTAATATATATTCTACTCAGTTCTCATTTCCTTTACCCCTAAATTATTATTCCTGCATTATTATTTTGTTGTTTTTCCTACTGAGGTTGGGCTATTTGACATGATCCGTGCATTAGATTGGACAAACAGGGCGTACTGGGAAGACAGGGGTGGCCACGATGTTCTTGAGCCTGCATCATACTGATGTGTTTTATGATCTCAAGTGGATGATTGTTCAGAATAACAACCCTGTGCTCCCTAACTGGAGAGACACGAGGTTTTGAAGTTTAATCCATGATCAATGACTAATAGACCGCCCAAGACGCAATGGAATTGTTTTGAAGGCAAAACTAATTGAAATTGCAAGGTCAAATCTTAAATAAACTATCAACTCTTACTTTGTGTAAGGGAGAAACTGCTGAGAGCACCAAGGGAGTTAGAACAAGGTATCCTTCCTGTATAAATTACTTTCTTTGTTTATTATCTTATGGTGATTATCTGATTGACTAAACCCCTTATTTGTAAAGTTTTGGTCATTAAGCTTGCTATTAAGACTCAAGTACCTATTTTCTCTCTCAAAATATTGGTTACATAAGATCGAACCTGCAAGCATTGCAAAATAAATAAGGTAGTGCCCCATTGGTGTACACACACACACATATATATGAAATCTGATGACTTCAAGCTTTTCCCCATTTCCTCAGACCCGTTATGAAGCCTTTTGATGGGTGAATGAAACTTTATGTACAAAAATGTATGCATAAAACTTGATCCTAATTCATTGTTTATTTTTATTTTTCATTATTCAAATAATAAGGTTCTATTTTAATATTGCCTACTTTTTTTTTAGAAAATGGGGTATCAGGATGGTCTTGATTAAGTAATTGATACTGTAAACTTAATTAATTTAGCAGGGTAAGTTTTGTGTGGATCTATTATGTGTCTATAACCAACACAAACATCAAAAACTACATTGTCTAAACAAATTATGTTTATACATGTAAGGTTTTCTGCTTTTGGTCCATTGTTGTGTGGCTACTGATATTAAGGATCAAAACATTATATGTTGGTCGTCTTTTGATATTGTAAGGATAAGATCTTTCATCATGTTAAGTAACTTTAAAATAATTTATTGATTTGAGTTTTTTTTAATGAAAGTTCTGTTTATGTTTATGATGCAGCAAAGTTATGTTTATGATATTTTCATAGAAAAGAAACAAAGGCATAAGCGAAGCGTATGCAAAACAAAGACGGCATCAGTGCTCCCGTGTCACTTCTGCCCTTGAGTCCAACGTTGCCCCCTCACAAACTTCCCCACATTGTTGCCTCCCTTCAACTGCCTCCCATGTTGCCTACCACGCTCTCGCTCCCGCTGCCCTGTCCATCTCTCACAGCGACTAAGGTTAACTCTCACTTCTTTATTTGATTTATGTGGGTATAGATACACTAATAGTTCACACTATATATATTTTAGTGCTTCAAAATAAAGTCCTTACTTTTGGATTTTGGGGCCAGAATCTGCTAACTGGCACGAGTAATTTTCATTTGGATTATTTTTTACTTTTTGATATTTATACTGTTTATACAATTTATTGCATACCTGGGATTCACCAAGGGTAATTTATGTTATTTGAGAAAAGTATTTGAAAGTTGTCTCCGATTTTTGGTGATAAAGTCTTTGAGGACTGTTCTCTGTTTTTTATACTAATGGTGAATGGAATGCAATAGGTTTTTAAAAAGTATTACATGTGAGGTCAGCGCAATACATATCATGTAACCCGTGTTGTAAAAATTACATGTAGGCGTGCTTAAAAGAAGAATTCAATATAAAAAATGTATGAAAAGGACGCTTGATGTGTTTCAAACCAAGATAGAAGCTCAGTTGAAGTCGTGGGGTTCTTGCATCCTCGATGGTGGAAAGGATGTCGTTGTATATGTGTGGAGAAACTTGCTGAAAATGTGTGTGCTATTCAGATGTTTGTATTTTCTACAGGTATTTTTTGTATATATGTATTTTTTCCCTTCTCTAATATTTTTTCTTATGTTTTATAAGTAAGTGAGGACTGTGGTTGTGCAAATCAAGGTGCGAGTGTCTCAATTCAATTTTTTTTCTTTAGAAATTGCGTGGGTCTCTCAATATGATAGCTTCTTTTGTTGTAACTCGAACAAAGAGTTTTATCTAATAATAACTTCTTTTGTTCTTCTTTATTTTGTTCACAGAGAAACCCATCATATGGTTGTCTTACATTGATCGAAGTGAACCGCCAAATATTACTTTCTCCAAAAAGGTACTATTCCTTCATAACTAATTCCTCCGAGCATTTTTTGAGACCCAATTTCAAGTAGTAGTTGTTATTTGGTTGACGAGTTTGCTATTTTTAAGCTCTAGGTGTTGGATATGTCATATTTAGCGCTTAATGGTTTTTTTCTAAATGAATTGTAAATATAGAAAAATATGGCCTGCATTGTATGATTTAGTTACCATCGCTCATTTGCATCAGTTTGAAATTGGATTTTAGGGGTTTCTTGACAAATTGTGTTCGTTAACACTTGGTCCTTTGCTAAGATCCTCTTCTTTTGCATCGATTTGCTTTGGTTTTCCATATTTATAAAAGTTTCAAGTGATATAGATTGTTACCGTCTATGTTTATATTTATCGGTGGTATATAAACTATTATATTCTACAATTTAAACTTGAGCTTCAGTAGCATCGATTACATCAGTTGCTCCCGTCTCTGTGTATATTGATCGGTGGTATATATTATTGAATTACATGTGTTATTATTGGCATGGATTCAACATAATATTATTGAAGATTATAGTGTAGAAGGCTACATAATTAGTATAAATTCTTAATATTACTATGATTGATTGATCGACCAAAAATAATTACGCACAACCTAAGTACAACGACATTGAGATCATATATGATGTTTAACACTAGGGTTTGTGGTATTGAATGTTGGTTCTTAATATACGGATGTTGTTCTCAAAGACACGTATGTTTGATACACTGGTCGGTGCTTAATACATGATGTAGGCTATGCAGTTATCTCTAAACTGCTAATTCTAAATATTTTTCCAATTTATTTTTTCAAGAGTTTTTGTGTTTGATTTTCAACTTTACTGTACCAGCGACTTATACTTTAGCCATATATGCAGGTTCAAGCAGTTGTCTTGAAATATAAGGTATAATATTTAGGGAAATTCCAAATTTGTTTCACCCAAATCTCTCTCGACTTCGACCTCCACTGCTTAGCCAAGTTATGGTATTTTTTTATAAAAGGCTTTTGTCTTGCAAGTTTGGTGGAAGTTGTGTTTCAAGACAGATATGGAAGTTCAAGATACAGGGCAACAAAGTTTCTATAATGTTTGATACTTTTCATTCAGTGTGTACTTCAACACTTCCTAATTTATTTTTAGTCAGTGTAATAGTTCCAAGCCTCACTAGAATTTGTTCACTAAAAGCCTCACTAGAATTTGTAGGGAATAGTAGGTTGCACAGGTAGGCTGCATAGATAAATGTACACTAAAATCATATATGTTGTTCGCTATGGCACAGGTAGGCTGCATATAAGGACTATTTCGAGATTTTAGTATACTATTTGTCTATTAGGTTCCAAATTGAGTACTTTTGAGTCATATTTGCACTTTGGATGTTTATTATTTATATAACGTGTTTTAATTTGGTTTATTTTGTTATAATTTGTACTTCAAAGTTACAATCAGAAATATTATTAATTGAAATCCTTTTGTACTTGCTATTGTTTTTATGGTTACAATTGACATGAGAAGTCCCTTTTTTGAGTTTTCAAAGTAAGTCTGATACTGGCTATTTCCATTGTGTGGGAATTTCAAGTCTCTTGCTCTTTTATTACTAGATTACTCGATGTGTGGGAATTTCAGTAAGCTATATATTCTGATTTGGAATTAGGTAATTTGATTTTAATATCATTCCTTGCTGGCAACAACACTACTCTGATTGAACTGAAATTTCAGATAATTTACTAGATTCGTGTTAATCCCATAGTAAGCCAATCTTTCCTACATTTAATACCCGTATAGAAGATAGATGGGAGTTTTTAGCATTTGCTTCCAACATTTAGAGACGGTGTATTTGCTATATAATTAATAATTAGCTTTGTTTATTTAATATTTGACTAGCTATTTCAATTGACTAACTATATTTTCTGTTTTGTATCAGGTCGCATTTTGAAAAGGACGGACAATTATTACAGTGGAACATGTGGGACGACGTCAATTGATATATATTTATTTTTTTTAAGAAAATTGTTTCATTGAAACTTTTGTTAGAAAAATTTGGGATTTTTTTTATATTGTTGGATTTGTTGTATCCCTTTTAAGTAGGGTGGATAGTCCAATAAACAAAGGAGGCTATGCCCAATTTTTTTTTAAATTCAACACTTTGTTTTTTTTAGACATGATGTGAATTCGATTGATGAATATTGTATATTTCATATTATATGAGAATTTGTTAGATGAATTTAGACTATTTGAATGTTGTTGGACGTTTGTTTTTTATTAAGAAGGGTGAATAGTTCTATAAACAAAAGAGATTATGGCCAATTATTTTAAAATTACACTTTGTTTCGTTGGGAATGGTATTTTTGCCATTTTGCATTTACGAACTTTGAAATTTTTTGTCGTTTTATAATTATGTGCTTTCAAATGTTTGGCCGTGCCTTCAGGCACAGGCATTCCGCTAGTATATATATATATATACAGTCATGCTCTTGTGCCGACTAGTCCGCATTTTAAGAATGCGGACCGGACATGTGTCACCTGGTGGTGACCCAGAAAAGAGAGAGAGTGTGCCTATAATTTAGGCTATAATTTCTAAGTGCACCGTTAGGTGACACATGTTCGGTCCGCATTCTTAAAATGCGGACTAATCCGCACAAGACCAAGACTGTATATATATATATATATATATATATATATATATATATATATATATATATATATATATATAGAGAGAGAGAGAGAGAGAGAGAGAGAACTTCATGTAACTTGGGGTTAATAATTGTGATTCATAAGTTACAATGTGGGTAAGGGAGAGGTATGCTTGTTCTAATATGGGTTAATTTTTTAGGTAGGAGATCTGTCATCAGATTTTAAACCGCAATAACCCACAAGGCATCTTGTTTTTTACCCATGTATTAATAACATGGACCAAATTCAATCCATCATGGGGTGGTGTTTAAATCCCAATAATATGGGTTATGCTCTTCATTTTTTTAAACTTACCATTCCAAGCCGTAAATTCAAATTTGTTGTGCATGTCAGTTGAACCAAGTTCCAAAAATTAATTAAATACATATATCCCATTTATTATTAAATAACTCTTGATCTAATTGAGTTTAACATTAAATACTCTACTTCAAGCCCATATCTAAAGAGTTTAATAAGAGAATAAGGAGTTTATCTATTGAAACCTAATTTAGAAGTCCCATTAGTAACATAGTGAACATAATGCATACCCATTATGCCACAAAACGAAAACATAGATGATAAAATACTGTAGTTTTATATCTGGTTATTATTATCCTATATATTTGGTAAGATCTAATGAAGAAAGAATATCTACAAATAATATAATGCAAAATCAAAATATAAACTATCAAAACATGGGTTTATAACGACTAAGTGAATTATGTTTGTACATTTGTTTAGACAATTCGTAAACTAGAGGGTGATTTTTTGGCACGAAGTCGGTATATTCAGATTCCATACGTAACCTTACAAAATGTATTTCAGTGATGAAAAAGGAGAACTGTTTAACAATTTTTTAAAAGGTCAATATATTCCACTAAGATTCCATTCATTGACTCATAAAGAGTTTTTTTTAAATCATGTGCCGAAATGGACGAAGAGAGAAATACATGGTCCAAAGATTTATTTGTGTTTTTAATTTTCTAATTGTTATAAAAAACACATACAAATCTCTTTCTTCTTCTCTGCTCAATAATGCAACCAAATCCAAATGGAAGATGAACAAAGAACAATTACTTCAATTTCTGCATGCTTCATATGGATCGTTGAATAACTACACTAAGAAAATAAAGTGTTTTTGAGAGAGATGTAGTTCCATGATAATAAAGATTCTATTCTATAGTTAACTCATAATAATTAGTTTCCTGGTGAAGGTAAATCCAACGGGATGTCATGTCATCTAATACGTGTCGTGGTGAACTAACAAGATATTATATAATGGTTCCTCAACAAAGCTATATGGGGGGTTCTCTTATGTTTCTTATGGAAAATTTAATGGAATAATGAGAACCTAGAGGAAATTACTATTGTCGACCAAGGAGGACTGAAGTATTTATTTTCTTTATCTACGAGTCAACCTTAATTAGAAGATTTTGGAGCGAATAGATCAATACAAGAAGCTTCAAAATATTATCAAATCTGTTGCGAAGACCCTTAAAGATGAAATGGGGATCTTGGAAAAGGCTTCATAAAAAAATGAATCATGTCATATTTAATAGGATGTCTGATAATGTCGAGTTTCAGAATTTGTGAACTTATTCTCAGGATGTTTTTGATTTCATCTATGCGTGCTCGTGTAACTTAGATAGAGAATAGAAGAGATGGAGGGAGTGAGAGAGAGAGATATATATTTGCTTAATAATTATGCCATGAACAAGAAATTTTATTCCCCTAATAAGGATTACTCTTCAAGAATTTATTGCTAATTTTCTAAATGATTATCCAAGTGAACTAAGGATGACCCTCATGTTGAGGAATTTTTTAATTATGCAGAAAATATGAACACATGATTGGATTTGAGGCGTAATAAACTACTGTCCTTAAGGTGTTATTTGCCCCCACTCGTACAGAGTTTGCTAACGGGTCTAGGCAAATTACCTCCAAAATACAACAAATCCACGGGTTTATTCAAGTAGCAAACTTGAATAATAACCCAAAACACTCTATGAAATTGGTAAGAAGAAATAATAGAGAGAAAAAGAATTTTCGGAATTAATTATGACAGGATTTTGCCTTCTATATATAGCCTCTTGTGGTGTCTGTTCATGAAGAGACACCACATCCAAAGGTCATTTAATCACGGCCCTTGGATATATAACAATATTTTGAACGTTCCAGATTTGAACTAAAAAGGTGCGACTGTACGGATTAATACTTAACGAAGTGGCGCCAAAATCCGACGGTTCAGATCCACTCATGCCATAATTATGTGTCATTTATTATGGATTTAATCTGGATCGTTTGATCTTTTGACGTTGTCAAAAATCAAAGGCCCCTACTGCTCCTCGCGACGATGCGAAGTGCAAAGTGTACCTCTAAAGCGCCCTAAACGCCCAATCGCACTTTCGCACACGCGCGCGCGCGTGTGCGAATGGTGCAAAGCACCATCCTTGGAGCCAAGGTGTACACTAGTAGCATACACTTCAATGCACACAAATAATCTCTTATGACACAAAAGCATTTATTAGCCCACTAACTTTTTCACACTTTTCCAATGTGGGACTTTGGTTTTCCCACTTCCCTTTGTCTTTTCTTATTCCAATTAATTATTGGTTTTAACCTTTCATTTTCTCTAACCATTAATACCCATTAATATTAAAATCATCCAACAATCCCCCACTAGATTTTAACATTAATGCAATTTCTTCTTGTGATATGCTCATGCATACAAGGAGGTATCTTTCGATTTAGACCTTCAGTTAGTGAATATATATCAAAGTTCTAATAAGACAATGGTGTGCCATGCATTAAACCTTGTCTTATTATTTAGAACCGGATATATATCACACATGAGATATCCCAATCTCTACGAGATGTTCAATATGTTTTTAGCACTATTATGGCCATGTGCACTATCTTGGCTTCATGAAAATTTACAAGAATAAACCCAAAATCTTGCTAGAAGCGGCACCACTTCCTATATTCATATAGGTGAAGTTCTCTTTCATGTCCCTGCTACTTTAGACAATGAACTTCATTAAGAGTTAAACTCATCCTCTTGACGTAGCGGTGCATGTGTAGGACTCTATTTCTCTCGCCTTTCTTAAATCATCCTCTAATCCGGTGATCTTAAGAACTAACGCTTTGTTACGTTTTTTAGTTTTAAAAGACTCAGAATATAACTCAGCGTAGGCGCGCTGAATATCACTCTCGCTCTCACTTGAGTCATCCTCCCCCTCACTCTCATCGATCTCACTGTCGAGGTGTCTCTGTGAAGCATCATCCTCAACGTCGTGAGGAGAACTAGGAGTGCTCACTTGGCTGGCCATGAATGCGGTGAAGTTACACTCATGCGGTGACTCATCTCCTGAATCCACCGTCTCGACCTCACTGTCGTCACTAAGGGTAGCATTAAGGACAACTTTCCCTTTCTCTCTATTCAGACGATTGGCACACTCAAAGGCTCTATGACCCTTACCATCGCACTTAAAACATCTCTCACTTTCTTTCAGAGGAGGTTTTTTGAAATCTTTTTCATTTTTCTTTTCAAACTTATTTTTCTCAAATTTCTTTTTATCTTTAAAATTGCCATTTTTCTTAAATTTAAGAATCCTTTTGAATTTTGTTGCAAAAAGAGCCAAATCATCTAGGTCAAAATCACACTCAGAATCTGACGTGTCAGTCTCTCTCTTTCGAGACGACTCTACCCTTTTTCTAACCGACCCCTCACTCCTTCTCTCTTGGGATTTAAGTGCAATTCCCTTATCTTTAGATTTAGCAGTTTTAGGGAACATATCAATTTCATAAGTTTGCAAATCTCCTACAAGTTCTTCTAATTTTAGCGTATTTAAATTACCCATAGAATTTAGCACAGTGACTTTAGGGATAAAACGCTTAGGCAAAGAACGAAGAATCTTTTTAACAACTCTAGCATTAGGAATATGTTCACCAAGATTGAAGCTAGTATTCACAATGTCAGAAAGTCTAGCATAAAATTCATCAAAGCATTCAGATTCATGAATGGTGATAGTTTCAAATTGAGTTGTCAAATTTTGCAACTTAGACTCTTTCACAGCATTAGTTCCTTCATGGGTAAGTTGTAAAACATCCCATGCCTCTTTTGACGTGGTGCACGTCATTATGCGTTTGAACTCATCAGGTGTGACAGACCCAGAAATAGCACTAAGACCCTTAGAATTAAAAGAAGACCAGTTAAATTCTTCATCAGTCCAAGAAGTGTCAGGTTTCAAGTTGGTCACATTATCAACAGTCACGGTGGGAGGAGTCCACCCTCGTTCAACCAAAATCCAGACACGTTCATCAATGGCTTTTAAAGCCGACCTCATACGGGCTTTCCAATAAGCACAATTTGTCCCGTCAAAAACAGGCATTTTATAATATGACTTCTCCATTTGAACACGTACTTTTTCAAAAATCAATTTTTTTTCTTCAGAAAATTGATATCTTACAAAAATTTTGAGGAAAAAGGAATACGGGATAGATTAGCGTAACCTGCTCTGATACCAATTTGAGAAAGTGTGTGCTCGCGTTCAAATGATGAAATTATATATAAAACCCTTTTAGCACAAACAAACCCTAAACATGCAGCAGTATGTGATTGAATAAGATGATAATCTAAGCAAGAACATTCAAACACATGCAATTAAGGAAAAACTCCCCACAGGGGCAAAACCATTTATTTTCACTATAATTTGTAAGAAAACGGCTTACAATCGGATTACAATGAAAATACAAGTTGACTAAGAATTACCCTCAGGTATCGGATTCTGTAGTCGCAGCTGGAATTATCCCTTTCCAGTAGGGCTCCAATGGAGAAGAAGAACGGTCTCCTCCACAAGGGTTGAACTGCAAAAAACTGCGTTCCTGGGTTACCAAAAGGATTCACAAATGTATGGATTTCATGTGAATCAAAATACTTAGAGTATTGGTAGTCAATAGGTGAAGACTTAGGGCTTTCTCTACTCTGAAAATCGTGTATTGAAGTCTTGGAAAAACCACTTCCCATAATGGGACTAAATAGGAGAACTTGAGCCCTAAAATTCGGAACATGATCTGAACACGTTCTGTTTGAAATTATCCTCGTCGGATTGGTCCGGTCTCTTTAGGAGGATCGGTCCGGTGACATCGGATCGGTTCCTTTTTGAAGGCGGATTGATTCGGTTGGCATCGGATCGGTTCGGCTTTTTAGCCTCATCGGTTCCCTATGGATCCGGGGTACACTGGCCTCACCTTAGCAGGCGGATCAATCCCGTCTCTTTAGGCGGATCGGTCCAGATGAACCGGATTGGTTCTTTTATCTGGGCCGGATCGGTCCGGTCTATTCCCTGATTCCTTTTCTGCCTTTGATATTCGGATTCCGTTGATGAGCATATCATTCTTGAATTTTCTCAACAGTGTAACGGCGTACGACATATAAAATGCTACTGGACAAAAATATCCTTACAAGAGAGATGGTTCAGTGAGGTTACGTGTGGACTACCGGGAGCTCAACAAGGTCACGATACAAAACAAATATCCGTTGCCTCAAATCGATGATCTGTTTGACCAGCTAAGGGGAGAAACATTGTTTTCGAAGATAGATTTGAGATCAGGATACCATCAACTACGGATTAGGGAGCAGGATGTTTCGAAGACTGCTTTCTTGATGAGATATGGGTCCTCTGAGTTCAGAGTGATGCCATTTGGACTAAAAAATGCTCCAACCATATTCATGGACTTGATGAACTGAGTGTTTAGAGAGTTCTTGGATCAGTTTGTCATCATCTTCATAGATGACATCCTGATATATTCACACACTGATGAAGAGCATGTTGAGTACTTGAGGCAGGTCCTTCAGACTCTACAAGAGCATCAGCTGCATGCTAAGTACGAGAAGTGCAGATTCTGGTTATGGGAGGTGCAGTTTTTGGGACATGTTGTATCTGAATTGGGGATAGTGGTTGACCCGATTAAAGTGTCAGTAGTGAGCGAGTGGGGACAACCCATGACACCGACGGAAGTTCATAGTTTCTTGGTGTTAGACGGGTACCGCAGGAGATTCATCCGAGGATTCTCTAAGATTGCGGGTCCATTGACGAACCTGACTCGCAAGGGGGTACCATATGTTTGGGATGATGCTTTTTAATTGGATTTCATTGAGATGAAAGATAAGATGACTTCGGGACCAATTATTTCTTTACCCAAGCCGAGAGTGGAGTATCTAGTTTACACCGATGCCTCCTTTCAGGGACTCAGGGGAGTACTTCAGTAAGAGGAGAAGGCTATAGCTTTTGCCTCCCGTAAGCTTAAGCCACACGAGAAAAATTACCCAACTCATGACCTAGAGTTAGCAGCGGTCATCTTTGCATTGAGGATATAGAGGCATTATTTATTGGGGGAGAAGTTACTTTTGTTAATAGACCACAAGTCACTGTAGTACCTGTTCACTCAGCGAGAGCTGAATATGCATCAACGCAGTTGGTTAAAGTTTGTGAAAGACTATCAGTTTGAAACAAAGTACCATCTGGGGAAGGCCAACATGGTTGCTGCTGCATTGAGTCGTAGATCGGTAGATGACATAGCAAACATCTGGAGAGAAAAGTAGAAAGAGTTGGGTCACCAGGATGCGATAGCCCATTCTTTCATATCTGTCATGACAGTGACACCTGAGATTGTTACGAGGGTAATATAGGCATAGACAATAGACTCATTTTCCCAGGAGCAGATTGTATGGCTTTTAGCTGAGGGTGTTGAGTCCTATTCAGTTGGCTCCTATGGAGGTTTGAGGTTTAATGGGAGATTAGTGGTCCCAGAAGGAGCAGACTTACGTCATGCAGTGATGACACAGTCTCACGGGTCCAGATTTTCAGTGCATCTCGGGGGAGATACGATGTACCAGGATATGAGGCAACAATACTGGTGGAGTGGTATGAAGAAGGACATTGCTGAGTTCTTGTCCAAGTATTCTACTTTCCATATGGTAAAGGTAGACCACCAAAAACCGTCGAGGTTTCGTCAGCTGTTGGAAATACACACGTGGAAGTGGGAGAGTATTTCCATGGATTTTATTACTGGGTTGCTGAGAGGAGTGTGTGTGCGTTCAAATAGAAAAATTATTTAATTAAACACAGTTTTTGTCAATTAAATCCTAGACATGCAACTATATGTGGTTGAACAAGATGATAACATATGCAAGAACATTCAAACACATACATGTGAAGAAAAATCCCCCAAAGGGGAAAAACCATTTATTTTCATTATAATATTGTAATGTACAATTTCGGATTACAACAAAAATACAAGTGACTAAGAATTACCCTCGGGTGTCGAATTCTGTAGTCGGCGGCTGGAAGTTTCCCTTTCCAGGAGGGCAGCAATGAAGAAGAAGAACAGTCTTCTCCACAAGAGTATGAACAGATACGCATATGTGTTCTTGGGTTGCAAACTGATTCACAAAGGATTGGAAAGGTTGTGTGAATAAAAACATTAGTCTAGGGACTCAAAAAGGTGAAGACTTGAGGTATATGGACTCTCAAATTCGTCTATGCAAGTTTTATAAAACAGCTCCCCTGAAGTTGGTATTTATAGGGAAATATATGAAGACACCCACATTTTAAAAACACCAAAATTCTATCCAGCGTACAGGGACACCGAACCAGTTCGGGTACCCTGCGAATCGGTTCGCCCCCCCCGAACCATTTTGGGCTGGGTTCGGGGACATTCCTCGCCAAAGGGGCTTTCAGCACTTAGAAAAAATTCCAAGGTTTTTTCTTGGAAATAACTCCATTTTCAACGAGCCATAACTTGTTCACCGTAGCTCGGATTGAGGTGCCGTTTCTTCTAGTATCTTTGTTACAGAAAGATCTTCAACTTTCCAGTTGATCGGTCCCCTGTATAATGGCTGTAAAATTACCAAATTGCCCTTGAACTTCCATATCAAACCTTATTTCACTGTTTTGACTTCTCTTGCGTAACACTTGCATTACGAGCCTAAAATCATGGAACATGAAGTCATCGAGGCAGATGAGGGACACATGTTGGAGATCATAAATGCTTGATTCCAAAAATTCAGATTTAGGTTGTCGTGTGTGATCGTGTAGAGACGTGCCAAATGTAACGACGTATCACATAAATAAATGAAACATTTCGGACATGATAAAAATGTCCTTACAGTTGCCTACATCACAGCGGGGCCATGACTCCATTTGGGTGATTGTGGACCGTTTGACCAAGGTGGCTCACTTTCTGCCAGTACGGACAGACTATACCATGGGCCAGTATGCTCAGTTATTCATTGCTGAGATTGTTAGACTACATGGGGTGCCCCTAGATATTGTGTCAAATCGCGTTTCAGGGAGAGCTTTCAGGAGGCCATGGGTACAGAGTTGAGGTTGAGTTCATCTTATCACCCACAGATAGATGGACAAACAGAGCGTACCAATCAGATGTTGGAAGATATGCTACGCATGTGTATCCTTGATTTTGGAGGAGGATGGGAGCCACACCTTCCGCCGGTAGAGTTTGCTTATAATAACTCTTATCAGTTCATGATTGGCATGGCTCCATTTGAAGCATTGTATGGTAGGCCTTGTCGTTCTCCAACTTGTTGGCTAGAGGTGGGGGATAACAAGTTTCTAGGACCAGAAGTGATTCAGGTTCTCTAAGCTAGGATGGAGCTTATCAGGAGCCGCATTCGGGTAGCCCAGGATAGGCAGAAAAGCTACGCAGATGCAAAATGGTTTTTCCAAGAATATAATGTGGGGGACCAAGTATTACTACGTGTATCTCCTATGAAAGGAGTGATGAGGTTTTGGAAGAAAGTGAAACTGGACCCAAGGTACGTGGGACCATTTCTCATCATCAAGAGGATTGGGCCGATATCATACAGATTGGAACTGCCAGAGCATTTACACCGCATTCACGATGTATTCCACATCTCATCGTTGAGACGATACCTTCGGTATGACATGGCCCACACTCACATCGCGAGTGAGGAGATTGAATTACAGCCCGATCGCTCTTACGAGGAGAGGCCAATGGCTATCCTAGACCATAGCGAAAGGAGGTTGAGGTCGAAGGTAGTTCCACTTGTACGGGTCTAGTGGGAGCATCATAATGTGGAGGAATCAACTTGGGAGCATGAGGCAGACATGTGTGAGAAATACCCAGAGTTATTCTTACCAGGTATACCTTATTTTTTGAATTTCGGGATGAAATTCCGTTATTAGGGGGGAAGTACGTAATACCCCGTATTTTTATGAATTTTAAATTTTGGGGATTTATTAAATTTAATTAGAGATATTAATTTAATATTAATCTGAAAATCATTTAAATATTTACTAGCGTGATGAGAGTTAGTAATTATTGAAATTTTGTTGTAAATTACTTTATGGGTAAAGTAAGATGTGTAATTAAATTTAGTAAAATTATCACGAGAAATCAATTTGATAATTTTGAAAATTTTATCGGGACGCTCCTCTGTCGTGTCGGGATTAAATTCGAATTATTAAAAGTGAATAAATTATAAGTCACCTGTATGGTCATTTGGAGCACGTCAATGTGTCCGGAAGGGTCGAGATAGTCAAAATAATGTACTCGGGGGTTTAGTTTGGGTCTCGAGGCATTTTTAGGCCTAATTAACATCCCGGGAGGGAATTTTAGACATTTTGTATTTTTGGGCATGGAAACCCACGAATTTTCTAAGGTTATATCAGATGGTAGGGGTTGTCTTCTAGGGTTAGCATAACCAAAAACCAAGGTCGACCATTGGAGAGGAAGAGGAGAAGCTTTCCAAGGAGTTCTAGGCCAAGAACTCCACCGTTTGCACCACCATCACCGCCAAATTGTATATCGCGCAACGAGGATCACAACCACACCAATTTCTTCCACAAATCAGAAACAAAGATTTCCAGGCAAGTATCTATATTTCTTTAATTTAGTTAATGCTTCAACTATATTAGTGTAGGGTTGATTAGAACTAGTTTTCGTGAAAAAAAGCATATATTGGAGACTACAATTCACATGTTGTAGAGGTCAAAATCATATTCTGGAAATCTATTTCATATGTAGAGGTTGAACCATACATTTGCATTGAGTTATGAGTAGAAAATCTGGGAAAAGAATGGGAAGAACTAAGTTAAATAAAATATTAGGGTTCTTGATATTTATATGGATTTTGGCCCTTTTAATTCGTTATACTTGATGAAAACTCACATGCCTTATGTAGAATATTATTTATTTGGGTATATAACACTTGTAGTATCATTTGTTGGGAGTTTGGGGGTCAAAAATGAAGATTTAGATGAGTTTGGAATAGGATTCCCGTAACTGATATTTCTGTAGTTTCGCCATAACTGCTTGATCGATCGACAGGCCAAAGAGCATCGATCGATCGTTGATCGATCGATCGACCCCCTTTCATCGATCGATCGACCCCTCCTGGAAAACTCATATTCCTCTTTTAAATTGTTTATTTCGATTTAAATGAGTAGTAACCCTTGAACATTATTGTTAGGATATTTTGGGACATAACGAGGACCAGTAGGACTTTGTAAAAATGGTGCATTTAATATAAGACGAAATTAGGGTTAACGGGGAGTGATTTACACTTAAGGAATAATAAGAATGTGTGACTAAAGGAGTAAGACTCTTAAGGAAGTTACGTCATAAAATGAGAGAGTACCTATTGAAATTGTACTTAGGGAGATAGGATACTACGATTGATACTCAGTAAGTTTGGAATAATCCCATAAATAAGAATAAAAGAGACGAACCGTTATAGGGGATAATCTAGTAATGTGTAATAATAACGTATATCGTAAGTTTTGGTCGCGGGTGCACCTAATTTAGAAATGTAAATGGTAGTATACATATATATGACTTTGTTTGTGCATATACTATATATGTGTAAAGATCATGGCCGCGCTACTTGCTATCACTGAGGTTACCGAGCCGAGACAGTCTTATCTCGATGGGACCTTTATGGGGGATATTGACTTGTACCCTAGAACATAGGAATCCTTGGTACAGGCTATCGGATCAATATTCAGATGGTCCTAAGAGGCGTAAGGGTATGTGCTGACCTATTAGTGACTTGAAACTATGCTTCGCGTCAATTTGTATGTATTTGTGTTAATACAGTTCGAGAGTGATTCTGAACTAGTATTTCCCTTAGTACGAGTGATACGAGGACTTGATAGCATAGTATGCCTGCACCATAAATTTTATGCGGGGTGCCGATAGTATATATGAGTGATTAATATATATATATATATATATATATATATATATACTTGAAATTTGGGAACTTTCTACTGTGACTAAAAGTAGTTAAGTAATGAATAAATATTTCAACTTTGATATAAGTGTTTGAAAAGTTTGAGGAAATACTAAATTACTTTATAATGAAATTAAATTCTTATGAAAACTTTACTCTTAGAAATTAATTATCTTAGCCCTAGTAATGGTCGGCATGAAACCTTATAAGGAGTGTAAGATAAGCTTAACTTGTGGGGATTAATAGTGCGATAGGTGTGCACATTAGAAGAGAGGTGAGAAATTTCTCAAGAGAGTGTCGCATACTATTATGATTGTTTCATTAGCCGGTAAGCATTTTAAATACTTGCTAAACTAAATTTTAAACTGTTTTACAATCGGGCTCTAACCCGTTTCCTGTTATCTCTTCTCTCTTGTATATATATGTATATATTACACATGCCCAGCCACAGGGGCTTAATGCTTAGGATTATATGGAAGGAACGTGTTGCAGCTTAGGTAGGAGTTGCAGGCATTTTTACTTAGACGACCTCATTATTGATTCCACTCCTAGTTATGTTTTGTCCTGTTGGGCATGTGTCGCCCCCTTACTTATTCAGAGGTAATTTTGTCAGAGATTGTGACTCATTTACTTTCAGTGTTTTTACTTTGGGATTTGTTACTGTCAGGATGTTTTCCTTTGATGTTTTAAATTTGGGATTAGTTATTTGAATGCTTAAATTGCTTGGATGATCTTTTCCAGTCTAGTTATTGTGTGACGCTTAAATAATGAATTATGAAAGGCTTTTATTATTGGGCTTAAATTAAATATGGAAATAAAGTTTTTAAATGGTTTTGACACTTATCTTAATGATTTAGGGTGTTTAATTTGAAAAGTTATTTTGCAACAGTGATGCTAAGGATGAACCAACCGTTCACCTTGGTTATAATTTAATAAAGGACTGATCACCCGGTATTTAATTAGGCGTGGTGTCACATATTGGTGAAAAGTTGGATCCAATTCAATGTGGTTGAAGCGTATATGTACCTTATAGTTGGTCACGCCTCATTAAAAGAGACATGGAACTATTAAGAGGAGAAGTTATTACAAGCTATGAAGTAAAAAGAATTCCAACTAAAAGAGAAGGTGCATGACATGAAGATAGATGGAAAAACTCTTGATCAATAAATTAAAGAGTTAAAAAATGTATGTAATGTGTTAGCTGCAATTCACAAGCCAATAGATGAAGATGCAAAAGTAATTATTTTTGCAAGGGTGTTAGGACCAAAATATAATACCTTTCGTACTGTTATGTTGGATTATCCTTCTTTTTCTCAACTAATCAGTTCACTTAAAGGCTTTGAAATATGCAAAGAAGTTGAAAGCATACACCCACAACACATTGATCAAACATGGATTTTTAAGATACGAGAGGTCACACTCGCAAATGATGTGGAAGAAATAATAGAAGTAGAGTAGGCTTTGTAAACTCATACAAAGGCATCAACTTTACTTATCAAGGAATTAGCTTTAGAAGAGATAGCCCACACGATGCCTCTTATCTACCACAACTATCCCTACCACCTAATGTTGTCAAATAGAAACCTATGATAGGTCTGCCACACACCTGTTCTCACTGGTCTAATCCATCATCTCCCATCAATGTCAATGCAACACGTCACACAATGAACAAATCAAATAAATTCACTTCAAGCACAGTTTCTTGTCAAATGAATTGCAAGACAAATCACATGGAATTGACTTGCTATTACAGGTGGGATGACTCCTATGTTCCTCAGGGACAAACTCAGACGACAATGAGTCCAATTAATTATCATCAATTGGATGATTCATCACTCTACGTTGACTCAGGCTCCACTTCCCATATTACAAACTCTATAGATAATTTCTCGAAACCCAAATATTATTTGGGAAATGATTAAGCCATTATTGGTGATGGATTGAAACTAGATATCAAACATATTAGTGATAGATCACTTACTCCACAGTTAACATTAAAGGATGTCTTAGTTGTTCCAAAAATAAAAATGATTTTAATTTATGTGAGTCAATTATTAAAAGATAATGAATGTCTATTAGAATTTTCTAACAATGGATTTGTTATTAAGAACAAGATGACTCAATAAGTTTTGGCCAAGGGAATAAGAAAGGGTTCTCTTTATACATTTGAATATGCATATCATGAAGATTTAAGTATGATCCAATAAGGAAATGCAAGTGATGATCGGCGGCATCAATGATTGCAGCATCCTCAATCAAAGTCCTTGAAATTATTGAACAAAATTCATGTTTTAAATGTTGATCATTAGAATAAATCTCGTACGATATGTGATAGTTGTCAAATGGGAACTTGCATTCAATTTAAATAATAAAATAGTCGAAAATCTATTTGAGAAAATTCATTGTGATTTATTGGGAACAGCTCCAATTCCTTCTTCACAACGAATTAAATATTATGCTATTTTTGTTGACGATTGCACTCAATTCACTTGGATGTATCCATTGAAAAAAAAAATGATTTTCATCTAGTATTCTTAACATTTCACATAATGATTGAAAGTCAACTTGATTGCATATTAAAAATATTCCAATGTGATGGAGGTGGAGAATTTTCTAGTCTTATATTTATTGGATATTTGGAGCAACATCGTATTGTTAGACATATTTTATGCCCACACGTACCTGAACAAAATGGTGTCGCCTAGAAAACATCGCCACTTAGTTGAAACAGGCTTGTCATTTATATTTTTATGGGTTGAGGCATTTTTAACTGCCACATATTTACAATTTACCATCTTCAAAATTATAAAAAAAAATATACACCCTTATTTAAACTTTATTAAATTAATCTAAATTACTCAACTCTTCTTATTTTTTGGGTGTGAGTGTTTTCCTTCCCTTTGAACCAAAACTCAAAAATAAATTTCAACCCAAATCCTATCCATGTGTTTTTTCGGTTATAGCACATTAAACAAAGGATAACGATGTTATAATCCAGGAAACAAATGAATTTATATTTCTCGTCATGTTATCTTTGACGAAAATACTCTACCTTATTTTCCAAAGAATACTTCTACCAATATTTCTACCAAACCCATTGACTTTATTACCTATCAATAATTTTTTCACAAACCCATTATACCAAATAACACCCCATGTTTGTCCCCTTCTCCAAATGAAAAGACTGCCTCACCTGTTATTTTACTACACCGATTGTGACCATTTCATCACATCCTTGTCATATCAACTCACCCTCAAACTAATAACTATTTACCTATAGTGACTTAGAGCAACTACAATGGTGATGCCTCCACGAAAGGCATCATACACAATAGATGTACATTTTACCTTTCGCCCGCTTGGCTGTGCAGTAGTGGTGAAGCTTCCTACGAACTTCTAAAGTTCGTAGGAATTGATACGAACTTTTGTTGTTCGTAGGAATTCCTACGAACTTCAGAAGTTCGTAGGAAGCTCTAACGGCACTCTAAAGGCTAGTTAAGTCTTTTAAGTCGTCCATAAATAATAATCAGGCAGAAGCTTTCCTCTACCACCTCTCTACTCCTTCTGCTTCCTCTACCACCTCTCTATTCCTTCTGCTTCCTCCATCCAACTTCTTCTTACTCATTCCCAAATAAATTTTACCCCATAATTCAACAACTCAATTCACAATTTTTTTATTTAAACAATATGGATGTAAAAAGATGGAAAAAATATTTAAATATCGTCAAGAGCAAGAAGCACGGATCCACATCAACGGAAAATCCTACTCAACCTCTGGCAAGTGAATATGTTGATCCCGTCTACAAGCATTATGCCCATATTTTCGATGGTGATATACACGCGTCAGACGGACAGACGCCCATTATAAATGGTAATAAATATGAGTTTTGGGGTAATTGGGCGGGGCCAATGAAACTATATAAATTGATCGGAGAGAATAAACCAACGATAAAAGAATTTATCGACGGTGCCGGTTTAATGTCCAATTTATTTTTAAGGGTGATGCCGAATTCCGACCAGTGCATTGTGACGGCGATGATCGAACGTTGGTGGGACACGACGCATACATTCCAACTGCCGTTTGTTGAAATTGCGTTCACGCCTATGGACTTCACAATGCTTTCAGGTATTATTTAATTCGTATTAAATCCCTTATTTAATTTTATTTATGTTCAATTTAAATAATTTCAATGTGTACAATTAATTTTCATATTATTTCTATATATGACGTGTATTGTTAATTTTTGTACAGGTATCCCCGATTGGGCAAGGGCTACCCATTCTAAATTTCCCTATAGAAAAATACACAAATTTTCAAAATACCGTGAACGAATTTTTCCCCCAAATTCATATAGAACGATTTTCGGGTGCGGGAATCCCAGTTTCCAACCTTAAGAAATACATTGTCAATTTTGCGAATCAACCGGACCTTCCCGATTACATGATGTCAGTCATAGCTCGAGCATTTTGGTTTTACGTAATTAGGAGTATACTCTTTCCAAATGCCAATTCCACGGCGGACCTCGGGTATTTACATTATTTGGAGGATGTTGCGGCGATTGGCACTACGATTGGGGTTCGGTAATTTATGACCGTATAATATGGTCAATGGACAAAGCGAGCAGACGGTCGTTAACTAGTGTCGAGTGTATGTGGCAATTATTAGAGGTACAATTTATAACAATATTATTTTAATGTTTATGCATTATATATTTAGTTACAATAAATGTACATGTATTCTAATCAATTTAATTTATCTATATATTTTGCAGTACTTACATCACGAGTATATGGCGACAGCGTGTCCGATTATCGTGGATCAGACCGTAGATGTATGGCCTCGAATATTTCGTTGGTCAAAGTCGAACAGGAGCTGGGCAAAGGGCGCGCAACGGTTTAATATATCGGGCAGCCAACATCAACTTGATATGCGGTCCCCTGAATTAATCATATGGCAGCCATACGAGACATCGATGTACCGACTTAACGATTTCATTACATACGCATATCATTTATCTGGGCTGCGTATAATTTTTCGGGATCCATTATTTAAAGGATTTTGGTACTTGGGTGACCGGGGGTTTCGACAGTTAGCAGGCCAAATTTGTATAGCAGACAACCCTCCCCGAAATTTGATCTCAGTCCCACAATCCGAGTACCAAGCCGCCCTTGCTTAGAATTGGCCTCTTGTAAATGCGCATACATCAGTTGTGACCCAAGAAGAGTATGATATATACTGGAAAGCAGTTGCGCAGGGGCCCTTACTTCCGGCGATGGCACGTTATGTTAACATTTATTTGATTGGGGTTGGGACAGTAGAACCATCAACATTGCGCATCCCAAGGGCGCCAGCTCCAATTAACCAGCCTTCTAAGTATCATACACAGTTTGCATCAGCTGGCCATACACAAACACATACGCTCAGGCAAAGTTGGACGGTAGACGTAGGCCTTCCGCAGTGTGCTTCATTCAAAAGAAGTGTGCCGCGACCTGAGTTCCCAATGAATGCTCCCCTAGTGCATGCGTTGTCACAATTAGAACGGTGTTCTGCATTCATCGACGCAGCAGATAATATACGTGGTCTCCGTCATTTACTCCTTACCGAGACTCGAGTGCGTGAGGATAGTATTGAGGAACTCGAGCGGCAACTTGTCGCCTGTAATGTGCATGGTACTGGTCCTACCGTTAGTGGTTCGAGCTACAACCATGAGGATTTTTATGTACCTCAACCATCTCAACCATATGGAGGATATCAAACGCAATCGAGTTGGGGTAGCCATATTAGCGAGGATCCGTTGTTGGGGCAACGCGTTGATTTGGGACAGGATTATGACTTTGGGCAGAGGTCATCCTGATTGTATTCATTTTATTGTATTTTATTCAATTTATTATTATGAATTCATTTGCAATAGACAACTTAATTCTATTTTATTCATATTATTACATTGCTGGCACACAAATCGATGGCACACAAACCGTTGGCACAATTATTGAAGGTACACAAATCGATGGCACACTAACCGATGGCACACAAATCGTTGGCACAATTATTGAAGGCACACTAATCTATGGCACACTTATCAATGGCACATTAATCTATAACACACTGAAACGATAATAATTACATGGCACAGTAATTGATAGGCGATTAAAATAAGATGTCATGACACCCTAATCTATATTGATTACATGGAAAACTAATCTATATTGATTACATAACCTATAAATATTCATTGTTTCAGATGTGTATTCCTCCACAAATCGAGTTATACTTCCTTAGTACATAAACCTCGTAATGCATAACTATGAGTACATGTCTGACGAAGATTCACCTTTCTTAACCCATGTTCCCAAGAAAACTCTGTCGGGGCGGAAGCTTCCATATCATAATTGGTCACCACCTAAAGAGGGAGTGCGAAGTGCTTACCTTTCAACTGGATGGACTAGTATGAACCATCATGTCGCAAAAAGAAAGGGTAAGGGAAAAGTGTCAACATCAGTTGTTGTTGAACATTTAGCGGTAACGCGTAGTAATGTTGAACGAGTGTTGACTAACCCAGGGATCTATCAAGATCCCCACGGAGATAGCTGGTTTGGCGAGAAAATTATTTTTGAAAACATTCCTATATGCATGTTACATTCTTTAGGCGACGTTAATCATGTTATGAAATAGTTAACGCCGACGAAAGCAAATATTCCATGGGATGATCATTTGAAGTGGCCGAGGTTATTTGATAGGCGTTGTGATTTGGAGTGCTACTGCCATTGGCATGGTTTACCCGTGCCACAAGAAAAATCGGCTATATTTTTCAAAGATCCAAACAAAGATAATGAAAAATGTTTACAATTATTGCAACGCGAAATAGCACAAATGGAGAAAGGGCTAGAGCAGTGGCATGCTAAATATTTGATAAATACTGAACTTGACGATCCAATATATGCATCAGATAAGGACTTGCCATATTACAAAGGAGCCAAGACGGACATGGATTTAGTACATCATCTACCAACAATGTTAATGGGTGATGGGAATGCATTATGTTGTTTACCATGGTTGCCTAGGAAGTAATTGTAATTAGTAAACAAATCAGTCAAAACAAGTCACGTTTATGTTTTATACTGAAGTAGTAATTTTATCTAGCACATGTACAATGATAAAAGTAATTGCATATAGTTATTACATATAACTGCGATAGTTAATATATATAAAACTAGTAATTTTATATAGTAAATATAATTAGGTAATATATATAGTAGTAGTTAATATATATAGTAGTAGTTAATATAAATAAAAGTAAATATATAGTAATAGTAATAATTACATATAAGTGCAGCAAACTTACCGATTCATACGTCAATTTCCATATAGTGAAAAGTAAATGCCAATTTCCATAAAGTGAAAAGTAAATGCCAATTCCCTATTCCTACCAGCACATTTACCAATTCCTACGTCAGAATGGCACACTTACCCTAGTAAATCAGATTATTTTTGAAGGGCACACTTACCAATTCCTACAACAGTAATTGCAGAAGTTCATAATTATTATTTTCTGTAGGACAGTTAACCTTTGTACATTAGATTGGCACACTTACCAATTCCTACAACAGTAATTGCAGAAGTTCATAATTATTGTTTTCTGTAGGACAGTTAACCTTTGTACATCAGATTGGCACACTTAACAATTACTACCAGCACGTTATAATACCACTTATTAATTCCATAATACATCAGTTTGTGATTATACAACTATAAATAGAAATACAATGTATGAAATATTGTAATATAACTTCTATTTACATTTCATAATTATTCTGAGAAAAATACATCATGGATTACTCCAGTTCTAGCAATGAGGGACGAAATCTAATGCTTCAGTATGCTCAATTTAATGATGGCCCGTCATCAGATGATTCAGACGAGGAGAAGATAATATGCATGGAGATTACACATTGGATTGCAGAACAAAATATAATTCGAGATGGGAAATAACTCGAATTTAGACGTCGAGTGAATCAAAGGAGCGAAAGGGGACACCAAACACTATGGGAAGATTACTTTGGTGAAGATAAGGTATATAGCGAGTATTATTTTTGAAGGATATTTAGGATGAGGTATTCCATTTTCAATTGCATCCTCTATTCTGTTTGTGAGTACGATAAATACTTTGTACAAAAGTACGATGCGTGCGGTCGGCTAGGTTTAAGCTCACATCAAAAAATTATGGGGGCTATATGACTCCTCACTAACAGAGGATCTCATCACGTATGGTCTGAGCAGTACGCAATGAGTGAAACAAATCTATTAGAAATGGCAATTAGATTTACTGAGGCAATTGTGGCTGTATTCGGTCCCGAGTATGGGAGAAATCCGACAACAGGCGATGTCACCAGGTTACTCGAACAAAATGCAAGACGAGGATTTTCGGGAATGCTAGGGAGTATAGATTTCATGCATTGGTGGTGGAAAAACTACACCACAGCCTGGCGCGCTCAATATAGTGGTCGAAAAGAACATCCAACTACAATCCTAGAAACAGTTGCCTCATACTACCTATGGATTTGGAAATCGTTCTTTGGGGTTCCTGGATCTTGCAACGATATAAACGTCTTACACCGGTCTAATGTCTTTCGAGAATTACGCAATGGGACTGCACCTCCCGTTAATTACAATGTTAATTGAAATATATAGGAAATGGGGTATTACCTTGCTGATGGCATATACCCTCCATACGCAACCATCGTTAAAACTTTTAGGAACCAACCTGGCCTATCACAAAAACAAAAATTATTTTGTAAGAAACAAGAATCATGTAGGAAAGATGTCGAATGTGCTTTTGGTGTACTACAAGCTCGATTCGCTTTCGTGCGTGAGCCTTGCAAATTATGGAATCCGGCATCCTTAGCAATAATAATGAAATCTTGCATTATAATGCACAACATGATTATTGACGATGAACGTAAAGACTGCCCATGGAAAAATTAATACGAACAATCTAATCCCACACCTGAAATACTATAGGGGCAAACTGATTTTTACGAATACCTAACGCGTGATGCAAATGTCTGGAACGCAACTACACATCAACAACTACGAGATGATTTGGTGGAGCATGTTTGGAACACGAGTGGTAATGAGTTGGCCGATTAATGATGAGATTGTATATGTGTATTTGAGGCTTAACTATTCTCTCTATACAATCACTTTTAACATTGTTCTTATGGTGTGCATCAAAAAAATATAATATATGTTATATTTCTTGTGTAATTATCTTGGCATCGTTGTAACTCTTCTATATATCCTGAACAACCCGTATGCAACTTCTAATCATTTCAATCCCGATTGATGTATCCGAAATCACCTCTGGCCTGAGTAGATTGTTGTCCCACACCTCTAACCAACAAGAAGGAGAACAACAAGATCTACTGTACAACGCCTCAAATGGGGCAATGCAAATAGTAAACTAATAGGAGTTATTGTACGCAAAATCAACCAGTGGAAGGTACCACTCCCAACCTCCACCAAAATTGGGAATACACATATGTAACATATCTTCCAGCATCTGATTAGTCCGCTCGGTCTTCCCATACATCTGTGGGTGTTAAACCGTACTCAAATTCAACTCAGTACCCATGTCCTCCTGGAAGCTCTCCCAAAAATGAGACATAAAAATCTTGTCTGATCGAACACAATATTTATGGGCACCCCGTGTAATCTCATAGCCTTTGTAATAAAAATCTTGGCATATTGTTTCGTAGTATTGTCAGTCTGTACTGGAAGAAAGTGGGCTACCTTATTCAACTGATCCATAATCACCCATATTGAATTGTGACCCCTTTGAGAAGTAGGCAACCCTGTGATGAAATCCATAGAAATGCTATCCCATTTCCATTAAGGAATCTCCAGTGGCTGAAGAAACCCTCTTGATTTCTAATGGTCCATCTTGACTAGCTGACAGGTGGCATACTTTGAGACAAACTCAACAATGTCTTTCTTCATTCCACTCCACCAATACTGCCTCCTCATGTCCTAGTACATCTTATCCCGGTCGGGATGTATCACAAATCGAGATCCATGCGACTATGTCATCATCGCATGTCGTAGATCCTCTCCCTCTGGAACAACTAGGCATCTATTGAAGCGCCAACCCCTATCTAAACCCACAGAATAAGACTCATCTCCCTCGGCTAGGAGTTGTATGATCCAATCCTGGTGGAATGGATTTGATACCTGAGGCTGTACAACCCTCATGACTATCTGGGGTGTAACTATCATAATTGACATGAATGATCGGGCAATTACGTCCTTGTGTCCCAACTCCTTCCATTTCACCTTCCACACCTCAGCCACCTCACTTACTGGCCTCCGACTCAACGCATCAGCTACTACATTAGCCTTCCCTAGGTGCTATTGGATATCGAACTGGTAGTCTTTCACAAATTCAAGACACTTTCGCTGATGCATCTTAAACTCTCTGTGAGTGAACAAGTACTGTAGTGACTTGTGATTTGTGAACAGGGAAAATTTCTCCCCCAAGAGATAATGTCTCCAAATTTAAAGTGCAAACACGATAGCTTCTAGCTCAAAGTCGTGAGTGGGGTAATTCCTCTCGTGAGGCTTAAGCTTGCGGGAAGCATAATCTATAGCTTAATCCTACTATTGTAACACTACAACAAGTCCCTATAACGATCCATCAGTCTAGAATAGGTACTCCACTTTCGGCCTGGGCAGTGCTAGAATCGGTGATGAAGTCAACTTGTCCTTCATCTCATCAAATGCCAACTGGAACGCATTATCCCAAACAAATGGCACACCCTTACAGGTCAAATTAGTCATCGGTCTCGCAAGTTTCAAAAACCCTCAGATGAATCATCTGTAATAGCCAGTTAACCCTAAGAAGCTGCGCACCTCTATCGGTGTCGTGGGCTGTCCCCACTCCCTCACAGCTGATACCTTGCTCGAGTCCACTGGTATCCACAACTCAGAGATGATATGCCCCAAAAACTGAACCTCCTTCATCCAAAACCCCCATTTCTCATTCTTAGCATACACTTGATGCTCGCGTAGTGTTTGTAGGACTCGACGCAAATGCTCGGCATGCTCCTCCTCAATCTGAGAATAAATCAGGATGTCATCTATAAAGACAATGATAAACTGATCTAGGAAATTGCTTAACACTTTTTTTATTAAGTCCATAAATACTTCTGGTGCATTAGTTAGCCCAAATAGCATAACTCGAAACTCGTAGGACCCATATCTCGTCTTAAAGGGAGTCTTAGACACGTCCTGCTCCCTGATTCGTAACTGATGGTATCCTGACCTTAAGTCTATCTTCGAGAAGTAGGCAACTCATCTCAACTGGTACAATAACTCATCGATATGAGGCAACGAATACGTATTCTGTATTGTGACTTTTAAACTCCCGATAATCCACGCATAATCTCAAGGATCCATCCATCTTCTTCACAAATAAAATTGAGGCACCTTAAGGTGAGGTACTCCTACGGATGAAGTCATATCCCAACAGATGATTGATATGGTCCCGTAACTCCCTCATCTCTACCAAAGCCATACGGTAAGGTGCACGGGCTATCGGTCGAGGTCCATGCATTAAATCTATCACAAAATATATTTCTCTACTTGGCGGTAGTACTGGTATATCCTGAAATACATCAACGTACTCACGAACAATAGAATTAAAATCAAGGGGAATCATAACTCCGGTAAAGGTCTCCTCCTGTATATAGAACAAGTGAGTGGACGACCCTTCTTCAGGAAGAGGCATCGCCACTATAAACATCTCCTGACCAGGGATGGCGAAAATAAAACTCTTACTAAAGCAATCGATCATGGCACTATACGCGACTAGACAATCCATACCAATAATAACGTTGTACTCTGACATGTCTAAAGTAAGCATATCGACTGGAAAAATAAGACTCCTAATCCCTATAACCACACCCGGGCATATAAAGAAAATCATCAACCCATTACCCAATGACGAGTCTACAAAAGTCACTATACTGTTGACCATATCTAACAACCCTGTGGCCCATGAAAATCTAGTGGCTAAGAAAGAGTGTGAGGCCCAGTGTCAAAACAAATATGCCCCATAGACCCGTGGATAGAAAACATACCCTAAAATGCAGGTGGAGGCTATGGAGCTGATTCCTGGTGAACATTGTAAAAAATCCCATACTATAGTTGTCCCTACTGAATCGGGGCTACTGGGATGGTAGGCAAAGCTGGAACTGGAACTGTGCTGGGAGAGCGGCTGGGAAGATCAATCTCTGGGCTCCTAGTGAGAACCTTGTTACTGACGATACTTTCCCTTATAAGGGCAAATCAAATAACTTGTGCCCAGTCTTGCCACAATTGAAACATTTACCTGCATACTTACCTCCCATCATCCCCTATTGGACTCAGCCCTGTTGGCCGTTGCCACCTCTCCCTAGGCCCTAATGGAACTGTTACTGGCCCTGGTGGCTCTACTAGACATGATGACCTTGTTGACTATGTCTAAAACCTCCATGTCCATGACAAATGTGTACCACCCCGCTCGCCTGGGGAAAGCGAATGGAGCGCCTCTATCGATAAATATAACCAAATCAGCAAATAGCGCATTGTAATTCCAAAATAACAGTGTGTATAGATCTTCTAAAAGAATCCCACAATATAAAAGAAACCACTAATCTCAATTCTTCAAATTCAATACAACAAAGTCTCTCGAAATAATATAAATCACCAATGCTCTATACAACACAATAAAATAATACAAATCTTCCAAAAAAATATTCTTCCCAAAATAATCCACACTAAAATCATCCCAATTGGTCCATAGCGCTCAAATCCATGCTAACCTGCCAACTAAAAGAAAATATGGAGAAGTACACAATACGATAGGAAAGATGCTCAACAAATATATTAATGATGAATAAAGTGTAACAACATGAGTATGAATATTCAAATTAATATCATAAGCATTTATCAATAAATTTCTCAATAACACATCAATGGGTCACTAGGACTCACCCCATCCCCATATGCTCTATCAAGCCATAGCCCGGGAAACATGAATTTTGGTGGGTGCCCAACATCCGTGCCATATTAAAATCTCATGACAACATTCTCAACAACAATATAATGATGCCACATGAATCTAAACAATTCAATAATTTTTTCTCCAGATTTCAAAGAATTTAACAATTCAAATATGAGTTCAATTAAACATGAAATCAATGGAATATCTCTCGAGAGATTTAAAAGAGCATATTATGTAAAACCCCATACCTTAAAATCATTGCATGAATCATCGCATAAATTCAGCCTCAAAATCCGATTTCACCATCACGTTCCTCTCGCGAAAATAATCAAATAGCCCTATTTTAAAAACCTAAAAAAATTGATCAAAAAATTATTTGAATCATCGATCCAACTTTAGATTTGGATTCTACATGAAAAATTGAGTCAGGTATGTGTTTTGGATTTTTTTCAAATCTCATTTGAATGCACTAAAAAAGAAGGTCTAAACATTTCAAATTTGGCTCTTCTCATTCCACTCTTTGGATTTCATTTTTGGTCTCTCTTTTTCATCTCCCTTTCCTTATAATCACGTATAATATTCTTATATAGTCCCTCTCTCAAATCCTATCTTGGAGCCTAAGCTAACACATATTTTTCCCTTTAATTTAAAATTATCAACTTTACATATTTAATCCATTACAAAATGTCCAAAAATAATTTAAATTTAAATGTTTGATTCGATTCCAAACCAAAATAAACTATATTATCCCAGATTATTAAAATAATAATATTACTGAAATTTTGTATAATATTCATAAATAACCCTCAAAATAATGGGGTATTAAAGAATGCCCTCTAATCTGAACCTCTTTGATGAATCCCCCTGATGGGACCCTGCTCACTCTGCCTCTACTGACTCTGAGTTGTTGGTGCCCCGCTGGCACTACCCCCCACATGTCCTGCCCTGCTGTATGGACTCACGTCCTCTCTTGATCCCCTTAACATGGAAGAGGTGGTCCTGCAAGTGTAGTAATGGGGCATTTAGTACATCGGTATAAGACTGCAAAGAGAGGTTATCCAGAAGATGCTGTTGAATCCTCCAATTCAGGCCATCCATAAACATCTGAATTCTCTTCTCTTCAGTAGGCACCTCATCTAGTACCATGTTTATTATTCTAGTAAGCTCATCCTCATATTCTGCTACCGTCTTTCCTTTCTGGGTGAGGTCCAGTAATTTTTGCCTCATCTTAGTCTGGACGGCGGAAGGAAAAAATTTGTTGTCCAACCGCACCCAGAAGTCTTGAATCGTCAAAACATCACGCTCCTCTGCGATAGTAGTGGACTCCCATCACTGTAATGCAGCCCCAACTAGATTCAAAGTAGCTAGTATCTACCTCTGCACCTATGTTCACTCATACATCCTCGAATGCTGTTGGATATCTTTCTTTCATTAGATCGCCAGAACCACATGTGAACTCCCCTGGAACTCTGGGGGATGTGCATTTTGGAAGGCATCTCTGAATCTCTCCCAAACAGAAGGGAATGTATGTACTGGTGCTAGCGCCACTGCCTGTGGTGGGGACTGCTAAACTACGACTAGTGCTGCATTAACTGCCTGAGCAACGAAGGCAGCAACCTCATCATCATTCATTATAACCTGAGCATGTGTTGGTTGTGGCTTTGGTTGGGAATTTCTGTCCCTTGGTGCACGTCTGGGAGGCATCTTAAATGAGAAGTAATTTATAAGTCCATAGTTATTAAATCTTAAATAGCTGAAGATGTAATCATGTAATAAATAATGCAAAAACCCTAATAATAGGGCTCTATATCAAAGGACGCTAAGTTGAAAGAATAATAGGTTTTATAGATCCTAAAAGGATCTAAAACGTGATGCTCTAGTACCACCTGTGACACCCCGCCCAATTAAATATCGAGTGACTGGTCCTTTATAAAATTTAAATAAGATATCTGGTTGGTTCATTTTTCGCATCACGGTCGAAAAACATGTTTTTTATTGATCACCTAATAATTAATTAAGCTAGTGTCAAAACATTTAACCCAATAATTAATGTCAATTAAATTAAACCATTTAATACGTTCACCAATCTCATGAATATATAAAAAATGAATAAAAAACCATCTAACTAAATATAATAAAACTGGAATAGTCATCCCAGTTAAAAGAATCCCAAACGATCAAACATAATAATAATAAAATAAACTTAATACTAAAATACTAAAATAATTGAGTGCAATGTCTCTCTGACAAAACTAAAATGATAATGGATGACACATTCCCAAACTGGAAAGCCTAAATAATAGAACATGGATGCTAGATGTGGAGGCATTTAAATGTGAGGACCTATAACTCCTACAATAGCTGCAGCACGTCAAAAGGTCTGACAGTCTAAGCTTGGCATCCCTACAGCTGGACACCTAAAAATATTTTCATAAGAAAAAGAGATTTTGCAAGAGACAGGTCCGAGCCCGAGTGTAAAATATTTTAAAATCGTTTAGCAAGTATTTAAAATGCGGTAAATCAAATGTAATACACATGTTAGCTTTTCGAGCACTCGCTTGAGATTCTCACCTCTCAACTATTGTGCACGCCTAACGTACCTCTAAACCGTTCTAGTTATTGTCCTCACCAAAATGGATTATAGACATAGACCATTTAACTAACACCTATAGTAATAGCCCGTATTTCTCACATACTATCATTATTAAACATTCTTGCATTTGATATTACTGTAAGAGTTTCATAGTGAGGTTAAGTATTCACATACTTAAGTCATTTAATAATTCATTATCTTCTTTATCTACAAATTTCACACAGTAGATAATATCACAAGTATATATACATAATCATCAGTATATTATATATATACCAATACTATCAAGTCACGGTACATCTGCTACAAAATAAGGATTGATGATTCCGAATCACTCACGAACCATAAGAATACAAATCACACATATTTGTAGGTGAAAATAGTCCTAAGCCTTTGGGTTACGCACATACCTATGCAATCAAACGACCGTTCAATAGCTTTGTTAACACAAATGGCAATCCGACCTAAGTCTGATGTTCTGAGGCACAAGTCTAAATCCCCCCGAAGGCTCCTCAAGATAAGACCGTCACCTTCACAACCTTCTATGATAGCAAGCAGCGTAGGTATGTCATACACAGAATAAATCAATCATATAATCGGTATTCATCACACACATACACACACACACACACACACACACACACACACACACACACACACATATATATATATATATGTATATATATATATATAGGTATACTCACATCCCATATTTATAATTCTTATACGTTATATATTATTATCTCCAATATCATACGTTGACTTGGATACCAGTTTCACTCTTTATCGTACGCTCCCGATTATTCCTTCACCACTCAAAATGTACACATTATTCTACCCCCAAAATATTGGTAGGTACTAAGTTTGTCCAACTGGTCTTAACCATCGTTGTCCTTGAATTCTTGTAACCCAAATTAATCTCCAAATTAGGTAATTCCCATACGTTAACCTACTTACATTTTCCCCTAAATACACCATTATGAAATCAAGCCTAATACCCAACCTAGGCCTAATGGTTCTCTAACGTATGCCCAAGTAATTTAAAATATTTCCCAAGAATAAATTCTAAATGAATTTCTAACCATAATTAACAAAAGGATAAAATTGGGCAAAACTGGACAGCCGAATCGTTTCAACTTCAATCGAATCGATACTCCCCTACAGGTCTGGAAAATTTTGAACTTAGGTTCTTATGGGTTTAATCAATTTCCAACTCCAAATCTGGATTCTAATCATCCCAAACATCAATTCAACGTTACCAACTGTTATCAACGACATCAATTTATTTGGGTTTAATTCAAGAATAATCATTATGAACCCTAGATTGTCATCTTCAATCACTTCCATAAGAACTCAAATTTGTTCATCAATTTAAATCAAATTTCGTGGGTAATCATATACCTATCATGGGTAATCAATCCTACATAATTTTCAATGTTCAATTATGATTTAATTTCTCCAATTTCACACATGATTCATAATCAATTTCAACCTATCAATCAAGATTTAAACACTTGCCTTTTGTAAGTAGGTCTGAGCCGTTGAAGAAGACGCTGAATTAGTGTTCCTCCTCCTCCGATCTATAATCCGGTGGTGGTGAGGGTGCTAGGAGGTGGCTCTAGCCTTAGAGTCTCCTTCCTCTTCCTCCTATGTCTCCTCTGTGGATTTCTTCTAATTCTCACATAGTTTAAGCTAACCCCCCGTTTACCAATGAGATATAACCCTATGGAATTTCATAGGCACTATTCACCCAAAAAGGTAAATTACCAAAACTCCCTTCGGGGATGCTGGTTTGGCCTAAAATTGCCTCGAGACCCAAACTAAACCTCCGGGTAGACTTTTATGACTATTTCGACCCTTTCAAACACATTGGCACACTCAAAATGACTATATGAGTGACTTAAATAAATTATTTTATTACTCCACTAATTTAGTCTCGACACAACTCACATGCGCGTCATGTCTTAATTACTGTAATTATCGTATTTCTCACTCGCGACAATTCTCATAAATTCACGATCATATTTACAATCATATATTACTTTATTCACTCAGTAATATTCAATATAATTCTCACTAATAAATATTAACCCTTATCTCGCTAGTTAATATTTATTTAATCCGGATTAATTATCAATTAATTTTTTCCACATTTATTTAATTAATTAAATATTTAATAAGTATTAAAAATATGGGGTGTTACATTTATCTTGAGATTCATTTAATCATGTTATAATACACATGTAGTATAGGGTTTAAATTTCATGTTTTGGAATTAATTCTTAAGAATTGGATGGGGAAAATTCATGATTTGATATAGGAATGTGTGTACAATAAATTACTTTATGCAGGGAATTCAAAATCAGATGTTATGAGATGAATAAAATGAATGAAATTGGGGTAACTTGATGATTACACATAAAGAGCACCATAAACTAGGGTTTTTAAGGTTATGGGGTTTAAATCTGTTCTTGGATAGTTTTCGTATGGATTTAATGTGTTGTTTACATTAGAAATCGCCCATACACATATATTTGATATTTAATAATGTTGGTTGGGAGTTTTGGATTGTCTGATAGAGGTTTGAATAATTAAACATGGTTGGAAACTCATAACATTGCAACGAGGAAGATAACCTGCTCGTTGCGAATCAATTCGGTTCCTTGGCAGAATTGATTCGATTTGACGAATCGATTCGGGTCAAGGTTGATGCGATTTGGGTGCCCCAGATTTGGCCAATATCTTTATTTTATGCCCTGAATTCACAAATAATTTACAGGGAGACTTTTAGGAAAATTTTACATTATAGTGTGGGATATAATTAAATTCTAGTAGGCCTATGGTAGGGTTGAGGTTTACCCAATTGAGAAGAGTTAAGGCTAGGACTCTATTGGGAATATTTTAATATATATCGAGTTCGTTGGACTTAGAACGAGTCACGAGAAGTACGAGTGAACCTATGACTCTAACCAGTAGTGTGTGAGTGTATTAGCTATTAAAATAACTTGAGGGGTGGCTAGGACCCTTCGTGTAGTGAGCAATACTCGAACATGTACAATAAGAGCTAAAAAATTGTAAATTGATAGTGCGCTAAGTATTCGAGAGATATATAATACGTATGAGTTTATATAATGAATTGTGTGCATACCTACTGAATATATGTATATGTAGGTTGTGTGACTCCCTATTATTTAATTGGTTATGTGTTTGAACATACCTACGCAGTCTACTATCATAGGAGGTTCCGCGCAGAGGGCGATTCCAAGGAAGTCTGGATGTGTGTTCCAGAACATAAAATTTAGGGCGTCTCACATATGTCATGTATTAGTGGGATTGGCAGGTCATTTGGTTACATTAGGTATGTGCGTAGCCCAAAGGCGTAAAATATGTTCGCCTACATAGTGTGTTGTTTGATTGAGGGTTCGAGGAGACATTCTGAACCGATAATCCTTGATTTGGTACGAGAGGTATATGGACATGATAACAAAGTATGCATGCATCACGGTGTCCATTCCGGGGGATGTTGTAATTGTATATATTATAGTGTTGTGTATATATACAAGTGTGATTAATATACTTATGTCTGAGGGTAGAACCGATAGATTGTGTATATCTAAATGAAATTTAAGTAAAGAGATACAAATAAATGATTCAATAATAATATGTTCTTAACATTAATCATTGGTAGTACAATAACGTATCGTATGGGTGGTACTAAGGAGCTAAACCTTTGGTGGTTAATTAAATACGTGGTCTAGTTAGGTTGGGTAGCATAGCTAGGTAGGAGATATTAGGTGTGCACTTTAGATGAGAGGTGAGGAACTCAAGGGAATGTATGCGGAAATAACGTGTGTATCTAATAACTTCTTTTAAACTGTGATTTAAATATTTGTAAAATATTTTCAAAAGATTTTTGGCTCTCACCCTTGTCCAATCTATTTTCCAAAATATTTTAGCTGTCTGGCCAAAGGGACACCAAGGTTGATGATTTATTCCAGGGATACGTAGGTGCAAAACTTGTGAAGACTTGCAGGATTGATATAGACGCTTTAATTATTCATTCCTAAACTAGGATTTACTATTCAATATTCCGTTTGGTCATGTTTCCCATTCAGTTGAAACAATTATTAATTTATTTGTCAGACTACGTTTGGATTCAATTTATTAATTTAGACTTGTGGTTGAATTTTATTTTCGAAACTGATGATTTATTCGGTATTATTTATTCATCTATTTATCATGATTGTTTCAGACTATTTATTAAATGGTGTGGATGGTTTTGTTATTTTATTTCTTTAGCATTTTGTTATAGTAATGAAAGATAAAATTTGGCATTGGCTTAATTTAACGTAGTTAGTTAGTAATTTAAAAAGTTTTCGACACTGATGCTAAGAATGAACAAAAATAGACTCCTGATTATTTTGATAAAGAACTAATCACCTGTGATTAAAAGAAGCGGGGTGTCACAAAATTATGTAAGTAATTGATAAATGTCGTTCCCGAATTTAGTTAATATTTTAATATCATTTTTATTATAAAAATTTCTTTATCTAAGTTTTGAAGTTTATCTGGAATCAATTTAGCAATGACATGCATTTAGAATGGTGGCCTTGTTTGGCTACTAAATATTGCATATCATTGTCGCTTCACTATGGAACAAGAAAAATTATTCACGAGCTTTGATTTTTGTTATATATCTATGCTCACACACCCTAAACATATATGCGAATACATTTGATTATCTACCAATTATGTTATAAATATGCTACTAAAAGAACTTTTTTTTAAAATATTTCTTGACATTTATTTAACATCCATCTCGAATAACTTTTGATATGTATTAATTTGATTATGAAATTGATAAAAATATGTGCATACAAATTTATTTAACATCCATCTCGAATGTTATTTTTTTTCTTTTTAAACCTAGATGTTATTGCTAAAAAAGGTGAAAGCAACATTAGGCTTTGTGAGTAATAAGAAATTCTAGAGTATTCCGTATTAAAGAGAAAATAGTGTGTCTTGGCGTTTTGTTTTCGAACATGCGAATCTATTTGCCTCATTTAAAGGAATAGTTACAAATAAAAACATTACTTGCAAGTTATCATCATTTTTCAAGCTAATCGTTTCTTGTCAACCATCTATAAAGAATTTACATGGAAAACTTCATAAATAAGACCTCATCATTCGTATATTTTCCATTCATTTACCATTTTATTTGGAGAAAAACAATTCTTCCATAATTTTCTAACCTTGGAATCATGCACTCTTAAAGCAAAAATATTTCAAAAGTTGGCATATCATCTTACCTAATCAAACACCCTTAGTTTTAATGGTCCGTCGCTAGTTGCACCCTTCACCCCTTTCACACCTCTCCGACTATCCTTGTAGAAATTTTCGCGAGGGTTTTTGGAGCTCCGGCGGTTTGGGCGGGGTGTGGAGGGAGGTGGATAATGGAATTTGTTTGTGTCTTTATTTTGAGTGTTTTTATGTGGTGAGTGATACTTTGGAACAAAATAAAATGAATTGTACTCAATAAGTAATAAAACGTGTTCGAAAGACTTTTCCATATATGACCCTTTATTTTTTATGAGATTAAGAAGTTGACTATGATTTTTACATGAACTAGATATTGAAACATGAGTTATTAGTATGCTCAAATAAAGCGTTTCTTGTATACCAATTGTAACAAGTGAGTTGATTAGTAAGTCCAAATTCATGTCGTAGATATTAACTAGCATGTAACCCGCACGATGCGCGGGCGTATTATAATATACGGTAAAATATAAAAAAGAGCTTTAAAACTACAATTCTAACTATGAAAAAATTTACATACTAACATTATTTGTTGGTGTCCTTAGGTAACTTGTATATGATATGTATTATTTGGTTGAGTAATGATATGAGTATCATTACATTTCAAAATAAACTACAAAAAATTTAAGAAAACACTCTGTTTTATAATATTTAATAAATTATAATATAGTGTAATGATATTAGAAACAATTTATATCATGAACTCAATAAAAAGTGAGTACTTTTTTTAAGGGTATTTTAACTTTACCGACCATTTTATTTCTCTATAGACTTACCCTCCATTAACATTTGGCACCGATAAAAGCGTCACAAAAAGAGAAAAATGACATCGCTAAATGTCAAAATGGAGGTTAAAGTCTCAAGAGAAATATAATGGGGGTAAAGTGAAATAATGAAAACTAAATGGTGAGTAAGATCAAAATATTCCAAAGTTTTAATTAATATTATAAAACATCGTCGTGTGTTTTTATTTGTCATTGCTAAAATTATATTTGATTTTCAACACTAATATGAAATCACTAATATTTTGTAGAGATAATTAAATCAAATCGATCCAAATGAATTTTGGATACAAACAGGAGCATAAGTAAAGTTGTTAAGAAGATAACCCATACTAATGTGCAATTTACATGTCAAATATCAAATGAGGGACATTCATGAATTTTGATAACAAACTAATAATCAAAGTTGCAATATTTTATATGTAATAGTGAGGATCACATACTATTTGTATTGAAAGACAACTAGCTAAATATTTTGTGATGGTGGTTATTTGAATGAAAAAAGCACTCTTCTAAAAAATCTGCCTAGGCTTGAGGCTTGGGAGAAACGTCTCGCCTTATGTTTTTACGCCTTATTCTTGGTAAAACCCTCAAGGCGTACTTTTTTCTAAAAACAACAATGCTTTAGTGAAACGATATCACATTTTAAAGAATTTTTTTTACAAATCGGACCATTATCTCATCCAAAATAATCAAATAGTATTTTAATTTTCAAATATTCAGACATATTTTTATGATAGGTATAATTTTAGTTTTTTAATAGCGTTGTTATGATTAAAAAATATTAAAATATATTAAGAAGGCCTAAACGCCTTTTCACGCCTTTTTACGCCTAAGATCCACCTAGACTTCTAAGGCTTAAAGCTTGACCTTCACGCCTCGATTACGCCCCACATTTTTTAGAACCTTGGAAAAAAAATAGAAGTAATATATATTTACAAAGAAAATGAAAACAATAATTAAATAGAAAAAAAAGAGGGGCATGGTCCACTATAGACCCGTGATGAATGATGCACTCTCAAATGTAATGCAAACCCGATAAGAAGATTGGAAAAAATGCCCAGTGTGAGATCTTATTGTTGGAGGTTGGTTCTTAAACTACCAAATTGGGTCTTTTGGGTGTGAAGATATTCTTGAGAGCATTCAGAGACATGAAAACCCAACTGCTACAACTCAAAGACCCAACCCGGTTTAGCCCCCTCCAGGGGAGGACAGAGTGTATAACTTGGGGGTGCATGTGCACCTCTCAGCATTTTATATAAAAAAAATAACTAAACTACACAAACACAACACAACATAAAGCCAAAAAAACCTAGCTGCCTCTTTTTACAGCTCTCCCCTTATCCTCTCTAAACCTAAAAAAACCTAGCTGCCTGACCCACCCTCTAACAGATTTCCCCTTCTCCGGCCGGAAGCCCCTCGTCCTCTGTTCCGACCGGCTACCGCTGCTCACTTGTGATGAAGGTATTCTTGAAACTCATTGCTATGTTTTGTGGTTTCATTTATACTTGTTTCTTGTTGATTTATTTATAAGTATTTGTTTGTGTTTGTGCTTGTGGTTGTGGTTCGGTTTGTGTTTGTGATTGAAGATGAAGATGAAGGTTTCAATTTTTTTTAAGATGGGAATCAAATTTTTTTTGAAGATGATTTCAATTAGATGATTTTAATTAGATGTTTTTTGAAAATGGGTTTCAATTTTTTTTGAAGATGGGAACCAATTATTTTTTTGAAGATGATTTCAATTAGATTATTTTTGAAAATGGGTTTCAATTTTTTTTTTGAAGATGGGTTTCAAATTTTTTTGAAGATGGGAACCGATTATTTTTTTGAAGATGATTTCAATTAGATTTTTACATTTCTAAGAAATTATTCATTGCTAGTCTAATTTTCTAATAATATTTTTTTTATTGATTGCTAGTTTCTTGATAAATATTTCTCCAAAAGAGCCCGTGAAGAAGACTCTCCAATCGACAAAGTCACACCACTTTCAATTCCAACCGAAGTCATTTGGATGCTCTTTTTATTTTAATTAGTGTTTGTAATGACGAATTCATATTTTGGATGCTCTTTTTAGCAAGGAAGTATTATGGTTTAGTTTGTTCAATTTTATTACTAGTGATGTGTGAATATTTATTTTTATTTAGTTATATGAATGGCCCTAAAAAAAAATCGCGGGCTACCGCCCCCGAACCCCCGTATTTTAGGTTGAAGTGCCCCACCCATTTAAAAATTCTAGATCCACCACTGACTGGGGGGTGCATGTGGACCTCTCAGCATTTTATAAAAAAAAATTAAAATTACTAAACTACACAAACGCAGCACAACATAAAGCCAAAAAAAAACTAGTTGCCTCTCTTTACAGCTCTCCCCTTATCCTCTCCAAACCCCAAAAAAAATAGCTACCTCACCCACCCTCTAACAGATTTCCCCTGCTCCGGCCGGCAGCCCCTCCTCCTCTGTTCCGACCGACTACCGCTGTTCACTTGTGATGAAGGTATTCTTGAAACTCATTGCTAAGTTGTGTGATTTCATTTATACTTGTTGCTTGTTGATTTATTTGTAAGTATTTGTTTGTGGTTGTGGTTGTGGTTGCGGTTGTGGTTCTGTTGATGTTTGTGCTTGAAGATGAAGATGAAGGCTTCAATTTTTTTTTAAGATGGAAACCAATTATTTTTTTTAAGATGATTTCAATTAGATTTTTTTTGAAAATGGGTTTCAATTTTTTTTTTTGAAAATGGGTTTCAATTTTTTGTGAAGATGGGAACCAATTATTCTTTTGAAGATGATTTCAATTAGATTTTTTTTGAAAATGGGTTTCAATTTTTTTTTGAAGATGGGTTTCAATTTTTTTTGAAGATGGGAACCGATTATTTTTTTGAAGATTGTTTCAATTAGATTTTTACATTTCTAAGAAATTATTCATTGCTAGTCTAATTTTCTAATAATAATTTTTTTATTGATTGCTAGTTTCTTGATAAATATTTCTCCAAAAGAGCCCGTGAAGAAGACTCTCCAATCGACAAAGTCACACCACTTTCAATTCCATCCAAAGTCGTTTGGATGCTCTTTTTATTTTAATTAGTGTTTGTAACGACGAATTCATATTTTGGATGCTCTTTTTAGCAAGGAAGTATTATGGTTTAGTTTGTTCAATTTTATTACTAGTGATGTGTGAATATTTATTTTTATTTAGTTATATGAATAGCCCTCAAAAAAAAATTCGCGGGCTACCGCCCCCGAACCCCCGTATTTTAGGTTGAAGTGCCCCACCCATTTAAAATTTCTAGATCCGCCCCTGGCCCCCTCCAAATTTTGACCCACTTACCTAGCTGCCTACCTTCGGTCACTTACAACTCCTAACTTGCTCTCCCTGACTTCCCGAACCCGCTGCAAAACGATGCTACCCGAAACCAAAAACCCGAGCCCCAAGCTGAAGCCCGGACCTCCGACCTCTATTTCCAGCCACCCTTCTAACCCATTTTTGCACATCCTTACAAGATTCAAATAACTGGTTCCAAACCCGATCCTATAAACCAAGCCAAGACCCAATTTCCTTTTCGTCCAACCTCAAACCTTCATCTCATTAATCATCTTCAAAGACCCTGTACCTGATTATTAGTTGACAAAGACCCAAGCCATATAATAAAATAAATGAATTATTTTATTTGTCGAAGATCAAGATTTAGAGGTTTACATATTTATATATTCATAAGGAAATACAACAGTAGGAGTTCGAAGATGAATAGGTCACTACATTGACAATTTTAATGGGTAACTAGATAGAAACCAGGTGTAAACCTGCGCGGTGCGCTCTAGGAGATTCGTACACTTGTTTAAAAATAGAAATGCTTCTTTAAAAAAATGTTGACTTTACATATGAGAGGTAGAATACTATTAATTATAACAATTTTGTTATATACATATTCGATTTCAAGGTGAGTTATTATTAAAAAAATGTCAAAGGAAAATAAGGACTCGAATTTTGGATTGACTGTCAAGATATCACCCATGAGTGGGCGGTTTTTAAAATGTAAAAGCAAATAAATAAAGAGAAAAATGTTTTCAACTTGTGCATAACATTTAGTGAAGTAGAGTGATTCTTAAAAAATTCACAAAAGAATGATAATACGTACAATTTTTTTTTTTACATGGAGTAATAAACAAAATCAATTATGACCAATAAAAGATAAATCATTCGATTTGAGAATTCTTCATATTGAATAATTTCATATTTACGGGTAACCTTATTTTAAAAATCCGACTACTAACCCCTTGAAATATTGATCCACCAGAACTAGCACAATACCTTTAAAAAATGTGATTAAACCATTAACTTAAGGGAATAAATATTAAACTACCCTCCATTCGACAAGCTATTTTTATATTATCCATAAAACATCAATTTAAAAAAAAATCCTAAATTATAAATGATTAAAAAGAAAACGATTTGACTAAGCATTGTCTACCACCCATAATCTTTAACCAACATCTAAGCTTCATAAAAATCCACCGCTATGTAACATTTTATAGTATATCAATTAAAAAGACGATAGTAAACTAAAGAGGGGAGTTACCACCCACAAAATATGAAAATAAAAACGTTACACACCCTTAAGCGAAGCTTGTATGTGTATATACATATACAAACCCAAACATCCATATCACACCCACCCATACACAATAATCTATCCGTTCATAATTCTGCATACAACCAACATAAATTATTTAGAAAAAAATGCTAAACATACAAAAAAGTTTGAAAGAAAACATCAAAATTATAAACCTTATTATCATGCCGGATACCCAATGAAACGAAATCAAAACTTATAAACGCACGAACAATCAACATATTATACATTAACTCGCTGAACCGAATTCAGAACTAAAAACACCATAGAATTGCAAATCCTAAGATTTTAATTTTTCTTGGATCCACTCCTCTATCATTTTATAATTAGTTGGAGGTCCTTTTTTAAAAATTATCAATGTGATTTTACTAATTATAGAGACAATTTATCAACAATGCAGAGATATATTAGCTACTTTGGGACTTAAAACAAAAGATAAAATGGCATAGGATTGAGTAAATTCAAAAAAATAAGACTCAACTAAATATGCAACCAAAAATATGCAATTGAAACCAACCAAAAATATGCATCCCAACTAATCCATATACATTAAAACAGACCCGTAAGAGAAATGATCATGAAGATGAAGATAGTTTGTGTATTGGGGATGGCCTATCAAGTGTTTTGAAATATAAAAGAAAAACAATTTGACATGTTAATACCATCAGAACCAAGAGATTACAGGACATCTGTACTAAACATACCTGAATAAGACCATTTCTGGAGTATGCTTCCAAACTATTTTTGGTGTATACAAGCCAGATTTAAGACAATATAAACCCATAAAAAAAGAGTTGTAATTTGAACATAAAGAAAAAGAATAAAAATCAAATAGAGTGAGATTTACATAAAAAATTCACGCAACGATTAGAATTAAAAATTCAAACACCTAGGTTTTTTAACATAAACACCAAACTATTTGAATTAAAAAAATAACAAATAGAACTGTTAAAATAGTACTGATAAAACAAAGGTATCAGTATTTGGTGCACCTGATGTTTGCCCCGTGTTTGGAGTCACTAAAATCGTTGTTAGAGGAAAATAACATCTGCAATTTGTCGATGGATGATTTGGATCTTGATGTGTGGAGAATTAGGTTACCTGATGGGCTCTATCGGAGCTTGCTAGTGGGGATGATGAGCTTCTGGTGATGTGGACGGAAAGTTTCTGGTGAAGAAGTGCCAAAAATTGTTGGTAACGGTGAAGATGATGACCATCAAATATGAAGGATTTGGATAAAATAAATGAGGGGGAAAGGTTGGACCCTAATGGGTTCTGATTATGTATATAAAGAGAGAGAATGGGAAAGGTTGGAAGAAAGAGAGGTTTAAGGAAACAAAAGGGATAGAAGAAAACAACGATGCATTTGACGTGGCAATGTTACGTGAGAGAAAATAAAGAAAGATAATCTGTCCACATGAACACTCTAAGAAGAGAGGAGTCATTAACTCCCTTGTATAGCATTTTACACATGGACACTCTAAGAAGAGAGGAGTCATCCTTGTATAACATTTTATAGTATATAAAGATTAAGATTTTAGGCTCAAAGTTAACGGCAGGTGATGTTTGTATTTATAAGGATGTGAGAGAGGAAATGATAGGGCTAATGAGTCTTTAAGGACGAAAATGAATAGTTGGGAAATGGGAAAATTTGAAGAAAAAGGGAGGGGAAAGGATAGGTCGTGGAAAATAAGAGAGAGAAAAATGAATATATAAAAGTAAACGTTAAGGCTATATAGATTACTTGAAAGTATAGGCTTTACAATGACCTCGGTAATAAATGAGAATTTATACCTTTAATACTATTATTTTAGATGTTTAATATAAATATAGATTTGTATTTGTGACTTTTTTTAACCCGATAAATTCTATATGTCCCGCTTAGCGACCGCCTAGGGACCGCATTTGGCTTCTTCTTTTTTTCTTTTTTTTTCAACAATTGATATAAAAATTGCTTTTTTATTTTTTTTAAAAAACAATTTTTCTATTAATAAAAAAAACTTTTTTAATAAAAATTAAAACAGTTTTTTTCTAATTAAAAGTAAACAGTTTTTTTATTAAAATTAAAATTAAAAAATATTTTTTCGAAACTAAAAAAAACTATGTTTATTGACATGATATCGCGATAGATCAGGGGGTCCACGCTAGCAGCACAATTAAATTTTTTTTAATATATAAAAAATAATTATTTATATATTAATTGTTAAAAACAAAAGACTAAGACATTTAAAATTAAACAACTTTTTTTTCTGTTAAAATTAAAAAAGTTTTTTACTAATAAAAAAAAACTATAAAACAATTTTTCTAATTCAAAACAACATTTAAAATTTGTTTTGTTTAATTTGATGTCTTAGATTCACGATTAATTAGTGTCGCTGGCGTAGACTCACATTAAACTAAAGATGTGGGTTCGCGACAGTGACAATAATCAATCCCGATATCGTGTCAATAAAATATCTTAATTGATTAGTGCCGCTGGCGCGGAGCCACATTCAACAAACGATGTCGGTCCGCGTCAGCGACACTAATCAATCACGATATCATGTCAATAAAATATCGCGATTAATTAGTCTCGCTGACGCGGATCCACATTCCTGGACCCACATCAATAGTTCAATGTGGGTCCAAGCCAGCGGCACTGATCATAATTTCAATAAAAAAAATATTTATTATTGAAATTGTTTTGTGGGTGCCCGGATTTTCCATCACGGTCCAGACGAGTAGCCTAATAAAAACGGCCCATAATCTGGACCCCTCAGACCTCAACTAAATTCAGTTATGACTTAGCCCTCTCCTAAAATCTCGTAGGGTAATATTCCAGGAGAGAAATATGGACGTGGGGGAATCTAACACCCTGACTCCCCGAATCTAAACATCTATATAATAAACCCTAAGCCTGGGGAAAGAGGCACACACTGTATTCGCTGTAAACGCTCCCCGGAGTATATAGAAATAATACCTATTGCACCACCGTGGACGTAGGCATTCTTGCTGAACCACGGACATACTATTTTCTGTTATTGGAATTTTATGTTATTTATTTTCCTTAGTGATTGCACTTTTCTTATTTATTTGTGTTGAATATAATTGTCACCACAATTGGCGTCGTCTGTGGGAAACGTTAGTCTTCCTTGAGAAAGCCCTCACCAACAAAGAATCCAAAATGTCAGGCCACAGTAGTAATGCCCCTGAAGCAGGAGATATTCAAGAGGAGTCTTCTCCTCGCAGGATCAGATTCAAAGTTCGTCGTTCAAATCAGACGGCTCTCCTAGAGTGACAAGCCTCGGAAGAAAGTCAGGGACCAGCGAAGTCCACACAAATCTCCAGATTGATCGATGCCTATGAGGCAAGGCTCCAAGAGCAAGGAGAGTCTTCTCGCAAGCAAGAGGCTAAGAATGCTCGCCTCAGAAGAAGGTTGGAAAGGATGGAGAGAGAACTCCATCGTAGCACCAGGAGACGTCCATACCTCACTCCTAGCCCTCAGGCGAGCAAGTCTCATAGCCGAGGAAGGAGCCTAAGACGCGGATCCCAAAGAGTTGAGGGACACGAGTCGGATGACGATCTGCTCAAGAAACTACGACTAGCTTGCCATTATAGGAGCCCATCTCGCAACAATGAGAACATACGAAATTTGGTCCGAATGGAGATGGACCAACACCCAACACATCGCAGTGCGAGATCGACCAGGGAACTCACTAGACGAGCTCTCAAGAGACATATGAAATCCCCTTTCTCAATGGAGATAGAAGAAAAGGAAATACTTAAGCAATTGGCTATTCTTAGATTCAAGATCTATGACAGAAAAACTGACCCTATTGATCACGTTAGGTAGTACAAGCAAGCCATGACCCCTGGAACCACTGGGATGCACTGATGTGCCAGATCTTCCCCTCGAGTCTGCATGATGTGGCACAAAAGTGGTTCGAGAGGCTTACTTATAGGTCCATCGGAAGCTTTGAGTCCCTTACCGAACTCTTCACAGCTCGCTTCATCAGCAGCAGCTCCCATCCTAAGAGGATGGACACTTTGCTAACAATGAAGAAGACATCGCAGGAGAGCCTTCGGGACTACGCCAAGCGATATTAGGAATTGTTCAACGAGGTCGAGGATTGCTCGGAGCAAGTAGTAGGGGCCTCTTTCAAGATTGACCTACCAAACTCTTGCCTTCTGCACCAATCCCTGACGAAGAAGGAGGCCACAACCATTGATGACCTGATGACTCGCATCGAGAAGTATGCCAAGGTGGACGATGTGACACGCCTTAATACAGGGGAGAATGCTCAGACTAGGCTCGCTGCCAAGGGCAACGACAAGGTTGAGAGCCGTAAGAAAGGAGGTAAGAATGGGGGCAAGAATGTCTCCAAGAACGGAGGAAAGAATGATGCATCGAAAGCATTTCAGGCAGTAAACACTGTCTTCAAAGAACCAATCTATAAGATCCTGGTAAAAATCAAAGATGAGCCATTTATTAAATGGCCTAGAAAGATGGGAGGATATCCCTCGAAGAGAAACAACGTGCTGAGATGCGTTTTTCATAAAGAGGGAGGACATAAGATTGAGAACTCCAAAGCTCTTAAGTCTCACCTCGAAGAACTGGCCCAGTTTGGGCACCTAAATGATTTTGTGGAGAAGAAGGCAGAGAAAGTCGTTGTCCATGGATAAGCAAGACCTGACAATCTACTCGAGGACGATGTTGGCCATTAATTCACTATAATTCATGGGGCATCTAATATGAGGTAGATTCAAGAAAATTCAGCCCAGATGGAAGTAAAAAAGCTTACAGCAAGGATGCAAGCTTTTCAGATCGATCCAGTAAAGACACAATCAGGAAAGCATCGACGAGAAGATAACGTCGACTATAGCAAACATATCATGTTCACAGATGAACATCTGGTGGGAGTGAGAACCCCGCATCATGATGCCTTGATCATTACGCTCAGGATAGCATCTCATCCGAGGTAATGTATCTCGACCTATTCAGAAAATTAAAGTTAAGCTTCGTCGACCTAAAGGAAGCCACTGTCCGCCTAGTTGGCTTCGCTGGAAAAGTGACTATTCCATTAGGAAATATCGTGCTACCAGTAAGGGAAGGAAGGGTCTCCAAGATGATTGAGTTTCAGGTAGTCGACATTGACTCGCCATACTGAGCTATCCTCGGTAGAGGATGGCTACATGCAATGAAGTGAGTCCCCTCGACCTACCATCAGAAGCTCAAGTATGTGATCGAGCGAGGAGTAATGGAGATCCATGGCGATCAAGCGATGGTAAAAAGGTTCTTTATAACGGCCATCAGGCCAAGACCAGAGAAAAGGGCTGAAAAGCCCAAAGAGAAGGTTGAGGAACAAGAAGGTCTGATACCTTTGAAATAGCAATTAAAGTACGGAAGACCCGGAGAGGAAGAGACTAGGCTCCTCCCCTCTGAGCGGGTCGTCGAAAACCTGGAGGAAGTTACAACTAGTGGTAGCAAGAAAGACATAATTTTCTTGATTGGAGCTTCTCTCACAGATCAAGAAAAGAAGGAATTGACGATTCTGTTAAGAAGCAACGTAGATGTTTTCATGTGGGAACCATACGAGCTGCCTGTAATTAATCCCAGTGTGGTTTGTCATCGATTTCACATCGACCCCACTTTCAAACCAATCACGCAGAAGGCACGATGAGCTGCACCCGAGAAGGCCAAAGTCGTAGAAAAAGAAGTTAAAAAATTACTGGATGTAGAATCCATACAGGAAGTTCAATTCCCTAAATGGTTATCCAACACAGTAGTAGTTTCGAAGAGTAATGGAAAATGGAGAGTCTGCATTGACTTCACTAACCTTAACAAGGCATTCCCTAAGGACAGGTTCCCTCTCCCAAAAATTGACCAATTGGTGGACCCCATAGCAGCTCATGAAAGAATGAGTTTTCTGGATGCATATTCGGGGTACCATCATATCCCTCAGTATGCACCAGACCAGGACAAGACAACATTCATCACCACCGTCAGATTATACTGTTACAAAGTAATGCCCTTCGGGCTCAAAAATGCAGGGGCAACCTACCAGCGGCTGGTCACCAAGATGTTCAAAGACCAAATGAGAGACACCGTGGAAGTCTACATCGACGATATGCTCGTCAAGAGCAGTAAAAAATAAGACCACCTCTCAGACCTATCAAGAACTTTCAAAATCCTCCAGAAATATCGAATGAAGTTCAACGTGAGCAAGTGTTCCTTCGGTGTCTAGTCAGGAAAATTTCTCGAGTACTTGGTCAGTAAGAGAGGCATCGAGGCTAATTCAGACTAGATCAATGCAATCAACAAGGTACAACCCCCTCACACAATACGGGACGTACAGAAGCTCACCGGCATGCTTGCTTCCTTGAACTATTTCATCTCGAAGTCCTCCGAGAAGTGCAAATGATTCTTCCAGCTCTTGAAGGGAAACAAGACAGTAGAATGGAATCAAGATTGCTCGCAAGAATTAGACGAGCTTAAGGCTTACCTTAGCTCACCACCCCTGCTCATCATACCTCAATAAAGATATTCCTTGTAGTTATACCTCACCATTTCTAACCACGCCATCAGTTCTGCACTAGTGTACGAGAAAGAAGGAATCCAGCACCCCGTTTATTATGTGAGCAAGACCTTATTAGAGGCTGAGCAGCGGTACCTACCACTAGAGAGGCTCGCCTTTGCACTTATAGTAGCTTAGAGGAAGTTGAAGCACTACTTTGAAGCTCACACCATCATCATCCTTACATCGCATCCCCTTAAAGAAGTCATGCGGAAAGCGGATTTATCGGGAAGATTGACTAAATGGTCGGTCGAGCTTGGATGATTTGACATCCAATTTCAACCAAGGAGTGCAATAAAAGGGCAAGTCCTTGCTGATTTCATAGCCGAGTTCACAGGCGAGCAGCCTCTCGACCAACTTCAACCCACGAAGAAAAGAGAGAATCGCGAAATATAGGGAGTTTGGCGATTATTTTTTGATAGAGCGTCCAACTCAAAGGGGGCGGGAGTAGGCATTGTTCTCGTTACTCCCAAAGATACAATATTCGAATAGGGAATCAATATTGGATTTAAAGCCTCCAACAATGAGGCAGAGTATGAGGCTTTGATAGCCGGCCTTCAGAAGGCACACACGTTGGGAGCGAAGCAGTTACAGGTGTTCGGCGTTTCAGAATTGGTCTCCAATCAGATAAATGGAGACTACAATGCAAAAGATGAAAGAATGGTAGCCTACCTCGCCTTGGTAAAGAGGCTAATGGCCAGCTTCGAGGAAGTCATTGTCCAGCAGTTTCCCAGAGGTCATAACAGCCATGCTGATACCCTGGAAACCCTGAGTTCGACAATCAATTTTGACTTAAAAAGAACGATCTCCATCGACTACCTTGCCCATCCGAGCATCAACCTGAGCAATGAGCTGCCAAGTGTGGAGCATATGCTCCAGATTGAGACAGCACCCAATTAGATGGACCCTTTAAGGGACTATTTGAAAGATGGCACACTTCCAAATGATAAGAAAATCGGTCACCAGATAAGAGTCAAAGCTTCTCTCTTTCACTTATCTCCTAATGGTAAGTTGTATAAGAGATCGTTCTTCGGTCCTTACCTTCAATGTGTTCACCCGAAGGATGTCGAGCAAATTCTATTCGAACTCCATGAAGGAATCTGTGGAGGCTATATTAGAGGAAGGTAATTAGCTTTTCGAGCAATGAAGGAGGGCTACTGGTGGCCATATATGCAATGAGATTCAACAGTTTATGCTCGCAAATGGGAGAAATGCCAACTACATGCTCCTATGTTCCATCAACCTGCCAGCGACCTAAGATCACTTTCCAGCCCATGGCCATTCACCTAATGGGGAATGGACATCCTAGGACCTCTTTCTACTGCTTCCGGCAATCGCAAATATATGTTGGTCGCAACTGACTACTTCACCAAATGGATCAAGGCAAAACCGCTGGCGAACATCCGAGATGCAGATATGATGAGATTTATATGGAAAAATATAATTACCCGCTTTGGGATTCCCAAAACCATCATCACCGATAATAGAACACAGTTTGAGAGTGGCTATTTCCAGAGTTTTTGCAATGACCACAGAATCAGGCACCATTTCAGCTCGATGGCCTATCCTTAGAGCAACGGTCAAGTCAAAGCTTCCAACAAAACGGTGATCGATGGGTTAAAGAAATGATCAGAGCGAGCCAAAGGCATATAGGTGAACAAAATACTGCATATTCTGTGGGCTTACAATACTACCCCACGTCGGGCAACGGGGGAAACCCCATTCTCACTAACGTATGGAATAAAAGCGATCATCCCATTGGAAGCAGGCCTACCAACTATGAGGTCCACCCTTGTCGACCAGGGCTAAAATGATGCGGCATTGCTCGCTGAACTCGACCTAGCTGACAAACGTAGAGAACTTGCCTTAGTGAAACTAGCGAGCTATCAGCAATAGCTCGCAAACCACTATAATAAGAAGTTCAATCCAAGGGCATTCCGAGTTGGGGACTATATCCTAAGGAAAGTCCTTGGCAACGCAGTAAAACCATCAGACGACCAGTTGGGGACAAACTAGGAAGGACCGTTCAAGATAATAAGAGATGGTCTGCAAGGAGACTATCACTTAGAAACGCTGGAAGGCAGAGAAATACCCCGAGTATGGAATGCAGCCAATTTTAAGAAATACTATTTCTAGTTTTTTCTTTCGTCTTTTATCAGATTTATGAAACTGGCAGCTCAGTTACTTGTGATTAATAAAGTTGTTTGGAAGTTGCATTCTATGAAGTGTCAGTTAAATAATATATGAACTTTATAATTTGTACACCCTTTCTAAGTGACAGGCACACTACTCAGTACCCGATAGTAGAGAGTTCACCCTCCTCAGGTTTTTGTTATGAAGTACGAACAACCTCTTAGCATTACCCCTGGCAATATATGAAGCCCTACAGGAGATCCCTAAGCTGTCTGGCCAAGTCAAATTGGTCGCCAAATAATCCTTGGTTAACAAAACCCTGATCGGATAGATTATCCAACACCAGGTGTGTCCTCGCTAATTGCCACACTTAGGCCTAAGGGAGTGTGATGACATGACCTAAAAGGTAAAATGAGGTAGAATGGTATCTCGTAAGCATACTGGACTAGAGAGGACACTGGCTCAATAATGCAAACTTATGAATCTAGTCTGCCATGAGAGACCCATGATTATTAAGCGAAGAATAAATGACATAAAAAATATAGAACACATGTTTATTCGACGAGATTGACCAAACCATAGATATTATATTACTTCATCACAATTAAAACAAGAATATACAACCCGTGTTTAGTCAGTGAGATCACCCAAAACATTAATATTACATCACTTCATTACATATGTACACAGAGTTACAACTGGTAAAATCCTAATGAGGTTGAGGCCTCTGAGCAAGATAATAAGCCACTTATGCTCTTCGACCGTCATCCGGATGAGGAGCTAAATCATCCTCGACCTCATTCGCATCTGACTCCAACAGCTTCAGGGGGATGGAATCGATATGGATCCACTGATTATCCCTCCTAAAGGGATTAGGCCTCAATGATGAAGGGGAGATGTCATGACGGTACCACAGTACAAAGTTCCTTGGGACCTGCAGCTCCCTTAGAGCACTCAACCATCCCCTAATGAAAGATAGCTCTTCAAACTCTATCAGCCTCGTCGGAGCATCTGCCCAACCTTGATCGTAACCATCATCCCACACCCTCTAAGGACCTTTCTTGAACAGATGTCTCAGCCTTGTAACATCCCTTTAAATCTCAACAGCAATCACGTATTCTCGATAGGCATCTTCTCAAAGCTCATCCATTTCCCTAGATGAACCACCTATGTGTGGACCTGCTCGCGGAGCAACCGATGAGGTAGAGCCTCACAAGTCTGGAGGAGCACCTCTCGGATATATGCCAACTCGCGGAATAGTTGATGAAGAGGAACCTCATAATACACGAGGGGCGATGCTCGGTGCATGCTCCCTGAGTTGCGAAACCTCCCTCCTTAGAGCCTCATTCTCCTGTTGAAGAATTTCTCCGACATAGTTGATCTCAGAGGCATCCAGAAGCCTAACTCTCAGAGTATTGACTTCTTCATAGACTGAGGCACCGGCTTCCTCCATCTTTTGAAGTCTATCCTTCAGTTTGGCAATGAGCTCAGACTGGTCCTTAAACATCTAATTCCTCATCCTTAGGGACTTAGAGATCTTAACGAAGACTTGGCGAACTTGAGGACTCGCATTAGGACCAAGCGTCCTTCCTAGTTGAGAAGTGGAAGTTATATACTCATCTACATTAATCAACTACAAGCCATACAAGCAGTAAAAAAGAAGAAGAATCAATATACAGAAAGGAAAGAAATCTCACTTCATTGAAATAAAGGGCTACAATTACATCGATTTGTTCGAGAGAAGTACAAGTAAAGTAAAAATATAGAGAATCCCTAAGAGTAAATTAACTAGTAACCTCGGTTTGTTCAGAAGAAGCTGGCTGCTTCCCCTTATTAGCAGCCGTAAGAGCATCTCCCTCAAGAGGGACAACTTCTGTCGCCCGATCAGGAAGGGCATCAACAGGAACTGACTGAGAGGAGGAGTCAATACCTTCGACGGCTGAGGTAGGAGCTTCATCTATGATATGATTTATGCCTAGATCATGATCATCGAACAAGGGAGAATTAACATCAACCCCAGCAGCCAAGAGGGCTATGTTCCAGCCCTTCTTGAAGTTCAGACAACTGATGTAGCCAATCTGAACCTCAGCATCCTCATATGTGGTAGTCCACTCAGAATTATATGAATCTTCCTTAATGGTGGCTTCCTCAGACTCCTTCTCCTTCAGCTTTTCCACCAGCACTTTATTCCCCTCCACCACCGCTAGCTTTCTCGAGCAGAATAAATCATAGGCCTGTCGCAGTTCGTTCACTTCTTTGAACGGTTACTCCCTCACCCGATTGGCTTCAACAAGGGACAAATCAGAAGACGTTCGAGAAGCATCAGCAGTCTTCAAGCTGGCCTCGAGCTCGATACTCTTCCCTTTAAGAGCAATGTTCTTCTTCTCCAACTCATCATTCTTTTTCACCATCTCGTCGTGAGAGCGATAGATCACGAAAAATTCAGTCACGAACTGCAAGTAAAAAGAAGACATTAGAAGAAAGCAATAAATAGAGTTTTACTAGTGTTAAAGAGAAGAAATAGACTTACTAAGTCTAGCCTCTGACTCGCTTGCAAGGCTAACTGGTCAGTCCCAATTGCCCTTTGGCAATTAGCAGGCAGGACTGCTCTTTTGAGCAGCGCAGGACCCAACTGGGGAGAGATTGCAACCGAGCCCCCCTCTGGAAACGCAGACACGGGAACTAAACCTTGTCCAGCCTTCGTCCTTGCTTCCATTCTCCTCCTCTCCTCCTCTCTCTCCTTCTCCTTCTATACCCTCTTCCTTTCCTCAACCTTCTTTGTCTCTTCAGACTTCTTCCTCTCCTCTTCTCTCTTTCTTTCTCTCTCTCTCTCAACTGCTCTTATTCTTTTCTCTTCTTCTCCTGCTCATGAGCATAAGACTAAGAACCAATGGAAATATCCCCACTACTAGACCTTTACTTCTTCGACCACTGAGCAAGAAGCACTTCATCCTCATCATCATCATCACGGATCAGGTTCCTCCTGGGGGAGCCATTTCCTCGCTAGAACTGCTGGATGTACTTGAAGACTATTGAGCCTCAGAAACCTATTTTGAGCTGGATGAACTTTCACTACTAGAGCTCGCCTCACCCGAATCGCCTTCAGCACCTCCTCTGATATCACTTTCAGAACTGCTCTCTTCCTCATTCAGCTGAATGGGATCAACAACAGCTTTTTCAGAAATATCTAAGTCAGGAATGTTGTCCATAGGCCTCGCAATGAAACTGGACCCGATGTTCTTGTACTCCAGCAGGAAAGCAGCGGATCGGGGATGTTCACCGTCAACTAGAGATTTCCTAATATTCCGAGCTTTAATCAGCTCGGCAGCTCGAACCTCGCTAAGGGCAGGTTCCAAGTTCGTTGTCCTCGCTGAAAAGAAAATAGGAAAGTATCAGAAAAATGACACATTAACAAGGAGATCGAAAGAGCAGAGTGAAGACTACCTATGTACTCTTCCCCATAAAAGGGAACAACGAATCTATCAGACCTCGCCCCCTTAGTCTGGGGGGAGAATTGCCAATTCCTAGCAAGAAATCCATCTTGCTAGTAGTCCTTGTGGAGATCAGGTAAATTTACTAGCAATACCCTACCAGGACTCCTGACCTTAAGGTAAAGAAGACCAGAGCTCGTTCGAGAGAATAAATAACAAAAACAAACTTCAGCGAGCCCTAATTTAGTGCCAAAAAGTTGATTTATTCTATGGACACCATTGACTATCTTTCAGACGTTGGGCGAGCACTGTGTAGGGACAATGTTGAAATAACCAAAGAAATGCAGGAATAAATTGTTTGGAGGAAAAGTAGGATCCCCTTGTCAAAGCAACAGGACATGAATCCAATGAGCGCCCTCTATCTCTCTGACATTCTTAAGGGCAGAGACGCACTCAATCTCTATCCATTCCGGGATATTATAAAACTTCCTAAACTCAGACACTGATCTATTACCTATCTTTGTCATTTGTAAACCTTAAATTGCAAATTCAAAGAAAACTCAATAGAGAAAGCACAGAGAGAGAGAGAACAAAGGGTACTTAAGAGATGAAACTTTGACTTGGATGATGCGAGATCACAAGCCCATATGACGAGGGAGATTGAAAGCGAAGAAAATGAAGCCCTGGAGAAGAGGCCACAAGGGCGAAGACTCGCAGAAAATGAGGAAATGCTAAGAAGCTTAAAGCGACAATATAGAAATTCCACTCAAAATGACTCCTTAAATGTTCTCAATCATGATGCCCAGAATACGAAGCGGGTTGCCGCCAAAATCAAAGTAAAGAACTCTAACATTGGAAAGAGTTACAAAAATTAGAAAAGAGCCATTATAACAAATCATTTAAATTTATTGAGCCCATATTGTGGCCCAATAACTTTAGGGGCAATTGTGGGTACTCGGATTTTCCATCACGGGCCCATACGAGTAGCCTAATAAAAACGACCAAAAATCTAGACCCATCGAACCTCAACTATATTCAGTTATGACTTAGTTGAGAGAGTAGCTACAGCGGAAATATTGCGACTTCTCAAATAAAAACCAATTTTAATTGATCCCAAATTTTAGTTAAACCCTAAGACATGCATCTAGATGATTTATCAAATAAAATACAGCATGCAGGATAAAAATAAACAAATTATATATAAAACCCTTTTAACACAAACAAACCCTAAACATGCAGCAGTATGTGATTGAATAAATAGATAATCTACGCAAGAACATTCAAACACATGCAATTAAGGAAAAATCCCCCACAGGGGCAAAACCATTTATTTTCACTATAATTTGTAAGAAAACGGCTTACAATCGGATTACAATGAAAATACAAGTTGACTAAGAATTACCCTCGGGTATCGGATTCTGTAGTCGCGGCTGGAATTATCCCTTTCCAGTAGGGCTGCAATGAAGAAGAAGAACGGTCTCCTCCACAAGGGTTGAACAAACCAAAGTTGTGTTCTTGGGTTGCAAAAGGATTCACAAAGGTTTGGCAATGATGTGTGAATCAAAACATGAGTCTTGGGACTCAAGAATATGAAGACTAGGTGTATTTGGACTCTCAAATTCGTCTCCTAAAGTCTTGCAAAACAACTCCCCCGAAGTTGGTATTTATAGGAAAAAATATGAAGAGTCCCATGTTTTTAAAACTCTAAAATTCTATCCAGCGTACAAAAAAAACAGCATTCTTTAAGGAATTTTCTCTATCTTCAAAAGGCCATAACTCCTTCACCGTAGCTCGGATTGAGGTGCCGTTTTTTCCAGTATCTTCGTTGCGGCAAGCTCTTCAACTTTCTAGTTGACCAGACCTCCGAACTATGGATGTGAAATTACAAAAATGCCCTTGAACTCTCCTATTGTGCCTTTTTTCACTGTTTTGACTTCCCTTGCGTACCACTTGCATTAAGTCCCTAAAATCTTGGAACGTGAAGTCATTGAGGCAGATGTGGGACATATTAATGGATATGTTGAATGCTTGATTCCCATAATTCGATAGAGGCCGTCATGTGAGATCGTGAGGTGACGTGCCAAATGTAGCGGCGTACGACATACACAAATGTAACATGTTGGACATGAGAAAAAATGTCCTTACAAATCTCCCCCTATGTCTATGCCGGTACATACATAAAAAATCCGAATTATCAAATATGAAATTGCCTATACAAATCTACTCTCCCATGAACCCAAAACTGGAAAAGGTACAAATGAATAGTCTTCATCGTTTGATCTTCAAATCTTCAGGAATCTCAAATCTTTTCTCATCAGGGTGTGCAATTCAGAGATCATCAATGTAGTACCTACACACATGAGATAAAGAAAAATACCAATTGACGTATCGAGTAATGAGATAAACATAGATACCAATATATGATAAGCATACGTCAAATCTCAAAACTCCCCCAAAATTCAAACTCCCCCATAAAATGATAATTCTTTCTCCCCCTTTTTATGATGTCCCCAAATAGACAAATAAGAAGAATGAATCAGACAAGCAAGCAAAATCGGGGCGTCACGGTATACAAATCAAGGCATCAATCAAATGACAAACGTGCTCTTGCAAGGAGATGCTAAAAAAAAATCTTCGCAAACTATTTTTGATTTTTTTTCAATTTTTTATACAAAAAAGAGATACCATTTTGAAAAAAAAATATAAAACATGATACCAAAATCACACCATGGATTTAGACTCAAACAACCAAGTCATGGGAACGGAATGTATGGGTGTGAACACATTCGATAGGTAAATCAACTCAATCAATCATATGTGCACGATGCATATGTGTACCCCTAACGAATGAGCATCTAAAGTATCCTTAGGTGTAAAAAATTTGTTGAATTTAGATGACATCGTCTTATGCAAATCAACAAATCAAAGTCAAAGTGATTTCCACACCAATAACGTCCAAAACTATGTAGCGCATTTTCAAGCATTTCAAGGACGTGCAAACCCGTTTTAAATTCTCCAACCAAACTCCCTCATATATATATTCTTTTAGAGGTAATCTAAATTCTCAAACTTTGGAGAATTGGTGCAAAAACCTAAATGGCCCATAATTGGCATGATTTTTTTTTTATTGCCTTTAAATTTTTTTCGGGCTCTTTTAACCTCTTTGGACCTCGGATAATAAAATTCCTCAATTTTTTAGGTCCTTTTTAACGGTGGATTTTGCGCAAAGGATAGATGATTACCTTTCGCAGCCCCTCCCCGTTATCAAACAAATCACACAAACTCACAAAACGGTTTTTATATGCACAATTTCCTTATAAAAATTATCGCGCTTGGTTCGTTTTAAAGATAGGATTGGAGTGAAAACACCCAACCAACATGTGATAAGACAAGAACAATAATCAAACAAATCCGTGCATGTGTGCAATAAAGGAAACATGAGTCAAACATGTAGGAAGTAACAATTAATTACATCTTAATGACTCCAAACATTATAAAGCACATGGATGAATTGACATATTGTCTCAAAACACTATCAAATAGTCACATGAAAATAATGGAATGATGTTGTGACTCGGTCATCCTAAGTGTTCATCCATAAAAGGTGCAAACAAAATACAAAAATCTTTTTGGATTTTCTCAAAATTTTAACAAACTAAATTTTTTTTTTTTTGTATTTTTCAAAAATTTTCAAAAAAATATATACAAAAGGTACAAGTCATCACACTAGTAAAAATACATCATGAAACCACAACTACTGTATGACAAACATGCAATCACAATCAACCAAAAGATTTCACATGGGGTGAATTACGTGCAAGCAAACGGGAATCGTGGACAAATAAACCATAAGCCTCTAAATCCGATTTCTAACCCAAATTGATGTGTAACGAAGTGTGGGGGTTTTGGGAATCGAATTTATTTTTTCATTAACCTTCTTAGGTCCATTAATAAGCTTATAACAAAAGTGCCTAAGATGACCTTGCCTACATCAATGTGTGCAAGAGTAAATCGGGCGATTTGTGTTCCCTAAAGGTGGCCCTCTCCTCAAATTTATCGGTTGCTCTCTCCGAATTTGCCTAGGTGGGTCTCTCCTAATGATCCTAGGAGGTTCTCTCACACGTGTGGGAATGGGTGCAACATATTTTTCAAGACCAATCCCACCCCTATCCGTTTTGATCTCGACTGTGACTAAAATCTTATCAAGTTTTTTCAGACCTAGACTCCAAATCAAATTTCACTTTACTTGAATCTTTCAATTTCACCTCAAGTTCACCTATCCTAGATTCAAGTACTAGTTTAGAATCCTCAAACTCTAAAAGCTCCTTTTTCATAGTCTCCATCAACCCTCTAAGACTATCTCTCTCACCCTCGACGTACTCAAGCTTCTCTTTCAAAATTTTCTCATGTGCCCTAAGTTCTTTAATTAAAAAATTATTATTTTTTATGGCACACTCTTTCAATTGAGCTTTCAATTTCAAATTTTCTTTCTTTGTTTTCAAAGTTTCAGCATAAAGTTCATTGAAAGCAGTTTGCAAGTCATGCTCATCTACACTTTCCTCCTCACTTTCATCCACACTCCCATCACTTTCACTATCATCACTAATCACACGGATGGGAAACTCTCGCCTAGAAGCATAAAAAACTTCTTCTTTCGAATCACAATCACTAAGGGTAGAAACATGAGAAATCGATTTATTCAATTTCTTCTTTAAATTTGTGGTACACTCACGTAACGTGTGACCAACACCCTCACAACAAGGACACCTCTCAGATTCGTTTTCAACAGAAGATTTAAAACAAGAGTTTGTGTGAATTTTCCAAAATTTTTCAAAAATTTGACATCGAAGATCATCAAAACCATCAAAATCCATTTTTGTGCAAAATCAGAATCAAAACACAATAACTTAGTGCAACAGGCTCTGATACCAATTTGAGAGAGTAGCTACAGCGGAAATATTGCGACTTCTCAAATAAAAACCAATTTTAATTGATCCCAAATTTTAGTTAAACCCTAAGACATGCATCTAGATGATTTATCAAATAAAATATAGCATGCAGGATAAAAATAAACAAATTATATATAAAACCCTTTTAACACAAACAAACCCTAAACATGCAGCAGTATGTGATTGAATAAATAGATAATCTACGCAAGAACATTCAAACACATGCAATTAAGGAAAAATCCCCCACAGGGGCAAAACCATTTATTTTCACTATAATTTGTAAGAAAACGGCTTACAATCGGATTACAATGAAAATACAAGTTGACTAAGAATTACCCTCGGGTATCGGATTTTGTAGTCGCGGCTGGAATTATCCTTTCCAGTAGGGCTGCAATGAAGAAGAAGAACGGTCTCCTCCACAAGGGTTGAACAAACCAAAGTTGTGTTCTTGGGTTGCAAAAGGATTCACAAAGGTTTGGCAATGATGTGTGAATCAAAACATGAGTCTTGGGACTCAAGAATATGAAGACTAGGTGTATTTGGACTCTCAAATTCGTCTCCTAAAGTCTTGCAAAACAACTCCCCCGAAGTTGGTATTTATAGGAAAAAATATGAAGAGTCCCATGTTTTTAAAACTCTAAAATTCTATCCAGCGTACAAAAAAAACAACATTCTTTAAGGAATTTTCTCTATCTTCAAAAGGCCATAACTCCTTCACCGTAGCTCGGATTGAGGTGCCGTTTTTTCCAGTATCTTCGTTGCGGCAAGATCTTCAACTTTCTAGTTGACCAGACCTCCGAACTATGGATGTGAAATTACGAAAATGCCCTTGAACTCTCCTATTGTGCCTTTTTTTCACTGTTTTGACTTCCCTTGCGTACCACTTGCATTAAGTCCCTAAAATCTTGGAACGTGAAGTCATTGAGGCAGATGTGGGACATATTAATGGAGATGTTGAATGCTTGATTCCCGGAATTCGATAGAGGCCGTCATGTGAGATCGTGAGGTGACGTGCCAAATGTAGCGGCGTACGACATACACAAATGTAACATGTTGGACATGAGAAAAAATGTCCTTACATTAGTCCTCTCCTAAAATCTCGTAGGGAGATATTCCAGGGGATAAAGATGGACGTGGGGATTGCAACACCCCCACTCCCCGAAGATAAACATGTATATAATAAACCCTAAGCCTTGGGCAAGAGGCACGCACTGTATTCTTTGTAAACGCTCACCGGAGTATATAGAAATAATATTGACTGCACCAGCATGGATGTAGAAATTCGTGCTGAACCACGTACATACTGTGTTGTGTGATTGGCATTTTATGTTCTTTATTTTCCATGGTGATTACGCTTATCTTATTTATTTGTGTTGAATATAATTGTCACCACATGTTTAATTTAATGTCTTAGGTTTTTTTATTGGTACCATTTCAAAAAACATAATTTTTTTTATTTATGAAAAATATATATTTTTAATTTTAATTTTAATAAAAAAAATAAAACTGTTTAATTTGATGTCTTAGATTCGCAATTGATTAGTGACGTTGGCGCGGACTCACATTCAACAAATGATGTGGGTCCGAAAATGTGGGTACGCACCAGCGGTACTAATCAATCGCAATATCATGTCAATAAACATAGTTTTCTTTAAGTTACAAAAAAATATTTTTTAAATTTAATTTTAATAAAAAAAACTGTTTACTTTTAATTATAAAACTACTTTGATTTTAATAAAAAAAAATTATCAATAGAAAAACTGTTTGATTTTAATTTAAAAAACTGTTTTTTAATATAAAAAAAATTATAAATAAAAACAATTTTCAAATCAATTGTTAAAAAAAAAAGAAGCCAAATGCGTTCACTAGGGGTACAAATAGGCGGGACATATAGAATTTATATTGAATTTATATTTTGACCCTTAACGTTACATGTAAATCAAGAATAGGCTATTTCCTTTATTAATGGATCTCTTCTCCCTTGACAATTTTATCCATTGCACCTTTTTTTTTGGTCGTTGTAACAAGTCGTCGAATACTCTCTAATCAAGTCTTTACATGCCTAGAACTCACGTCCACATATGGGTTTTAAGATTTTTTATTTTAGTTTATTTTTTATATTTTTCTTTCTTATATGGCCGTTTTTTTTAAAGCTGCGTTATGTTGTTATTTAGTCCTATTTATAATGATTTATTTGTCACCACTCTCATATTTTTTTTTTGTTATTGGTCCTATATGGAACAAGTGTCATTATCTACAAAAAGAATGATGAATAGTTACAGAGAAGTTATAGGCGGTTTTGAGTGATTATGTCACTTTTTACAACTTTAAAAATACACGAGGGTGAAACTTAAAACATCTTTATAGATGGGATTAAAGCCAAAAAACCTTTTTTTTCGGTTTAATTTCATTTCAAAATTCTGTTAGGCCCGTGTATTTTTTATATTGTGGTAAGTTCTACATTCACGCAAAATGGCTTGTAGCTAACATGCTTTATAACCGCTTCTAATCATCAGTATTCATTTTCCCATAGTCATTATCACAAGAGCGACAATAAAAAACGAATACTTTGGTATAATTACAAATAAAATTTTAAAAATTGAACTAGATACTTGAGACCCTTTCTGGGAAAAACATTCATTCTCTCTCTCTCTCTCACAAACATATTAAACTCTCTATAACTTATTACATAAGTTCATACATTGGTGCTGTGATTTTTAGGTAACTTGACACACCAGCTTGGTCTGTGTGCATCAAGATCTCAGGACTTGATTTCTATCAATATCTGCACAGAGGGAGGGATTTACGACATTAGGACAATGTTCAACGCCTCTCATTCAGCAGGCCAGATTTTCCAACTTGCTATATATTATGTTATTTATAATTCCGTGTTTATATTAGGTTAGAGAACTTGAACTCTATTCTGTCACTCAAACTCTACCTTACTTTTCGACCTAATTTTGAAAATGGATCCATTTATATTTTGTTTCAAATATATCCATCTCCCCAGTCAAGGGATGTTCTATTATATTTTAACACTGTAAGTAGATCACAATTAACAAGTAAATGTATTTTACGTGGTTGAATGTCATTATATTTACATTTACGTACTTTTAGAAAGTAATATTTAGAAAGTAAATGTATTATCCATATAGTTTTACTACAATTAATATTTAGAAAGTAAGTTGAATTTAGTTTAAACAATATATATAAGACAATATTAGTCTAATAAGCCTATGCCATTCTTAAAATGATTGAATTGAAAACTATAGTTGAAATGAAATGAAAGTAATGATATATGATCTGTAATGACCATTGCAAGAGTAATATGTTAAGCCACATGGTGATGTGTGTGGCTATTAGATTGGTACAAATCTATTATCTTTTTATATTAACTAAACCTGCCTTGGCCTTTTCTATTTCTGAAAAATGAAGTTTGCTACTCATATATTATCCAGTTGTCTTGTTTTATCCTATTGGTTCCCTTAAAAGCTTTAATATCGTGTACACTAAAAGTATGCACAATTGCATTACATCCTTTAAAAGAACTTACTATTATTTTTGTTAAAAACTTACATTAGTTACTTAATTTTTTTTAAATAATAAAATTATTGATGGATTTTCAGTTATAAATCAGTACTTTAAGAAGAAAAAATAGTACTACTTTGGACAGGCTAAAAGTGTGGTTAAATTTATTATAACATTCTTTGTTTGAAAAAGGGTATTCTTTTGTGTACTTTTTTAGATCATTAATTTATAAGAGAATTACTAATGATTTAGGGAAAAAACTATCAATAAATCGGTACTATTTAAAAAAAATGGTTCTTGTTTGTAAAATTAATTAACAAATAAAGTTGTATTAATTCTTTAAAATGTCAATTTTGTAAAAATAATTAGAAAAATCTTTACAAAATCAAAATGGTACAAATCTAAATTTTGTTTAATAGTTCATTTTCCCTACAAAATCAAAGTATTTACAGCTCACTTATGTTTTTAAGTTTTTTTTGTACCAAAAAATGTTTTAAAGGAATTTATGTACAAATAATCTTCAAATAATATTTAAAATAATTTTTAGTCATTCTAAAAATTCCAAAAAATAATATTTTGTACAAAGTTCCTAAAACTTACGTACCAATAATGTTCCAATAATATTTAAAATAATTTTTAATAATTCTAAAATTCCAAAAAATAATATTTTGTACAAAATTACTAAAACTTATATTCAATAACTCTAAAATTCCTAAAGTAAATGTCTTGTTCAAAAGTCATAAAAAATATATACAAATAATGTTTAGAATGATAAAAAATAATGTTATTTTGTAGAATTGTTGTAATAATGTTTAGTACGCATATTAACAAATTTATGAAACAAATGCTTGTTATTTTGTGGAATGGCTCCTAAACAAATGCAAATTTATGAAACAAATGCTTGTTTTTTTTATCAAGTTCTATATGTCATTAGATAGTTTTTCAATGTTAATATTAGTTTATTATGAAATATTCAATCGGACGAGTTCGTGGCACTTCAATATAACCAATTGTATTATGCAATGCATATTAAATTATGGTTTTGAAAGTATCTTATTGGTCGACATTGTTAATCTTATTTTTTTAGAATTTTCTATATATTTTTCAGAATTTTTTACGCTCTCTAAATAGCGTATCTTTACGTATCGTCCGATACCGCGACGGATACTCAGTTGGTGTTCGATATCGAGACTTTGAACCATGCTCCCAGTCAAACAATGCTCTATTATTTTTTAACATTGTAAGTACATCACAATTAACGAGTAATATGTTAAGCTACATGATGTTAAATATTTAATTATTTGGTTGTTTTTTTGAAATTATTTTAAAATAAAAAACTACCACTAATTTAATAAAGAGAGTGTTACGCATACATCCTTTACTGTGTTATATTCAATCACTACTTAATCCGTGGAAGTTTAATCCATGGATGTTTAATAAATTTTTTAACTTCGCATTGATATTATTTTCATCTTGTATACAATAAAGAAAACCATCTTTTTATTACAAGAACTCCAAATTAGATGGGATACATCCCAAAACCATATTTTGTTAGTATCTAACTAGCGCAAAAAAATCCTCTGAATTATTCATGTCAAATCTTTATGTAAGAAAAATGATGCATTTCAATGCAATATCTGCATGTGAGTGGGCTCTGGATTTTTCCAGTTAATTTGGCGTTGAATTTTTTATGTCTTCAAAGACATCAAACTTTGATATCTTAAGAGACAGTGGCGGAGATACATAGGGCTGAGTGGGTTTGGGGGGCATTCTGTGAATTTTTTTAAAGTTTCATTCCAATCTATAAGAACCTAAATGTTTAGGTGTAAAAAATGTAACTACTCGAACTTAAATGCCCAAATAAACAACATAATACAATCTCTGTGTCCGTGCTACTTACTTATTCCAACAAAAATCTATCTGTAATGATTTTCCTTTCCATTCAAGAGTAGAAACTATCATAGGTAATTATTTTTTCTTAATTCCAACTCTCTCCATAGGTAATGATTTCCCTTTCCATTCAAGATGTTGAATGAAAAGATTCAACATCTCAACGACATTTTCTTTTTCTTCTTTTAGTAAATATCTCTTCAATATAATGAGTTGTTGTTGGAACAATTTATATATTGTGATTAAAAAATTACATCAAAGAGTTTTATAGAGAAATTCAAAAATATAATCAGAATTTAATTTCAGTCTACTACTCAAAATTAAATTGTTACCTCATACGATTATCGCAAATATGAACCGCATGCGTTGAATCCAAATAAATTTTGCACAATAAAAATACACAATATTACCTCAATTGTTACTAAATTCCATCGTAGACGATTCTTGGGTTGAGTCGCGGACTAGGTCGCTCTCTTTAAGACGTTTCGCGACTCTCCCCTCTTTGTGCAAGCAGTCAACAGTCACGTCGTCCCCAGGATAAAACAAGACCACAATCATATCTCTGTCTCATATAATCATGCACTGTAGTTATATGGCATACTAACAACCATTCCAAATAAATTTCTCAATATTCGAAAATATTTTGAAAAACAACACTCGTTTTGCAAACAAAATTTTTACAGGGAGAGATTTTTTTTTCTTGTCAAACCAAGCTCTCAAAAAACATGCTTGTGAAACCAAGCTCTAAAAAATGTACTTGTCAAAACAAGCTCTCAAAAGATCTGCTACTCACATGCCGGAAGTGGGTCTTATAAATGTGGGTTAAAGTGGGTAGACTAGTGGGAGAAAAAGGGTGCTTAGTGAGTAATTAATGGACATAGTGGTTGAGGAAATCATGGAGAATATTGGATTAGTTATTGACTTTGTCCCCCACTTATTAAAATACAAACTAACAATAATCCCCCACTTGGATATTAAAAACATACTCTTCGGTAGTAATTCTCCACTTGAACATTTTTGATAAATTATTGAGCAATAATGAATAGAATTGTACATAAGCAAGGGTGTCTTTCGACTTGAACCTTTACATAGTCAAGATGATTCAGATTATAATATAGTAACTCGTAGTTTTGAACTCTATCTCTGATTACATCCCACACACAACCCTAGTTGGGATTAGTCCTCAAGCCAGCACGTTACGACCATGTTCTTCTATCCCAGTATGTGAAAGCTCTAGGGAATTAGCCCAAAATTACCATAGGAAGCGGCCACACTTTCATATCCAGATAGGTGAGTCTATCAAGGATACTCCTATAGCTAGGCGCCCCACTCAAAATAGAGTTATAGATCATCATTAAGAGTTATAATTAACTCAACCTTAATTCGCTTCAGGATATCATGCTTCATAGGGATGGACTCGGAGTAAAACCCTGTAAATAATAATTAGCATGATACAACCCATATCACTGTGACTTGTTATTAGCCTTTGAACCTATTTCTTGGGAACTCTAGTCTATAGGTTGGGTTACCACCACAAATGATTCAATATCAATGGGCTTTAGTCCGATCCCTTTCTAGGTGTTGAATAGCTTCTCCTACACCAGTCCTTTCGTTAAAGGATAAGTCACGTTTTATTCTCATCAGTCCATATACAATCCACACACACAACTCATTAGTTTTAAATTCTAAAACTATGTTGTGATTACGACATATTTGTCGTTCTTGCCGTTACAATAACGGTTCTAAAATTTTACAATAGCCATGGTTCTATTGTTGTGGATAAAATGACTTGTATCACTCTTTACCATAAATGGTATCTTATAATAGGTCTTTTAAACTTTCATTTTTCACTAGCCATATCTAATGGTATCACCATATACTCCGTCATTAATTGTGTCAACAATTAATATTTCTTGGAGTTCTAAAAAATTACATCATAATATGTGTTAGACACATATCCATTATTGATTCAGAATCAATTCCAGGTTCATGATTTTTTTCAAATCACGTAACCCTTCGAAATAGCATAAGAATACATTTTTTTCAATTACAAACCTTCATAGAACACCCACAAAAAATAATTCCAAGTCAACCGTATTTAGTAGCTCAGTTGAGACTACTTAAGATGTTCGCATATTCATCTTTTCTTATCACTACATATATTGTTCTTATACTTGGATCATGTGGAGTGGAAGATGGTTCATAATAACCATATATCTAATAAACAGATATTATTGTATTTCAATGTACTCGATTAATTAATTGATCCATATGGCCTTGTAATATGAACAAGTAATATTCGTTTCATTGAAACTCTTTATGCCAACACTTTGACTTAACTTGAATTTGGTTTTCTAGGCAACAAAATATTATAACCAAATATTAGCTGATCATTCTTGCATAATAAATTAGATTTCATTCATATTTCAACCTGCTTAGTGATAAACATGATTCATATGTGACAACCCGCATTCCGAGATAAGGGGTGGAAAGCCCGATACTCAAACATAACAGGAATCATGGATGGATATCATTCTCAGCATCGCCAAAATAAACTGAGTATACGGGAAAACCACCCAATAAATTAGAAAACGGGTTGCCAAAAAGTGTAAAATTTTAAAATGCAGTTAAGAAATTTAAATTTAAACCACCCATTCTGATAAGCAAGTGGAATTCCACAAGATTATATATAATACAACTAAGACGAATGTATACAAAAGGACCGAATAAGCTATCGATCCACAGCAACATACAACGAAGTACAACAATTTAATATCTTATGTAATACATTCATTAATAAAATACAAATGTTTGGGCCACACGCCCGAGGGAAAAGACCCGATCATATCTAGAATAACAAGAAGAAAACGTCTAATTCAAGGTCCTGTAATAACCCGTAAAATCTTACAGCTCGTCGAAAGCAAAGGAATGGGAGTATCAAAACGGGAGTCCTTGCGGTGGAGCACCTGAGCAGATACAATCATATATGCAATTAGGAAAGTAAACCGGTCAGGGCCGGGTTCTATATCATCAATAGAAGAAATAAAAAGCATGATAGAAATGAACAGTTATGCATGAATGATAAGGATGATAAAATGGCATGATCTCTAGCATTGTTAAGCCTAAATTACAAATTAAGACAATTTAATTAAACGATGAAATAAAATGTCATTTACATAAAAGAAAGAAAAGTAAATAACTTAAATTTAAAACCTTTCCTCATTTATCCAATTTCCATTATCTTCTATATTCCTTACTAGGAATAAAACCATTTATTAACTCCCATAGTTAATTATCTTACCATTTCATCTTTCAATTACTTAATAGGAATATCATTAATATCAAGTGCTCTTTATGGCACATATCTCATTTCTCGTGCTCTTTATGGCATATATCCATCAAGTCCCACTTGATGCAGAAAAGTTATATTCTCATACATATAACGATTCTAAGATCGCCCCTCCGAGTTTCCCCACTGGGCGCGCCCCTAAATGACCATTGTCTTCCAGGGCCTATCTATACAAGACAACCTGGGCACCTACGATGCGTCGGGAAGCGGCCATATGCCTGCGGGAAAGTCAAGACCACACCCGGAATCCCCTAATCAATGCAGGAAAACATATAAAAACCCCGCATATAGCCTAGGACTATATCCTCCCTGCATTCATTATCCAGGGGCCATCACCAAGCGCGCGAACTTCCCTTATGATGTCATTTAGAGAGGTGTGTTTAAGTAAATTAACATTTACCATATTTTATCTCATTTACATTTCAATTTACCATTACCAAATTCCATTTCCAATATCCATGTGTTTGGTTCTTTTTATTCGAACCTATCATAATTAAACAACCGGGTTCATTTTATTTAAACCAATCATCATTAACATAGCTTGGGTTCATTTTAGTGGAACCTATCATCTTTAAACCATTTCGGTTCATTTTATGTGAACCTAATCCCCGCCGAATATTATCATTAATATTCCTCAATTTCAAATCCCAACTAAATCTCCAAATGATCATTATGATCCTACAAATCCCCAAAGTCCATATAACTTTGATAAGCCCATAAGTCTCCAAGTTAGGGCATTTAACTTCCTAACTTCTAAAAATTTTAATAAAAGAAGTAATGCCTTAACATTACTTTCAACCTCCCCGGAATAAATCCAAGATGAACCCATTTCTAGTCTAGGGTAGCGACCAAACTCAACTAATACTCTAGTACTCTAAGTTTACTTCTTTCAAGAGGAAAAAGATCAAAATTTGAAAAGAAAACAAAAGAAAAATGCAGGGTCTCCGAATCGATTCGGCCTAGCCGAATCGAATCGGCCAAAAAAATGGGGATTCTGCATAAATACCGAATCGATTCGGACTATCCGAATCGACTCGGATCACCCAGACCTGGAAACTGTCCCAGGACGAATCGATTCGGACAGGCCGAATCGATTCGGTTCTGCAAATTGCCAAGTTTTGGCTATGGAGTTCTAAACTCCAAATTTCTTCCCAACTCAAAACCAACCCAAACCAAGATCATCTATCACCACCAATACATAATAAAGGCCTCTAACTAACATTATTTACAATAATTATCATCCAAATCCATCTCTAAGGGTTAATACCCAATTAATCTAACAAAACCCTAAAATGATTAAACATAACAAATTCATAACTATCCATGCTAATTAATCCACTTATATCATATATTAGCAAGTAGGTAACTTGCCTTGATCGTGTAAATTCAGAATTGATTAGGTGTAGGCAATGATCCAAGCTTGAATCTCTCTTTTCCTCCAAAGTTCTCTTCCTCTCTTAACTCTCTCTCTTTCTTTCTAGGTTTGGAATGAAATTAAGGGAAATTAGAAGACTTAGGGAGACTAAATCGTGGCTTAGTCTAAAATTACTAACTTAAGTGATCAATATCGCGATAAAATAATACGCAATTACCCAATTAAGCTACAACCAGTCAAAAGTGCCTGAAATGTCAAAATACAATATGACACTTATTTTGACTGTCTCACAGCTACCGGGACTAACTGCACTATCCAAATTATCATTTGGAAATTCTATAACTTATTTTAAGTTCCGGTTTCATATTAAACCAAAATGTCATTTTAAATTCTTATGACACCATAAATCACCACATGGATATTTTTACCTATTCACAAGGTAACTATACAACATTTCAGTAAATATTAACCCTTTTTCATATTAAATTAATATTTACTCAACATCCATCATTTTATAATTAATTACTACACATAGTAAATAAATATAAAATAGGCTACCAAAAGAGAGGGTTGTTACATCATATTATTCTCAATTCATTCTCATTTGATCATTTATCAAAATATCATGCCATTTTTTGGTGCCTTTCATGTTAATTTTCCAACTTCAAGTTGGTCCATATAAGTTGCCTTACATAGGACACCATTTGAGAAATAATATTATATATATATATATATATATATATATATTTAATTTTTAACTAAACATCATAAATAATATCAATGGAATTCAAATTAAATGAAGCTTCTTCATTTTCATGAGAATAATTTAACTTGCAACATCTCTAACTCAGTTATCATACTATCGATGAATCAAAGCTTATATCCATGTAACAACCCTCGATTTTTGGAGACTGAGAAATTAAATTTTGGGAAAATAAAATTTAATTAAATTGGAGAATTTCAAAATTTGGGAACTTAGGCCCAAAAATGGAGAATATTTCAAAGTATTTCGGATGATATTTTTTAGGGTACCAACGATCCCGGGAGGGTCGAGATATTCAAAATGACTCTCATTGGGTCTTATTTCGGCTCCGGAATGTTTTTAAGTTATTTTGGCTCGAATTGGAGAAAACGAGTCATTTAAAGTGTGTATTAACTTTTAAAACTGGGATTTTGTTTTAAAGCTTTATGTGGCTTACGGATTAAGCCATTCTCATTTGAGAGAAAGAGAGAAAAGCCCTAGAAAGAAGAAGAAAAGAGAGAGAGAGAGAGAGAGGAAGAAAGCTTGGGGATCTCCGGCCCAAACCGCGTCATCGAGGACGATCCAACCTCTACAAATCTGAGGCAAGTGTTTAATCTTGCTAAATAGCTATTTGTGTATTTCATTTCATAATTTGTGGGGTAAAGAAATGGATTTTTGGGTATTAACATCAAAACCTAGATTTTTAGGTTTAATCTTGAAATCAATGTTTAAATATGGATTTAATGGATTAGAAATGGTTGGGATCAACTTTGGGTTGATTAATGGGCTTAAAATTATGATTTGATGAAAGTTTGGGGATTGGAATGAAAATTTTAGGGTTTAAATTCGTGGGGTTTGCTGAAAGTGGAAAATCGGCCAAGGCAACTGGTATGGCCGGTCGACCGCGGTCGGGGGACCGGTCGACCGTGCCTTAAGGGAAAAGCATACTGTATTTCTTCGTTGGCAAAATTTGGACCCGCGGTCAACCGGGGGTTTGGGACCGGTCGACCGGTCCCCTGTTTTTAGCCCAAAACTTGGATTTCTTCTCCCCCTTTTCTTTTGGAGTTTATTCTTAGGGGCTTCCTTTATGGGTTGTTTTATGGGTTTCCTAAGATGACTTCTAGCCCTTTTTGGTTGGGTTTATTGATTTGGGATTCTCTCTTATAAAGTAAGAGATATCTTTTGGTGAGTTATAGGGGGTCTCTCACTTAGTATTTTTATAGTGGGAACTTCTTGGAATCATTGGATAAGAAATATCCATGTATATGGTGAAATTTCTAGGCCGACATTTATGTCAAATCCTTATAAGGATAGGATATTGTTAAGATATAATTTGGGGCCAAATGGAAGGGAGTGGTTGCATACTCTTTAAGAGTGAGGGTTCTCATATCCTTAGAAATGTTTTGTCTAAGGAACAATTGATAACTCAATAGGAGTAAGGGTTACCGAGATTTATTCGAACCATAGGTGACTTTGAGAACGGCTTGGGATCGTACCATCGACTAGAATAAGCGGTAGCATAAATTCTAGTCAGGATAGTTTACACGTAATTATGGGGATTTAACCATTGGGATTCCAATACTTGAAATGAGGTTGGAATAAATTGAGGTTTTAGACTATTAAGTCACGCGTGTGCCTATGGTTAAATAGTACTAAGGTAATTAGGTACTTTGGGTATATGGATGAAATGTGTAGTGATGGATTCCTACACATACTCTTGGGTGATAACCCTAATGTTGAATATCTATGTATAGATATATACATATAGTTTTGGGAGACTATTCATCATAGGAAAATGATTGAATATGTTTCAAGTGAGGGATTGTATTCACATATCGAGGTACATTTAATGGAAATTGTGGTGACGGCTTGTATATTGAGGATTATGTATACTTATAGCCGGGTTTATATATCTTATACATATGAACGAGAATTAGTTTGTATATATATTGATATAGCGATGTGTGAATATATGTACATATATCTATGTATGAATATGAATATATGGATATATTTATGTTGTGGTCATACGTGGTATGGATATTTAAACCGTATATGATGGTTTATTATATTGGATCATATGATGGGATCATATGGATGTATGTATATTGCGTATATGAGGGATATATATACTTATATAATGGTTTATTATATTGGATCATATGATGGGATCATATAGATGTATGTATATTGCGTATATGAGCGATATATATACTTATGTGGTTAGGCATACCCCGCTCATGCTATCATTGGGAAGTTTTCGCACATAGGGTGAGCATCCTGGCATATAGAGCAGGGTGTGGATATTCCCTGGGTCATAGTCGTCCCTTGTGTTATTATACGATATAGATATATATTTTTGGGATGATACGTGGTGGGTATGTTTCGTCTCATTGCCGGTTGGAACTATGACCGCTTTCCGGGATGTCGTGTGTGTGTGTTACCACGAGGTGGGTGTCGTTGATCCCCACCAGGTGGTCCCCAGTTGTTACGTGAGCCGGACTCTGGGAAGATGATAGCATTGATGTAGTTTTATCGGCGCTATATATAGCCGGGTATTATATTTGCATGGCCATTGTACATCATATATGGTATGTAAACTTGGTTATGGGTATATGGATGATTGGTATATGTATATATATGGTGAGCATAAAATACCTATATATATTTATTTATATATCCTATAGAGGAAAGGATATAGAATTTTGGCAAAGTACATCTTAGATGATTATGGTGTACTAGATTGATGGGGGTTGATGTATCGCATATAAGGAATATTTCGGTTACATCATCCCAAGGATATTATTGGAGATGTTAGTTGTAGTTATAGTATTATATTGTATATATGGCATTATGGATCTCTAGGATCGACATTGACATGGAGTAGTGTAACGGGGTGGTTCCTTGTTTGGATTTCGCTTTGCGAGACACCCCACGCATGAAACGCAGTGCAGTGTTGAAATTGGAGAAAAGTTCTGTCAGTTATGGTATGCACGGCATTATGGATCTCTATGATCGACATTGTCAAAGAGTAGTGTAACGGGGCGGTTCCTTGTTTGGATTTCGCTTTGCGAGACTCCCCACGCACGAAATGTAGTACATTGTTGAGAGTAGAGAGAAGTTCTGTCGATATTTATGTGTGGCATGATGGATCTCCAGGATCGATGTTGACATGGAGTAGTGTAACGGGGCGGTTCCTTGTTTGGATTTCGCTTTGTGAGACACCCCACGCACGAAATGCAGAGCAGCGTTGAAATTGGAGGGAAGTTGTGTCAATAATAATTTTTTTCATGATTATTAATTAGAATTTAAATTCTATGCCTCTATCCAATTGCATATTGGGTAACCATATATTTGGTACAATATAAACCGGAATCCACTAAGCCTAATAAGGCACGTATGATTGAAATAAATGTTTAATTATGTTTAGAAAGAGGGGGTGGATTCTTGGGGTATGATAGGAGAGCAGCTCTCGTGGGTATGGGCTAGGCCTATGATTAGTTAGGTTGTCCTTACATAATGGGGGCAATTTAACTAAACTTGAGGACGCGAATAGGTGCGCGCCTTTAGATGAGAGGTGAGTTTGGGTTCCACGAGAGAGCGGTCTCACTTTAATTATGAAATAAGTGCACCGGTAATTATTATGCATGGTTAACACACTTTCTAAATATTTTTCACATTCGGGGCTTTGACCCGTTTACTTTTCTCTCCTCCTTGTGTATATAAATATTATCACAGGTATCCTACCGCATGGATGCCGGATGACTTTCTATCCAGAGTCTTGGGAGCCGTGACAGGTGCGGACTGTTGCGGGATGTTTCATGTAGTCGCTTCCTACTTCTTTAAAATTCTAGGTAGGATTCATGTTGTATATCGGGTTTGTACCCAAGGGATACTTATATACATGTTTATATTTATTCCATTTCAGTCATTGTATTGGCTGTGACCCGACAGCTTATTCGGGTATACTTTGTGTAGTACATTCGGTTGTATTTATTTAGTTCATTTTATTTTTTTTTATTTCTAGCATTTCATTTATCTTAGTCATATCATGCATCTTTCTTTTCATTCGTAGTAGTGTTATAGTGTTGGGTTGTTGTCTGTTGCACGTTTTTCTTTGAATTTTTCATATCCCGCTTATGCGATTTCGGGTAGTTAGTCCTATATTATATAGTACTGGCAGTTGATATTGAGACTGGACCATCTGAAACTCCTGATTTATTATAGTATAGGGCTGGCCACCCGTTATTATTTTAGGCGGGTTGTGACAATCCATAAATGATAACAATCTCAATATTCCTTCAAATTATGTGTACACACCTCATTATCTTAAAGTTATAAGATAAGTCAATTATAGACTAATTTCTAGTTTATTCTAGGGAATTCAACCAATCATCTATGACATGACTAAGGATTTTTCGAATCCTTTTTAATAACATAAGCAAGATTTTATATATTCAAAAAATTAAGAGATCTCTTGAACACCAAGGTTTCAGATTCTATTATATGTTCTTCAATTATAGTTGAGAGGTACTCGATTGAGTGCCCCCACTATTCTATAGGTATAGCATAGAGATGCTACGTGTAATGTTCCCCCACTATATCTTCAATTCATAAAATGGAATCTAAACTTATAGAGTTTCAACACTAAATAAGAATTATTCTTATTTCTTAAAATGAGGCAGGCCTAATGCTTTCATGTATAGTTGAATAAAAAAAATGGTCATTTGTTCTAGTCATAATTTCAGATTTTCAAGTGTCTGAAAGTCATATATAGATTACACAATCTATTTCATAAAAAAAATTTAATATAAAATTTTTCATATATTATTTTTCACAATGTATAAAATAGTACTACGTATTAGAATTTAAACCTCTATTCCAAATCATTCAACTATAATATCTTTTCCAAAATAAAGATTGCAGTTGCACCAAACTCAATTATGATAAAATCCTCAATTTATTATCATTTCAACATATGATTTATATTTACTCAATATAAAGTTCGACATGTGAGATCTTTACTCGGAATATTAAACTTTTGTATGTCTAAATCCGTACATAGGTCAAAAAACTTATTAATATCATAACATGTTTGATTTCATATGCAAATACATAAGGTAAAACGTATATCTTAGAGTTTTATACTCTATCCAAAATAAAGCATACGACCAAAATAATTTTACCCAACTAAATTATTTCTACACACGTGTGAAGCACACCAATTGATTTCAATATAATAGAATACAATTTTATTATTTAGATTTTTCAACTCATGTAAATGAATAATACCAAAACTTATTCAAATCAAATTCCAGCGGTTGCGCTTCAAACTCAGAAGTCGTATAAGTCCTTATACAATTTCTATGAAATTCATCTTCCATAAATTTGAGTCCAAATTTTTCTAAGTAGTTCATAAATATTTTAATAAGAGATTTATAAAAATTTCAAAATATTTTGAATCCGTTGGGAATACTACATGATATATTTTTCTAAGAAAATATTGTCCAAAATATTTGTTCAAACGGAAAAACTTCAAATTTGAAATTTCACCACGAACAAACCTCATATTGAAAATTTATGAAATTTTTCTGAATTCATCCTTTATGAGTCTAGTCTTATCCAAAATTGGAATCACTCAACATATTAATTACAAGTTAAGATAAACTTGTTTTACTACAAGTTGTCTAAAAAATTCCACATTTCGCATCACATTTGTAAAAATCATAATAAAAGATATACAACTCTTTTTTCGGAAATTCTAAAGCCAAATATTCATAATCTCATCATACTACATGCGTGCCAAAATTGATGAAATTTCCGTCTATATATCATACAAAAATAATTGAGATGATATTCCAACAAAATTAATAATAAAAAATTCAGATTTTTTTTCATCATTGATCACTTTAGTGTGGTTGAAAAATATCAACTACACTTGAAGAACTATTTGAACAGATTTCTTTTGTAGTAAACATAGCGCAAGGAGCAAGTGTTTATTAATTACCCTTCGAATCCATATAACAAATGTTCATTTGTTTTCATATAACAAATTTTAATTTGTTTCCAAATATCAAATTTTTATTTCATTCCATATAAAAAAATTTAATTTGTTATAAATTATCAAATTTCAATTTGATTCCACATAACAAATTTTAATTTATTTTCTTAACCACAAGTGGCTCAAAATGAATTGTCTAAAAAGGTATACAATTCCATTTCTAACAATAACATCTTATGTGAAATAATATTTCGCATTTATAAATAAAAAATAGGATTGACCTATTTAAAAGTTTTCCATGGAGGGGTTCATTATTGTTCAAATTCTAATTTCTCACGAAATTATTAATCGATTTCGAATTGATCAAAAATACTTAAATTTATTTTTCTACTTCATAAAATATAATAGTATGGAAGTTCAGGGGCAAAATGGTCATTTCTAGAGGTAAAAGGTCAAAATTAAAATTTCTAGACATAGAAACTTTCTTGGTATTTTTTTTTCTTCTTTTAGGCATCACAAAAATAATCATATAAGCCCAAAAAAATTATTTTTCGGTCTCCATGGTAGATATAATATGTCTTAAAATTGTTGGAACAATTTATATATTGTGATTAAAAAATAACATCAAAGAGTTTTATGGAGAAATCGAAAAATATAATCATAATTTAATTTCAGTCTACTACTCAAAATTAAATTGTTACCTCATATGATTATCGCAAATCAGAACCGCATGTGTTGAATCCAAATAAATACTGCACAATAAAAATACACAATATTACCTCAATTGTAATTAAATTCTGTCGTAGACGATTCTTGGTTTGAGTCGCGGACTAGGTCACTCTCTTTAAGATGTTTCGTGGCTCTACCCTCTATGTGCAGGTAGTCAACAATCACGTTGTCCCCAAGATAAAACAAGCCCAGAATCACATCTCTGTCTCATATAACCATGCACTGTAGTTATATGGCATACTAACAGCCAGTCCAAATAAATTACTCAATATCCAAAAATATTTTGAAGAACAACACTCGTTTTGCAAACAAAATTTTGACAGCTTTTATAGGGAGAGAAAGAGATTTTTTTTCCCAATGAAACCAAGCTCTAAAAAATATACTTATCAAAACAAGCTCTCAAAAAATCTGCTACTCACTTGCCGAAAGTGGGTCTTATAAATGTGGGTTAAAGTGGGTAGACTAGTGGGAGAAAAGGGGGGCTTAGTGAGTAATTAATGGAGAGAGTAGTTGAGGAAATCATGGAGAATATTGGATTAGTTATTGACTTTGTCCCCCACTTATTAAAATACAAACTAACAACAGTTGTGGAATTGAGGAAGGTTAGTTGTTTTGAATTATATTTATCAGTCTCTCTAATTGTGTACATATGTTAGATTTATTAGGTTAATTAATTAATTTCTTAATCTTTTTTAATTGTATGTATAGTCATTTTCGTTAGATTTATGCTCAAACTATTGATTTGTCTTTTAATAATTAGCTTAATTAATATCTGTTAGATTTATGCCCATTTTTTTATGTTATATTAATTCTATTTTTCCTATTAACTTTAGAATATGTTGAATTTTTTTTAAAGAAGTGAAACAGTCATCGAGTTATTAAATTTCATCCCCGGGGCCATTGCTTTGAGACGCGATGCATTGCGATCCAGGTTTGATTACGTATCTTTCCCTTTATTTATAAAGTAACTTGTTTACCAACTATTTATTTTAATTTTAATAAACAAATCAATTAATGTTACAATCCTACGTATAAATAGACGTGTCAATGGGTCATGTCGAGTCATGTTCGTGTCATTTTTTATCGTATTCGGGTATTATTTGGTTCCTGTATAAACGGGTGACTTTTTTATCATATGAAAAAATCATACCCAAATTGGACCCGTTATGTTAACGTGTCGTGCCGTGTTCACTCGTTAATACCCATTAAGATAATGGATTATTTTGAATTGTATACAAGTTGACATGTTATCTCATTTTCAAACCCAAGTAGACCCCTTAATTCATTGACATTACTAAATCTCTTATTTAGTTAAATTCATTATGATCAAATTAACATTATGCTACATAATTTATTTATAAGTTCCAAGAGTATATCTTATTTACATAAATTAATGGGTCATGACGGGTCTTATCAGGTATTAACGGGTGAAGGGGGTCAACACTAACCCGGCCCGTTAACTATCTCATCTTATCGGATTGACACTGATATGACTTGAACCCATTAAGGGTCCACTTATAATTTCGTATCGATTCGTGTCATGTTATCATATCGTACCTCATTTTGTCGATTCTATAGACAACTACAACTTGTGAAAGTTTGTAATCACATATCGCACGTAAAAACAGTGATTGAAAACATATTCTTTATTTTGTATTTTCAGGTGGCATGCTTGGGCACTGAGCCCATGTAGTTTCTAAGACTGTACACACTATCCAGTTTCTCAGTTCTATATAAGATTCTTGTGTTAGTCTGCCTCCTAACACATCTTCCCAATTTTTTGATTCCACCCTTATATTAGATTTTTGATAAATGATATTCAAGAGAGTGCATTGAGATGATAAACATCACACGGTAGATGAAAGTTGATTTTTTACTTTTTCAATCATAATTTTTTAATTTTTATTTGCAAAAATAAACGAATGAATCTAAAATCCAAATTCCTGAGTGGCACAATCGTATAGAAGGTGGTTGCATTTTTGGGCAAATATCCCAATGAGAAATTCTTTTCGCTCGAGACAGCTATTACAATTATAACCGGTAAAATAATTTTTTGGTGCATATATATTAAATGATATGGGTTGACGTCAGTGCAATTGACCAAACACATCTTTAAGAAAACAAAGTTCGATGTCGTTAGATACAGGGAAACTTCTTCTAATTGTGCTATGTCTAACATTGTTCGTACCAATACTACATTATCTAATGATAAATGAATTAAGACAATATAAATTGTTATATGGTTGTGGCACGGAAAATTATATGATAAAAAAATTACTGTCAAATATATGTTCATTTTTCCCCAATATATGAATATGCGTATTTGGGGTCTGAACGTCATAAAATCAAGGCAATTGAGTATATATATATATATATGAACCCAATAAGTTCTCTGCACACAAATACAAAGTCTAATTCTGGATCACTGAAATTAATTTAAAAATGGTCTTGATAATATGACCCTTAATACATATATTTTGAGATTCAAAATAGTAAGTATAAAAATCTTAATTAGTGAATGTACCCTATTAAATGTATGTGAAAATTATGTCCCTAGGGCATATATTATTGTATTCTTTTTTTTTTAAATCAGATATTGGAAGAAATGAAATATACACGTCATATTTAGGAATCAAAATGTAATGATTTTTTAGCGAAATCCAAATGTATATGTTAATTGAACATTCAAAATTGATTGTATTCTCAATATCCTAAATCTTATAAAAAATCGCAGTCATCAAGACAATGACCTAACATTGAAAGCCCTACAAAAATGTAAAAAACTTGGATGATTGAGTGGCGTATGAATCCAAAAACTAAAATATTATTAAAAATTGTGTGAAGAGGTTATGAGTACTTGCGGATGGAAGGGTAGAGAGTGGGAGAAATAATTCCTGCGAGGTCCCTAAGAGATTAAGATAGTGAGAGAGGGTTACAAAATATCCGTTTCTGGCATATGAATCTATCAAGGTATGAAAGAAAAAAGGGAATTGGTTAATAATCTTGTAACGAAAAATTGTTACATCATAGTGCTTGAAGTAGTGTATCTACTGCATCCCTTTAAAAAATTTAAATCAAGGAAATTTAAAAAAATTAATCATGTGTATAAATATATAATATGATAGGGCGATTTTGAAAATGTACACGTTTTAATATAGTAGATAAATGCCACATCCTTACACAATTTTAAAAAATGGAGGGTTTAGATCAACTCCCTTCATTAATATTTCAAATTTCAAATTTACTTTAGTTTCCCCCTTTTAACTTTTTCTTTTATCTGACACAAAGTTTCACGCTCACTATATCTCCTTTCTCTCACTACACTCCCTCTCACGAACAGCTACACACACTCTCTCTCTTTCCCCCCTCTCACGAATAGGTACACATGCACACACAAAGTTTTGCTTTTTGTTGTTAACTTGCCAAATGTTTTGGAACAAGTGTTTTTGTTGTTAAATTATGAGATGAAGGAGGACCCTGCAATTTTCCTTTTTTGTAGTTTCTTTCCATTAATTTTGTATATTTTAAAGGTTTGATATTTTTGAACTCAACTATTAACTCTTAGGTGTGATTTATTTGTTAAGGAACATATTGGGTGGGTTTGAACATCATGGTGGGTTTTGAACGTCATGGGTGGAGCATATTGGGTGGGTTTGAACATCATGGTGGGTTTTGAACGTCATGGGTGGATTTGTTATAAATACTTTTTTATTTTTTTATATCCATCTACTCTTACACTCAATCCTCAACTTCATAAATTTTAAGATTTGGCATATTCACAGTTGTGTGGTAGGTGTTTGATCAAATGCCTCAATGGATATTCTAATTTTTTTGCCACTAGGATTTATTTGTTGTGAAAACAGTATAAGGAACATTATTGAAGTTTTAGTTGTATAAATCTGATTTTAATTTTTATGAATATGTTTTGAGTTGATTGACATGCTATTATTGCTAGAGTTGTCATCTCCATACACCCCAACACTTCCGACGCACCATGTCTTTTAGAGTGTACTATTTTATGTGATTTTGACACGAACCTTGAGCTATAAATTTTTTAATGGATGTTTGGTATTAGTTCAACACATTAGCAACTTAAAAATATAAGTTTTATGTGTGACCATTTAACATTGGTGACACATTGTTTTTACATGTTTATCCAACTTACATTTCAATATTAACACCTTAAGTGTGGTAAAATGTTTGTTTGAGGTTATTATTTTCAAAGTTCATACTTAAGAGTAAACATTGAAGTAAGTTTTCAAGTGTCACTAAGTGTTGTGGGATTCATTCAATTGCCACTGAACATGTACAATTAGCGTGTAGTAAACATAATTATTGTTATTATATGTTTTATTTTGATGATTTTTTATGAATTTTATTTTGCAGGTACACATGCATCGGGTATGTTTACTAACCACTTATGTATTCAATTACCTATTTTGTTTTGTACACAGTGTATGCTAAAAAATGAATAACATTACCCATTAAGCGCACTTCAAATAGAGATAATCATGAATATTCTTAAAGACCTATATGTTAGTTTAAGAATTTATACACTTTTTTTATATTTTACTCATTCGTTATCTGTTCAAATCAATTGGTAAGGATGTGAATATGATCATTTCGATTTGAATCAGTTTTAGCCCTATGAATCACTTTGTTTGAATTTTAACTTTTTTATCACTGTTAATTTGGATTTCATTATGTTAATTTGAATCAATTGGTAAGGATGTGAATATGTTAGTTTGGATTTCATTATGTTGTTACCAATGTGAATCACTTTGTTTTGATTTTAGTAAGGTTTGAAGATTGTGTATTGTTGATGGTAAGGATACGATGCAGTTTATAGTCCTGTATAGGATAAGATTCACGTTGCATTCATTAATTTTATTTACTTAACTGAGGTATTAAAAATGTTATCTAACTCTAAGCAGGGGCACGTGTTTTGAGGGCCATAAGAGTGTTTGCTTCACCAGAGACAAACTGTTACAACTTATGGAGGTTGCTTCCATCCGAGAGGATATTTTGAAAATCAAACAATAAGTTCAGACTGAATTTTTTTGTGAATATAAAAATTGGGTTCTTGGAGAATACAATCTACAAAATTACTCCCAGAATCATTATTCTGAGCATGACAGTAGTGGTTGATCTGCAAAATTTCCTGGGACACTATTAGGGATAATAGTGATGGAAGAAAATCAATTTAATTGTCACGACCAACTGAAATCGTAGTTTGGAAGAGCAAAAATCTCTTCTAACCAAGGGGTTTACCCTTCTCCTTCTCTTATAAAGACCGAGGTACGATGGTCATTTTCAAGGTGGATTATTTTTTAGAAGGAACACTACACCAAAATGGTAAAATTGTCACCTTTTTAGCAGCCAGACATGTCACGGTCAATGGGCGTGACACAAAACACTTGTTTTTTGTCACGGTCATTGACCGTGACATGTTTGTGATAAAGACTTGTCACGGTCAAAGATCGTGACACGTTCATGACAATTCTGTCAGTAAAAAAACACTCCCCCTTCTTTTTTTCCCATCGAATTTGTTCCCTCCATTTATCTCTCTCTCTCTCTACAAATTTGGTATGTTTTCTCTCTATTTCTCCCCCATTTATGTTTATGTGCGTGTGTGCATATATGTCTGTAAATGTGTGGGGGGGGGGGAGGGGGGGAAGCTGCAGGGCTGGGGGGAGGGGGTATGTGCATGTGTGTGTGTATATGCGTGTGTGTGTGTGTGTATGTGCATGTGTCCATATATGCGCGTGTGAGTGTATGTTCGTGTGTGTTCGTGTGCTGGGCAGGGAGCAGCAGGGGGTAGGGGTGTATATGTTCGTGTGTGTGTATATGTGCATGTGTGTGTGTGTGTGTGTGTGTTTTAATTTAATTTTTTTTTGTTTATTAGATATTGTCCCTTATATTGTAGTGCCCCTTATAAAAGAATTGATTGATTTAATATTGATTGGCTGTTAATTTTTTTTTGTAAATTAATAATTAGTGCGCAAGTGGGATTGCCCCTCATTGTAAATTAGTAAATTGTAATACCCCGTATTTTTTTTGTGATATTTATTTATGGGATTAATTGAATGAAATGCGTATTAATTGGAAATTAATCCGGACTAAAATGTTAGCGAGATGCGAGTTGGTATTTGATTATAATGTGGATATATGATTATATATGAATTTTGAATTATGAAACTTGTCGTGAGATTGAAATACGGCAATTTAGAAATTTTGTTGAGACGCGTGTGACAGTCGCATCAGGAATATATTTATTTTAATTAAAAAGTGAATTTTATTTCTATTAACCGTATGGTCAGTTTGAGTGCGCCAACGCGTCCGGAAGGGTCGAAATAGTCAGAAAACACTAGCCGTGGGTTTAGTTTGGGTCCCGGGGCATTTTTAGGCAATGCCGACAACGTATAAGGGTAGTTTGGTAATTTTGAATTTTTGGAAATTAAAACCTACGAAAAATGGGAATTAAAAATCTGATTTGGTAATTACCCACTAAACCCACTAACCACATCTTAAGACTTAATGGGCTACGGGGGTTATTACAATTGTTCCAAAGAGCTCCTAAGGCAAAAAAAACCTAGCCACCATTCACTTTGGAAGAAGAAGGCTTGTAGAGAGAGAGGAGAGGAGAATTCTGCAGAGAGAGAGAGAACACTTCATCAGATTGACATCAAAATCAGAGATACACATAAGGCAAGTGGTTTAATTTCGTTTTTACAAAGAATGTTTCTTCCATGCGTAGGAAATTGACAGAATTTCATTATTCTTGGAATATGATAAAAACCCATTGAATTGGATGTAGAGATTTATAATTTTTATGAGAAGATTGCATGTAGAACAATGTTAGGATGATTAGTCAGTGGAAAAATACATCTTTTATACCATAAAACGGATTTAATTAGACTCTTTGATGATTTATAAACTTCTAGGGTTCATGTTCTTGAGATTGGGGGAAATATGAAGAGATTTGATAATTGAATGAGGTTAGGATGAATTAACCCCACATAATACGTTAATTTATGACCTAAGTATATTTAAGATTGATTAGAACCCAAGTACAATCGTTGGATTAATGTTTAGATGAGGTTAGAGGTGAAGAGAAGTTGGAAAAACGAGTTAAGGAATTTCTGGGCTCGAAACTGGTCCCTCGTTAGAAGACCTACCCAGGTCGTTCGAACGAGCTCGTTCGAACGAGCTTCTAACGAGTGGACAGTTTGCCTTCTAACGAGTTGAATGTTCGTTCGTTGCCTTTCGTTCGAACGAGATTTCGTTTGATACCCAGTTCGTTCGAACGAACTCTCGTTCGAATAGCCTCGTTCGAACGAGACTTCTAACGAGCAGACAGTTTGGCCTTTTTAGCCTGTTTTGATCCCGAGTGTCCTGTAACCTTGTTTATATGTAGATATAACACTTCCTTAATGAGTAATTGATATATTTGGGATATTTGGGATATAATGAGGAGCAAAACCTAGAATTGTAGTTGAACCTAAGGGAAATTATGAAGTAGGACGTGAGTGTCTATTACGATGCGAGAACTATTGACGCCCTAAATTATTATATTAATCGAGAACATATAAATTGTGTAGCATTATATGTCGGTACGAGAATGAGAAGTGTACCACCAATATATTATGGTGATTACTAAGATGTGTGCATACTTAGTATATGTATATGATTTTATGTGTATGACATACCTACCATAATTCCTATCACGGGAGGTTTACGTTCGCTTAGGTCCCTCTAATCCTTGTGTTGCCCCGGATTTAGACTATTACCTCGATGAACATAGGTCAGAGAAGGACTTATTGGGATGTTAATAAGTCTGCTGATCGTGGGAGCGCAGGTATGTGCGTGACCCGTGTGATGTGACTGTGTTCGCCTCCATTATTTGTGATGTTGTTATCTGAGAACGATTCCTGAGAGATTCGGAATGCGTGATCCTTATGTACGTGATGTACCGGGATGGATAGCAGAGTATGTGTGCACCGCAGCTTAGTCTCGTGGTGCTTGTATTGTATATTTATGACGTGAATAATATACACTTAATTAATGGGAACTTTCATGTTGGTATTGTGAATATAATTATGGTAATGTTTTGAGAAAACATAACGGGTTAATCGATAGTGAATTGTATTACAAATGGAGTATCTGAGTTTAAGTAAAGCTCTCTATTTAAATTTTTAACGCTAGAATGTAATATGGGATCGAGTAGTAAGGGGTAGAACTTATTACGATTTGGTTAGATATGGATGTCATTTAGATGGGTACGGTACGTTAGGAGTGCACACGTAGTCGAGAGGTGAGAATTTCATGTGAGTGCACGTCCTAAAATGTATTTTGCATTTAATGTTTTAATGTTATTAAAACACTTGCTGTTTTTAAAATGATTTCCACTTTCGGGCTCTGACCCATTTGCTTTCAAATCTATTTTTGTAAAACCATTTTAGGTGCCCAGCCACAAGCACACCATGCTTAGGATCCTCATTCAGGTGACGAGCTGTAGCTATTTGTGGAAGTTACAGGACTTTGCTTGTAGACTCTTCATCTATCTTGACTCTATATTCATCATTTATCAGTTGTAGGGAATGTCTCCCACTTCTTTTAGAGATATTTCAGTTATTCAGACTTCTGGCATGTAATTAATTCAGGATTCAGACTTGTCTTATTATTTTTAGTTGTGGGATTGTTGTGAGGAGTTTTCCTCCAGACTCTTATTATTATTTGTTGGTTATTTCATTATTTCGTTATGGTGAATGGATTATGTTGATCTTCCATTATTCTTTTATTGCATGATAATCAGACTTAAATTAAAATTGGCACTTTCTTTTTAAAATACTAGGTGGTTAGTAATTATTAAAATGTTTTCGACAGTGATGCTAATAACTGAACCAACTTGGAATTTTGTATTCATTTAATAGAGGAGTAGCTACCCGGTATTTAATTAGTCGGGGTGTCACAGGTGGTATCAGAGCATCAGGTTCTAGTGTCCTTTAGGATCTGTACGGCTTATTATGTTTTCCGCTGAGCTTTCTTTGATGTAGAGCCCTATATTTTAGGACTATTGTATTCTTTTGTATATGCTACGTTCTTCAGCTATTTTAAGTTTATAACTGCGAACTTATAAACTTCATTCTTATTTCAGATGCCTCCACGACGTGCACAACGGGTTTCCGGGGATGCAACGCCAGAACCACAGCCCGCACCAGTGCAGGGCACGATGAATGCCGCCGAGGTTGCAGCCATTGTGGCCCAGGCGGTAAATGCCGCACTAGCAGTAGTTCAGCAGGAACCACCTCAGGCGCCGATAGCCGTGACAGTTCAGGCACATGCATTCCCGTCTTCTTGGGAACTTGTACATGATGATTTTCAGAAAGCACACCCTCCGGAGTTCGCAGGTAGCTCCGATGTGGTAGTGTTGAGTCAGTGGAGGAAGGACATTCAGCGGAACCTGAGGATGTATGAGTGCACCGATGTACAGAAGCAAATACTAGCTACCTTTAAGCTAGTGGGGTCCGCACTGCAGTGGTGGGAGTCTATTACCACCGTGGAGGAGAGAGATACTCTCACTATCCAGGAGTTTTGGGTGCGGTTTGACCACAAGTACTTTCCGTCAGCTGTTCACACGGAGATGAGGAGGAAGTTGATGAGCCTCAAGCAGGAGGGTAAAAATGTGGCCAAATATAAGGCCGAATTCACTGATCTTTTGAATATTTTGTAACGGATGAGATACCGACAGAGGAAAAGAAGATACAGAAATTTACGGAAGGGTTGACATGGAGGATTCGTCAGCACTTGTTAGGGAACCTCTCGTTAGCCACTTATTCTGATGTGGTTAACGCTACATTGTTACACTGTCAGGATCAGCGCTTTCACATGACTGAAGTCAAGAGGTCAGGAGAGTCCAACCATCAGGGCAGGATTGGGGGAAATGGTGCCAGTGGGGCACAATCTATTCAAGGGCAGAGACAGGGTGACCAGGGTTCCCAGTAGGGGTATCACAAGAGGTTCAGGTCAGGAAATTTTAGGCAAGGATAGGGAGGTTTCCGGCCGGGCCATCAGGGTCCGAACGACCATCAGAACCAGCAGAGTCAGAATGGTCAACAGCAGTTTCAGCAGGGCCAGTGGAGGAACGGTAACGGCCACCAGGGCCGGGGATAGCAGGGACAGAGAGGGGGGAACTTCCCGAGGAAGTGTTTCATTTGTGGCAAGACTTGCCATAAACTCCAGGACTGTCCTGATAGGGGCAGGGCCCCGCAGCAGCAGCAGGGTGCTAGACATGAGCCACAGAGGCCACTTTTTCCACCTGCTCTCTGAGCTCCAGCCCAGGTGCCAGCACTACCAGCCATTCCAGCAGTTCCTGTGCAGCAGGGGCAGTTACAGTATGGACGTGTCTATAACGTCCACCAGGCAGCAGCTCTGTAGGCACCACTCGCGATTGAGGGTATGTTTCCTATCCATGGTACTATGGGTCGGGTTTTGTTTGATACGGGGGCAACGCATTGTTTTATAGCTACACATTTTGCAAAAACCTTAGGGTTGTTAGCCACAGAAGAGAGCACAGTGACGTGTGTAGACTCACCATTGGGGAGTGGGTCACTTATTTTCTTTATATGCCAGGGAGTGGGGGTAGATATTGGTAGTTTGGTATTACCTGCAGACATGTTGGTATTAGATATGCATGTGCACGATGTGATTATCGGTATGGATTGGCTCGCTGATTATAGATCCATGATTGATTGCTTCGGTGGGAGCATTATTTTTGCCATTCCGGGGCAAGAGATGTTTATAGTGGTGATGCCTCGCCCAGAGGGAGGCTCGACCGCTCATTTGTATTACATAGAGGAGGATACCTCTAAGGAGGTTGTGATTCCTTTAGATTCGATCCCAGTTGTCAGGGAGTATTCCGATGTGTTTCAGGAGATACCAGGCTTACCCCCCAGTCGAGAGATAGACTTTGTCATAGACTTATTACCAGATACGAGACCTATAGCACGCGCACCGTACCGCATGGCTCCGATAGAGATGCGAGAGCTACGAGATCAGATTGAGCAGTTGTTGGGTCAGGGGTTTATACGGAGGAGTACTTCGCCGTGGGGTGCCCCTGTGTTGTTTGTGAAGAAGAGAGATGGTTCACTGAGATTGTGTGTGGACTACCGAGAGTTGAACAAGGTGAGGATATGGAATAAGTATCTGTTGCCTCGAATCGATGACCTATTCGACCAGCTTAGAGGAGCTTCTTTCTTCTCAAAGATTGATTTGAGATCGGGATACCATCAGGTGCGTATCAGGGAAGAGGATGTCTCGAAGACTGCGTTCTTATCGAGATATGGTTCTTACGAGTTTCGGGTTATGCCTTTTGGTTTGACCAATGCTCCAGCCGTGCTTATGGACTTGATGAATAGGGTGTTTAGACATTTCCTAGATCAGTTTGTCATTGTTTTCATCGATGATATTCTGGTTTACTCCCAGACAGAGGAGGGGCACGCCGAGCATTTGAGGCAAGTTTTGCAGACGCTACGTCAGAACGAACTGTATGCAAATTATGAGAAGTGCGGGTTTTGGCTGAAGGAGGTCCAGTTTTTGGGACATATTATTTCCGACCGGGGGATATCTATTGATCTGGGGAAGGTATCCGCGGTGAGGGAGTGGGGATAGCCCACGACACCGATAGAGATCCGTAGTTTCTTGGGCCTAGCAGGACACTACAGGAGGTTCATTCGGGGATTTTCGAAGATAGCAGGTCCTTTGACACATCTGAATCGTAAAGGTGTGCCATTCATCTGGAGTGATGCCTGTCAGTTGGCATTTGATGAGTTGAAGGATAAGTTGACCTCAGCACCTGTGTTAGCATTGCCGAGATCGGGAGTTGAGTATCTAGTCTACACCGATGCGTCCTTACAAGGACTTGGAGGTGTATTGCAGCAGGAGAGTCAGGCCATACCTTATGCTTCCCGTAAGCTAAAGCCTCATGAGAAGAATTACCCCACTCATGACTTGGAGTTGGCGGCAGTTGTATTTGCCCTTCGGATATGGAGACATTATCTTTTGGGGGAGAAGTTTTGATTGTTAATGGACCACAAGTCCCTACAGTACCTATTCACACAAAAGGAGTTGAATATGCGGCAGCGAAGGTGGCTTGAGTTTTTAAAGGACTATCAGTTTGATATCCAGTATCACCCGGGGACGGCTAACGTGGTAGCAGACGCGTTGAGCCGTAGACCAGCAGATGAAGTGGCAGGGGTGTGGAAGGCCAAGTGGAAGGAGTTGGGACACCAGGATGCAGTGGCCCGATCGTTCATGTCTGTGATGACCGTTACACCGCAGATTGTCACGAAGGTAGTAAGGGCACAGGGAAATGACTCGTTCTATCAGGAGCAGATAGTTCAATTATTAGCAGAGGGAGATGAGTCCTATACCGTTAGTTCAGACGGGGGATTACACTTCAATAGGAGATTAGTAGTTCCGGAAGGGGAGGAATTATGGCACGAGGTGATGGCAGAGTCGCATGGCTCACGGTTCGCGGTACATCTCGGAGGGGAAAAAATGTACCAAGACATGAGACGACAGTATTGGTGGAGGGGGATGAAGAGAGATATTTCTGTGTTTGTTTCTAAATGCGCCACTTGTCAGCTAGTAAAAGTGGATCATCAGAGACCGGCAGGACTTCTATAGCCATTGGAGGTCCCGATGTGGATGTGGGAGAGCATATCCATGGACTTTATCATGGGGTTGCCTACGTCACAGAGAGGTCACGACTCTATTTGGGTAATTATGGACAGGTTGACCAAAGTCGCTCATTTTCTACCCGTAAGGACAGACTACACTACGAGACAGTATGCCCAGCTCTTTATTTCAGAGATAGTGAGACTTCATGGTGTTCCCATAAATATCGTGTCTGACCGAGACAAGATATTTGTTTCACGGTTTTGGGAGAGTTTTCAAGAGGCCATGGGCACGGAATTGCGGTTGAGTACGGCGTACCACCCGCAGACCGACGAGAAAACTGAGCATACAAACCAGATGTTTGAGGACATGCTACGTATGAGTATCATTGATTTTGGGGGTGGATGGGAGCAGTACCTTCCACTGGTGGAGTTTTCTTACAACAACTCCTACCATTTCACCATTGGCATGGCTCCCTTTAAGGCGTTGTACGGTAGACCTTGTCTTTCCCCAGCATGTTGGTTGGAGGTGGGGGACAACAAACTACTTGGACCGAAAGTGATTCAGGATACTTCGGCGAGGATAGAATTGATTCGGAGTCGCATTCGGGTAGCTCAGGATCGACTGAAGAGCTATGTTGATGCGAAGAGATTCTTCAGGGAGTTCCAAGTGGGGGACCAGGTTTTGCTCAGAGTATCTCCTATGAAGGGGATTATGCATTTCGGGAAGAAAGGGAAGTTGGCACCGAGATATGTGGGACCATTTCTTATTATTGAGCGGATTGGACCGGTTGCGTATAGACTTGGGTTACCGGAGCATTTGCATCAGATTCACGATGTATTTCATATTTCCTCGCTAAGGAAATATCTTAGAGACGATTTGGCTCATTCTCACATTGCTTTGGAGGACATCGATCTCCAACCTGATAGCTCCTACGAGGAGGGGCCGATTGCTATTTTGGACCGAAGTGAGCGGAAACTGCGGTCAAAGATAGTTCCGTTAGTGCGTGTTCAGTGGCGACATCATAACGTCGAGGAATCCTCATGGGAGCGCGAAGATGAGATGCGCGAACGTTATCCAGTTTTTTTCTGACCAGGTACTTTCTAGTTCTGAATTTCGGGACGAAATTCAGTTATTAGGGGGGGAGTATGTAATACCCCGTATTTTTTTGTGATATTTATTTATGGGATTAATTGAACTAAATGCGTATTAATTGGAAATTAATCCGGACTAAAATGTTAGCGAGATGCGAGTTGGTATTTGATTATAATGTGCATATATGATTATATATGAATTTTGAATTATGAAACTTTTCGTGAGATTGAAATACGGCAATTTGGAAATTTTGTTGAGACGCGTGTGACAGTCGCGTCAGGAATATATTTATTTTAATTAAAAAGTGAATTTTATTTCTATTAACCGTATGGTCATTTTGAGTGCACCAACGCGTCCGTAAGGGTCGAAATAGTCAGAAAACACTAGCCAGGGTTTAGTTTGGGTCCCGGGGCATTTTTAGGCAATGCCGACAACGTATAAGGGTAGTTTTGTAATTTTGAATTTTTGGGAATTAAAACCTACGAAAATTGGGAATTAAAAATCTGACTTGGTAATTACCCACTAAACCCACTAACCACATCTTAAGACTTAATGGGCTACGGGGGTTATTAGAATTGTTCCAAAGAGTTCCTAAGGTAAAAAAAAAACCTAGCCACCATTCACTTTGGAAGAAGAAGGCTTGTAGAGAGAGAGGAGAGAAGAATTCTGCAGAGAGAGAGAGAACATTTCATCAGATCGACATCAAAATCAGAGATACACATAAAGCAAGTGGTTTAATTTTTTTTTTACAAAGAATGTTTCTTCCATGCGTAGGAAATTGACGGAATTTCATTGTTCTTGGAATATGATAAAAACCCATTGAATTGGATGTAGAGATTTATAATTTTTATGAGAAGATTGCATGTAGAACAATGTTAGGATGATTAGTCAGTGGAAAAATACATCTTTTATACCATAAAAACGGATTTAATTAGACTCTTTGATGATTTATAAACTTCTAGGGTTCATGTTCTTGAGATTGGGGGAAATATGAAGAGATTTGATAATTGAATGAGGTTAGGATGAATTACCCCACATAATACGTTAATTTATGACCTAAGTATATTTAGGATTGATTAGAACCCAAGTACAATTGTTGGATTAATGTTTAGATGAGGCTAGAGGTGAAGAGAAGTTGGAAAATCGAGTTAAGGAATTTCTGGGCTCGAAACTGGTCCCTCGTTAGAGGACTTACCTAGGTCGTTCGAACGAGCTCGTTCGAACGAGCTCGTTCGAACGAGCTTCTAACGAGTGGACAGTTTGCCTTCTAACGAGTTGAATGTTCGTTAGATGCCTTTCGTTCGAACGAGATTTCGTTAGATACCGAGTTCGTTCGAACGAACTCTCGTTCGAACACCCTCGTTCGAACGAGACTTCAAACGAGCTAACAGTTTGGCCTTTTTAGCCTGTTTTGATCCCGAGTGTCCTTTAACCTTGTTTATATGTAGAGATAACACTTCCTTGATGAGTAATTGATATATTTGGGATATTTGGGATATAATGAGGAGCAAAACCTAGAAGTGTAATTGAACCTAAGGGAAATTATGAAGTAGGACGTGTGTGTCTATTACGATGCGAGAACTATTGACGGCCTAAATTATTATATTAATCGGGAACATATAAATTGTGTAGCATTATATGTCGGTACGAGAATGAGAAGTGTACCACCAATATATTATGGTGATTACTAAGATGTGTGCATACTTAGTATATGTATATGATTTTATGTGTATGTAATACCTACCATACTTGCTATCACGGGAGGTTTACGTTCTCTTAGGGCCCTCTAATCCTTGTGTTGCCCGGATTTAGACTGGTACCTCGATGAACATAGGTTAGAGAAGGACTTATTGGGATGTTAATAAGTCTGTTGATCGTGGGAGCGCAGGTATGTGCGTGACCCGTGTGATGTGACTGTGTTCGCCTCCATTATTTGTGATGTTATTATCTGAGAACGATTCCTAAGAGATTCGGAATGCGTGATCCTTATGTACGTGATGTACCGGGATGGATAGCAGAGTATGTGTGCACCGCAGCTTAGTCTCGGGGTGCTTGTATTATATATTTATGACGTGAATAATATACACTTAATTAATGTGAACTTTCATGTTGGTATTTGAATATTATTATGGTAATGTTTTGAGAAAGCATAACGGGTTAATCGATAGTGAATTGTATTACAAATTGAGAATCTGAGTTTAAGTAAAGCTCTCTATTTAATTTGTTAACGCTAGAATGTAATATGGGATAGTGTAGTAAGGGGTAGAACTTATTACGATTTGGTTAGATATGGATGTCATTTAGATGGGTACGGTACGTTAGGAGTGCATATGTAGTCGAGAGGTGAGAATTTCATGTGAGTGCACATCCTAACATGTATTTTACATTTAATGTTTTAATGTTATTAAAACACTTGCTGTTTTTAAAATGATTTCACTTTCGGGCTCTGACCCATTTGCTTTCAAATCTATTTTTGTAAAACCATTTTAGGTGCCCAGCCACAAGGACACCATGCTTAGGATCCTCATTCAGGTGACGAGCTGTAGCTGTTTGTGGAAGTTACAGGACTTTGCTTGTAGACGCTTCATATTTCTTGACTCTATATTCATCATTTATCATTTGTAGGGCATGTCGCCCACTTCTTTTAGAGATATTTCATTTATTTCAGTTATTCAGACTTCTGGCATGTAATTAATTTAGGATTCAGACTTGTCTTATTATTTTCAGTTGTGGGATTGTTGTGAGGAGTTTTCCTCCGGACACTTATTATTATTTGTTGGTTATTTCATTATTTCGTTATGGTGAATGGATTATGTTGATCTTCCATTATTCTTTTATTGCATGATAATCAGAATTAAATTAAAATTGGCACTTTCTTTTTAAAATACTAGGTGGTTAGTAATTATTAAAATATTTTCGACAGTGATGCTACTAACTGAACCAACTTGGCATTTTGTATTGATTTAATAAAGGAGTAGCTACCCGGTATTTAATTAGTCGGGGTGTCACATAAATTAATAATTGTATACTTTAATTGATGAAAATAATTAATTGTGTAGATGAATTAGAAGGAGTACGGGATACACATTTGTTGTTGCCATTGTGGTTGGATTATAGTTGATCGATGTTGGGTTGTTTAATTTTAAAAGTGGCATGACCACTGGATTATTGTCCATATGGGGGTGGTATTTTTGAACTTTTTTTTAAAATTACTTTGTACAACGAACAATATATATATTATGATAATTAAGCGAAACATAGTTGAAATTACATATAGTGCGCATAGATACTAACCTTCTAGTTCTTATGCGTACCCATTCAATAGCCCTTAGACCCATTCGAGAGTCATTACCCCTGTAATGAGATCTCTTGAATTGTCCCGTTTGGACAGTTTGGGACTGCATAATTTTTGTATAATAATATTCTTACTGGCTTAAAGTTGTTACTTTTAGAGGAAGTTCTGCTGGTGTATCCTAATGTTCTCTGGGTACATACTAGATTGACAAATGTGACTGTTATTTCAATTCATTGAGGTGTTAAACAGTAACAATTCATTTGGATGTGTAGTAATTCTACATATTTCCGTGTCTTCTTATAATTCATTTTAATTTGTACTAATCATTTTTTATAGAAAATGTCTCCTTCAGGTATTAAGGCCAGGATGATGATGCTGATTGTCCTGATGTCGTCTGGGCTCGGAGGGATCCTCGGCTCCTAGGCTACCCAAATATGGAAAATTGGGGATGGCCATTAGCGAGATCCCTCGAGCTGGTAAAGATGATCATCGATTAAGTGTACATCAGATGGAGGAGGTGCCAAATGAGATCAAGTTAGCTATTTGGGTGGCACTACAGGTAATGAATTTATATTTATATTTATATGAACATTTTAATTTCTATTTTGATTTCAATTTCGATTTCATTTTTTATTGATATTTATTCATAAATAACATTGTATTTTTTGGACAGGAACAATTCATCCTGGATCCAAAGATATGCGATTCCATCTTGTAGCAGTTGAGGGAGAAACACAAGACGTGGAAAAAAAATGTGAACTTGGTACTTTGGGAAGAACAGAGAGTCTGTTATCCGAATGCATGAATCCGTCCCGCCGAAGAAGCCGATCTCATTAGCACAATGGCAAAAGTTCATGGACAATGAGATCGGGGAGAGACAATTGGCATCTCGCCAATCGGGGAGGGAAAACTGGGCAAAAAAGATGAACGTGCACTACTCCGGTCGGACATCTTACGTCGAGGTGGAGTGGAGGATGATGGTAAGATTTAATTTTTCTATAACTACATAAATATATTATTCTGCATTATTTCACTTTGCGGGGCCGATATGAATTTTTTTTTTTTTTATTTCATGCGACAGGGAGTATCCCTGGGGGTAGACCACATAGGCTCGATACTTATGTGGATATTCAGACGAAGAAGGGGAAGGATAAGTAGGTGTCCCCGAGCGTCGCAACAACGATTGTAAGTAATCCGACAGTTCACTTTTTATTAATTACATTATAATTCTTTTTATTTACTTATTTTACTAATCATGTGCTTTTTTCGTTTCATGCAAAACTTAAGGAAGTTCATGAGTCGCAGTCTGATGACGATAAGCCATCTTTGTACACATACGCACTCAGCCAAGTTCTTGGCACTGATCGCACGGGGAGGATAAGCGGTGAGCTCGCGGGTGTCCAAATCTAGGAACATCGGATTGGAGACAAGTGACATCGGGTTGGATCAAACGGTGGACTCGCATGATGAGAAGTTGTCCCATTTGGAGGCGACGGTCCAAGATATGTTCTAATTCATGAAGCATTCATTGGGCGAAAATCGTAAGGGGAAAAGAAAGGAGAAGGTAGTGGAGGAGGAGGTGAAGGAGGAGGATGTGGACCTCGCTATTTCATCACCGACACGTGCGGACTTTGATGATCCACTCCCCTATTTGGCTCCCTCCAACCGATCGATGTCGACACTTGGTTGGCCGAGCATGTGTATACCGGAAATATTTGATGGCCAGCGGATAGGTCAGGGATTGAGGGACCCTAATACCTTCCAGGGATGCCAGTTCATGGACACTTGCTTCAAGACATCGAGTCCAAGGTGCTCATCACGCATGTGATACTCGGGAAGGAGAACCCCCCTTACGGTTGCGCAAACAATGCGGAACGATGTATATTAGTGGGTGTGTCAATTCGTAGATCGTGTGGCCTACTCACCTCCTTAGAGATAATCTTACCCCGGACATGTAGTGACATTATTTGAATTGAATTGTTTTAAGTTCTTACATTTGAATTATATTTGGATTATATAGTTATGCATATTATTTTGAATGTATATTTTCATTATCTCTGTTTTATTTGGATATATGATGTTTGAACAGGTATAATGTTGCGATAATAGGTACAAATATACTGTTGGGCAGTGGCAGTGGCCATACTGCCCATCATTTTTTTTTAATTCTGCCCAGAATTGTCACAGTCATTGACCGTGACAAAGAAAACAAATAACGAACTTATCACGGTCAATGACCGTGACAATTTTTTAAAGAGCTTCATGATTTTTTCACGGTTTATGACTGTGACAAAACTTGTCAAGGTCATAAACCGTGACATGACCATGACAAAACTTGTGAAGGTCATAAATCGTGACGTGACCGTGACAATTCTAATGAACCTATCACGGCCAATGATCGTGACACGTCCCTGACAAAATATGTTGTCACTCCCAGAATTGTCATGGTCATTGACCTTGACAAGTCCAACTTGTCAGGGTCAATGACCGTGGTAATTCAGCAGATTTGGTGTAGTGGAACGTTTCTTGAAAATAATAAAAGGCATTCTGAGAAAAATGATCCCAGAGAAATTTGATCTTCTCAAAGGTCAATTGATCGACTCTGGGATTACAACTACTGATATTCTAAATTATCTCCTTCATGTTTGACAAGGGTGTGCTGGAACCCACTTTTTGCCCCATATATGAGCTACTGTTCTCTGACCTTAACGAGAAGTTGTTCCATTATAAATGCCAAACATTTTTCATAGTGTTCAGTGTGTTTAAAACATTATGAGTCAGTTTTGAACACTGTCAACCATATTAATCATTTGTTTTAAAACATTTTGAGTCAATTACCTGTTTGTTAAAATTCATTACAATATCATATTGGTGTTCCATGATTTATATTTGATTTTCTGAAGGTTGATACCATTTTTTTTGTAAGAACAAGCTACTGCGAACTTTTAATTTTCTATTTTTTGCACTGTTGGGAGGAATGCCATAAGTTTTTAAACGTAAATCGGAATGAGGAAATTCTAGCACCATTGGATTTGTACCGTCCGTGTGTAGATAACAATGTTTTAGGATGTTTTCGGTACTACTCGCGGGGTTGAAATTGACTTTAAAGTTAGCAGTTCCTTTTTTTCATTAGAAATTTGGTTCGGGTAAGAGTTTTTCTGAAGTTTTTTTGCCTATTTTTATTGCCTACCTAGACATTTATGAAAAATGTCACTTTTATGGGGACATGATGTCTAAAGTGTTATGTTTGGCTTCTAATGTGTTAAGTTTGAAATAACATCTGATAATGAATGATTTCTGATTTGGGTATGTTTATTTGACAGACATTTTTTTATCAGGAGATTTTAGATGTTATGTTGCATTTGTATGTTTGGAGAAATCAGTTGATCATACTCCAGTTTGCTTCGAGAGGTTAGTTACTAGTAGTCATTTTCATTGTTCTTACTTATTATTTCTTTTCAATTGAGAATATAATGGTTCTAAATGACTTTTGGTTTATTATTAACAACATTCTGAGCAACGAAAATAATCTTCAATTATCATTGGTGCTATCTGTTACACAAGTTTTTCTGAGGTTACTTTCTCAGCAATTATCATTGTGTCCCAAGATAAAAGATAACTAGATTGCAATGATTTCATGGTTTGAAAGAAAATATAACTAGATTGCAACTTCTTACATTTTCTTTTGCCTTTGGTGATGCCCAGGTACCCAATTTGTGATGGGGAAATGTTTGATGTCTAGGTACCTCAGTTAAAATGTAACATAATTGCCTTTGCATGTGTCATGTTATCTTTCCCAAGTAAGTTGTTTATCTCCTCTAATGAATTTTACTAATTTATTTTAAGGTTTTAACTAAATTAGATCTATTACATCTTGATAATAAAATTTTATAGTATTTTCTCACATTTATCAAAGTACAAAATTGGTATTTTTTTTACAGGTAAAACAGGGTGGTTTGCTATGGGTTCCAAATATTTTAATATTAGAGTGACTTGAGAGTGCTTCGTGTTAAATGGTAACCTATTTTTATAAAGGACTTCAAGGTGAGATTAATTGCATATATATAGATCTAATGTAATGTTTGGACAGTTTAAGTAGTAGATATGTTTATATTTGTTTGGAGAAATTTTGCTCTTGGGTTTTTATTTATGATTTCCCTATATTTTATGGTGGGGATTTTTTATGACTCTTAGGGCATAATTTGGTTGTAAATGTGTATTATAATTTTTAATTCAATGTGTGATTCATTATTCAGACACCAGAATGTCCTTTTTTGTCTAACATCACCCTATATCTGTCATTACCAGGTTCAAGGTAAATTGAAAGAGTAAATTACCCTATATCTATCTTTTCTTTATAATTCTATCGGATTTCATTTTCTCTTTGTTGATTTTGTCTTTTGTTAATGATTAGTGTTATTTACTTCACCGTTTGGCTTTTAGTTTTTGTTTTTGTTAATCCCACATTATATTTTTTATTTATCTATTTAGTGTGATTGACATTATGCCTGAATTGAACAAAATAAATCATGAGAAAGAAGGGAAAAAATGTGGCTACGAGTATTTGGATCCTGAAATGTTTAGTACTTTCTTTTATAATCCCACTTTGTAAAATATAAGAGTAAATGATACGAGAGAATTTTATTCTGCTTTTTGTAGGGTTACTACTAGATTTTGGATTTTCTATTCAATTATGCTCTAATGACTCGAAGGGAAGGTAAATTAGGATTGTGATTTCATATTATATGTGGGTAGAGTATTAATAATTTTATTAAAGTTGCACATTCATTATGGATTGCTTTAGGATGACAAATTTTTTAATTGTTTTTGTACATGTGGATTTAATATGTTTAATATGTTCAATTTGGTGAATTGAATTGCAAATGTTGATAGTGTATGTCTGACGCAAGTGTTGTGGTTGACTATTATTGAACTCACTGACTTTGATATTTTATATTTTTTATGCCAAAAGCTATCCACCCACATGGACTAGTCAGAAGTGAACACATGCCCTCCTACATGGCTAATGTCCTAGTCAGTAGGAAGTAAATCTTCTGACCAATACATGGAATGCTGACCAAAATAAGGAATTCCGGCCAACAAGACAATGAAGCGTCATCATACCAAGGGTCATACTACATGTCATTTATACAACCAATCGTCACTTTTATCATGTAAGGATGGAAATGCTTAATTATATAAAAGCATTCCATCCATTGACATTCCAACTATTGACCTCCGAGTCACTATAAATACATTATATCCCTTTCATCAAGGGAACGATTGAATGGATTATGTGATATTCTTATCTACAAGAGTACCTAGTTTTCTGTAACCAAAAACATCAAAAAAGTAACAGTGGACATAGGCTTTCTTCCATAACTGAATCACTTTAAAAATCTCTTTCTTTATTTACTATTGCATATTTTATCTGTGATTTGAAAATTAAATCAAGTCTAGTTTTTTACATTAACATATTGGTGCCATCTGTGGGATAGAGTTTTCTAATTACTATTCTCACTCTTATATACTATTGTTCGAAGAACTATAGCTGACCCTGACTCCAGTCTTAGAAATGAAGGTAATTCGCATGTTCCGTCTATTCCTCCTACAGCAACCGACCTATCTGGAATCCTAGCTAGTATTGCCAGAGGACAAGAAGCCATATAGGAAACGGTGAGGCAATTGGCTCAGTCACTACAAGTGGATCCCTCGTCCAGAAGAGAAATCCCACATCCACCTTCAAGATCCATCAGACATAGTTATTCCAGGTCTTCATGCGAAACCTCTTATCATCCAGAAGTAAGTTCATCGCTCAGCTCCACAGAACCCTATGATATCCATTCTCTCTCTCCTGAAAGTCCGGGTTTCATGGAAAGGCTAAGTAGAGATTATCCCTTTGTTCATTTGGGGCCTCGAGAAAATAGAAATCCTCCTATGGCGTTATTCAGCAACATTTAACATCCAGCCGACCAATGTGAGTCCTCAGTGAGATCAAGATCAAGCGTCCAATGATCTGTACATGCCGAGCAAACCTCTCAAGAGAGAGTTCAACTCAGACACACGGTCGGAAGAGACGATCTGCTTTGCATAAAACTGAGGCGGGTAATCCATCCTGGAAAGGGTCAATCTAGAGGTTAGAATATTAGTTGGGTGAAATAACGAAAGCCAAGAATCCTTTGAAGTGGAGTTTTGTTAATGGATCCTCGTTTCTTCAGGCAACGGTGGATTTCCCTGCTCCTTCAAAATTTAAAGCTCACATGGTCACTCCCAAATATGACGGTAAGACTGATCTAGTTCTCCATATCAAGTAATATCAAACTGCAGCTGATATTTATTCAGTCCATAATGATTTGAGGTGCAGAGATTTTTCAAGTACCATTACGGGTTCAACCTAAATATGGTATAATAACCTTCCCTGAGGACAAATTTCCACCTTCAATCAGCTTGCCAAGATATTCATTAGAAACTTATGTTTTAGAGCTAAGCCAGTAAAAAGAGTAACTCATCTTTTAAGTGTAAGGCAACATGTGGGGGAAAGTACTAGGGAAAACATAACATGTTTTAACAATGAAAAGTTAAAGGTAATTGATTATGACGACAAAACATCCATCACTGCTCTTATGAGTGGCTTGCTTCCCGAGAAACTATATTATACTTTGGCTAAATATCCTCCCAAAACTATGGATGAACGCATGGCAGAGGTAGAAAAAATAATGAATGCCGAGGAAGGTGTGGTTGCAAAATAGAGTCCAACCACGAAGCCTAACACGAATCCTGATAAGAAGGAGTAGAGGCTGAAAAAAGAAGACAAGGTCAAAAAGTGTGGAAACTACACTCCCTTGAGTGTTAGTATTCACCATATCTTGGAAGAAATTAAGCACAATGAGGATTTTCCATGGCTTGAGAAGTTAAGGGAGCCTCTTAATAAGGGATAGATCTAAATACTATGAATTACATAAGGATCATATTCATACGACGAATAAGTGCATCTCTTTGAAAAATGGATAGAATCCCTAATCCGCCGAGGAAAACTTAATAAATTTGTTGATCGTCGTGATAGCAGATAATCTAAAAGAAGGTCAAATTCTATGGACAAGCCTAGAAATGATAGGAAGAGAAATCATGAAGACGATTATGATGATCTAAACCTACCAAAGAATCCCAAGCAACCAGAGCTTGAGGTAGTTATGATCAGTTTTGGTTCATTTGATTGTCATACGATTACAGGTGGCGATGCAGGAGGAGGTGATCACACTACTGAAAGAAAAGCTTACTTGAATGATGCCCATGATTGATCCTATATCTAGAGCATTAATGTAAATGAAGATGATCGACCAAGGAAGGTCAACAAGGATAAATTGGTGATTGGTTTTTCAAAAAATGATCTCTCTAGGGTACTTTATCCCCATAATGACCCATTGGTTGTCAAATTCATATTCCAGGATATTATCATTACCATAGTTTTTATTGATAATGGGATTTTATCCAATATTATGTTTTATCCTTGCTTTTAGAATTTGTAGTTAATGCCCAGCAAGCTCGAACCCTATCATAGGCCATTAATAGGCTTTTCTAGTGAAAACGTTTACCCTTTGGGAACAATCAAGCTAGAAGTGTTGATCAAAACTTGTCCAGTAAGTCACATAGAGAAAATACATTTCTTTGTGATGGATAAAAACATTCATTCTGCCTATAATGTGATACTTGGCAGGGTAGGATTGAATAAACTTAAAGCTATATCACCAATAGTCCATTAGTGCTTGAAGTTTCTAACTTATTTTTGGGTAGGTGTTGTGAAAAGCGACCAAAAGGTGGCTAGAGAGTGTTACTACTCATCAGCCGAGCAAGAAGATCTAATTGAATTGTAAAAGAAAACTACAACTAACCAGGTGGATACTATTAATCCAAATGATGAATATGAGGTTGAAACCTTAGATCCATGAGATAAAGCAGTGTTAGTCAAAGGACAAATTATGTAAGCCACTAAAAGCATTATTATGGATGACAAAAACTAGAAAGGACACCGGTCCTTCAACATGAGTTGATTATGTTCCTGAGGCAACAAAGACAGGTATTTTCTTATAGCCATTAGGATATGCCTGGGATTGATCCTAATTTACTCTGTCACGAGCTCAACGTCAGTAAGGACGCCTATTTGATCGAGTAGAGATCTCGAGTTTTCAGTTCTGAAAAGAATCAAGCTATCTAAGAGGAAGCAAAGATGCTTCAAAAAGCCCGATTTATTACAGATGTGAAGCATCTAGACTGGTTAGCCAATGTCATAATCGTAAAAAAGAAGAATGATAAATGGATGATGTCTATAGATTTCAATGATTTAAATAAATCTTTCTCAAAAGATCATTTCCCTTTGACTAGAATTGATTAGTTGTGGATGTTACATCAGGACATGATCTTTTAAGCTTTATGGATGCCTATTCTGGTTATAACCTGATAAAAATGAAACCTGAAGACAGGGAAAGTACAACCTTCATCACTCCCTGAGGAACTTATTATTATAATGTAATGCCTTTTGGTATAAAAAATGCAGGTGCAACATATGAAAGGTTTGTGAGCAAGGTCTTATAAGAACAAACAATAAAAAACATGAAGGTTTATGTAGATGATATGTTGACGAAGAGAAAAAAAATCTTTAGATCAAATCGCCGACCTCGATCAGACTTTTGATCAGTTGGAAAAGCATCAGATGAAGCTGAATCGGACCAAGTGTGTGTTTGGAGTACATGAATGGATGTTCTTCGGCTTCATAGTTAATCAAATGGGATTTGAACCTAATCGAGCAAATATAAAAGCTTTGATCGAAATGCAGTCGCCGACCTGCAAGAAAGATGTACGGGGGCTCACTAAAAGAATAGCAGCCTTAAATAGATCTATGTCTTGAGCAACAGATACGTGCTTGCTATTTTTTAAAGTGCTGAGAAAAACTTTTGAGTGGAATGAAGAATGTGAAGAAGCATTCCAAGAGTTAAATAAGTACTTGGGATCACCACCATTGCTCTCCCGACGAGTTTTGGTAAAGAAATTATACTTGTATATAGATGTTTCTGAGTCAGTAGTGGGCTCGGTATTAGTTAGACAGGACAATAGAATCCAAAAACTTGTCTATTATATTAGTTAAGAATTTAGAGGAGCTGAAATTAGGAACCCACGTTTGGAAAAATTATCCCTAATACTTATTGAGGCTTCAAGAAAAATGAAACCTTATTTCCAAGAACACACCATAGTTGTGTATAGTGATTTTCCTATTTGGCAAGCTCTCTACAAACCTGAGAAGTCATGAAGATTGATGTACTTGGTAGCATCATTGGGAGAGTATGACATAGTCTATGAACCAAGATCTTCATTGAAAGGACAATCTTTGGCAGATTTCATTACTCAGTTTACTTATCCAGAGGTTCTCGACCAACAGAGCTTTCCTTCCGAGCAGACTTCGAAAGAAGAGAGCTAAGCTAAAAAATAAGATGAAGCAGTTGTTAATCAACCTGAGTCGTCCATAATTCAGGAAATGGCATAGAAATATGAAGATGAGAGTAAAAAGATATTGTATCATAGATCATTGATAACAGAAAGCTTCAATAATGTTGTTTCATTATGGAATTTGTACGTGGATGGATCTTCATGTGCTGCCGGCAGCGGAGTAGGTATAATACTTAAAACTCCTAATAATATTGATATTGAGTATGCTCTCAGGTTTCAGTTCAAAGAATGAAAAATGAGGTAGAATACGAAGCCTTAATAATTAGGGATAAATTTAGCTCATTCATTAAGTGTCGAGCAAGTAGTGGCACATAGTCATTCACAGTTGGTTATTAACCAAGTATTGAATTTGTATGGAGCCAAAGGAGAGTTGATGACCAAGTATCTTCCAAGGTCATGAAAGTCATTGCCAAATTTGTAGTCATCTGAATGAAGAGGTTCCAAGAATAGAGAATTCCCGAGCTGATGAACTTTCTCGGCTAACATCACCAATAAGAATTGAGGTTCAAAGAATAGTATTGATGAAGACCTGATGGTTAGTTTCATTGTTATAGATTTGGGACCTTCCTGGATGGATCCCATAAAATCTTATATTGAATATGGAACCCTACCACCCGATCCTAAAGAGGTGGATAATCTTCGATATAAAGCGGCGAGGTATGTGTTGGACAAAGGAGTTTTATACAGAAGGGGATTGCCGATCTCCATGTAGTGCTTTATTCATCCAATGGAGGTGGAAGATTTGATCAAAGAAGTGCATGAAGGTTCTTTTGGAGCTCATTCATCTAGAATTGCTTCAATGCATTAACAATCAATGATATTACTGGTCGACCATGAGGGCCGATTGTACAACCTTTGTAAGAAAGTGTGATAAGTGCCAAAGATTCTCTAGCATTCATAAAAAAAACCTAATGCTGCTTTAACACCAATAATATCACCTTGGTCGTTTGCTATATGGGGAATTGACTTGGTCGGCCCATTGTCGAACACCAAAGGCAGGTTCAAATACTAAGTTATTGATGTGGATTACTTCACCAAATGAGTGGAAGTAGAGATATTGATCAATATGCCTTATGAAAAGGTGTATCAGTTTATTTGGAAGAATAGCATCTACCGATATGGCTTACCATATGCATTCATCAATGATCATGGCACCCAATTCGACAACGAGGAGTTTGAAGCATATGGTGCCTAGTCCAAAATCCAGAAGTTGCATTCTGCACCAAAAGTAATGGTCAAACATAAGTGACTAACTAAACTTTGCTGAATGGACTGAAAAATAGACTAAATGGTGCCAAGGGAAACTGGATTAACAAGATATAATTTATTCTTTGGGCCTAGAGAACAACGCCGAGAACAGCAACTGGAGAGATACCATACATGATTACATTTGGGATTAAAGCAATGGTACCAGTCGAGATCATCCTACCAACTCATAGGTATTGAACTTTAATTCCCTAGTTAGTGACTTGACGAGGCGATTATATTTTGACATATTGGAGGAGGTGCGAGAAGATGCAACTCTGAGAAATGCTACCTACCAACGATGAACTGCTTGTTTTTATAATAAAAGGGTCAATCCGACTAACCTAAAAGAGGGAGATTATGTTCTTAAGAAAATTATCCATAAGAATAGCAAGATCAAGTCCAACTGTCATGGACCATACCACATCTCAAGTGTCATCTGATCGGGGACATATCAGATAGAAACTTTGGAGGGTGAAGAGCTCAAAAATCCTTGGAATCCGAACATCTTCAAAAGTATTATCAGTAATTCGAAAGTTGTCCATTATTGTATCTCTCTTCCTTTTATTTTAATATCAATAAAAAATTCATTTTTTTCTCTTCATTTTTCTATTTTTTTCGGAGTATTAGTGATGATATCCCCCAAAACAATGACAACTTTTGATCATCAGCTCCGACCAAGTCAAAATAGGATTAACACTTGGTCAACAATATAATTTACTTCATGTATGACTTCATAAAAACAAAATCATGAACAAGAGGTCGATTTCTTCATGTATGATTTTGTATAAACAAGCCAAGAACAAGAAGTGTAAAACTTTGTATAAAACTAAAAAAGTTATAAACAAGTTTTACCTGACTAAGTTAAATGCAGGAAGACATGTAAAAATTCCTATATACTAGAATATAAATATACATTCGTCATACACTTGGTCACTACTGATAACTAATGCTACATGTGGATCAAGATATCTAAGTGCATTAGTAGAATCAATGGCATAACAACTAGTAACTTATACTAAATTTGGATTGATATATCTAAGTGTATTAGTAGAACCAATGACACTACAATTCCAAGTTAACTGAATGATTAAAATAATCATAAGTTGACAAAAAAAAACATTTTATTCATACAAACTGTATTAACTTCAAATGAATAACAAAATGCAGTATAATCATTCGACTTGATGTTTTCCCTCAGCTTTAGAAGATAATGCACTCTTTCCATACCACCAGGAGGATCATCTAGCATGTAAGGAGAATTGATAAAGTTAAAATCTTGAAGAATCCTTCTATTGCTGCTGCTCGACCTGTTGGTCAAATGAGGAGGTCGACCTATTTTAATTTCATCATATAATTCATAGTACCCTAAATATTTTGATATCATGCATTAGGGAATCGACTCAACTAGAATCCAACTGATATCCAACTTGATCGAAGGTTGTTGGTAGTCTAAGAAACTAGGATCATGCCAATACTAGAGTTTTCCATCCCGATCAACCTTCATCATAGTCAAGCAATTGGTCCAACCCCATTTATAACCTTCACGATGAGTTTGAGCAAGGTGATCATCCATATAGCCCAAAGATTCATTGTAACCATCTATTCATACCTGTTTAGGTTGTTTGTGAAATTGGAAGGTTAAACTCTCGACTTGATGTTGAAGTTTCTTCAAAACCTCATCCTTCACCTTCAACTGAGAGGATTGGTTGACAAGGTCTTTATCTTTATCTTTCAGTTTTGAGGACAAATCAGTAATAAATTGATTCTTTGCGCTCAACTAGGCAACTTGAATAGCTAAAGTTTTCTTGGTCCCAGTCTCTTCTACACTTGTTCGACTAGATCTTTGTCTAGAAGATGATGCATGTTTGAATTTTGTCACAGCTTCAAGATCTTCCCTCAATTTGGCATTTTCCTCCTCCAAAAAGAGGCACCTTCATCGGCACCAGCAGCAGAAGACTATTTTAAGGCCCCACGTTCATCGCTCAACCTATTATTTTCCTCTTCTAGAAGTTAAGAAATTTTTCCAGCTTCATCAACTTCAGGGTTCAATAAAAACTCCTTTTTTTCTAAATGCAGAGGCATATTTCTCCCATTTCTCTTCAAATCTGCAAGCTTCGGTCAAGGCCTTGTACTTGGCCTCAAAATTTTCATGAAAAAAATATTTGGCTTCATTCTGCTCATCTTGCAGTTCTTCAATGATCACATAGTATGCAACATTATTATCCATAACCCGATTAAGAAGAAACTTAAGATAAGTATAAGCATCCTTAGCCTGACCGAAAGCATCTGTGCCAATCAAGTCCATTAACTCTTCATCAGTCAAGTCCAAATGACCAACCTTAAATAGATTATTACAGTGCTTGAGTAAGTCGGAATCAGTGGAAGAAATTTGTTCCATCTTGGACAAAAACTAGAATGATAAAGCAACAATTGATCAAAAACAAAAGAAAATGGAAAGATAATAAGGAAATTAGAAAAAGAGTTCTTTTATTAATAAAGTATAAGTATACAAGTACATCAAGAGAAGACATAAATAATATCTAAAAAAGGTGCAAAATACAAGAGGACGAGCAAGTCTACACCTTCTTCTGATCTTTCTCCACATCATGGATCTCTTGCTCGGTAAGAGGGATATATAAAGTATTTCCTTGGTTGACAAGAGGAGTAGCAGAGTCAACAACCAAGGAACATTCCCCTAAACTAGCTTTATCTTCAATCTCATCATCAAGGTTAGGTGGGGGACCTAGACCATGCCTGAGGAAGAGTTCAGAATCTTTAACAATACCGACATCCTTCAATGTCGCCGACCAACCAACCTTGAATTTTTTTTCTAGGCATACCCAACTTGAGGAGAAGTAGAAGAGATAGCTTTATCCCAGCCCCTATTGAAGGAATCTTCCTTGGGCTTCTTCCTCTTGGCCTTCTCGGCCGAAAGGTCTGTAGTCAACTTGGCTACTTGACCTTCAATAGCCTTTGCCCTGTGCTCAACTTTAGTAATAGTTGAGTTAGCCATAACCAAAGCATTATCAACCTTCTGCCGGGCTTCTTCATTAGTTTTTAGTTTTTCTTCCTAGGCCTTTTTCTCTGTTTCCAGAGCCTGTTGGGATTCTAGCAATGACTACCTCTGACCTTCAAAGGCTTCTTTTACCTCTCCTTAGCAAGAACGTAGTTGATCGTCCTTCTCCAGCATTTGGTTACATTCAACCAAGAACTGCAAGAAAAAACCAAGTTAATACAAAACTAAAAAGGCATGAATACAATCCTACCAACGTAAAAAATAAAAACTTACCAAGCCTAGGCTTTGAGAAGCCCTTGGTGATAATTGAGATTCATACATTGAAGCAGCTGCAACTCTGTGGTCAGGGAGATATGACACCCCTCCTAATAAAACATCTGGTGATCAGGCCTTTATTAAATTAAAACAGGTTTCTCAAATGGTTCATTCTTAGCATCACTCTCGAAAACTTTTTAATTACTAATCCCCTAAGTAAAATTAGACCGGTGCCAAATTTTATCTTTCTTAAAACAGATAAATCAACCATGCGGAACAAAGTAAAAAAATAATCAGGTACTATAACCCAATTAACAAAGTAAAAGTACAACAGAACAAACGCATTACCGAATAAACCATCGGCTAAAAAACCCCAACAACAATAGAATAACCACTAGTCTAAAATGAACATCTGAGACTGATACCGGACCACATGTCCATAGATAGAATAGTGTGAGATCTTGTACTAGATCTGAATGAGAGATATCGTCTAGTCAAAATCCTATAAGCATCCACTGTGCTACATCTCTGAGTCCCTGGAATGGAATCATCATACACGGCGTCCCTGTGGCTGGACACCTAAAAGGTTTTGAAAATATGTTATAGCAAGAGTTAGTACTCAAAACATTTTGAAAATATTTAACAAGAGTTTATCACAATATAAAATGCGGTTATTGATTACACATGTTAGGTTCTCGTACACTCTCTTGAGTTAACTCACCCCTCATCTTTTGTGCACACCTAACGTTCTACACTTAGTTTATCTAGCCATGCCTCCCAAGCTAACTAAAACCAAAATAGTCAACTGAACATATCTATACCCGAGTTCTAGTACCGCCCATACAGTACAACCGTTTCCCTAATATCTCGCGTATGTTAATTAATTCTCATGTAACATTTCATCTATGTTATTTTTCAAGACTTCTCATTTAGTTTCACTACTACAGTTACAACAATTCTCACAATTGTTGAATTCCCACTTGTGTAATTAAGTTTCGCCACTTGAATTACTAAATTGATTTTCTCTATCTAAAGGTGCATTTCGTAATTAAGTTCCACTACTTAACTTACCAATTCAGTATGTATCTTTAAATACATAATATATATCAATCTACTAATACACAGAAGTAGAATATCATCAAGTATATATTTCACACACAATATATACTAAATATCAGTAATTACTATTTTGCCCTTTTTATACATGTAAATGACTCTTGGTTCGGAATGATTCATCGACCCCAAGTAAGAATTGGTTCGGAATGATACATCGACCCCAATTATTTACATACACGCGTAAATGATTCTTGGTTCGGAATGATACATCGACCCCAAGTGAGAGTTGGATCGGAATTATCCATCGACCCCAACTATTTTTAAAAATATATATATGCACATATTCTGGTTCGTGACTCTTTCATCGCGACACTAGTTCAAGGTTTGGTTCGGCATTTCTCATCGACCCCAAACATATAACAACTTATGTTAGTTCGTAATGTCTCATCGACCCTAACATAATTAATTTAAGTATAAATTTCTCGACCTAAAAGATCACATAATTCAGTAGGTACACGCCCGACCTATTAATTATATATGTACGTAATATTTTGATCTCATGTATTTACCGTACAATATTCGCTTTACGATTTATCTCATTAGTCGCGTTTATTTGAGTATTCACACAACTTTAAGGGTCCTAGTTACCCCTTACATATAATTTGAGTAGTTATTGCTTACCCTACTAGTCTATTACTTAAATTGAATTTGCTTCGCCTCGTAACTCAATTTCCGAAGTCCCCGATACTCTACTAAATGGGATTATTAGGGATAGAAGTAGCTATCCCAAATAGACTTTCGCAAGACAGCTGAAGCTCCCCATATATATATATATATATATATATATATATATATATATATATATATATATATATATATATATATATTGTGACACCTCGCCTAATAAAATATCAGGTGATCAATCTTGTACCAAATTAAAACAAGAGTCTCATATGGTTCATTCTCAGCATCACTGTTGAAAACCAATTTAATTACTAATAACCTATTAGGCTGGCGTCAGAATTTTATTTATAAAATCTTATTAATCAAACCATTCAATTAAAATATCCACACAGTTATATATGAAACTGAAATGAAATAAAATAATCGAACACTCGGTTTAACATAATACAATCAAATCGAATGTTGCACTAAAGAGGTGGAATAAGAATAAATAAATGCGATTGGGCTTTCGGCCCGAATGTTTATATAGTAGCTCCTATCTAGATTACAAGGATAGAAGCGTCTACAGTAAAAGTGCATGCATCCAAAGCTGCTGCAGCAAACGTCTAACTCGAAGGAATCGTCATCCAGGTGTCCTTGTGTCTGGACACCTAATATATACATATGTATAGCAAGAGAGGAAATTAGTGAAAAACGGGTCAGAGCCCGAGGTTTGAAAATATTTTGCAAGTGCATAAATGCCATATTTTTAAAATATGATTTTCTCATATTTAAGTTGGTATCGCACTCCCATGAAATACACCGCACCCCTCTTCTAACAGTGCACAGCTATCGCATATAATTAAGACAACCTAGTTAAGCTACCCTGCCTAACTAATCTATTCCCATCCTCTAAGAATCATCCTACCCAAGTACTAAGGACTAAACTTTTCCCCATTCCCAACATTGCTCTACGTTCGTGCGAGGGGTGTCTCACGAAGCGAAATCAAAATTAGGAACCCCCCGATACACTACTACCTGACAATGTTGATCGTCGGGATTCATTAGGCCCTCAACACATAATGGGGTTTTAAATAGCTCGCGTATATATATATATATATATATATATATATATATATATACAGTCCTGCTCTTGTGCGGACTAGTCCGCATTTTAAGAATCTGGACCAGACATGTGTCACCTGGCGGTGAGCCAACAAAAGAGAGAGAGTATGCCTATAATTTAGGCGATATTTTCAAGGAGCACCTTTAGGCGACACATAAGTGCTCACTAGTCCGCACAGGAGCATTATTATATATATATATATATATATATATATATATATATATATATATATATATATATATACTAGCGAATACCCATGCATGAAGGCACGCCGAAAATTTTCAAAGTACGTAATCGCGAAACAATAAAAAATTCGAAAGTACATAATTACAAAACGATAAAAATATCGTTCTCCAACAAAACATCTATATATCGTTCCCCACTATACATAAGTGCGGCTCCATTTATTTCTCCATAGTTAACTTCCACCACTAATTACAACATTGCTCACATTTAACTAAGGAGTTGCACGTCTAACTAAGAACATAACAGTGTACATCTTTAACAAATGAAAAAAGGAAACAACACAAATTTCAAAATTAAAAAAATGAGAAACATTCATGTATCATATCTGAGAAAACAAAGTTTCTCTGACAAAAAAAATTCAAACTCCACTTATCGGGGTAGTGACAAAACGTTAAATAATAAATTATAAAATTGTAATTATTTTCCAAATAATAAAATAATTATTGACTGATGTTATTTATCCAATGATATACTGAAATTATATAGACATGTGGTATAGATCCATGAGTAAAATAGGTCAAAACAAACAAAAATGGAGCTAAAAATCTGAATGAGTAAAATAGGTCAAAAAGAGGAGAAGTCAAGAGGTGTGTAGACCATTATATAAATGGACCTGTTTGAATATATCTTAAAATCCAAACACCATTAGCAAATATGTATCAATAATTTTTAAGCCAAGAAGAAGAATCCAAGGAGGAAACAATTAGTACATGTTTACATAGAAACAACAATGATTATTATACAATCTTGCACTAAATGTGTTTTTTTAATTAAAATAGAATAAAATGAATGCAACTTTAAAAAGTTAAAAGAAATACTTTTACTGGCTGAAATGACAATAATCCCACTTGAAGCCACTTTCTACGTCTATGACAGCACTTTGATATTCCACCTAGCAATAAAGCATCGGACAAATCCATAACTTACATAATATAGCTTCTACACTGTGTTTGTGATTTTTTCCGAAGGCACAGATAGGTCCATGCCCCGACCCAAACCTGCATTTCCAGTGAATTGTTGCAAAATAATGAAAGAATACGTGAAATGGTATATCGACAATTGGTGATACCAAATTGATGAAAAGGTTCGGCATGGTTGAAGTAACCCTAAAAAACACATGTAATAGAGCAACTTTGATACCTCCCTGAAAGAATTCCAACTTTTCATACCAAAAGCAGCTAACTACGTGCTTGCAAATTAACTTGGATAGATAATATAAAGATGGTGCTCCGTCTGTTGCATTATAAACAACCAAGAAAAGGCCTCAAATAACACAAAAACGTTCTTCAATTAGAAGCGACATGAAAATCGTTGCAGGAATCATAAATATCTGCATGAATATGTAAGTTGGGCAGTAACCCAAAATGAATTTTGTTGGGTAAACTTTCGCATACATTTGAAGATGATCTTTGAGCAATGGTGGATCCTCAATAGTCCCAGGCAGCTTAATATTTCATACTCTGCAGCTGGCATGGTGGAGTAAATACACAACAAACCTATAGAAAAAACACAAACACACTCAACGCCACAACAAATTCCCATCGTGTGGTTTCAAAGTAGGCTCAACAATTATTGTAAGTGGTGAAAGAATAAGGACGAATAAGAAGGGAAAGTAGATCCCAGGATGCGAACTGAGAAAATGCTTAACTGCATATCATGACAATGGTGTATTGTATTAACGCCTGTAGTGACAAAAATTTGACTTCAACCAATTTAGTTGTTTTCTCAATCATAAATACAACTACGAAACTCACAACCACCCATATTTTCAAAATATATTGAAGGTAGAGACAAAATATCATATACAAAGAAAATTTTCAAAAGCAAAATAATTACACCACTAAATTAGATAGGTGATTTCAAAAGCAAAACATTTACACCATTATACCCATTCCTATTCCCAGATCTGTGGGACAATTCCTAATTTGTCTGGTAAATAATACTTTCAGGCATAAACATGAATGGTAAAAAGTGTAAATCTAAATAAACAAATCTTACTGTCGAATTCAAGCCATATTCTTGCAAATTTATGACTCATGTAAAGGTGTTTGTGTTATGGGTGTTTTCTATGTGTCGTGTATAGTATAAAACTCAAAATGCAAATTGATTTCCTATGACTCTGTGATCCACACAAATAACCAACAAAATATTAGAATCATGTGAGATACCCAAATAATGACATTGGGCAAGACTTCCTATGACCAAATAATGTACTGAGCAAGACTTGACATACTGTAAGATATTAGAATCAAGTCTATAACAGTGAACCAAATTTGACATACCCCAAATCAAATTTGACCTCATTCACAGTCATTAGATATCCCCAAACAGGTTTGTTTTTGCAAATCGCAAATAGGGTCTGAAATTGTATATTGGTGCCAGAAATCATTCACATGGAAAAAGTTAAAGAAAAATATATACTAACTACAAATAAAGTAGAATATAAATACCTAAAAAAAATAAACAGGAAACAAACATGCTAAAGGCAATGTTAAGAGTGATCAAATTTGTGAGAGAAAAATAATTTCCTGCAAAAATTTGTGATTAGGGGTCTTCAAACACCACATTAAAAAGTAAAGGACCATCACCTATAAAAAAAATTCATGTTTTGAAGAAACCTTCCAACAAAGCTGTAAATTGATTCCTGTGAATCCTGTACAAAGACCCGGTGAAAAATTAGTCCAATAAAGGAAGTAAAGCAAATTGTATAAAGCATGATCTCCACATACCACCCATTTAATATGTAATAAATATTACCACACCTCGTCTAAAATACTCTGTGCCCTTATTTTACTTCTCTGATAAAAAAATTTTTGGTTGGACCTCGGTGTAACCTTGGTGAAGACAATCGGCCCCTCAATCAAGTGAGCCTAACATGATCTCGCCTCTCTATGCTCACTACATGTTAACATAAGATCTGTTAAACACAAAAGACGACTTTAAATATAAAAAAAAATTTACCCGGTGTTTGTAGAAGGCAATCAGAGAGAGAGAGTCCGTAACTTTTTGGCTTTGGCTTTATAAGGCCCACTTCTTGAGAGAGAGAAAGTGATGAGATGCAAACGTTTTTCCAAATTTTTCACATTTATGGTAGCAGATTTGATCAACGGCGTCGACAAAGTGACCTCAAACGGATTTTTCATGGCTCTCGTTGTTACTGATTTGTCAAGAGAGATGGGGAGATGGGTTTTGAGAACCCAACACATGTCTCATCTATTTTTCTTGGTTTGTGTGCAATACAAACTCCAAAATTAAAAAAGAGAGAAAGGGAAATGGGTTTTTGGTTTGAATCATTTTTATGTCTCTAATTTTGAGCTTTGTTTATGGTGCTAAAGAGAGAGAGAGATTGGCGTACATGCTAAAGAGAGAAGGAGAGAGAAATAGGCGTGTACTTTTCAAAGAGTGGGTGGCTGAGAGATTGAAGGGATGTGGAGTAGACAGAAGAGAAAGATAGAGTTCGTAATGTTGGTTTGGGCGGGATAATGAATTTTGGTTAGCTAATCTGAGCCCTTGATTTTTACATGGGAGATGTGGTCAAATGTGAGCCCTTATTGTGCTTTTATATTTTTACCAATTCAAAAACCATTCCATCTTATTATATATATATATATATATATATATATACAGTCCTGCTCTTGTGCGGGCTAGTCCGCATTTTAAGAATCCGGACCAGACATGTGTCACCTGGCGGTGAGCCAACAAAAGAGAGAGAGTATGCCTATAATTTAGGCGATAATTTCAAGGCGCACCTTTAGGCGACACATGTTCGGTCCGCATTCTTAAAATGCGGACTAGTCCGCACAGGAGCATTATTATATATATATATATATATATATATATATATATATATATATATATATATACTAGCGAATACCCATGCCTGAAGGCACGCCGAAAATTTTCAAAGTACGTAATCGCGAAACAATAAAAAATTCGAAAGTACATATTTACAAAACGATAAAAATATCGTTCTCCAACAAAACATCTATATATCGTTCCCCAATATACATAAGTGCGGCTCCATTTATTTCTCCATAGTTAACTTCCACCACTAATTACAACATTGCTCACATTTAACTAAGGAGTTGCACGTCTAACTAAGAACATAACAGTGTACATCTTTAACAAATGAAAAAAGGAAACAACACAAATTTCAAAATTAAAAAAATGAGAAACATTCATGTATCATATCTGAGAAAACAAAGTTTCTCTGACAAAAAAAATTCAAACTCCACTTATCGGGGTAGTGACAAAACGTTAAATAATAAATTATAAAATTGTAATTATTTTCCAAATAATAAAATAATTATTGACTGATGTTATTTATCCAATGATATACTGAAATTATATAGACATGTGGTATAGATCCATGAGTAAAATAGGTCAAAACAAACAAAAATGGAGCTAAAAATCTGAATGAGTAAAATAGGTCAAAAAGAGGAGAAGTCAAGAGGTGTGTAGACCATTATATAAATGGACCTGTTTGAATATATCTTAAAATCCAAACACCATTAGCAAATATGTATCAATAATTTTTAAGCCAAGAAGAAGAATCCAAGGAGGAAACAATTAGTACATGTTTACATAGAAACAACAATGATTATTATACAATCTTGCACTAAATGTGTTTTTTTAATTAAAATAGAATAAAATGAATGCAACTTTAAAAAGTTAAAAGAAATACTTTTACTGGCTGAAATGACAATAATCCCACTTGAAGCCACTTTCTACGTCTATGACAGCACTTTGATATTCCACCTAGCAATAAAGCATCGGACAAATCCATAACTTACATAATATAGCTTCTACACTGTGTTTGTGATTTTTTCCGAAGGCACAGATAGGTCCATGCCCCGACCCAAACCTGCATTTCCAGTGAATTGTTGCAAAATAATGAAAGAATACGTGAAATGGTATATCGACAATTGGTGATACCAAATTGATGAAAAGGTTCGGCATGGTTGAAGTAACCCTAAAAAACACATGTAATAGAGCAACTTTGATACCTCCCTGAAAGAATTCCAACTTTTCATACCAAAAGCAGCTAACTACGTGCTTGCAAATTAACTTGGATAGATAATATAAAGATGGTGCTCCGTCTGTTGCATTATAAACAACCAAGAAAAGGCCTCAAATAACACAAAAACGTTCTTCAATTAGAAGCGACATGAAAATCGTTGCAGGAATCATAAATATCTGCATGAATATGTAAGTTGGGCAGTAACCCAAAATGAATTTTGTTGGGTAAACTTTCGCATACATTTGAAGATGATCTTTGAGCAATGGTGGATCCTCAATAGTCCCAGGCAGCTTAATATTTCATACTCTGCAGCTGGCATGGTGGAGTAAATACACAACAAACCTATAGAAAAAACACAAACACACTCAACGCCACAACAAATTCCCATCGTGTGGTTTCAAAGTAGGCTCAACAATTATTGTAAGTGGTGAAAGAATAAGGACGAATAAGAAGGGAAAGTAGATCCCAGGATGCGAACTGAGAAAATGCTTAACTGCATATCATGACAATGGTGTATTGTATTAACGCCTGTAGTGACGAAAATTTGACTTCAACCAATTTAGTTGTTTTCTCAATCATAAATACAACTACGAAACTCACAACCACCCATATTTTCAAAATATATTGAAGGTAGAGACAAAATATCATATAGAAAGAAAATTTTCAAAAGCAAAATAATTACACCACTAAATTAGATAGGTGATTTCAAAAACAAAACAATTACACCATTATACCCATTCCTATTCCCAGATCTGTGGGACAATTCCTAATTTGTCTGGTAAATAATACTTTCAGGCATAAACATGAATGGTAAAAAGTGTAAATCTAAATAAACAAATCTTACTATCAAATTCAGGTCATATTCTTGCAAATTTATGACTCATGTAAGGGTGTTTGTGTTATGGGTGTTTTCTATGTGTCGTGTATAGTATAAAACTCAAAATGCAAATTGATTTCCTATGACTCTGTGATCCACACAAATAACCAACAAAATATTAGAATCATGTGAGATACCCAAATAATGACATTGGGCAAGACTTCCTATGACCAAATAATGTACTGAGAAAGACTTGACATACTGTAAGATATTAGAATCAAGTCTATAACAGTGAACCAAATTTGACATACCCCAAACCAAATTTGACCTCATTCACAGTCATTAGATATCCCCAAACAGGTTTGTTTTTGCAAATCGCAAATAGGGCCTGAAATTGTATATTGGTGCCAGAAATCATTCACATGGAAAAAGTTAAGGAAAAATATATACTAACTACAAATAAAGTAGAATATAAATACCTAAAAAAATTAAACAGGAAACAAACAAGCTAAAGGCAATGTTAAGAGTGATCAAATTTGTGAGAGAAAAATAATTTCCTGCAAAAATTTGTGATTAGGGGTCTTCAAACACCACATTAAAAAGTAAAGGACCCTCACCTATAAAAAAAATTCAAGTTTTGAAGAAACCTTCCAACAAAGCTGTAAATTGATTCCTGTGAAGCCTGTACAAAGACCCGGTGAAAAATTAGTCCAATAAAGGAAGTAAAGCAAATTGTATAAAGCATGATCTCCACATACCACCCATTTAATATGTAATAAATATTACCACACCTCGTCTAAAATACTCTGTGCCCTTATTTTACTTCTCTGATAAAATTTTTTTGGTTGGACCTCGGTGTAACCTTGGTGAAGACAATCGGCCCCTCAATCAAGTGAGCCTAACATGATCTCGCCTCTCTATGCTCACTACATGTTAACATAAGATCTGTTAAACACAAAAGACGGCTTTAAATATAAAAAAAACTTTACCCGATGTTTGTAGAAGGCAATCAGAGAGAGAGAGTCCGTAACTTTTTGGCTTTGGCTTTATAAGGCCCACTTCTTGAGAGAGAGAATGTGATGAGATGCAAACGTTTTTCCAAATTTTTCACATTTATGGTAGCAGATCTGATCAACGGCGTCGACAAAGTGACCTCAAACGAATTTTTCATGGCTCTCGTTGTTACTGATTTGTCGAGAGAGATGGGGAGATGGGTTTTGAGAACCCAACACATGTCTCATCTATTTTTCTTGGTTTGTGTGCAATACAAACCCCAAAATTAAAAAAGAGAGAAAGGGAAATGGGTTTTTGGTTTGAATCATTTTTATGTCTCTAATTTTGAGCTTTGTTTATGGTGCTAAAGAGAGAGAGAGATTGGCGTACATGCTAAAGAGAGAAGGAGAGAGAAATAGGCGTGTACTTTTCAAAGAGTGGGTGGCTGAGAGAATGAAGGGATGTGGAGTAGACAAAAGAGAAAGATAGAGTTCGTAATGTTGGTTTGGGCGGGATAATGAATTTTGGTTAGCTAATCTGAGCCCTTGATTTTTACATGGGAGATGTGGTCAAATGTGAGCCCTTATTGTGCTTTTATATTTTTACCAATTCAAAAACCATTCCATCTTATTATATGGATATATATATATATATATATATATATATATATATATATATATATATATATATACACTCAAATGAGGAGAGATCAACACTAAAAAAAAACACCATGTCCATGCCATTAATTTAATTTTTATAGGATATAAGCTTTTCACATAGAAACTTTCACTAATTGTAATATGTATTGAAAAATATCACTTTCTTGAAATCCCAGATGAAGATTTTCAATCAATATATGAAATTGAGTGGGGGAAAATGGAGCATTTACAAAAATAAATTGATAGAATCCTTGGGTGGGTATAAATTTACAAAGATAAACTGTAGGATAAATTTTTACATATATGAAATATTTCTCTATAGGTAGAAATATATTCTTTACATATAGTTTTTTTTTCATTTTTTTCACATTTTTTGGTTTAAAATAGAAATATTTCAAAACTTGATCCACTGTAGGATAAATTGTAATGGCCTGACTCTGAAATAATAGAATATTATTAAGTTATTTTCATTTATAAAATTAGTGATGTGATACATTTAGTAGAACATTGAATTTAATCACATATTATTAATAAATAAAATTGTATTAAAGTTTAAAAAAAACATATATAATTAGTGATGGAACATTTGAAATTAGTTCAAAGTTAAATGTCAAAAATTAAAAGTTTGAAAAAAGAAAGAAAAAGGAAATGAGTGTTTAAGTGTCCAACACTTGTCTACCCCATGTTAAAACCACTTATAAAAAACAACCCCAAAGGCTCATGGTTTTGACTAAGTAGTTATCCTCTTTTATGAGCCAACTTACAATAAAGCCTAATATATTCTAGTATTTATCTTCTTTCATGAGCCAAATTAAAACAATTCCTATTATACTTTAAAAAAAAGGGAGAATGAAAAAATAAGAAGAGAATGAGAACAAGAAGAAGACGAAGGAAGGAAGGAAGGAAGGAAGGCCAAAAAAAAATTGAGAGGACTTTAAACTCATTTTTTTAGGTGAGAATCATCATCTCCTTTCAACTCATCTTTTTTTAAAGTATGATTTTAGTAATGGATAAAACCATGGAAGTTCTATCGAAGCTTCAATGGCTACTTAGAGAGAGGAAATAAAAAAAACACTTATTTTAACTCTAAAATTTTTTAAACAATTAATTTAGTACTCTAAGATAAAGAGAATCAAGATACTAAAATCTCAGCCCCATCTGAGTGGTGTAATTTTTTTAAAATTAGGAATATGACGAGTTGTATTTTGAAATTATGACTAAGTAAACTATATTTTAAAATTTCTTTATATTTTTACTGGATAAAGCATAAAATTATCTTTCTTTGGACACCAAAATCGTAATTTTTGGATAAGGAATGAGTGAGATATGAATTTTTCAAGTTTAGCATATAAATCTATAAAATATGTGTTAGAATTCTGACAGCATGTTGTATCTATTTTGTTTTTTTTAGATTTATTATTTATGTCTGAAATTTTTTGTGTGGCATGTCAACTTATATGAGAACCTTATATAATTTATTTGGGGCAATATAAGTAGATATAATAATTTTAATAAAATGATAAAGTTAGTGTTAAATTGTTTTCCTAAATATATTAATGGTAATGTGTGTTGCATGTAATTATCCTGCCGAAATAATTGAAATAATTCAACGTGATGTCATTTTATGAAATTTAAGTTTAGACATATTATTAATTTTTCAATGGAGTATTTAAGTAGACTAATAAAGATAGATTATCTTTATTCTCATGATAAATCATATATGTTTAATCTTATTCAAGTTGTTGAATGGGTATACGCAAGTTGGCTATACCGAGGGTCGAGACCATCAATTAAGTTGTGACATATTATCACCTAATATTATTATTGTTGAACTTGATGTTTCTCCTAAGTTGATAGGGATTGAGATAATCCTACAGTTAGTACACTAATATAGTTTATACGATCGAAAATTGTCTAGTAGGTATAGGTATACACATATGCAAGTTGGCATGTGTGCTGCGACCTAAAGGCAACATACGTTAGAAGTTACTAGTGTACCTATCGTAATATTTCGTTATTAGTTCCTACGAATGAATTTTAGATTTAATAAATTATAAATGATGAATTAAATCGTTAATCATGTGATGATGTTTTATCTCTATTTAAGTTTATTGACGCAAATTTTAATAATTGACATATAAAATATAAATCATTGCTATTAGTATACTTGGGATGAATTTTGAGCAGAAGTGTATTCTCATTGGGTTGCGCTACTCATGAAGCTACGTGCTTTTTGTAACACCCCGTAAATTTTAATGATTTTTATATGGGGATTAATTAAATTCAAAGGGGAATTTAATTAGAATTAAAATAAATATTAATTAACGTGATAAGGTTTGATATTTATTTCTATGAATTATATTTATTATTACTTAGTGAACGTGTAATAAATTGATGAGAAAGTATTATGATTGTCATGAGTGAGAAATACGACACTTACGGTAATTTAGTCGGAACACACGTGTGAGTCAAGTCGGTACTTAAAATGTATGAAATAAAATGTGAATTATTTATGGGTCATCCAAATGGTTATTTTGAGTACGCCAGTATTTTCGAAAAGATTGGAATAGTCAGAAAAGTGTACCCAGAGGTATTATTTGGGTCACGAGGCCATTTTAGACTAAACCAGCACCGTATAAGGGTATTTTAGTCATTTCATACCTTAGGGTTAATAGAGATACGGATTTTGAAAGGTTACATCAGCTAGTATATAGGAGAGTCTAGGGTTAAGAGGTTATAAAGCCAAGGGAGGCCATTAGAGAAGGAAGAGAGAGCATTCTTGGAGATTTCAAGAGGATCCTTGAAGTGTTCTTCATTGTTCTTGCACCCCATCAACTTTGGATTAAGGATTTGAGGAGAAAACAAGAAATCCATCATCTTAATCATGAAATAAAATCCTACTCATATGAGGTAAGTGTTTATTGCAATTTCTTTTGAAGTTATAATACCCATGTAGAATAGGGTGTTAAAAATATGATTTAAAAAATGTTCTTGAAGTATAGATGATTATAAGACATAATTTGGGTAGGATTTTCATGTAGAGTTGACCCAAATATAGATTAGATGAAATCAAATTAATTATGGTTATGAACACGAAGAAAATCCAGGTGTTGAGTATGAATAAAGAACATGAAAATCTAGGGTTTTGATGAATAAAAGATTTGATCTCATATTGAATAGAAATCATAGTGTTTTGATGTTATAATCACATTGAAAATATTTTTATTACATGTTTATAACGATTGCTACAAATGGCTATAAGTTTGGTTAAGGATCATGGATGTTGTGTAAAAGAAAAATGGTGAAAATGCAAGAACTGAATGGAAAAGATGAACTGCTACTTTTCGAATCGATTCGGCCCGAGAGCGAATCGATTCAATTTGTCCAGATTAGAAAATTTTCCTTATTTAATCCCCTAACTTGTGAATAATTATTTGAGAAACTTTTGGAGCATCCCCTAAACATAATAAGACATTTATTGGATTATAGTAACACTACGATAGGGCAGTGACATAGTCTTAATGAGAGAATTAAGGTCAGGATTAATCGACATAAAATCGAAAGGTAATTTATTCGACAGTACGCGAATGAGCTATGATTATTTCAAATGGATGTATTATGTATACCAGTAGAGTATGAGTGAACTAACTACTGAATTAATGTAACGGAGTAACTAAGGAGCTTTGAATTGAGGATAATACTCGTGAGTTTACGATAGAGGGTTACAATCATAAATTAATAAGTACGGTAAGTATTTGAAATATATATACTGTGTACGAATGACAATTATAGGTTGAGTGTATACCTATAGAAATTATATTATAGGTGGGGTGTATACCAGTACGGATGATAATTATAGGTTGAGTGTATACAAATATAAATTATATTATAGGTGGAGTGTATACTTGTACGGATGATACTTATAGGTTGTGTATACACTTATTTGGATTATATTTATAGGTTGTGTCTATACCTATATGGATAATACTTATAGGTGATGTTTGTGCCTATATGCGATACATGGATAGGTGGTGTGTATATTTATTATGTGCTTTCTTATGTGTGTCAACATACCTATATTGCCTTATATCTGGAGGTTTCCGTGCAGACGGTGATCCCACCTTGACGATTCCAGTGTGGTCTAGATTTATGCCCTGAACATGGAACTTAGAGAGGCTCACTATGTGTGCGTATTAGTGTGGCTGGCATGTAATTTGGGTACCTTAGATATGCGTGTAACCCAAAGGCTTAGAACCATGTCTACATCCATTGTGTTTTGATTTATTTTGGGTTCGAGGAAACATGACGAACCAATAGTCCTTGATTGAGTAGCAGAGGTACATGGACTTGATAGAAAAGTATGCAGACTCACACCGTGGTTTTTAACCTAGGGATGTTGGAGTTATGTATATAGATTGTGTGACATATCTACGTACTTTTGAATTATCCTACTTGTGTGTAAAAGTAGTGGTTGTAAATAGTGTATATCTAAACAAGATGTAATTATGAGATAATCTACTTAATGAGTGATGATGGTAAAGTTAGATAGTGTATATCTAAAAGTTGATGTAAGTAGAACAACTTAATGAAATAGTTTAATGATAACATAAGTGAGATGTTAATTATGGTTAATAATAACATACGAGATTTGTTAATTATTAGTGTTACAATAGCGTACTATATGGGAGGTACGAGGGAAGGTAAAGAAATATTTAACCAAGGACTTAATGAGTAAAGATAGGGACATTGCAGTATACTGTATAAGCGGTACGGGGGAGCCAAACCCTTCAGTGGATAAATAGTTATTGAGGAGATCTAGTTGAGCTGGGTAGCATAGCTTGGTAAGATACATTAGGCGTGCACATTAGTTAAGGGGTGAGGAAACTCAAGGGATTACGTAAACTAACATGTGTAATCAATAACTGATTTTAAACTGTGATAAATACTTGCTAAATATTTTCAATTGTTTTGGGCTCAGACCATCTTGTAAAATATTTTTAAGACCTTTTAGGTGTCCAGCCACACGGAGCCCAAGATTAATATATGTTCCAGGGATGCATAGCTGCAGCACTTGTGGATGCTTACAGGATTTGGACTAGACACTTCAGTTGCTTCTATCCTAGAGTAGGATTCGGTTTAGTTATTTCATTTGGGCATGTCGCCTTACAGCTATTTCATTTATTCAGTTGTATCAGTCTTTGTAATTGTGGACCCGGTTTATTTCATTAGATATTTAGTTGGACTTTTGTGTTGGGAACCGATGGTTTATTCGGTATTATTTTATTCAATTATTTATCTTGTGATTGGTTCAAATTTTTATTACTGCATGAATGGCTTAGTTATTGTATTGTTTTCGCATGTTGTTATTGTTTAATAAAAAGATAAAATTTGGCACCGACTTTTTGAATACTAGGTGGTTGGTAAACTTTTAAAATATGTTCGACAATGATGCTAAGAATGAACCGGATGAGATTCCTATTTTATTTTTAAGCCGGATAGATCACCCGATATTTAAATAGGCAGGGTGTCATAGATGGTATCATAGCATTAGGTTCTAGTGTTCTCATGATGTTTGCGGCTTTTCGACGTTTCAGCATAGCATTCTTTGTTATAGAGTCTTGTTATAGGATTATTGTATTCCTCTGCGTATGAGACTTACGTAATCCTTCTATTTAAGTGTAGTTGATGTGATTCATATACAAGTTGGGTTGGAATTCGTATACCGAACAACATAGGACGAGAATCGAGGGTCGTTAAAGAGGAGAAGCGGAAGCCATAGAGTACTTTAAGAACAGTGATCTCTATAGAAGTTGCCATGATTATTGTTCCAAAACATGAAAATAGGATAAGTGCTTGGAACTAGTATCTTCCCCAAGCACTATTGTAGAGAACGATGGTGCAAATTTAGACTCACCCAGTATAGTCAGTAAGGGAGAGTCAAAGGAACTCTTTTGAAGAGCCATATGTAAGGATTTGGAGAAGAGAGGAAGTGTGATGTCCTAATAGGAGGAGATAATCCAAAGACAATGGTGTAAGGTGGAGTGCAGCGACACCTGGGATTAAGTTTCGGGTGAAATATTTAAACTCATAAGAGTAGCATAGAGTGATGAGAGTCGGTCACCACATATGAAACGGTATATATGGAACTAAACGAGAAATTTGGGTGCGATTTGACTATAAGATCTTCCATCTTCTGTTCAGACATAGATGCGAATAGGGTTTCGAAACTTATCACAACTGGGCTAGATAGAGTCTAGTCATGAGAGAGAAGTTGACTTGTTTAGTGAACTTCGTACCCGATGAAGGGAATACGGAGAATAAAAAGTGTCCACAAGTTGATAATGGACTTGTGGGTAAAATATACGAGCGTATACGGGAAATTCGGATAGGATGACTAGTGACGTTGTCGTTAATGTCGTACGTTTACAAGAGTATATCAATGCTTCCATGAGAAGGGAGTCAAGAAGGTTAAAGAATCTAGCAAAATAGCAATACTGAATTAAACGATACTAGTAAAGCACCACATGAGGGTATACCCAATAGGGAACTCATTTAAATGATCCAGATTAATGGAAGTCCTACCAAGTGATGGTGGATTCAAGTAAGATAATCAAGGCCAACATCTAGTTCCATAGGGCTAGCAGAACTAGAAATGAAAATGGGGGTAGCAATTGGGGTCAAGACTACTAAGTACGATAGAAGAACACCTCGACATGGCCAATGGGGATAGAGATAGGAGATGGCACAAAAAGGTGTCGTATGTGTGAGGATAGGGACACCTATAGCGAACTTATCCAGAGTGAGAAAGTGACACCAGTCAGACTAGGAAGGTAGATTGGAATTGTGCCAGTGGGGGACAATAATAGTCGCAGGAGCGAGACTTCCGACAAGGGAATAGGAATAAAATATTTAAATTCGAAGGTTACCAACCTCAGAGTGGTGAGATCAGGTAGGACTAGCAAGGGTAGTCAATAACAACAGCACTCTGTTCCTCAAGGTCATCAGTGTTAAAAGAATAGGGGAAAAGGCCAGCAGGGCCAAGGCTAGAAGCAAAAGAGTTTCTTTAGAAGTTGATACGGTTGTGGAGAGATGGACCACAGGAAGAAGGATTGCCGAAAGAGAGGAAACGGAAACTACATAATGAGATCCTGGATATACGACCACTGTAGCAGATGATGGGTCAGTTCTAGAACAAGAGTTATAATCAAGAATCCGTTGACCAAGCAAGGTAGATGGCAAATAAAGAAATTTTTTTGTCTTGATCTTATTAGTATAGGATAAATTCAGGTTACATGGGTGTGTCACATTATATGATTATTTATCACTTAAATTACCGATCGAGTGGGATTTAGTGGGAGCGTTGGCAGTGTCAGCCTTATTAGGTATATATTTACGTCGGGTAATTAGACTATTTGGTGTTTCCTGCGGAGGAGAGGCTGTGTACACTATTGGATATTTGTATTGTGTAATTAGTTTTACTACTTTTGATAGTTTTGGGATTATAATTTAGTATGATCGTTTGTAGTGATTAGATACCGAGGGTCAAACTGATAACATATTACGTGATAAGACTATCATGCTCACTATTCGAGGTGAGATATATTATTTTTGTGAGGCATCACCTGAAAGAGGGTTGAGCTTGCATATATATATATATATATATATATATATATATATATAGTGTGTGTGTTGTATCATAAACTTTGGTAAGTATGTTGTCTAGTTATATCTGATCCCGATGAGTAGAGACCTTTATTGATGCGATTCAGGGTGTGCTGGTTTATAGTCGAGCGGAGAGATTTATCTCATTATTGATTTAGCGCCAAGGACACAAAAAATGTAACAACGTCGTGTTATATATCGTCTTAAGTGATATAAGAGTGAACGCGTAGAATTTTTAACTCTGGATATGGGAATTTAGGAGTACAGATTATGTGCCGAGGGCTTAATGGATCTCGACGATCGACAATGTTAGTTAGTAGTGTATTGAGGGGTTTTTTGTTTGGATTTTGCTTTCCAAGAAATACCACGCATGAAACATAACGAACATCGGGAGGTGGTAAATGTTTGGCCTTTAGGACAGGGGTTTAGTAACTTAATTATTATACGTTTATGAAGTTATAACTGCAATATGATTGTTGATGTAAAAAATTAGATTTGCTTCTAATTATTTAATCACAGATAAATATAAATGAGACAAAGAATTTTTAAAGTGGTTCAGCCTTATAAGAATGGCCTACATCCACTGTTTATGTTATTGCCGAATGTTAGGAATTCTCGATATATGATTCTATCTAGAAATTCCGGTCCCCTTGAATGAGGATGATACAATGTATTTATAGCCCTTAGGCTGTACATGTGAAAGGGTAAACAATTAATGCTCTTTAAGAGTATACGTCTGTATGATGAGCATTCAATGAATAGTTGAACTGTTGATTATCTGGCAATCAATGCTTATGTCCGAGATGCAGCTCGGACCGCCTTAGTTGCTCGTCGTTCAGGAGTTTCTCAGAGTAGTGGAGTTCCTAGGAGCAATGGAGTTCCTCGGAGTACACCTGTTGTAAGGAGTGTCTGACTTGATCGGGGAGTAAAGTTCCTCGTTGCTAAAGTAAATGTAGAAATGTGCCACATAGATTGACACATGTCTTCTTGTGATTCATCCACGTCAGCATGTTAATTTTGGTATCAACAGAAGCCCCCAATGTTTCATAGTTCGAAATTTGAGGAGTATGGAACATTCTTTCTCGAAATATAGCAATATTAAATGACCTTCCTGATTTTTAGGAACGTTTCCTTTGTATTTATTTTTCCTTCCAAATTCGCAGAATCCGCCTTTTTGAATTTTTATAAACGCTTCGATCTTCGTGCACATTTTATCCTTTTAGCCGCCGGTAGCGTAATAGTTTCTTTTTGTAATCATTTATTTCACCGTTTCCCGAGGCAAAGTATTTAAGCTTCATAGACAATCCCATCGTCTTCTACTTTTTCCAATTTCTGCTTTCGAGTTTTCCATTGTCTCTCTCTTTCTTGTGCGTTCATCCTTTCCTCCGTTCGTTGTCAACAGATCTCCCTTTTTTCTGTAAGATCTTCTTCCTTCTTCTTCATTTCTTTTATTCACCATGGTTTATGTTATTGAATCTCTTGAGAAATTCCGTTCTGATTTTTCCATCCCTTCTTGGGTAACTCTGGAGGATCTTTCTGAGCCTTCAGATTATTTTCGCTTGGCTGAGGGACATTGGTTCCCAAGCCTCTTTATTGCTGAGTGTGGATTTTCTTTTCCACCAAACCCCTTATGCTTAGAATTATGTCAGTATTTCGATGTTGTTCCTGCAAAAATAGCCCCCAACACATGGAGAATAGTTAATGGGGTGTATTGGTTAAATCAAACTCATAGAACTTGTATAGGAATTCCTGAGATTATGTATTGTTACAGATGGGTTGTTCTAGATAATGTTTTTATTTAAAAACTAGATTTTTGAATAGGGCTTTAGTAGTCAACCTCCCTGATGCCAATAGGGATTATTTTGAACATGGGGTAGTTATTAAAAACTGGCAACACGCCCCTTTGGTTGGAGACGAAGTATTCCAAGTTCCTAGATGCCCGCCCTATGGCAATGGGATAGGTTATTTTTATCTTATTTTATTTCTGAAATTTTGCTTTCATTATGTTTGATAAAATGTGTGATTGGTATTTCAATATGTATTTGTTTGCAGTTGATAGCAAGAGAAAACTCCAAAAGAAGCTGAAGTTAATATCAAGCATTTGAAACTTATCTGGGGTTTACATCAGAAAGTTGCAGACGACCACATTAGGTCTGCTTCATACTTGTTGCAGTATAGGAGTTATACACCATCCTTCACTGCTCGTCCTGTGGTCAGCACTAGTGAACCAGTGTTAATTCCTGAGGACTCTTCTCCATAATCTCACATTCCCTTGAGTAAGAAGATGGGTAAAAGAAGAGTTCCTGCTATATTCGAGGAGGATGCCTCTGCTGGAGAGGGAAAAAGAAACAAGACTGATGTCCCAAAGGGGACAAAGAAAGTAGACGCGGATCCTTCTAATTCACCTCAAAAGGCTGCCGAGAAGCCCCCAGTGGCTCCGAGCAAGAAGGATGCTCTTAAGGAAGTGATCACCATCTCCCCAACCAAGAGTTCTTCCTTGGTTGAATCTGCTGCAGTGCCACCGAGGAGACTGAAGAAATCCTCCTCGGTCAATTTGGCTGAAACCATCCCCCAGCTCCCAGTTAGTGGTGCTGGTGTTCCAACTATTATTCCCCCGAGCTCTGCTATGAGCTCGGTGAAGACTTGGATCATTCCCGAGGTCCAAGGAATTGAGGAGAATATTTATCGGGATATTCTTACATCCCTGGCTACTCGTCACATTGCTTCAGTAAGTTTCTCTTATTCTGAAATTTCTTTCTTTCTTTCCATTATTACATATATCTCTGTGCTGACTTGTTGTTATTTCCTTTTTTCAGCTGGTGAGTTGCTTTAACACCATTGTGAAGAAGGATGAAGAGATTAAGGCTTCCATCTCCTCGTCTGGAGTAGAGGATGCTTTACTGGGGTTGACCCAGTCTTTGAAGGATTCCCGTCAAAAGTATGACGAGGATAGGGCTGATTAGGAGAAGAAATTGGCTTCGGTTGAGGCAGAGAAGGTACAACTTACTGAGGTCTCCAAGGGGTTGGAGAGTAAGGTAAAGGATTTAGAGAGAGAGAACAAGAAGTATGACGAGAAGCTCAAGAACTTTGGGGAGCTTGAAAATAAACTTAAATTGGCTGAGGAAGAGCTAACCCTTCTGCGAGAAGTAAATCGCCCGAAGGAGGAGATGGAAGTTAAGTTGAAGGCCACCGAGGATCTTCTATCCGAGAAGCTCTCCTCGGAGAAAATGAAAAGAAAAATGGCGGTGAAGAAGTCCTTCAGCACTAGCTGGGACAAAGGATGGAACAAGGGGGTAGCATCCATGATGTCCCAGGTGCAGTATGAGAGTCTTAAGTACTTGCGAGATGGTTGGGTCGCTGCCTTGCAAGAGTTGAAGGTTGATAAGGGCTCTGAACTGTTTCAACAGCATCTTCCTGGTCCTCCTCCAAATATTGAAGATGAAGAAGAGGACGAAGCTGCCTCTAAGGAGTCTTCAATGGTAGTGGGTGATCAAATTCTTGCCCCACAACCCATCCATCCTGTCAACGAGGAGATTTCATCTCTGCCTTCTCCCTCTGAATAACTTCCTGCTCCTGCAGTCCAAATTATTGTTCCCACCGAGCAACCGAGCTCCTCGTCCCAGCCTCCCGAGAAAGTCTTGGGAGACAAGGAAAAGGTGTAAAGTTTTTCGGTATTTGTTTTATTTTCTTTTATCATCTGTATTCTGAACGTTGTACTCCTTTCTATGATGTAATAAAAATCACCTTTTTCTGTTCCTCTATATTGTTGATGTTCTGTTTGCTTTCTTATTAACTCTTGCCTTCTCTTCTTTGCTAGTTTATGGCTAGAATGGAATTACTATCTGCTCATGACACAACTCTGCTCAGATAATGTAATAAATATTTTAAAGCTGGTCACACTGACTTGGACAAGTCCCAGGTTGTGGACATCCTTGGCCGAGATGTTTCAGACCAAGTAGTTGAGGCCTATCAGTACTTGAAATGTCTTCTTGATCGTGTAGTGGCCAATAATGTGGCTTATTATGAGATGATTGAAGACTTGCAAGGTACTCTCGATGAACTTCAGCAGCAGTACAAAGAATCCTCAGCTCTTTTCCACGATGGGTATAAAAATAAACTCAAACAACTCAGTGCTGAAAAAGGTTATGACAAGATGCTTACTGGGTATGAAGTGAGAGAGAGAACATTGAAGACAGAGGTTGAAGAGCACAGGAAAATCGCTGAGCTACTGGAGCAGGAGAATAACAATCTGCAAAAGGAATTAGCTCAGTTGACATCTGCTGCTTCATATTCAACCGCCTTGGTACCTGTCGCCGACGAAGGATTCTCCTTTTTAGAAGTTGAGAACGCCAAGTTGCGAGACGAATTGGAAACTTTGAGAAGAGCTGGCCCCTCAACTGCTGTTCAGGGATAAGGAAGAGGTTCTCGGGGACGACCAAGAGTTATTCATCCTACCATTGAAGAAGCTCGTACTCAAGCAGCTTTGGAGAACCAAGCATTCCAATTGGTTGCAAAAAACAAAGCCTTGTCTAAACTGTCCAAGAAAGTCTAAAGTCTGGAGGGGGAACTTGCTACACAGAAGTCTGCCTTGGAGCATAAGGATATTTTTTCCAGAAACCTTCATGAGCAGTTAAAGAGACTAACTTTCCAATTCCATAAACAACCTCGTGAATTTTGGATGGCAGGCTACAATGAGGCCCTCTGTCATTTGGATGCTCGCATTGAAAATGCTAACAATGAAGGCTACAAACAGGGATGGCTGAATGCCTAGGTGTACTGAAACTAGAGCAAGGTCATTATTTATGGGATTAGCATGCCCCGGGGCTGCTCGACCTACCTGTTCCACCTTTCAAACTTGACATGAGTTGGATCCCTTCTTGGGCCATTCCTCGTTGCTTGATCTCAGAGTACCTTGGTGACTATAACCTTCATTCACAGGCAGAATTATCTCATCCTGAGCATTTACTTGATACACCTTCTATAATGAATGTCAGAATGCTTCGAGATCCTAGCTTCATTAATTCTCCCCTTTGCTTGGAAGATCCTCCTGCTAGTGAGGAGCATGTTTCAAAAGCACAAGGAAAGAGACCAATAGAATAGGGTTCTTTGATGTAATAGTTGTTTATACATTTCAAATCGATATATTCATTTTTGTACTTCATTTTTTTTGGATTCAATGAAATACATATAATTTTGTTTGCAAATGTTGATTGCTATTATCTTTGTAAAAAAATTTTCATTTGTGTATGTATCTCTGTTAAAAAGATAACAACGTTTTGTGTTTTGTCGACCAACTGATTGTCGACTAGCTTGATTGTATAAAAGATAACATTTTGTTAAAAAGATAACAATATTATGTAATTTGTCGACCAACTGTAGTTGATTAAAACTTGTTGTCAACTAGATTACATTTGTAATAATCATTTGGTTGACCCAAAAATAATAATGTTTTTCTTCTCGACTAATTAAAAGTCACAAGTAACAAAATTTTTAATTGGTAATATTTGTAAAATATTCCCGACCAACAAGGGTTGGCATCTTTTATTTCTCTACAAATATAACTTGGTGAATTTTCTTTCTTGACCAACTTTGGAATTTTTTGGAAAATATGTTTTCCTTCCGGAGTTGGCATTTTTCTTGTTCTTCGTCGACATCCTTTCTTGCCCTTTTACCAACCTAAGTTGGTCTGAGCTCGAATTTGATGATTCTGTCATGTCCACTTGCCCTTTTACCAAAATAAATTGGCCTGAGCTAGTGTCTGCCTCCTAACCAAAGGAGTATGGTTTCCTAACCAACCGGAGATGGCATTTTTAGGAATGTCATTCTTGCCCTTTTACCAGCCTAAGTTGGTCTGAGCTCGAATTTGCCTCCTAACCAAAGGAGTATGGTTTCCTAACCAACTGGAGCTGGCATTTTTAGGAATGTCGTTGTTGCCCTTTTACCAACCTAAGTTGGTCTGAGCTCGAATTTGATGTCCACTTGCCCTTTTACCAACCTAAGTTGGTCTGAGCTAGTGTCTGCCTCCTAACCAAAGGAGTATGGTTTCCTAACCAACCGGAGCTGGCATTTTTAGGCATGTTGTTTTTACTGCTGAGCAGCGTAGTGTGTAACACTAGTATTCCCCAAAAAAATTTCAATAAAAGGAGAGAGGATGGCAAAATATCATCGTTTTATTCATATTGATGGAACTGCTTTACATTTTACATCACTGATAGTATTTGCGTAGGTGTTCAGCATTCCATGCATTCTTAAAATCCTCTCCTTCTAGAGTTGCTATTCGGTAAGTTCCTGGTCGAACAACTTCTGTAACTCGGTATGGTCCATGCCAGTTTGCTTCCAATTTATTGTTCTTTTGAATGACCTTCTTTAGCACGTAATCTCCTTCTTTTAGGTCGCATTTCTTCACCCTCTTATTATAGAACAGAGCTGTTCGTTGTTGGTAAGCAGCATTCCTAATGGCTGCCTCTTCTCTAACCTCCTCGATCATGTCCAAATCCAGTCTTCTCATTAAGTCGCTGACTGGGGAATTGAAATTCAGTACTCTATGTGTTGGGAGACCCAACTCGGCAGGTATTACAGCCTCACTTCCAAATGCCAACATATATGGTGATTCTCCAGTTGCTGCTCGGGGAGTAGTACGATAAGCCCACGGTACTGATTGTAGCTCGTTAATCCAATTTGCTTTAGCCTCACTCAGCCTTTTATTCAAACCATTTAGCAATTTCTTGTTCGTAACTTCAGTCTGTCCATTACTCTAGGGATGACTTGGTGCTGAATGGAGCTTCAAAATGTTGGACTGATGACAATAGGCAGCAAACTCCTCATTATCAAATTACGTTCCATGGTCGGTGATGAATGCATGAGGAAGACCATACCTGCAAATGATTTTCTTCCAAACAAATTGATATACCTTCTCGTAAGTCATGTCGACCATAGGTTCAGCTTCTACCCACTTAGTGAAATAATCCACTGCGACGACGAGGTATTTGAACCTTCCCCTGGTCGTTGGCAATGGTCCTACCAAATCTACCCCCCATATGGTGAATGGCCAAGGGGAAGTTATGGGCGTTAATAATGCTTGTGGATTTTTTCGGATGGAGGAAAAACGCTGGCACTTATCACATTTCTTAGCATAGGCTATACAATCATCCCTCATCGTTGGACAGTAGTATCCCTGTGTCATTACCCTTTGTAAAAGAGTACGACCTGCCACATGAGCTCCACATGACCCCTCATGGATCTCTTCAATCAATTCTTTCACCTCAGAGGGATGTACACATCTTTGCAATCCTGCGATGATTCCTCATCTGTACAAAACACCATTACTTAGTACGTACCGAGCAGCTTTAAACTTTAATTTCTTGGCAGCGATCTTATTCCACGATAATTCTCCCTCCTCAATATATGCCCTGATGGGATCCATCCAAGATGGTCCCAAGTCAAGGGTGATAAAATTCATCATCGGATCTTCATCTATGCTCTGACTTTCTAACACTTCAATTGGTATCGTTCTTCACAGCTCGGTACGAGTAGCTGATGCTAGTTGGGCCAGTGCATCTGCTCGTGCATTCTCCATTCTCTATATTCTGATCAATTGAATGGCAATAAATTCTGCCACCAACTTCATCACCTTTGCATGATACTTAACCATTAATTCTCCTTTAGCAGCATATGTTCCCAACATCTGATTCACAATTAATTGAGAATCACTGAATACCATCACTTGTTGCGCTTCCATAGTCTTTGCTAAATTAAGACATGCTATCATGGCCTCATACTCAGCCTCATTATTGGAAGCTTTGAACTGAAATCGCAATGCATATTCCATATCGACTTTGTCTGGGCTGTTCAAAACGATCCCCGCTCCACAGCCTGTAATACATGATGAGCCATCTACATATAACCTCCAGATAGGTAACTCGTCTTTTAATTTCTGATTTGACAGAGCTCCTCGGTGAAATGTTTTTTACTTCTTTTCACCATCCCTTGAGTTTTCTTGTTCTTCGTCGACCATCTCTTCTTGCCCTTTTACCAACCTAAGTTGGTGTGAGCTAGAATTTGATGATCTTGTCACATCCACTTGCCCTTTTACCAACTTAAGTTGGTCTGAGCCAGCGTCTACTATTCCTGTAACATCCACTTTCCCTTTTACCAACTTAAGTTGGTCTGAGCCAGTGTCTGTTGATCCTGTATCATCCACAGGTTGATCGGCGAGCTGCTTTTGCTCCTCGGGGGTATCAGGATGCTACTACTTGCCCTTTAAGCAATGACCTGGGTTCATATATTATATCATATTCACCGAGCTCTATTGCCCAGTACATCAATCTCCCTGATTTTTCTGGCTTATGAAGGGCTTGTCTCAATGGCATGTCGGTGTATACGACTATGGTATGGGCCTGGAAATATGGACTCATTCTTCTACTTGCCTCAATTAATGCCAATGCCAATTTTTCCAGCATTGGATACCTGATCTCTGCACCTCAAAAATACTTACTTGTGTAATAAATTGGCTTCTGGATTCCAATATCCATTCTGATCAATGCCGAGCTAACTGCATTCTCTGATACTGCCAGGTACAAGTACAATTTTTCTCCCATTACTGGCCTGGACAACAGTGGAGGTGCTCCCAAATACTTCTTCAAGTCTTGGAAGGCCTTCTCACATTCATCATTCCACTCGAAAGTTTTTCAGAGTGTTTTGAAGAATGGGAGGCATCTATCAGTTGCTCGGGATACAAATCTGTTGAGCGCTGCAACTCGTCCTGTGAGACTCTTTACTTCTTTCTTCGTTGTTGGAGATCGCAGCCCTAAAAGAGTTTTGATCTTTTCTGGATTTGCTTCAATGCCTCGCTGATTGACGATGTACCCGAGGAACATTCCTTCTCGTACTCCAAATATGCACTTCGTCGGGTTCAGTTTCATTTGGTATTTATCCAGTTGATCAAAGGTCTGACCTAAGTCAACTATATGATCGACAACTTTCTTGCTTTTTGTCAGCATGTCATCGACATAGACTTCCATGTTGCAACTGATTTGTTCGGCAAAAACCTTGTTCATCCGCCGCTGGTATATCGCACCTGCATTTTTCAAACTAAAAGGCATAACATTATAACAATAAGTTCCCCTAGGGGTAATGAAAGAAGTACTTTCCCTGTCTTCAGGTTTCATTTTGATCTGGTTGTAGCCAGAGTAAGCATCTATGAATCTGAGTAGCTCATGCCCCGAGGTAGCATCCACCAGTTGGTCAATTCTGGGCAATTAAAAGTGATACTTTGGGCACGCCTTGTTTAGATCGGTGAAATCAACACACATTCTCCATTTATTGTTTTTCATCTTTACCATCACCACATTTGCTAACCAGTCTGGATATTTAACATCTTCAATGAATCGCGCTTTCTGGAGCTTCTCGACCTCCTCTTGTATAGCTTGATTCTTCTCGGGACTAAATACTCTTCTTCTCTGCTTTACAGGCTTGATCTCCTTATTCACATTGAGCTCATGACATAAGAAATTTGGATTTATTCCTGTCATATCTTCATGACTCCATGCAAAAGTTTTCTTTCTACTCTTCAAGAAAATTATCAACTCCTGCTTTATTGAAGCATCCAACGATGAACCTATTTGAGTTGTTCGTTCAGGGTGCTCATCGTCCAGAATGACATTCTCTGTAGCTTCCACCACCTGTCCTTTTACCAGTTGAGATTCATCTCTAGGATCCAGTGTTTCAATTTCTGTACCTTCATCCACTTGATAAGTAGTAGTCTTTTTCCTTGATTCCTCAAGCTCCTCTTGCTCGGCAGATGAATAATGACATTCCCGAGCTACTTTTTGATCACCTTTCACAACTCCTACTCGAAAGTTTGTTGGGAATTTTAAGCACTGATGTACTGTAGATGGGACTGCTTCGAATTTCTTCAAACCAACTCTTCCCATGATGATGTTGTAAGATAGCTGAACATTCTTATCCATCACAAAGAAGCGTATTCTTTCTGTTCGACAAGCAGTCCATGTACCAATGAATATATCCAACTTGATCGTCCCAAGTGGAAAAACTTTTTCGCCAGCAAAACCCAGGAGATGTCTGTGATAAGGTTCCAATTGAGATAATTTTAAGTTTAAACTGTCAAAGCACGAATAGAATATGATGTCTTCCGAGCTACCATTGTCTACCAGAACTCTAGAAATCATCACTTCTTTCATCCTCATTTTTATCACCATAGGGTCATTGTGAGGGTATAGGACACCTGCGAGGTCGTTTTTTGAAAAACCAATGACCAGCTTTTCTTTGTTTACCTTCCTCGGATGATCCTCCTCGGCCAAATTTATCCGTTGAATATATGAGCAAGCTTGAGCCTCACAGAGGTAAGCTTTTCTTTCTGCAGTAAGGTCTCCCCCACCTGCATCTCCACCTGTAATAACATTACAATCAAATGACCCAAAACGTATTGAAAATACCTCACATTCCGGTTGCCTTGGATTTTTGGGAAGATCGGGGTCATCTTCGGGATCTCTTTTCCTGTTCTCTTCTGCCCGACGAGCAGATCTGGATCTCTCTCTTGCTCGGTCGTCATTTCCTCTTTCGTTTCTACGATTAACATACTTTGACAATTTTCCTCGTCTAATGAGTGTTTCAATCTCATTCTGGAGGGCTATGCAATTTTTAGTCATATGGCCATGATCTTTGTGAAACTCGCAATATTTATCTCTATTCCTTCTGTCAGGTTCTGCCTTCATTTTCTTTGGCCATTTTATCTCCTCGTTGTTCTTGATTTCTTCTAATACATGGTTGATACCCATTTTCAAAGGAGTATAATTATCAAATTTTTTCAAGACTTCCCATGACGACTTGTTATTTTTGGATTGCTTGTCACCACCATTGCCTTTATTCTCTTTCTTCTTAGCTTTGTCGACTTCCACCTTGGTTTCTTTATCCATATTCTTCTTCGCAGCCATAGCCTCCTCGGAATTCATAATTTTGGCAGCTTTTGCCATCAACTTCGATATAGTTGTAGGTGGATCTTTAGCCAAAGTGTAATACAACTTTTTAGGCAACAACCCACTCATCAAGGCGGTGATTGCTGTCTTCTCTTCGTAATCTATAACTTCTAGCTTCTCATTATTGAAACGAGTTATGTAGTCTCTAGTACTCTCTCCAGCTTTTTGTCTAACGCTTAACAAATACGCTACTCGTTTTACTGGCTTTGCCCCAAAACAAAAATTCTCAATGAATAACTCGGCCAGTTGAAAGAAAGTTGAAATCTAACCCCGAGGATGATTATTGTACCATATCTGGGCAGATCAAGTAAGAGTTTCCGAGAATGCTCTACATCTCATCTCGTCGGGGACAGCATAGATGTCGGTGGCAGCTTGATATTGCTCTATGTGAAGAACAGGATCTGTCTTTCCATCATATTTGGGGGTCACCACAGGTGCTTTAAACTTTGATGGTGTAGGAAAATCCACAATGGCCTGGACAAAAGGTGTCCCTTGAACAAAAGTTCATTGTAGGGGATTCTTCGCCTTAGCCATTTCTCCTAATCTATCCTCTGGTCTCTGAATAGATCCTTTCCATGCATCGTTTCCCTCCTCGGGCCTATTGGTTCGAGCAATTGATCGAGCTGATGTGGCCTCCTGAGACCTATCCTGACGAGCAGCTGGCCGTGATTGTACGGATCCTTCTCTTAGATCTGATGGTTGTCGAAAACTCCTCGACATAGCCTTAGGTGGACTCCAATTCTTCCTAGGGCCTAATCGATTGAAAGGATACACCCTGCTCAATCTTTGTAGGGCGCTAGTCCTCTCTGGAGAGAGAGTAATACGTTGCTCAGTATCTGTGGCCCGTATTGATAAAGTTCGCCCAGGTTGATAAGAGAAATCATCAGATTCATCATTACGATATGAATCTGTATGCCTGGATCGTGAAGAAAGTAAATGAGTTTGTCTCTGACCACTTCTCTATCCCGAATGGGCAGGTGCGCCACCATGAAGAGTTTGGATGAGTTGCCTCATGGTTTCTTGCATGGCGGTCTGACCTTGGGCCACATTGGTCATTATTCCAGCCAGATCTAGAACAGCTGATGGTGCAGATGGATTTGGAGGATTTCCAGCATTTCCAACGTTTCGATTGCTGGATTCTGGATTGTCAGTCATTGATAATGGATAATTTTTGGTGAAAAACGATAACAACAGTCGTTTCCCATAGACGGCGCCAATCTGTTGATGTAAAAAAATTAGATTTGCTTCTAATTATTTAATCACAGATAAATATAAATGAGACAAAGAATTTTTAAAGTGGTTCAGCCTTATAAGAATGGCCTACGTCCACTGTTTATGTTATTGCCTAATGTTAGGAATTCTCGATATATTATTCTATCAAGAAATTATGTTCCCCTTGAATGAGGATGATACAATGTATTTATAGCCCTTAGGCTATACATGTGAAAGGGTAAACATTTAATGCCCTTTAAGAGTATACGTCTGTATGGTGAGCATTCAATGAATAGTTGAACTATTTATTATCTGGAAATCAATGCTTATGGTCGAGATGCAGCTTGGACCACCTTAGATTCTCGTCGTTCAGGAGTTTCTCGGAGCATGGAGTTCCTCGGAGCAATGGAGTTCCTCGGAGTACACCTGTTGCTCGGAGTGTCTGACTTGATCGGGGAGTAAAATTCCTCGTTACTAAAGTAACTGTAGAAATGTGCCACGTAGATTGACACGTGTCTTCTTGTGATTCATCCACGTCAGCATATTAATTTTGGTATCAACAATTATTGTTATATTATATTATGATTTAATGCCAATAGAGCCTCATGATGTGGATGTGAAAATAATTAAGTCATGGTTGGTAGAATGGTTAAGTGTAACCCTATTAAATAGTCATGCTTAGTATACAAGGCTTAATTTAAAACCAATATATTACATTCAGTTGATTTTTGTAGAAAAGCACGAGGGATAGGGTGTATGGGCGCCCTAGATACTTGATATCTTTAGTATCATTCACGAGGAGAAGACGTGGAACGTATGAAATAAAGGTAGAGGCTTGAGTAAATTAGAGGCAGGACTAGAATGAAACAAAGAGGATGTAGCTGCAATGTGAGAAAGTTATGTCATGAGAAAACGAAGGGGAGACGGAAATGAGGGATTCTAGCGTTGAAAAGTACCAGGAAGGTACATTTTAGATTTTTTAGGATAATCATGAAATACTCAGAGTAGAGGAGTAAAATGAAGAGAGTTATGTCATGACTAACTGGAGATGTTACAATTCGACGTAAATAGTTAGGTATGATTGGATATATCCCCCACGAAGGGAATATATGTTTAAAAGGGGGAAGTTGGCACCTAGGGAGGAGGATAACCTTTCCAAGATAGTGATGGTATAGCCGTTAATATATCGACCCATTGCATTGGAATATTCTCAAAAGAAGGGCGACTAGTTTCACAGTCACCAAGGTGAAACAGTAAGGGAAAAGGAGTACTTCAGAATAAGTGATTGGGGCGGATTGATCACTAGTCCTAATGATCGATTATAGACAGTCGGACTGAGGAGTACCACTAGTGAAGGGTGACATGACTCAAAATGTGTCTCTAACATGTGTAAATACGGTTTAAGTGTAAACTGATCACACAAGTAATAATCTGGTAAAAATGGGTATCGAACACATGGACTAAGGCGAAGAATCGTGACGATGAATAAGGAGGATAATTAACCTCGAATTGACTCTAGAAATAGAATAAAAAGATTGACTTGACATCCGTTAACTAACTAAAACAAGTAAATTTAAAGTAGTGACTTAACTACGCATGCAAGAATAATGAATTGGTTTTAAACTTCATTAGAAAATGGAATTAGGGTACACTCCCCCAAATCGATGTTAATTGCATAGTACATAAAAACTTCAAAAATCTAATTCTTCATTCCCATAGACATAAAATACTCTTTAAGCATTTGACATATGAAGACTTTACTCTACACGATATCAAATTACAAAATTTATTTGACGAGGATGAGAAATTATCAAGAATCCAGTTACACCCTCAAATATTTCGGTTAAGTAGGTCAAGTGGAATTAAAAGACCTACAACTTTTATCATGATAAAGTTCAAACCGTTGATTATTGATTTATTTTTTATTCTCTTTTAAATCCATATGTATTACCTAGGTTGGGCTAATGTACCCTAACCTGCTAAAAACTTAGCCTAGCATGATTACATAAGAAATACATGAAGTTTTAATGTTTCATGGAAGGAAATTCATGATTAAATTTATACTTAGCATGCATAAGATATTTAGTTACCTAAAAAAAGGAAGAAGCATGCAGGAAATAGAAACATGCAAAAACAATATCAGGAAACAAATTTAGTATTGAAATATTGAAACTTTAATCTTCAATCACGCATGAACAATCTAAGAAATTCAAAAATAGGGTTCCTCTCTCTATTCCCCTCTAATTCTTTATGAAAACTAAGTTAAAAAAACTAATCTAATGTCTTGCCACAAGGTTACATTCACGTTTTTGGAAGAGTTCTATACATATCCAACTCCTACAACCAATCAAAAATGAAATAAAATTTCACTTCGCCCCCAGACCGGTTTGAGGTGGGGTTTGAATTTTCCTACTCGTTTTGGCTCTCTTTTCTTCTTTTGGGACTTAGATTTTTCTCATGTTTTCTTCTCAATCTTCAAAATGTCATAACTCTTTCACCAAAGCTCGGATTGGGATGACGTTTTTCTAGTATTCTTATAACTTTGTCGACTTTGACTTCTCAGTTGGCCACGCTTCCGGACTAAGGATGCAAAATTACCAAAATGCCATTCAACTCTCTTTTGCTTGATTTCTTTCCTTGTTTCGAGTTATTTTATGCACTAACTTTCATGAAATACATGTAAAACACATAAGAGATACCCAAAACATGAAACACTTGCCAAACAGGGTTAGTAGCATAAATATGAGATAAAAATAAGTCAATTACGATGCATAAGATCATAAAAAGACTAAAATTAAGGGGATAAAAATGAAATATTTATGACTAATTAAATCCTCCTAACTTAGAACTTTGCACTTCTAGAGCAATGTAAAAGTATAAGAGTGTGAGTTAAAGACTTTTCAAAAACTTTATTGGGATAGAATACCTTTTTGGTGGGCAAGCGATTGCATTTAGCATATGCACTAAGTCGTTAAACCCTTAGGTTACCCTAATAGGACAAGTGGTGTCTCGTAAGGGTTTGCAGTGAATATTCCCGCAAAATTCATTTTCAACTCAAAGAAAAATCAAAATAACTAAAATTTTTACAATTTAAACTCTCCAAATATAGTCACCGTAAATTCATATTCAGTAGTCTCAATTTATAATGTTTGTGTGCAAAGCCAAAATTTAAAATACTAATTTCCACTGATTGATCATTATGTTACTTTTCGAAAATTCATTTTGATTCAATTTCTCACGGATGCTCTCATAAACGAATCACTCAGAATGTGGCTAATTCTCTTTGTATGCGTGATTCATAAGAGTAAATATAATGGACACAAGGTCATGCACACAAGTTAAAAGACGGAATATTTAAGGTGACAAGATCTCTTCATTGAACTATGATTATTCAAAAACGGTAAACATCGCCTCTATTCACACCAATTAATCTCTCTTATTATCTTTTTGTATCTTAGCTCTCCACACTGCAGTTAATTTCGAAATTCGAACTAGGTTAGGACCTTTTCGGGTTTTGAGGCGTATCGGATATAATTATGGGAATTCCGAAATTAGAATATGTTCTTCTGATGTCCGTTATTGCTTTTTTTGAACTTTTTCTCATTTTCTTTTTTTCTTTTTCTATTTTTTTCTATTTTTCACATTTTTTTCTCTTGCTATTTTTATTGAGCATTTTTCTTTTATTTTTTTTTCTTGCCCCTTTTTCTAGCACCATTTAGACTTTATTTCTGAGTTTTTAATTTTCACAATTCCGAGTCAATTTGGTTTTTTCGGGTGATCAAACAAAAAGATTTTTTTTTTATTAGGCACAAATTGGGTTTCAAAAGGATAATTTTTCACAACTTTTTTTGATGAATATTTTTCGATAAACAAATGAGGGCCTAACTTCATTATCCAAATTACTCACTATTTTACCTTATGCGTCTCGAGAATTAATTTAATTTAGGGTTGTTTTAGCCCATTTTTCAAGACAATATCCCGCTCGTTTCTCGTAACCTATCAAAACAAAAGAATAGATATCTTCAACGACTTATTTAATGCTAAATTGAACTTTGAGCTAACCATTAACTCAGATTGATTTAATTACTCGCAAATGATGATAGGCTACTGGATATCTCACCGGGCTAATAATCTCCACACTTATTCGCAAAGTCATCAATTTTCGCTCAATTCCATCTTTGGTAAATTTGTCTTTGTGCATTTGATTTTTTTACAATTAGAGACTTTAAACAAATTTTTAGTGATGTTTTTTACTTTTTCGAAAATTTTCAATTTTTTATATTTATTTTTTGAAATTTTCTTCTTTTTTGGGATTTTAAAATTTATGAAGCTTTTAAAAGATGCACTTGTCACACCCCCCCCCCCCCCCCACCCACCCAACTTAGACTTTTGCATTGCCCTTAATTAAAGGGACTAAAAGTAAAGGAGAAAAAATAATAATGGCAACAAATAAAACTAGCAAATATTTAAAATGCAAACAGACACTATATAACTCCAACACAAGACTCAAAAATAAAAATAAGAAATAAGAAAAACCACCCCAGGTTACTTCTAGACAGGGATAGGGGGACTGTTGCTGTACCAGCCTTACGATATCTTGTGCTTAGCAGCTTTTCATATTTATTGACTCTAGCCTAGCTTCTTTTTTTATATAGTGCAGTTATTTCATTTGGAAACAATTGTAAGGGAATATGCCTGAGATTTATTTATTTACAGTATCCTGGAGTTATGTGTACACCCACTTAAATTAATAATGGGTGGATAGCCCTATACCAAGATAAACAGGAATCTCAAGTGGACCATTCTTAGCATCACTATCGTACATACTAAAAATCTAACTAATCACCCAATAATAAAACAAGCGGATGCCAAAAAGAAATTCAAAGCATAACAGAAACTACAAACCAACATGCAATAAGACTACAAAACATGATAATATATACATGAGTACAACAAAATATATGCCTGGATATGCTATCGGGTCACAAACAATACAACATCCAGATGATAACATAAAAGAGATGTACATGTACAACCCCTGAGTACACATAACCGATATATAAAATGGATCCTAATCTATATTTACAAGAATAATAAGCGGTTACAACAAAATCTTGCAACATTCCACTTCTACTACAGCTCCAAGGACCCTGGATAGAATAGGCATCATTGGCATCCATGTGGAGGGACACCTAAAACATTACAGTATATATATATATATATATATATATATATATATATATATATATATATATATATATATATATATATAGAAAGAGAAAAGATATAAACGGGTCAGAGCCCAAGGTTTAGAACAGTTTTAGCAAGTGAATTAAAATGCATCATAGTTATGAATGCACGATATCATAATTAAAGTGGTGTCGTACTCTCTTGGGATTCAACCTCACCCCTCATCTATAGCATGCACCTAACGTATGCGTATGAACCTCAACTAAGCTACCCGACACATTCTAGGGCTAAATACTCTTAAATCTATGCATAAACCTCATTCACGAAACTCAATATCTCTAACATTACCATACAACTATTTCTTCTATCATCTCCTAAGTTTACGCCCAAACTCAATTATATTAATCGGTTCAAAATCTTTAACCTTCACAAGTTATTAACATAAGATATCACCCATCAACATTAATGATAGTAATATGCCCCCACTAGTTACATAAACCCAAGAACTAAGGACCAAACATCTTCGATACACTACTATCTAACACTGCCGGCCGTGGAAATCCGTTAGGCCCTCAGTCCATATTACAATCCGCTTACTTCCCGTATATCGACATAAGAGTATACTCATCCACTCTCATGTCAGAAAGAGAAAAACGTAATACATATCTTTATAACTACTCTAGTTATAATATTATGATATCACACACTATTTATAAGGCTTGTATAATATTTCTCGCACGTATAATACAAGATTCATCAATCTCTAGCAAGTACACATAAATGGCACACATAATATGTGTACTCTAATAGTCTCTACAATGTTATCATCTTCCAAGGGATCACTCACATGTCCTGGGGTTACCAGCGATCGGACTGTCACACTAACCTGGTGAAAACCTAATCACAATGAATAGGAAGTGTCCATAGTCCCTAACCTGAGAGCAAGACGAATCATACACAAGACGTCTTACCCCTACCTCATGCACGATAAAATATTGGACGCTACGACATAGGGATTATATTGTCCTTACTCCTCAATCTAGGGGGATTCACCCACATCGCACATCTTCCTATGATAACACTAGAGAGGTATGAAGAACATAATGTATATTGTAACACCCCGTAATTTTGAGTATTTAGTATTTAATGATTTTCGGGAGAAATAAAATTATTCAAATTGGAGACACTTAAATTTACGATCTGGAAAATTTATTTGAGTGGGAAGAATTATTTATATTTGGAGACTTTAAGTTTAATTATTCAAATTTTTGTGTGTCGCGTTTTTGAGGTCGAAATTTGAGTTTGTTATAAAGTATTTCAGATGACAATTTTGAGTGCACGGTTGAGCCCGGAGGGGTCCAGATAGTCAGAAAAGAGTACTCGGGGTAGTAATCGGTTCTCGGGGTATTATTGTGTATAGTAGGGCCCACACGGGGGATTTGGACCATTTTAATTAGGCCCATGTGACTAAAAATGTGATTAGGGGTTTTAAACCTAATTGAGGGAGTGTTGAACCACAGTTAACACAACTCTAAACTTAGGGCTTTGAGAGAGAAATAGAGGAAGCAAATCAAGAACAAATTGGGGACTTTTTGGAGACATATCGAGGGACATATTGGGTGTTCTTAATCAACCCTTTCTCTGCACCAACGTATCAAACTCTACAAACCATTTTAGGTAAGTGGTTAACTTGTTATGATGTTTATTTATGATAACCAGTTCATATTTTTGTGATGTGTAAATCAAAATTCGTTTTGGGTGTAAAAGGGTACCAAAAGGGGAGTTTTGTATATAGAACACTTGAATGAAATTAATGGGAAATTAATGTGGGAATTCATTGTGTTACATAGTTCTGAGATAATTGATTCAGATGTGAAAACCCAGTAGAAATTTATGAATGAATTTGGGATAAACAGATGAAATTGGGACAGAACGAGTACAGACCTAAAAATTCCCCAAATTCGAAAAAATAGAGATTTGTGAAATTTAATTTGTGTTTAAGGTTCTAGGGGATATTCTAATTACGTTTCCATGTGATTAAAATGTTGTGTATACTCGAGATGAACCATAGACGAGTTTGGAGATTAGAGGAATTCGTTAATGGCAGAAACAGGAAGTCGGAGAAGCTGAAGAACTGTTCGATCGATCGATGGCTGGAATCGATCGATCGATGGTTGGGATCGATCGATCGCTGGCTGGGAATTTTTGACAGTTCGACCTTGGGAGTTTTAGGTGGGATTTTCTATTAGTTTAATTTCCACCAAGTCTAATTAAGGGAGAGAATTTAATTAGGGAAGTTAATATCCTCACAATTGTAGGGGCATATAATTTGGAGTGGTGGGGTAATTAAGTGTAACACTTACATATGAATTTTGAGAACAAATTCTGAGAAATAAAACAACGAACTGGGTGAATAAGTTTGGGTATAGTAGTAGGGCGACACTACTCGCTTAAATTAACTATGGATGAAAACTAATTAATCCAGAGTCGAGGATTAGACTCGGGTATTATATTAATTTCGGGCCAGGAGAGTGAGCCCGAGTATATTGGTTGGGTGACACAAAAAATAATTTAATTAATTAATGTGTAAATTAATTAATAATCAGAGTTGGACCATAAACTCAAGATACTAAGTATAGTCTAGTATTACAGACTCAGTAAACGAAAAAGTCGGGATATTTTATATTTTTATATATACGGTGCGTGATAGTACATATATGGTGTGTGCTTATAAATATCAGTGATTAGATATTATTAAACTATAGTGCTTGATAAGCACCCAAAAGTGTATAATTTAAGCCCCGAATATGTGCATTTTAGCCACTCATTTTAAAACAATTGGTCTTGTATTTGTATTTTATCATTTTATAGGTCAATACGCAGTTACGGTAAAAATAATGCTAAATCAGTATAATTGCGAGACAATAGCGGTCAAAAGCATGCATCGAAGAAATTAAAGATACCGCGAAGTCAGAAGTCCCATTGAGCTTGCTCCAATGAGTTTCGATATCCCAAACCCTATCCCCAGACCAGACCTAAGCCTAAACCGAGCCCAGACCATTACCCGAGCCTATGTGTGTTGAGTTTGTACCTTTATTATTTTTCTAGATTTTTAATTTGAATCATTTTTATTTTTAGGATTTAATCTAGATTTATTTAGAATTTTCTAGAATTTATTTTCTATTTCTTTTTATTTTTTTATTTTTATTACTTTTTAATTTTAGTCTTTATTTTTAGTTTTGCTTGATTTTATATTTTTAGGACTTTACGTTTTATTTTTACTTCCTTTGTAATTTTTATGTGTTTGAGTTTTATTTTTAATCCATTTTATTTTACTTTTAGAGGATTTTTTTTTAGTGCGTCAAGTGTTTATGTTTCCTTATTTTTATTTGATTTAGTTTTTAGTTTATTTTTGTTTTTATTTTATTTTAAGTCTTTTTAATTATAGGTTAGAAAGTTATTTTTTTTTTAGTTTCAATTGATCTTATTAATACTTTAGTTAGTTTGATTTTTATTCTATTTTGTTAGTTTTAATTTTTTTTTAGTTAGGTAGTTTGTTTTTTTTAGTTGGGTACAAATTAAACACATACCCCAACACGCAAACACCCAAACACACACACACACACAACTATCCTTAACTATACCCAAACATTTCCCTTCATCTGCTTCAACCTCACCCACTTCTCACCCATCCACCATGACCACACCACACCTCCACAACCCACCATTTCTACCCCTTGCCAAAACCGAGCAGCACCCCAAATTGACCTTACCTCTTACCCAAGTTCGAAACCAAAACCCAACAAACTCCAACACTCCACCACACCTTCTAAGGTGGTGGCTCCAAACCCTCTCCACCAACCTTGGCCACCAAGACCCATGACCCCCCCTTTCAAGCCACACCCATAAGTCTTAAACCGGATGCAACTCGGATAAAAAAAACACAATCAACCCCTGCCCGCCGGCGACACCACCTGCAATGACCCGAACGCACCCCTCAACCTCCAGGTCCCACCTTGGACCCACGAACCATGGCAGCCAAATCCAAAAGCCACTTTTACATTTCAAAGTAGATTTCGAGAGAAACCATTCGGTTCTAGTCATACTTCGAGAGAAGGTGATGTATTTTTAATGAATCGAAAAATTTCCCTCCCATGAGAGATGGGGTGATCTTGTTATTAATAAAGAACTCGAAATTATTATTATATCATTTTCTTAAAAATCAAACTAGAGATAGGCTTTTCTTAAGTTAAATGACATTTTAATAGTTTCTAACTCTAAAACTAAATTGTAAAGACTTAAAATAATTTTAATAAATGATCCTTAGCGAGTAGTTTATTAGAAAAGTATTATTCGGATTTTTGAGAATTTTGTGAAAGTCTAAGATTAATTTTCTAAAAAAGTTCTTATTTAAATTACATTTGCGACGAGAGTTGATTTATACTTTAAATTAATCTTGGAATATTCTAAAATTATAAGTTACTTAATTAAAATAAATAACTGAAACATAAAAGTGGATTCTCCTTCCTTGTTAGTTCTCATTCTGATTTACTTCACTCATTTCTTATTTTAGTTTTTATTAGTGTAGTTTTAATTTTAGTTCATAATTAGTAGTATAAATCTCCCTTGAAATTGTTTTTAAAAATAAAAAAAATAAATTAAAAATAAATAAATAAATAATATTTTAATAAAAAAAGCAAGTTTTCACGTTAATTGTTTCAACTTGCAAGTTGGATTGATACTCGTACTTATCGCAATTCGAGTTATTTTAGATAAAGTTTTGTAGGTACTCAAGGGATTTTGATATTAGCTGCAACATTACAAACGGACATATACCGAAAAGCCAGTTATCAAATGGCGTCGTTGTCGCTTTCTTGACGTGGAGGCAAATTGAAGACTTGTAATTTTATATTTTTTTTACTTGTAATTATTATTCCTCCTCCCTCAGACTGGTTATATAAGATTTTTGAATCTTTGTATTTATTTGGGTGCATTTCGACACCAATAATTTGTAATAATAACAATAAAAAAATAAAAAATATAATAAAAAAAGCGAAAAGGGAAACGAGACAAGATAGAGAGAGAGAGAGAGAGAGAGAGACCTTGGAGTGGAATTTTGAAGCCTCTCTACATTGAGTCGGTAGGACTCCCAGGGACGACTGAGATATGCGTGATCTCCCCCCGGTTGATTCAACTCGGTCTTCACCCTACGTGTGTAAAAACCGTAGGAGGTACATTTTTTATCACTCGTGCATCTCCTGTGAGCGAGTCCATTTATTGTTTGACTATATGCTCTTATGTGACTTTATTTTTTTCCATAGTCTTACTTTGAATAGTTTGATGAATTAATTGGACTTAAGACCTACACCCGATCATTGAAACGAGAAGGGATTTTATCACACGACTCAATCACTTAACTCCACTTGCTTGTTAATCCGTGCCATCACTTAATTAAAATCAATTAACTAGCAAGCCAAGTAGGGGCACAATTTTTCAAAGGCGACGTATAAGATGCCGTGCTTTTTCTCGCCTGCGGAGTAATTAAAATTTGACTACCCATTCACCTAATTAAAGATAAAAATTACCTACGTGCTAGTTAGGATTCTCCTTTGCTTGTACATGTCTAATTCAAATCATTTGGTAGTCGATTTTTGTGTGCTCCTTTAGTGTGTGTTTCATACCGAGTTCACTTTTGTCCCTTTTTCAAAACAAAAAAATCCAAAAATATTTTCTTCCTTTAATTTTAAAAAAAAAATCCAAAAACATATTCCTCCTTTATTTTTATAAAAAATTCAAAAATATTTTCTTCCTTTATTTATCAAAAAACAAAAATTCAAAAACATTTTCTTCCTTTATTTTTTACAAAATCCAAAAATATTTTCTTTATTTCATTTTCAGAAAAGTCCAAAAATATTTTCTTTCCTTTTGAAAAAAATTAAAAAAAAAATCCAAAAAAAAAAAAATTCTCCTCATGGCCGACGAACGTCCCTTACGGAACTACTTTGGTCATTTCCCTTTGACATGCAACACGTGTGATAGTGATCCCGAACCGTCTCTTTATGATATACTTAGTGGTTTCACCTCTCTCACGACTACCTTTGATACTTTTGACCCATCTCTGCACGCACCTCATATTCCATCACTCTCGGTGTCAAGTGTTGACGTGTTGCGTACTTTGTCGTGCACCCACTGTTCCTATGCCAATCACTTGTCCCATGAGTGTCCATACTTGTCATATCCCTACGAGCCCGCCATGGAACATGTGTATCCATATGACACTATTTCAGAACCCACCTCACCCTATTATCCCGATATACCTAATCCCGAGTTATGTGAGTACCCGAGATATTCGTAGAGGCCTGATCACCCTCCCACGCAATACTAATCCCAACCCGATGTTGTGGATCCTCACACGTTCCAACATTTATCATGGCAACCTTGTGCACCCATACACGATCAGTACCCTCATTACGCACCCCATGAGTATCAACCATTTGTCCATCACGAAGGCGATCCTTTCTTGTATGACACACTTGACCCCGCTCCCCACACTTCCTACGAGTATTCTCCATTTTCACATGTTAGTAGCGAGTTGTGTCCAACTCCACCACCGCCAGCACCCGCCATCACTTCCCCACCATCATCCACCTCCACTCTCGAGGCTGTGACGACCCAGATATGATTATGATAAACCATGTTTAAATCATACTTACCGTATGGGATGGGGATAATGTGTTATTATAATAATTAATGTTAAGTTATTTTGCTTAGTCTAATCCTACCTTCATAACTTATGAAATATTGAATTCGTCAAAAACACAAATTTGTGAAGTCTTCGGTTGGAATGTTCGAGTTTGCGCGTGTTTTGGCCACTATAATATGATAATTGACTTGAGGTGAAAACTAGATAGTTGTATATATATGAGTTAAGTTTGTAACAAAATAAACGGTGTGTAAAACAAATGTCCGAACAAGAAGTTATGCTAGAATTACGAAGCATGTGCAAATTTGTCCATTCGTTAAATGATATTTCGTCTTATTAGGCTAACAAATGGTGGATTTTGATTGGTTAAGGAAAGAGGTGGGTCCTTGACGACTTTAAAGGCTTGAAATAAGCTCTTCCTTCAGCATATTTCAGCCATTAAAGAGTTTGGCTTGAGAGGAAGAGAAGTGGGAAGTCGAAGAAGAAGAATTGAGGAGAAAAAAATTGGAGAAAAATCCGTGGGAAATTACGGAACTGTGCTTAAGGTAATTCCATATGTAACTCTTTTTAATTTTCTTGTGTGACTGATTGAAAAATTATGAATCATATATTGTTTATTGAACTTTTATGGCTTGGTTTATATGTAGGAATAGATGCGAGTTTAAGCAAAGTGGAACGTGTAAATCATGTATATTGCTTCGATTGCAAACCTTGTGTATTCAAACTCCCATATATTTTTGTATATTTATTGGAATTGAATAATTAAAGTTGAAGATAAAAACATACTCATATATGTACAACATATCCGAAAATTATGTGAAAATACGAAGAAATGAATCGTTGGTGAAAGTTTGAATTTCAGGTATAAAATCTGCCCCAAAGGTATAAGTATGCGCACCATGTGTTCGATGTTTTGCTTGACATAGAAAATGAACCTTAAAAATTATGAAACTTTAATTTTGTATTGTTAAATATGTTTATATATGTTTGGTGAAATATCACAAGAATTTATGATGTAGAAAAATTATGAAAATTCCTGGAAGTTGACTGAACGATAAAAGAGCCTATAGGATAGATTTGCTTTGTAATAAAGAAATGGACACATCTTGCTATAGGAAACTTGAAATGATGTGTTTTATTTTATATTGGGAACCTTATATGATAAGAATTGGATTACAAAGAAGAAATTAAAGTATGGTTGTATGTTAAATATTTTAACATGAAATTTAATGAGACTTCATTTATGATAAATGATTTGAATGGGATCATATGATGCTTATGAATTGGGTTAAGTTTGAGTAATTCTTTGGATTGTTAGTATTTATGATGATACTAATATTTTAAGAATGTATATATTAAAGGGAAAAATAAACGGTTGAACAGGTGCCACACAAAGGCAAGGGAAAACACATGAAGTGGCCAAGGTGAGTGTACTCACTGGAAAAAGATGTATTATACATGGCTATGGAGATGATTTAAATATCACTCACGGGTAAGATGTATTACACATGGTTATGGATATGATATGAATATCACTCACTGGTAAGATGTATTATACATGGTTATGGATATGATCAGAATAATATTGAATGTGAATTTATTCATTTCGATTTACCGAAATGAAGGGTTACTCCTCGACCAGGAATGTGGGAGATTTGTCTATTAAAGACAAGGGGTTACTCCTCAACTAGGAATGGGGGATAATTGTCTATTGCAGACAGGATATGTGAATCATGATTCAGATAAGTTGGTCATTCTTTATAAATGGGTCGGATAAGTATATAATTGGTCATTCTTTATGAATGTGCTGGATAAGTGTATAATTGATAATTCTTTATGAATGAGTTGGATAAGTATATAATTGGTAATTATTTATGAATGAGCCGGATAAATATATAATTGGTCATCACAGGGATATGATTTATTGCATTTAATTTTATGCAATAATGTAGTAGTGATGCAATTGCTGAGCTATTTTGCTCATGGTTCCTATGTTTATGTTTTTAAGGTATTGTGATATCACTGCCAAATCTAGGAGTTCGGTGGGGTTAACAAGGGATGCATAAAACCATAATTTGGTCAAGCGTAAATGGGGTAATTTAAGCCTGCTTATCTTTTATGTAAGTTTGAATAAGCATAATTACCTTTGAATTGTGAAAGGCTTTTAGTTTTATTGATTCATGTTAATAATTGAATAAATGTACTTGTGTTTATGGATTGATTAAGGTAATTATGATGTGACTCACTTTGACTTTCAAACTTAAATATAAGTAACTAGGTTGGGGTGTGTCAATTTTGGTATCAGAACCTAGGTTTTAGAGGTTCTGGGGTGAGGAGCGCCTAGATTTGGTAGTGGAAGTAGAAATTGTTTTGAGTCATAAGCAAATTGGCTTTATTGACTAACATCTGTTAGTTATACATATATATTGTTGTATGGGAAATGAAATGTAAGAATCTTACAGTAAAAGAATGAGATGTTACGGTTTATTCAAGGATGACAGCGAATACATGTAATTTAATTTGAATCATTGCATTGTTTTATTTGTGGGATCAACAAACATGTCATTGAAGGAAAATTTTTAAAGAGAAAATGTGGTATACGAAAATTGTGAAGTATTGGAAGTAATATCTTCTTATACTGGAATATGTAGACTTGAGTTGTGTCACTTATTAAACCATGGTTTGGTGTGTGCCCATTTATGTGGGAGAGTGAGGTATGGGAACCCATATTCCATTAAAGGATGAGATAGTAAATTGTTACAGTGTGAATAAAATGAAGATTCACATGGTAAAGGTGAAGTGAGAGGATTAATAGTTGTATATGTTTAATTTTAAGATGTGAGATGGTCTGAAATTCAATTACTAGTCAATATATAATAATTTATCCGAATATGGGTTCATACTGAATTATGATAAGTACAAGAAAAGAGTGATAAGAGTTAAGATGTATTTTTTTAATAGTATGAGTATAGGTAGTGAATATTACTCTTGGGATGTTTTGAAATGCTTATATGAATAGTAAATTTGAGACGAGGTGTTAAAGAGTTGGAAGTTTAAAAATATTGGGGAGCCCTTTTAAGTGTATGCGTTGTTTATGAGTATGGGAAAGATGCTAATCGGGTTGGAATATCGACAACTGGTTTTGGTGGATATTGAGTTGTATTTGTCATTGTACGTACGTGTTATCACTAAGAGTATGACATATAATGAATATAATTGACATTATATGGAGTCACCAAGAATTATGTGTAAGGATAAGATGTTATGTGAGATACCATAATGGGATACATTAAGGTATTTGTTCAAGTTATTTGAAATAAAAATGACATACAATAGTTAAGATAAGTATTATGGGGTTGGTCAGTATGGTTAAAGTTTTCAGTGGTGATGTTATGTTTAACATCCATGTTACCAAACGGGTAAGGTGAGTGTAGTAATAATGTTGCATAAGACTATAATGTTAATAAGATTTAGGGTAATATTATGGTTGTAAAGTTATTGTGCCAAATAAATGACTCGTTAAGGTTGTTGTACGTTTAGTTAAAGAACAATCATACGATACTGAAAAGGGGAATATAGTGAGAAGTATATTGAGTTCATAGTGCATGAATGCACAATATATATGAACGTGAATATGAAATCTTGGTTAAGAATAAATATTTAGTGAATGATTGTTCAGTTTCGATATATGCAAATGTAGTGAGGCTATATTCAAATTAAGAAATTGTAAGGACGACATTTAACATACTCTTAAACATCAGAAATGATATGGATAGTAGTTAAAGTCAAACACATGTATTTGGTATTGAATGGAAGATGGAAATATGCCATGTAATAAGATAATCTGGTAATATGTTATTTATGATTTGAAATATTACACGATGATAAGGATAGACTATAGGAATGAAGGAAGAAAGGTAAAGAATTATACTAGGTTTGTTAAGAATATTCACTCATTATGAATATACGATGATACAACTGATAATCTAGTATGTGTGAATCTTTGACATACGTATATAAAGGTATGAAGTAATATATGAGTTGGGTTTGGTTATCATTAATAAGAAATCATTAGACGATTATTCTTACGTGTAATTATAAAGAAACTGAAGTTATTATGAAAGAAGATTTGTCGTACATCGAGGAACCGATTGAAATTCTTGGTTGTAAGGAGAACTTATTAGGGAATAAAGTTAGTTTCGTAGTTTAAGTGTTGGGGAGGATCCATGAAATTAAATAAACAAGTTGGGAAAGGGAAGATAGAATGAGAAAATAGTATCCCCAATTGTTGGATAAGTGAAATTCATCTTAAATTTCGGGGGCGAAATTTTCTAAGGGGGGAAGGTTGTGAGGACCCAGATATGATTATGATAAACCATGTTTAAATCATGCTTACCGTATGGGATGGGGATAATGTGTTATTATAATAATTAATGTTAAGTTATTTTGTTTAGTCTAATCCTACCTTCATAACTTATGAAATATTGAATTAGTCACAAACACAAATTTGTGAAGTCTTCGGTAGGAATGTTCGAGTTCACGCTTGTTTTGGCCATCATAATATGATAATTGACTTGAGGTGAAAACTAGATAGTTGTACATATATGATTTAAGTTTGTAACACAATAAATGGTGTGTAAAACAAAGGTCCGAGCAAGAAGTTATGCTGGAATTACGAAGCATGGGAAAATTTGTCCATTCGTTAAATGATATTTCGTCTTATTAGGCTAACAAATGGTGGATTTTGATTGGTTAAGGAAGGAGGTGGGTTCTTTTCGACTTTAAAGTCTTGAAATAATCTCTTCCTTCAGAATATTTCAGCCATTAAAGAGTTTGGCTTGAGAGGAAGAGAAGTGGGAAGTCGAAGAAGAAGAAGAAGAATTGAGGAGAAAAAAAATTGGAGAAAAATCCGTGGGAAATTACGGAAGTGTCCTTAAGGTAATTCCATATGTAAATCTTTTTAATTTTATTGTGTGACAGATTGAAAGAGTATGAATCATAGATTGTTTATGGAACTTTCATGGCTTGGTTTATATGCATGAATATATGCGAGTTTAAGCAAAATGGAACGTGTAAATCATGTATATTGCTTCGATTGGAAACCTTGTGTATTCAAACTCCCATATCTTTTTGTATATTTATTGGAATTGAATAATTAAAGTTGGAGATAAAAACATACTCATATATGTACAACATATCCGAAAATTATGTGAAAATACGAAGAAATGAATCGTTGGTGATAGTTCGAAGTTCAAGTATAAAATCTACCCCAAAGGTATAAGTCTGCACACCAGGTGTTCGATGTTTTGCTTGATATAGAAAATGAACCTTAAAAATTATGAAACTTTAATTTTGTATTGTTAAATATGTTTATAGATGTTTGGTGAAATATCACAAGAATTTATGATGTAGAAAAATTATGAAAATTCCTGGAAGTTGACTGAACGAAAAAAGAGCCTATAGGATAGATTTGCTTTGTAATAAAGAAATGGACACATCTTTCTATAGGAAACTTGAAATGATGTGTTTTATTTTATATTGGGAACCTAATATGATAAGAATTGGATTACAAAGAAGAAATTAAAGTATGGTTGTATGTTAAATATTTTAACATGAAATTTAATGAGACTTCATTTATGATAAATGATTTGAATGGGATCATATGATGCTTATGAATTGGGTTAAGTTTGAGTAATTCTTTGGATTGTTAATATTTATGATGATACTAATATTGTAAGAATGTATATATTAAAGGGAAAAATAAACGGTTGAACAGGTGCCACACAAAGGCAAGGGAAAACACATGAAGTGGCCAAGGTGAGTTTACTCACTGGAAAAAGATGTATTATACATGGCTATGGATATGATGTTTATGGATGTTGGGTGAAATATCACAAGAAGTTATGATGTAGAAAAACTATGAAAATTCCTGGAAGTTGACTGAACGATAAAAGAGCCTATAGGACAGATTTTCTTTGTAATAAAGAAATGGACACATCTTGCTATAGGAAATTTGAAATGATGTGTTGTATTTTATATTGGGAACCTAATATGATAAGAATTGGATTACAAAGAATAAATTAAAGTATGGTTGGGTTATGAATTGGATATGTTAAATATTTTAACATGAAATTTAATGAGACTTCGTTTATGATAAATGATTTGAATGGGATCATATGATGCTTATGAATTGGGTTAAGTTTGAGTAATTCTTTGTATTTTTAATGTACTTATGATGATACTAATATTGTAAGAATGTATATATGAAAGGGAAAAGGAAACGGTTGAACAAGTGCTAGACAAAGGCAAGGGAAAACACATGAAGTGGACAAGGTGAGTGTACTCACTAGAAAAAGATGTATTATACATGGCTATGGAGATGATTTAAATATCACTCACGGGTAAGATGTATTACACATGGTTATGGATATGATATGAATATCACTCACTAGTAAGATGTATTATACATGGTTATGGATATGATCAGAATAATATTGAATATGAATTTGTTCATTTCAGTTTACCGAAATGAGGGGTTACTCCTCGACCAGGAATGGGGGAGATTTGTCTATTAAAGACAAGGGGTTACTCATCGACCAGGAATGGGGGATAATTATCTATTACAGACAGGATATGTGAATCATGATTCAGATAAGTTGGTCATTCTTTATAAATGGGCCGGATAAGTATATAATTGGTCATTCTTTATGAATGAGCCGGATAATTGTATAATTGATAATTATTTTTGAATGAGCTGGATAAGTATATAATTGGTAATTCTTTATGAATGAGCCGGATAAGTATATAATTGGTCATCATGGAGATATGATTTATTGCATTTGATTTTATGCAATAGTGTAGTATACAGTGATGCATTTGCTGACCTATTTTTCTCATGGTTCCTATGTTTATGTTTTTCACGTATTGTGATATCACTGCCAAATCTAGGAGTTCGGTGGGGTTAGCAAGGGATGCATAAAACCATAATCTGGTCAAACTTAAATGGGGTAATTTAAGCCTACTTATCTTTTCTTTAAGTTTGAATAAGCATAATTACCTTAAAATTGTGAAAGGCTTTTAGTTTTATTGATTCATGTAAATAATTGAATAAAGGTACTTGTGTTTATGGTTTGGTTAAGGTAATTATGATGTGACTCACTTTGACTTTCAAACTTAAATATAAGTAACTGGGTTGGGGTGTGTCAAAGGCACTCTTGCAAAAGTTCATATTCGAGCAAGAGCAAGCCACTCAAATTCAAAATGAAGCCCTTCAACGGCTTGAACAAAAATTAAATGAATTTGAGTGTGCGAACGAGTCGGATTTTCCCTCAAGTCAACCCGTTGTTTCCCCCACATGGGACGGTGATGTGTCGTCTTGTGCCATTGATTTTAAGTGTGACCAACCCTATCCCCCCGCGAATCTTGAAGTTGAGACCATTCCATGGTCCGAGCCCCAAGTTGACAATTGTGTTGACCTACCCATCTTTAGTGAGACTAATCCATACCCTAAAAATCCAAAAGAACCAATATTTGAGGTTCCCCCACCCGTTATATCCAAAAATATGCCCGAGATTTTACCTTATGCCCCAATTGCATATGTCTCTAAAATTCCCATATCTTTTAGGTTAGCTTTGGATACGAGTGCCCCCCATTGCACCGAGATTGAATCTCTCCAGAGATGTTTAGCTCACTTTGAGTCTGATATTGATGTTGATTCATATATCTCGGATCTTAATGCCTCGTTAGACCCATTCACCACATCGAATGGTGATACATTGGTGGATAAATTGATTTCACCATCACTTGATACCACAGTCCCTCTTCAGAAGGATTTTGAGGATCATTATGTCCCTCCAAATGAGTGTGTGTCCCCTACTCTCGAGTTAGATCATCTTCCTCTTTCATTTATCCCACCCAACCCACCCATTACCCTTTCTACCCCACCACCTGGTTTGGATCTTGATTTTACACATTTCATGTTTCCATATAAATTTTTGGATCCTAACCTAAAACCATCCTCCACCTTCCATGAGAGTATTTATCGTGATACTCTCCACTTCCGTGACATCGAGCTTGTTCCTCCATGCACACCACTTCTTTGTGGTGTTGATTTTCCTTCCCGTCAGCTCCCTTGTGTGTCACGTCACGACCATTATCATCGCCCATTTATAGAACGGTCGTGTGATTTTTATAAGGCCCACCCCATTCCACTTTTCCCACCATTTCTCCTCCCTCACCAACTTGAGCACCATGCTTATAGGGCTCTTGTTTCCTATAATACCCTGCATTTTTATCAATATTTATTTATGGGATTAATTGAATTAAATGTGAATTAATTGAAAATTAATCCGGATAAAATATTAACGAAATGTGAGTTAGTATTTGATTATAATGTGTATATATGGTAATATATGAATATTGGAACTATTGTAATTGTCGCGAGATTGAAATACGACAATTTGGGAAATTTTGTTGGGACGCACGTGACAGTCGCGTCAGGAATATAATTATTTGAATTAGAAAGAGAATTTTATTTCTATTAATCGTATGGTCATTTTGAGTGCGCCAACGTGTCCGGAAGGGTCAAAATAGTCAGAAAACACTAGCCGGGGGTTAAGTTTGGGTCCCGGGGCATTATTGGGCCATACCGGTAACTTAAAAAGGGCATTTTGGTAATTTCGAAAAATTGGGAATTAAAACCCACGAAAATTAGAAACAAAAATCTGACTTATTCTTTATCCACTAAACCCACTAACTACACTAAGGGACTTAATGGGCTACGGGAGAAGTTAATAAATAGTTCGAACTTGCCAAAAACCAACCACACCTCCATTGTCATCATCATTGAGAAGAACTTGTAGAGAGAGAGAGAAAGAGGAGAATTCTGCAGAGAGAGAGAGAGGACAGATTCAACCTTCAAGATTCAACCTCCAATTTCAGAGAAAGATTAAGTCAAGTGGTTTAATTATAATTGATTAAATGCTATGCTTTTCCACATTTAGGATTATCATCAAATTTATCTTGGAAATTGATTAGACCCATGAATTTGAGGATTTAAAACTATGAACTATGTTAGAAATTGCATGTAGAAACTTTCTGGACGAATTATGTATTCAAAACAGAACCATTGATGATCTAAAAACGGATTTTAGAAGAAGTTTATTAATGTTCTTGAAAGAAATAGAAAACTGGAATTCTTGATGAAGATTTGATACAAACAAAGCCCTTGAATGATGAATTATTGGTTTTAGAACGTTAACACTGTTGTAGGATGGTTGTATGATGATATTATAACGTTATCTTGGAGTTTCATGCTTGTTAATGGTGTTTTGGGTTGATTTGAAAACTGCAAAACGAAGCCGTCAGCAACCTACCTGGTGCGTTCGATCGATCGACATTCATCAGTCGATCGATCGACCACCATCGATCGATCTAAGGTCAAGGTCGATCGATCGACCTTCCCAGAAAGAGTAAAATTTCCCCTAGTTAAATTTTAATGAAGTTAACCCTTGAATAATATCATTGGAGACCTTACGAATATCCTTAGACTTAAGGAAGACCAGTAGGTATGGTTATAAAGTTCGGACCTTAATTAGAATTTAATTTGAGGAATTTATTCTAAAAGCTATCGAGGCTCGATAAGTGAGATAATATTAGGATTAATAGAGTAATTTTGAATAAGTTGATGAATTGAGATTTGGGGCAGAAGTAAGGACCTTAAGAATAATGATGTAAAATTTGGGAATATTAGGAAACTTAATAACCCCTTTGAGATAGGTTTTAAGTAGAAGAATCTACAATGTGAGATGTGTCGACAGTCTACATGATATATTATCAGAAGATTAAAAATGTATACAATTGGAATAATGGTATAAGGATGTAGAAAATACCTTTTTTAATATTGAGATATCTAAGATGTGTGCATGCTTAGTATATAATCTTATGTGTATGACATACCTACCATACTTGCTATCACGGGAGGTTTACGTTCGCTTAGGGCCTTATAATCCTTGTGTGCCCGGATTTAGTTTGGTACGTAGAGGACATAGTTCAAGGTAATGACTTAATTGTGAGTTATTAAGCCAACTGACTATGGAGTGTAGGTATGTACGTGACCATGGATATGTTGAATTATGTTCGCCTCCATTTTTGTGTGTGGTGTTTATTCTAACAATTCCTGAGAGATTCGGAATTTGTAATCCTTATGTACGTGATGTACCGGGATGGATAGCAGAGTATGTGTGCACCACAGCTTAGCCTCGGGGTGCTTGCATAGTATATTTATGATGTGAATAATATACGGTTCCATGAAAAGGAATTTGTTATGTTTATATTGCGAGAATAATTTATAGTAACTACTTGTGGAATTAAAAAGGGATAACATGCCGTGAATTGTAATGCTAACAATTGAGAATCCGAGTTCAAGTAAAGCTATATATTTAAATAATAACATTGGGAATTCATATTGTGAATCGAGTAGTTGGGTTAGAACTTATGATGGTTTAGTTAGATAAATAGCACATGTATGGGTACAGGAACGTTAGGAGTGCACTGTTAGACGAGAGGTGAATATTTCATGTGAGAGCACGTCCTAACATGTATCTTGCATTCATTGTTTTAATTGTTATTAAAGCACTTGCTGTTTTTAAAATACTCTCCACATTCGGGCTCTGACCCATTTGCTTTCAAATCTATCTTTTTGTAAAAACCATTTTTAGGTGCCCAGCCACAAGGACACCATGCATAGTATTCCCAGTCACGTGACGAGCTGTAGCTGTTGTGGAAGTTACAGGGCCTTGCTAGTAGACGTTTCATTTGCCTTGACTCTATATTCAGATTTCATCAGTTGTAGGGCATGTCGTCCCCTTTCTTTTAGAGACATCTCATTTTATATTTCAGTTATTCAGACTTTGGTTTTGTAATTAATTCAGTATGCAGACTTGTTCTATTTCATTTCATATTGGGATTGTTGTGAGGAGTATTTCCTCGAGACTCATCTTTACTTGTTGATTCATTATAGTTGGACTTTATCGTGAATGGTGGTGTTACTTTTCTATATTTCATTTATTTCATGTTAATCAGATTTAATTTAAAATTTGGCAACTCACTTTTTAAATACTAGGTGGTTAGTAATCATTAAATGTTTTCGACAGTGATGCTATTAACTGGACCAACTTGGCATTTTGTATTGATTTAATAAAGGAGTAGCTACCCGATTTTTAATTAGTCGGGGTGTCACATTTCCCTCACCTTTCGGATCAATAAGGCTCATGACCGGTGCCTATTCACCCTCACCCTTACCTTAATACCCACCCGCCCATGGTCCACCGAACTTTTCCATACAAGTTCATTGACCCGTTTTTGCCTCTATCCAACAAGACTGACGCTTCAGTATTGTTTGGGGGTGATTATAATCACCCATTTTTCCTGTTTCCCGCTCTTTCATAAATCTTATTTTTAGTATGAGAATGGTTCAGTCTGGCTGACGACATTAAACTTAGCGCTACCGAGATGCAACCCGTGATTTCTTGTACTAGTCTCATCCTATTTGGGGGTGGTGTTTCACATCACCCAATTCTATACCATGCTTTGTAGATTTGTACACTTTTGTTATCTTACCATTTATTCAGGTTTCTTCTTAGACTCATCTGCCCATTTCATTAGCGGTTGATTGTGGTAATCTTTTTCCTACCTTATGCTCTTAATTTTAAAAATCATTTTCCTTAACATCGAGGATGATGTTCCTTTTTATTTGGGGGTGGGGAATTTTATCAAAATCGTGACTCTTTTGAAAAATTATGATTTTTGAACCTGATTTTTAAAATTTTCGTTCAGTTTCTTTCATCTCACTCATTGATGTGAATTTTCTATCATCCATCTTTTAAAATCTAGGATTCAAGCTAGAAAATATTTTTTCTAAATAGCTTGTGTAATACATAACAAGGCATGTTGCACCATGAATTTCTAGACTCAACAAAATTTGTGCACTTATCCCGTAAATACTGTTTAGAGTTGAAGATTACTAAATTTCTCAAGAAAACCTTAAGGATCACTAGCAGAGACTTTAGCTTGTGAGATTCGTGCCTTTCACCTTTTAGAGAGTTTTACGCAATATCCGAGTCACAAGTTGATTCAACTTCTTTTGGGTCCGCAATTTAAATTGTTGTATGATCTCATTATTTTTCATAAATTTTTTTGGCTTGATCACTGAGAACAACATCTTTTTCGAGTTGTAAGAAATGCGTGTCTTGAAATTTGCCCCGAATACCAGATTTTCATGCATCCACTTCATCCATTACCTTCCCATATTCCCCACACCATCACATATTATCCCTCATTTTTTAGAAAAAAAGTGTTTTTCCCAAATGTAAAATGTCTTTCGTGTTGAGAGTAAAATATATATATATATATATATATATATAAGAAGAAAAAAAAGAGAAAATGAAAGGAGAATATCTGTCATAGAGAGTGTTTGCATTTTTAGCGAATATCTCCCAAGTCGATTTCGATGGAGAAAAACTAAATACAAATTTACGTTGGGGTTATTTGTATTTTTAGCAGATTTATCTCATACATTAATGAGTATTTGGAAAAGAAGAAATAGAGAAAGTGCGGTCAAGAAATAAAGACATTTTTTCGTCAAAGTGTAATAAACTCTTCTCAAACATATCCCCATCCTACCTCCTATCATTCCTTCCATCTCATTTCATTTTCCCTCACCCATAAACATCCATATTCCCCCTAGGTTTTCGGGCAAATGAAACTCAAACGTGATGAATAACTCGACGTTCTCACTATTGTGATTAACATTTTTTATTGAGGTCATTTTTTGTTCTAATTGTTCGTTTTTTCTTATGTGTGTGTGAGACGTTTGACCTTGCTTAAATTTACTCACCTCCTCACACATAACAGCGATACACTAACCCATATCTCGTGAGTTCGTTTGAGAGAGAGATATCCGTGAGATTTGAAGTTGAAGCTTTGATTCCGAAGAGGGAATCTAGGAATTACTCTTATGATACTCGACCCGTTTTGACTAATTCACACTACACACGTTGAGTTCTAGGAAGGATGTGCCTTGAGTATTCATATAGCTAAACTTTTTACACCTTGTAGCTTGTATTTCTCAAAATATTTTTCTCATGATGGATTGTGCGATTATTTTATGTCTAATAAGAGATTGACTGTCTTTGCAAATAAAGAATTTTGTGGGTATATTCTCTGCAAACCTATAGGTTTAATGGCTCGTCCTTTAGGGAAACCTATAGGTTTAACGGCTTGTTGCACATGCTAAGTGCAATCGTCAGTGCCTATGAAAGTTGCACACTTTTGGTTACTTATCTCTGTTTTCTCTCTATCTTTTTGCTCGAGGACTAGCAATGTTCTGTTTGGGGTACTGTGATAAGCACCCAAAAGTGTATAATTTAATCCCCGAATATGTGTAACACTCCGCCTAATTAAATACCGGGTGATCAGTCCTTTATTAAATTATAATCAAGGTGAACGGTTGATTCATTCATAGCATCAATGACGTAAAATATACTTTCCAATTGAAACACCCTAAATAATTAAGCTAAGTGTCAAATGATGAAATCCTTTATTACGTAACAGTTTAAGATTTGCACAATTATTAAGACTGGAAATAAACACCCACGAATTTAATCATTCAGATAATCAAATACCAACTTTAAAACTACAAAGGAAAAACATCCTGACAGTAATTAAATCCCAAAGAGTAAAAATGCTAAAGATAAATGAATATAATCTCTGACAAATCCAACTGAATAAGAAAATGGACGACACATGCCCTAACTAATCATAACTAGAATGAGAGTAGATTCAACATCGAGGTCATTTAAGTAATGTCCTGCATCTCCCACATAAGCTGCAGCACGTCTGGTCCAAAGAATCTAGGCAAGACGCCCATGTCGCTGGGCACCTGAAATATATACATATATATATACAAGAGAGAAAAGAGATAACAGGAAATGGGTCAGAGCCCGAGTGTAAAACAGTTTCAAATTAGTTTAGCAAGTATTTAAAATGCTTACATGCTAATGCAACAACCATCTTAGTATGCGACACTCTCTTGAGATTTCTCACCTCTCATCTAGTGTGCACACCTACCGTACTAATACATCTCATCAATTTCCCTATCTTATTCTCCATAATGATTTATCATGTGAAAAGCGAAGTTATGATATTTACTTTAGGAAATCATTCTCTTCAAGATTCCTTACGTTATTTAAAACAACTCATTACCGCTATAAAGTTCCCGAACGCTTATAGTAGAGTTGAAGCATTTATTCATTTCGTATCTACTTATACGTACAGTAGAAAGTTCCCATATAAATATACGTATATATATTAGTCACGTATCTAATATATATACCAACGGCACATCACATAAGATCTAAGGAACTGGCATACTCTGCTATCAAGTCCCCGTATCATACAAACTAAGGGAAATACTAGTTCGGAATCACTCTCGAACTGTATTAACACAAAACACAAACAAATGGAGGCGAAGCATAGTTCCCAGTCCTAAGAGGTCAGAACATACCCACACGTCTCTTAGGACCATTTGACTATAACTCAGAGAACCTGTAATCAAGGATACTATCTTCTAGGGTACAAGTCGTTATCCCCCATAAAGGCCCAATCGACTGTCCCGACGCAGAAACCCCCGTGATAGCAAGTAGCTCGGGTATGATTTTTACACAGATATATAATATATGCACAATCACACTGTCGTATATATATAAATATCCACATTTCTAAATTAGGTGTGCTCACGACCCATAATCATAATTATCCGTTATTAACACATTTTACTCGATTATTACGCATAACAAACTCGTCATTTTTATTCCCATTTATAATGCATTTCATACTCACTTCTCCTTTCTCGAAGTATTCTAAGTTTAATTTCAGTAGGCATACACTCACTTATGTTTGGGTCTAACTCCCTTATGAGTATCGATCTTTTTATTAAATATACGCATGATTTCTTATACACATGAATCATTCCTCGTTAACCCAAAATATCATCCTACACCAAAATGTTACTCAACGGAGTCTACCTAGTCCCTAATGGTCTTATCTATATCCCATTATACTCCAACAACAACAATTAAGGGTTCGCATGCATCTTAATCGGATTAAACCAACAGATGAGAAATATGCAGTTTTTCAGGAGTAGTCGATCGATCGATGGCAGGGAGTCGATCGATCGATGATATTGTGTCGATCGATCGATCAAGCAGTTCTTGCCCAAAAACTGCAAGTTAAACCTACGGGTTTCATCTTCCAATTTATCCAAAAACGTCATTAACAAGTCTAAAATTCTCAAATAACGATACTACAAGTTCTATATGCATATATACAAGATTTCCTACGTGAAACATGTATAAATACATCAACGATATCGAATTAATTGGGTAAAATCGACATAGTCTTCAAGAACCCTAACTTTGAAAGAATTATCCATTCCTCTAATTATTTCCCAGATTTCTTGTTTCTAAACTCATAGTAATTCGTGGGTAATCCTCTACATGTGATGGGTATATCCAGAATATTTTGAATCTCTCTAAACATGTGATTTAAAGTTTCTAAATTAATAATTTCTTTAATAAAACATGATCTTGGCAATCCTAAACTAACATGGGTGAGGCATTAACCAAAAATAAAGAAAGATAGATACTTGCCTGAAATTCAAGGTTCTGATTTCGTGGATGAAATGGTATGGTTGCGTTCCCCGTCGCGCGATCTACGTTTTGGTGGTGGTGGCGGTGAAACCGGATGAGTTCTTGGCCTTGGATTGCTTGGATAGCTTCCTACCTTCTTCTCTAATGGTCGTTCTATGGTTTTGAGTTTGCTAACCCTGAGAGACAACTCCAAATAGCTGATTTAACCTAATTAAATTCATGGGTTTGATTACCCAAAAATGCAAGATGTCTATAATACCCTCTTGGGATGTTAAATAGGCCTAAAAACGTTCCGAGACCCAAACTAAACCCCCAGGTACACTTTTCTAACTATCTTGATCCTTTCGGACACATTGGCGCACTCAAAACGACCATACGAGCAACTTATAATTTATTAACTTTAAATAATAATAATTTAGTCCTGACACGACACAGGCGCGTCCCGATTTAAATTTCCATAATTGTCATTTTATTCACTCGTGACAATTTTTATAACATCAATCTTATATATTACTTTACTCATCTAGTAATATTCAACAATTTCAATAATTACTAACTCTTGTCACGCTAGTAAACATTTAAAATAAAATTTTGGATTAAAATTAAATTAATATCTCAATTTCAATTGATAATTCCCCAAATTTAAAGTCCATAAAAATACGGGATATTACATACTTCCCCCCTAATAACGGAATTTCGTCCCCAAATTCGAAAAATTAAGGCCTACCTGGTAAAACAATTTTGGATACCGTATCAGTACGCAAAATATCTACATAGTAAGGCGCTCAATCACTATTGCCCCCGCCTCACAACAAGTTTATTTAACACTCTCATTAACGACACTTCATATGGTGCTCCTAACCGACAATATTCGCATAAGACACGCATAGACACTATAATTTCCATTATTTCAATATCATTGGGAGACCGCGCCTCACTACATGAAAACTACTCGGATTTATCTTAACACAAAACTCCCATTCTGAGAGAAGCCAGACGAACATCTGACCACTCTTATTCACCTAAAACAGTCATGGAATTCCACCATAAACATCGTATTTTTCTCGACCGATCCAAAATTCTGATTATCCGCTCACCTCTAAACATACAGAAGGAGAATAGTTAAGGTTTTTCCACAAAAAAACCTCAATAATCACTTCGTTCACGACAAACAGGTACGAGTTCTTCCCCGAAACTCTACCATACTATACTTCACTTTCTAGTTATATCCGTTGCGGAAATGAAATGATCACTAAGATTCTAAAATTACCTTCACGCGGCCCCACTAATCGTTAATCATCATGCGCCTGCTCCTCGGTTATGGTTGATACCTCCCACTTATAGCAAAACGTTATCTCCGTTGTTTCCTGAAATCCTATATTGGAGGCGGGATTCACAAATCTCATCCCGATTCAGAAAATAATACCGTGTAGGACCACGTACCGACGTGATCCCTTCCTTTCAAAGGAAGACTGGGGCACACTAGTCAATATTGTAAATCACCCCAAAGGAATGTCAATCACTTCCTTCATGGGTGATTTGTTCCACATGTTCGGATGAACCCTTGATCTTGCCTTGAGGATGGCAACCCATCCAAGAAGATTTACCGACTTTATCGGCCTCTTCCATTACAGGAATTTTTGATAGCCACCAAATTCTCTATTTGATCCTCTTATTCCAACTGATTTCTATCTATGAGTGGTGCCCGCGGAGACTACTCACTATGTCCCGCTCAACATCGACTTTCCTTGAAATTTCTCCCATTAAGTGACATTTAATACTCCCCTTCCTTCCTTGGTGTATACCGAAAGTTTCGACCCATGCACTTTTCTCCACGATGCGCAATTCTGGATCTTTTATACCATACTAACATCATCACTCTTTATATGCGCAAGTCACTATCACATTTGACTAATTACAACTCCGCTCCGAGTGTTCTCCATATAGTTAAATTCTACCCTTCTCAAGGAATACCCCTTTGTAAATTGTTTCCCAAATCTTTTCAACCAGATTCGACATGCTACTCTGATCATACACGTATATATGGATTTATCGTTCTTCTTGCGATGCTTAATCCACTCTACCACTTCCACCTCGTAATGTTAGTCCCACAAACATATATTCCACACGTCCATTCCCACGTCCCCTCAACTCAAACGATTCGATCATCAGATAACCAGGATGCCCACACACCCTATAAACGGTGCATACTAGCGTAAGCATCACATACGCTACACACCTAATACCCAATTCTTTATTTTCCCTAGTGCTCGCAACGTGATTACAACACTTGGGTACTCTCAATCACTCTAGAAATCAAAATTTTAAATCCTCATTATCATCATTCCACCCCTTAACTCGTGGTGATAAAACAAAACTTTCAATGCTTTTTTACCACACAACCGGATCCACTGGACTTAAATCAAAATTCAACTTCCAATTTACAGATATAATTACTTGATCCCATTTCGATCGGGGTACTGAACTCATGGACTAATGACCAAACGTCTCCCTATTTCCAACGTTATGCTAAGTTTCACGCGTGGGATGTCTCGCAAAGCGAAACCCAAATAAGGAACCCCCCCGATACACTACTACCTAGCATTATCGGTTATCGAAATCCGTTAGGCCCTCCGTCCCTAGCATGTACCCCTTTATTCCGTCTCTTAACAGAAAAGTTACATCCCTTCCCGTAATTATACTTAACAACGAACATTTTGCCAATTGGACAATCATTCAATAATACGCTCGGGGATCTCGAAATCCTGTCCCCAAACATATGGGTCCAACTCTTAACTCTCACATTTCTAAAGGATAGATATATCAATGCGCTCTTCCTATCACCAAGTCTTGAGCACTAAACATCATAATGAGTTACATCTTTTCGCTCCACAGTAAACCCAATACATACTAAACCATAACAACAAGGTCTCTATACACACCGGGATCAAATATTTCGAGCACACTATTCCCTCCGAGTCCCTAAAGTAGATAATGTAAGTGTGAGTCCGGCCCTCTCGCAGGTGAGGCCTCGCCAGAACAAAACATGCTGAACTAATACAACCATTTCATAGCCTTGTAATAATTACCTACTATCGTACTAACCATTACTATAAAGTTGTAACCAAGACAATATCATACTCGTATACCTCATCACTAAAATGAGTAATCTCAATAAAGTATATAACATTATCAATACATCCATTCATCCTCCGTGGATAGCACTAAAGATAATCCCGCTACACTAGAAAAATATTCACATAATAATATCGTTTGTAGTTATACGCATTAAACTCGTCTCACATGCTAATCTAGCAACGGACAAAGAAGTAGTGACTCGCTCGGGTCAAATGAAACACGCCTCATCCGTCGAGGATAAAACTCATACTTCTACCTTGCCAACCGTGTTGGCTGCACAGATGGTCCCCGGACGTGACAAACATGTCTAAACCAAAACAAAACTACTTTAATCGTTGTCCCTTACTAGACACCATACTCTTATCCCCTATCTCGCTTCGGAAAAAAAATATTATAGCACGTGTGATTTCACTTTCCACAAAATACATCGATACTTACTCCATTTATCACCTGGAATACACCCGAAAACTCACGAACGACTGGAATCGAATCCAGGAGAATCACAATCACCTTAGAGGTATCCTCCTTTATATAATAAAAATAAGGGGAGATACCCCTTCTGGCCGAGGCATCGCCACTCAAACATCTCCTTCCCTGCAATGACAAAGGAAATACTCCTACGGAATCAATTTATCATGGCTCTGTGCGTAGTGAGCCAATCCATGCCAAATATTGACATCGTGCTCACGTATGACTAAAACTTGTATGACTGCAGGTAAAACAAAACTACCAAACTATATACCTACGCCTAGGCATATACAGAAAATAAATGATCCTTTCCCTAATGATGAGTCTATGCATGACACCGTACTTTAGTAATGTCTAAAAATCCTAAGGTCCGTGCCAAGCGAGTATCTATAAAACAGTATGACGCCCCAGTATTAAATAAAATATGCCCCATAGTACTAGAAGGAAAGAAGGTACCATCAATGGCCGATAATGGTTGCTGGGTGTCGGTATGCTGGGCGTCGTACACACATTCATGTTGTTTTTGCCCTTGCTGCTGGGGTATCTTACTCTTATCTGGGCAATCCTGCCTCCAGTGACCCATCCTGTCGCAATTAAAACATCTACCTCTAAACTGTTTCATTTTACGGCTCTGTTGGTTTTGGTCCGGTTGTATAGTTCCACTTTCTCCTTAGCCTTGTTGAGTATCTTGATGAAAAACGACATTTGGTTGACGACAGTTCCTCCACTTATGACCTATTTGTACACACTTATAGCAGAGTCCTAAAAGTTCTCGCTGGTTGGGTTGGAGTTCCTCTCCAGACTGATCCGGAGAAGTTCGACATTCATGACCATCCATTCCACATTTGAAATACCTCTTCGTGACTTCACTCGGACCCCGACTTTGTTGGCCCTGACGCTTTTGAGTTTCCCTGTACAATTTGTTACCTTCATGGCTTTTACGATCTTGAGGAGCTTGTTGTTGAGATTTTTGTGTCTTCACACACTTGTTATTTCCATTCATGACAGACTGACTGTACTCTCTAGATCTTTTGTCCCCCATAAGTTGTGTGTTGTGTTCTTGATACTGTAAGACCGCAGTGGTAACTGCCCGTGCCACCATACCTGCTAACTCGACGGTTGATACTCTCTCTGGAGACACCTAAGGTATGAGTCGACCTTGCTCGTTGACTCCCCTAACGGAATTAGCTAGTTCTTCTTGACGATCCATCCGAAAATTTAAATAATCTGGATGAGTTTATCATTCGCACAAACAAATCGCAGAAGCACAAATTCCCAATGCATAGAGATGAATACAACATTCCTAATATTAGGGCTCTATATCAAAGAGGCTAAGCTGGAAACGAAATAAGCCGTACAGATCCTAAAGGACACTAGAACTTGATGCTCTAATACCACCTGTAACACCCTGCCTAATTAAATACCAGGTGATCAGTCCTTTATTAAATTATAATCAAGGTGAATGGTTGATTCATTCTTAACATCACTGTTGCAAAATAAGCTTTCCAATTGAAACACCATAAATAATTAAGCTAAGTGTCAAAGACATTTAAAACATTATCTCCATTTATTAAATCCAATTATGAAATCCTTTATTACGTAACATTTTAAGATTCACACAATTATTAAGACTGGAAATAAACACCCATGAATTTAATCATTCAGATAATCAAATACCAACTTTAAAACTACAAAGGAAAAACATCATGACAGTAATTAAATCCCAAAGAGTAAAAATGCTAAAGATAAATGAACATAATCTCTGACAAATCCAACTGAATAAGGAAATGGGTGACACATGCCCTAACTAATCATAACTAGAATGAGAGTAGATTCAACATCGAGGTTGTTTAAGTAATGTCCTGCATCTCCCACATAAGCTGCAGCGCGTCCGGTCCAAAGAATCTAGGCAAGACGCCCCTGTGGCTGGGCACCTGAAATATATATATATATATATATATATATATATATATATATATATATATATATAAGAGAAAAGAGATAACAGGAAACGGGTCAGATCCCGAGTGTTAAACAGTTTCAAATTAGTTTAGCAAGTATTTAAAATGCTTACCAACTAATGCAACAACCATGTTAGTATGCGACACTCTCTTGAGATTTATCACCTCTCGTCTAGTGTTCACACCTACCGTACTAATACATCTCATCAATTTCCCTGTCTTATTATCCATAATGATTTATCATGTGAAAAGCGAAGTTATGATATTTACATTAGGAAATCATTCTCTTCAAGATTCCTTACGTTATTTAAAATAACTCATTAACGCTATAAAGTTCCCGAACGCTTATAGTAGAACTGAAGCATGAATTCATTTTGTATCTACTTATACGTACGGTAGAAAGTTCTCATATATATATATATATATATATATATATATATATATATATATATATATATATATTAGTCACGCATCTAATATATATACTAACGGCACCTCACATAAGATCTAAGGTGCTGGCATACTCTGCTATCAAGTCCCCGTATCATACAAACTAAGGGAAATACTAGATCGGAATCACTCTCGGACTGTATTAACACAAAACACAAACAAATGGAGGCGAAGCATAGTTCCGAGTCCTAAGAGGTCAGAACATACCCACACATCTCTTAGGACCATTTGACTATAACTCAGAGAGCTTGTAATCAAGGATACTATCTTCTAGGGTACAAGTCGTTATCCCCCATAAAGGCCCAATCGAGATAAGACTGTCCCGACGCAGAAACCCCCGTGATAGTAAGTAGCTCGGGTATGATTTTTACACAGATATATAATATATGCACAATCACACTTTCGTATATATATAAATATCCACATTTCTAAATTAGGTGTGCTCACGACCCATAATCATAATTATCCGTTATTAACACATTTTACTCGATTATTACGCATAAAGAACTAGTCATTTTTATTCCCATTTATAATGCATTTCATACTCACTTTTCCTTTCTCGAAGTATTCTAAGTATAATTTCAGTAGGCATACACTCACTTATGTTTTGGTCTAACTCCCTTACGAGTCTCGGTCTTTTTATTAAATATAGGCATGATTTCTTATACACATGAATCATTCCTCGTTAACCCAAAATATCATCCTACACCAAAATGTTACTCAACGGCGTCTACCTAGGCCCTACTGGTCTTATCTATATCCCATTATACTCCAACAACAACAATCAAGGGTTTGAATGCATCTTAATCGGATTAAACCAACAGATGAGAAATATGCAGTTTTTCAGGAGTAGTCGATCGATCGATGGCAGGGAGTCGATCGATCGATGATATTGTGTCGATCGATCGATCAAGCAGTTCTTGCTCAGAAACTGCAAGTTAAACCTATCTTCCAATTTATCCAAAAACGTCATTAACAAGTCTAAAATTCTCAAATAACGATACTACAAGTTCTATATACATATATACAAGATTTCCTACATGAAACATGTATAAATACATCAACGATATCGAATTAATGGGGTAAAATCGACATAGTCTTCAAGAACCCTAACTTTGGAAGAATTATCCACTCCTCTAATTATTTCCCAAATTTATTATTTCTAAACTCATAGTAATTCGTGGGTAATCCTCTACATGTGATGGGTATATCCAGAATATTTTGAATCTCTCTAAACATGTGATTTAAAGTTTCTAAATTAATAATTTCTTTCATAAAAGATGATCTTGGCAATCCTAAACTAACATGGGTGAGGCATTAACCAAAAATAAAGCAAGATACATACTTGCCTGAAATTCAAGGTTCTGATTTCGTGGATGAAATGGTATGGTTGCGTTCCCCGTCGCGCGATCTACGTTTTGGTGGTCGTGGCGGTGCAACCAGATGAGTTCTTGGCCTTGGATTGCTTGGAAAGCTTCCTACCTTCTTCTCTAATGTCCGTTCTAAGGTTTTGAGTTTGCTAACCCTAAGAGACAACTCCAAATGGCTGATTTAACCTAATTAAATTCGTGGGTTTAGTTACCCAAAAATGCAAGATGTCTATAATACCCTCCTGGGATGTCAAATAGGCATAAAAACGTCCTGAGACCCAAACTAAATCCCCGGGTACACTTTTCTGACTATCTTGATCCTTTCGGACACATTGGGGCACTCAAAACGACCATACGAGCAACTTATAATTTATTCACTTTATATAATAATAATTTAGTCCAGACAAGACACAGGCGCGTCCCGGCTTAAATTTCCATAATTGCTATTTTATTCACTCGTGACAATTTTTATAACATGAATCTTATATATTACTTTACTCATCTAGTAATATTCAACAATTTCAATAATTACTAACTCTTGTCACGCTAGTAAACATTTAAAATAAATTATCGGATTAATATTAAATTAATACCTCAATTTCAATTAATAATTCCCCAAATTTAAAGTCCATAAAAATACGGGGTATTACAATATGTGCATTTTAGTCGCTCGTTTTAAATAAAAATGGCCTTATATTTGTCTTTTATCATTTTACAGGTCAATACGTAGTTGCGGTACAAATAATGCTAAATCAGTATAATTGCGAGATAATAGCGGTTAAAAGCATGCATCGAAGAAATCAAAGATACCGCGAAGTCAAAAGTCCCATTGAGCTTGCTCCGATGAGTTCCGATATCCCAAACCCTATCCCCGGACCAAAACTAAGCCTAAACCGAGCCCAGACCATCACCCGAGCCTATGTGTGTTGAGTTTGTACCTTTATTATTTTTCTAGATTTTTAGATTGAGTCATTTTTATTTTTAGGATTTAATCCAAATTTATTTAGAATTTTCTAGAATTTATTTTCTATTTCTTTTTATTTTTTATTTTTAATTTTAGCCTTTATTTTTAGTTTTGCTTGATTTTATATTTTAGGACTTTAGGTTTTATTTTTACTTCTTTTGTAATTTTTATGTTTTTGAGTTTTATTTTTAATCGATTTTATTTTACTTTTAGTGGATTTTTTTTTATATTTTATTTTAGTGCGTAAAGTATTTGTGTTTCTTTATTTTTATTTGATTTTGTAAGGACTTTTTTGTCCATTAGCATTTTATATGTCGTATACCGTTACACCGTTGAGAAAATTCAAGAATCATTCGCTCATCAGCGGAATCCGAATATCAAAAGAAGAAAAGGAATCAGGGAACAGACCGGACCGATCCGGTTTAGATAAAAGAACCGATCCGGTTCCTCCGGACCGATCCCCCTAAAGAGACCGGACCGATCCGCCTGATGAGGTGAGGCCAGTGTACCCCGGATCCATAGCGAACCGATGAAGCCAAAATGCCGAACCGATCCGATGCCAACCGGATCGATCCGCCTTCAGATAAAAGAGCCTATCCGGTTCATCCGGACCGATCCGCCTAAAGAAACCGGACCGATCCGACGAGGATAATTCCAAACAGATCGTGTTCAGATCATGTTCCGAATTTTAGGGCTCAAGTTCTCCTATTTAATCCCACTACGGGAAGTGGTTTTTCCAAGACTTCTACACACGATTTTCAGAGTAGAGAAAGCCCCAAGTCTTCACCTATTGAGTACTAATACTCTAGGTATTTTGATTCACACAAAATCCATACATTTATGAATCCTTTTGGTAACCCAGGAACGCAGTTTTGCAGTTCAACCCTTGTGGAGGAGACCGTTCTTCTTCTCCATTGTAGCCCTACTGGAAAGGGATAATTCCAGCCGCAACTACAGAATCCGATACCTGAGGGTAATTCTTAGTCAACTTGTATTTTCATTGTAATCCGATTGTAAGCCGTTTTCTTACAAATTATAGTGAAAATAAATGGTTTTACCCCTGTGGGGGATTTTTCCTCAATTATGTGTGTTTGAATAACTCGTGCATGATTTCATATTGTTTCATTCACACCTAGTTGCATGTTTAGGGTTTGTTTGGGTTAAAAGGTGTTTTAAATATAATTTGATCATTTGAACGTGAGCACACACGTTCTCAAATTGGTATCAGAGCAGGTTACGCTAATTTATCGCGTATTCCTTTTTCAACAAAATTTTTTCTAAGATATCAATTTTCCAAAAAAAAAAATAATAATAATAATAATAATTTTTGAAAAAGTGCGTGTTCAAATGGAGAAGTCATATTATAAAATGCCTATTTTTGACGGGACAAATTATGCTTATTGGAAAGCCCGTATGAGGTCGGCTTTAAAAGCCATTGATGAACGTGTCTGGATTTTGGTTGAACAAGGGTGGACTCCTCCCACCGTGACTGTTGATAATGTGACCAACTTGAAACTTGACATTTCTTGGACTGATGAAGAATTTAAATGGTCATCTTTTAATTCTAAGGGTCTAAGTGCTATTTCTGGGTCTGTCACACCTGATGAGTTCAAACGCATAATGACGTGTACCACGTCAAAAGAGGCATGGGATGTTTTACAACTCACCCATGAAGGAACTAATGCTGTGAAAGAGTCTATGTTGCAAAACTTGACAACTCAATTTGAAACAATCACCATGCATGATTCTGAATGCTTTGATGAATTTTATGCTAGACTTTCTGACATTGTGAATACTAGTTTTAATCTTGGTGAACATATTCCGAATGCTAGAGTTGTTAAAAAGATTCTTCGTTCTTTGCCTAAGCGTTTTATCGCTAAAGTCATTGTGCTAAATTCTATGTGTAATTTAAATACGCTAAAATTGGAAGAACTTGTAGGAGATTTGCAAACTTATGAAATTGATATGTTCCCTAAAAATGCTAAATCTAAAGATAAGGGAATTGCACTTAAAGCCCAAGATAGAAGGAGTGAGGGGTCAGCTAGAAAGAGGGTAGAGTCATCTAGAAAGAGAGAGATTGACACGTCAGATTCTGAGTGCGATTTTGACTTAGATGATTTTGCTCTTTTCGCAAAAAATTCCAAGAGGATTCTCAAATTTAAGAAAAATGGCAATTTTAAAGAAAAAAGAAATTTGAGAAAAATAAGTTTGAAAAGAAAAATGAAAAGGATTCCAAAAATCCTCCTCTGAAAGAAAGTGAGAGATGTTTTGAGTGCGATGGTAGGGGTCATAGAGCCTTTGAGTGTGACAATCGTCTCAATAGAGAGAAAGGGAAAGTTGTCCTTAATGCTACTCTTAGCGACGACAGTGAGGTCGAGACGGTGGATTCAGGAGATGAATCACCACATGAGTATAACTTCACCACATTCATGGCCAGTCATGTGAGCACTCCTAGCTCTCCTCACGACGATGAGGATGATGCTTCACAGGGACACCTCGACAGTGAGATCGATGTGAGTGAGGGGGAGGATGATTCAAGTGAGAGCGAGAGTGATATTCAACGCGCCTACGCTGAGTTGTATTCTGAGTCTTTTAAAACTAAAAAGAGAAAAAAAGCGTTAGTTCTTAAGATCACCGACTTAGAGGAAGATTTAAGAAAAGCGAGAGAAAGAGAGTCCTCCACCTGCACCGCACTGAGAGAGAGATAATCTGCCTGTGTCGAGAAAGAGATCCTATTTAGAGATAAAGAGAGTGTTTTAGAGAAAGAGAGAGGGGACTTGATTAAGCAAGTGGCTAGTCTTACGAGTCAGCTCCATTCCTCCGTGGAGACTCGGAAGAAACTTGAAGCCCTTGTTGCCCAGCTGAATCATGATCTTGAGAAAGCACGGGAAGTTAAGGTACAAATCGAGGACAGATCTGGGAAGATGGGAAAGATGCTCCTCGGCCCCGCTTTAGGTTTTGGTGATCATCAAGGAATTGGATATGATGGTGCCTCCATGTCCCAAATTGCACCTGGACCAGTTCCTAAGTTTACTACAACTCCTTATGGTCACCGTAAAAAACCTCGAAGGAGAGTTCGACCAAGAAAAGCAAACCAAGGTCCGCCTTTGACTGTGCTCTTTTGTACTTATTGCAAAAGAAAAGGCCACCTTAGGGAATCTTGCTATAGTATGGGTCGGACACGACGTACTACTGCTCCACCACGTCATACTGATGAGTTTTCTAGTCTGAGAGAGCGAGTTGAGTTCTTAGCTGCCACGACTCAGAGTTTGATGAAAGAATTCCGACGGATGTCTTCGCCGTTAGTGAATGATTCTCACATTCCAACTAAAATCAACAACAACAAAGGCAAACAAAAGGTCATCTCTGCTTGGGTGCCTAAGAAAGATAAAAAGGCCTTTGTTGTTCATGTTGCTCTCAAAGCACATAATACCTCACAGTGGTATTTTGATAGTGGGTGCTCCAGACACATGACAGGTGATGACTCATTTTTTACGACTCTTGAGGACTATCAGGATAGCAGAGTCACCTTTGGAGATGGGAGTAAGTCTAGTATTATAGGATGAGGTACTATCGAGTTACCTGGTTTTCCTAAGCTAGAAAATGTTTTGTACGTCAAAGGTTTGAAAGCAAACCTTCTCAGCATTAGCCAGCTGTGCGACACTGACTTTGCAGTAAAGTTTGACCGGGACGCGTGTAAAGTCTACAATCAAGCCGGTAAACTTTTGATGCAAGGGGTGAGTACCGAGGATAATTGCTATGGGACTGAGCCCACATCCTCACTTGTCTGCAACAGCGCCACGATCACTCCTATGGATCTGTGGCACCAACGTCTAGGTCACGTGAAAGTTAGAGATCTTAATCGTTTATCTAAAAAGGACCTAGTACGTGGCTTACCATCTCTTGGAAAGTCAACTTCGACCGTTTGTGGATCCTGTCAGTTGGGAAAACAAATTCGTAGTCCTCATAGGAAGTTACATTCCATTACCACCTCTCGTGTTCTGGAGTTGATTCACATGGATCTTATGGGTCCCACTCGTACTGAGAGCCTAGGTGGTAAGAGGTACATCCTCGTGATGGTAGATGATTTCTCCAGGTACTCCATTGTAGGTTTTCTGAGAGAGAAATCCGATGCTGCAGATTTTTTAACGACCAAGTGCCGTGTCCTGCAAAATCAACACGGTGTCACTATTAACAGAATACGTAGTGACAACGTCACTGAATTTAAGGAAGCAAAAGTGGATTTGTACTGTGATAGCCTTGGGATCAAACATGAGTTTGCTGCTGTGAGAACCCCTCAGCAAAATGGGATTGTTGAGAGAAAGAATAGAACGATCCAAGAAATGGCTAGATCTATGCTTCTAGGTCGTAAAGTTTCTAGGAGATTTTGGGCAGAGGCAGTGTCTACTGCATGCCACACGGTGAATAGGGTGTATCTGCATCCACACACACTTCAGACTCCATATGAGTTGTGGACTGGCAAGAAGCCCAACCTTGCATATTTCCATGTTTTTAGGAGTAAATGCTACATCCTACGGGATAGAGAGCAATTAGGAAAGTTCGACTCCCGAAGTGACGAGGGAATATTTCTAGGATATTCATCGAATAGTAGAGCGTACCGGGTGTTTAACCCGAAGAGCTCTAAGATTATGGAATCAATAAATGTCACCGTGCAAGATGACGAACCTCCGGCGGTTATTGATCCTAATCTTCAGTGTGAGGATGAGGATTGTTCTGACAGTGATTTACCTGTTCCTCTCTCACACTCTGTGGATCCTACTCCTGTATTAGGGGACACACCTGCTTGGGTTCGTAAGAGTCATAACTCTTCTACCATTGTTGGTGATCCCACTCTAGGGGTCAAAACTCGTGCTCAGCTAGAGAACGTTGTTAGCCATCTTTGTTACACGTCCAAAGTCGAGCCCAAGAACCATAAAGAAGCTCTCAAGGATGAACACTGGATATCTGCTATGCAGGATGAGTTGCTTCAGTTTAAAAAGAATAATGTCTGGGAATTAGTCCCCCGACCTAGTGAGACTAATGTGATAGGTACCCGGTGGATTTTCAAGAACAAAATGGATGAAAATGGTACCATAATCCGAAATAAGGCTAGGTTGGTCGCTCAAGGCTACACACAGATAGAGGGTGTAGACTTTGGGGAGACATTTGCTCCTATTGCGAGGCTTGAGTCCGTCCATCTTCTAATCTCCATCGCATGTCATCTGTGCTTCAAGGTATATCAGATGGATGTCAAGAGTGCCTTTATGAATGGAATTCTACAGGAGGAGGTTTATGTGGAACAACCAAAAGGGTTTGAAGACCCTCAGCACCCTGAGCACGTCTACTATCTGAGGAAAGCCTTGTATGGTTTGAAGCAAGCACCCCGTGCTTGGTACGAGAGGCTTACTTCCTATCTCTTAGCTCGTGGCTTCAAGAGAGGGGGAGTAGATATGACGTTGTTCGTCAGGAGAGATGACGGTGCTATTTTGGTTGCCCAGGTCTATGTGGACGACATAATCTTTGGATCCACATGCTCCCAGCATGCTCACCATTTTGAGAAGGAGATGAAAAGTGCGTTTGATATATGCATGGTTGGTGAGCTCACATTCTTCCTTGGTCTCCAGGTTCGTCAACTAGAGGATGGGATGTTCATCTCTCAATCCAAGTATGCTAGAGACCTAGTGAAGAAATTTGGTTTAGACTCCGCTAAGCCTGCCCGTACACCTATGAGTACCAATACCAAGCTTAGTAAGGACACTTCAGGCAAGGACGTAGAGCAAACCTTATATCGGAGTATGATAGGTAGTCTTCTCTACTTGACTGCCAGTCGTCCCGACATCGCCTTTAGTGTTGGAGTCTGTGCGCGATATCAGGCATCCCCAAAAGAGTCTCATTTACTTGATCTAAAACGTATTATTAAATACGTGAGTGGGACTCTCTCATACGGTATTTGGTATTCCTTTGATACCGATGACCGTCTGTCCGCCTATTCGGATGCCGATTGGGCTGGGGATGTAGATGGATGTAGGAGCACTTATGGTGGGTGTTTCTATTTTGGTTCTGCTCTTGTCTCCTGGCTGAGCAAGAAGCAAAATTCCATCTCTTTGTCCACTGCGGAGGCTGAGTACATAGCCTCCGGGAGTTGTTGCACACAACTCTTGTGGATGAAGCAAATACTGGAGGATTATGGGATATCATAGGACACCATGACCATTTCTTGTGATAACACGAGCGCGATACACATATCCCGCAATCCAGTTCAATATTCGCGCACAAAACACATCAGGATACGTGAGCACTTTATACGTCAGTTAGTTGAAGAGAAAGTCGTATCCCTGAGTTTTGTTCCCACCGACCATCAGTTAGCCGATATTTTCACGAAACCTTTAGATGCCCTTAGATTTGAGAGTCTTAGCAAATCTTTAGGGATTTGCACAGTTGACTGAGGGGTTGGTCTATGTCTAGAATAGGATGCTTCTTCATGTTCATATCATATGCTTCCTATTGCTAGTCTATTTTATATGTACCATTGCTTAGTTGTACATCTTTGTTTTATTCTTGTTGCTTTTTATATTCCTTTTGAAAAATACAAAAAGATTTTCCTTTTAAAAACAAAGAAATTTTGAGAAAAAGCACAAAAAGATTTTATTTTCATAATATTTTTTGAAAAAGGCCAAAAAGATTTTTCTGTTTTTGCACCTTTTATGGATGAGCATTTAAGTTAGCCAAGTCACAACTTCATTCCATATATCCATGTGACTGTTTGATAGAGATTTGAAAGGCTACATCATTTCATCCATGTGCTTTACATTGATTGGAGTCTTTGAGATGTAATTAGTGATATCTTCCTACATGTTTGACTCATATATCCTTTATTGCACACATGCACGGCTATATTTGATTATTGCACTTATCTATCTCATGTTGGCTTGCATGTTTTCATCTCAATCCTGTCAATACAATGTAAAATATGCGATAAAACTTGACAAGATTGGAATGCATGTAAAAACCATTTTGGTGAGACTGTGTGTTTTTGTATAACGGGGAGGGGCTGCGAAAGGTAATCATATATCCTTTGCGCAAAAGCCACCGTTAAAAAGGACCTAAAAAATGGAGGAATTTTAATATCCGAGGTCCTAAGAGGTTAAAAGAGCCCGAAAAAATTTACAGGCAATAAAAAGCAATTCATGCCAAATATGGGCCACTTAGGTTTCACCATCAATTCTCCAAAGTTTGAGAATTTAGAATGCCTCTATTCAAAATTATATCTGAGGGAGTTTGGTTGGAGCATATAAACGGGTTTGCACTTCCTTGAAAGTCCTGAAAAAGCATAAAATCATTTTGGACGTTATTGGTGTGAAAATCATTTTGAGGTTTGATTTGTTGATTTGATTGAGTCAATATCTTATATTGTCATTATTTTACACCAAAGAAAGCATTTGAGTTCATTCGCTAGGAATATCCAATATTCATCGTGCACATATGTCATGTTTGTATGCATTGATTTTCCTATCGAATTTGATCACACCACTTCATTTACGCTATCTTCGACTTGGTTGCTTTGTGTTCATTCATGGTGTGGTTTTATCCCAGTGACACCCCGCTCTTGCTTATTTGATTTATTTCTCTCATTTGTCTATTTGGGGACATCATAAAAAGGGGGAGAATGAATTATCTAATTATGGGGGAGAATTGAAATTTGAGTTTGCTCATAAATTGATATATATATGTTTATCTCATCATTTCAAACTAGATATGTCACTTGGGTATTTTGCTTTTTCTCATGTGTGTAGGTACTACATTGATTATCATTGTATTGCACACCCTGATGAGAAAAGCGTTGAGATTCCTGAAGATTTGATGATCAAACGATGCAGTCTTATTCACTTGTACTCTTTCAGTTTTGGGTTCATGGAAGGGTAGATTTGTATAGGCAATATTTTTATGATTGATAATTCGGATGTTTGTTTTTATGTATGTACCGGCATAGACATAGGGGGAGATTTGTATGGACATTTTTGTCCATTATCATTTTATATGTCGTACGCCGTTACACCGTTGAGAAAATTCAAGAATCATTCGCTCATCAACGGAATCCGAATATCAAAAGAAGAAAAGGAATCAGGGAACAGACCGGACCGATCCGGCTCAGATAAAAGAACCGATCCGGTTCCTCTGGACCGATCCGCCTAAAGAGACCGGACCGATCCGCCTGCTGAGGTGAGGACAGTGTACCCCGGATCCATAGCGAACCGATGAAGCCAAAATGCCGAACCGATCCGATGCCAACCGGATCGATCCACCTTCAGATAAAAGAACCGATCCGGTTCATCCGGAACGATCCGCCTAAATAAACCGGACCGATCCGACGAGGATAATTCCAAACAGATCGTGTTCAGATCATGTTCCGAATTTAAGGGCTCAAGTTCTCCTATTTAATCCCACTACGGGAAGTGGTTTTTCCAAGACTTCTACACACGATTCTCAGAGTAGAGAAAGCCCCAAGTCTTCACCTATTGAGTACTAATACTCTAGGTATTTTGATTCACACAAAATCCATACATTTGTGAATCCTTTTGGTAACCCAGGAACGCAGTTTTGCAGTTCAACCCTTGTGGAGGAGACCATTCTTCTTCTCCATTGCAGCCCTACAGGAAAGGGATAATTCCAGCCGCGACTACAGAATCCGATACCTGAGGGTAATTCTTAGTCAACTTGTATTTTCATTGTAATCCGATTGTAAGCCGTTTTCTTACAAATTATAGTGAAAATAAATGGTTTTGCCCCTATGGGGGATTTTTCCTCAATTATGTGTGTTTGAATAACTCGTGCATGATTTCATATTGTTTCATTCACACCTAGTTGCATGTTTAGGGTTTGTTTGGGTTAAAAGGTGTTTTAAATATAATTTGATCATTTGAACGCGAGCACACACGTTCTCAGATTTAGTTTTTAGTTTATTTTTATTTTTATTTTATTTTAAGTCTTTTTAATTCTAGGTTAGAAAGTTATTTTTTTTAGTTTCAATTGATTTTATTATTACTTTAGTTAGTTTGATTTTTATTTTATTTTGTTAGTTTAAATTTTTGTTCAGTTAGGTAGTATGTTTTTTTTTAGTTAGGTAGAAATTAAACATATACACCCAACAGGCAAACACCCAAACACACACATACACACAACTATCCATCACTATACCCGCACCCAAACATTTCCCTTCATCCTCTTCAACCTCACCCACTTCTCACCCATCCACCATGACCACACCACACCTCCACAACCCCCCATTTCTACCTCGTGCCAAAACCGAGCAGCACTCCAAATTGACCCTACCGCTTACCCAAGTTCGAAACCAAAACCCAACAAACTCCAACACTCCACCATAGCTTCTACCACCTGCTGGTGGTGGCTCCAAACCCTCTCCACCAACCTTGGCCACCAAGACCCATGACCCCCCTTTCAAGCCAGAACCAGCAGTCTCAAACCGTATGCAACTCGGGTAAAAAAAACACAATCAACCCCTGCCCGCCGGTGACACCACCTGCAACGACCCGAACGCACCCCTCAACCTCCAGCTCCCACCTTGGACCCACGAACCATGGAAGCCAAATCCAAAATCCACTCACCTGACCAAACCTTATCCCCCCTTTTTCCCATGCCCATTTCTCCCACAAAACATCTTACACGATCCCAACCAAAAAATCTCAAGACATAAGTCAAAACAAAAAATAATTTTTAACCGCATCTTTATTCACCAAAAGCCAAAAAAACATTCCCCCAAAAATATGCAAAAAGCTCCACTAACCCAATCCACTAAACCCATTATGATGACCATCTTTCACTTTAAAAGGTGAGGATTCTGAAACCTCCGGGGTAGACAGTGTAGAGTGAAGAACGAGAGATCGCATAGACAAGTTTTCTGTGTATATTTTGTACATAGTAGGTATATAAAAAATTCTAAAAAATTACAAAAAACTTAGTTGAGTGGTAGAATAAATTTTAGGTTTAGATTTTAGTTTTACTTTTTTGTAATTAAGTGCTGAAAATTGTGAAGAAGTGGACGCATGTCAATGCGCATTTCGAGACAAATTTGTGGGAATAATTTGCGTATTGTATTTCTTCATTCTCTTTTCAATTTATTTCCTTCTTGACATATTATTTATTGTTGTTTATACACACATGATAATGTTTCGCTAAACACCCCTATTCAAGGGGTGGGATGTACTGCTACTGATATTAGTTTAATTAATCAATTTCATTAATGCTATAATTCTAGGAATTTTTTTTTCCTAACTATCACCAATTAATTTATGTAACGAGAGTTAGTAAATTAATTGAACAAATAAATTTTGAATTTAGGAATCGAACTAGAGATAGGTTTTTCGATATTTGAATATTAATTCGGTATTGAAATCTGAGGATTGATATTGTTTTGTTTAATTTATCCTAGCGGGTAATTTTCTGAAAATAGTATGATTCTTAATTTTTCATTATGTGACATTTTTAAATTAGTTTTCTGAAAAAGATATTATTAAAAATATAATTGTAATGAGAGTTAGATTATCAATTTAATACTATCTCGAAATATTTCAAATTAATTAATTGAGAAATTAAAATAATTGATATTGTAGTGTAATCCCATCTCTTGACATTCTCACATTTATTACACTCGGTTGCACATTCTTTTTTTTTTTTCTATTTAGTCATTTTATAATTTTTACCATTTAGTTGTTAATACATTTTATATTTAATAATACAATAATGAGAGGCTAAGTACGCCATTTCAAGGGGAGAGATGAAACTTCTACATTCTTCATTTATTTAATTAAGTTTTGTAAGTTTTTCCAATTTTGTTATGTTCCTTTGAAAATGAATATTGGACTTTTACATTTCAAAGTGGATTTCGAGAGAAACCATTCGGTTCTAGTCATACTTCGAGAGAAGGTGATGTATTTTTAATGAATCGAAAAATTTCCCTCCCATGAGAGATGGGGTGATCTTGTTATTAATAAACAACCCGAAATTATTATTATATCATTTTCTTAAAAATCAAACTAGAGATAGGCTTTTCTTAAGTTAAATGACATTTTAATAGTTTCTAACTCTAAAACTAAATTGTAAAGACTTAAAATAATTTTAATAAATGATCCTTAGCGGGTAGTTTATTAGAAAAGTATTATTCGGATTTTTGAGAATTTTGTGAAAGTCTAAGATTAATTTTCTAAAAAAGTTCTTATTTAAATTACATTTACGACGAGAGTTGATTTATACTTTAAATTAATCTTGGAATATTCTAAAATTATAAGTTACTTAATTAAAATAAATAATTGAAACATAAAAGTGGATTCTCCTCCCCTGTTAGTTCTCATTCTAATTTACTTCACTTATTTCTTATTTTAGTTCATAATTAGTAGTATACCCAAACACACACACACAACTATCCTTAACTATACCCAAACATTTCCCTTCATCTGCTTCAACCTCACCCACTTCTCACCCATCCACCATGACCACACCACACCTCCACAACCCACCATTTCTACCCCTTGCCAAAACCGAGCAGCACCCCAAATTGACCTTACCTCTTACCCAAGTTCGAAACCAAAACCCAACAAACTCCAACACTCCACCACACCTTCTACCACCTGCTGGTGGTGGCTCCAAACCCTCTCCACCAACCTTGGCCACCAAGACCCATGACCCCCCTTTCAAGCCACAACCAGCAATCTCAAACCGGGTGCAACTCGGGTAAAAAAAACACAATCAACCCCTGCCCGCCGGCGACACCACCTGCAACGACCCGAACGCACCCCTCAACCTCCAGCTCCCACCTTGGACCCACGAACCATGGCAGCCAAATCCAAAAGCCACTCACCTGACCAAACCTTATCCCCCCTTTTGCCCATACCCATTTCTCCCACAAAACATCTTACACGATCCCAACCAAAAACTCTCAAGACAAAAGTCAAAACAAAAAATAATTTTTAACCGAATATTTATTCACCAAAAGCCAAAAAAACATTCCCCCCAAAATATGCAGAAAGCTCCACTAACCCAATCCACTAAACCCATTATGATGACCATCTCTCACTTTAAAAGGGGAGGATGCTGAAACCTCAGGGGTAGATAGTGTAGAGTGAAGAACGAGAGACGGCAAAGACAAGTTTTCTGCGTATATTTTGTAAATAGTAGGTATATAAAAAAATTCAAAAAATACAAAAAAAATAGTTAGGTGGTAGAATAAATTTTAGGTTTAGTTTTTAGTTTTATTTTTTTGTAATAAAATGCTGAAAACTGTGAAGAAGTGAACGCATGTCAAGGGTATTTTAAGACAAATTTGTGGGAAGATTTTTCGTATTGTATTTCTACATTCTCTTTTCAATATATTTCCTTATTGACATATTATTTATTGTTGTTTATACATACATGAAAATGTTTGGCTAAGTCCCCCGTTCAAGGGGTGGGATGCACTGCTACTGATATTAGTTTAATTAATCAATTTCATTAATGCTATAATTCTAAAAAAATTATTTTTTTAACTGTCACCAGTTAATTTATGTAACGGGAGTTAGTAAATTAATTGAACAAATTAATTTTGAATTTAGGAATCGAACTAAAGATAGGTTTTTCTGATATTTGAATATTAATTCGGTATTGAAATTTGAGGATTGATATTGTTTTCGTTAAATTGATCCTAGCAGATAATTTTCTGAAAATAGTATGATTCTTAATTTTTCATCGTGTGACATTTTTAAATTAGTTTTCTGAAAAAGATATTATTAAATATATAATTGTAATGAAAGTTAGATTATCAATTTAATACTATCTAAAAATATTTCAAATTAATTAATTGAGAAATTAAAATAATTGATATTGTAGTTGTCACAACCCGCCTAAAATAATAACAGGTGGCCAGCCCTATACTATAATAAATCAGGAGTTTCAGATGGTCCAGTCTCAACATCAACTACCAGTACTATATAATATAGGACTAACTACCCGAAATCACATAAGCGGGGTATGAAAAAAAAAATTAAAATAAAAACGCAACAGACAACAAACCAACACTAACACTATAACTAAAGAAAAAGAAAGATGCATGCAAGAACTAGAATAAATGAAGTGCTAGAAATAAAATGAACTAAATAAATATAACCGAATGTACTACACAAAGTACACCCGAATAAGCTGTCGGGTCACAGCCAATACAATAACTGAAATGAAATAAATATAAACATGTATATAAATATCCCTTGGGTACAAACCCGATATACAACATGAATCCTACCTAGAATTTTAAAGAAGTAGGAAGCGACTACATGAAACATCCCGCAACAGTCCTCACCTGTCATGACTCCCAAGACTCTGGATAGAAAGTCATCCGGCATCCATGCGGTAGGATACCTGTGGTAATATATATATATACAAGAAGGAGAGAAAAGTAAACGGGTCAGAGCCCCGAATGTGAAAATATTTAGCAAGTGTGTTAACCGTGCATAATAATTACCGGTGCACTTATTTCATAATTAAAGTGAGACCGCACTCTCGTGAAACCCAAACTCACCTCTCCTCTAAAGGCGCGCACCTAATCGCGTCCTCAAGTTTTAGTTAAATTACCCCCAATGTTATTAGGACAACCTAACTTATCATAGGCCTAGCCTATACCCACGAGAGCTACTAACCCATCATAACCCAAGGATTCACCCTAATCTAAACCCACTAGGTTATGATAACAACAATTATGCCATAAAAGGCTTAATGAATTCCGATTCATAATAATACTGAATTATAAGTCTTAATACGTTACCCCTATATATATATACATATATATATAGGCTAAAATAAAAGAATTTATATTCTTAATAACATGCACATGGAATAACGGCAAAACCTCTCTCTAATCTCAAAAGTTGTACTACGTTTCATGCGTGGGGAGTCTCGCAAAGCGAAATCCAAACAAGGAATCGCCCCGTTACACTACTCCTAGCAAGGTCAAGACCAGAGATCCGAGATGCCACAAATAGAATTACTTCTCTCAACTCTAGACATAACACTGTGTTTCGTGCGTGAGGCGTCTCGCAAAGCGAAATCCAAACAAGGAACCCCCTCGTTACACTACTCCTGGGCAATGTCGATCCTAGAGATCCATAATCCTTAACATACTATATAGTACTACCATTACTGCTAAAATAACTAACTAGCAAAGAAAGAAAGAAAGAAAGAAAACAAAACAAAAGAAATAAAATAAAAGAATCTCCAATAATATCCTTGGGATGACGTAACCGAATAATACCTTATGTGCGATACATCAACCCCCATCAATCTAGTACACCATAATCATCTAAGATGTACTTCATAAAAGTCCATATCCTTCCATCTATAGGATATATATAAATATATATATATAAATATATATATATATATATAGGTATTTATTTCTAACCGTATATATACCCTCATCAATCCAATAGCCAAGTGTACATACTACAAATGATGTACAAGGCCATGCACATAATATGCCCGGCTATATATATCGCCGATAAACTGCATTAATGCTATCATCTTCCCAGTGCCCGGCTCACGTAGCAAAACTGGGGCCACCATGGTGGGACTAAACGACACCCAACTCGTGGTAAACTCACGCACACGACGTCCCGGGAAGCGGTCATAGCTCCAAACCGGCAATGAGACGAAACATACCCATCACGTCTCATTCCAAAATAAATATATATATATATCATATGGTAACACACGGGACGACTATGACCTGGGGAATATCCACACCCTGCTTTTCTAGCCAGGATGCTCACCCTCTACGCGCGCAACTTCCCAATGATAGCATGAGCGGGGTATGCTTAACCAATTAAGTATATATATCATTTACATGCAATATATATATAATCCATATGATCCAATCATATGATCAAATAATAAACCATCGTATACGGTTTAAATATCCATACCATGTATGTCCACAACATAAAGATATCCATATATCTATATACATACAGATATATATATATCAACACATATTCACATATCCTTATTTATATATATAAACTAATTCTCGTTCATATGTATAAGATATATATATATACCTGGCTATAAGTACACATAGTCCTCAATATACAAGCCGTCACCACCATTTCCATTAAATTTACCTTGATATGTGAATATAATTCCATACTTGAAACATATTCGATCATTTTCCTATGATGAATAGTCTCCCAAAACCATGTGTATATATCTATACCTATATATTCAACATTAGGGCTATCACCCAAGAGTTTGCGTAGGAATCCATCACTACACATTTCATCTATATCTGCGAGTACATTAAAGAATGTAGTAATCATTTTGACTATTGGTATACATATAACTAATAGTCTATAAGCCTCAAGCTCATTCTTTCAATCATCAAAAAATCTCATTTCCCTCGATTTCGACTATGGTTCAATCACTTTTGTGAATACCCTAGTCTGAGATCTCTCTAAGAGTTCTTAGCCTCACATCACATCTACACCTACTTTTAATCTACAATTTGGATTCTCAATCCCAAAGGGTTTCCCCAAAATCTCTATACATAACTCCAAATACATACATGGATACATTTCTCCCAAATTACCCTAAGGAGTCCCCAAAATTCTAATGTGTGAGAAAATCCTTATGTGTCTCCAAGAACATATCTCTTTCATCATAAGAGAAGGCCCCAAATCAATAAACCCAACCAAAAAGGGTTTGAATTCACTATGGAGAAAAATACCTCAAAATGTCCTGTTTCCGAATCGATTCGGCCCTATTCCGAATCGATTCGGTCTAGCGAATCGATTCGGCCTCCAAGGCGAATCGATTCGGGTCCAAAGACCTGGGCTTCTGCAATAGGCCGAATCGATTCGGCTTGGGTCCGAATCGATTCGGTCAATGCACACCTGCCAATTTTACCAAACCGAATCGATTCGCTTGAGGGGCGAATCGATTCGGACCTGCAATTTTTGAAGGGTTCTTCTTCTTCATCAAAACCCACGAATTCTAAACCCTAAATTTTTCATTCCAACCCCCAACACTATATCACAACATGATTCTAAGCCAATAAATCAACCCAAAGTTGATCCCAACCATTTCTAATCCAATAAATCCATTTCTACACATTGATTTCAAGATTAAACCTAAAAGTCTAGGTTTTGACATTAATACCCAAAAATCCATTTCTTTAACCCACAATTTATAAAATGAAATACACAAATAGCTATTTAGCAAGATTAAACACTTGCCTCAGATTTGTAGAGGTTGGATCGTCCTTGTTGACGCGGTTGGGCTGGAAATCCCCAAGCTTTTCTTCCTCTTTCTCTTCCTTTCTTCTTCTTCCCTTCTCTTTCTCCCTCTAGGGCTTTTTCTCTCTTTCTCTCAAATGAGAAATGGCTTCATCCGTAAGCCTCATAAACCTTTAAAACAAAATCTCAATTTTAAATGTTAATACACACTTTAAATGACTCGTTTACTCTAATTCGAGTCAAACTGACATAAAAATATTCCGGAGCCGAAATAAAACCCAATGACAGTCATTTTGACTATCTCGACCCTTCCGGGAGCGATGGCACACTCAAAATCATTATCCGGAATACTTTAAAACATCCTCTATTTTTGGACTTAAATTCCCAAATTTAAAATTCTCCAATTTAATTAAATTTTATCTTCCCAAAAATTTAATTTCTCAGTCTCCAAAGTCGTGGGGTGTTACAATCTTCCCCCCTTACAAGAATTTCGTCCGCGAAATTTAAGATATGTCTGGGACATCAATATCATCTAGTCCTTACATCAATCCTCAAGATCACTATGCCGATCCTTTCTAGTTCTCACGTCGAACCATATAGCCTTTAAAACAAACTAGCTACCCAGGGCGCCCATACACCCCGTACCCGAGTTTCCACTCATAAAATTTTAATCAGGCTCCATTAGCCTCAAAATTGTATGAGAACCCTCGGTAATATAATCTATAACAATATACTAAATATATAAAAGTTTGAAAATTTCCACTGGTTGAACTCTCCTCAATTCCTGACGCTAGCCACCTTCGTGCGGGGGAGGTCTCGCAAGCGAAATCCAAACAAGGAACCCTCCCAATACACTACTGTGTAGCTAGGTCGGGGATTGAGATTAGTTGAACCAGGGTAAAGGTTTTATAAAAGATTTTTCATATTTTAGATATTGCCCGAGGGCCTATACAATAATACAATATAAATATATTCCGCATCTTTCGACACGCCAAACAAACACCTTATGTTTAAGACACAAGGCCTCAACAAATACAATACTCTAGCCAATATCTAGTTCTCAAAACTAGCACAACTATGAGCTAAATTATCCGCTCAACATACCCCTACTAAACTTTAAATCTCACAACTCTAAAACTTCTTTAGATACATTAACGTCTTTCCACAATATAAGTCTCCCCTTTTTGGCGCACTATAATCACATGCCCTACCTACCCATAAGACAATAGTCTTATAGTCACTATTCAGCGAACCTTAACATTCCTCACCTCCGGAATTCAATGTTATAACTCTCGACGTTCCCGGTATCGCACAAAGTATGACTTAAACCCAAAGAAAGGTATTCTACCTTATACTTCCATAATCTAATGGTTTCCCCTTGTCCTAGAATCTCAACTCAGGGTCCTCAATTTCTTCCAGGAAAAATCACTATCCCTAAGCCTATTTCTTCACAAGAGAAAGATCCTCCTCAAAACCCTTCCTAACCATAATGAAGGGCAAGGCGCGATTGCAACTGCCGAAAACTCCCTCCGTCCTACACAACGAAACTGAGTCTCCAAAGGCATTCTCCCTTCATCCTAGAAGGCGATACTCCTAATATTGGGATAACTACACCAACCTCACCTCGGTAAGAGTCACCAACATTAGGTTCCCTAACTAAGGCTAACAGATTCCCAATCTAAACCTCCCAAGGACTACACTACATGCCTCTCCTCGGACTTTCCTTACTAAGACCAAGATTTTCCAATCGAGTAAATTTTCATTTCTTACTTGACTGCCGATAAATCACCTCGAACCACCGCTAGAAATCTCCTCAATAACTCCTCCGAAACCGGGGAAAACAACTACCCCCGATTAAAGCATACCCAAAACATACTATTGGTATGGTACTTCTAATCTTATCCTTTCCTAGACGACAATATCTAGGCGGCGTCTGAAACGAAACAAGAGCAACTGTTATCAGAACGCCAATCAAGTGAATATACTTCACAGAAGAAAACATCGCAGTGAACACAACAGTCCTATTTATAGGGCTTTATGTCAAGAACGTTAACGGAAGAATCCATAACTCGCACAGATCCTAAGGACTCTAGAACCTGATGCTCTGATACCATCTGTCACAACCCGCCTAAAATAATAACGGGTGGCCAGCCCTATACTATAATAAATCAGGAGTTTCAGATGGTCTAGTCTCAACATTAACTACCAGTACTATATAATATAGGACTAACTACCCGAAATCACATAAGCGGGGTATGAAATTTTTTTTTTAAATAAAAACGCAACAGACAACAAACCAACACTAACACTACAACTAAAGAAAAAGAAAGATGCATGCAAGAACTAGAATAAATGAAGTGCTAGAAATAAAATGAACTAAATAAATATAATCGAATGTACTACACAAAGTAGACCCGAATAAGCTGTCGGGTCACAGCCAATACAATAATTGAAATGAAATAAATATAAACATGTATATAAATATCCCTTGGGTACAAACCCGATATACAACATGAATCCTACCTATAATTTTAAAGAAGTAGGAAGCGACTACATGAAACATCCCGCAACAGTCCGCACCTGTCACGGCTCCCAAGACTCTGGATAGAAAGTCATCCGTCATCCATGCGGTAGGATACCTGTGGTAATATATATATATATACAAGGAGGAGAGAAAAGTAAACGGGTCAGAGCCCCGAATGTGAAAATATTTAGCAAGTGTGTTAACCGTGCATAATAATTACCGGTGCACTTATTTCATAATTAAAGTGAGACCGCACTCTCGTGAAACCCAAACTCACCTCTCCTCTAAAGGCGCGCACCTAATCGCGTCCTCAAGTTTTAGTTAAATTACCCCCAATGTTATTAGGACAACCTAACTTATCATAGGCCTAGCCTATACCCACGAGAGCTACTAACCCATCATAACCCAAGGATTCACCCTAATCTAAACCCACTAGGTTATGATAACAACAATTATGCCATAAAAGGCTTAATGAATTCCGATTCATAATAATACTGAATTATAAGTCTTAATACGTTACCCCTATATATATATACATATAACCATACATATACATATATATATAGGCTAAAATAAAAGAATTTATATTCTTAATAACATGCACATGGAATAATGGCAAAACCTCTCGCTAATCTCAAACTTGTACTACGTTTCATGCGTGGGGAGTCTCGCAAAGCGAAATCAAAACAAGGAACCGCCCCGTTACACTACTCCTAGCAAGGTCAAGACCAGAGATCCGAGATGCCACAAATAGAATTACTTCTCTCAACTCTCGACATAATACTGTGTTTCGTGCGTGAGGCATCTCGCAAAGCGAAATCCAAACAAGGAACCCCCTCGTTACACTACTCCTGGGCAATGTCGATCCTAGAGATCCATAATCCTTAACATACTATATAGTACTACCATTACTGCTAAAATAACTAACTAGCAAAGAAAGAAAGAAAGAAAGAAAGAAAAGAAAACAAAAGAAAACAAAAGAAATAAAATAAAAGAATCTCCAATAATATCCTTGGGATGACGTAACCGAATAATACCTTATGTGCGATACATCAACCCCCATCAATCTAGTACACCATAATCATCTAAGATGTACTTCATAAAAGTCCATATCCTTTCATCTATAGGATATATATATAAATATATATATATATATATATAGGTATTTATTTCTAACCGTATATATACCCTCATCAATCCAATAGCCAAGTGTACATACTACATATGATGTACAAGGCCATGCACATAATATACCCGGCTATATATATCGTCGATAAACTGCATCAATGCTATCATCTTCCCAATGCCCGGCTCACGTAGCAAAACTGGGGCCACCATGGTGGGACTAAACGACACCCAACTCGTGGTAAACTCACGCACACGACGTCCCGGGAAGCGGTCATAGCTCCAAACCGGCAATGAGACGAAACATACCCATCACGTCTCATTCCAAAATAAATATATATATATATCATATGGTAACACACGGGACGACTATGACCTGGGGAATATCCACACCCTGCTTTTCTAGCCAGGATGCTCACCCTCTACACGCGCAACTTCCCAATGATAGCATGAGCGGGGTATGCTTAACCAATTAAGTATATATATCATTTACATGCAATATATATATAATCCATATGATCCAATCATATGATCAAATAATAAACCATCGTATACGGTTTAAATATCCATACCATGTATGTCCACAACATAAAGATATCCATATATCTATATACATACAGATATATATATATCAACACATATTCACATATCCTTATTTATATATATAAACTAATTCTCGTTCATATGTATAAGATATATATATATACCTGGCTATAAGTACACATAGTCCTCAATATACAAGCCGTCACCACCATTTCCATTAAATTTACCTTGATATGTGAATATAATTCCATACTTGAAACATATTCGATCATTTTCCTATGATGAATAGTCTCCCAAAACCATGTGTATATATCTATACCTATATATTCAACATTAGGGCTATCACCCAAGAGTTTGCGTAGGAATCCATCACTACACATTTCATCTATATCTGCGAGTACATTAAAGAATGTAGTAATCATTTTGACTATCGGTATACATATAACTAATAGTCTATAAGCCTCAATCTCATTCTTTCAATCATCAAAAAATCTCATTTCCCTCGATTTCGACTATGGTTCAATCACTTTTGTGAATACCCTAGTCTGAGATCTCTCTAAGAGTTCTTAGCCTCACATCACATCTACACCTACTTTTAATCTACAATTAGGATTCTCAATCCCAAAGGGTTTCCCCAAAATCTCTATACATAACTCCAAATACATACATGGATACATTTCTCCCAAATTACCCTAAGGAGTCCCCAAAATTCTAATGTGTGAGAAACTCCTTATGTGTCTCCAAGAACATATCTCTTTCATCATAAGAGAAGGTCCCAAATCAATAAACCCAACCAAAAAGGGTTTGAATTCACTATGGAGAAAAATACCTCAAAATGTCCTGTTTCCGAATCGATTCGGCCCTATTCCGAATCGATTCGGTCTAGCGAATCGATTCGACCTCCAAGGCGAATCGATTCGGGTCCAAAGACCTGGGCTTCTGCAATAGGCCGAATTGATTCGGCTTGGGTCCGAATCGATTTGGTCAATGCAGACCTGCCAATTTTACCAAACCGAATCGATTCGCTTGAGGGGCGAATCGATTCGGACCTGCAATTTTTGAAGGGTTCTTCTTCTTCATCAAAACCCACGAATTCTAAACCCTAAATTTTTCATTCCAACCCCCAACACTATATCACAACATGATTCTAAGCCAATAAATCAACCCAAAGTTGATCCCAACCATTTCTAATCCAATAAATCCATTTCTACACATTGATTTCAAGATTAAACCTAAAAGTCTAGGTTTTGACATTAATACCCAAAAATCCATTTCTTTAACCCACAATTTATAAAATGAAATACACAAATAACTATTTAGCAAGATTAAACACTTGCCTCAGATTTGTAGAGGTTGGATCGTCCTTGTTGACGCGGTTGGGCCGAAAATCCCCAAGCTTTTCTTCCTCTTTCTCTTCCTTTCTTCTTCTTCCCTTCTCTTTCTCCCTCTAGGGCTTTTTCTCTCTTTCTCTCAAATGAGAAATGGCTTCATCCGTAAGCCTCATAAACCTTTAAAACAAAATCCCAATTTTAAATGTTAATACACACTTTAAATGACTCGTTTACTCTAATTCGAGTCAAACTGACATAAAAATATTCCGGAGCCGAAATAAAACTCAATGACAGTCATTTTGACTATCTCGACCCTTTCGGGATCGATGGCACACTCAAAATCATTATCCGGAATACTTTAAAACATCCTCTATTTTTGGACTTAAATTCCCAAATTTAAAATTCTCCAATTTAATTAAATTTTATCTTCCCAAAAATTTAATTTCTCAGTCTCCAAAGTCATGGGGTGTTACAGTAGTGTAATCCCATCTCTAGACATTCTCACATTTATTACACTCGGTTGCTCATTCTTTTTTTTTTTTTTTGTTATTTAGTCATCTTATAATTTTTAGCATTTATTAGTTAATACATTTTATATTTAATAATACAATAATGAGAGGCTAAATACACCATTTCAAGGGGAGAGATAAAACTTCTACATTCTTCATTTATTTTATTTAGTTTTGTAATTTCTAATTTTGTTATGTTCCTTTGAAAATGAATATTCTCCATTCGGTTCTAGTCATACTTCGAGAGAAGGTGATGTATTTTTAATGAATCGAAAAATTCCCCTCCCACGAGAGATGGGGTGATCTTGTCATTAAGAAAGAACCCGAAATTATTATTACATCATTTTCTTAAAAATCAAACTAGAGATAGGTTTGTCTTAAGTAAAATGATATTTTAATAGTTTTTAACTCTAAAACTAAATTATAAAGACTTAAAATAATTTTAATAAATGATCCTTAGCGGGTAGTTTATTGGAAAAGTTTTATTCTGATTTTTGAGAATTTTGTGAAAGTCTAAGACTAATTTTCTAAGAAAGATACTATTTAAATTACATTTGCGACGAGAGTTGATTTGTACTTTAAATTAATCTTGGAATATTCTAAAATTATATGTTTCTTAATTAAAATAAATAACTAAAACATAGAAGTGGATTCTCCTCCCTTGTTAGTTCTCATTCTGATTTTACTTCACTCATTTCTTATTTTAGTTTTTATTAGTATAGTTTTAATTTTAGTTCATAATTAGTAGTATAAATCTCCCTTGAAATTGTTTTTAAAAATAAAAAAATAAATTAAAAATAAAAAATATTTTAATAAAAAAATTGAATTGCAAGTTTTAACGTTAATTTTTTCACCTTGAAAGTTTAATTGATACCCGTACTTACCACAATACGAGTTAATTTAGATAAAATTTTGTAGGTACTCAAGGGATTTTGATATTGGCTACAACATTACAAACGGACATATACTGAAAAGCCAGTTATCAGTGCTATTAAGGGAGTTTGCGCGAAGTGGGTGAATCCCCTAGCTTGAGGAGTCGGGCGAGTATATCCCCAGGTCATAGCATCCGTTATATGGTTAAGGGGCTTATCTCACTTGCAGGGAAGGAATATGACCGCTTCCGTTATGTTTATATTTTTGGCCAAGTTAGTGAACGATTCTGACTTGGGGTAACTAGGTTATGCGAGTACACCTATTGTGATAGAACTTTAGAGAATACATTCGGTGAGTTATTACTCGAGAGGATGGGTTATATTAATACTCAACATATGTGAGAATACTGTAATATGGTTCTATGTATATGATGGGATAAATAGTTATATACGAGTCATTAAATATATGAAGTGAATTGTATTAATTATATATGGGTTATATTCACATTCAACATGTGTAATTGTCGTAAGATAACTGTACGTACATATTGGGGGAAATAATTATATACGGAAAATTTAAACACATGGAGAAATGTGTATTATTTATCTAACTAGTGAATGTTATATGAATTTCAAGGAAAGATGATTAACTAAATGAAGGCGATAAATAGCTTATAAGTTATACATTAAAAATACTCGGGATTGAGTGGGGTGGTTGACATGAGTTATATCAGGAATCTAGTTTCGGGGTAGAGGACTAGGTGTGCTATAAAGAAGGCGTTATGTGTGCACATTAGTTGATGGGTGAGTCTGTCCTCAAGGGAGTGCGACACTAACTAAAATATGAAGTGCATTCATGCATATTTTATTACTCCAGGTTAATCATTTGCTAAATGTTTTTAAAATGTTTTGGGTTCAATCCTTGCTATAAAACTATTTTCAAAACATTTTAGGTGTCCAGCCACAGGGACGTCAGACTTGATATTCTATTCTAGGGACACGTAGCTGCGACACATGTGGTTGCTAGCAGGAGCTTGGATTAGACACATCATTCATTCTTTCTTAGAGTAGTAATCATCTATCAGTTTCAGTTTTACTTAGGGCTTGTCGCCCAGACTTTTCAGTACAATTTTCAGATTTATTTATTCAGTTGTTGGATTATTTACTTTGGTGGCCGATGGTTTAGTCGGCAAGTAGTTGAATTATTTATTAAGTTGATTTGATTCAGTTATTGTGAATGGTTTATATGTATTTTTGCATGTTATTGTCTTGTTGAAATAAAAATTTAAATTTGGCACTGCCTTTTTGGAATACTAGGTGGTTAATAAGTTTTAAAAAGGGTTTTCGACAATGATACTAAGAATGAACCAACTAGAATTCCTGTTTTAATTTGATACAGGACTGATCACCCGGTATTTTATTAGGCCGGGGTGTCACACATGGTATTAGAGCATCAGCTTCTAGTGTCCTTAGTATCTGTGTGGATTTTCACGTTTCGACTTAGCGTTCTTTGATGTATAGCCTTATGATAGGATTTTTGTATTCCTCTAAGTATGCGACTTACGTTCTCCTAGTATCAAGTATAGTTGATGTGATTCATATACGAGTTCAATTGGGCATTGTACATCGAACAATTTCGAATGAACATCGAGGTCTGAAAGGAGTACTACTGGAGGAGAGGAAAGACAGAAAACATAGAATGTTTGGGGTATAGGATAATAACTCGGGGGCATCAATTTCCCCAAGCCCTGTGGAGAGAACGGTGATACAACTTCAGACTCACTAAACATTATTAGCAGGGAGAGAGATTTGGGGAAGATTATTTCGAGGAGTCACCTAAAGTAGTCCTGGAAAGAAAGTAAGTTTGATGGATCCATAGATGAAGGTAATCCAAGGCAAATGTGTGGGGTAGAGTGCAGCGGCACCATAATTCAATTGGGAACAAATTGTTAGCTCATGAGAGCAGCGTTGCGGGACGAGAATCAGTTACCACGTATGAAGGAAAATATATGGAGTCAAACAAGAAATTTTGGGTACAGTGTGATCGTAAGGTCATCCATCTGTTATTCAGATAGGGATGCAAGTGAAATTTCAAAGTTTATGGAGTAGGTGAGATAATGACTGATCGTGAGAGAAATGATAAATTGTATAAGGGAACTTCACAATCGACGAAAGGGATACAGAGAATGGTATAGGAACCCGCAAGTGGATAATGAACCGTGTGAGAATACACAAGGATGGATGGGAAATCCGACTAGGATGACTAGTATTGAAGTCGTCAATATCTTTTGGTTGCCAACTTACATTAAAGCTTCTAAGATACAAGAGCCAATAAGGTTAAAGAGTTTAACCTAAGAATGAAATGAGATCTAATAGTGTTAGTGAAGCACGACGGAAGGGTATACCTATTACGGGACCTATTTTAATGTTTAAATTAAGTAAATTTCTAGCTATTGACGGTGGATTTTATCCGGGTTATCGAGGTCAATAATAAGTCCCATAGGGCTAGGGAAGCCAAAAGGACCACGGGGGTAGCACTTAGGGTCAAGACTACCAAGTACGCGAGAAGGACAACACTAACATTGCCATTTGGGCCAGAGGTAGGAGATTGACATAGAGAGGTGTCTTATGTGTAGAAGTGGAACCACAACAATTAATTATGTCCACAGTGAGTCAGGGGGATAGAAGTGGGATGCCCAGTAAGGACAATAGTTAGGAAGTTTCTGGTTTGGTTTGGATAAGAATATTATGTCCAGGAACCATTTGTGCCGCCGGTGTGTAGGAAAGTAGAAGTATGATTTTTTTTATCCTCAGATAGATGGGAGGAATTTTGGGTGACATAAGTGGTCACAATATTCTTGCTAACACTATATTCGCGTGGGAGATGAGTTTAATGAATGTATCGTAGTGTTACTATGACATATATATTTACCGCGGGGATCTCTTTAGTTTTATCTCTAGGGGAGCAGGTGTGAACACTAAGAGGGTGTATTTTACAAGGGTAGCTCATTTTAAGAGGTTTTATGAGAGTATAATTTTTCCTGGATACGGATTGGTAAGTGATGGTGGGTGATTACCGCAAAACTATCGTATTCGCAGTTCCAGGGAAGGATACATATTCTTTTGTGATGACTCACCAGAAAGAGGTTCGAGCTCGCGTATATATTATTCATTAAATAGACTCGAGAGGGTGCAGTGGTCTAGGGATATCGGATCCTAATGCGTAGGAATCTTTACAGATGTTATTCCAGGAGTGTCAGGTTTACCATGAAGAGGAGAGATTTAGCTCATTGTTGTTTATACGCTAAGAACTCAGTGATAGTGATAGTGTTGTATGATGTAAAACCTTAAGAGACATCAGCATAGGTGATTTGATTTATGTGTTAGGAGATAAAATTTGAGACATTTTAGTGTGTGTTATCTTAGTATGCGTTATGGACACAGATTTCGATGATATACAATGCTAGGGAATAGTACATTGGGAGACATTCTTTTGAGCTTAATTGTGGACTGTTACGCATGGACCTTAATAAACTTTGAAAGTAGTGAGACGTTGTGGGATGCGAGTGCATCGGTTTTAAATGTTAAATTATTGGGCATGTAGAGAAAACACTTTAAAATGAGAGATATTTCGATATAGGGTTAGTGGAGCCGGGGTGTGCTGTGACAAAAGAGCAGAGAGAACTTATGTACCACAAGTTAATAGGTGGGGTAGTATCGAGAAGAATTAAATTGAAAATTGTGGGGTAATCAAGAATACCTGTATTATATAGTCACACCGAGAGTGCGGAACTGGGTTTGAGATAAGTATTGTTATGTACTAGATGTTAGCGATATTACCCTGTGATTACTAAAAGAGACTTCTACTTTCGAGAGTTATGAGGGTAGAGGGGGACGTTTTCCAAGTTTCGGTTGGTTAGCGATGGTTTGGAGCTATAGTGCATAGTTACAGTAAGAATTTGTGTTCGCTGTACCATGTATGAATTATTTTTGCTAGGTATCACCTAAGATGTGGTCTTGCCTATATATACGAGTATATATGTTAAATGTGTCATGATAGGCTTATGATAATATGATTATGTTGTTAATTCGATCCCGGAGAGTAGGGATGATTACTAATGTGATTCAGGTTGGATAGACTTATTTGCGAGGAGGGAGTTATAGCTCGGGATTAATTTTGCACAAGGAAGCTAGTGATAGTAAGGGCGCAGTATGTTTGTGTTGTCTTTTATAACATAAGAGTGGAATGTATGATTTTGTGTTAAGAGACAAGTATTTGGGGTACGTACTGTGGACTAAGGGTCTAACAGATCTCAACAACCGACAATGTTAGATAGTAGTGTATCGGGGGGTTTCTTGTTTGGATTTCTCTTTGTGAGACGTCCCATGCATGAAACTAAGCGCAACGTTGGAAGTGGGGAGATTTTTGGTCGTTAGTACATGGGTTGGGTACGCCGGCTATTATTCATAAATGTGATAGGGTTACGGGTTGGAAGTTATATTACGGGTTACGACTAGCATAGTCGGGTAACTTTCATGCGGTTAAGCACAGGGGCAGGGTGTATGGGCACCATGGTTAATTAGGGTAATGTTTGTGCAGTTAAGCGCGGGCGCGGGGTGTATGGGAACCCTTCTTAATTAGGGTAACCTTAATGCAATTAATAATGGGTACATGGTGTATGGGCGCCCTGGTTAATAAAAATGCATACTTGTGTAACTCTTAGTTAGAAGCGAGAGAGATATATGTAGTGATCTTAGAGGCACACGGCTAGAGAGTGAGATCCGAGGCTTGGAACACTAGACTTATCTCCATTTCGAGGACGAAATTCCTTTGTAAGGGGGGGGGGGGGGGGGGGGGGAGTAAGTAACACGCCGTAATTTTGAGAATTTAGTATTTAATGATTTTTGGGAGAAATAAAATTATTCAGATTGGAGAAACTTAAATTTACAATCTGGAAAATTTATTTGAGTGGGAAGAATTATTTATATTTGGCGACTTTAAGTTTAATTATTCAAATTTTTGTGTGTCGCATTTTTGAGGTCGAAATTTGAGACTGTTATAAAGTATTTCGGATGGCAATTTTGAGTGAACAGTTGAGCCCAGAGGGGTCTAGATAGTCAGAAAAGAGTACCCGGGGGTAGTAATCGGGTCTCGGGGTATTATTGGGCATAGTCGGGCCCATACGGGGGACTTGGTCCATTTTAATTAGGCCCATGTGACTAAAAATGTGATTAGGGGTTTTAAACCTAATTTAGGGAGTGTTGAACGATAGTTAACACAACTCTAAACTTAGGGCTTTGAGAGAGAAATAGAGGAAGTAAATCAAGAACAAATTGGGGACTTTTTGGAGATATATCGAGGGACAAATTGGGTGTTCTTCATCAATCCTTTCTCTGCACCAACGAATCAGACTCTACAAACCATTTGAGGCAAGTGGTTAACTTGATGTGATGTTTATTTATGATATCCAATTCATATTTTTGTGATGTGGAAATCAAAATTCATTTTGGGTTTAAAAGGGTAAAAAAGGGGAGTCTTGTATATAGAACACTTGAATGAAATTAATGGGAAATTAATGTGGGAATTCATTGTGTTACATAGTTCTGAGATAATTGATTCAGATGTGAAAACCCAATAGAAATTTATGAATGAATTTGGGATAAACAGATTAAATTGGGACTGAACGAGTAAAGACCTGAAGATTCTCCAAATTCGGAAAAGTAGAGATTTGTAAAATTTAATTTGTGTTTAAGGTTCTAAGGGAGGTCCTAATTACGTTTTTATATGATTAAAATGTTGTGTATATTTGAGATGAACCATATACGAGTTTGGATATTATAGGAATTCGTTAATGGCAGAAACAGGAAGTCAGAGAAGATGAAGACCTGTTCGATCGATCGATCGTGGCTGGGATCGATCGATCGATGGCTGGGAATTTTTTACAGTTCGGCCATGGGAGTTATAGGTGTGATTTTCTTTTAGTTTAATTGCTACCAAGTCTAATTAAGGGAGATAATTTAATTAGGGACGTTAATATATGGGCATATAATTTGGAGTGGGCATATAATTTGGAGTGGTGGGGTAATTAAGTGTAACACTTACATATTAATTTTGAGAATAAATTATGAGAAATAAAACAACGAACTGGGTGAATAAGTTCGGGTATAGTAGTAGGGCGACACTACTCGCTTAAATTTATTATGGATGAAAAATAATTAATTTGGAGCCGAGGATTAGACTCGGGTATTACATTAATTTCGGGCCACGATAGCGAGCCCGAGTACATTGGTTGGGTGACAACAAAAATAATTTAATTAATTAATGTGTAAATTAATTAATGCTCAGAGTTAGACCATAAACTCAAGATACTAAGTATAGTCTAGTGTTACAGACTCATTACACGGTAAAGCCGAGATATTTTATATTTATATATATATATATAGTGTGTGTGTGTGTGTGTGTGTGTGTGTGTGTGATAGTATATATATGGTGTGTGCTTATAAATATCATTGATTAGATATTATTAAATACGCTCTAGTGCTATTAAGGGAGGTTGAGCGAAGTGGGTGAATCCCTTAGCTTGAGGAGTAAGGCGAGTATATCCCCAGGTCATAGCATCCGTTATATGGGTGAGGGGCTTATCTCACTTTCAGGGAAGGAATATGTCCGCCTCCATTACGTTTATATTTTTGACCAAGTTAGTGAGCGATTCTGACTTGGGGTAACTAGGTTATGCAAGTGCACCTAGTGTCATAGAACTTTAGAGAATACATCCGGTGAGTTATTACTCGGGAGGATGGGTTATATTTATATTCAACATATGTGTGAATGTTGTAATATGGTTCTATGTATATAATGGGATAAATTGTTATATACGAGTCATTAAATATATGAAGTGAAGTGTAGTAAATATATATGGGATATATTCACATTCAACATGTGTGATTGTCGTAAGATAACTGTATGTACATATTGGGGGAATAATTATATACGGGAAATTTAAATACATGGAGAAAAGTTTATTATTTCTCTAACTAGTGAATGTTATATGGATTTCAAGGAAAGATGATTAACTAAATGAAGACAATAAATATCTTATAAGTTATACATTAAAAATACTCCGGATTGAGTAGGGCGGTTGACAAGAATTATATCACGTATCTAGTTTCAGGGTAGAGGACTAGGTGGGCTATAAAGAAGGCGTTAGGTGTGCACATTAGTTGAGGGGTGAGTCTGTCCTCAAGGGAGTGCTACACTAACTAAAATATGAAGCGCATTCATGCATATTTTAATACTGCAAGTTAATCATTTGCAAAATGTTTTCAAAATGTTTTGGGTTCTAACCCTTGTTATAAAACTATTTTCAAAACCTTTTAGGTGTCCAGCCACAGGGACGCCAGACTTAATATTATTTTTTAGGGACACGTTGCTGCGGCACATGTAGATGCTAGCAGGAGCTTAGATTAGACGCATCATTCATTCTTTCTTAGAGTAGGAATCATCTATCTGTTTTAGTTTTACTTAGGGCTTGTCGTCCATACTTTTCAGTACAGTTTTTAGATTCATTTATTTAGTTGTTGGACTATTTACTTTGGTGGCTGATCGTTTATTCGACAAGTAGTTTAATTATTTATTCAGTTGATTTGATTGAGTTATTGTGAATGGTTTATATGTATTTTCGCATGTTATTGTCTTGTTTAAATAAAAAGTTAAAATTTGGCACCGGCTTTTTGGAATACTAAGTGGTCAATAAGTTTTAAAAAGATTTTTCGATAGTGATGCTAAGAATGAACCAACTGGGATTCCTATTTTAATTTGATATAGGACTAATCAGCCAATATTTTATTAGGCGGGGTGTCACATATATAACATACACACAAGATATATACACATTCGATCACATCATATATACAAACCATCACACAAGGTATATACATTAACACCATATATATATGCATACCATCTCACGTCCGTATGTATAAAAGAAATGAATTCGGATATATGTATATCTCTCATAATACTAACAGATACACTCTCGTATTACTTCCCCAATTCATTTATTATTCAATCCCTCATTTGAAATTTACTAGACCATCACATTTATGATATGAATAATCACCCAATTTAATTTACACTATATACACACGACCTCTCTCACCTAGTCCTTATTTGGCACTAAGTAAATTCCTATTACTCAGAGAATTTATGAAAGAATTCGATATGCTTAACACCCAAATTATACCTCCATAATAGCCAGAAACCATCCTCGAGGAAATCCTTATTCCTTTGTGGATTTACTAAAAGAAAACAACACATTTTACTTACATATACATCCATTATAGTCCCCAAAGTGGCCTCTCTTATATACCCAAATATGAACGCTCAAAATATCTCACAAACATGTTTACTACACTTTATTGGAGGGTCCCTAAGTAATAAGACCAATTGAATAGGGGTCAAATCAAAATTGGCAAAATACATTGATCGGACCGGACCGAAGGTCCTCAAAAACGAATCGGTCCGGTTCCTAAAATTTGACAGAACCTTTTAATGAATAGACTGATCTGGTACCTCATAAAAAAGAACTAGTTCGGTTCAGTATAATTTGATCCTATGAGATTTATACCCAAAACCTTACTTCTACTCTTTGTAAAAACTACTTTACATCTCTAAAACCCAATTTTATTTTACTCCAACAATATCCAAACATCCAAAACCCATACCATAAATTATTCACACCATGTATCATCTAGACCATAAATATATCCCTAAATACAAGATTTACTCATCAAATTTTAGTGTTTAACCATGAAAGCTCAAAATAAAGTAAATCACCAACAAGAATTATGAGATAACTCACACACACAATTATTTAGCAAGTTTAGTCACTTGCCTCAAAGTTGTAGAGGTTGAGTCTTCCTTGAAATCGCGAATTTGAGCCAAAAATCTCCAAGTTTTCTCCTCTTTTCTTCTTCATTTTCTTTTTCTCTCTTTCTAGGGTTTTTTCTTTTCCCAGAATTGAGATTGGCTAACTCATGAGCCTCTGAAGCCTTTAAATCCTAAATTGCAAATTTAAATGATAATACACACTTAAAATGACTCGTTTACTCAAATTTGAGTCAAACTAGGTCCTTCCCGGATCAACCGTGCCCTCTAACTGCTCATTCGAGACTCCAAAAAATAAAAATTTAAATTCTCCCAATTTAAAATTATATTTCTCCCAAAATAATTGAATTCTCAGCCTTCAAATTTTAGGTGGTATGACATTGTGGTTCTATTTGTTGTTGGATTTGTTATTTAGTTGGTGTTGGTTTGAGTTTAATTATTTTCATGGAAATATTATAAAGTTTTAAAGTATCAGCGTTTAAAATAACAATATTTATATTATGTTGTGTTGATAATGGTATAAATTGTTTATATTCCCCATCTTCGACGTATTAAGCCTGGCCAGCCTATACGTGAGAAATTGGATGTTGTTACAATAAAATCTTCAAAAATCTAGTTCTTCATTCCAAGATACATAAAATACTCTTTAAGCATTCGACATATCATGACTTTACTCCGCACAAATCAAAAATTATATTTGGTGAAGATGGGAAATTATCAAGAATCTAGTTGCACCCTCAAACATTTCGGTTACCTGGGGCAAATGAAATTAATAGACCTATAACTTTTATCTTGAAAAAGTTTAAACCTTTAAATGTTGAATTATTCTTTATTCACTCTTAAATCCATATGTATTACCTAGGTTGGGTTCATGTACCCCAACCCGCTAAAAACTTAGCCTAACATGATTACATAAGGAATACACGAAGTTTCAACGTTGCGTGGAAGGAAATTCATAATTAAATTAATACCAAGCATGCATAAGATATTTAGATACCTTAAAAAAGGAAAAAACATGCAGGAAATAGAAACATGCAAAAACAATATCGGGAAACAAACTTGGTATTGAAATCTTGAAACATTAATCTTCAATTATGAATGAAAAATCTAAGAAATTTAAAATTGAGGTTCCTTTCTCTATTCCCCTATAATTTCTCTATAAAAAGTAACAAAAAAAACTAGTCTAATGTCTTTCCATAAGGTTACATTCACATATTTGGAAGATTCATATACATATCCAACTCCTACAACCAATCAGAAAAGAAATAAAATTTCCCACCTCAGACCCCCCGAACCAGTTCGTAGGTACAACCAAACCAATTCATCCCCAAACCGTTTCGAGGTTGGGTTCAAATTTTCCTACTGGTTTTGGCCCTCTTTTTTTCTTTTGGGGCTTAGATTTTTCTCACGTTTTCTTCTCAATCTTCAAAATGTCATAACTCTTTCAGCGAAGCTCGGATTGGGGTGCCATTTTTTCTAGTATTCTTGTGACTTCATCGACTTCGGCTTTTCGATTGGCCCCACTTCAGAGATACCCAAAATAGAAATAATTTGTTAGAAAGGGTTAGTATCATAAATATGAGATAAAATTAAATCAATTACGATGCACGAGATCATAAAAATTCCAAAATTAAGGGGATAAAAATGAAATATTTATGCCTAATCAAGGGGGTACTAGAACAATGTAATGTTCCAAATTTTAGAAGGACATGGATACCATCCGAAAAAGTATATGAGATTGTTAGTACTGAGCTTATCCTAATTTCGAGGATGAAATTCCTTAGTAAGGGGGGAAGTACGTAACAACCATCAAATTTTTATGATATTTATATGGGGAATAATTATATTCAAAGGGGAAATTAATTCAGATTAAAATAAATATTAATCAGCATGACAAGGATTGATATTTATTTATATGAATTATATTGAGTGTTACTTAGTATACGAGTAATAAATTTATGAGAAAGTATTATGATTGCGTGAGTGAGTAATACGAAAGTTATAGTAATTTAGACAGGGCGCGTGTATGAGTCATATCGTGACTTAAAATGCACGAAATAAAATGTGAATTATTTATGGATCATCCAAATGGTCATTTGGAGTGCGCCAATGTGTTCGGAAGAGTTGAAATATTCAGAAAAGTATACCCAGGGTTATTGTTTGGTCCCCGGGATAATTTTAGACTAAACAGGCATCATATAAGGGCATTTTATTCATTTGGTAGCCTAGGGTTAATATAGCTAAGAATTACCAAAGGTTATATTAGATGGTAAATGGAAAGGCTAGGGTTAAGAAGTTAGAAAGCCAAGGTAGGCAATTAAAGAAGGAAGAGAGATCATTCTTGGAGATTTAAAGAGGATCCTTGAAGTGTCCTTCATTATTGTTGCACCCCATCAACTTTAAATTTAGGATTGGAGGAGAAGACAAGAAATCTATCATCTTAATAATAAAATCAGATCGTACTCATAAGATTCAAGTGTTTATTGCAATTTATTTTGAAGATATAATACCCACGTAGAATAGGGTGTTAAAAATACGATTTAAATGATGTTGTTAAAGTATAGATGATTAGAACACATAATCTGGGTAGGATTTTCATGTAGAGTTAACAGACATACAAATTAGATGAAATCAAATTAAGTATGGTGATGAACATGAAGAATATCTGGGTTTTATGTTCAGTATGAATAAAGAACATGAAAATCTAGGGTTTTGATGAATAGATGATTTGATATGGTATTGAATAGAAATCATATTGTCTTGATGTTATAATCACATTGGAAATTTTCCTAATACATTTATATAATGATTGGGGTAATTGGTTATAAGTTTAGTGAAGGATTATGGATGTTGTGCAAAAGAAAAATGCTGAAAAATGCAAGAACTGAATGAAGAAGATGAACTGCTACATTTTGAATCGATTCGGCCCAATGGAGAATTGATTTGGCAAGGTGAATTGATTAGGCCCTAGGGAAAATCGATTCGGTTTGCCAAGATTAGAAAATTTTCCTTATTTAATCCCCGAAATTTTGAATTATTGTTTGGGAAACTTTTAGAGCATCCTTTAAAAATAATAAGATATTTATTGGATTACAGTAGGACTAAAATAGGGTTGTGACTTAGTCTTAATGAAATAATTAAGGTGGGAATTAATCATGATTAAATCAAAAGGTAATTTATTTGAGATCACAAGAATGAGCTACGGGGTTTCAAATGGATGTATTATATAGACTAGTAAAGCATCAGTGAATTAACTAAGGCCCTTCGAATTGAGGATAATACTTGTGAGTTTACGAGATAATCATAAATTGATGATTATGGTAAGTATTTAAGATATATATACTATGTACGAATGATATTTATAGGTTAAGTGTATACCTATATATATTATATTATAGATGGAGTGTATACCTGTACGGATGATAATTATAGGTTAATTGTTTACCTATACATACTATATTATAGGTGGAGTGTATACTTGTATGGATGATATTTATAGGTTGTGTATATACCTATACGGATTATATTTATAGGTTATGTGTATACCTATACGAATAATATTTATGTGATGTGTAAGCCTATATACGATACATAGATAGGTGGTGTGTATACCTATTATGTACTTTCTTATGTGTGTGAACATACCTACACTGCCTGCTATCCGGAGGTTATCGCACACAGGGAGATCCCACCTTGACGATTCCATGAGGTCTGGATTTGTGCTCCAGAATATAGAATTTTGGGCGGTTCACTATGTGTGCATATTAGTGTGGTTGGCGTGTCGTTTAGGTACATTAGGTATGTGCATAGCCCAAAGGCTTAGAACCATGTTTGCCTCTAATGTGTATTGATTTATTTTAAGGTCGAGAAGACATGCTAAACCAATAGTCCTTGATTGAATACGAGAGATACATGGACTTGATAGCAGAGTATGTAGACTCTCACTGCGATTTTTATCCCAGGGATGCTAGAGTTTTGTATATAGATTATCGAACATATATATGTACTTGTGTATTATCCTACTTATGTATGAAAGTAGTGGCTGTAAATAGTGTATATCTAAATGTGATGTAACTATGAGATAATCTACTTAACGAGTGATGGTAGTAAAGTTAGATAGCGTATATATAAAAGTTTATGCAAGTATAACAAGTTAATGAAATGGTTTAATGATAACATAAGTGAAATGTTAATTATGGTTAATAATAACATACGAGATATGTTAATTATTAGTGTTATAATAGCGCACTGTATGGGCGGTACGAGGAAAGTTGAAGATGTATTTAACTAAGGAGTCAATGAAGATTGGAACATTATAGCATACTATATAGGCTGTACGGGAGAGCTAAACCCTTTTGTGAATAAATAGTTATTGAGGAGACTTAGCTGAGGCTGGGTAGTATTGATGGGTAAGATACGTTAGACATGCACATTATTTGAGGGGTGAGGAACTCAAAGGAGTGTGTGAACTAACATGTATAATCAACAACTGATTTTAATAAATACTTGCTAAATATTTTCAAACGTTTTGGTCTCTCACCTGTCTTGCAAAATATTTGTAAAACCTTTTAGGTGTCCAGCCACAGGGGCTCTAAGATTAATATTTATTCTAAGGATGTGTAGCTACAACACTTGTGAATGCTTGCAGGATTTAGATTAGACTCTTCAGCTAATTCTTTCCTAGAGTGGGATTCAGGTTAAGTTATTTCATTTGGGCATGTTGCCCTGCAGCTATTTCATTTATTTGGTTGTATCAAACTTTGTAATCGCGGACTCAATTTATTTCATTAGTTATTTAGTTGGAATTTTGTATTAGGAACCGATGGTTTATTCGGTATTATTTTATTCAATTGTTTATCGTGTGATTGGTTCAGATTTTTATTACTACGTGAATGTCTTAGCTATTGTATTTATTTTTGCATGTTGTTATTGTTTAATAAAAAGACAAAATTTGGCACTGACTTTTTGAATACTAGGTGATTAGTAAACTTTGAAATTGTTTTTTACGGTGATGCTAAGAATGAACCAGATGAGATTCTTATTTTATTTTTATAAAGGATTAGTCACCCGACTTTTCCTTTCAAGTTTTGTGCAGGATTGAGTCTCTTAAAGTTCGTTTTTCTATAGTTCAGCATATTATGGGGTAAACTTCTTGCTTAATTATATTTCTTATTTCCTTATGTAAATTTGAAGTACCTCCTCTATACATATTCTATTCCTTGGTAGCTGGTTAAAAATATGTAACTTGAAACCTTTTATCTATTAATACCTCGTATGTAATATTAATATGTTGTTATATTTGTGGTGTTGCTAATTTATGTCTCACAACTTTCTGAACACACAGTCACATATCCAAATTATTGTATTGATTTTAAATTTATTACCATTTTCTATAATTTGGGGTGTGACAAACTTGGTATCAGATCTTAGGTTAGTCGTTGAGTTGTCAAATTTTCTTATCGGGGTTGTTTTAGATCGTGTAAAATTATCTTGGCGATTGATATGTATTTGATCCTTCGTTCTTGATACGTATAGGGACTGATGGATCCAGGACTATGGGATGATGATCTAGTCCATGTGGCATTTGGCCTCTAGCCTCGGGATATGGGGGCATACCTTAACTTGGTAGATTGGTAAGATGAATGGAAGGTATTTCAGGATGCCCTTTATATAGTTAACACTTGGTTTCATTATACACCTAAGACGTAATGGGCATTAGTATATCACTGTGTCATGTCACTGATGAGGGATGCTTAATCTATTCTTATCCTTATCAATACCCCAGCTCGATCTCAGGACGTACTACAGAGAGTTGTAGATGAGGGTGGGATGGTGTGGCCCTCAGTATGGGCACTCGCTCCTGTTGACCTAATTCCACTAGTTGATCCTGATGTACCCATTGTGGTTGTTGGTCATATGGCGTCTAATGTACCACCAGAACTAGTTATTCCATATTGAGCCACCCGAGACGATGTAGCAGATGTCGCAATCCACCCGAGTAGTTCTTTAGAGCCAACCATTTCAGTCTATTATGTGTCCCCGGGACATACGGAGGAGTCTGTAACTAGTCCTTTAAGTTGAAGTCAGGGGGAGTTAGGCTTGACATAATAATGGATCTTTTTTGTATGTATTTTTAGGAGTTTGCGTAGAATTTCCACATTTTTTATAGGTTGCTTTAATTTTGTTTAGGTTATATAGCGGGTTTATATATATACTACTTAGGATTCCCATGTATTTTTTTATTGCATATTGTATGAGCAACTGATTGTAAATTAACTCATGTAATTATATGCATTTTCATATATGATACAAATGAGCATTACATGATCCTACTTTTATATCATGTGTTTACCTTATATATATATATATATATATATATATATATATATAATCAACAATATAACAATTATAATGGGTTGTTATAAAGGAAATATAAAGATGTTCACCTTATCTCTTTCTTTCTTTCAATTTAAGATAATGGCAGAGGGAACTAGTATGGGAGACCAAAACACTCTCTTAAGGGCGTTTGTTCAACAAATGGAATAAATGAATTCCCGCTGGTCCACTACACCAAATGGCTTATTTTGTAACGAATTTTTTCTTTAATTTGTAACGGATTTTGTCCATTAGAAAGTTGTAACGTGTAAAAACCATTACAAATAAAATATATCCATTGCAAAATATCTATAACCGTTACAAAAGTTATTAAAAGAAAAAAAGGAAAAAATGTGCACAAGGTAGGGCGGGATTATTCTCAATTTCCCCCCAATTTGGTCAATCGTTTCCCCCACAATACTCCCTCTTTTTCTCTGTCGAACGACTAGTGTTTCTCTCCCCGCCAAATAGCATCGTGAACAACGTAATCGAATGCCATGCCTCACTCTTTCACCCAAGGGTTAATGTCTCTTTATCTCTCCATCTTTTATATTCTGGGGGTTTCAATTGCATATCTATTTCTTTTTCATATCAAATCGTAATCAATTATAGAGAGTATTTTTTGTTCTCTCTCGGCCTCTCTTTTTGGGGAATTCTAGATACCTAATTTTGTTTTATATTTCTAATTCTTTTTAATTTCTTATATTTAAAAAGGACTCTTCGATCCATGATTTTTAGTTAATCTAAAACTGACCATGACCACATGATTTGTAAATTGATTTTATTGTGGTCCTTATTGTTTAATATATGCTTATGGGATCTCCAGGTCAGTGATTGGATTTGTGATATTATGGTGGGTGGGAGTGAACATTTTGCATCAATTAGTAAATGATTAAAATTCTCTCTCTCTCTCTCTCTCTCTCTCTCTCTCTCTCTCTCTCTCTATATATATATATATATATATATATATATATATATATATATATATATATATATATATTTATGTGTGTGTGTATGTGAATTTTGATGGATCTTGCTAGCTACACTACTGTATATATTCGATTAGTTTAATTTCTATAATTATCATGGAGTTTTTGATTTGTTTGTAATTTATATGGATTTTAAATTTTAGGTATTGGTAAGGAAGAAAAATAGTCTGGAATTTGATTTTGATAGGGATTGAAGTACAACAAGCAATGCAGAGCCATGTCTGCTAATTTTTGTGGGAAAGAAACGAGATTATATTCTTAAACGTGAGTTTTTTTCCTGATAACTGTAGTTGAGGTTGTTTTCATTCGTTTTAGAGACCAAAAGTACAAAAGTAAATCCAATAGTTTGCTTTTCTTCCCCATTCCTACAGTTAATTCAAATGATAAGAAAAAAAAATCAATGACAAAAGCAAACAAATCGATGTTTTTAAACATTGTGACTTGAGTATGAAGTGATTGATTATATATATCACACTTTAAAGAAAATTATGTGCTTTAAGTGCTCATTTGCTTCAAGTTTTTGTTCTTTGGGGGAATTTATCATTGGTACTTACACATGTGAAGTGTGAGTCTCGGGACAAAAGTCTCTTTCAAGGTCTTACTTGAATTTTGAGACTTTAGAGCATGTACAATGGTGGGAGTAAAATCCAACAAAATTTGTAACTTTGCAAATCGGATGAACTGCAGTGGTGAGGCTGAAGCAACAAAGTCTGTAGGGTAATTTGCATAGGTTCTTCAAGTATACAAACCGTGGAGAGAATTTGTAAATGGTTTCTACGAACTTCTGAAGTTCGTAGGAATTGGTACGAATTCTGTTGTTCGTAGCATTTCTACGAACTTTATAAGTTCGTAGGAACTCGTATCACATATAAATAATTAATTTTTATTACATATTTGGGTTCCTACGAACAACATTTGTTCGTAACATTTCCTACGAACAAATGTTGTTCATAAGAAATGATGCTATTTTTTCCTACGAACAAGTGATCTTCGTAAGAACATTAAATACAAATTTTTAGATTTCACCACTGTGGAGTCTCACTCCCAAAATAGGTAAAAGCTTCCTTTCAATTTGTAAGTTACCCTTTCACGAGCATCCGCCTCTATGGATGCTCTTACAGGTGGATTTACGAATTCAGAATTCCCAGAAAGTCCCAAAATTTTAACCAAACGAGTGATATCGCTTGATGTTTTGATTTGGCCGACTGTTTGTATTAAAATGGCTTTTCTTTTTATTTCAAGTTTGTGTCTTCTTTCATATCGCGTGATATTTTGATTGGACATGAAGCTATAAAATAATCAGGTAAAGAAACAGTAATGTTTGATGATACTCAACTTCAGTTTCCTAAAAAACTTCAAAATCTATTCGATTCTACAAGGGCAGCTAAGGTACATTCGTCGAACCCTTACTAAGTATCTTCAAATCTATTAGTTTGGTTTGTTCATTATATGGGTCATATTGATCCATTCCTCTAGATTAATTACATTTAATGCATCAAGTGATTTCTTCTTAAGTCTTGACTCTTAATTTTTTTTCTCATCTAGCACTGTGAAAGGGATATTGTTCGAAGCATTGAATCTTATATTTCAACAAGCAACAAGTAAAGGGATATAGGTAGTAATTCGTCCTGTCTATTAAATGTTTCTTTACTAATGCTGAGATGAAACTTTTTTTAAAACTTTTTATGCTATTGAAGTCCATTACTCTATATGCGAGTCAGAAAATCCATGATAAAGTTGGACAGAACTTAGTTCATAATTATGTTGTTGGTTAATTATAATAGTTACTTCTTTCTGATTTGAGATTTGAAAAATATGATAATTGCAAAAGTTGAAATAAATTGGGCAGGGCATGTGAGAGGTTTCTGGTTGTTCTGGTGGTGAAAACTTTTTGGGTGCCCCCCTTTGAATTTGGGTTTCTAGATAAACCAAAAGGCCCACTCTCCATCACATGTGCTAAGCATATTTGTGTGAGTATAAATATGTGATAGTTCTCTCTCAGGATCTACTTCAAGTGCTTATTGGGTTCTAGTTTTTGTACTTTTCTGGAATTCGAGATTCATAAGTTCACATTATAAGTAAAATATAAACAGAAACTTCCAATGTGAAATTACAAACTTATGATTCCAGGAAAGCACATACTCAACCGAATTAATGTAAATTTTCAATGCACCATCTTGTTTGAGTTTGGATGAATTTACAGGTCACTCTTTTTGGAATTCATTGGGCTCGGTGCTTCTATTATTTACTTTCTGCTCATTATCATGACCCAGCAAAAACTTGTATTGGGCCAAATAGGCCTGACTTCCTCGAACAGAGCTTGTGGATTCTTTACATGACCTCAATTTATCGATCAATCACTACTCTAATCACTGTTGGGTATGGTAATTTACATGCTCAAAACATAAGGGAGATGACCTTTAATATATTCTACATGCTCTTCAATCTTGGGTTGATTTCATATTTGATAGGAAATATGACCAACTTAGTTCTCCATGGTACCAGTAGAACTAGAAAATTTGTGAGTATGGTTCTAACAAGAGTCACCGTAGAATGCTTACCCACTTATGCCTGAAAGCTACCTCGAGTTTTGCATAGAGTAATTGGTTGCATGTCCGACTATAAGATCAAATGCTTGCCCACTTGTGCCTGAAGTTCAGAACAGATTCTGAGGGGTTGTAGCATCAAGCGACTCTTGATTCCCTTCCAAAAGCAATATGTTCTAGAGTTTTAATTTTTTTTTATTTTCTTTTAGATAGGGCATGCTTGTTTTGTGGGGTTTGCAATTATTTGCTATTATAGTTGGTAATTCACCAAAGATTGCCTTGCTTGCCATTATTTTTCTTTTTTCTTTTTAAATTTAGGATGTTGTTCAGTATTAGTATTAAATTACTTTTTAGGTTTTGGAAATGAAAGCTGAACATTTTTCTCCTAAAGAAGACATCATTTTGAAAAATGAAGCACGCACAAATTTCTACATACTTGTTATAGGAGAAGTGGTGAGTTTGAACTTCCTAATTCAATTGAATGGTATGAATTATAGAATTGAAAAATGTCAATTTTTTTGCCAAATGATGGCCTTTAATGTTTAAATTTCTTTTTAGTATCTTCTTGTTCTAGAAAATAGAATTGAACAGACATGTCTGATTGATGTTATAATACTTAGAAATGCAGTTTGTACATAGGAAAAATATATTTAAGGCTGATTGAAATTGTGATAAATGATTACAGGTTGTTGGAGAAGCTAAAGCTGGCGAGTTGTGCGATGAGATTAGGGTAATCTGTTATAAGCCCCAAATCTTCATGATAAGGACTAAAAGATTAAGCCAACTTCTATGACTGAACTGTACCACATTATTTGAAGTTAGTGGTGATTGGGGTTATCCTATAGTTTAAGAGAAGGGCTTGTTTTTTAATGTTGCAAAGAGATCTCTACACTTTTTTAATTTTTCTTTACTTTCCACCCAACATATACTTCCTAGTTCCTGTCTTCAACTACGACAATACACACATTTATCTTATAAAACTCTCAAGTCCTCTTGTTTGTTATCTGTGATTAATTAGAACCTAAAACTCTTAGAAACCTATTACATATTGAACTTTTTGTACCATTATTTCTCTTCAATTTTCTCTAGAAGAAAAATCGAACTATCGTATCTACTTCACTATGTATGGACCCACTGAACCGAATGTCATGATGGAGATATAGAAGAAAAAAACTGTTGTTGTATATCGAACCCATGAAATGGTCTTTCAATTTCAGTACTCTTATCTCTATAAGCCTTTCTCTTCTTCTGAAACTATATTCCACTCACTATTGGAGATGCAAAAAGGCTATCTGGAAGATTTATTCCTTGACTAATCTCCTGATCACAGGATTTAGTGTTTATGTGCCAAATTTTGTATTCACTAGTAGAACCATTATTCAGAACATCTAGAAGATAATTAAAATGCTCAGTAAATGGGAACTCCGCCTGTTCTGCGCTCACTTCTGAATGTTTTAAATCATCAAGTGAGTACCCGAAACAGGATTGATGGCTCAAGGATTTTGTTGCCATTTGCAACTCCCAAAAATGCCTGCTCTTAATACTCCTACATTTTCAAATGTGCTCTACATTTGTTATGTGATCAAGACATCTATAATATGTTTATGTACCTATTTTTGTTTCGTCATGATTTGCTTATCACCGAGTGTAAATTATCTATACTTGTAACTCTTTTTTTTTACGAGCGAAATATGAAGGGATATTTAAAGAACAAATTTCTACTTGTACAAGAGGACTAGAGAAGTTAATTGTTCCTCATTGATATCTTATCGACTAGTTATTGGGTTTAAACTTCGTTTTGCACTTTTTGTAACAGCTTAACATGTACATAAGAAGTTATAAAGTTAAACTGCAGTTTTGAAATCTATTTACTCTCTGCATATATTTAATTTTACTTTGTTTATCATACTGCATAGGAACCAAATGAGAAAGCTAAAGGAGAGACATGAGATTGGTTAAACAACTCGGTATGAAACTAAATTACAATCCAGGTGGAAATTGTTGCCCCCGATGTCGTTATTCATGCAATTATTGTGTGGAAATATTCAATTGGGAGATGGTATCGTGTCCAGGTGAGTCCAACGGATGATCTTGCCACTAAAATTTGTTACATTTTTCCCTTCTTTATATAAAATTTTGGATGAAGTTGTTGGTTTATATCTCTCTCTTTATTTAATGTCAACATAAATAGATCATTATCTCCCCTTTTATTTTTATTATTATTGTGCCTTTTGTCATCCACTTTATTTTCCTTTTTTATTTTGTTTTTCACGCATGGTGATGTTCTATCCTATATGATCAGTTGACTTTATCTCACAACCTTTTTGGAATGTTACGTTTAGCATAACTCAATTCAATGAATCTTCAGTGATAATTGATGAAGAAGGGAAATAATGTGTAGAATACTAAATGTAATGCATGTTTCTAAGTGCCAATACAAAGAATAAAAGATACTCCAATTAAATCTCATTCATAGGTTCATTGTTCATCCATTTTATATTTTCTCATTGTTTTATATGGGATCACTATTAGACATTTGGGAATTGTTAGTATCGAAAATAATTTTTATTTGATTCACTTTCTTTTGGCAAATTTATTTTCAAATTAGTCACTTATAGATTTTATCTTTCTATACCACCTCTTCTTTTTTTTTATTATAAATTTCACAGTTATAGAGTGAGAATCCATTATGGATCATACCTAGATTATTTTGATCACTGTTTATATTTTGTAGAGGTAGACACGCTAGGCTTGATCTTTTTATTCCCAATGTAAAATATTTTATAATTTATATTTATCTGTTTGCTTGTTAGGTTACATTTTATTCATATTCATACATCGTCTTCTATTATGTCGTAAACATTATCGCATTTTCATAAACTAATTACTTTCGTTTAGAACTGTTACCAGTCATCAATTCATCATCATTTGGGGGATGTGTCTAGTCGGGATGACGACTGCACACAAACACTTTATAATTAATTTCAGCATTGTACTTTCACATAGGTTGGCACTTTGCTTGCTTATGCTAGAGAGTACTCATATCAGATGGAAATCAACCTTACTCGTTTCATATATATCCAATTTCTTAGGCTGCATCCAAAATAATCCGAAATTAAGGTTTTTTTTATTAGCTATATATATTTCATATTGAGGTTTTCTTAACCATTTAAATATGCTTGTAATTTAAATTATTTTGGTAGAGTTGACTTATGAAATAATTAAGCTTGTGAGCATGTGGGACTATTTCTGACGTACAGGATTCTACTTCTTCCTCTCTTTTTTTCTTATCTCTTTCTACATCGAAGTCTAGGGGAGTAGTTATGTCTCTTAAAAAAAATTTGTAGTATGCACTTCAAGTTAGTGGTGTATGAGATGAAATAATATCATAGAAGTATTAGTCATTCATACAAAGTTATAAACATTTGTACATACTTAATTGTTTATATAAACTTTTTATATTGGGTTTCTCTTACCTTTAATTTATCTTCAGAAACATGGCTCATTATTTGTTAGCTGCACTAAAATTTGTGCAAATTTTGTCCCGTTACTTGCCTTAAAGATTAAAGCTATGCAGTTTGGTTTTATATGTTGATGCATTATCTTTTTGTTTTCTTGGAACTTTTTTACCGATTTTTTTTTTCATTTTTTGTTTTCTTTTGCATTTTTAAACCGATTTTCCTTGGACATTTTTTGTCAAGTGCATAATGTACTAGAAATTGATATCACAGGGCTCCTCTTTTTGAAGTTCAAATTGATGATTGGGAATGCTTGCGCTCTATCCTTTGGGGTCTAACTCAGTCTGATTGTGCTGCATCAAAGGTATCATAACCTTTTGCAATTTTGATATGTTCCATCATATTCGTAGTGCTTGAATTTCATTGACATTGTAAGTTAGGTTATGCCATTGATTCATAGTGTGATTTTACTTCTATTCATTTTGAGGACCTTATGTGTACTTAACCGATGTCTCAAAGATTGTGTGGATTCTTTATTTCCTTTAAATTAGTTTCTAAAGATATATGTTGTTTAGGACTAATATGTGTAAGATGAAAGAGTTTTTATTTCTTAGGCAGTAGCAAGATACTAATCATATAGGTAATGACATAGTAAAACAGGAATGTAAACTTTCATGTTTAGTTTATAAATGTTAGATTATGATAATTACAATAGGAATAGCTGATTCCAGAACATGAAGAACATATATGCAATTAGTTTCAATCACCTGTTGTATAACAACTGTGAACCAGTGAAGTTTGCCTAGGAATTTCAAGCCTCAGGAAACATGGATCAATCAAGGATTCATTAGGATGATATGTTGAAATAACAAAAAAAAAATTCAAAGAGTAATTTCAATGAAGCACACATTTGGTAAAACTGAACATTTCATCTTCATCACAAGCTCCTCTCGTGGGCTCAGTTAGGAGTTTGACACCACCATATTGGATACTAAATACAAATAGATAGAGAAAAAAGATAAGATAGAGAAAGTGTAGTAATGGAGGAAAGTATTTATCCTATAATTTTGTAGTTCATTTCATCTTATCGAGAACTGGACACATAAAAAGTGTAGTAATGGTTGTTGGTACCTCTGTGACATACGACCATGTACACTCGCACATTGTATAACGAAAATAATAAATATTCTCAAAATATGAAAATTCTCAATCGCAACAATTCATCATAACATTGAATCATACTGTTGTGTAAATTACGATTCCTTTTGCTTATCAATTAATTGTTATTTGTAAAACATTTGCGAAAAATTAGTAGATTCGATTATTCAGGCAGAACATGAATATCTACTTATGCATTTTTAAATTCAGATGGTAGCAAATAGTTCACTTTCAGTTTGCAAAACGCGTACATGTGTAGCTTATCTCTATATGTACAGATCAATGTAGAATGTAGAAATTACAGCATTTGCATTTGTCCGCAACTCCTTGACCATCATTATCAATTGTTGTTCTTGATAACTTTTTATTATGCGTATTTATTAAAAATCTTGATTGATTATTTTATACACATATTATGCCCTTGGGTGGTGTATGAACAATATGATCTTTACCTATACATATGTCAAAGTAACAAAGATTTAGATTATATTTAGATTAGCCTACTTAAGTGCCTTCTCTCTTTAACAGAGGTAAGAAAATATTACTTCATGTTAAGTTATATTTCTGGCTTTTGGTTATTTTGGTTTATCAAATTCTTTCATATCATTTTTAATCGGTTGAATTAATCTAAGTAAATCTTTAAATCAAATTGAGAATTTATTCAACATTAACCTTTTCCTGCTTGATTCCTCAGTCAAATACATTGTTCCAATCTTCTTCTTCAGAAGGTTAATCCTTATATTCAATCTTTTTAATATATTGTTCAAATTCAAAATATGGTGGTTGATAAATTAGAATTACAACTCCAAAATCTTTGTTTCTGCTATTTTATCTTTTGTATAGTTAGTACTAATTTATTTCCAATCATTCAGCCTAACGGTTGTTTCTAACGGGATCTTCAGGTCTTCTGCATTAATGGATAAGAACTCCTCATGTTGCAATTAGGTTAGACTGGTGAGTTGACATTTCTATTTACTTTTCTTAGTTTTATTTTATCCCTCCTAAATTAGGGTGAATTGCAAAAGATCCCTGACCTATCACACTAGTTGCTATTAAAGCTATAAGGAAGGTGACACATACATTTGGTTTGAAATCTAACTTAGTGGAGGCTCTTCGTTTGTTTTTAAGGGGTATTATATGGTGTCATGGAGGTTTTGGATTGTAGGATCGTTATATTAGTGTGGATTTTATTTTGGTATATTGCTTCTCAGATTTTTAACATTTTGAGGGGAAGATATTCCTTTTCCCACTTCAATCTTTTTAATTGGTGGCAATAGTAGTATGCATAATATCATATTATGAACAACCCTATGTTTTTTTGACACATGACCACTAATATAATTATTTATTGTTTGATTTCAAATGATGAACCACTTTAATTTCTTGTGTGTCTTTTAATTTAAACAAATTTCATATAATTTAGTTTTTTCAAAACTAAAATTGAGTTTGTTCAACAGGTTCTTATTCGGAAATATGAAGATTACTTTTGGGAGAATGAATTCTAATTTTGCAAGAAATATCCCGAAGATTACTTCTGGGAGAATGAATTCTACTTTTGCAAGAAATATCCCGAAGACTACTTTTGGGAGAATATTATGTTTAGAACTTTACACTTGTTAGACTTCGTTTTGAGTACTATTATGGTTATAATCTAGATGGTTTGTCTTGTACTACATTTTCTTTTTAGAATGTCAATGGTTACAAATAAAATATAGTTTTAGATCAGTTTAATGTCACTGAAATATTTTTTGTTATCGAAATATAGTTTCATACATTTTGTCACGTGTGTTTATGTTTTGAGTGAAATTTGTGGGTATTGGTTAAGTGTAGTGCATTGCCAATTGTTGAGCATGAAATTTTACTAGTATATTTATATCTAGTTATTTAATAAGAAATTAATATATTTTTAAAAACATATTAATATTGCTAAAGTAGCTTAACCGTTACAAATCAAAACATTCGTTGCAAGTATATGACACTCCTAATCATTGCAATGTATTTTGTAACGGTTTTCATATGTTACAAAATTTATATTTGTAATGCATAAACACCATTACAATTTAGGAAATTCGTTACTAATATATAGTATGTGTAGCAATGATAAATCCGTTAGAAAATAAATTGTAATGGTTTTCATCCGTTAGAAATATTGATTTTGTAACGGATTTTATCCGTTACAAATTCTATTAGTAAAATAAATAACGCCAATTTTCTAACGGATTTAATCCGTTACAAATATTTTTTGTAATGTTTTTTACCCATTACAATTGACCTGTTTTGGTGTAGTGGTCATATCGCAGACGATGACAGGCTAATAAGACTTTAAGCTCAATTTATGAAACTGGCACTAGGCAAGTTCGATGGCATAGCAGACCCGATCACTACAGAAGGGTGGATCCAGCAGTTGGAAGATATCATTAAGGTTATGGAGTGTTCCAAAATTAAAAAAATTAAGTTGTTGGTATTTCAATTATCTGCGAAGGCAAAGAATTGGTGGACATTGGTGAAGACTAGGGTGGGAACTGAGATCGCAAATACCATGACCTCGACTGAGTTTTAAGAGAAATTTTTAGATAAGTGCTTCCTAGACACGGAAAACAAGAATAAGGAAATGGAATTTTTTGAATTGAAGAAAGGATTAATGATGGTGGTTGAGTACCGGACCAAGTTTGAAGCCTTGCAATATTTACACCAGAATTAATTAGTACTCTAAAACGGCATGCTCGCAAGTTCGTACGGGGAATAACTCCAGTAATTCGATGAATGGTGATTGGAAATAGGCTAAAGATATACGAGGAAATATTCAATGAATCTCTAAACCTTGAGGTTGACAATATAAAATATAAGAAAGAAATGGAGGCTAAGAACAAGGGAAAAGCAATGCAACGGGGAAACCAGAATTTGAATAACAACCAACATGCATCGAAGAAGCAGAAGGAAAATAATGGAACTGTTAGGGAAACATTGTCTGCACATTCAGGAATCCCAAATAAGTCGAAGGTGAAGTGTTATAATTGTGGAGGAACATGAAACCTAATGAAGGATTGTACCAAGATGCGTATGCCAGGAGGGGCTTGTTTTAATTGTGGAGAGAAGGGTCATCACACTAAAGACTGAAAGAAACCAAGAAAAAACAACCAAGCACAATAGGGTGGTCAAGTAAGGGTATATGCAGTGGTGGGAGAATAAGCTGGGGTTGAAGGTAACCTATATATATTTAATTACTGTGTAAAGGTTCTGTTTGACACTAGTGATACACATTCTTTTATTTCATCTACTTTTTTAAAGATGTTAATAGTAGTGCTTGATTATTTAGACACACCTTTAATGGTTAGTTCCCCTTTAGGTAAATTTTAACCTTTAATCTAGTCAGTAAGGATTGTCTAGTGAGAATTAAGGGTAGATAAATTCCAGCCTAATTGATAGTACTTGTGATGGGACATTTTGACGTTATTCTTGGCATGGATTGGCTCACTACCTGAAATGCCATATTAGATTGCTTTGAGAAAATAACAACATTTTCCATCCTAGAGAAACCACCAGTTACTTTTTGTCATGATCATACATATGATGATTTGATAGAGAGTTTTTTTATCCTACATCTAGTATGGTAATGAAGAAGTAGCCACTAACGAATCCCGTTAATATATGAGTTTGTTGATGTGTTCTAGAAAATCCCTGGATTGTCACCAATGAGGGAGATTAATTTTTACATAGACCTTATTCCTGTAACTTCCCTAGTGTCTCTAGCACTGTACCCCACGGCACCAAAGGAAATATTAGAACTAAAGAAGAAAATTGAAGAATTATTAAGCCCAGGTTTTATCAAATCAAGAGCATCACCTGGGGGAGCCGTTGTTTTTTCACGCCGAAAAAGGATGGGTCCCTTAGATTGTGTATCGAATAATGCCAACTAAATAAAAGGCACCATAAAAAATATTACCCATTGTCAAGAATTGCTGACTTATTGACCAAATTCAAGGTGCAGAAGTATTTTTGAAGATTGATTAAAGGTCTAGGTACCATCAACTCTTAATTAGGGAAAAAGACATTTCGAAGATGACATTTCGAGCATGATATGGACACTGTGAATTTTTACTTATGCCTTTTGGAGTAACAAATGCTCCGACTACTTTTATGGATTTGATGAATTGAATATATTTCCCCTACCTAGACCAATTCATTATCTTCTTCATTGATGATATTTTGATTTACTCGAAACTAAGAGAGGACCATGAGCACTATCTTCGCATTACAATTCAGTAGTTATGAGAGAATTATTTATATTCTAAACTAGAATAGTGTGAGTTCTAGTTGCCCCAAGTAAAATATCTCGGTCATATAGTGTCTAAAGACGGTATTTCGATGGATCCTTCCAAGGTTAAAGTCATTTTGAAGTGGGGACAACCGAAGACACCTACGGACATTTGAATCTTCCTTGGTTTAGCAGGATACTACCGAATATTTATTGTAGGGTTTTCTCGTATAGTTTTACCACTCACTAGCCTAACTCGTAAGGATGTAAAGTTTATTTGGAACAATGGTTTTGAGAGAGCATTTCAGGTGTTAAGGAGAAAATTAATGATTGCATGAGTCCTTACTATCCCAGAGAGTGAGATGGAGTTTTTTGTTTACGTTGATGCTTTTTACCAAGGTTTTGTATGTGTCTTGATGTGAAATGGGACTGAAGTTTCTTATGGTTCGCGACAAGCCACATGAATAAAACTACCCCACTCACGATTCGGAACATGAACCATAAGTTTTTCCCTAAAGTTATGGTGACACTATTTGTATGGTGAAAAGTTTGATCTTTTCTCTTACCACAAAAGCTTAAAGTACTTATTTCCCTAAAAGGATTTGAATATGAGGCAACGAAGGTGGATGGAACAACTAAAAGACTATGATTTTACCCTCCATTATCATCTAGGAAAGGCTAATGTAGTTGTTGAAGCATTGATTCACAAGCCGTGTGGTATCGTCGCACTTTTGATGGTGGAAGAATGGCGTATGATTAAAACTCTAGCAGAATTTGACATTCAACCATCGATACATAGAACTGGGTATTATCTTTGTAACCCTATGCTTCATCTAACATTGATCAGTAAAATCCTTCAAACACAAGGACAAGATGAGATATTACAATTGAAATTCATAAGAATGGGAGCACGGGAACCAACTAGTTGGAGTATTGGAAGTGATTAAGGATTTAGATTTCGTGGAAGGTATTGTGTTCCCGACGTGGATGACCTAAAGGAAGAGATTCTGAAGGAAGCACACCATTCAAGATATACAGTCCATCCTGGTAGCACAAGGATGTACAGGGATCTTAAGAGGCACTATTGGTAGGAAGGCATGGAGAGTGACATTACCGAGTAGGAATCAAAGTGTTATACATGTCAATAAGTGAAGGAGGAACACCAGAGACCCATAGGACTTCTACAACCACTTCGTATTCTGGAGAGAAAATTGGATCACGTAACCATGGACTTTGTCACCAAACTTCCAAGATTGAGGCAGGGTCATGACGCAATATGGATTATCGTAGATCGTTTAACGAAGTCAACTCATTTCATTCACTACTGTGCTACGTACACCACAGACTGCATTAATAGGTTATACATTCGGGAAATAGCGAGACTTCATGGGATACTGCTTTCTATCATTTCAGATCAAGATCGACATTTCACTTCTCACTTTGGGGAAAGTTTCCAAGAGGGATTCGACACATCATTGAATTTCAATACTACTTTTCACCCACAATCAGATGGACAGACCGAGTGGGTAAACCAAATTTTGGAAGACATTTTGTGGGCATGTGTTTTAGATTTTGAGAACACGTGGGAGACTGATTTTCCATTAATCGAATTCACCTAAAATAATAGCTAACATTCTAGTATCAGCATGGCTTTGTTTGAAGCTTTAGATGGAAGACGTGTCCATCACCAATTTTTTGGGTAGAGGTCGGAGATGAGGAACTACTTGGGCCTGACTAAGTTTGCGAAATTACTCACGAAGTTACAATTATAAGGGATCGTTTTCTTGCAGCACATAGCGGACAAAAGATCTACACATATAGTGGGAGAAGGGACCAAATATTTGAGTTTGGTGATAAAGTGTTGCTAAAGGTTTCACCAATTCGTAGGATAATGCGCTTTGGGAAGAAGAGAGGAAAGTTATCACTGAGCTTCATCGGACCATTCTTGATCTTAAAGAGAGTCGGGAAGGTGGTGTATCGACTCGCACTAACTCATAATTTGTCAAGGATACAAAATGTTTTTCACATCTCCACGTGGAAAAAGTACTTGCACTGTGTGTCCCATGCTATTAATTTCAATTATATTGAGCTGAATAAAGATGTCACATACATTGAGAAACTAGTTTGCATCCTTGATTGAAGGACGAAGAAGCTACTGATGAAGGAGATTGTGTTGGTTAAAGTGCAGTGGAGTCATCACGATGAAAGCGAGGATTTGTGGGAACTTGAGTCAGAAGTGCAAGAACGATACCCCAGCTCTTCAATAACAAGGTACATAAATTTCATGGACGAAATCCTTTTAAGGGGGTTGAATGTGGTGACCTGACTCCAAAATAATAGAATATTATTAAGTAATTTTCACTTATAATATTAGTGACATGACACATTTAGGAAAACTTTGAATTTAATCACATATTATTAATACTAAATAAAATTGTACTAAAGTTTCTTAAAAAAATAAATACATAAAAAAAAAAAAAAAACACATATAATTAGTGGTGAAACATTTGGAATTAGTTCAAAGTTGATTTTCAAAAATTAAAAGTTTAAAAAATAAAACATAGAAGAAAAGAAATGAGTGTTTAGCTTATTTGTCCACCCCATGTTAAAACCACCCATGAAAAACAACCCAAAAGGCTCATGGTTTTGGCTAAGTAGTTATCCTCTTTTATGAGCCAACATAAAACAATTCCTAATATACTCTAATATTTATACTCTTTTATGAGCCAAATTAAAATAATTTATATTATACTCTAAAAAGGGAGAAGAAGAAGAAGAAGAAAGAAAGAAAGTCCAAAGAAAAAAATTAGAGAGAACTTTAAACTCATTTTTTATATGAGAATCATATTCTCCTTTCAACTCATCTTTTTTTAAGTATAGTTTTAGTAATGGGTAATCATAGAAGCTCAATTGAATATTTAATCCCTACTTAGAGAGAGAAAATAAAAATCTATCTATTTGAACTCTAAAAACTCTTAAACAATTAATTTAGTACCCTAAGATAATGATAATTAACATACTAAAACTTCAACCGCATCTGAGTTGTGTAATTTTTTTTTAAAATTAAGACTATGAAGAGTTGTATTATGAGTTTTGAACTAAGTAACCCATTTTTTTAATTTCTCAAAATTATTAATAGATAGAGCATAAAATTATCTTTCTTCAGATACCAAAACCGTAGTTTTTGAGTAAGAAATGAGTGAGATATGAATTATTGAAGTTTAGTATATAGATCTGAAAATTTGTGTTAAAAATTCTGGCAGAATTTTATATCCGTTTTTATTTTATTTTTAGGATTATTATTTCTGTCCGAATTTTTTTGTGTGATATATTAACTCATATGAGAACCTTATATAATGTGTGTTGCATATAATGACCATTATGAAATAAGTGAAATAATTTAAAATGATGTTATTATTAAAATTTAAGTTTAGACATATTACTAATTTTTAAATGGAGTATTTAAGTAGACTAATAAAGATAAATTATATTTATTTTCATGATAAATCATATATGTTTAATCTTACTCAAGTTGTTGAATAGGTATATGTAAGTTGGCTATACTGAGGGCCAAGACCATTAATTAAGTTGTGACAAATTGTAACCTAATATTGTTATTGTTGAACTTGATGTTTCTCCTAAGTTGGCCGAAATTGAGATAATCCTACAGTTAGTGCACTAATATAGTTTATACCACCGGAAGTTGTCTAGTAGGTATAGATATACACATACGCAAGTTGGCGTGTGTACTGTGGCCTAAGGGCAATGTACACTAGAAATTGCTAGTGCACCTGTCGTAATATTTTGTTATTAGTTCTTTCAAATAAATTTTAGATTTAATAAATTATAAAGGATGAATTAAATCGTTAATCATGTGATTATATTTTATCTATGTTTAAGTTTATTGATGGAAATTTTAATAATTGATATATAAAATACAAATCATTGCTATTAGTATACTTGGGAGATGAATTTTGAACATAATTGTATTCTCATTGGTTACGTTACTCATGATGCTACGCATTATTCTTTTCAGGTTTTATGTAGGTTCAAATCTCTTTAAAGTTCATTTTTCTATAATCCGACATATTTTTGGCGAACTTCTTGCTTAATTATATTATTTATTTCCTTATGTAAATTTGAAATTCCTCATCTAGACATATTCTATTCCTTGGTAGCTGGTTGAAAATATGTAACTTGAAACCTTTTATATATTAAGACCTTGTATGTAATATTAATATGTTGTTGTATTTATGGTGTTACTAATTTATATTTGATAACTTTCTGAGTGCACCGTCTCATATCCAAATTATAGTATTGATTTTAAATTATTACAATTTTTTTATAATTTGGGGTGTGACATAAATTTTTACATATATATTAAAGTATATGATTTTTTAAGAAAAAATTAATGTATATTTTTCATAAACAATTTAAAACATTTTTGTTTTGGCGGTATATGTTCTCTTCATAGTTTTATCTTTGAATGTTATTTCTTTATAGAAGATATTATACTTGGAATGAATTTTTTACATTTGATACCATAATGTTTGGTTAATTAATTTTAAAACATTGATTAATTCATCTTAAAATTTTGAACAAAGATTGTACCATATTATTTTACTTGCATATTGAGTTATTGAAAATATGACATTTTTTAGTTTATTTTAAGCATGCAACAAATGAAAAATGGAATATCAGCATAATGGAATTAAGATACGATATTAAATTAATGATATATACTATTTTTTTAATTATCTTTATATTTTTTAACGGTACATCGCACAGGTTGTATGCTATCTTACAATGAACGCCTACGGAGTAACCATTTTCTTTATATTAATGGAGAGAAATTAATGCTTAGGGGATTGTGTTTGTGTGTGTGGAACTTTGATGAATTTAATAAAGCAAAAAAATCAACTACCTCGAGTCTTTGGATTTAATCCAAGGAAGGGATATAGGAGATTCGTAATTTTACCCATACATCAAACAATTAATACGTGTGACATTTTTCATTGGTGGGGTGAATGGGAATTATCGTTTAAATTTTTATTCATTAGTACAACAAGGATAAAAAATATATATGGTTTATAGATATGAAATCGAAAATATGGTGGTAAAACTTTACCTCATTTGTGATGGTCGTGGATAATGTGTAGAAAATATTTTGCATATATCATGAAATGTGAAACAAGATAGAAGGTTGTTTTATGGTTTGATACAATGGTGATAACAACTATGCATTGATTTGTGAGGTAAAATAAATCCCTTTTGATAATTAACAAATTAACTTGAATAAATTATCCAACTTTTTTCAGAGTTATTACGAAAACGAAGTAAAGGATATATAGGAGAGTTTTACTTGGCTACGCTCATGGTTTTCGTTTCCCTAAAATCAAGGCATACTAGTGTACAATGTTTTGTAAAGATGGTGTTAGTGAATACGAACTTGTAAGTTTGTGTTCAGTAGACATGGTTGAAAAGGAAAGAGAGGATTTTCATACACTTAAGACTTTCTACAAAAACAATGTAGAAATAATATATATATATAATAAAGTAGAAAACTTGTGTATGTCATAAGCTTCATGTATGATGTCATCTTTATGAGATTTTATGTATTTCATACTTTGTCCCTCAAAATTTTAATTTCCCTCTCTTTTTTTACTTACCAAATTTCCACTTCAATTCAAAATTGGGGGTACTTTTGGAAGAACCACTTCATTGTCTACTTTTCTCCCGCTCACATCCTCTCCCATTTCTCACGCACCCTCTCCCATTCTCTCAACACCAACAAAATAACCCTACCTCAAACATCATCCCAAGGGTTTCGATATCAGGCCGTCGATCTATGGTGGTTCTAGGGTTGTACATGCACAATTTTACATCTATCTATGGTGATTTTTTGCTATACATACACATTCATATATACATCTAACATTTAATTAATTTTTTGGAGATATTTGTTCTGTAATGTAGGGTTTTACATCTGAGGTACTTACAAAGGAGAAGACCCACTTAGATCTCTATATGTATGGGGATTAGGTTTCTAAAATTGGGATCTACATTGTTACGAATCTGGTTATTTTTTTTTGTATACGATTGGATATTTTATTGGTTTGATGAAATTTCGTATTGGAAATTTTATCTCATTCCTCGCTAAAGTTTTGTAAGTTTTCTAGGTATTATCAAGTGTGAAAATTTTATGCTTTCCAGGTATTTGTGAAAATACCCAAATGTATGAATTATTTGATATTATCAAGTTTTTTATTTCATATTATTCCGAGTTATAATTTTTTAGAGGTTTATGATATGGGAATTTTGATTTTTTAGAGGTTTATATCATATCTATTCAACTGTTATGATCAAGGTACTAATTTGCTATTTGCTATTTGTTATTTCAACTTCAAGATCTTTGAGGCATATTTTTAGGTTTTAAGATGCGTTAACATCTGGTAGTTTTTTATCTCATTTATTCGTATTTCGGTTTTCACTTCATATGAATATTCAGATATGGGAGTGTAAGGACATTGGTTCTACAACGATAACACGTTTCATAAAAAGATGTGGTGTGAGCATTTACTTTTATCGAATTTCAAAAGATGTCGTCGATTAATATATTAAATGACAGGCAGCCCCTCTGTGACTACCGTTGTATTTGGTAGCATCATAAGCATGGGTAAGAATAGAAGTTACCAACCCTTTTTTTGTGTTGTTGAGCAAATTCATGTTGTATTTTCCCCATTCACTATGTACTTTTTTATTTTACTCCCATTCACTAATAATCCATCGTCGATTAATATTTAAAATGACAAACCCCTATGTGACTAGCGTTGTATTTGGTAGCGTCATATGCATGGGTAAGAATAGAATTTACCAACCCTTTCTTTTGTGTTGTTGAGGAGATTCATGTTGTATTTTCCCCATTCACCTTGTACTTTTTTATTTTACTCACATTCATTAATAATCCGTCGTCGATTAATATTTAAAATGACAGGCAACCCCTCTATGACTAGCGTTGTATTTTGTACCGTCATAGGCATGGGTAAGGATAGAAGTTCCCAACCCTTTCTTTTGTGTTGTTGAGAAAATTCATGTCGTATTTTCTTCATTCACTATATACTTGATCTGTTTTCTTGGTTCTTTTAGAGGTTGTACGCTATTGATTTGTAGGTTGTATATTTTTGGAATATGTTTTAGAATATGTTTTTCAGTTTCAAAGATTGAATGGATTGTTTAATTTCTGGTGACAGAGCACTCACTAAATTTCTGGTGAGTTTGTTTAATTTTTAGAACATATTTTTCAGTTTCGAAGACGGTATGGATTTTGTTTTTAACATTGTTTGGGATTTGTTTCAGATTTCATTCGAGCTTTGCATTCTCTCTCTCTATCTCGCATCTAAAAGTTTTTCGATGTCTTCTTCAACTATGAAGTTGAGACCCGAGGTTTGTAAGTAAACATTTCCCCATTATCCTTTTTGGAGGGTTTGATTTGGATCCTATAGATCTGATTAAACACTCTCCAAAGCTTAAGATTATTCCAATTCTAGATCTTGCAAAACTTCTCCAGTCATGTACATTGATACAATCGATCTTAAGTGTGAAGACCCGCGATCGATCAACCAAAGTTGATATGATGATACAGTTAATATGGATGTTTGTGTATTTCAAATCATTTTTGTTCAACAGATGTTGTGATGATATTGCATATTCTCATCGACATCACATTCATAATCTTCCTCAGTGAAAAAAATATCGGAGATGAGAGATATCTGTAGTTGGTGATGATCAGCCCTCCAATTTGTTTCTTTTTGTACCAGAAAAGAGTTCGGCGATGAGATAAATCTGGCAGCAGGCAGCAGTTCACCCAAATTGTCGCCATGGATATTCCTATGTGTTGTAGTTTCAACATCGCAAACTCATGTATGTGTATATGCTTTGATGAACGGTGAGCATAGAGATGATTTAGTTTAATGAACTTGGACGACAAGTTTGATTGAGAATGCAGTGGTGACGGGGATCGATGTTGGACCTGTTGAGATTTTCAAATTACAATAGAAACAAAATTTGCCCCAGAAAAAGAGAATAGTAATTTTAGGAGAAAGTACATGTCATTGGATTAAAGATGCTGCTTCTGGATTCAATGCGACTAGATCTTTGGACATATCAGCTTCTTGTAGTTCCATGTAAATGGATGTCGCTGTCGTTGCTGCAATAACAACACAGCAGTTGTTGCTGCAATAATACATCAAGATGTTGATGCCGATGACGGTGTTGGATGGATGTGGACGTGGTTGTTTGATGTCGGTGGACGATGTAGGATCATTGAAGGTGGTGAATTGTTGGTTGAGCTGGAGATATACTACCGATGCATTGATGAATGGTGAACATATACCTCAATTACCATTGTTTCTACCATTGTGGCAGTACTATTTTCACCGTCTCTCTCCACACACACACTTTTGAGGTTATATTTTGTTTTTATAGGAATTATTTTTTATTTAATTTGTTCTAATTAGTTATATTTTGTTTTATTTTGCAGGTATAATCGGTGTTCTCTCTTGATACCTTCTCTAACCTTCAATCAAGGTTTGGATTTTTATATTTTTCTACAAATTTTCTTAATACGTTTGACACGGTTTTAAATATTAGTCGATAACATTATGTATCGCCGATACGTAATGGGTTTTGAACTTACCGAAACCGTTCAACAACAACTACTCCAGCAGCTAATAAATCAGACCTGCCTAATTACAACTGCTCCCTAAGAGCTGGAATTAGACCTTCCTGTATAAATTAGACCTGGGCAATTTAAGCTAGCTAGGAAATTTAAAGTAGGTAACAGTCTCTAGGCAACTTTTATGGACTCAAAATATCCTAACTTGGATTGCTCAAATGGTTATATAACTTTTCAGAGGATCAAATATTCTTGGGAGGTAGTGCACTCCAATTGTGATTGGGTTGAAACCATCTTACAGTGGTACACCTTCTCAGGTGTTGAAACCATCATACAAGTCTACCTCTTGCTAAAGTTAATTTTTGTAAATTGACGGCGAGGAGTTGGCGAATTACGAATGAAGGATTTGTGTCAGTGTTAAAATGTGAAGGGCTAGGTGCTTTTGTTGCCCATGTCCTAAAAAGATCAAGGTAGCAATCAGGCGGCGAGAACCCTTATAGTGCCTCGCCGAGGGGGGGGGGGGGGGGGGGAGGATATGATATCATTTTGCATTGCCATTAGACAATGAAACTATTCCTGTGTCAAGCGCTAAAAGTGTCGTACAAGGGAGTTTTCCCCACTTTTTTCTTAAAATCTTTACTTCATAGAAAAATTCCACGACATTTTACTAGTATTTTGAACATACCACAACATTTTGCATTTCCATTAGACAAGCTTGAGAATTAATATCAAAACGACCTTCTAATATGGATGGATCCTGAATCAGTGAAGTATAATGCATCTATTTAGATAGATGCAATAGCCGAGTGCTTAATTATCAAGCATATGCTCACTGCTCTACTAAATTTTTTGGTTAATACTATTTACTTTTTAAAACAAACAAACATAAACTCACTGATATTCTTGGTTAATACTGTTAAAATTTTTGGTTAATACTGTTTTGTTTTTAATATTATTTGGTTAAGCATATATAGTTTATGCTTAATTATCAAGCATAAACTCACTGGTCTTCTTGCTAATATTGTTTGCTTTTTAAACAAATTCATACTATGCTTTTTTTAACATGTCCACTCTATCTTTATGCATATATATTTTCTGGATTTAAAGATTCAATAACCTTTACTATATACACACATGGACTTATTGTATGTAGGTTCAAGAATCTAGAAGATATCAGGTGTGGCATTGAAGGCATTGAAGAGCATAAATTGGGAAGGAATTCAATGTAACAACTGACTGAATTATATAGCCATTTGCCGACTGAATTATATGGCTTTAACAAATGACATATGCTTCAAAATAGATACATGTAAAAAAATGTCCTTTTTACATTGAGAATTCTATGGACCTTTTACATCGAAGACATGAATTATGTGGACCATTAGCAACTGACTGATGCTTCAAACCATTCATGTATTCGATGTAAAATTCCATTGAGAAATTTAATTTTTTTACTGAAAAAAGAGTTCACGATGACTATTAAAACCAAAGGCATGTTTAAACATTAAAACCAATTTGTTGCCAATGATGTGTTTACACTTCGACCCAAAAGAAATAAATGAAAAAAGAAAATACCACTGATATCGAATTAATCTTTATAACTGCATAACATAGGATAGAGTTCACATGTGCATAGGTGTCAAAGAAAGCGAATCATCAGGGCGGCCCAAACTGGATATGTGAACCGAAGGGAGATTCTAAGTGTGTTGGATATACCATGGCTCTGCATAAAAGAATTTTTGAATCCACCTGATGCTATAACTGTTCAGGCCCATAATTTCAGTACATGTTAATTTCAGTAAGATCATGCTATAACTGATCATGCTATAAGACCTGTTGATTTGGGATATTATTATATGTTGTTATTACCGTGGAGGTATCGTTCATGGATTTTACTGATATTATACCATCTGCAAATGTGAAGCATGTGTATAAATTGATGCCCATATTTTTACCCTGTACCGACATCCATATGGGTTAAACACCTAAGTAATAAGAGGAAGTGTGAAGCATATATTTAAACCTCTCAGCCCCTAACCCTGTTTTATTTTCTATTTTTTTTCGTTAGTGGTGACAGAGTATGGATCCTATTATAAGTTGAAACTCATTCATTATGTCATTCTTAGGCTACATGTTATTTTATTAATTGAAACTCATTCATTTTTCCATAATATAAGTTGTTTTTTTTGGCCGTTTTGCAGATCTCACTAAGATTATTTTGCAGATATCGACTTTTGCAAGCAGATATCAACATTGCCTTATACGAGCAGATATCAACTTGGATGTTTTGCAAGTAGTTTGAGGCTTAACTTTTACAAGTTTTTAAACCACATGAACCCAAGTTCGACCTTTAGATCAGACTATCGACCACCAAACATGCCTCCTTTTTACAATCAGTAACCTCCTTTCGTTTGAAGTCAACTATTTCCGTTAAATGAGCCATTTATCGAAATCGATTCCACTTGATGTATTAGTAATGTAGGAGTGTTTTTATTTTTTAAGTAGGGTGGATACTACTATAAACCAATTAAACTCTCCCTAAATTTTATTTATTTATTGATGCAATTTTTGTATATCGACAAATTGAGTTACATTGATTGATTATAATATTTGTATGAGGTTCAAGATGAATTATTACTATTGTTGGAAATTTTTAAACAGGGTCAACAGTACAATAAACAAGGGTAATCCTGTCAAAATTTTCTCAATTGTTTACACATCTGCGTTGTAAATGAATTGTATGACTTAAATCTATACTTTCAAAATTTTCACTTCTAACATAAAATATATATTATTTACATCATACACGACTTCATGATTTTTAAAATTATCAGCGTGCCTTCAGGAACGGGCATACCCTAGTGTGTGTGTGTGTATATATATATATATATATATATATATATCCTTTTATCATTTGAACAAAAATACAATATCGAATTAAATATAACGTATATATAAGATTAAACCTATAACATGCCTATTTTTTTATAGTTTAAATTGTCTTAGAAATATTGCACATATTACGTGTATTCAAAAAATTATTTGATTTGAATTATTTCGTGTTAAAAAAATTACTAAATAAGAATTATTGTTCACAATTTAATTTTGAAGGTAAATGTTTTAAGTTTCATTGGTAACTATTTTTAAATTATTTAGTATATAATTTGTACTACTTAAATATATGTAAAAGTTTAAGTGAAAAGAAGCACTAATAGTAGTTTTCCGTAGTAATCAATAGTATCAAATCCCACGTTGATATATTTTTTCCTTTGTAGAGGAATCGGGTATCTTTGCTTAGCATTGTGGAGCTATATTTAGACCGTAAGAAATATCCTTGTAAATGTCACATTTCTATCTCCTCCACTTTACAAATATATATATAAACATTGAACTTAAGGTCTTGGATGATAAAGTTTCTAGTCGAAACCAGGGAAATTGGACAATAAATCATTTAATTATGGGGTTATAATGAAATTAAATCTAGAGTGATTCTTAATGAAAATGATGGCGCGATTAGCTCACTCAGAACTATTGAGCTTGCAATTAGTGATGGTGACAAAACATTTAATATTACGGGCTCTAATTCAATGTGTTTCACTAATGTTATAAGACAGTTTTCTTTCGAATTTCTATATACCTTACACAGAGTGATTCCTGAAACGATCAATATGTGTTATATTTTCGAAACTCAATAGAGAATGCAATGTCACAAATAGTAACGAGTTATGACACATGATTGATTTTCTCTTAGTGCATGAGGTGTTGGATGATTTTAATATTAATGGGTATTAATGGTTAGAGAAAATGAAAGGTTAAAACCAATAATTAATTGGAATAAGAAAAGACAAAGGGAAGTGGAAAAACCAAAATCCCATATTGGAAAAGTGTGAAAAAGTTAGTGGGTTAATAAATGCTTTTGTGTCATAACAAATTACTTGTGTGCATTGAAGTGTATGCTACTAGTGTACACCTTGGGTCCAAGGATGGTGCTTTGCACCATCCGCTCGCGTGCGAAAGTGCGATTGGACGTTTAGGGCGCTTTAGAGGCGCACTTTACGCATCGTCGCGAGGAGCAGTAGGGGCTTTTGATTTTTGACAACGTCAAAAGATCAAACAGTCCAGATTAAATCCATAATAAATGACACATAATTATGGCACGAGTGGATCTGAACCGTCGGATTTTGGCGCCACTGCGTTAAGTATTAATCCGTACAGTCGCACCTTTTTAGTTCAAATATGGAACGTTCAAAATATAGTTATATATCAAAGGACCGTGATTAAATGACCTTTGGATGTGGTGTCTCTTCATGAGCAGACACCACAAGAGGCTATATATAGAAGGCAAAATCCTGTCATAATTAATTCCGAAAATTCTCTTTCTCTCTATTATTTCTTCTTACCAATTTCATAGAGTGTTCTGGGTTATTATTCAAGTTTGCTACTTGAATAAACCCGTGGATTTGTTGTATCTTGGAGGTAATTTTCCTAGACCCATTAGCAAACTCTGTACGAGTGGGGGAAAATAACACCTTAAGGACAGTAGTTTATTACGCCTCAAATCCAATCATCTGTTCATATTTTCTGCATAATTAAAAAATTCCTCAACAATCTTAAGGTGTTATTTCATGGAGGCAGAAAAGAATATGAATATGTTTCTGAATCCCAATGTGCATTTGGACCGCTTTGATGGAACAAATTTCACTCGCTGGAAAGGAAAATTATTCTTCCTTCTCACAGTTTTGAAAATTGCATATGTTCTGGATCCTAAACTAGAAGCAATTCCGGAACCAAAAGAAGACGATAATGAAACTGTCAAAGAACAAAGGAAGAAACGTGAAGAAGATGAATTGGTGTGTCGTGGGCATATTCTGAATACACTGTCTGATCGATTATATGATCTTTACAACTCTATACAGTCTCCGCGGGAAATCTGGGATGCTCTTGAATATAAATACAAAACAGGGAAAGAAGGTACGGATAAATTCTTAATTCTAAAATATTTCGAATTCAAAATAAGTGATAACCAAACTGTTTTAGACCAAGTAAATGAGCTGCAAATCCTTGTCACAAAGCTTCGTGAATTAAAGGCGGAAATTTCTTACTCATAATTCCACCAAAGTTAACTTTGTTGAAGGAAATAAATATCATAAGAACTTCAAACTTAATGGTAAGAAGTTCAAGAAAAATAATTCCAATAAGAAACAGTCCAATGGGACGTGTTTCAATTGTGGCAAAAATGGCCACTATTCCCGTGATTGCAGAAACAAAAACGAAAGATAGATGCTACTGAATCCAATAATACAAACAATGCAAATATGGTGGAAAATAAGATCTAGAATCTTATAGCAATGGTATCGGACATGCAAATTGGTATGATTACCGAACTAAACATGGCGGCAATAACGAAGTCTTCTGACTGGTGGCTCGATTCTGGAACTACCATACATGTCTGCAATGATAAATCATTGTACTCCGCATATGAAAAAGCAGAGGACGGTCAAGAGGTTCTAATGGGGAATCATAATTCTGCCAAAGTTCTGGGAAAAGGAAACGTTGAACTACAATTCACATCTGGAAAGAAGTTGACGTTGACAAATGTTCTGCATGTACCAGAAATTCGAAAAAATCTAGTGTCTGCAAGTTTGATTTGTAAAAGCGACATTAAAGCCGTCTTTAAGTCTGATAAGTTAATTCTGTCTAAGAATGCGACATTTGTTGGGAAAGGGCATGCTTGTGATGAAATGTTCAAACTCAGTATTTTGATTAATAATATGAATAATTCTGCTTATATTGTTGAGTCTTTTGATGTTTGGCATGCTAGATTAGCGCATTTAAATTTTAGATAATTGATATACATGTCTAAACATAAATTAATAACTTGTGATAGTACTTCTCATGAAAAATGTGAAATCTGTATTCAAGCAAAATTAACAAAAAGACCTTTTCCTAACGTCGAACGAAGTGCTGAATTATTAGAATTAGTTCTTTCTGATATATGTGAATATAATGGTATTTTAACTAGAGGCGGAAAAAGATACTTTATTACATTCATTGATGATTGTTCAAAATTCACATATGTATATTTGATAAGACATAAGGATGAAGCTTTTTCAATGTTCAAACGTTTTAAAGCAGAAGTTGAAAATCAAAAGGAAAAGAAAATTAAAATTCTTCGTAGTGATAGAGGGGGAGAGTATTTTCTAAATGAATTTGACTCATTTTGTGAAGAACATGGAATAATACATCAAAGAACTGCCCCTTATACTCCCCAACAAAATGGTTTGGCTGAAAGAAAGAATAGGACTCTTACTAATATGATCAATTCTATGTTGATTAATTCAAACTTACTAAACAATTTGTGGGGAGAAGCTTTACTCACCGGTTGTCATTTACACAACAGAATTCCATCAATGAAAACACATGTTTCTCCATATGAGGTATGGAAGAATCGAAAACCAAATTTGGACTACCTAAGGGTCTGGGGTTGTTTGGCTTTCTATAGAATTCATGACCAGAAAAGTTCAAAGTTGGGTGCAAGAGGAATTAAAAGTGTTTTCATAGGATACGCGGAAAATTCTAAGGCATATAGGTTGTTGGACTTAAATTCTAATGTTGTAATTGAATCAAGGGATGTTGAATTTATTGAAAATAAATTTTATAAAGATTGATGTGTCGAATTAGATGCCAATCCGGATACATCCACTAGGTTGATTCCTAGACCATCAATTAATAATAAAAGGAATGAACCCAAAACAGAAATAGAACCTAGAAGAAATCAGCGTGCTAGAAAAGAAAAATCTTTTGGCCCTGATTTTATTTCATCTCAAGCCTTAGCCTTTTTGGTTGAAGGAGATAGAGATAATATTCTTAATAAAATGCCTATTTTACTTAACGTAGAAGAAGATCCTAAAACCTTTAACGAAGCAATGACTTCAAGAGATGCTTCTTTTTAGAAAGAAGCTATTAATGATGAGATGGATTCAATTCTATCAAATCAGACATGGGTTTTAGTGGACTGGCCACAAGGATCACAACCTATTAGTAGTAAATGGGTATTTAGAAGAAAATACAATACCGATGGTTCTATTCAAACCTTTAAGGCTAGATTGGTAGCAAAAGGTTTTAAACAAAGAAAAGGGATTGACTATTTCGATACTTATGCACTTGTTGCTAGAATTACATCCATACGTGTTTTAATGGCAATTGCATCAATTTATAATCTATTTGTGCATCAAATGGATGTTAAAACAACATTTTTGAATGGTGAACTAGATGAAGAGGTATATATGGAACTACCCGAAGGGTTTGTTTTGCCCGAAAATGAATATAAAGTTTGTAAATTAATTAAGTCACTTTATGGGTTGAAACAAGCACCAAAGCAGTGGCATGAAAAGTTTGATACAATCATTCTTTCTGATGGTTTCAAACATAACAACGCTGATAAGTGCATTTATTCTAAATTCACCGATGACTATAGTGTAATTATTTGTCTATATGTTGATGACTTATTAATTTTTGATACAAACATGAGAGGTATATATGAAACTAAGAAGTATCTTAGTTCACAATTTAAAATGAAAGATCTTAATGAAGTGGATACCATCTTGGGTATTAAAGTTAAGAAACATAGTGGGGGTTATGCATTATGCCAATATCATTACATTGACAAAGTTATTCACAAATTTAATCACTTGAAAATAAAAGAAGCAAATACCCCATATGATTCTAGTATAAAATTATTAGAAAATTCTGGCAGAGCAGTTGCACAACTTGAATATGCTAGTGCAATTGGAAGTTTAATGTATGCGATGCATTGTACAAGGCCAGATATTGCATTTGCAGTAGGTAAAATGTCAAGATACACTAATAATCCAAGTGTGGATCATTGGAAAGCAATTGGGAGGATTTTTGGTTACCTCAAGAAGACCAAAGAATTAGGTCTATTTTATTATGACTTTCCTGCAGTTCTTGAAGGATACTCTGATGCTGGTTGGATAACTAGTGCAAGTGATAATAAATCCACATCTGGATGGATATTCACCTTAGCGGGTGGGGCGGTATCTTGGGCATCCAAGAAACAAACTTGCATTACACATTCAACAATGGAATCTGAGTTTATAGCACTGGCAGCAGCCGGAAAAGAAGCAGAGTGGCTAAGAAATTTATTATTGGACATAAAGTTATGGCCAAAACCAATGCCATCTCTTTCTTTATATTGTGATAGTGAAGCTACATTGTCTAGAGCGTATAACAAAGTATATAATGGAAAATCTAGACACATAAGTTTAAGACATGAATATGTCAAACAATTAATAACTTATGGAGTTATTAATATTATATATGTTCGAACAAATAAGAATCTAGCTGACCCTCTTACCAAAGGACTTTCTAGAGATTTGGTAAAGGACACATCTAGTGGAATGGGACTAAAACCATTTTTTCAATAGTCACCTGTAATGGTAACCCAACTTTGTAATAGCATTACCACTATTCCAAAGTTTAATGGGTAATAACAAGTTACTGATAAGTGATTAGTTTTGCACTGAAATTTATTCAATTTCATGTCCCTGCTAGGATGTTCAGGACCAGGGGAGCGAAGGATGAAACGCTCAGAGTCTGCAGGAGTTCCAGTAGCCTTCAAACCTTGGTCCCATCCCTTCTTGAAAGGTACTTTACAAGCACAGTCTATTTGGCGCTCTTCATCCTCATAGGATTTGTAAAATTACTCACAGTAGCTATCATCCTTGGCATGGGGAAGATCACCCTCCAGCTTGGCAACTTTGTCAGATAAATTTTTTTGGGCTCCACCAGTTTGGACTTCTCAGCAATTACCACCTTCTAAGAAGCCCCAAGAGCATCATATGCCTTGGATATTTATATCTTTTCATGCTCCGACTCTTGCGAGCATTGATAAAAACCTTCTTCTCAGCTTTCGGGGCATTCTTCAGCTCCTCCTCCCTTCTAAATCTATCAACTTGATTGTACAGAAGAGTAGTAAAATCAGATAGCATCTGTGAGTAAGAGAGAACAACAGAGAATCGGAATAAAAACAGAAAGAAAAAAGGAAAAGAAACAAGCTGGAAAGACTTACTAGAGCAATCCATTGTGTAGTACTGAGGGGGATTTGAGCTAACCCTAGCCTAGAGGAACGCTCACGATCAATAGCGAGCACATGCCTCTTTAGAAGGTCAGGTGCCAAGGAGGGGTAATTACACACACTAGCCCCTTAAAGACTAGGTAAAGTGGGCACCCAAAGGATTGCAGGATTAACGTCCTCTTAGCCTTAACCCTCTAATTCTCTTTCCTCTTATCTTCTTCTCTCTCTCTCTCTCTCTCTCTCTCTCTTCCCTTGTCATATGGGCCAGAACCAGTGCCCTTGGAAGAGTCTGTTATAGAGTTCTTTAAATATGTAATCTTATCAGAAAGGACGTATGGTCATCTTCATCATCAATAAGCTTTAACTTCCTCCTCTTAACCAAAGGGGCCATGTCTTCTTCTTCTTCTTGTTCTTCTTCATCTTCTTCTTCTTCTTCTTCTTCTTCTTCTTCTCTTCCCCATTATTTTCTCTTTTCCTCTTTTTCAAAACTTTCCTCTTCAATAACAACTGGATCAGAAGGAACTAACTCTGAAGATTTCAAAGATTAAACCTTATCAACTGGTCTAGCAATATAACTGGTGCTTGTGTTCTTATATTCCAAGATAAAGGTCATTGATCTTAGATGTTCACCGTCTGCCAATCTTTCTCTGATGCTCCAGGCCTTTACGAGCATGTCAACATTAATCTCCCTAGGATCCTAATTTTTGGCACGAGTTATGATAATAAAGAAGAGGACTATCATCCATAAGAATGGGAAAAAATCACACGAAGTCAGTAGAAAGGAAAAATGAAAAAAGAGATTTATTTTGGCCTCTTCATATTCAAAAATAGTAGGGCCACATGGTCTTTTCCCCTCCAATGGTGGAGGGTGCTGCCAGTTCCTAGCAATGAACCCATTTTTCTAGTAATCTTTAAGGGAATTCAGAAAATTTACCATCAAAACTCGCTCAGCTTTTCTAGTTTTCAAATATAACAGACCTTCTTTAGTCTTTGAGAACACATGGCAGTAACATATCTCAGCAAGACCTAACCTTGTTCCATAGAGTGTATTTATTATGTGGAATCAATTTACTATCTTCCACACATTGGGGGCACATTGGGCAGGAACAATGATAAGGAACCTAAAAAATCTAAGAAACAACTCATTTTGGGGGAATGTCAAACCCCTTTGAGTCACCAGAAAGGGTGTGAATCGAGTGACTTCCATCAATGTCATGAACATTTCGAGGAATCAGGGCACAATCGATAATCACCCAATCAGGAATGTTATACTGATGCCTAAACTCTTATACAAACTTATTATCTAGCATTTCCATAATTACACAACAAAGAAGAAATCCTAGCTACAGTAATAATATACTGCAAAGAAAAAGAACTTATAGGGAAAAGACTATAACTTAAAGGTAGTAACATAGCTTTGGGAAAGCATTGAAGAAGAAGGACTTCTATTTTTGAAGTAGAAGATAAGCTTAAGAGTGAAGTATGCACAAGAATGACCAGAGACAGTGAACGAACAGTTGAGTATACACCAACTGATCACGAGAACACTCTAATGATGAGTATCGTATTCCCATGAAGATGTTAGCGCTTTAATTTCTTTTTAGACAAGCGTACGCCTTGTGCAAGTCTTATAATTACAAACATGCCATGGAAGTCTTTCATTATATTTAAGGCTTCGGGCTATCGACCCAGTTGAAATCTGTTGACCTATAATTATTAGCCTAAAGATTTCAGGGACAATTATGGGAGCCCATTTTTTACAAATCCATGAGAGTTGCCGACCAAGATAATTTAAGTATTTGGCCCGACCTAAATCATGACTTAATTTCTACATGGGTAGTTTAGTTGAATCACGACACTCGCAGATATGGTCAAATCAGGTACCAAGAATCTCAGAGGAGATATTCAAGTACCTCATGACCAATCCTCACCCTCTTATGGAGTTCCTTAAGCAACTCGATCTCTGTAACAACACATATATAAATTGTTCACCCTCACCTGTGGCAAGGGGATGAAAAACTTATGACTTTGAGAGACATTTAATACGAATAACTAACCTCTCCGTGGACATAGGCAAGTTTCCAAACCACGTACATCGTTGTTGTGTGTGATTCCTTTTACTTTCTGTTATTTGTGATTATTTACGTAGATTCTTTTATTGTGAATTTTTCTGCACACACACACACACACACATATATATATATATATATATATACTCATCATGTTTTATATTTGATAGACTATATTTCGCTATACTTTTTTTACCTCTCGTGGATAGTTATACTAAATTATGGTGATGTTCTGGTAAATATAGGCATACTCCTCACGTAGACACTTTTGTACATATCCATATGTTATAGTTATATCCATGTATGTTACACAAACTTCCTTACATTTAGTTATATTTACACACGCTAAACACACCTTCTTTCCCTTCGTCACATATATTCGTGTCACACACACTTCTCTATCTAGTTACACATGTATATGTGTCACACATGTTCACCATATCGGGTCAAGAATTTCATTTCATGCACTCACACACATAAAGGAGTAAGATACTATATTGTTGCCTACTAGAGACCGAAAGAGCAGAGAGGGTGCCTAACCTTTACCTCTTCGTAAATTAATCTCCGATCTTGTTATCTCTCTAGTTTTATTTAGATCATTTGCCTCTTTGCTCCTCTTTGGGGGTTACTTTATTTCTTTTGCATGTTTTTGGTAAAATAGGTTAGCGACCCTAAGTATTACACTATAACCGACATTCACTAGCCATTATTTACACAATTTGATGTCTTTTGCACTTACATGTCCATGGGTTGGGATATTCGCAACCACATTTCTCTTCCCCTCCACTAACACATGTCACTAAATGAACTTTGTTTCTTATATTCTCTACTCCACTTTCACGATAATTTCTATATTTACCCCCAGATGTTACTCATCTAGGTGAGGATGGTGTGTTTTATACAAAGTTTTCACCTCAAATATACCTAGAGGGGATGAATAGCTTTTAGAAAGAAAAATACCAATTTTATAAAACCCAAAGCTAATTTTTAGATCAGTCCTAGTGAGCATATATATATATATATATATATATATATATATATATGTGTGTGTGTGTGTGTGTGTGTGTGTGTGTGTGTAAAAGATCTACTAGATATATGTCAACTAAGCATTTTAGGAACAAATCTAAGTAAATTATGGGAATTAATTAGATGCAAGCCCTAATTTTAATTTATAAATTGATTATGTTGGATATCATATTAGATGTGTGTAATAGAAATTTTGTATATAAGCAGCAAATAATCACACAATAGGCACAAGATAAGATATACGAGGAAAATTCCCACTTAGAGGTGAAAATCGCATCCCAGTCTCTCATTCAATTTGAAAATAAATTTTGCACAAGCGCAAGAAGATACCTCTCTATTGTTCCTTACCTACGAGCATTTAAATCTTACCCATTTGAATGATTGATCCACCCAAAGCTCCATCAAGTGAATATGGGAGTCACATTCTCCATCCTTGGGTCGCACCATAAATAAATTCCTCAATAATTAATTTGCCTCATTTTATATCTGGAGTATAGAACTTTAATTTTAGGTAAGGATGTATATAACTAAATCTAGGCTACGTGTCTTTTCAACTTAAACCACTCTTAAATCTCACAATTAATTAATCAAGTATATATTCAATGGTTTCTTCAAAATTTGTGAAGGTCAAGTGAAATTGATGATTGAAAATTAACTCTCTGATCACTTGACTCGAAAATACTCTATGTAGGTGTGAGAATTACTCAGGAAAATGATATCTGAAAAATGGTAGAAAAAACACATATGTATAGGATATTTTAAAATTTTGGTTGCATCGTGTGCATGAAAAAAGGCCTCCGCGTGAACGGTTTTGGGCAGTGAGTATAAACACCCGCAAAATGTTTATGTCATGCGTGCAATAAGGTTTTGACTCCGTGTGTATGTCATGTGCACAATAAGGTTTTGACTCCGTGTGTATGATTTTAGGTAAAAATCATCCGTGCCGCCATGCGCACGGGTCCAAAACCCAACTTGTGCATGCTTGTAAGAAGAATGCAAGATTCACCTAAACAAGCATACAAAGCAATGGATGTTGAAAATAAATTCACTCGATTAGTTCACAAAAATAATTTTCTCAAAATATAAACATGTATGTGTGTATATAATCCTTGAGACAATTAAATTAAAAACTACCAGAAAAGGATATAATCTTCAATCTTTAGAATTTTTGTGTGGAAGCATTGACATAGAGAAGTTGTATGATCTTTAACACATATGTCCATATAATGTAATGAACAAGAATCTCTCTCTCTCTCTCGTTTATCTGTGAATTATGATTTTTGACTCGATTTGTGAATGACTCAATGTTTTGTCATGAGACATAGCCAACCAAACTATAATTAGACCTAATAAGAGATTTATTACACCTTTGATCTCCCCATTTGTATATTTATGGAAAAATCCCCAAAACCCAAGATTTTTCAATACGATAACCAAAATCACCCACATTAGACATATAATGAATGTACAGTGTCAAAATACACATGAAATCCATAAGACAACTGACAAACAACAAGTTGAGTCTTAACTAAGGGTTTGAGTCGCATTGTCATGATGAAACCTGAAAAACATGAAACACAACTAAAATATCATACATATATGACATGCATAAACATAAACTCCTCCCTCTTTAGGAATCCTCCGTTAATAAATCAATATAAACAATAAATACATGAATAAACATGAAATCGTAAGTAATATAAAATCCCTCTATATCGTACCAATCTCAATCATGTAGTATAATCAAGAAATAAGATTTATTCCCCATTTTAAAAACATTTTCTCCTCATTCATCAAAAGTATCTCCAAGAATACATGTATCCCCTTTAATCCTACCATTGGAATTGAGAGGATATCCCCCCAATCTTAGATATTCCTCCCCCCTTTTGACACGAAAAAGTCAAAAAGAGAAGTACAAATGACATAGGAAACGAGTATAACATGTTATAAAAGTAAAATCACAATGAACAAGAACTAGCAAAGCAAAGGCTGGATACACATGTGGGAAAACCAATTCTTAGATGATGGTAATATATGGGGTATCACCAAAAATATGATCATAATATATCAACAAGAATTATAACATCAAATAAAGCATGTGAACATGTAAAATATGATGTATAACAAATAAATCTCAAATAGAAACTAGTATAACAAGATATATCCACGCATGTGAACATGTAAAGCATGGTAGTATCATAAAGTTGAACTAAATTGGATCACAAATATATAGCAATGGCATATATGAATGCTAACTAACAAACTCCATGAATAACCAAAAAATCACCAAATACCCATAAAACCAAATGTACAAACACATAATAACTCCAAAACCAAAATGAAGTACATGAATCAGACCTGAAATATCTCAGATGTATTAAATTATAAAAGTAAACTATACATAAAAAACAAATAGAGATAAAAAAAATATTTAATCATCCTGTGAAAGATCATTCATCACTTTATCATCATCTCCGTCATCATAAAAAATCATCCCCAAAAGACCTAACATGCTGAACCAAAATCCCAAACTCTTAAAATATGATATAAATTTATGTATATGCATGTGAATACATTCATTATGACATTTAAATCACAAATATGAGATGTATGCAAAAATCAACAACTCATATACACAATATATACATATGACTCTAAATATGTAAGGTGTGAACATAATTAGGCTATTTATGGCAAACATGATTCATTGTATGAAGTTCCTTTGAACTTTGATTAATGACATAACTTGAGAACATATTCAATAAAAACATTAATCATTCAATAACATAGCTCAAAATTCCAACCAAATCAAATCAATCAACTTTATATCTTAATCATGGCATGACCGTGAACAAGTATGCATCACAAAATCAAGTGAATGCACTTAATTAAGTTATAAGAATTACAATTCATGCTCAAGTTTATCATTTCGTTAATATCGTTTTGATATCTTCTAAATATGAAAATCCCTAAAGTAGATACTAAAAGCTAATATTATAAAAAAATTAAAATCCTTGTCTTGTTTTTCTTCCCTTGAATTTTCTATCATTTGCCTTTGGCTATTTTCATCATAAAATGGTGTTTTCTACGATGAATTTTACACACACTTTGGTAGACACCTTTCAATGATTCTTAAATTAAAATTAATGTAATCTCACCACGGGTATCCCTTTCATGTAAGCAATATCCCGTCAGTCAACTCCATAAAGTTATAGTGTTTTTCACATAACTCTCAAATGGTCTATAAAATGTTTTGAGACAACCAATATTATATCTTGAGATATCATCATGATTTAAATCAAGGGCTAATGCAAGCCACATAACAAAAATCATATGATCCAAGTTATATGCAAGTGTATATGTAAATTAAAACCATAACTAAAGATTCAAAAAAACTTTAATGTAAACATAGAGCTTAATCATATTTCACAAAAAGAATAAAGTTAAAATATTTTTTCATTTTTAAAATATGAATGTTGCAGTATGTACGTACATATTATGTAAGGATTAAAGTATATGAGAAAATTCATAAAGATGTATGAATGCATGAAAATCCAATGATCTGATCCCAATGAATAAATGAGTACCTAGAAAGGGGACCTGTACAAGCAAATCCCTAGACATCCTAATATAAATACCAAGCTAGGTAGTGAGTGGTGATGAATCTCTCGGATCTTTGGGAGGTACAAAGACAACTTCTTTCTTTGCAAACTTTATTTGAGGTAAGTCAAGATCAACCTTATTTCTTGGTGCATTTCTTATCATACCTCTACCATCCATAGATATCCATCTCCCTCCTCTCATGGGAATCTTGATCCTATAAATATGAACATAAGTCATAAGTCTAAGAATATCTTTATTAACCTTTCTTCTTTTAAAGTGTGGTATTTCCTCAATTTTTTTCTTACCACGCAATTAAGGGGGAATAAGAGGGAAACGATCTTGATTGACCATCGTGACACCTAACAAACTTCTTCCTATCAAAGACATCTCCAAGTACAAACTTATGTTCTCGTTCCAAACACAAAATGTCAATTTTAAACATAAGAGCATAAAACTTCTTTCTTGATGAGATCAATCACTTTAAATTCATTAGAAATTGCGTCAATATGTGAATCCCTAATTTTGAAACAAGACTTTCTATGGTATTCATGTTAATGACAAAAAGGGTACACCATATAAGATTTACGTCACACATCCTTAAAATGAGACCGGGGATAAACTCGTTATTTTTTTAACCTTTTTCAATTGTTAACAAATGACTTAATTACCTTCTTTGTGATAAAAAGTATAAGTAAATGAATGTGAATGATCTTTTTAGACATTTTGGTCATTTTTCTCTTTTTCTTTTGAACATTTTCTTTCATTTTTGTTTCTTATCAGTTTTCTTCAAAGGCAATTGATCAATATCATTCGATTCATGTGATGAAGTGGAAATTTCACTAGATGTATGAACTTGAGAAGAAATGACTTGTCTTTTAAGCATATAAACAATTAAAATCCATTTTTCAAAGATTTAAATTTCTTCTTAAGTTCATGTTTAGACACTTCACAAGAAAGAAATTACTTTTTTTTTCAAGTTCAATAGTTAAATCACTTTTTTCTTGTTCAATAACCTTGATTTTTTTTGAAATTGAATCTTTTTAAACTATTTAGCTTTCTCAAATCTGGATTTCGTTCTCTCAAGTCATAGATATATTCTTTTTAAAGTACAAGTAAAATCTAATAACTCAACCTTCTTATCTTCAATCGATTTTACCTTTTGATTGGTAATTAGACTATCCTTCTGAAACCCACTTTCCAAAGAAATTTTTTATCGTTTAAAGAGTTTGATCTTTATAGTCAACTTAACATTCAAATTTTTTATTTTAAGAAGTTAACAATTTAATTATGCATTGTCTTTACTCAAGGATTTAACACTTTCAACTTTACAACATTCATCAAATTCAACATCAATAAACCTTGATTTTTTCAGATGATTTTTTATTTTATTTTTGGACATGGATTTCAAAAGTTTTTTGCTTTCATTAGGAATCAATGGAACATAACTATTTAGACTATGCAAATTAGGGCAAAACATATCCATATCCAAATATCATCTAATCATAGCCACTAGCTAGATTTAGGGGCACATAATATAATAAAAAACACACAAATAAACAACATCTAATGACAACCACTTTAACACGTGAGTGATTTGAAAGAGCTAATACTAATTGAGGTTAGTGTGTTTCAGACAATGTGTTCACCTAAAATAAACTTAGAAGGGGTGAATAAGTTTTGGTGACTGAATTACCAATGTAAAAAACTTTGGCCAATTTCTAGATCAATCTTAGTTAATTTTCCTTTAGGTGAGAGATCTACTACATCTAAGTTAATTACGTATATTAGGAACAAATCAAAGTCAATTATGTGAATTAAGTAGATGCAATGCCTAATTGCAATTTATGAATGGATCACGTTGTATCCAATCTTATGTCTAAGTGAGCGTGTGATAGAAATTGTGTATGTAAGAACCAAGCAATCACACAATAAGCACAAGATAAGATCTACGAGGAAAAATCCCACCTACGGGTGAAAAGAACTTTGTACATTCGAGTCTCTCATTCAATTTGAAAAATAATTTTACAAAAATGCAAGAAGTTACCCGTGGATGTTGAAACTCTTACCCATTTGAAAGAGTGATCTGTTCAAAACTCCATGAAATGAAAATGAAAGTCACGTTCTCCATCCTTGGATAGCACCACGAATCAACTCCCTAATTGAAAATTCACCTCCTTTTAGTTTTAGAGTATATATCTTCACATTCAGGTAAGGATAGATATTTAATCTAGGTTATGTGGTTTCTCAACTCAAAACACTCTCAAATCTCACTATTAATTAATGAAGTATAAATCTAAGGGTTTCTCTCAAATTTATGAAGATCAAATGAAATTGATGATTGGAAATTAATTCTCTGATCACTTTCCTTGAAAATACTCGATCTGGGTATGAGAAATATTCAGGATGAAGATCTCCGAAAAATAGGAGGCAAAACTCCTATTTATAGAAAATTTTGAAAATATGGTAACATTGTGAGCCCAACAAAAGTGATATGAAATACATGACAACCACGTGCAAGGAGAAAAATCCAGTTGTACGCATGCTTTTAGGCAGTGAGTATAGACAACCAAAAATGTGTCTTCCGTGCTCATGGTAAGTGTTTGACTCCGTGTAGACGGTTTTAAGAAGACATTTCTCCATGCCTAAACCATGAAGTCGTGCGTATGGGTCCAAAATCCAGTCATGCACACGCCTGTAAGTAGAATGCAATTTTTAACTAAATAATCATACAAGGCAATGAACTTGTGAAAAAAAATTCACTCGATCAGTTCAAAAGAATCATTTTCACATAAATATAAATGTGCATGTGTGTGTATAATCCTTGAGACTATTCAATAAAAAACTACCACAAAAGGATATAGTCTTCTATTTTCATAATTTGCATATAGAAGATTTAACATATAGAAGGCATGTGGTCTTCAATTTCAATGTTCATAGGTTCTAATGAATAACTCTCTCTCTCGTCTATCAGTGAATTAAGCTTTTTGGATCAATTTGTGCATGATTCAATACTTTATCATGAGAATTAATTGACCAAACTATAATAAAACCTAACATAAGACCACTACATCTTCATTTGTCTCATTAGATATGGTGTAAATAAATGAGGCTTACCACATAATTATTTTATTCTATACTTTTAGGCTAATGTTTATTGTTAGTTTATAATCTATAAAATATACATAAAGTATATGATAATTCACTTTGAAAGTTAGATTTGTTTAAAACACTTGGATTTTTCGATTTCTCACCTTTGTTTCAATGCAAGTTTTTTGGTCTTCTTTCATTTGTCAACCTTTTTTATACATATGGTACCATTAATTTAATTCAAATTATCGCTTGATCAGTAAGGGAAAATACTCTTCCTCACAATTAATGTGAAAATCACACTAAACTAAAACTAAATTAACTATAAATAAAACGACAAAAAATAAATTATAGAAGATTTTTTTTTATATTTCATCCTATGACCATCTTCCCCTTCAAGGGATAAATCTAAATCTGCATTAGATAAGCACTTGTAACTTCTGTAAATCATATCTAACTACTTACAAATAATTTTCACCCCCTTCATAAATCCAGTCAAAACTATCCTAAAACTTCTATAAAATTTATTGTAGAACTCCCAAGGTTTTTATTACACTAATCTTCAATGAATAAGCAACACAATTTCCACAACACTATAAGAAAATAGGAGAAAGTGTGATAATAACAAAATTAATGATATTTCCTCTAAATGAAAAAAGTCTAAAAATGTGAGATTTCCCTTTTATTAATCATAAGAAACCTCCCACGACTGATAGAAATTAATTCTAAATTTTACAGTACCTATTATTCCCGTTTTAAATTTTCTTAAAATGGATCAAAAAGTGATTTTGGAGGTATAAATAAATTTTAAATACCCCATTATAATGTATGCCATTACAATGTAATGATTTTCGTTAATTAGGTCATTTTTTACTCGACAAGCTGGCCTTGACTCATTCTGACACCAAAAAGTGGAATTAGAGATAAAATTCAATATTTTCTCCTTAATTCTCGAGTTTAACTAATACCTTCCACCCCCTTTGGGGTATCTATGAATTTTTTCAAAACAAGTGTGCTATTCAAACTCTTCCAATTGTTTTAATAATTTTTATCCATTATGGCCGATTGGAACAAAAATGAAATATTTAATAATGATGAGGGTGAAAAAGTTTTCCCATCCCAATCTTGACCATTATACCTTCGAATAACCTACAACACTCTTATAACATCATTATACTCCTTGAGTGTAGGTGGAAAGGAAACTTCGTTGCCCCCATGTTCCATGTTCGAAGGCAAGAATTCCGAACTCGACATGATTAGACACGGATCAAGAAGTTTTAGAGTTATGACATGCAAATAGAAAGGCACTTTGTTAGCATCAACCCCCGATTTCATGAATTTATTTAAAGCTTCAATATGAGCTTGAGTTTTCCTTTCTATTGGATATTTTAATTATATTTACTTTGATGTGCTCGTACTTTTTTGAGTGTCCTTGATTGTGACATTATTCTTCTAACATTATGAACTTTATCGTATCTCTTGTTCTCCTTGTTTGATCTTGGACGATTGAAACGATTTTAAATCCTCTTAATGATAAGTTCACCTTGATGATAATTGAGTAATCAGTGGTTATATGTGAGATATCCTTTGTTTTATGTGAGTGCTTATTGGTTGATTTCTTAAGATCCTTTACTTGGTGTGTCATGAGGTGTTCTTATTAAGTATTAAGTAATTTTATCTAAAAATCTAAAACACTTGAGAGTATAAAGTGAGTTCATATGTTTATCAGTTGGAATTTCATCATCAAAATCAAGTGTTATTATTTTTTAAAGAATATTTTATTACTCATATACCCCTCATAATCGAATTGTCGTATTTTATTTTCTACAGTACACTTCGAGTCTCTTGTCCTTTAGATTATTTCAACAAAGCGTTACTTAAAATTACATTCACTAACAAGTTCCATCATAACTTAACCCGACACCATACATGATTATGCACTACGGAATGCCTCTTGGGTTGAGGTAAATAGATATAGTAGACTTGCACTTTGTCACACTAAAAATTTAGTTTTTCGTAATTGGAAAGTTATTTTTTGCGTGTTTTGATATCCATTCATATTAGTGGTATAAGTATGCAAGGATATGTTCTTATACTATGTTTTCAAATTGGAACATTGCATAAATATGTTGTATGTATCTTTTATTAAGGCTAAAAAATAACATAGTTGTTTTGGCCTTACCAGAAATTAGTATTGGTATGAGATATTCTCGGAGGAGGGTAGACCTTTGTGGGGTTATTTGATTTGGTGGGTTATTTAAACGCCTACTGGGTTGTGGTGGACTATGTGAATTCCTGTTATTTTTTATACGGGTGGTGTGATGCCTATTAATTTAAATGCTTAGTTATAGTATTTTGGGATTTTGTGGGTATACCAGGTTTAGAGGTATCACATAGGGGATGCATGGACCTTTTGATACATGATATATGGATTATGTTCTTAGAATATTCCTCAGTAGTGAGGTATCACATAATTTCCCTGTGAACTAATAATGTTGACATTCTCTCCAACTCTAAGAAAGAAGAAGAAGCACACTAGGAAAGGATTTTCGAAATTAACAAAAATGGAGGGAAGGGTTGTTATTTATAGGACAATCCAAGTTTACTTGATTATAATTAATTCTCTAGATAGAATGGCATTTTAATTTTAATTAAAACGAAGTCATTTTTTTGTGACGGATATTGATATTTTAATATCAATTTTAATAACATAGTATTTCAGCAATGGTTTAATCAATTACAAATATGACATTTTGAAAATATCCAAAAGGAAGTAGTGACGTGCACATGTCGGATTTTGAGCCATATTGCAAACCATGCATAGGTTACATCGTATCTCATTCAAAGGGTTATGATACCCCAAGGACACCCAATTCCTTAAGCCAATTAATTGGTATTGTAAACACCATAATATTGTACACCTTTTATTTAATGAAAAATGATCTCTGACATTCACATTGTTGTAACAACGAATTATGGGTCCACCATCAGGTCCTCGGTCACTAGTAGTAGTTTCAAAGTTAATCCCAAAGCAACAGCTCCAATAAAACCAACATCATTACACTTCTCTCAACGCACCAGATTTAGCATAATCCAATGAAGGCGATAAGCCCCACTTTACAACCGCTCTTGGATGAAATGAGGTTAAAGGCTTTATATCACTCAATAGGAGAGTCAAGGATCATGGTGTTCGAGAAGGGGAATTAGATCTTAAAGAAATCGTAGAACCTCTCTGGGACCCCAGAGGAAAATGCAAGACAAAATGGAGTGGCCCCTATATAGTGAAGAAGATCCTGTCTGGTGGTGCCACTATGCTCACTGACCTTGACGGAGAAGAGATGGCCCATCCAGTCAACCTGGATAATCTTAAGAAATTCTACCCCTAGTTCAAATCTCGACGCGCTGCAATTCCTCCTATCACCCTTCTATTCTAAAAAAAATACTCCATTTCCCTCTACTAAGAACTATGTGGGGCCAGATCCTTTAAAAAACCTTTTTACTTTCAGAAAATTTTCAAATCCCCAAAGGTACGTAGGCAACTCATACGCTTTACATAGGCACGACTCCCTTCTTTTTCATAAAATGCTATTCTCTTCTTACCTTCGAGAACGATAATTGATTTGATCATTTACTTGAACAAAAGGATTATGTATGCCTTAGCGATTGGTATTGATAAGTCAAATGTAAAACTCAGAAAGAGGCACACCAATATAATTAAATTCCTTTTTATTCCATTTTGGGAAATTTCGGTATGATTACAGGAACTATCAGCATAGGGAGTCAAACAACCACTCTTACCAACCTAACTGTCCTAAAAACTAAACAAAATTACTTCTAAAATAAACTAACCAAAAACTTCCCAAATTATTCCCAACACATCCAAAATGACCAAATACATAAACAATCACATAAAAGCTTGACAAATATCACCAGCTTCACAAAAGACCCTACCTATAGCTACTAGAGGACCCAACTCCATCATCATCTGCATCTTAAGGAATTTAAACTTCCCCCACCTGGATAATATATCGAAAGCAATCCAGGGAATGATAATCCCAAACCATCCTAGGGAAAACCACTACACCCCCTCTATAGTGTCAAAATGGCAAACCATCTCTGTCCGATCTCCTCGGCCCAAGATCTTAGCCACTACCCTCTTCCACAACCATTTCATATAGTCCTCGAAAACGTGCCAAACTTTGCCAATAGATTAAGAGGGATGAGTCAAAGGCTGAAGACATTCCGTAAAGAGCCCAATCACATACGCATGCCTTTTGTCAAATCATCTATAGGAAAGAAGTCCAGGGTACAGGAGGTCACAATATGCTCCCATCTGGCTTGACGTAGGAGACTCAAAAGAAACTAGAAGGAGGACTGCTGGAGGACAACTAATCGAACATACTGGTATTCCTCCAGTTCCAAAATGGACTGCTCAGATAACGTGTTTCGTGCTCCACAAAGAAGTTTATCGAGTTCTATATGGATGGGCCAAAGCTGATGACATTGCGAGTGAAGAAATTCGACAAAACTACCATGGGATATCTAGGGGGTATCGCCAAACAAAATCTCTCTGATAGCCACATAAATAGCATAACCGAGCTACCTCTCAAAAATAAAAAAATCATGAATAAAATAGCCTTCTCGCTAAGCATTTCGATAGTTCAAGGTCTCTGCCAGTATAACCGCTGTAGGATTGCAGCGATATGACATCCACACTGTAATAACAGCGAATTGAGGATCCACCATCAGGTCCCCAGTCACTAGTAGTAGTTTCAAAGTTAAGCCCAAAGCAACAGCTCCAACAAAACCAACATCATTACACTTTGCTCAATGCACCAGATTTAGCATAATCCAATGAAGGCGACAAGCCCACTTTACAACCCAAATTTCTATCTCCTCATCCATATACCAATGAAGCATACAAGGACTTCCTCTACTAAAAAATTCAAAAAAACTCATTTTTCCTACCCATAATAAATCCCTTAAAAAGGGAAGCTCTTTTTTAGCCAAGCCTCCGAGGCCTCTTCTACTCAAGCATATTATTTTTTTTGAAAAAACACCCATTCTCCTACTTTTCTCAAACTAAAAAATCAACAGCAAAATTAAATTGAATGTAGAGTAAGCAACTAAATCTAGATAATCAAACAAAATATGCATATATTTTTGCCTTTTCAGTCACTTTTCTGGTGTAATGTCGCCACATCAAGCAAGCAATATGGTCAAATGCCAAGCTCCTACAGTCAGTGAGGAATCTACAAGAAAATCTCGAAGAGTCAACCCCCAAGGCTAAAAGGTCACCTATATCCCCAATGGAGATTCAACGATCCTACCTAACCCCGCCTACCCCGCCTCCGACGTCACCCTCGGCATACAATCCACCTCTATCGGCAAACTCTCGCAATCAATCCGTAAATTCCATTGAACCCCTCCAATCGACACATATTTTCCCCTTCCCAAGGAATCCCAGAAGACCGTGACATTATCAAACGGTAACCCTTGCAACATGACGATCGGTAACCCCCTAAATTTTTGTACAAAAAATTCTAAAAATTTCCTAAAATTTTTAAATTAATATTGGAACATTTCTTCATCAAGAAAATTATTTTTCAAGCTCCCAAAATCCCCAGCCGAATTAATACACATTTTCCCCCAACTTAACACCCTAAAAATCAGCGCGTCTGTTACCACTCCCCAGTGGAATCCTGAAAACTTCTTCAGCAGAAATTAAGTGCTTCCATAGCAAATCTACCCGTTTCCCCAACAGGAATTTCTGAATAAATTTTTTTCCTAGAAAATTGCCAATTTCCCCAAAGTAGAGTTGGAAGCCCTGTACGGACATCTCTCCCCATCAATACATTCCCCAAAGGAATCACAAAACCTTAAGTCATCAACTGTTTCCCTAAGTGGAATTTCCAGACTAAGTTTTCCAACTCTTCTAAAGAGTCACAATCCCCAGACAGATGTCTCTACCCCATTAAGTCTCCCAAAAAGGAAACTGTAAAAATTCTCCAGGAGAGCTATTCCTCACGCCTCCACTTAAGGAGCTCAGAATTGACCTCGAACCTCCGAATTAGTCACTCCTAATTAAGGTCCTTAGAATTGACCCTGACCCTCAGAGTTGGTCTCTCCCGCTTAAGGTCCTCAGAATTAACCTCGACCCTGAGAATTGGTCGCTCCAACTTAAGGTCCTTAGAATTGATCTCGACCCTCAGAATTGGTCGCTCTATCTTAAGGTCCTCAGAATTGACCTCGACCCTCAGAATTGGTCGCTCCCAACTTAAGGTCTTCATAATTGACATTGATCCTCAGAATTGGTCGCTCCTACTTAAGGTCCTCATAATTAACCTCAACCCTCAGAATTGGTCTCTCCCAACTTAAGGTCTTCAGAATTAATATCGACCCTCAAGATCTGTCGGTCCAACTTAAGGTCCTCAGAATTTATCTCGACCCTCAGAATTAGTCACTCCTATATAAGGTCCTCAAAATTGACCTCGACCCTTAAAATTGGTCGTTCCCATATTATATCCTCAGAATTGACCTCGGCCCTCAGAATCGACTATCCCCAACATCACCATAGGTCCTCAGAGTTGACCCCGACCCTCTGGATTGGTCATCCTCATCCTTTTTTATCCCCATAATCAACCTCGATCCTCTAAAATGGTCATCCTCGTCCCTTTAGGTCCCCAAAATCAACGTATTTTCTAAACATCACGTGGTGTCTATTCGACGACTTTCACTTGTTCCAAGCTCACCCGTCGAGGTATTTGTAGACACTGATAAGCCCCAAAGTGTATATTTTATACCCCAAATAGGCGTATTTTAATTGATAATTCTCAACAAAATTGAGTCTTATGTGCGTAATTATCTATTGTGCAGGCTTGTTTGCGATTCCAAAATCTCTATTTCGAGGTAAATTGCAGCAAGAAACGGCTATATAACCTCTCCCATTACCCCCAAACCTATCCTAAACCTGTCACGCGCCCTGTGTGTGTTGAGTTTGTATTTTTTTTAAATTTTTATTTGAGTTGTTTTAATTTTTAGGATTTATTTAGAATTTTTTAGGAATTATTTTCTATTTTTCTATTTCATTTATAGTTTTATTTTTCTATTTCTTTTTATTAGTTTTTAGTTTTTATTTTATTTTTATTAGGATTCGTTTTTTCAGGAATTTATTTTTTTCGTTTTATTAGATTTTACATTTTTTAGGACTTTAGTTTTTAGTTTAATGATTTTTACTTATTTATTTTATTTTATTTTATTTTGAGTCTTTTTTATTTTTAGATTAGGAATTTTTTTTTTAGTTAGTTTGATTTTTTTTAGTTTTAGTTTTATATACTTTATTTTTATTAAGTTAGTAGATTACATTTTTTTTATTTTTTAGGTGCAAAATGAGACACACACAAAACTTACCACACAAACTCACACACCCTAACACCCTCACCCCCATCTTCAACCTCCTAACTATTACACACTTTCTCCTCACGTTCTCATCTCCATTAATAAACCCAAACCTCAAACCCATTCTCTCTCTCTCCGAAACCTCCACTACTCAAACCAATTCCCAAGCCCTTAGCCGACCTTTCAAGCCTGACGCCCTTCACATGCAAACCTTATCTAACAGGCTAATCCAACCACAAAACGATCCAACCTAACCCCGATTTAACCCGAGCTCTACCCATCTCCTTCCCAAACCTGATTTCAACTCACCACCTAACCCACGACCCAAAACCCATCTCTTAATACGACTCAACCACCTGCGCGACCTGACCCCCTACTGTCATCCTAAACCCGTCGGGAAACCAACAGCTCAACCCCATACCCGTCAACCCACCAAGACCCATTTCACCAAAATTGTTTTTTTCCATTTGTCAAAAACTAAATCCCAAAACCAACGATAAAATAAACTACAAAAACTATGTATGTTAAATTCCTTTTGCCCCTCAGTTCCCAAAATACCCCTAACCTTTATTCCACATGACCTCACCCATAAAACAAGTGTGCCCATTTACATTAAGTACCCTCACCCAAATATCCTCACACCTCACACCCCTCTTGCACACTAGTGTGTATTTCTCAAAATTACCCCTAGACACTTGCACAAACTATAAATGAAGTTGAATACCCATTTGAGAGGGATGAGAGAATTCTAGAGTTAGCTTAGAGATAACGTTAGAAATAATATATATTTTTAGTTTAAGAATTTATTTTATTTTATTTAGATTTAAATTGAGTGAAATAATTGTGTGAGCTTCAAGTTGAGTGTGTATTTTCATGTATTATTTTGTTGGATCACACATTTGAAGGTTGAATGCTTGTAATTCAAGGATGGAGCTCAATTTTACTAGTAAGGACATGATTTATAAATGTACGGAGTAGAATCTAGGAATTTCATAAGTGTCCTAGATCACAATTTAGTATGTCTGATGCCACTACATTTGGCACATCTCCACGATCATCCTTGACAACCTTGATCCGAATCAAGGCATCCATCATCTTCGTACGTGAATCGTGCTCTTCAACCGTTACCACTACTCCACGTATTTATGGTAAAATAATTTTAATTGGAGTTTTTATTATTTTCATAAATAGTTGGAAATATTTTTAAACAAATTTTGAAGTCTGAAAAAGGTTTATCACATAATATCTTTTTGTAAAAAGAAGAGGCGAATTTAGACACGTCACTGATATCATTCAAACGACATCGTATGTCATTCGAACGAGAGCTTCTTTTGTTCAAATGACATCGTATGTTGTTCAAACGACCCACCGCCTCAAACTGCTTATTTAAACAGTGTACATTCTACATGTTTTTCGAAGTTTGCACACCTTCATTTTCTGCATAACAGTAGTAATTTTCAGACTTCATTTTTTTAAGGTTTTCATACCGTTTTGATTCACAAACAATTCTCAATCCTTTATGTGAATCCTCTAAACCCTAAAGAAGATTGTTATACTCATATAGAGTACACGTGTGGAGAAGAAGACGCTTTTTCATTGCTAACCACCTAGAGTTCTTGTGGGAACTCTTGTCGACGACATCAAACTGATGCCTGCGGGTATTTCATATGTCACTTTTATTTTCATTGTAATCTGTGTAAATAGATATTTATAAATTATAGTGGAAATAAGATGGTTTTGCCCCTATGGGGGATTTTTTTCCTCATTTGCGATTGTCTTGCATTCTTAGATTATTTCATTAGTCAATCACATTTGTTTGCAAGAGTTAAGACTTTTTGGGACTGAAATTGGAATTTAATTAAATAAGTTCGACATTGATTGCCGCTGCACTCTCAAATTGGTATCAGAGCCATTTACACAATTTTACCTTGTAATTTTTTAGAAAAAAATTTCTGGATATCAATTTTTTTTCTAAAAATTGATCTTTGAAAAGCACAATTTCAATGGAAAACTTATATAATAGAGTCCTAATTTTTAACGGGTTAAATTATGCATATTGGAAAGCCCGTATAAAATCTCACTTAAAGGCCATAGACGAACGTGTTTGTGTTGTGTGTGAAAGGGGGTGGACGCCTCCCATTGTCACCCTAGATAACGTAATTACTCTAAAACTGTGACTGCATGGACTGAGGATGAATTTAAATGGAGCACATATAAATCACGTGGGCTTAGAGCCATTTTTGGAGCCGTCACACTTGGCGATTTCTGATGCATCAAGATGTGTACCACGTCTAAAGAGGCATGTGACGTTCTGCAACTTACTCATGAAGGCACAAATGCAGTGAAAGAATCTAAATTACAAAGCTTAACTACACACTTTGAAACTATCTTCGTGCAATGAAATGAGTGTTTCGATGAATTTTATGCACGCTTATCTGATATCGTAAACATTAGTTTCAACTTAGGTGAACACATTCCTGATGCTAGGGTATTTAAAAAAAAATTGAGATCACCGAATAAGAGATTTATCCCCAAAGTCACTGTGTTAAATTCAATAGGTAATTTGAGTAGGCTGAAATTAGAAGAGTTAGTTGGAGACCTACAGAACTATGAAATCGACATGTTCCCGAACACGATAAAATCAAAAGACAAAGGGGTAGCACTTAAAGCCCAGGACAGAAAGAGTGAGGGGTGAAATAGAGGTGAGTTATCTAAGAAAAGAGGAAGAGATGTTTGATTCTGACGCTGATTTTGACTTAGATAATTTGGTCTTATTTGATAAAAATTTTAAAAAAAATTCTCAAATTAAAGAAAAATGGGAATTTTAAAGACAAAAACAATTTTGAGAAAAATAAATCTGAAAAGAAATTTTGATAAAGATAAAAAGTACAAACCTAAGAAAGAAGGTGAGAGATTCTTTGAGTGCGGTGGTAGAGGTCATAGGGGTTTTGAGTGTGCAACTAGGTTGAAACATCTAGAACAATCCAAAGCTGCATTAAATGCCACCCTTAGTGATGATAGCGAGGTCGAGTCAGTGGACTCTGAAGATGAGTCACCACATGAATGTAACTTCACCGCATTCATGAATAGTCATATGAGTACTGACAGTTATCCTCACGACGATGATGATGCAAGCTCATAGGGACACATCGATAGTGATAACAGTGTGAGAGAGGGGCAGGAACAAGCAAGTGAGAGCGAGAGTGATCTTCGACGCGCGTACGCTGATTTATATGCTGATAATTTCAAGACCAAAAAGCATAAAAGAGTGTTAGATCTTAGGATAGCAGCTCTAGAGAAGGATTTAGGATATATGAGAGAGAGAGAACTCCATGTCCAATGCATTGAGAGAGAGAGACCGCCTATATTGAAAGAGAGAAAGTTTGTGTAGAAAGAGAAAATTTGTTTAGGGAGAGAGAAAAGGGTTTTGGAGAGAGAGAAAGTTTTTTTAAGAAAGAAAAAGGCAACTTGACTAAGCAAGTGGCTGATCTGACGAGTAATCTCCATTCCTCCCTGGACACTCAAAAGAAACTGGAAGCCCTTGTATCCCAACTCACTCATGATCTTAAGAGAGCCCGTCAAGTCAAGGTAAGATGGGAAAGATGCTATTCACCCTTGCTTTTGGTTTAGGTGAGAGACCAGAAATAGGTTTTGATGGCGCTTCCACGTCCCATACGACATTGGAATCGGTTCTCGAGTTTATTTCAAATCCATATTGCCATCCACCTAAAAATTACAAGAGAGTTTAACCAAGAAAAGCAAGTCGAATTCGGTCTAAGTCTACATATTTTTGTACTTACTGCAAAGAAAAGGCCATCTTCGTGAGTTTTGCTATAGTTTGGGTCGGACACAATGTACTTTTTCTCTGTCACATGCCACTACTAATTTTGAGAGTCTTAGAGAGCGAGTTGAGATTCTAGTCGCCACATGTGAGAGTATAGTGGAAGAGTTCCAACGAATTTCTATGCCGTTAGAGGATAATCATAAAATCCCGACTAGAGTCAATAATGACAAGGGAAAATAAAAGGTTACCACATCTTGGGGCCTAAACACACTGCAAATGCCCTTATTGCCCATGTTGCTCTTAAAACACATAATTCTCTACAGTGGTGCTTCGATCGTGGGTGCTCCAGGCACATGACTGGTGATGTTTCTCTATTAACCTCCCTAGAGGATAGAAAAGAAGGTAAAGTCACTTTTGGAGATGGGAGCAAGTCTAGCATAGTAGGACGAGGTACAATAGAGTCACCAAGATTTCCTAAGCTAGAGAATATGTTACATGTCAAGGGATTGAAAGTGAATTTACTTAACATTAGCCAGTTGTGCGACACTGACTTTGCAGTAAAGTTTGATTGGAATAAATGCCACGTTTATGATCAAGCCGGTAAACTTATATTACAAGGGGCGAGGACTGAAGACAATTGTTATGGGATCATGCCTAAGTCCTCATTTGTCTACAATAGTGCCACTGTCACTATTATGGATCTGTGGCATCAACATATAGATCATAGGAATTTTTGAGATTTGGAAAAGTTAGTTCAAAAGGACCTAGTACGTGGCTTACCATCGCCTAGAAAGCCAACTTCCGCAGTTTATGGACCTTGCCAATTGGAAAAGTAAATTCGTAGCCCCCATCAGAAGTTGAATTCCATTACCAGCTCACGCATCCTTGAGTTAACACATATGGATCTTATGGGTCCTACTCGTGTTGAGAGTTTAGGTGGTAAGAGGTACATTCACGTGATGGTAGATGATTTCTCATGGTACTCGGTTGTAAGTTTTCTATGAGAGAAATATGATGCTGTGGATTTTTTTATGACTAAGTGTCGTGTCCTGCAAAATTAACACGGTGTCACTATCAATAAAATACATAGTGACAACGACACTGAGTTTAGAGAAGCAAATGTAGATCTTTTTTATGATAGCCTCGAAATCAAACACGAATGTTTGGCCGTTAGGGCTCTTCAGAAAAATGGGCTTGTTGAGAGGAATAATCAGACGATTCAGTAGATGGCTAGATCTATGCTTTTGGGTCGTAAAGTTATAAGAAGATTTTGGGCAGAGGTGGTGTCTACCTCATGCCATACGCGGTGAATAGGGTATATCTTAGTCCACAAACACTTATGGCGCCCTACGAATTGTGGACTGGAAAGAATCCCAGCCTTTCATATTTTCGTGTCTTTGGGAGCAAATGCTACATCCTACGGGATAGAGAGAAATTAGAAAAGCTCGATTCCCGGAGCGATGAGGGGATATTTTTAGGTTATTCATCATCCAGCAGAGCTTATCGGGTGTATAACCTGAATATCTCTAAGGTTATGGAGTCAATAAATGTCATCGTGTAAGATAACGAACCGTCGGCGTTTGTTGATCCTAACCTTTTGGGTGAGGGTGATGCACTTTATATTGATGATCCCATTGTGCCTCCCATACCCAGAGTGGGCCACATTCCTGACTTAGGGGAAACTCCTACATGGGTTCGCAAGAGTCATGATCCTTCTACTATTCTATTAGATCCCACCCTAGGGGTCAATACTCGTGCTCAGCTAGAGAATGTTGTTAGCCATGTTTGCAACTTGTACAAAGTCGAGCCCAAGAACTATATGGAAACACTCAAAGATGAACACTGGATATGTGATATGCAGGAAAAGTTTCTTCAGTTTAGAAATAATGATGTCTGGTGTAATACCCCATATTTCTGCGTATATCTAATTTAATTAATTTGGAAATTAATTAGAAAAATACATTTTATTTAAATTACTCAAGTGAAGTAATTTAGTGTGATTTATTTAATAAATGTCATAATTAAATATTAATCAAGAGATAGATACTGATAAATATTTTGATGAAATTTACTGAGCGTAAATAGTAAATAATAAATAGTTATTAATATATGACATAGAGAATGATATGTGAATATTTTAATTTATCTCACCGGATGTCGCGTGTAGACTAGTTTGAGGTGAGAAATGAGAATTATATTTTTAGTAACTCGTATGATGTTTTAGAGGTCACAGATGACTCCAACAGGGTCGGAATAGTGTACCTAAGGGTTTAGTTTGGGTCCCGGACCGATTTTGGACCAAATCGGCACCTATTAGGGGCATTTTGGTCATTATAAAAATAGAGGATAAATGACCTACGAAAATTAAAGCCTATATATGATAGTTAGGATCGTGGGTTAGGGTTCATAACTCACAAAACTTAGAGAGGCCATTAGAGAAAAGGGAGGAACCATTGGCAAAAGGCTTAAGGAATATTCTTGAAGTTTAGAAGGCATTCTTGCACCCTAAGCACCTAAGGAGTGGAGATTTGAAAAGGAAACATATAGATTCATTACCTTCTTCACAAAATCAGACTCTATATTAATCAAGGCAAGTTGTTTATTACAAATTAAATTGAAGTTATAAAACCCATGTGTAGGGATTGATAAATAATTTGATGATAATGAATTTAATGCATGTTGGGTTATGATTTCATCTAGATGAAGTTATACATGTAGAGGACTTTGAATTCAGATGATATTTCACTTATTTTCACAAATTTAAATCTGGGTTTGTGGTTAAACCTTTGGGAAGAATATAAAACTAGGGTTTTTAATGATAAAAGTATTTAATCCATTATTGACTTAATTATGCGAAGATTTGGTGTGTTAGGAACATTAGAAATCAGCCTTACACGTGTAGAAATAGTTTTGGGTGATTGGTTATGAATTTGATGGACTATCATGAGAGTTGAGGTGTGTTAATGGAGGCAGACACATGAAGAAGACGAACTGGGTCTATCACCACTCGATCGATCGATCGACCCTTGAATATAGATCGATCGACGGATCGACTGATCGACCAAATCCTTGATCGATCGACCAAAGCTGCTTTTGGGTTCTTTCGCTTGCTTAAATTATTGTGTTGACCAACAAGGGAGGGGAACCCTAAGAATGATATTATACTTATTTGGAACTGAATAATGACCACTAGGTATATTTTTGAGGTCCATTAAGGTCATTGGGTGTAGAACTTAGAAAATGGACCACCGAGGATACACCGATGGAGTCGTATATCGGGGGAAATTGGGAATTGCATTATGGGAAGATTTAACGTCAATTCAATATGTATACCAGTAGGTTAGAGATAATAACTACTGAAATTATATATAAGGGGTAACTATGGCCCTTTAGAATTATGTGAAGGCTTAAATAAAATACGATAGTGAGAGAAATCGTAAAATAAAAGGTACAGTGAGTATTAGAGAGAAATATACTGTGTACCAATGTGAATTATTAGGTCGTGTAAATACCTACTATATTAAATATTTAGGCGGTGTGAATTTCTAGAGTTTACTGACTATATTGGGGTCGATGTCTATCCGAACCAATATATATGCATGTATAATAATTACATTGGGGTGACCAGTGTAAACTCATAGGTGGCGTGAATACCTACTATACTAACTACTTAGGCGGTGTGAATACCTAAGGCATACCAACTATATTGGGGCTGATGGTTGTCTGGACCAATATTCGAATACCAATTACATTGGGGTCGATGGCTATCCGGACCAATGAAAATGATAGGATGAATTGGGGTCGATGGCAAAGCCCTTAATGTTTGATAATATGACTTTATAGCAGAAAATACACTTATTGTATATATATTATGTGTTAAATATATACACGTGTGAATAATCTAGTTAAGTGGAATAGTAGACGATTAGATGGCACACTTACATTCAAGTAAATTAAGTAGTGAGACTTAATGATAAATATGGAAAGCTAACATATGGGAAAATGCTTCTTAGTAAATAATTACCATAAGAGAGGTGTTAATAAAATTGGTGTACTGTATGGGCGGTACGGGAACTTAGATGCTTAGATAAGTTCAATGAAATACTTTAGTCTAGTTAGCTTGGGTAGTATAGCTAGGTGGGTTAAGTATAGAACGTAAGGCGTGCACTTTAGATGTGGGGTGAGGAAAACTCAAGAGAGAGTGTACGTGGTCCTAAAATGTGTAACAAATATCTAATTTTTATGGAGATAAACTACTTGCTAAATATTTTCAAAACGTTTTGTGCACTAACACTTGCTATAAAAAAATTAAAAACCCTTTATGTGTCTAGCCGCAGGGACGCAAGGCGTGACTTCTTTCCACGGACTCGGAGTTATAGCACTGTGGATGCTGACAAGACTTATTTGATTAGATGTTTCCCTCATTCTGATATAGTGTAGGATTTTATTTTTGTATTCCATGTATAGACATGTTGTCCAATGACATTCTTCAGCTACTTAGATTTGTTTTATTATGGAGTAGTTGCTTTAGATTTTGGTCGACTGTTAATTCGGTAAACCTTGATTTCATTTATATATATTGTGATGATTGGATTCTATATTATTGTGATTGGATAATTTAGTTCAGTATGGTTCTTTTATCTATTATTAAGAAAGATAATATTTGGCACCAGTCTAATTTCATTTAGGGGGCTAGTAATTTAAAAAAGTTTTCGACAGTGATGCTAAGAATGAACTATATGAGAAACCTGTTTTAATCTTAATAAAGTTATGATCAACCGATGTTTAAATTAGATGGGGTGTCACATCTAGGAACTGGTCCCCTACCTAGTGATACAAATGTGATAGGTACTTAGTGTATCTTCAAGAATAAGGTGGATGAGACTGGCACTATTATCCGAAATAAGGCTTGGTTGGTCGCTCAAGGCTACACAAAGATAGAGGGTGTAGACTTTGATGAGACATTCTCTCCTATTGTGAGGCTTGAGTCCATCCTCTTACTACTGTCCATCGCATGTCATCTTCACTTCAAGTTATATTAAATGGATGTCAAGAGTTCCTTTCTGAATGGAATTCTACAGGAGGAGGTTTACATGGAACAACCAAAAGGGTTTAAAGATGCTAAGCACCCTGATCATGTATACTATCTAAGGAAAGCTTTATACGGTTTGAAACAAGCACCCCGTGCTTGGTACGAGAGGCTTACTTCCTTTCTCTTAGCCCGTGGCTTTAAAAGAGGGGGAGCCGATATGATGTTGTTCATCAAGAGAGACGATGGTGCTTTTTTGGTTTCCCTAGTCTATAAGAACGATATAGTCTTTGGATCCATGTGCTCCCAGCATGCTCAACACTGTGCGGAGGAGATACAGAGTGAGTTTAAGATGAGCATGGTTAGTGAGCTTTCTTTCTTCCTTGTTCTTGTAATACCCCGTGATTTTAATGACATTAGAATGGGTTAAATTTTAAATTAATGGATTAATTGGATTTTATTATTAATTAATTCATTTGGGTTTTATCCGAATTGAGGATATTAAAAAGTATAATTCTGAATATTACTTAAAGATATTTAGGTAATATATGAATGAGATGCTATTGATATGGCGGTGTGTTTATTAATTCAGTAATTTAAATTTTTAATCGGACGTGGTATGGGACGTGTCGGGGCTAAATTATGAGATTTAAAAAGGAAATTTATATTCTATCGACCTTATAGTCATTTTGACTGCATCGTTGCGTTCGGAAGGTTCAAAATAGTTAGAAAAGTCTATTTGGATGTTAATTTTGAGTCTCAGGTCATTTGAAAATGAAAAGACAACCCAAAAGGGCATTTTGTTCATTTTTACAAGGGGGATGAATAGTGATTTCGAATTCTGTCTTATTATAAGTATTTGGAGATTAAGTGTATGTGGGTTATTCATCTCCTCTACACAAAATAGAGAGGTCATCTTCCCAGAGAGAGTGAAAGGTTGCTTGGGAAGAGAAAAGCTTACTTGGGAAGAAGAAGAACAAATACCAAAGGTCACCACCACCAACCACCATCGGAAGTTCACCGGAGAAGGGAGAACCACCTGAGATATACTACACCAAAGGATCAGACCTTTAGTAGAGGCGAGTGTTTGATAATGGCAATCTAAGTTTGTATATTGTCCATGTTAGAATAGTTATAAAAAGAGATGATTTTTCATGTTTGGGAGATAAAGATGAAGTTATAAATGGATTTTTGGAAACTGAAAAGATATAGGAATCAAACTCATGTTGTAGGTTATTAGTAATTGACAAAATAATCATATATCTGTTGAAGAAATTCTGGAAACCATTGTCGTGTTCTTGAAGATATTAAGTTGATGATTATCTGGAAATAAGGAGAGAAACATGCTTTTAATTCAACCTCTTGATGATTATAGGATGTTTAGATCATTAGAAATCATTTATATATGTTGGTATATCATGTAGTAAGGTTTATAAGTCGTTTGGGTTGTTAATATGAAGGTTTGAATGATAAAAAATGGCTAAACCCGTAGTTGCATAAATGCAGAAAAACTGGGCTGTTACCTGAGTGATCGATCGATCGACCCCCTGCCTTCGATCGATTGACCTCCCCAGAAGTCCTAAAGTTATTTATTTTTAAATGTTGATTCTTATCCCAAACCTTTTGTAGATCTTTGGTGATTATTAACCGTATATTACGGGACTTAGAAAAGATCAGTAAGCCCTAGTTAAGATTTGAATTAATTTGATTGGGATTTAATTGATTAGAATAATGATAATTAATTTAAAGGAATTTCGGTTGCTAGATTCATTTGTTAAATTCTAATTGGGATGCATGAGGATTAAAGATAGTACTAGTAGGAGTGATTTAGTATAACACCTGGGTATCCTTAAGTTTACAAGAGGGTTTAATTTTAAGCGAAAGAAGATGTGTTTATAAGAGATTTGAAACTATCAGTTTTAACCTTAATTAAAGGGAGAGTTTAATTCGTAGTAATTTGGGAGATATGACGATATGGACCAGTAGGGTATTAGTGACTTCTTACTGAGTATATGTTGAGGAAAAACCTATTTGAACCTTGTGTATTGAGTGAGGCTCGGGGTTAATTAAATTAAGAAGTAAAGTTATGATATTTTAATACGTGGGATTTAAAGAGATATAATGCTACGTATGGGAATAATCTAAGGGTAATGTGAGTACCTTGTTGATAGTATATTATAGGTATGATAATGCCTATTTGATTGATTGATGATTATGTGTATGACATACCTAGCTTACTTGCTATCGACGGGAGGTTTGCGCGTTAGGGCAGTCATATCCTGATGAATCCATGGGATCTATGATTTGTCGCTCGAGAACATAGGTCTATGAAAGACTTATCGGGGAGTTGATAAGTCCGTTGACTGTGGGAACGTAGGTATGTGCGTGACCCATGGATACGAGAACTATGTTCGCCTCCAAAATTATATGTTGTTGATTGTGGTTCGAGGAATCCTTAACGAACCTTTAGTCCCCTATTCGACGACCAACGATGATGGGACATGATAGCATAGTAATGCATTGCACCGCAGCTGTGACTAGGGGTGTCGTATTATATATATATATATATATATATATATATATATATATATATATATATATATAATGAATTAAATGAGTAAAGAAATATATTGTGCTTATATCATCTACTGTGTGATAAATGTAGATAATGGTGAATTTAGAAAGAAGAATTGAAATAAGTTAATGAGTATTTGTTGAAGAGATTAATTCATATTAATGAGATATGATTCATGTTAATGAGAAATGACTCATAAATGAGAAATGTAAATGAATGATAATGTGACGTGTGGTATGGGACATACGGGGTTATGATATGGGAATGGAATCATAATATGGAAACTAGTGAAGAGGAAGCATTAACTAGGAGGTTAATAAGAAGTGTTAAGTGTGCACTCAAGTTGAGAGGTGAGAATAGCAAGTGAGAGTGGGATGCTAACATGTACATAATAAATGCTTTATTGCACTTGTTAAATACTTGCTGTTTTAAAAATCATTTTTCACAATCGGGCTCTTACCCATTCCCTTGCATATTCTCTTTTTTATTGTATCTTCTATATCAGGTGTCCAGCAGGAGGGACGCCAACCTTAGTTGATTTTGACGTGCTATGGAGCTATGGAGTATTTCTTAGACGCTTATTTTCTGTTGATTCACAGTGATCTTATAGTTAGGGCATGTCGCCCAAAGGATTCAGTTATCTTTTCCTATCGGGGTCAAATACTATTATATTCGTGTCTTTTAATACATTTCATATTGTTGGGATTACTGTAATGGATTAATATTATTTAGGAATATTTATTCCAATTGCATTTAAATTCTTTTGTGTTAAACTGTTCGATTATCAATGTTGTAGAATAAAATGTGTTGTGTTATTCTTAAACTAGAAATGGTTTTTGTTGAATTAAAATTTGGAAAGTTTTTAACACCAGCTTAATTGGGTATTGGGTGAGTTGTAAATGTTTTCGACAGTGATGCGAAGAATGAGCCAACTGTATATTCTATTTTAATTTGGTATGGGACTGGCCACCTGGTATTTAATTAGGCGGGGTGTTATAGGTGGTATCAGAGCATGAAGTTCTAGTGTCCTTTAGGATCTGTACGGCTTATTATGCTTTCAGCTTAGCATTCTTTGATGTAGAGCCCTATGAGTAGGATTATTGCTTTTCTATGTACGCTTACGCTCTTCAGCTATTATGTTATATTAAATACTGATAGTGTTATCTCGTTTCAAATGCCTCCTCGATGTGCACCTCAACCCACCCCAGCTCAGAGTACGATGACTGTAGCCGAAGTTGCTACAATTATCGCTCAGGCAGTCAATGCAGCTCTAGCTGCTATTCAACAGGCTCCAGCACACGCACCGGTTATGCCACCCGCGCAAGGGAAAGTGTTTCTTAGTGCATGGGAACAAGCGAGGGATGCCTTTCAGAAGGAGAACCCACTTGAGTTTCAGGGAGGATCAGATGTTGTGACTGTTAGCCAATGGAAGAAAGATATCTAACGGCACTTGAGAATGCTCGATTGTACTGAGGTTCAACGTCAAATACTAGCCACGTTCAAGATAGTTGGGGTAACTTTGCAATGATGGGAAGCTACAACCACTATGGAGGAGAGAGACACAATGAGTATCCAAAACGTTCGGATACGTTTGATAGGAAGTACTTTCCTTCCGCCATCCAGACAGAGATGAGGCGAAAACTACTTGATTTGAAGTAGGGAGAGAAGACAGTGGTGAAATACGAAGAAGAATTCACGCGACTAACTAATTTGGTACCGACGGAGGTACCCACTGAGGAGAGGAGAATTCTAATGTTCACTAATGGATTGAACTATAAGATTTGACAACATTTATTGGGGAATCTTTCACTACGTACGTATGCAGATGTTCTTAAAGCTGCAATGCTTCACTGCCAGGATAATCGCTTTCATACTCAAGGTGTTAAGCGGGGGTTTGGGTCAAGCCTGCAAGGCAAGACTACTGGGGGTAGTTCTAGTGGGACTCAGCCAGGACAGAGTCATTAGCATCAAGGTGATCAGGGTTCCCATACAGGGGATTATGCTAAGCGTTTGCGATCAGGAGATTCCGTATTTGAGGATAGAGGTAATGGGCAAGGATAGTTGGGCCAGAGGCAGGCTCATCAGGGCCAAGGGAAAGGAGGTAATGGCCAGCAGGGTCGGGGTCAACAGGGGCAAAGTGGTGGAAAGTTTATGGGAAAATGTTTCGTGTGCAACAAGTATGGCCATAAATTCCAAGATTGTCCTGATAAAGACAAATTCCCTCAGCAACAAAATGCTCGATAGGAGCCACAGGTACCAGTGTTTCCACCAGCTGCTCTTTCAGCTCCAGCTTCGGTGCTAGCACTACCTCCCATTCCAGCAGCACCCGCGCAACAGGGTCAGTACGGGCGTGTATATAACGTTCATCAGGCAGCAAATCAACAACCACCACCCGCGAATGAGGGTATGTTTTCTATCTAAGGAATTATGAGACGTATATTGATTTTAATAGCGATTAATATTGTGTGGGCAAAAGGGTTGCTAAACTTAGCCTGTAGTATTGTAGACTCACTGAGGGGTTGAGAACACCTATATTTTTCATGACATCACGTGGGTTTAATTTTTATTATGGGATTACTTACTTTAGGCATGTCCGAACATGATGTGATTATCGGCGTGCATTGACTTGTGGTATATGAGAGCGTATGTACTACTACTATCCAGCATCTTGTCTTCTATAAGAGAGTAGATGAGTATACTCTATTTGAAATCAATAAAAACATAATTTTTTTTAAATCGATAAACCTAATTTTTATATACTATTTTCTAACGACCAGAGGAGTTTCGATGACCGACTACTTTAGGTAGTAGTGTATCGGGGGGTTCCTTATTTGGATTTCGCTTGCGAGACACCCCACGCATGAAACTAATAACGTTGGGAGTATAAATAAGTTAGGTCTTTGGGATATGAGTTTATAACCTTTGGGTAAATCTTATGATGAAAGTGGTACGATAGGGTGTATGGGCGCCCTGGATGGTTGAATGGTAGTAGTTTTCAATATTATGAAATAGTAAGTAGTTGTGACTTCAGGATTTATTTATTTAATACGTGAGGATCTTTTTCCCAAAGTTTGTTACGTGGACGATATAGGGAAGATTGGGTAGAGATTTAAATTCGATTCAGTTGAAACTATATGGTGTGGTTGGGCGTATAACATCAATAGGGATTTTTGATAATGTACTATATGGGCGGTACGTCTTAGATTTCTTGCGATGTGAGATTTATACTGGGATTTGACCTTACCGGCATGATTTATATTCCAGAATTTCTGGACGAAATTCTGTTATAAGGGGGGAAGTATGTAATACCGCGTTATTTTAATGACTTTTAAGATCGGTTATATTTTATATTAATGGATTAATTGGATTTTATTATTAATTAATTTATTTGGATTTTATCTGAATTGAGGATATTAAAAAGTATAATTCTAAATATTACTTAAAGATATTTAGGTAATATATTAATGAGATGCTATAGATATGGCGGTGTGTTATTAATTCAGTAATTTGAATTTTTAGTCGGACGCGGTATGGGACGTGTCGGGACTAAATTGTGAGATTTAAAAAGGAAATTTATTTTCTATCGACCTTATTGTTGATGTAAAAAATTAGATTATCTCTAATTATTCAATCACAGATAAAAGTAAATAAGACAAAGAATTTTAAAGTGGTTCGGCCTTGAAAGAATGGCCTACGTCCACTGTTTTTGTTACTGTTGACTATTTGGAAATCTCGATAACAGGTTTTACCAAGAAATTCCTAGTCCCCTGCTAATGAGGAGGTTACCATGTATTTATAGCCTTGAGGCTGTACAAATGAAAGGACAATGCACTGTTCTCTAGTAGACATGTACATATGTATGATAATAATAAGCATTTAATGCGCAGTCAATCCTCTTAATTATTCGGATATGAGTGCTATGTACGAGATGCATCTCGGACCGCCTAAGCTGCTCGGATCGCCTAAGTAGCTCAGCGTACATGAGTTGCTCGGTACAATAAAATTCCTCGGAGAACACTTGTTTCTCGGAGCGCCTGAGTTGGTCGGGGAGATTGAGCGCCTCGGAGTCAAGGTGTTGTTCAAAAATTGTTTGCGGGTACTATATAAATTGACACGTGTATCCACATAATTAGTTCACGTCAGCAGACTAAATTTACTATCAACAGAAGCCCCCAATGTTTCGTAGTTTGATGTTGAAGAAAAGTATGGAACATTCTGCTGCCTAAACTTTATGGATTTTAGATAAACGTTCATTGTTTATAACTCCTTTTTTGAGTGCATAGTATCAGGCTTTTAAAGTATTTTGAATTTCCATAACCGCTTCATTTTTCGTGCCTTTTTCTTCTTTTTAGCCGTCGAATACTCAATCGTCTGTCCTGGTAATCATTGTTTTTCTCCATTACCAAGGTAAAGTATTTAAGCGTTGTAGGAAATCCTATGGTCTTTCACTTTTCAAATCTGGGTGTCTGAGATTTTTATTTTCTCTCTTTCTTGTACGTTCGTTTCTTTCCTTGTTCGTTGTCAACTGGTTCACTCTTCCCCAGTAAGATCTTCTTCCTTCTCTTTTATTTTGCTTTGATCATCATGGTTTATGTTGTTGAATCGCTTGACGAATTTCGTTCTGAATTTTCAATTCCTTCATGGGTCATTTTGGAGGAACTTTCTGAACCTTCTGATTATTTCTCTTTGGCTGAGGGACATTGGTTCCCCAGTCTCTTTGTGGCCGAATGTGGCTTTTTCTTTCCTCCAAACCCCATGTGTTTGGAATTTTGTCAATATTTTGATGGCGTACCTGTAAAAATAGCTCCTAATACCTGGAGAATAGTTAATGGAGTCCATAGGTTAAACCAAATTCATGGAACCCGTTTAGAAATTCCAGAAATTATGTTTTTCTATAGATGGGTTGTCAGCGATAGTACTTTTTATTTAAAAACTAGGTTTTTAAATAGGGCTTTAGTTGTCAATATCCCAGATGCCAACATGGATTACTTCGAGCATGGGGTCGTTATAAAAAATTGGCAACATGCTCCATTAAATGGAGATGATGTATATCAGGGTCCTAGGTGTCCCCCTTATGGCAATGGAATAGGTTGTTTTTATTTTTTAAAATATTATTTTCTTAGTATTTGATAAAATGTATCACTGACATTTAACTTTTTATGATTTGCAGTTGACAGTAAAAGAAAATCTCTAAAAGAGACAGAGGTTAATTTAAAGAATTTGAAACTTATCTAGAGCTTGCACTAATCTGTTGTCGAGGAACATATTAGATCGGCCTCTTATTTGTTGCAGTACAAGATCTATACTTCATCTTTTACTGCTCATCCAGTGGTAAGTGACATTGATCAAGTACCAGCTTCTGAAGGTTCCTCCCCTGAATCGAATATTACCCTCAGTAGCAGAATGAAGAGAAGACGAGCTCCTGTCTTTTTTAACAAATCAGACTCTGGCAATGTGGAGGCCAAGAAAAATAAGCAGGATGTCCCTGAGGAAGGGACAAGAAAAATTGATGCACCCCCTCCAGTTGTTGCTAAGAAAGTTGCTGAGAAGCCCCCAGTGGCACCGAGCAAGGTTGTTGTTGTTTCTCCTCCTGGTGAGGTCATTGTCATATTACCAACCAAGACTTCTTCGGTTGAAAATATTCTTGCTCCTCCAAAGAAGTCGAAGAAAAATTCCTCGGATAAACTGGCTGAACCTATCTCTCAGTCTTTAGCTGCTGGAAGTGGTGTTCCCACTTTTGTTACTCCGAGCTCTGCCATGGGCTCTGTGAAGTCTTGGATTATCCTAGAAATCCAAGGTCTTGAAGACACTCTTTCTCGAGATAGGGTCACCACCTTGGCAGCTCAACATATTGCCTCAGTAAGTATTGCTAATCTAAACTTTCATTTTTCAATGTTATATCACTATCCTGACTTATAATTATTTTCTTTTTCCAGCTGGTAACATGTTTCAACACTATTCTGAAGAAGGATGAGGTTATCAAGGCTTCAATCTCCTTGGGAGGTGTAAAAGAAGATATTACTAGATTGACCCAATCTTTGAAGGAATCTCATCAGAAGTATGAGGAGAATAAAATTTCTTGGGAGAAGCCGGTTAAGTCTGTCGAGCAAGAAAGAGACCGAGCTGTGGAGGCCTCCCAAGAGCTGGAGAGGAAAATGAAAGAATTTGAGAAGAAAAATAAAGATCTTGGGGAAAAGCTCAAGAACACTTAAGAGCTTGAGAACAAGCTCAAGAAAACTGAAGTGGAAGTTGTTAGACTTCGTGACATTGATTGTCAGAGGCAAGAGATAGAAGGAAAAATGAAAGCTGCCGAGGAAATTCTTACTGAAAGGATTTCCTCAGAAAAGGCAAAGAGAAAAATTGCGGTTAAAAAGTCCTTTAGCGCTGGCTGGGACAAAGGTTGGAACAAAGGCCTAGCTGCCATGTCCTCTCAGATGGAATTTGCTGGCCTTAAATACTTCAGGGACGGATGGGTTGCAGCTCTGCAGGAGCTAAAGGTCTCTGAGAGTTCTGAACTGTTTCAGCGTTATGTTCATGGTACTCCTCCCTCTCCTGGAGAACAAGAAGAGGATGAAGCTGCCTCAGAAGAGTCTTCAATGATAATTGGGGATCAGGCCCTTACTGTTGAACTTCGCTATGAGCAGCCCCAACCAACTATTACTCCTACCGAGCAGCTATTCGTGTCCACCGAGCAACTAGCCTCTTCCTCGATACCTCATGAGGAAGTTATAGGAAATAAAGAGAAGGTATAGAGTAGTTTGGGTGTTTATTTTGTCATTTTATTGGATGTAGCCTCAACTTTTGTATTTTCTTTTATGATGAAATGAAAATTCAAGATTTTGGTTGTCCATCTTTACTTATTCCTCTTCTTGCTCTGTCTGCATTCTTATTAATTCTTTTTATCTCTTTTCTTTACTAGTTTATGGCTAGAATGGAGCTCTTGTCAGTTCACGATACTGAACTGATGAAAAAATGCAATGATTACTTCGAGGCTGGCCATACTGGCCTGAATGAAGCTCAAATCATTGACATCATTGGTCGAGATACTTCTGAACGAGCAGTCGATGCCTATCAATATTTGAAATCCATGCTCGACCGTGCAGTTGCCAATAATGTGGCATATTATGAGATGATTGAATATTTCCAAGGTACCATCGAGGAACTCCAACAACAACACAAGGAATCTTCTGCCCTTTTGCATTAGGCATATGAGAAAAAATATTAGCATCTAAATGCTGACAAAGGATATGATAAGTTCATTGCTGCTTACGAGAAGAAAGAGAAAATTCTATGGGTTGAGGTCTAGGAGCATAGGCAAATTGCGAAACTATTGGAGCAGGAAAATAATGTTTTGAGAGAAGAGATATCCCAATTGAAATCTATAGCGTCTTCTTCGGGAGCCTTGGTCCCCGTCAATGACGAAGGTTTCTCTTTCTTGGAGGTCAAAAATGCTAATTTGGGAGATGAATTGGAAACCTTGAAGAGGACTCGACCCACTCTACTTCTGCTTACGGACGAGCAAGAACTTCTCGGGGACGAGCAAGGGCTGCTTGAGTTACTATTAAAGAAGCTAGAATGCCGGCAGCCTTGGAGAATCAGGCCTTACAGTTAATGGCGAAGAATTAAGCGTTAGCAGAGATGTCCAAGAAGATTCTGAACCTCGACGAGCAACTTTCTGCACAAAGCTCTTCCTTGGAAAATAAAACAAACCTGGTGAAGAATCTTTACGAGCAGCTAGAGAGGTTGACCTAGCAGTTCCATAAATAGCCCAGAGAGTTTTAGATGGCTGGATATAATAAAGCCCTTTATCATCTCGATGATCGGATCCAGAATTCAAATAACGAGGGTTACAAGCAAGGATGGTTGAATGCACTGGGGGTGTTAAGGTTGGAGAAGGGCCATTATCTGTGGGATTACTATGACCCTGGGTTGATCGAGTTTCCCGTGTCACCTTTTAAACTTGATATGAGCTGGATTCCTGCTCGGGGAATTCCTTAGTGTTTAATCTCTAAGTATCTCGGCGACTACAGTCTTCATTCTAATTTTGAGATATCTCACCCGGAGCACTTGCTTGATCAGCCATCTGTGATGAATGTCAAGATGCTTCGAGATCTGAACTTCATAAATTCTCCTTACTCCTTAGATGATCCTCCTGCTGGAGTAGAACCTGTTTCAAAGGCAGAGAGAAAGAAGCTAATAGAATAGGATTTTTACTTTTCTTTTTTTCAGCATATGTAATTCTTCTCGATTTGAATGAAAATGTAATCCTTCTTGATTTGAATGAAAAGTTTTGGTCCTTTGTCATTTCATTTTCTTCTAAGTAATTTGCAGAATGTCTTTGCTTGTTGGTTGGTAAGTATATATATGTTTATGACATACTTAACTTATTGTAGTGATTTTTTAATACTAATCAATAGAACAACTTATATTCCATGGTATTGCTTAATTTAAGCAACTGTTCTTGACCAACCGGAGTTGGTGGAGTTTTATTCCCGACCAACCGGAGTTGGGGGATTTTTATTCCCGACCAACCGGAGTTGGTCGATTTTTATTCTCGACCAACCGGATTTGGTGGATTTTTATTCCCGACCAACCGAAGTTGGTGGATTTTTATTCCCGACCAACCGGAGTTGATGGATATTTATTCTGGACTTGATGAGTAGTGTGTAGCACTAGTATTCCGCGAAAAATTTCAACAAAAGGAGAGAATTGGGTAAAACATCCACAACTTTATTCATATTGAAGAAAACTGCATTACATGGGGATTTTAACTACTGATAATATTTGCGCAGATGCTCTGCGTTCCATGCATTCTTAAACTCTTCTCCTTCTAAGGTTTCAATCCCATATGTCCCTGATCGAACAACTTTTGTTACTCTGTAGGGTCCATGCCAGTTAGCTTCCAGCTTATTGTGCTTGTGAATTACTTTCTTTAGTACATAGTCTCCTTCCTTCAGATCGCACTTCTTTACCCTCTTATTGTAAAACAGAGCTGCTCGTTGTTGGTATGCAGCATTCCTAATTGTTTCTTCTTCTCTAACTTCCTAGAGCATATCTAGATCTAATCGCCTCATCAAATCACTAATAGGAGAATTGAAATTCAGCACCCTGTGTGTGGGGAGGCCCAACTCGACAGGTATAACAGCTTCACTTCTGAATGCCAGCATGTATGGAGATTCTCTTGTTGCTGCTCGTGGTGTAGTACGATGCTAATGCAATTTGCCTTTGCATCGCCCAGTCATTTTTTCAAACCATTCAGCAGCGTTCTGTTTGTCACCTCAGTTTGTCTATTGCTCTGGGGATGGCCTAGTGCATAGTGGGTTTTCAATATATTCGACTGATGACAATACGCAGTAAATTCCTCATTGTCGAATTGAGTTCCATGATTTGTGATAAATGCATAGGTAAGACCATGTCTACAGATGATATTCTTCCAAATAAATTGGTACACCTTTTCATACGTCATATCAATAAGAGGCTCAACTTCCACTTATTTAGTAAAGTAATCCACCGCAACCACGAGATATTTAAATCTTCCCCTGGTCGTTGGAAGTGGCCCGACCAAGTCTATTCCCCACATGGAAAATGGCCAAGGGGAATTAATGGGTGTTAACAATGCTTGGGGAGTTCTTCGGATAGAAGAGAAGCGTTGACATTTGTCACATTTTTTGGCATAAGCTATAAATCAGCCCTCATCGTTGGCCAATAGTATCATTGCGTCATTATTCTTTGCAAAAGCATCCGACCTACTACATGGGCTCCACAGGACCCTTCATGGACCTCTTCAATCAAGCCTTTCACCTCAGAGGGACGCACACATCTTTGCAAACCTGCTATAATTTCTTGTCTATATAGAATACCATTAGTCAATACATAACGAGCAACTTTAAACTTCAGTTTCTTGGCTGTGAGTTTATCAGTTGGCAAAGCCCCTTCTTCAATATATGCCCTGATGGGATCCATCCAAGATGGTCCTAAATTAAGGGTAATAAAGTTCATCATAAGATCTTCGTCTATGCTTCGACTAGCCAAGACTTCTATTGGGATTGTTCTTCTTAACTCAGTGCGTGCTACTGAGGCTAACCGAGCTAAGGCATCTTCTTTTGCATTCTCTAATCTTGGTATTCTAATTATCTGTACTGCAATCATGCTTGATAAAATCTTCATTGCCTTTGCATGATACTTGATCATCAATTCTCCTTTGGCTGCATATACCCCCAACATTTGATTTACGATCAATTGTGAGTCACTGAATACGATAACCTGCTCAGCCTTCATGGTTTTTGCCAAACTAAGACCAACAATCATTGCTTCATATTCAGCTTCATTGTTGGAAGCTTTAAATTGAAAACACAGAGCATATTCCACATCGATCTCATCTGGGTTGTTTAAAACAATCCCTGCTCCACTGCCTGCAGTGCACGAAGACCAATCTACATATAAATTCCACACAGGTATCTCATTATCAAACTCTTGGTCGGACAAAATTCCTCGGTGGAATATTTAGTGCTTCCTTATATCCTTCTTCAGCACTTCTAGCTGCTCGTCAACCAACTTCTCTTGCACGTCTATCGACTGAGGTTGGTCGGATTTTAAGTTTGATGATCCCATAACATCCACAGGCTGGTCGGTATTCAACTTCTGCTCTTTGGAGGTATCTGGATAGGTGAACTCTGCTATAAAATCTGCCATTGCTTGCCCTATAAGTGACGACCTAGGCTCATAAATAATATCGTATTCGCCTAATTCTACAGCCCAATACATCAATCTTCCTGATTTCTCTGGTTTGTGTGAAGCCTGCCTTAATGGCATGTCTGTATACACTACTATAGTATGAGCTTGGAAGTATGCCTCATTCTTCTACTTGCTTCGATTAATGCCAGTGCTAACTTTTCCAACCTTCTATATCTGATCTCTGCTCCTTGGAAGGCTTTGCTAATGTAAAAGATTAGTTTTTGCACTCCATCCTCCATTCTTATCAGTGTCGAGCTTACTGCATTTTCTGAGACCACCAGATACAAATATAGTCTTTCTCCCATCACTGGCCTGGATAATAATGGAGGTGCTCCCAGGTATTTTTTCAATTCTTGAAAGGCCTTCTCACATTCTTCGTTCCATTCAAAAGTCTTTCGGAGTGTTTTAAAGAATGGAAGGCATCTATCAGTTGCTCGTGACACAAATCTGTTAAGTGCTGCAACTCGCCCTCTGAGACTTTGTACTTCCTTCTTCGTCGTTGGGGATCGTAGATCCAATAGAGCTTTGATCTTTTTAGGGTTCTCCTCAATTCCTCATTGATTTACAATATATCCGAGAAACATGCCTTCTCGTACTCCGAATATGCATTTGGTAGGGTTCAACTTCATTTGATATTTATCTAATTGATCAAAGGTTTGGCCTAAGTCAATTAGATGACCAACGGATTTCTTGCTCTATGTAAGCATATCATCGACATAAACCTCCATGTTGTGATTGATTTTCTCTGCAAACACCTTGTTCATCAGCCGCTGATATGTTGGACCTGCATTTTTCAAACCAAAAGGCATCACATTATAATAATAAATTCCTCTCGGTGTAATAAAAGAGGTACTTTCCCTATCTTCAGGCTTTATTTTCATCTGGTTATAACAAGAATAAGCATCCATGAAACTTAACAATTCGTGCCCCGAGGTAGCATCCACCAGTTGATCAATTCGAGGAAAAGGAAAATGATCCTTTGGGCATGCCTTGTTGAGGTCGATGAAATCTACACACATCCTCCATTTGTTATTCTTCTTCTTCACCATCACCAAATTAGCTAGCCAATAAGGATATTTGACATCTTTAATAAAGTAGGCTTTCTGAAGCTTCTCTACCTCTTCTTGTATAGCTTGGTTCTTTTCAGGGCTGAATACTCTTCGTCATTGTTTCACTGGCTTGATTTCCTTGTTCACATTGAGCTCGTGACACAGGAAATTTGGGTCTATCCCTAGCATATCTTCGTGACTCCATGAAAAAGTCTGTTTCCTACTTCTTAGAAATTCTATCATCTCTTGCTTTATTGACCCATCTAGTGACGCACCGATTTGAGTTGTTCTTTCTGGGTGTTCGTCGTCCAGAATGACATTTTCAGTAGCTTCCACCACCTGGCCTTTTACGAGTTGCGACTCGCCTCTAGGATCTAATGTTTCAATTTTTGTACCTTCATCCACTTGATAGGTAGTAGTCTTATTCCTAGATTCTTCCAATTTTTCCTGCTCGAAAGATGAATAGTAGCATTCCTAAGCTACTTTTTGGTCACCCTTCACTATTCCTACTCCAAAATTGGTTGGAAATTTTAAGCATTGATGTATAGTAGATGGTACTGCTTCGAACTTCTTTAAACCTACTCTTCCCATGATGATATTGTAAGCTGATTGGACATTCTTATCCATCACAAATAAGCGCACTCTTGCTGTTCGACAAGCAGGCCATGTACCGATGAACATATCCAACTTGATCGTTCCAAGTGGAAAAACTTTCTTGCCAGCAAAATCGAGGAGGGGCCTATGATAAGGTTCTAACTGAGACAACTTTAGATTTAAGCCATCAAAGCACGAGTAGAACATGATATCGGCCGAGCTACCATTATCCACCAGTACTCTTGAGATCATTACTTCCTTCATCCTCATTTTGATCACTAATGGATCATCATGAGGATATAGCACACCTGCAAGGTCGTTCTTGGAGAAACCGATGACCAGTTTTTCTTTGTTTACCTTCCTTGGGCGATCATCCTCAGCTAGATTTATTCGTTGAATGTATGAACAAGCTTGAGCCTCATTGAGGTAAGCTTTCCTCTCTTCAGTAAGGTCTCCACCTCCTACATCTCCACCTGTAATAACATTACAATCAAATGATCCAAAATGAATTGAAAATACCTCACGTTCTGGTTGTCTTGGTCTTTTGGGGAGATCGGGGCCGTCTTCTGGCTCATCTTCATGATCTCTTTTCTTGTCTTCTTTTGCTCGATGAGGAGATCTAGACCTCTGTCTTGCTCGATCGTTGCTCTTTCCATCATTTCTACGATCAACATACTTAGCCAGCTTACCTCGTCTGATGAGTGCTTCAATTTCATTCTGAAGAGCTATGTAATTTTTGGTCGTGTGACCATGGTCTTTATGGAACTCGCAATATTTTTTCTTATTCCTCTTGTCAAGATCTGTCTTCATTTTCTCTGGCCAATTTAGCTCCTCACTGTTCTTGATTTCTTTCAGAACGTGGTTTATGTCTGCTTTCAAAGGAGTATAATTTCCAAACTTCTTCAACAATTCCCATGATGGTTTTGCTTTTGATTGCTTGTTACCACTATTGTTCTTATGCTCTTTCTTTTCAGCCTTATCAACCTCCACCTTGGTATCTTTGGTATCCATACTCTTTTTCGCAGCCATAGCCTCCTCGGCATTCATAATCTTTGCCGCTTTTTCCATTAGTTCTGACATGGTCCTGGGCGGATCTTTGGCCAAAGTGTAGTACAATTTATTGGGCAACAGTCCGCTCATCAGAGCAGTAATTGCTGTCTTTTCCTCATAATCAATAACTTCGAGCTTCTCGTTATTGAAACGAGTTATATAATCCCTGGTGCTCTCACCTGCTTTTTGTCTAACACTTAACAAGTGTGCTAATCGTTTAACTGGTTTTGATCCAAAACAGAAATTTCTAATAAAGAGCTCAGCCAGTTGAAAGAAAGTTAAAATCTTCCCCCGAGGAAGATTATTGTACCATATTTGAGCGGATCCGGTAAGAGTTCCCGAGAATGCCCTGTATCTCATCTCATCTGGCACGGTATAGATATTGGCAGCAGCTTGGTATTGTTCTATATGAAGGACAGGGTTAGTTTTTCCATCATATTTAGGAGTTACAACAGGTGCTTTGAACTTTGATGGTGTGGGAAAATCCACAATTGCCTGGATAAAAGGTGTCCCTTGGACAAAAGTTCTTTGTAGAGGATTCTTGGCCTTAGCCATTTCCCTTAGTCTATCCTCCAACCTTTGAATAGAGCCTTGCCATGCATCATTTCCCTCCTCGGGCCTGTTGGTTTGAGCAACTGATCGTGTTGAATTTGCTTCCTGGGATCTTTCATTACGAGTAGTGTGTCGTGATTGGGCAGAACCCTCCCTTAGATCGAATGATCGTTGAAAAATCCTTGGTTCAATCCTAGGGGGACTTCTATTCCTCCTAGGACCCAAACGATCAAAAGGAGAGACTTTACTCAACCTTTCAAGAGCACTTGTTCTTTCTAGAGATAGAGTGATATTTTGTTGAGTGTCTGTAGCTCGTACTGAGGAAGTACGCCCAGGATGATAAGAAGGATCATGAGATCTCTCAGTGCGATATGAATCGATGCGTATGGATTGAGATTCCTCTGAGAGTAACGTTCGCCTAGAAGGTAATCGGGTATTTCTTTGAACTCTTCGTTGTCCTGAATGAGTAGATACTCCACCCTAGACAGTTTGTATGAATTATCGCATAGTCTCTTGCATGGTCGTCTGGCCTTAGGCCAAATTAGCCATTATTCCAGCCAGATCTTGGATATTTGGGGGAACAAATGGATTTAGGGGGTTTCCAGCATTTCGATTACTGGATTCAGGATTATCAGCCATTGGTGATGAATTATTTTGGTGAAAAGCGATAATTACAGTCGTTTTCCACAGACGGCGCCAATCTGTTGATGTAAAAAATTAGATTATCTCTAATTATTCAATCACAGATAAAAATAAATAAGACAAAGAATTTTAAAGTGGTTCAGCCTTGAAAGAATGGCCCACGTCCACTGTTTTTGTTATTGTTGACTTGGAAATCTTGATAACAGGTTTTACCAAGAAATTCCCAGTCCCCTGCTAATGCGGAGGTTACAATGTATTTATAGCCTTGAGGCTGTACAAATGAAAGGACAATGCGCTGTTCTCTAGTAGACATGTACACCTGTATGATAATAATAAGCATTTAATGCGCAGTCAATCCTCTTAATTATTCGGATATGAGTGCTATGTACGAGATGCAGCTCGGACCACCTAAGTTGCTCGGACCTCCTAAGTAGCTCGGCGTACATGAGTTGCTTGGTATAATAAAATTCCTCTAAGAACACTTGTTGCTCGGAATGCCTGAGTTGGTCGGGGAGATTGAGCTCCTCGGATTCAAGGTGTTGTTAAAAAATTATTTGCTAGTACCATGTAAATTGACACGTGTCTCCACCTAATTGGTCCATGTCAACAGACTAAATTTAGTATCAACAATTATAGTCATTTTGACTACGTCGTTGCATTCGAAAGGTTATAAATAGTCAGAGAAGTCTATTTGGATGTAAATTTTGAGTCTCGGGTCATTTGGAAATGAAAATACAACCTAAAAGGTATTTTGGTCATTTTTACAAGGGGGATGAATAGTGATTTCGAATTTTGTCTTATTATAAGTATTTGGGGATTAAGTGTAGGTGGGTTATTCATCTCCTTTACACAAAATAGAGAGGTCATCTTCCTAGAGAGAGTGAAAGGTTTCTTGGGAAGAGAAAAGCTTACTTGGGAAGGAGAAGAACAAAGACCAAAGGTCACCACCACCAACCACCACCGAAAGTTCACCGGAGAAGGGAGAACCACCTGAGATATACTACACCAAAGGATCAGACCTTCAGTAGAGGCAAGTGTTTGATAATGGCAATCTAAGTTTGTATATTGTCCATGTAAGAATAGTTATAAAAAGAGATGATTTCTCATGTTTGGGAGATAAAGATGAAGTTATAAATGGATTTCTGGAAACTGAAAAGATATAGGAATCAAACTCATGTTGTAGGTTGTTAGTAATCGACGAAATAATCATGTATCTGTTGAAGAAATTCTGGAAACCATTGTTGTGTTCTTGAAGATATTATGTTGATGATTTTCTGGAAATAAGGAGAGAAACATGCTTTTAATTCAATCTCTTGATGATTATAGAATGTTGAGATCATTATAAATCATTTATATATGTTGGTATATCATGTAGTAAGGTTAATAAGTCGTTTGGGTTGTTAATATGAAGGTTTGAATGATCAAAATGGCTAAACCCGTAGTTGCAAAAATGTAGAAAAACTGGGCTGTTAACTAAGTGATCGATCGATCGACCCCCTGCCTTCGATCGATCGACCTCCCCAGAATTCCTAAAGTTGTTTATTTTTAAATGTTAATTCTTATCCCAAACCTTTTGTAGATCTTTGGTGATTATTAATCAGATATTATGGGACTTAGAAAAGATCAGTAAGCCCTAGTTAAGATTTGAATTAATTTGATTGGGATTTAATTGATTAGAATAATGATAATTAATTTAAAGGAATTTCGGTTGCTAGATTCATTTGTTAAATTCTAATTGGAATGCATGAGGATTAAAGATAGGACTAGTAGGGGTGATTTAGTATAACACCTGGGTATCCTTAAGTTTACAAGAGGGTTTAATCCTAAGTGAAAGAAGATGTGTTTATAAGAGATTTGAAACTATCGGTTTTAACCTTAATTAAAAGGAGAGTTTAATTCGTAGTAATTCGGGAGATATGACTATACGGACCAGTAGGTTATTAGTGACTTCTTACTGAGTATATGTTGAGGAAAAACCTATTTAAACCTTGTGTATTGAGTGAGGCTCGGGGTTAATTAAATTAAGAAGTAAAGTTATGATACTTTAACACGTGGGATATAAAGAGATATAATGCTATGTATGGGAATAATCTAAGGGTAATGTGAGTACCTTGTTGATAGTATACTATAGGTATGGTAATGCCTATTTGATTGATTGATGATTATGTGTATGACATACCTATCTTACTTGATATCGTCAGGAGGTTTGCGTGTGAGGGCAGTCATATCCTGATGAATCCATGGGATCTTTGATTTGTCGCTCGAGAACATAGGTCTATGAAAGACTTAACGGGGAGTTGATAAGTCCGCTTACTGTGGAAACGTAGGTATGTGCGCGACCCATCGATACGATAACTATGTTCGCCTCCAAAATTGTATGTTGTTGATTTTGGTTCGAGGAATCCTTACCAAACCTTTAGTCCCCTATTCGACGACCATCGATGATGGGACATGATAGAAGAGTAATGCATTGCACCGTAGCTATGACTAGGGGTGCCGTATTATATATGTATATATATATATAATGAATTAAATGAGTAAAGAGATATATTGTGCTTATATCATCTACGGTGTGATAAATGTAGATAATGGTTAATTTCGAAAGAAGAACTGAAATAAGTTAATGAGTATTTGTTGAAGAGCTTAATTCATATCAATGAGAAATGATTCATGTTAATGAGAAATGACTCATAAATAAGAAATGTAAATGAATGATAATGTGACATATGGTATGGGACATATGGGGTTATGATATGGGAATGGAATCATAATATGGAAACTAGTGAAGAGGAACCATTAACTAGGATGTCAATAGGAAATGTTAAGTGTGCACTCTAGTTGAGAGGTGAGAATATCAAGTGAGAGTGGAATGCTAACATGTACATAATAAATGCTTTATTTCACTTGTTAAATACTTGTTGTTTTAAAATTCATTTTTCACAATCGGGCTTTGACCCGTTTCCTTGCATATTCTATTTTCTATTGTATCTTCTATATCAGGTGTCCAGCAGCAGGGACGCCAACCTTAGTTGATTTTGACGTGCTATCGAGCTATGGAGTATTGCTTAGACACTTATCTTCTATTTATTCACAGTGATCTTTTAGTTAGGTCATGTCGCCCAAAGGATTCAGTTATTTTTTCCTAACGGGGTCAACTACTATTGTATTCATGTGTTTTAATACATTTCATATTGTTGGAATTACTGTAATGGATTAATATTATTTGGGAAGGTTTATTCCAATTGCATTTAAATTCTTTTGTGTTAACTGTTCGATTATCAATGTTGTAGAATAAAATGTGTTGTGTTATTCTTAAACTAGAAATGGATTTTGTTGAATTAAAATTTTGAAAGTTTTTAACACCAGCTTTATTGGGTATTGGGTGAGTTGTAAATGTTTTCGACAGTGATGCTAAGAATGAGCCAACTGTATATTTTGTTTTAATTTGGTATGGTACTAGCCACCCGGTATTTAATTAGGCAGGGTGTTATAGGTCTCCAGGCTCGTCAGCTGGAGGATGGGATGTCCATCTCCTAATTCAAGTATGCTAGAGATCTGGTGAAGAAATTTTGTCTAGTATCCGCTAAGCACGTACGTACACTAATGGGTACCTCAACTAAGATTAACAAGGACACTTTAGGCAAGGATGTAGAGCAAACCTTATATCAGAGTATGATAGGTAGTATTCTCTACTTGACTGCTAGTCATCCCGATATAGTCTTTAGTGTTAGAGTCTGTGCGTGTTATCAGGCGTCCCCGAAAGAGTCACACTTACTTTCTCTTAAACGTATTATCAAATACATAAATGGGACTCTCTCACTTGGCATTTGGTATTCATTTGATACCAGTGACCGTTTATCCGCCTATTCGGATACCGATTCAGTCGGGGATGCTGCACTTTTGGTGGGTGTTTATTCTTTGGTTCTGCTCTTATCTCTTGGTTGAGCAAGAAGTAAAATTCCATCTCTTTATCCACTGCGGAAGTTGAGTACATAGCCGTTGGGAGTTGTTGCACGTAACTTCTGTGGATGAAGCAAATGCTAGAGGATTATGGGATATCATAGGACACCATGACTATTTCCTATGATAACACGAGCGCGATACACATATCCCGTAATCCAGTCCAGCATTCGCACACAAAACATTACGATACGTGAGCACTTTATCCGCAAGCTCGTAGGGAAAAAGGTCATATCGTTGAGTTTTGTATCTACCGACCTTCAGTTATCTGATATCTTCATGAAGCCTTTAGATGCCCATAGATTCAAGAGTCTTAGAAAGTCTTTAGGAATTGTCACAATTGACTGAGGGGTGGTTACCATTTCTAGGGTCGGATGCCCTTTTCATGTTCATATTATCTGATTCTTATCTTTAGATTGTATCATTTGTATCATTATTTGTTTGATATTTATTTTTTTTTGAAAAATTGAAAAATTCAAAAAGATTTTATTTGTGAAATTTTTTAGAAAAAGCCAAAAAGATTTTCTTTTTTATAATTTTTTTTTTAAAAATACAAAAAGAGTTTTGTATTTTGTTTACACCATTTATGGATGAACATTTAAGATAGCCATAGTCACAACTTCATTCCATTTTTATATGACTGTTTGATAGTGATTTGAGATGCTACATCACTTTATCAATGTGCTTTACATTGTTTGGAGTCTTTGAGATGCGATTAGTGATATATTCTACATATTTTGCTCCTTATATACTTTATTGCACACATGCACGGTATTATTTAAGTATTGTACTTGTAAATCTCATATTGTCTTGAGTGTTTCCATCTCAATTCTGTCTATACAACGACCAAAATGCGATAAAACTTAACAAGATAGTAATGCATATAAAAACCGTTTATTGTGAGGATTAAATTGCAAAAAAATATGCCGAGCGAATCACGGGAAAAAGGGAAGTGAGAGTTCAAAATTAACTCATCAAGAAAGCCACTAATTGAAAAAGAGCCCGAAAAAATTAAATGGCAATAAAAAGAAAAACATGCCAAATCAAATGGGCTAATTGGTTTTAGTTTCATCACCTCAAAAGAAAAATATAATATATAATTATTTATGAGGGAGTTTGGATGGAAATAAATGAAAAACGGGTTTGTACATCCTTGAAAGTCATGAAAAATAATTTCAAATGTTATGGACATTATTGGTGTGGAAATCACTTCGATCTTTGATTTTCATATTTGATTGAGTCATTTTCTTTTAATTCCACATTTTTTACACCTAAGGAATATGTTGAGTTCATTCGTTAGGAATATCCAACATTCATCGTGCACATATGTTATGGTTGTATGTATTGATTTTTCAGTCAAATTTGTTCATATCCCTATATTTTCGCTATCACCGACTTGGTTGTTTCGGTGTTCTTTCAGGGTATGATTCTTTTCTTTGAATTTTTTTGAGAAATTCAAAAAGAGATAGTTTATTACCTTGTGATATTTCCCAGTTGCATTGTTTCTGTTCTTCACATTTGTCTATTTAAGGAAATCATAAAAAGGGGGAGAACGAATTATGAGGGATAATTTTTTGTTTGATTTCATAATGATTTTCTTACACATAATTGATATTTATTTTTGCTTATCATTATATTTCAAACTGTTGCGCATCACGGGTGTTTGTTTCTTATCTCCTATGTAGGTATCTCAATGGAGGATCATTTTTCCACACCCTCGTGATGACAAACAATGATTGAAGAAAGTTTGAAGAGTTGAAGATGATCAAATTTTGTCAAGACACACATTTAGTATTTCTAGTTTTCGAGTTTAATGGGGATATTAAATTGTACGTCATTTTGGGCAGCATAAGTCCAATTTTTTATGTATGTACCGGCATAGACATAGGGGGAGATTTGAAAAGACATGACTTATAAATGTCCAAGGTAGAATCTAGAAATTTTCTAAGTGCCCTAGATCACAATTTAGTATGTCTGATACCACTACATTTGGCACGTCTCCACAATCATCCTCGACGGCCTTGATCGGAATCAATGCATCCTTCATCTTCGTACATGCATCGTGCTCTTCAACCGTTTCCACTACTCCATGTATTTATCGTAAAATAATTTTAATTGAAGTTTTTATTATTTGCATAAATAGTTGGGAATGTTTTTAAACAAATTTTGAAGTCTGAAAAAGGTTTATCACATAATATCTTTTTGTAAAAAGAAGAAGCAAATTTAGACACGTCACTGATATCGTTCAAATGACATCTTATGTTATTCGAACGAGAGGTGCTTTTTTTCAAACGACATCGAACGATCGACCGCATCAAAATACTTATTTAAACAGTGTACATTCTACTCGTTTTCCTAAGTCTGCACGCCCTTATTTTCTGCATAACAGTAGTAGTTTTCAGACTTCATTTTTTTTAAGGTTTACATACATTTTGATTCACAAACAATTCCCAATCCTTTATGTGAATCCTCTAAACCCCAAAGAAGATATTTATACTCATCTGGAGTACACGTATGGAGAAGAATATGCTTTTCCATTACTAACTACCTGGAGTTCTTGCGGGACCTCTTGCCGACGACATCGAACCAATACCTGCGGGTATTTCGTATGTCACTTGTATTTTCATTGTAATCCGTGTAAATTGATAGTTACAAATTATAGTGGAAATAAGATGGTTTTGCCCCTGTGGGGAATTTTTTCCTCATTTGTGATTGTCTTGCATGCTTAGATTATTTCATTAGTCAACCACGTATGTTTGCAAGAGTTAAGACTTGTTGGGACCGAAATTGGAATTTGATGAAATAAGTTTAACATTGATTTCTGGTGCACTCTCATTACTCAATTATATTTGGTTTGATTGTTCTCTTATCCTCTCTTATTTTATTGTCTTCTTTATTTGATTATCATGATCGATATTATGTTAGGCTTAAAAAACCCATCAAGGGGTGGGATGATCCACTATTTGATGTGAATCTTATTTTAATTAGCTTATTTAAATTAAATATCCCTTTGATGATTAACTTTGCACTCTTACATTTTTATTTACGCCTCGAGAGGGGTAAATGATTTTCGAGAGAAAATCGAGATTCTAGTTTAAGTTTCATTTTAGAATCGAACTAGAGATAGGTTTTTCTAAAATGTGAAATTATATATTTGAATTTCAACTCTAAGCTTATTTCTATGAATTAAACTAGTTTAGTAAATCGATCCTAGTCGTTGGTTTATTAAATTATGTTTAGATCTACTATTAGTGAGTTATAGGAGTGTTGAACTTAATTTTCTAAAATGTTATTATTAAAATTACATTTGCAACGAGAGTTGATTTGTGATTTTGATACTAGCTTGGGATAATTAATTTTAATGAATTAGTTGATTTTAATTAACTAAAATTTGTGGTGTAATCCCATTCCTTGATTGATCTCACATTTATTTCATCACTTTATCTCTTATTTTTGTGTTAGATTTTATTCATCATTTTCCATCCCACTTTTTAGAATTTTTCTTTTTATTTTCCCTCTTGTTTTATTTACTCGTTCTCATTTAGTGTAATTCATCATCATCACAAAAATTGTTTTAATATTAAAAAGGCTAAAAAAAAATAGAAAAAGTAAAAACTCTAAAAATAGGAAAAGTAAATAATAAATGAATTACATTTGTTTTTCTCTCGTTTCACTCCCTTGATTTGGATTTATACCTCACTTACCACTATCCTCTAGTTTTGTTATACTTTTATAGGTAATTTAAGGATTTTTATTATCTCAGTTCTCACAACAACGACATACCTTAAAGAATTAATTAATCAAATGGCACCGTTGCCGATCTTTGGAGCTTGAAGCATTGGAGAGGATTTCGTTTTGTGATTCATTTGTATTGCACTTTTAATTTTCGTACCATTTTTCATTTTCTTAGAAGTTTTGTATTAGGTTTATTCTATTTTTTTCTTTTATTGCGGTGCTTGGAGACACCATTATTTTGCTTAAATTTTTAATAAAAAAGAAGAAAAGCATGGTAGGAAAACCGGACAAGGTAGAGAGAGGGCGTCCAAAGGCGAGGATTTAGAAGCCTCTCTACTTTATGTCGGTAGGATTTCTGAGGGTGACTGAGATAGGAGAGATTTCCCCCCAATCGACTCAAATCGTTCATCACCACACGGTATAAAAATAGTGGGAGTTACATTTCTAAACCCTCGCAAATCCCCTATAAGCGAGTCAATTTTTCTATGTGATTACGTGCTCTTGTTTAATTTTAATTCTCGCATTTGTTTTTGAATGTGTGTGATGAGTTAATCAATTAAGACCTACATCCAGTCATTCACGAGAAGGGATTTCATCATTCGACTCACTCGCTTATCATTTGTGTGCTACCCTAGCTATCATTAAATTTAAAATCAATCAACTAGCTAGCTCACTAGGAAAACATTTTTGCAAAAGGCAAGCACAAAGATAAATTCCTTGATTTTTATTTCCCGCGGACTTCATTAAAATTTGACTACCCTCTTACCTAAATTTAAAGATAAATATTGTCTATGTGCTAGTTAGGATTTATCCTTGTCTTATGTGTGTTCAATTCACTCTTTCGAAAGTGGATTTTAGTGAGTTCGTCCCAATTCAAAGAGTCCAAATATTTTTTCTGATTTCTTCCACAAAAATCCAAAAATATTTTCTTTCTTTCATTTTCAAAAAACTCCAAAAATATTTTTTCCTTTTAAAAAATATTTTAAAAAAATTCTCTCATCATGGCCGAAGAATGTCCTTTATAGGAATACTTTAGCCATTTTTCATTTTCTCAAAGCATTTTTTAAGTTGAGCCCGAGTCGAACCTCCATACCTTACTTTGTGGCTTCAACCCTCAAACACACGCCGTTGATACTCATGCTTCGCCCGCGCATGCATCTCAGTTTCCATCTCCTTCGACGATGAGTGTCGATGCGTCATATGCTTTGTCGTGCACATATTATTTTCAAGCCAATCACTGGACCCATGAGTGTCCATACTCTTAATATCCATCTGAACCCACCATGGAACATGTGTATCCATATGACACTATTTTGGAACCCCGGTCAACTTATTATCATGACATATCTAATTTCAAGTGGTGTGAGAAACTAAGCTATTCGTGGAAGCCTGATCACCCTCCCACGCAATACGAATAACAACCCCATGCTGTGGATCCTCACACGTTACAACAGTCGTCATGGCAATTAACTGCACCCTATCTCGATCAGTTCCTTCACTATGCACCCAACGATTATCATCCTTTTATCTCTCACAGAGACGCTTCTGTCGTATATGAACAACTTGACCTCGTTCCACACACTTCATACGAGTATTCTCCATTTTCACATGTCAATAGTTAGTTGTGTCCACCTCAACCACCGCCACCACCATCATCCACCTCCGCTCTCGAAAGCCTCTTGCAAAAGTTCATCCTCGAGCAAGACCAAGCTAATCAATTTCAAAATGAAGCCCTCCAACGGCTTGAATGAAGATTAAATGAAATTGAGTGTGAGAGGGAGTCGTATTTCACCTCCTATTGACTCGTTATTGCCCCCATGTGGAGTGATGAGGAGTTGTCTTGTGCCATTCATTTTGAGGGCGACCGACCCTATAACCCCAAAAATATCGACATTGAGACCATTCCATGGCCCGATCCTTAAGTTGACACTTGTATTGATTTATTCAAAGATCGTGAGCCTTATCAAATCCCACCATGTCCAGAATAACCCCTCATTGAGGACCCTATTTACCTTCCCACCGAATCCAAAAAAATACCTGAGTTTACACCTATCGAGCCCACTGTGTGTTCCTGAGGAACCACTTTATCATCGGTTAGCTCCGGCTACGAGTGCTCACCATTTTCTCAAGATGAAATCCGATATGGTTTTTCCCTCTCCAGATATGGATCATGCCCCACTATTCATATCTCCCTTTGAGCCCAATATTTTTAATGATTCATCTCTCTCCGATCTTGGTGCCTCGTTTGAACTACCCACCACATTCTTTGGTGACACTCTTATGCAAAAACTGACCACTCCATCATTAGAAACCACGCTCCCTTGTGAGTATTCCTTTACTCCTCCCGATGAGTGAGTGTCCCCCACTCTTGAGTTGGATCATCTTCCTCCACTCTTTATCCCACTCGATCCACCCTTTATTCCCCCCGACCCTCCTATTGTCCCTTCCATCCCATCACCTGATTGGGATCTTGATATTATACCTTGCATGTTCCCATCCATATCTTTTGATCCCAACCTAATACCACCCTCCACCATTCACGAGCTTATATGTGGTTTTACTCTTCATTTTCAAAACACCGAGCTTGTTACTCTAAGACTATCATTCTCTTGCGGTGTTGATTTTTCCCATCAATAGCTCCCTGGCATGTCACGATGCGACCATTATCATCGTCTAATTATAGAAAGGTTGTGTGCTTTCTATGAGCCCCACCCTAGTCCACTTTCCAAACCCTTTCGCCTCTGCATCTAGCTAGAGCATAATGCCTATAGGGACCTTGTTTCCCTAAACTTTCGGCTCAATAAGGCCCGTGATCGATTCTTATTCACCATTGCCTTTATTTCATATACATTTCTACCCACCCACCATTGGTCCACCAATGCTTTTCATAGTGTGATGCACTTTTCCATACAAGTGCATTGGTCATTTTTAGCCTTTATCCAATAAGACTGACACTTCAGTCTTGTTTGGGGGTGATTCTCATCACCCCATTTTTATGCCATCCCGCGCTTTCAGAGTTCTTATCCTTAGGGTGAGTTCCCTTCGATCTGTCCGAATACATTAAACTAAGCGCTACCGGGAGGTAGTCCATTATTTCTGTGTACGAGTCTCATCCTGTTTAGGGGGTGGTGTTTCACACCACCCCATGCTTTACATGCTTATAAACTTGTACACATTTATTTTTTATTTTTTTATCTTATCACTTATTCAGGTTTATTCTTGGATTCATCTATCCACTTCATTAGCTATTGACTCTGTTAATCTCTTTCCTCCTTTCTGCTCTACATTTTAAAAATTATTTTCTTTAACATCGAGGACGATGTTCATTTTTGTTTGGGGGTGGGGAATTTATCAAAATTGTACCTCTTTTGAAAAAATTTAAAAACCTAATTTTCAAATTTTCGTGCAGTTTATTTCACCTCACTCATTGACGTGAATTTTCTATCATCCATCTTTTTAGTCTAGGAATCAAGCTGGTGGATAATTTTTCTAAATAGCTTATGTAATACGTTCCAAGGCATTTTGCACCATGAATTTCTTGACTCAACATAATTTGCGCACTTATCACGTCATTGTGATTTAGAGTTGAAGAGTATTATAATTCTCAAGAAAACCTTAAGGATCACTAGTAGAGACTTTAACTTGTGAGATTTGTGTCATTCACCTTTTAGAGAGTTTTACGCAATCTTCGAGTCACAAGTTGATTCAACTTCCTTTGGGTCCGCACTTTAAATAATTGTATGATCTTACTATTCTTCATTAAAAATTTTGGCTTGATCACTGAGAATGACATCACTTTCGAGTTGTAAGAAACACATGTCTTGAAATTTGTCTCGATCACTAGATTTTCACCCATTCACCTTCTTCCATTACCTTCCCAATTTCTTCCATATTCCCACATATTTCCCACACCATCCATACATATTCCCCACATCATATCCATATCATATTTCATTTTTGAGAAAAATGGTGTTTTTCAAATGTAAAATGACATCACTGTCTAAAAAAAATAGAAAAAGAGAAAAAGAGAGAAAAACAAAAGAAAATTCGAAAAAAAATTAAAAAGAAAAAAAAGAAAAAGAGAGTTTGCAGTTAGTTCTTGTGTAATAAAGACATTTGTTCTTCATGTATAGAACACTCTTCTCACGCATCGCATATCCATCATCCATCCATCACCATCACACTTCATTTCATTTCATCCTTCTCATTTCATTTTCCCCTCACCCATAATCATTCATGTTTCCCTAGGTGTTCGGAAAAATGAAAGTCAACGTGGTGAATAACTCGACGTTCTCACTATAGTGATTAGCATTCTTTCATGAGATCATTTTTCTTTCTCAATATTCGTTCTTTCTTATATGGGTGTGAGACGTTTGACCTTGCTTACATTTAATCACCTCCTCACACACAAGAGCGATACACTAACCCAAATCTCGAGAGTTCATTTGAGAGAGCTATATCCAGTTAAATTTTGAAGTTGAAGCATTGATTCTGAAAAGGATATATAGGAATTACTCTTATAATACTCGACCCATTTTGACTGATTCACACACACACTTTCAGTTCTAGGAAGGATGTGCCTTGAGTATTTACTTAGCTAACCTTGTATACATTCTAGCTTGTATTCCTCAAAATTTTTATCTCGTGATGGATTGTGCGATTATTCTACATCTAATAAGAGACTGACTGTCGTTTCTAAATAAAGAATTTTGTGGGTATATTTCCTGCAAATCCTCAGGAGACAAAACTCATCCTATAAGGCAACCTATAGGTTTAAAGGCTTGTTGCACATGCTAAGTGCAATCGCAAGTGCTCGAGAAAATAGCACACTTTTGGTTTCTTATCTTTCTTTCTCTCTATATTTTGTTCGATGACTAGCAATGTTCTGCTTGGGGCTGGTGTGATAAGCACCCAAAAGTGTATATTTTATACCCCAAATAGACGTATTTTAATTGCTAATTCTCAATAAAATTGCATCTTATGCACATAATCTATTGTGCAGACTTGTTTACGTTTGTTGTTCCAAAAGCTCTATTTCGAGGAAAATTGCAGCAAGAAATGGCTAAATAACCTCTCCCATTACCTTAGACCTACCCTAAACCTATGTCGCTCCCTATGTGTGTTGAGTTTGTATTTTTTTAGAATTTTTATTTGAGTTGTTTGAATTTTTAGAATTTATTTTAGATTTATTTAGAATTTTTTAGGATTTATTTTCTATTTTTCTATTTCTTTTTATAGTTTTATTTTGATTAGTTTTTATTTTATTTTATTTTTATTAGGATTATTTTTTTTAGTAATTTATTTCTTAAGTTTTATTAGATTTTACAATTTTTAGGACTTTAGTTTTTAGTTTAATGATTTTTACTTTTTTATTTTATTTTATTTTATTTTGAGTCTTTTTATTTTTGGATTAAGAATTTTTTTTTCCAGTAAGTTTGATTTTTTTTTAATTTTAGTTTTATACTTTATTTTTATTAAGTTAGTAAATTACATTTTATTTTATTTTTTATTTTTTTTAGGTGCAAAATTAGACACACACACTACCTACCATACACAATCACATACCCTAACGCCCTCACCCCCATCTTCAACCTCCTAACTATTACACATTCTCTCTCCTCACCCTCTCACCTCCATTAACAAACCCAAACCTCAAACCCATTCTCTCCCTCTCTCCTAAACCTCCAATACTCAAATCAATTCCCAAACCCTTAGCCGACCCTTCAAACCTGATGCCCTTCACCTGCAACCCTTACCCAACTGGCTAATCCAACCTCAAAGCGATCCGACCTAACCTGAGTTTAACCCGAGCTCTGCCAATCTCCTTCCCAAACCCGATTTCGACTCACCATCTAACCCGGGACCCAAAACCCATCTCCAAATCCAACTCAACCACCTGCGCGACCCGTCCCCCTACTGTCATCTTAAACCCGTCGGGAAACCAATAGCTCAACCCCAAACCCGCCAAGCCACCATTTGTAAAGGAGCCCGAAAAAATTAAATGGCAATAAAAAGAAAAATATACCAAATCAAATGGGCCAATAGGTTTTAGTTTCATCACCTCAATAGAAAAATATAATATATAATTATTTATGAGGGAGTTTGGATGGAAAGAAATGAAAAACAGGTTTGCACGTCCTTGGAAGTCATGAAAAAGTGTTTCAAACATTTTTAACGTTATTGGTGTGGAAATCACTTTGAGCATTGATTTGTTGATTGAGTCAATTTCTTTTAATTCCACATTTTTTACACCTGAGGAAGATGTTGAGTTCATTCGTTAGGAATATTCAACATTCATCGTGCACATATGTAATGGTTGTATGTATTGATTTTCCTGTCAAATTTGTTCACATCCCTATATTTTCGCTATCATCGACTTGGTTGTTTCGGTGTTCTTTCATGGTGTGATTTTTTTTCTTCCAAAATTTCAAAAAGAGAAAGTTTATTACCTTGTGATATTCTTTAGTTGCATTGTTTTTGTTCTTCATATTTGTCTATTTAAGGACATCATAAAAACGGGGAGAGCGAATTATGGGGGATAATTTTTTATTTGATTTCATAACGATTTTCTTGCACATAATTGATATTTTGTTTTTGCTTATCATTATATTTCAAAATGTTGCATGTCACGGGTGTTTGTTTCTTATCTCATGTGTAGGTATCTCAATGGAGGATCATTTTTGCACACCCTGATGATGACAAACAATGATTGAAGAAAGTTTGAAGAGTTGAAGATGATCAAATTTTATCAAGACACATATTTAGTATTTCTAGTTTTCGGGTTTTATGGGGATATTAAATTGTATGTCACTTTGGGCAGCATAATTAGATTTTTTATGTATGTACCAGTATAGACATAGGGAGAGATTTGCAAGGACATGATTTATAAATGTTCGGGGTAGAATCTAAGAATTTTCTAAGTGTCCTAGATCACAATTTATTATGTCTGCTACTGCTACATTTGGCACGTCTCCACAATCATTCTCGACGGACTTGATCCGGATCGATGAATCCATCATCTCCGTACGTGCATCGTGCTCTTCAACTTTTCCCACTACTCCACGTATTTATGGTAAAATAATTTTAATTCGAGTTTTATTATTTGCATAAATAGTTGGGAATGTTTTTAAACAAATTTTGAAGTCCGAAAAAGGTTTATCACGTAATATCTTTTTGTAAAAAGAAGTAGCGAATTTAGACACGTCACTGATATCGTTCAAACGACATCGTATGTAGTTCGAACGAGAGTTTCTTTCATTCAAATGACATCGTATGTCGTTCGAACGAACCACCGCCACAAACTGCTTATTTAAACAGTGTACATTTTACACGTTCTCCTAAGTCTACACATCATCATTTTCTGCATAATAGTAGCAGTTTTCGGACTTCATTTTTTTTCATGTTTTCATACCGTTTTGATTCACAAACAATTCTCAATCCTTTATATGAATCCTCTAAACCCCAAAGAAGATTGTTATACTCATCTAGAGTACATGTGTGGAGAAGAAGATGCTTTTCCATTTTTGACAACCTGGAGTTCTTGCGGGACCTCTTACCGAAGACATCAAACCAACGCTTGTAGGTATTTCTTATGTCACTTGTATTCTCATTGTAATCCGTGTAAATCGATAGTTACAAATTATAGTCGAAATAAGTTGATTTTTTCCCTCTGGGGGATTTTTTTTCCTCATTTGTGATTGTCTTGCATGCTTAGATTATTTCATTAGTCAATCACTTATGTTTGCAAGAGTTAAGACTTGTTGGGACTAAAATATGAATTTAATTAAATAAGTTTGACATTGATTGCCGTTGCACTCTCATTACTCAATTATATTTGGTTTGATTGTTCTCTTATCCTCTCTTATTTTATTGCCTTGTTTATTTGATTATCATGATCCATATTATGTTTGGCTAAAAAAAACCTTCAAGGGGTGGGATGATCCGCTATTTGATATTAATCTTATTTTAATTAGCTTATTTAAATTAAATATCCCTTTGACGATTAACTTTTCACTCTTATATTTTTATTTACACCTCGAGAGAGGGTAAATGATTTTCGAGAGAAAATCGAGATTCTAGTCTAAGTTTCCATTTTAGAATCGAACTAGAGAAAGTTTTTTCTAAATTGTGAAATTATTTCTTTGAATTTGAACTCTAAGCTTATTTGTATGAATTAAACTAATTTAGTAAATTGATCCTAGCGTGTGATTTATTAAATGATGTTTAGATCTACTTTTCGTTAGTTGTAGGAGTGTTGAATTTAATTTTCTAAATGTTATTATTAAAATTGCATATGATACTAACTTGGGATAATTAATTTTAATGAATTTCTTAATTTTGATTAGCTAAAATTTGTGGTGTAATCCCATTCCTTGATTGTTCTCACATTTATTTCCTCACTTTATCTATTATTTTTGTGTTAGATTTTATTCATCATTTTTCATCACACTTTTGAGCATTTTTTTTTTATATTTTCTTCTTGTTTTATTTACTTGTTCTCATTTAGTGTAATTTATCATCATCACAAAAATTATTTTAATAGTAAAAAAGGCTAAAAAATAGAAAAATTAAAAACTCTAAAAATAGGAAAATTAAAGAAAAAATGAATTACATTTTTTTTCTCTCGTTTCACTCCCTTGATTTGGATTGATACCTCACTTACCACTATTCTCTAGTTTTGTTCTACTTTTATAGGTAATTGAAGGATTTTGATTATCTCGGTTCTCACAACAACGACACACCTTAAAGAACCAACTAATCAGACACCATATTCTAGGCCCCCCAAGTCTCTCCTTAGGTCCTATCTAGAGTCCATCGGGCGCTCCCAGGCCTCATTTGGCTTCGGTCAACTCCATCATTAGAGTGAAAGCTCAATGAATCTTTGAAGGTCTTTAAATCCAATTTCCAACGGTCTACCCCATGCACGAATCGGCATAACAATTCAGACGAACAAACCAATTTACTACTAAAAATCGATTTGGAGGCCACCAAGCGCTCTCGGGATCTGATTTGACCCCAATAAACTTCATTGTCAGAGTGAAAGCTCATGAATTATCGAAGGGCACTGAAACCCTATTCCAGCGGTCTGTTCCATGCACATAATGACATAACTGTTCGGAGGAATGATCCATTTTCCCTCAAAATTTGATCCAGAGGCCACCTACCCTCCTAGGCTCTGTTTGAACAAAGACAAATTTTCAGCTCGAACAAGACTGAATGAATTTTATAAGGGCACTGAATACCATTTTCAATGGTCTACTCCATGTGTGGATTAGCTTTACGGTATGGACAAATGACACGTTTTACTTCGAAAGGTCACCGAGCGCTTTCGGGCTCTAGTTGACCAAAGTTAACTCTCTGAACTGAGCGAACCTCTTCGCGACGTTGAACTGCCTCGCATAACCTTTCCAACGGTCCACCTCGTGCGCGACATTAAAGTATGGAGGAACGATCCATTACCGTTCGATGATATACTGTTCAAAGGACCGATGGACGCTTTCGAGCCCTATTTAACCCAAACTCAACTCTCGAACTCGGGAGCGGCCCAAAGGACTATTGAAGGTATCTGAATTAAATTTCTAACGGTATGCCCCGTGTGCAATTTGGATTTACGGATTGGGTTCTACGACCATTTATTTTGGAAAAATCTGCATGAGACTACCGATTGGAAAGTCCATTTCCCAGCCTATCGGCAGTGTGTTTAGGGTCACATGCCAATTGGAAGGGATAGGTATATGACGATCGATAGTCCCCCTACCATATATAAGGAGGTCATGAGATCAATTCCAAGGCACACCTTAGATCCATCAATATCAGTGATCTCAGTAACATTCTTTTGCAGTCAGCGAAGTCTCCTTGTGGGAAATTCCTTTTCCACCTTTCATTCTCATCATTCTCATACCCAATTCAGCAAAAAAATCTCTTTCTGTCTCATCCAACATTCATCCCAACTTGCATGGAGGTTCATCAAGGATCGAGAAGTTCTCTCTTTAAATTTCTTTATTTTTGCATTAGTTATATAAATTCTCAATTTAGCTTTTACTTTAGATAATACACATTAATACCTTATCCTTTATTAGTTATATTGCACATAATTTATTTTCTCTAAAAAAACCCAAAATAATGAAAAAAGAGGGTTACATTGGCAAATTTCGACCGGATTCTTCATTTGTTTTCTCAAAACTAAATATAACTTTTATACACACACACATATAATAAACTCCCATTTGAATCTATGGGATAATCCCCACCCTTGTGCCGCATGCGAACAATGTGGACTTTGATGCCTTTATAGGCTATGTAGGTGTCTCGAGCTAAAACCCAAGATTCGAGTCGAATTTTCCTATTTTTCTATTTTCATCCTTTTTTACATTATCTATATATTATTCATATATATCATGCTAGCAATACATACTTGCGTCTTATTCAACACATATAATCGTTTCATTATAACGATTAATTTCTCGACAAGCGCACACATCACATTTTCTTATTATTATTTTGGGAACATTCCTTTGGATGACCTCACTCTATGTTTTCCACGATATGAGTCGAGAAATTCCGATATCCATGTATATATACACACGCACATACTTCATAAATAAATTAATAAAAATAGTAACATAATTCCATGAAAGATATAAAGGACGGGGCAGATGCCTAACACCTTCCCATTCCGTAACTTAGTCCCCGAACCTCTAAACTATTAGTTTCATAAGCATCAGTTTGTCTTTGATGTCGCTCTGTCGAGGCGGTGACATGTTCTTTTGCCTGTTTTATGCAAAATAGGCTGGCAACTCCATCTCTTTACATCACTCTGCATTGATAACGACCGAAGTGTTCCTAGAGAAATGGAGCATGATCTTCTCTCCCTCTCCAAGAGTGCGCGCAAGCGTGACCCCAAGACGGAGGAAAATCGAAGGGATTGCCACAGATAGTAATGACTCGCAAAGAATACAATAATTCCTAATCAAAGGGCCCTACATCAAAGGAAAAAACATAGAACGTAATGAGTTTAAGCACACCCTTATTTTCTTAAATAAAGGTTGGCCAGACATGATACACCGAAGATTGGTCTTTTCAATAATTTATACCATTCTCAACACTGAAGGAAAATAGAAGTTGTTTTTATTGGTCCCAAAATTTCACAATTAAGTAAAAATGTCTGAACAAACTGATTTAATACATGAATACAAACTGAATCATCATACAATTCCCATAAAATAAAGAAAAGTGTAAACTGATATAAATAAACTCGTGGGCTTATGCCCATACAAATCTCGATATGAAATAAACTGACAAAATGAATGAGTACAACATATACTAGAATCAACGGAATGGAATCCACTGCGTACAATGCAACTGCAAGTCTGATCTATCGTCAATCCTGCTACCCTGTTTATGAAAAAAAAAACTGGGGGGAAAACATTTATAATTTTGGATCAGAGCCCTAAAGTTGCAAGGATTCTTCACTAATAAATATGAAAAATGTAACTAACTCATACTTCACATCTTGCAATCAACGTTCACACGTATTGAGGATCTCTCCTCTCATCTAGAAGCAGTCCTACTCGTATCCTCAAATGAATACCAATTGTGAATTCCATAATCTAATCTGACAGGTAATGAAAAATCCATCTAGCTATGAGTCAACTAAAACATCCCAGCCCCGGATAAATTTCATAATGCTGCTCACTAAATTCCATATAAATTCAGTACATATTTTTACGTCATATAATGTTATTTAACCTTAGTCTATCTAGTCAGACTATTTTATTTTTAATTTACACCAATTATCGCCTACACCACTAGACTATAAGTTTCATTCTCTTTAATTACCATTTACATTATTAGATTGACCAATTATTATTCTCATTAATTATTGTCTACCGCATTATACCATTTGAACTTATTTTTGTTACCAATTATCCATATCACTATGTTAATCCGACTTTGTTATAATTTATTGTCTACATCCATAGACTACTAGAACTCAATCTCATACAAGGCACACCACAATGTGTATATAGATAATTATATATGTCCGCATATATATGTACGATGCACGAAGACATCTATCTTCGGCGTCCAGCTCGTGCTCTATCGGTAATACCTAGAGGAGTCCCTCATCCCAAATGGGTATTTACCTTTTGATGAAATGAAATTTGAACTTTTGGCTGTTCATATTGACTTTTTCTTCTACTTGCTCTATCTGCATTCTTATTAATTCTGTTTATGGCTTCTCTTTGTTAGTTTATGGCCAGGATGGAACTGTTATCAACTCATGACACAAAATTGATGAAAAAATGTAATGACTACTTCAAAGATGGTCATGTAGATCTGAATGAAGCTCAAATCATCGACATCCTTGGTCCAGATACTTCTGAACGAGCAATCGAGGCCTACCAATATCTGAAGTGTTGGTTCGACCGTGTAGTTGCCAACAATGTAGCATATTATGAGATGATTGAAGATATTCAGGGTACCATCGAGGAACTTCAACAAAAATATAAGGAGTCTTGTACCCTTTTGCATCAGGGGTGTGAGAAAAAATATCAACAACTAAATGCTGACAAGGGATACGATAAATGTGTCACTGCCTATGAGAAGAAAGAGAGCATTGTGAAACTTGAGGTTGAAGAGCACAGGAAGATTGCTAAAATGCTGGAGCAGGAAAATAATATTTTACAAGAGGAAATATCCCAACTAAAATCTGTAGCATCTTCCTTGGGAGCCTTGGTCCCTGTCAATAATGAAGGTTTCTCTTTCTTGGAGTTAGAGAATGCCAACTTAAGAGATGAGCTGGAAACTTTAAAAAGGGCTGGACCCTCCTCGTCTTCTCGTGGATGAGCAAGATCTTTTACTCGGGGATGAGCAAGAGCTGCTCGAGTTTCAATTGAAGAAGTAAGAACTCAATCAGCCTTGGAGAATCAGGCATTCCAGTTGATGGCGAAGAATCAGGCCTTAACAGAAATGTCCAAGAAGATTCTGAACCTCAACGAGCAACTTTTTACACAAAGATCTGCCTTGGAAAATGAAACAAATCTGGTGAAGAATCTTCAAAAGCAGCTAGAGAGGTTGACTTACCAGTTTCATAAACAGCCCAGAGAGTTTTAGATGGATGGTTACAATAAAGCCCTCTACCATCTTGATGATCGGATCCAGCAGTCAAATAACGAGGGGTACAAGCAAGGATAATTAAATGCACTTGGTGTGCTGAAATTGGAGTAGGGTCACTACTTGTGGGACTACTATGATCCTGGGTTGCTTGAGTTGCCAGTGCCTCCTTTTAATCTCGACATGAGTTGGATTCCTGCTCAGGCAATTCCTCAGTGCCTGGTCTCAAAGTATCTCGGCGATTACAGTCTCAATTCTAATTTTGACATATCTCATCCAGAGCATTTTCTTGATAGGCCATAAGTGATGAATGTTCGAATGCTTCGAGATATAAATTTTATAAACTCTCCTTATGCCTTAGATGATCCTCCTGTTGGAGTAGAACCTGTTTCAAAGGCAGAAGGGAAAAAATCAATAGAGTAGGGTCTTTAATGTAATGATTTCTCATGTAATATGTATTTTAATCTCTATGTAATTTGTTCTAATTTTAATGAAGAAACTTTTAGTTTTCTCTGCAATCTTGATTGTCATTGTCTTGGAAATAGTTTATAAAACATCTCTTTTATTCACTGACGAATGTGTATGTATATCTGTAAAAAGGAAAAAAATGTCCTGCGTTATCTTAAATTGCCGATCAACAGGAGTTGGTGAAAATTCATTGTTGATCAACCGGAGTCGGTGATAATTATTTGACGACCAACTGGAGTCGGTGATATTTTGCTTCCCGACCAACGTAGAGTTGGTACTATTTTAATATGCCATTCTGTTTTGATTATAGTGACTTATGACTCTTTGATTTCATGCAATGAAACGACTTACATCCCATGATCCTGCTTAGTTTATCCAACCGAAGTTAATTGTAAATTGATTTATCGACCAACCGGAGTTGGTGAAGATTGATTCCCGATCAATCGGAGTTGGAAAAGACTTATTCTCGACCAATCGTAGTTGGAAGAGATTTATTCCCGACCAATCGGAGTTGGAAGAGATTTATTGACAAACCGGAGTTGGATTTTATCGACCAACCGGAGTTGGATTTTATCTACCAACTAGATTTGGATTTTATCGACCAACCGGAGTTAGATTTTATCTACCAACCGGAGTTAGATTTTATCTACCAACAGGAGTTGGATTTTATGGACCAACCGTAGTTGGATTTTATCTACCAACCAGAGTTGAATTTTATCTACCAACCGGAGATGGATTTTGTTGTCGACCAACCGGAGTTGGAAGAGATTTATTTATCGACCAACCGGAGTTGGAGGAGATTTGTTCCCGACCAACCAGAGTTGGAGGAGATTGATTCTAAACTTGATGCATAGTGTGTCGCACTAATACTCAAAAAAATTCAACAAAAAGGGAGAACTGGGTAAAACATTCGAAACTTTATTCATACTGAAAAAAACTTCATTTACATAGGTATCCCTAACTACTGATAATATTTGCGTAGATGCTCTGCGTTCCATGCATTCTTAAATTCTTCTCCCTCCAAGGTTTCAATCATGTATGATCCTGGTCGAACAACCTATGTTATCCTGTAGGGTCCATGCCAGTTAGCTTCCAGTTTATTGTGCCTTTGAATCACTTTCTTTAGCACATAGTCTCCTTCCTTCAAATCGCACTTCTTTACCCTCTTGTTGTAAAACAGAGCTGGTATGCAACATTCCTGATTGCTGCTTCTTCTCTAACTTCCTCGAGCATATCTAGATCTAGTCGTCTCATCAAGTCACGGATAGGAGAATTGAAATTCAGCACCCTGTGTGTGGGGAGGCCCAGCTCGACAGGTATAAAAGCTTCACTTCCAAATGCCAACATGTATGGAGATTCTCCTATTACTGATCGTGGCGTAGTACGATAAGCCCACAGTACAGAGTGTAGCTCATTAATTCAATTTGCCTTCGCATCATCCAGTCGTTTTCTAGACCGTTCAGTAGTGTTCTGTTCGTCACCTCAGTTTTCCCATTGCTCTGGGGATGTCTTGGTGCAGAGTGGGTCTTCAATATGTTTGATTGATGACAATATGCAGCAAATTCCTTGTTGTCGAACTGAGTTCCATGGTCTGTGATGAATGCATGGGGAAAACCATATCTACAATTGATATTTTTCCAGATAAATTGATACACCTTGTTATACATCATATCAATAAGAGGTTCAGATTCCACCCATTTAGTAAAATAATCCACAGCGACCACGAGGTATTTAAATCTTCCTCGGGTCGTTGGGAGTGGCCCGACCAAGTCTATTCCCCATATAGAGAATGGCCAAGGAGATGTGATGGGCGTTAGTAATGCTTGGGGAGTTCTTCGAATAGAGGGGAAACGCTGACATTTATTATATTTCTTGGCATAAGCTACATAATCAGCTCTCATCATCGGCCAATAATAACCTTACGTTGTCATTCTTTGCAAGAGTGTCTAACTTGCTACACGGGCTCCACAATACCCTTCATGGACCTCTTCAATTAAATTTTTCACCTCGGAGGGATGGACACATCTTTGTAAACCTGCTATAATTCCTCGTCTTTATAAAATGTCATTAGTTAATACATAACGAGCAGCTTTAAACTTTAGTTTCTTGGCAACGAGTTTATCAGTTGGTAATGCCCCCTCTTCAATATAGGCCCTGATGCGATCCATCCAAGATGGTCCTAAATCAAGGGAAATGAAGTTTATCATCATATCTTTGTCAATGCTCCTGCTAGCCAAGATTTCTATTGGGATCGTTCTTCATAGCTCGGTGCGTGTGGCTGAGGCTAATCGAGCTACGGCATCTGCTCTTGCATTCTCCAATCTTGGTGTTCTAATTAACTGTACTGCGTTAAAGCTCAATATAATCTTCATTGCTTTCTCATGATACTTGATCATTAATTCTCCTTTTGTTGTGTATATCCCCAGTATTTGATTTATGATCAATTATGAATCATTGAATACAATGACCTGCTCTGCCCCCATAGTTTTTGCTAAACTAAGACCTGCAATCATAGCTTCATATTCAGCTTCATTATTAGAAGCCTTGAATTGAAAGCGCAGAGCATACTCCAAATCGATATCATCCGGGCTATTTCAAATAATCCCTACCCCGTAGCCTGTAGTGCAAGATGAGCCATCCACATATAGATTCCATATAGGTACTTCATCCTTAAAGTTTTTATCGGATAAAGTTCCTCGGTGGAATATTTGTTGCTTCTTTATATCCTCCTCTAGCATTTCTTGCTGCTCGTCGACCATAACCTCTTACTTGTTAATAGGCTTAAGTTGGTCGGGGTTTAAATTTGATGATCCTGTAACATCCACAGGCTGGTCGGTATTCAACTTTTGTTCCTCGGAGGTATCAGGACAAGTTAACTCTACAATAAAATCTGCTACTTCTTTCCTTTTAAGCGACGATCTAGGCTCATAAACTATGTCATACTCACCAAGTTCTACTGCCCAGTACATCAATCTCCCTGATTTTTTTGGTTTATGAAGAGCTTGCCTCAATGGCATATCGGTATACACGACTATGGTATGAGCTTGGAAGAACGGCCTCATTCTTCTACTCGCTTCGATTAATGCTAGTGCCAATTTTTTCAGTCTTGGATATCTGATCTCTGCTCCTCGAAAGGCCTTGCTAGTGTAATAAATTGGTTTTTGCACTCCATCCTCCATTCTTATCAATGCCGAGCTAACTGCATTCTTCGAAATTGCCAGATACAAGTACAATCTTTCTCCCATTACTGGCCTGGACAACAGTGGAGGTGCTCCCAGGTATTTCTTTAATTCTTGAAAGGCTTTATCGCATTCATCATTCCATTTAAATGTTTTTCGGAGTGTTTTGAAGAATGGGAGACATTTGTCAGTTGCTCGTGACACAAATCTATTAAGTGTTGCAACTCGCCCTGTGAGACTTTGCACTTCCTTCTTCGTCGTTGGAGATCGTAACCCCAATAGAGCCTTGATCTTTTCAGGGTTCGCTTCAATACCTCGTTGATTGACAATATACCCGAGAAACATGCCTTCTCGTACTCCGACTATGCACTTGGTAGGGTTTAACTTCATTTGATATTTATCTAATTGATCAAAGGTCTGGCCTAGGTCAATTAGATGATCAACAACTTTCTTGCTCTTTGTCAGCATATCATCAATATAAACCTCCATATTGTGACTGATTTTCTTCGCAAACACCTTGTTCATCAGCCGCTAATATGTTGCACCTGCATTTTTCAATCCAAAAGGCATAACATTATAATAATAAGTTCCCCTAGGGGTGATAAAAGAGGTACTCTCCCTGTCTTTAGGTTTTATTTTAATCTGGTTGTAACCAGAATAAGCATCCATAAAGCTCAACAGCTCGTGTCCCGAGGTAGCATCCACTAATTGATCAATTCGGGGCAAAGGAAAATGATCCTTTGGGCATGCCTTGTTGAGGTCGGTGAAATCAACACACATCCTCCACTTGTTATTCTTCTTCTTCACCATCACCACATTAGCTAGGCAATCAGGATATTTTACATCTTCAATAAAGCAGGCTTTCTGAAGCTTCTCGACTTCTTCTTGTATAGCTTAGTTTTTTTCAGATATGAATACTCTTCGTCATTGCTTTACTGGATTAATTTCCTTGTTCACATTGAGCTCGTAACATAGGTGTTGATGTAAAAAATTAGATCGTATCTAATTATTTAATCACAGATAAAATTAAATGAGACAAAGAAGTTTTAAAGTGGTTTAGCCTTATAAGAATGGCCTACGTTGACTGTTTCTATTATTGCTGACTTGTTTGGGAATTCTTGATTACAGGTTTTGTCAAGAAATTCCGGTCCCTCACAATGAGGATGATACAATGTATTTATAGCCCTTAGGTTGTACATATGAAAGGATAATACACAGCTGTCCCTTAGGTGTGTACATCTATATGTATTTAATGCGTCTATCTGTTGGTTTTCTCACTATTAATGCTTTGTACGAGGTGCAGCTCGGACCGCCTGAGTATCTCAGTGCATTGGAGTTCCTCGGAGTAGTGGAGTTCCTTAGAGTACACATGTTGCTCGGAGCGTCTGAGTTAATCGGGGAAGTAGAGTTCCTCGTCGCTAAAGTGATTGCAGAAATTTCTGTAGGTACCACATAAACTGACACGCGTCTTCTTGTGATTAGTCCACGTCAGCAGGTTAAATTTGGTATCAACAGAAGCCCCCAATGTTTCATAGTTCAAAAATTGAGGAGTGTGGAACATTCTTTCTTGGAATATGGCAGTTTTAAATGGTCTTCGTGATTTTTAGGAGTGCTTCCTTTGTATTTATTTTTCCTTCCAAATTCATAGAATCAGACTTTTTGAATTTTTATAACCGCCTCGATCTCCGCGCACTTTTTGTCCCTTTAGCCGCCGGTAGCGTAATCATTTCTTTTTGTAATCATTACCTTTAACCTTTCCCAAGGCAAAGTATTTAAGCGTCGCAGACAATCCCATCGTCTTCTACTCTTTCAAATTCGTATCTTTGAGTTTTCCATTGTCTTTCTCTCTTGTGCGTTCATCCTTTTCAACGTTCGTTGTCAACGGATCCACTCTTTTCCTGTAAGATCTTCTTCCTCCTTCTTCATTTCCTTTTATTCATCATGGTTTACCTTGTTGAATCTCTTGATAAGTTTCATTCTGATTTCTCTATCCCTTCATGGGTTGTTCTGGAGGAACTTTCTGAACCTTCAGATTATTTCCGTTTGGCTGAGGGACATTGGTTCCCCAGCCTCTTTATTGCTGAATGTGGCTTTTCCTTTCCGCCAAATCCTTTATGTCTGGAATTCTGTCAGTATTTTGATGTTGTTCCTACAAGAATAGCCCCCAATACATGGAGAATAGTTAATGGTATTCATAGACTAAATCAAATTCATGGAACTCGTATAGGAATTCCAGAAATCATGTTTTGCTATAGATGGCCAGTTAGTGATAATACGTTTTATTTAAAAACCAGATTTTTAAATAGGGCTTTAGTGGGCAATCTCCCAAATGCCAATAGGGACTATTTTGAGCACGGGGTTGTTATAAAAAATTGGCAACATGCTCTTTTAACTGGAGATGAAGTATATCAGGGTCCCAGATGCCCTCCCTATGGCAATGGGATAGGTTATTTTGATTTTATTTTATCTTTGAAATTATGCTTTCATTGTGTTTGATAAAATGTCTGACTGATATTTTAATGTTTATTTATTTGTAGTTGACAGTAAGAGAAAGTCTCCAAAAGAGACAGAAGTTAACATAAGGCATCTAAAACTTATCTGGAGTTTGCATCAGACTGTTGCCGATGAGCATATAAGATCAGCTTTGTATCTATTGCAGTATAAGAGTTACACTACATCTTTTACTGCTCGTCCGGTGATAAGTGAAGCAGAACCAATACCAGCTTCTTCAAGTTCTTCGCCTGATTCACACATCCCTTTAAGTGAAAGGATGAAGAAAAGAAGACCTCCTACTCTCTTTGAGAAACTTGCCTCTATTGCTGGAGAAGCAAAAAGAAGAAAACCTGATGTCCCAGAAGGGACAAAGAAAATTGATGCACCCTCTCCGGTTGCTCCTGCGAAGGCTGCCGAGAAGCCCCCAGTGGCCCCGAGCAAGACTGTTGCTCCAAGTGAGATGATTGTTATATCACCGACCAAGATTTCCTCCTTGGTCGAAGCTATTCCTGTTCCCCCGAGGAAGCTGAAGAAGAGATCCTCGGTCAATTTGGCTGAAACCATCTCTCAGCCCCCAACTACTGGAACTGGTGTTCCTACTTTTGTTTCCCCGAGCTCTGCCATGAGCTCGGTGATGACTTGGATCATTCTCGAGATCCAAGGCATTGAAGAAAACCTTACTCGGGATATGGCTACCATATTGGCAGCTCGCCATATTACTTTTGTAAGTCTTATTGTTTTGAACTTTTCATCTTTCCCTTGTTATATCTGTCTCTGCACTGACTTGTCACTATTTTCTTTTTCGAGTTGGTGACCTATTTTAATACCATTTTTAAGAAAGACGAAGCTATCAAAGCTTCAAGTTCCTCCTCTAGCGTAGAGGAAGCTTTGGTGGGCCTGACCCAGTCTCTGAAGGACTCTCGTCAGAAATATGATGATGATAAGACTGCCTGAAAGAAGAAACTTGACTCCACAGAGAAGGAGAGGAACCAAGCTGTTGAAGCCTCCAAAGGATTGGAGAAGAAAATAAAGGACTTGGAAGAGAAAAATAAAGAGCTCGACGAGAAGCTTAAAAATTCCGGAGAGCTTGAGAATAAGCTCAAGGTTGTTGAGGAAGAATTAATCTAAGAAAAGTAAAGAGCTCGACGAGAAGTTTAAAAATTCCGGAGAGCTTGAGAATAAGCTCAAGGTTGCTGAGGAAGAATTAATCTAACTTCGCGAAGTAAGTTGCCAGAAGGAGGAGACTGAGATTAAGTTGAAGGCTGCCGAGGATCTTCTATCCGAGAAGCTCTCCTTGAAGAAAGCGAAAAAAAAGCTGGCTATGAAGAAGTCTTTCAGTGTTGGTTGGGACAAGGGATGGAACAAAAGCTTGACTGCCATGATGTCGCAGATGGAGTACGATAGCCATAAATATTTTAGGGATGGTTGGGTCGTTGCGCTGCAGGAAATGAAAGTCAATGAAAGTTCTGACTTATTTCAGCGCCACATCCCAGCCCCCCCTCCATCTCCCGAAGAAGAAGAAGAGGACGAAGCTGCCTCTGAGGAGTCTTCCATGGTGGTGGGGAATCAAGTCCCTACTCCCCCAGTTATCCAGTCAACCAGCGAGCAACTTCAACTTCTTCCTACCTCATCCAAGCAATTTCCTGCACTCTCCGAGCAACCATCTATTCCCCTCGAGCAACCTACCTCCTCGTCCCAGGCTCCCGAGAAAATTTTGAAAGACAAGGAAAAGGTGTAGAGTTGTTCGGATCTTTCTTTGTGTTTACTTTTCTTTATCAAATGTAACTCTAACTTTGTACTTCCTCTCTATGATGTAATAAAACTTGAACTTTTGATTATGTAGACTATTGATTCTTCTTTTCATGCTCTGCTTATATTCTTATTGATTCTTGCCTTCTCCTCTTTTACTAGTTTATGGCCAGGATGGAGTTATTATCTGCTCATGATACAAAGCTATTGAGTCAATGTAATGAGTACTTCACCACTGGTCACACAGATCTGAGTGCAGCACAAATCGTCGACATCCTCGGCCAAGATGCTTCAGAGCAGGCAATCGAAACTTACCAATATTTGAAGTGCCTGCATGATCGTGCGGTGGCCAACAATATAGCCTATTATGAAATGATTGAAGATCTACAAGGTACTCTTGATGAGCTTCAATAATAATACAAAGAATCTACAGCCCTTTTGCACGCGGGATATGAGAAGAAATATCAACAACTTAGTGCTGACAAGGGTTATGATAAGATGTTCGCTGCTTACGAAGTGAAGGAGAGAACTCTAAAAACTGAGGTCGAGGAGCACAGGCAGATAGCTAAGTTGTTAGAGCAGGAAAATAATAACTTGCAAAGGGAAGTAGCTCAACTGAAGTCTGCTGCGTCTTCATCAAAATCTCTGATTCTCGTGAACGATGAGGGGTTCTCTTTCTTGGAGGTCGAAAATGCCAATCTGAGGGATGAACTAGAAATCCTAAAGAGAATTGGTTCGTCTACCTCTGCTAGGGGATGAGAAAGAGCTTCTCGGGGATGAGCAAGAGCTGCTCGAATTACTATCGAGGAACAGAGAACCCAATCAGCTCTGGAGAATCAGGCCTTTCAATTGATTACAAAGAACTAGGCATTGGCTGAAATGTCTAAGAAGATCATAAATCTCGAGGAGCAGCTTTCTGCACAGAAATCTGCCTTGGAGAATAAGGAATTTTTTGCCAAAAGTCTTCACGAGCAATTGGAAATATTAACTTATCAATTTCATAAGCAGCCCTGAGAATTATGGATCGCAGGCTACAATAAAGCTCTCTACCATTTGGATGATCGTATCGAGAATGCCAATAATGAAGGTCATAAACAAGGTTGGTTGAATGCTTTGGGCGTACTGCAACTGGAACATGGTAACTACCTGTGGGATTACCATAATCCTAGGTCGCTCGACCTACCAGTGCCACCATTCAAGCTTGATATGAGCTGGATCCCTGCTCGGGCCATCCCTTGTTGTTTGATTTCTAAATACCTCGGTGATTACAATCTCCATTCTAATGCCGAGATATCTCGTCCCGAGCACCTGCTAGATAGACCATATATTATGAACATTAGAATGCTCAAAGACCTTAACTTCATAAACTCCCCTTATGCTTTGGATGATCCTCCTGCTGGCGAGGAACCTGTTTCAAAAGCAGAGGGGAAGAAACCAATAGAGTAGGAATCTCGATGTAATAGTTAATATACATTTCATTCTCAATGTATTTTGTTTTTTGAATTTAATGAAAGACATTTATTTTTTTTGCAAATGGTGATTGCCATTGTCTTGTAGTTGTAAAACACTTTACATATGTATATGCATATCTGTTAAAAAGAGAACAATATTATGTATCTTGTCTACCAACTGTAGTTGATTAAAACATATTGTCGACTAGCTTGAATTTGTGGTAATCATTTGACTGGCCAAATTTAATGATGTTTTGCTTCTCGATCAATTTGGCAGGAATTTAAAAAATCACAAGTATAAAAAAGTTTTACTCGATCTCTTTCACATACTCATAAAATGTTTTCGACCAATAGTAGTCAACATCTTATTATTTTCGACCAACCTAAATTGGTGAATTTTTCTCTTCCCGACCAACTTCGGTACTTTTGGAAAATATTTTTTCTTACTAACCAATCGAAGTTGGAATTTTTAGGATTATTTTGTTTCCTAACCAACCTAAGTTGGCATTTTTAGGAATATTCTTTCTTCCTAACCAAACCGAGTTGGCATTTTTAGGAATATTTTTGCTTCCTAACCAAACCGAGTTGGCATTTTTAGGAATATTTTTGTTTCCTAACCAAACTGAGTTAGCATTTTTAGGAATATTGTGTTTCCTAACCAAACGAGTTGGCATTTTTAGGAATATTGTTCTTCCTAACCAACCTGAGTTGGAATTTTTAGGAATATTTTTGTTTCCTAACCAAACCGAGTTGGCATTTTTAGGAATATTGTGTTTCCTAACCAACCGAGTTGGCATTTTTAGGAATATTGTTCTTCCTAACCAACCTGAGTTGGCATTTTTAGGAATATTTTTGTTTCCTAACCAAGTAGAGTTGGCATTTTTAGGAATATTGTGTTTCCTAACCAACCGAGTTGGCATTTTTAGGAATATCTTGGTTCCTAACCAATCGAAGTTGGCATTTTTAGGAATATTGTGTTTCCTAACCAACCGAGTTGGCATTTTTAGGAATATTGTTCTTCCTAACCAACCTGAGTTGGCATTTTTAGGAATATTTTTGTTTCCTAACCAAACCGAGTTGGCATTTTTAGGAATATTGTGTTTCCAAACCAACCGAGTTGGCATTTTTAGGAATATCTTGGTTCCTAACCAACCGAAGTTGGCATTTTTAGGAATATTTTTGTTTCCTAACCAAACCGAGTTGGCATGTTTAGGAATATTGTGTTTCCTAACCAACCGAGTTGGCATTTTTAGGAATATCTTGGTTCCTAACCAACCGAAGTTGGCATTTTTAGGAATATTGTTGCCGAGTAGTCTGAGTTTTGCTGAGTAGTGTGTAGCACTAGTATTCCCCGAAAAAATTTCAATAAAAGGAGAGAATTTGGCAGAATATCTTCATTTTATTAATACTGATGGAACTGCGTTACATGGGAATTTACATTACTGATAATACTTGTGCAGGTGCTCTGCATTCCATGCATTCTTAAACTCCTCCCCCTATAAAGTTGCTATTCGATAGGTTCCTGGTCGAACAACCTCTGTAACTCGGTATGGACCATGCCAGTTTGCCTCCAGTTTGTTGTGCTTTTGAATCACTTTCTTTAGCACATAATCTCCTTCTTTCAGGTCGCACTTCTTCACCCTCTTATTGTAGAACAAAGTTGTTCGTTGTTGGTAAGCAGCATTCCTGATGGCTGTTTCTTCTCGAACTTCCTCGAGCATGTCCAAATCCAATCTTCTCATTAAGTCGCTGAGAGGGGAATTAAAATTCAGTACCCTGTGTGTTGGGAGGCCCAACTCGACATGTATAATAGCTTCACTTCCAAACGCCAGCATATATGGTGATTCTCCAGTTGCTGCTCGGGGAGTAGTACGATAAGCCCACAGTACTGACTGTAACTCGTTGATCCAATTTGCTTTTACGTCACTTAGTCTTTTCGTCAAGCCATTTAGCAGTGTCCTGTTCATCACTTCAGTCTGTCCATTGCTTTGGGGATGACCTGGTGCCGAGTGGAGCTTAAAAATATTGGACTGATGGCAGTAGGCAACGAATTTCTCATTATCATATTGCGTTCCATGGTCGGTGATGAATGCATGGGGAAGGCCATATCTACAAATGATATTTTTCTAGACAAATTGATATACCTTCTCATACGTCATGTCGACAAGAGGCTCGGCTTCTACCCACTTAGTAAAATAATCCACTGCTACGATGAGATATTTGAACCTTCCTTTGGTCGTTGGCAGTGGCCCGACCAAACCTATTCCCCACATGGCAAATGGATAAGGGTAAGTGATGGGTGTCAATAATGCTTGTGGAGTTCTTCAGATGGAGGAAAAGCGCTGGCACTTGTCATGTTTCTTGGCATAGGCTATACAATCAGCCCTCATCACTGGCCAGTAGTATCCCTGCGTCATCACCCTTTGCAAAAGCATCTGACCTGCTACATGGGCTCCACAGGACCCTTCATCGATCTCTTCAATCAATTCTTTCACCTCGGAGGGATGTACACATCTTTGCAAACCTGCCATAATTCCTCGTCTGTACAGAATACCATTAGTCAGTATATAACGAGCATCTTTAAACTTTAATTTCTTGGCTGCAATTTCTCAGTTGGTAATTCCCCTTTCTCAATATATGCCCTGATGGGATCCATCCAAGATGGTCCTAAATCAAGGGTAATAAAATTCATCATCAGATCTTCATCTGTGCTTCGACTAGCCAATACTTCAATTGGGATTTTTCTTTGTAGCTCGGTACGAGTAGCTGATGCTAATCGGGCTAGGGCGTCTGCTCTCGCATTCTCCATTCTTGGTATTCTGACCAGTTGGACAGCAACAAATTCTGATACTAACTCTATCACCTTTGCATGATACTTGATCATTAATTATCCTTTAGCTGCATATATTCCCAACATTTGATTTACGATCAATTGAGACTCACTGAAGACAATAACCTGCTGTGCCTCCATAGTTTCTGCCAAATTAAGACCTGCAATCATGGCCTCATACTCAGCCTCATTATTGGAAGCTTTGAATTGGAAGCGTAGGGCGTATTCCATGTCGATCTCGTCCGAGTTGTTCAAAACGATCCCTGCCCCATAGATTGTAGTGCAAGATGAGCCATCTATATATAGCCTCCATGTAGGCAACTCGTCTTCTAATTTCTGATCTGACAGAGTTCCTCGGTGAAATATTTATTACTTCCTTTCACCCTCCCCTGATATATCTTCCTCTTCGTCGATAATATTTTCTTGCCCTTTTACCAACCTAAGTTGGTCTGGGCTCGAATTTGATGATCCTGTAACATCCACTTGCCCTTTTACCAACCTGAATTGGTCTGGGCAAGTGTTTGTTGATCCTGTAACATCCATCGGTTAATCGGTGAGCAACTTTTTCTCCTCGGGGGTATCAGGATAGGTGAACTCTGCTATAAAATTCGCTACTGCTTGCCCTTTAAGCGATGACCTGGATTCATAAATTATATCATATTCGCTAAGCTCTATTGCCCAGTACATTAATCTGCCTAATTTTTTTGGTTTATGAAGGGTTTGTCTCAACGGCATGTCAGTATATACCACTATAGTATGGGCCTGGAAGTATGGTCTCATTCTCCTACTCGCCTCAATTAGCGCCAGTGCTAACTTTTCAAGTTTTCGATATCTGATCTCTGCTCCTCGGAAGGCCTTACTCGTGTAATAAATTGGTTTTTGCACTCCATTCTCCACTCTGATCAAGGCCGAGCTAACTGCATTCCCCGATACTGCTAGATACAAGTATAATTTTTCTCCCATCACCGGCCTGGACAACATTGGAGGTGCTCCCAGATATTTCTTCAAGTCTTGAAAAGCCATCTCACATTCATCATTCCACTCAAAAGTCTTTTGGAGCGTTTTGAAGAATGGGAGGCATCTATCAGTTGCTCGCGATACAAATCTGTTGAGTGTTGCTACTCATCCTGTAAGACTTTGCACTTCTTTCTTCGTCGTTGGAGATCTTAGCCCTAATAGAGCTTTGATATTTTCAGGATTTGCCTTTATGCCTCGTTGATTGACAATGTAACCAAGAAACATGCCTTCTCATACTCCAAATACGCACTTCATCGGGTTCAGCTTCATTTGATATTTATCCAGTTGATCAAAGGTGTGGCCTAGGTCAATTACATGATCGACAACTTTCTTGCTCTTTGTCAGCATATCGTTAACATAGACTTCCATATTGCAACTGATTTGTTCAGCAAAGACCTTGTTCATCAGCCGCTGATATGTCGCACCAGCATTTTTCAAACCAAAAGGCATAACATTATAACAATAAGTTCCCCTAGGGTTAATAAAAGAAGTACTCTCCCTATCTTCAGGTTTCATTTTAATCTGGTTGTAACCAGAATAAGCATCCATGAAGCTCAGCAGCTCGTGTCTCGAGGTAGCATCTACCAGTTGATCAATTCGGGGCAATGGAAAGTGATCCTTTGGGCATGATTTGTTGAGGTCGGTGAAATCTACACACATCCTCCACTTATTGTTTTTCTTCTTTACCATTACCACATTGGCTAACCAATCTGGATATTTAACATCTTCGATGAAGCAAGCTTTCTGGAGCTTCTCGACCTCCTCTTGTATAGCTTGATTCTTCTCGGAATAGAATACTCTTATTCTCTGCTTCACTGGTTTGATCTCCTTATTCACGTTGAGCTCATGACATAGGAAATTTAGGTCTATTCTAGGCATATCCTCATGATTCCATGCAAAAGTTTTCTTTCTGCTTCTTAGGAAAGTTATCAATTCCGATTTTAGTGAGGCATCCAACGACAAACCTATTTGAGTTATTCGTTCAGGGTGCTCGTCATCTAGAATGATGTTTTCTGTAGCTTCCACCACCTGACCTTTCACGAGTTATGATTCATCTCTAGGATCCAGTGTTTCAATTTTTGTACCTTCATCCACTTGATAGGTAGTAGTATTTTTCCTTGATTCCTCCAGCTCCTCTTGCTCAGCAGATGAATAATAGCATTCCTGAGCTACCTTTTGATCACCCTTCATAACTCCTACTCCAAAATTTGTTGGGAACTTTAGGCATTGATGTACCGTAGATGGTACTGCTTCGAACTTTTTCAATCCGACTCTTCCCATGATGATATTATAGGCTGACTGAACATTCTTATCCATCACGAAGAAGCGTATTCTTTCTTTTCGACAGGCAGGCCATGTACCAATGAATATATCCAACTTGATTGTCCCAAGTGGAAAAACTTTCTCGCCAGCAAAACTGAGGAGGGGTCTATGATAAGGCTCCAGTTGAGATAACTTTAGGTTCAAACTATCGAAGCACGAGTAGAACATGATGTCTGCCGAGCTACCATTATCTACCAGAACTCTTGAAATCATAACTTCTTTCATCCTCATTTTGATTACCAACGGGTCATCATGAGGATATAGGACACCTGCGAGGTCGTTCTTTGAGAAACCAATGACTAATTTCTCTTTTTTTATCTTTCTCTGGCGATCCTCCTCAGCTAGATTTATTCGTTAAATATACGAGCAAGCTTGAGCCTCACAAAGGTAAGCTTTTCTTTCTGCAGTAAGATCTCCTCCTCCTGCATCTCTAACTGTAATGACATTACAATCAAATGATCCAAAACGTATTGAAAATACCTCACGTTCTGGCTGCCTTGGTCTTTTGGGAAGACCGGGGTCATCTTCTGGATCATCTTCGTGGTTTCTTTTCTTATTCTCCTCTGCTCGACGAGGAGATCTAGACCTCTCTCTTGCTCGGTCGTTATTTCTTCTTTCATTTCTACGATCAACATACTTTGTCAATTTTCCTCATCTAATGAGTGTTTCAATCTCATTCTAAAGAGCTATGCAATTTTTGGTCATATGGCCATGATCTTTGTGAAACTCACAATATTTTTCCTTATTTCTCCTGTCAGGGTCTGCCTTCATTTTTTTTGGCCAATTTAACTCCTCGTTATTCTTAATTTCTTCCAGGACGTGGTTGATACCTATCTTCAAAGGAGTATAATTATCAAATTTTTTCAACACCTCCCATGTCGACCTATTTTTGGATTGTTTGTCACCACCATTGTTCTTATGCTCTTTTTTCTTGGCCTTATCAACCTCCACCTTGGTTTCTTTATCCATATTCTTCTTCGCAGCTATAGCCTCTTCGGCATTCATGATTTTGGCCGATTTTCCCATCAGTTCTGACATGGTTGTGGGTGGATCTTTAGCCAAAGTGTAATACAACTTGTTGGGCAACAACCCACTCATCAAGGCGGTGATCGTTGTCTTTTTCTCATAATCTATGACTTCGAGTTTCTCGCTATTAAAACGAGTTATGTAATCTATAGTGCTTTCACCAGCTTTTTGTCTAACACTTAACAAATGCGCTACTCATTTTACTGGCTTTGCCCCAAAATAGAAATTCCTAATGAATAACTCGGCCAGTTGAAAGAAAGTTGAGATCTTACCCCGAGGAAGATTATTGTACCATATCTGAGCAGATCCGATAAGAGTTCCCGAGAATGCTCTGCATCTCATCTCGTATGGGACAGCATAGATGTCGTCTGCAGCTTGATATTGCTCTATATGAAGAACACGATCGGTCTTTCTATCATATTTGGGGGTCACAACAGGTGCTTTGAACTTTGACGGTGTGGGAAAATCCACAACGGCCTGGACAAAGGGTGTTCCTTGAACAAAAGTTCGTTGCAAAAGGTTCTTGGCCTTAGCCATTTCTCCTAATCTATCCTTCAGTCTCTGAATAGATCCTTTCCACGCATCATTTCCTTCCTTGGGCCTGTTGGTTCGAGCAACTGATCGTGTTGATGTGGCTTCCTGAGATCTATCTTGACAAGAAGCTGGTCGTGATTGGGCAGATCCTTCCCTTAAATCTGTTGGTCTTCTAAAACTCTTCGATGCAGCCTTAGGAGGACTTTTTTTCCTCCTAGGGCCCAAGGAGACATCTTGCTTAATCTTTCCAGCGCACTGGTCCTTTCTGGGGAGAGAGTGATTTTTTGTTCAGTATCTGTGGCTCGCACCGATGAAGTTCTTCCTAGTTGGTAGGAAAAATCATCAGATTCATCAACACGATATGATTCAGTACGCCTAGTACGCAAAGAAAGTAAATGGATAAGTCTTTGAACACTTCGCTGTCCTGAATGGGCTGGTGCACCGCCATGAAGAGTTTGTATGAGTTTCCATATAGTTTCTTGCATGGCTATCTGGCCTTGGGCAAGATTTGTCATTATTCCAGTCAGATCTGGAACGTTTGGCGAAGCAGATGGATTTAAAGGGTTTCCAGTGTTTCGATTGCTGGGTTCTGGATTATCAGCCATTTCTGATGGATTGTTTTTGATGAAAAATGAAATTACCAGTCGTTTCCCACAAACGGAGCCAATCTGTTGATGTAAAAAACTAGATCGTATCTAATTATTTAATCATAGATAAAATTAAATGAGACAAAGAAGTTTTAAAGTGGTTCAGCCTTATAAGAATGGCCTACGCCCACTGTTTCTATTATTGCTGACTTGTTTGGGAATTCTCGATTACAGGTTATGTCAAGAAATTCCGGTCCCTCCCAATGAGGATGATACAATGTATTTATAGCCCTTAGGCTATACATGTGAGAGGGTAATACACAGCTGTCCCTTAGGCGTGTACATCTGTATGTATTTAATGCGCATTCTATCTGTTGGTTTTCCTGCTATTAATTCTTTGTACGAGGTGCAGCTCGGACCGCCTGAGTATCTCGGTGCAGTGGAGTTCCTCGGAGTACACCTGTTGCTCGGAGCGTCTGAGTTAATGGGGGAAGTAGAGTTCCTCGTCGCTAAAGTGATTGCAGAAATGTCTATAGGTGCCACATAAACTGACACGCGCCTTCTTGTGATTGATCCACGTCAGCAGGTTAAATTTGGTATCAACAATAGGAAGGCTGGGTCTATTCCTGGCATGTCTTCGTGGCTCCATGAGAAAGTTTGTTTTCTGCTTTTTAGGAAGACTATCAATTCCTATTTTAGTGAGGCATCCAACGACGAACCGATTTGAGTTGTTCCTTTCGGGTGTTCATCGTCCAAAATGACATCTTCAGTAGCTTCTACCACCTGACCTTTTACGAGCTGCGACTCGTCTCTAGGATCTAATTGTAATACCCCGAAATTTTTCTTAATTAATTTTTATTTAAATTACGCGAGTAGAGTAATTTAATGTGATATGTTTTATTTAAATTACGTGAGTAGAGTAATTTAATGCGATAAAAGACGTTTTATTTAAATTACGTGAGAAGAGTAATTTAATATGAAATAATGATTAATAAAGATTAAGATGATGAGATAAAAATTTACTAAACGTGAGTAGTAAATTTTGAATGTTGTTAAGTACGGTCTACTGATTATATAGACGTACCTGAGTTATTTCAACCGAGTGTCACGCGTAGACAAAAATGGTAGATGAGATTAGAAAAATATTTTAGCAAACTCAAACGATAATTTAGAGTCCAAATATGATTCCGAAACGGTCAAATTAGTCAAAATAGTGTACCCGGGGGTACTAGTTCATTGTCGGGTCACTTTCGGGCTAAACCGGGACCATTCGAGGGCATTTTGGTCTCTTTACATTTATGGGTAAGTAGACCTACGAATTTTGTAACCCTAAATCAGATTATATGAGTTGAGGCTAGGGTTAGAAAGAAATAAAATACACCATAGCCATTAGAGAAGAGAGAGAAGCAAATTCCTAAGGCAAAAGAAGGAAGGAAAGGAAATTCCAAGGAGATTTAACCACCAATCCGTTGGGAAGAAGGATTGAAGGAACAAAATCATCAACCGTCATCAACAACCATGAAATCAGACCCTACGAATCATAAGGCAAGTGGTTATTTACAAAATAATTGAGTTATAATACCCATAATTAAGATTTAGGAAGAACATGATTCTTTATGATATTCTTGGGAATAAAACAATTAATTATGATCCATGATTGATAAGGATTGCATGTAGGACGTTTTTGGATTTCCAAGTATGTTGATATCATAGAAAACTAGATGATTAATTCGAACTGAAAATCTGGAATTTGGATGAAAGATATAAAGAATGCATTTTTAGGGTTCTTGAATATTAGAGAGATTTTTAGTTGATTTGGCCAAGATTTATAATGATTTTGTTGTTTTAAATCATTAGTAATCATCCCAGAACATGTAGGAATGATTAGAAATTGTTGGTTATAAATATGGTGGATTATCATGAAAGATAGAGAGATAAAACTGGTGAAACCCGTAGGAAGAAGATGAACTGGGTCTGTCACTGCTTGATCGATCGATCGACCCTTGAATGTCGATCGATCGAGCAGTCGATCGATCGACCATATCCCATCGATCGATCGACCCTGGCTGGACTTGAGAAATTTTTTGTGAAAATTTCCTTTTATGTACCGTCTCTCGATGGTAACCTTAGCGATAATATTTTACCTGAGAGGAAACTTCATAAATACCAGTAGGTGTACCATTAGATTTCTTCATAAATAATTAGGTGGAAATTTTGGAAAAGTGGACCGACGGGAAAACGATCGATAGCCGTAAGTTGGGATTTCGAGAATATAACTACGGAAAGAGTGAGAGAAAGTTCTGGGATAATACCAGCAGGTTAAAGTTAACTTAACTACTGAATTAAGGGAGGGGTAACTAGGACCCTTAGAGTTGCGTGAATACTCGAATGATTACAATAGTGATATAAATTGTAAATTAATGAGTACAGTGAATATAAGTAAAATATATTACGTACGGGCATGATTTGATAGGTCGGGTGTGTACCAACTAAATTATATAAAAAGTTTGGGTTAAGAGAATTTTACCTAAATTTAATTATGTTAGGGTCGATGTGACATTCCGAACTAACATAAAATTATTGTATGTTTGGGGTCGATGAAAAATGTAGAACCAAACTCTTAACTGGTGTCGCGATGAAAGAGTCTCGAACCAGAATATGTATATATATTTATATTTTTAAATAGTTGGGGTCGATGGATCATTCCGAACCAACTTTTACTTGGGGTCGATGAATCAATCCGAACCAAGAGTCCTTTATGTATAATAAAAGGATGTGTTAGTGATAACTAATATTAAATACATTATTGTGTGATAAAATGTATTCTATGTGTATAATCTACTGATTTAGAATAGTCGACAATGAAATGAATTGTAAATATCTTAGAAATAATTTATAGCGTGATGTAATTATTACAAGAATAAGGACAACGAACAGTAAATAAGTTACCTATGCTTATGGGTAGTATAACTAGGTAGACTAAGTATCCTCGATAGTTATGTACTATAGAAGAGAGGTGAGGAAGTTCAAGGGAGTGTGCGAAACCTTAATATGTGTAATCAATAACTTAATTGTGATAACTTCTTGCAAAATATTTTCAAATGTTTTGAGTACTAACTCTTGCTATGTAAAATTAAAAAAAAAACCTTTTAGGTGCCCAGCCACAAGGACACCCAACATGATTTCATTCCAGGGAGTTGGGAGCTGCAGCAATTGTGGATGTTGCAGGGATTGTTTAGACGCTTCCTCTCTTTTCAGTTCTAGTGCAGGATCTCAGTTCTAATATTCTTAGTTGGGACATGTTGTCATATCTTTACTGTTACAGTTTATTCTAGTTATGGATTTGTAGTTGTCTTTTTTTTTGCCGTGGTTTTCGGCAAGACTTTACCTGCTTTCATAGTATTTATGCAAACTGTTTTATTATTACTAGTACTTGTAATGTGTTTGTATGGTTTAATTTTCTGCTTAAGGAAGATAAAATTTGGCACTCGTATATTTTCACTTAGGTGGTTAGTAAATTAAAAAGCGTTCGACAGTGATGCTAAGAATGGGCCATTTAAGAAACCTGTTTAAATTAAAATAAGGCTTGATCACCCAAGGTTTAATTAGGCGGGGTGTCACAGATGGTATCAGAGCATCAGGTTCTAGTGTCCATAGGATCTGTACGTCTTACTATGATTCAGCGTAACGTTTGGTTGTATTAGAGCCCTACTATTAGGATTGTTGATTCAAAATTTCCACTGTTGGATTATCGTACTTCTGCTCTTAAATTTTGTATAAACTGTGTACTTATACAATTTGAATCTTATTTCAGATGCCACTAAGGAGACAGAGAGAAGAGAGAGCTTAAGCCAAGGAGGAGATGAGGGAGGCTCATCAGGAGCCACAAGTACCGATACCACCACCCCCACTCGAGTTAATCTCCACTACTCAGGTTGCAGTGATAGTGGCTCAGGGAGTCGAGACAGCTATGCAGGCCATGGCAACCCACTTTCCTCAGCCCCAAGTACCTCCTCCTGTGGCACGGGTAGTTCAAGTTCCAGCAGGACCATCTACTTGGCAGCGAGTTAGGGAGACATTTCAGAAAGGACATCCACCCGAGTTTCAGGGCAGTACCGATGTAGTAGAGGCGTGCAACTGGAAGAAAAATATCCAGCGCCACTTGCGCATGTTAGAGTGCACCGAGGTACAGAAACAGATGCTAGCCACTTTCCGTCTGTCAGGAGCGGCCCTACAGTGGTGGGAGTCAGTTACCACCACCGAGGAAAGGGACACTTTGACTATTTCTGAGTTTTGGGTGAGGTTTGACCGCAAGTATTTCCCTCCAGCAGTGGAGTCAGAGATGAGGAAGAAATTCAGCGAAGTGGTTCAGGGTGATCGCTCAGTTGCTGACTACGAGGAGGAGTTTACCCGCTTGGCCAATTTTGTGCCAAACGAGGTGAGCAATGAGGAGAGGAAGAAGTCCAAATTTATGGAGGGTCTAACCTGGAGAATCAGACAACATTTGATTGGTAATCTGGCGTTGGTAACCTACACAGATGTCGTCAATGCCGCTCTACTACACTGTCAGGATCACCGTTTTCATGCAAGGGGGAACAAGAGGGGTGAACCTAGCCAACCGGGCAAGGTGGATGGGGGTAGTGGAAGTAGCGCATCACAGCAGCAAACAGCGGGCCAGTTAGGGCAGGATTCCTGACAGGGGAACGCTACCAAGTAGTTTAAGCACGGGAGGCATCGCTTTGATCGACAAGGCCAGCAGGGTCCCCAGCAACCAGTCCCTCAGGGCCGATAGGGCCAAGGAAATCAAATTGCGGTATAGCAAGGCCAAGGTCGACAGGGCCAACGTCAGGGCCAACAGGGCCAAGGGTAGAGACAGTTTCTGGGCTAGTGTTTCACTTGTGGCCAGCAGGGTCACAAGAGCAGGAATTGTCCATAGCCAGACAGGGCACAACAACAGGGTGCCCAACAGGGGCAGCAGGCTCCATTAGCCCCAGCAGCAGTACAGGCCCCACAGCTAGGGCAGATGCAGTATGGACGTGTGTTCAACATCCGTGATATTTCGTTTCAGCCAGCACCTCCAGCACCGCCGGCAGTTGCGGGTATGTTTCCTATTCATGGGCTTGAGGGTAGTATTTTGTTTGACACGGGGGAGAAGCATTCGTTTATCTCCACTAGATTTGCACGAGTAGCCGGCCTATTAGCGACAGCTGACACTCATCTTATGTGTGTGGAGTCACCGATGGGTAGTGGGTCCCTTATAGACTCGATTTGTAAGGGTGTGGACATTCTAGTCGGGAGATTGAGTCTAGCGGTGGACCTCCTAGTGCTGGATATGGAGGGATATGACGTCATTCTAGTCATGGATTCGTTGGCGCATAATAGGGCAATGGTAGATTGTTATGAGAGGACCATCGTGTTCTCCATCCCGGGACAAGAGATGTTCCTTGTGGCAATGCCACTCCCCGAGGGAGGATCGCGAACTCATTTATATTATATTGAGGAGGAGACCTCACATAGGGTTGTCATTTCTCTGGACTCAATCCCAGTCGTGAGGGATTTTGATGATGTCTTTCAGGAGATACCACGGTTACCACCCAGCAGAGAGATAGATTTCGTTATTGACCTAGCACCGGGGACGAGACCGATTGCCAGAGCACCGTATCGCATGGCTCCTTCGGAGATGCGAGAACTAAGAGAACAGATTCAGCAGCTATTAGGACAGGGTTTCATTCGACGGAGTACATCGCCATGGGGTGCGCCGGTGTTGTTTGTAAAGAAAAGGGATGGTTCACTTCGTCTGTGTGTAGATTACAGAGAGCTGAACAAAGTGACGATACGTAATAAGTATCCGTTGCCGAGAATCGATGACTTGTTTGATCAATTGAGAGGGGCTGCATACTTCTCAAAGATCGATTTGAGGTCGGGTTACCACCAATTGCGCATTCGTGAAGAGGATGTACCTAAGACCGCTTTCCTATCGCGGTACGGGTCATACGACTTCAGAGTGATGCCTTTTGGGCTAACTAATGTGCCGGCAGTATTCATGGATCTCATGAACAGGGTATTCAGGGAGTTTTTGGATCAGTTTGTGATTGTATTCATAGACGACATTCTAATTTACTCTCGCACGGAGGAGGAACACGCTGAACACTTACGAATGGTTCTACAGACATTGCGGGACCATCAGTTATACGCCAAATTTGAGAAGTGTGGATTTTAGCTTCGGGAGGTTCAGTTCCTAGGCCACGTCGTATCTAGCAGAGGCATTGCTGTTGACCCGAGTAAGGTATCGGCGGTAAGGGAGTGGGGACAACCCACGACACCGACTGAAATTCGCAGTTTCTTGGGATTGGCCGGTTATTATCGTCGCTTCATTAAGGGATTCTAAAAAATTGCCGGACCGTTGATGAATTTCACTCGGAAGGGAGTTCCCTTCATATGGAGTGACAATTGTCAGTTAGCATTTGATGAATTAAAGGACAAGTTGACATTAGCCCCCGTTCTTGCCTTACCTAGGAGCGGAGTGGAGTACCGAGTCTACACTGATGCATCCTTACAAGGACTTGGGGGTGTGTTACAGCAGGAGGAAAAAGACATAGCTTATGCGTCCTGAAAGCTTAAGCCACGTGAGAAGAATTACCCCACCCATGACCTCGAGTTGGAAGCGATCATTTTTGTATTGAGGTTATGGAGGAATTATCTTCTGGGCGAGCAGTTCACTCTATTCACGGATCATAAGTCATTGCAGTATAAGTTCACTCAGAAGGACCTGAATATGAGGCAAAGAAGGTGGCTTGAATTCATGAAGGGCTACCAATTTGATATATAGTATCATCCTGGTAAGGCTAACGTGGTGGCAGATGCGTTAAGCAGAAGACCTACTGGGGAGTTGGCAAAAATTTGGAAGGCGAAGTGGAGTGAACTTCGACACGAGGATGAAATGGCGAGAGCATGCATGGCAGTTTTAGCTATCGCTCCCGAGAGTGTTATGTGGGTAGTGAGGGCATAGGCCGAAGATCCATTTTGTCAGGGAAAAGTACGATAGTTACTGGCCGAGGGGGCAGAGTCCTACTCCATAAGCTCAGAGGGTGGACTACGGTTCAATGGTAGGCTGATAGTACCCGAAGATGATGATTTGAGGCATGCCGTTATGACAGAGTCACACGGGTCAAAATTCTCGTTACACCCAGGTGGGGACAAAATGTACCAGGATATGCGATGATTATATTGGTGGTGAGGTATGAAACGAGATATTACAGAATTTATCTTAAAGTGTGTTACATGCCATCTCATAAAAGTTGACCATGAGAGGCCTTCAGGGATGCTACAACCACTGGAGATTCCCGTGTGGAAGTGGGAGAGTATCTCGATGGATTTTATTACTGGGTTACCAACATCACAGAAGGGTCACGATTCCATATGGGTGATAGTGGATCGTTTGACTAAGGTAGCTCATTTCTTACCGGTTCGTACGGATTATGATACGATGCGGTACGCGCAGCTATTCATTTTAGAGATTGTTAAGCTGCACGGAGTTCCTATTAATATTGTGTCGGACCGAGATAAGATATTTGTGTCACATTTTTGGCAGAGCTTTTAGGAGGCCATGGGCACCGACTTACTGTTGAGTACGGCGTATCACCCACAGACGGACGGCCAGACGGAGAGGGTAAACCAGACGTTAGAGGACATGCTAAGGATGTGTATTCTAGATTTTGGGGGAGGTTGGGAGCCATACCTTCCTTTGGTGGAGTTTGCATATAATAACTCTTACCAATTCACTATTGGCATGGCTCCATTCGAGGCGCTTTACGGGAGGCCTTGTCGTTCACCCGCTTGTTGGTTAGAGGTGGGGGATAACAAGCTATTGGGGCCATAGATGATACAGGAGACTTCCTCCAAAATAGAGTTGATTCGAGGACGTATTAGAATAGCCCAGGATAGGCAGAAGAGTTATGCTGACGCCGGTAGGAGACACGTGGAACTAGATGTGGGCGATCAGGTGTTAATTCGGGTATCTCCTATGAAAGAGATTATGAGGTTCGGCAAAAAGGGGAAAATTAGCACCGAGATATATGGGGCCATTTCCTATCATTGAGAGGGTGGGACCAGTAGCTTACAGATTGGAACTCCCTGAGCATCTTCAGCGAATACACGATGTATTCCATGTGGCATCGTTGAAGAAATATAAGGGGAGCGAGAGAGCCTTCTGGAACATTCCACTAGAGGAGATCGATTTGCAGCCAGATGTCTCGTATGTAGAAAGACCAGTGGCTATCCTGGAATATAGTGAGCGCAAACTAAGATCCAAGGTGGTACCCTTAGTACGAGTACAATGGGGACATCACAAGATGGATGAGTCTACTTGGGAACGAGAGGAGGATATGTGAGAACAATATCCAGAATTATTCGTGACAGGTATTTTCTAATTTCGAGGACGAAATTCCTTTTGTAAGAGGGAAAGTATGTAATACCCCAAAATTCTGCTTAATTAATTTTTATTTAAATTACGCGAGTAGAGTAATTTAATGTGATATTTTTTATTTAAATTACGTGAGCAGAGTAATTTAATGCGATAAAAGACGTTTTATTTAAATTACGTGAGAAGAGTAATTTAATGTGAAATAATGATTAATAAAGATTAAGATGATGAGATAAAAATTTACTAAACGTGAGTAGTAAATTTTGAATGTTGTTAAGTACGGTCTAGTGATTATATAGACGTACCTGAGTTATTTCAACCGAGTGTCACGCGTAGACAAAAATGGTAGATGAGATTAGAAAAATATTTTAGGAGACTCAAACGATAATTTAGAGTCCACAGATGATTCCGAAAGGGTCAAATTAGTCAAAATAGTGTACCCGGGGGTACTAGTTCATTGTCGGGTCACTTTCGGGCTAAACCGGGACCATTCGAGGGCATTTTGGTCTCTTTACATTTATGGGTAAGTAGACCTACGAATTTTGTAACCCTAAATCAAATTATATGAGTTGAGGCTAGGGTTAGAAAGAAATAAAATACACCATATCCATTAGAGAAGAGAGAGAAGCAAATTCCTAAGGCAAAAGAAGGAAGGAAAGGAAATTCCATGGAGATTTCACCACCAATCTGTTGGGAAGAAGGATTGAAGGAACAAAATCATCAACCATCATCAACAACCACGAAATCAGACCCTACGAATCATAAGGCAAGTGGTTATTTACAAAATAATTGAGTTATAATACCCATAATTAAGCTTTAGGAAGAACATGATTCTTTATGATATTCTTGGGAATAAAATAATTAATTATGATCCATGACTGATAAGGATTGCATGTAGGACGTTTTTGGATTTCCAAGTATGTTGATATCATAGAAAACTAGATGATTAATTCGAACTAAAAATCTGGAATTTGGATGAAAGATATAAAGAATGCATTTTTAGGGTTCTTGAATATTAGAGAGATTTTTAGTTGATTTGGCCAAGATTTATAATGATTTTGTTGTTTTAAATCATTAGTAATCATCCCAGAACATGTAGGAATGATTAGAAACTGTTGGTTGTAAATATGGTGGATTATCATGAAAGATAGAGAGATAAAAATGGTGAAACCCGTAGGAAGAAGATGAACTGGGTCTGTCACTGCTTGATCGATCGATCGACCCTTGAATGTCGATCGATCGAGCAGTCGATCGATCGACCATATCCCATCGATCGATCGACCCTGGCTGGACTTGAGAAATTTTTTATGAAAATTTCCTTTTATGTACCGTCGCTCGATGGGAACCTTAGCGATAATATTTTACCTATGAGGAAACTTCATAAATACCAGTAGGTGTACCATTAGATTTCTTCCTAAATAATTAGGTGGAAATTTTGGAGAAGTGGACCGACGGGAAAACGATCGATAGCCGTACGTTGGGATTTCGAGAATATAACTACGGAAAGAGTGAGAGAAAGTTCTGGGATAATACCAGCAGGTTAAAGTTAACTTAACTACTGAATAAAGGGAGGGATAACTCGGACCCTTAGAGTTGCATGAATACTCGAATGATTACAATAGTGAGATAAATTGTAAATTAATGAGTACAGTGAATATAAGTAAAATATATTACGTACGGGCATGATTTGATAGGTCGGGTGTGTACCTACTAAATTATATAAAAAGTTTGGGTTAAGAGAATTTTACCTAAATTTAATTATGTTAGGGTCGATGTGACATTCCGAACTAGTATAAAATTTTGTATGTTTGGGGTCGATGAAAAATGCCAAACCAAACTCTTAATTGGTGTCGCGATGAAAGAGTCCCGAACCAGAATATGTATATATATTTATATTTTTAAATAGTTGGGGTCGATGGATCATTCCGAACCAACTTTTACTTGGGGTCGATGAATCATTCTGAACCAAGAGTCCTTTATGTATAATAAAAGGATGTGTTAGTGATAATTGATATTAAATACATTATTATGTGATAAAATGTATTCTATGTGAATAATCTACTGATTTAGAATAGTAGACAATGAAATGAATTGTAAATATCTTAGAAATAATTTATAGCGTGATGTAATTATTACAAGAATAAGGACAAGGAACAGTAAATAAGTTACCTATGCTTACGGGTAGTATTACTAGGTAGACTAAGTATCCTCGATAGTTATGTACTATAGAAGAGTGGTGAGGAAATTCAAGGGAGTGTGCGAAACCTTAATATGTGTAATCAATAACTTAATTGTGATAACTTCTTGCAAAATATTTTCAAATGTTTTGAGTACTAACTCTTGCTATGTAAAATTATAAAAAAAAACCTTTTAGGTGCCCAGCCACAAGGACACCCAACATGATTTCATTCCAGGGAGTTGGGAGCTGCAGCAAGTGTGGATGTTGCAGGGATTGTTTAGACGCTTCCTCTCTTTTCAGTTCTAGTGTAGGATCTCAGTTCTAATATTCTTAGTTGGGACATGTTGTCCTATCTTTACTGTTACAGTTTATTCTAGTTATGGATTTGTAGTTGTCTTTTTTTTTGCCGTGGTTTTCGGCAAGACTTTACCTGCTTTCATAGTATTTATGTAAACTGTTTATTATTACTAGTACTTATAAAGTGTTTGTATGGTTTAATTTTCTGCTTAAGGAAGATAAAATTTGGCACTCGTATATTTTCACTTAGGTGGTTAGTTAATTAAAAAGTGTTCGACAGTGATGCTAAGAATGGACCATTTAAGAAACCTGTTTAAATTAAAATAAGTCTTGATCACCCAAGGTTTAATTAGGCGGGGTGTCACACTAATGTTTTAATTTTTGCACCTTCATCCACTTGATAGGTAGTAGTTTTTTCCTAGATTCCTCTAGTTCTTCCTGTTCGATAGATGAATAGTAGCATTCCTGAGCTACTTTTTAGTCACCCTTCTCTATTCCTACTCAAAAATTGGTTAGAAATTTTAGGCATTGATGTACAGTAGATGGTACTGCTTCGAACTTCTTCAAACCTACTCTTATCATGATGATATTATAAGCTAATTAGACACTCTTATCCATGAAGAAGAAGCGCACTCTTTCTGTTCGACAAGCAGTCCATGTACCGAAGAACATATCCAATTTGATCGTCCCAAGTGGAAAAACTTTCTCACCAGCAAAATCGAGGAGGGGCATGTGATAAGGCTCCAATTGAAACAACTTTAGATTTAAGCTGTCAAAGCATGAGTAGAACATGATATCCGCCGAGCTACCATTATCCACCAGTACTCTTGAGATCGTTACTTCCTTCATCCTCATTTTGATCACCAATGGATCATCGTGAGGTTATAGCACACCCACGAGGTCATTTTTGGAGAAACCGATGACCAGTATATCTTTGTTTACCTTCCTCGGGCGGTCATCCTCAGCTAGATTTATTCATTGAATGTATGGAAAATCTTGAACCTCATTGAGGTAAGCTTTCCTCTCTGCAGTAAGGTCTCCACCTCCTGCATCTCCACCTGTAATAACATTACAATCAAATGATCAAAAACGAATTGAAAATACCTCATGTTTTGGCTGTCTTAGTCTTTTGGGGAGAACGGGGTCGTCTTTTGGATCATCTTTATGATCTTTTTTCTTGTCTTCCTTTGATTGAAGAGGATATTTAGACCTATGCCCTCCTCCTTCTCTGGTTCGACCACCATTTTGACGATCAACATACTTGGTCAGTTTTCCTCATCTAATGAGTGATTTAATTTCATTCTGGAGGGCTATGCAGTTTTTGGTCGTGTGACCATGGTCCTTATGGAACTCGCAATATTGGGAATTATTCCTCTTGTTAGGATCTGTCTTCATTTTTTGGGGCAGTTTAGCTTCTCGCTGTTCTTGATCTCTTCGAGAATATGGTTTATCTCTACTTTCAAAGGAGTATAATTTCCAAATTTCTTCAATTGTTATAATGTTTTCTTTGCTTTCGATTGCTTATTGCCACCATTGTTCTTCTGCTCCTTCTTCTCAACCTTATCGGCCTCAACTTTGGTCTCCTTATTATCCATGTTCTTCTTCGCAGCCATAGCTTCCTCGGCATTCATGATTTAGGATGCTTTTGCCATCAATTTTGACATAGTCCTAGGAGGATCTTTGGCCAAAGTGTAGTACAATTTATTAGGAAATAGTCCACTCATCAAAGGAGTAATCGCAGTCTTTTCCTCATAGTCAATTACTTCCAGTTTCTCATTATTGAAACGAGTAATGTAATCCCTGGTGCTTTCACCTGCCTTTTATCTAACACTCAACAAGTGTGCTACTCGTATAACAGGTTTTGCTCCAAAACAGAAGTTTCCAATAAAGAGCTCGGCCAGTTAAAAGAAAGTCACAATCTTTCCCCAAGGAAGGTTGTTGTACCATATCTGAGCAGATCCGGTAAGAGTTCCAGAAAATGCGCTGCATCGCATCTCGTCTGGAACAGCATAGATGTCAGCAGCTGCTTGGTATTGTTCTATATGGAGAACAAGATCAGTTTTTCCATCATATTTAGGTGTCACCACAGGAGCTTTGAATTTTGATGGTGTGGGAAAGTCCACAATCTCTTGTACGAATGGTGTTCCTGGGATAAAAGTCCTTTGTATAGGATTCTTGTTTTTGGCCATCTCCCCTAATATATCCTCCAACCTTTGAATTGAACCTTTCCATGCCTCATTTTCTTCCTCAATCCTATTAGTTCGAGCAACTGATCGTTGAATTAGCCTCTTAGGATCTTTCATGACGATCAGCTGGTCGTGATTGGGCAGAGCCTTCCTTCATATCAAATGACTATTTAGAGTTCCTCGACACAATCCTAAGGGGACTTCTATTACTCCTAGGACCTATAAGATCAAAAGGATAGACTCTACTCAACCTTTCGAGAGCACTTGTCCTTTATGAAGATAGAGTGATGTTTTGTTGAGTGTCTATAGCTCGGACCGAGGAAGTACGTCCAGGCTGATACGAAGGATCGTTAGATCTCTCAATATGGTATGAATAGGTGCGTCTGGATCGAGATTCCTCTGGGTACAACGTTCGCCTAGTTCGTGAAGAAAGTAATCGGGTATTTCTTTGAATGCTTCGTTGTCCTGACTGGACCGGCGCTCCACCTTGGATAATTTGCATGAGTTGTCTCATGGTCTCTTTCATGGCCGTCTGACCCTGGGCTAAATTAGCCATTATACCAGCCATATCTTGGACATTTGGAGGAGGGGATGGATTTGGAGGAATCCCAGCATTTCGATTACTAGATTCTGGATGATCAGCCATTGGTGATGAATGATTCTGGTGAAAAACGATAATTACAGTCGTTTCCCACAGACGGCGCCAATCTGTTGATGTAAAAAATTAAAATATCTCTAATTATTCAATCATAGATAAAAATAAATAAGTCAAAAGAATTTTAAAGTGGTTCAGCCTTGAAAGAATGGCCTACGTCCACTATTTTTGTTATTGCTGACTGTTTGGAATTCTCGATAACAGGTTTTACCAAGAAATTCCGAGTCCCCTTACAAAGAGGAGATTACAATGTATTTATAGCCTTGAGGTTGTACATGTGAAAGAATAATACATAGCTGTCCAGTAGGAATGTACATCTGTACGATAATAACTGTGCATTTAATGCGTAGTTATCTTTCGGTTTTCCTTGATACGTACGCCAGAACTATTTAAGTTGCTCGGACCAACTTAATAGCTCGGACCGACTTAGTAGCTCGACACGCTTGAACTGATCGGTCCCATGAGTTCCTCGTGGCTTCTTAGTTGTTCAGTGATCTTGAGTTATTTGGAGTATAGGAGTTCCTCGGGGGGTTGAGTAGCTCGGTACAATCAAGTTCCTCGGAGAATTCATGCTGCTCGGAATGCTTGGGTTGGTCGGGGAGATTAAGCTCCTCAGAGTCGGTATGTTATTGAAAAATATTTGTGGGTGCCATGTAAATTGACACTTGTCTCCACATAATTGATCCACGTCAGCAGACTAAATTTGGTATCAACACCAAATTTGGCCTATTTTAGAGTTTTAGGTAGTCCTTGTCATTTCCTTCGGGATAGAGAACTCCTAGGTAAATTTGACTCAAGGAGTGATGAAGGTATTTTCCTAGGATATTCTCAAAACACTAGAGCTTTTAGAGTTTTCAACTTAAGTAGTTCAAAAGTCATGGAATCAATAAATGTTGTAATAAAAGACGATGATCCAGCCACATCTATTGAAAATGAGGAAGATTTATCATATGAGTGTGATGTTATTCCTGGTGTAGAAAATATTGAGTCTCACACTAACTTGATTGTTTCCACTACTGAGATAAAGTATCCTTCTCCTTGGGTTCGTAAAAGTTATGACCCTTTAAAAATTATAGGAGATCCCGAGGTAGGTGTCAAGACTAGGGCTCAATTAGAAAATGAAGTTACCTATTTGTGCTATACATCTAAAATTGAACCTAAAAACTTTAAAGAGGCATTAAAAGATGAACACTGGATTAATGCCATGCAAGAAGAATTATTTCAATTTAAGAGAAATGATGTTTGGGAATTAGTCCCTAAGCCTTCTAATACTAACGTCATTGGTACCCAATGGATTTTTAAAATAAAATGGATGAAAATGGTGTCATTGTTCGTAACAAAGATAAGTTGGTTTCCCAAGGATACACCCAAATAGAAGGTGTTGACTTTGAAGAAACTTTTACTCCAGTTGTTAGGTTAGAGTAGGTCCGCATTTTACTTGCGATATCATATCACCTTAAATTTAATTTGTATCAAATGGATGTCAAACGTGCATTTTTAAATGATATTCTTCAAGAAGAAGTCTATGTTGAACAACCTAAAGGTTTTGAGGACCCGAAACATCCTAATCATGTCTTCTTTCTAAAGAAAACGCTATATGGTTTTAAACAAGCACCCCATGCTTGGTATGAAAGGCTCACTTCTTTTCTCCTTTCTCGTGGCTTTTTGAGAGGGGGAGTAGGCATGACACTATTTTTCCATCGTGATGAGAAAGCTATTTCATTTGCACAAGTGTATGTCGATGACATAGTGTTTTGTTCTATGTGTGATAAACATACTTACATTTTTTCAAAAGAAATGCACGATGAATTTGAGATGAGTATGGTCGGTGAACTTACCTTCTTCCTAGGTCTTCAAGTTCGTCAACTCGATAATGGGATATTTTTATCCCAAAATAAGTATGCTAAAGATCTTGTGAAGAAATTTAAACTTGAATCCGCTAAGCATGCACATACTCCAATGAGTTCATCGGTTAAACTTAGTAAGGACACCGAAGGAACGGATGTAGATAACACTCTCTTTAGGAGTATAATAGGTAGTCTACTTTACCTAACCGCTAGTCGTCAGTGTATTTCCTTTAGTTTAGGAGTTTATGCTCATTATCAAGCCTCCCCAAAAGAGTCTCATTTACTTTCCATTAAACGTATTATCAAATATGTTAGTGGGACCCTATCTTTTGGGATTTGGTATTCCTTCGACACAAATGATTGTCTATCGAAATATTCGGATGATGATTGGTAAGGAGATGTTGATGGATACAAAAGTACATCTTGCGGCTGTTTCTACTTTGGAAGTGCACTTGTCTCATGGATGAGCAAGAAAAAAAATTATATTTCTTTGTCCACGACGAAGGCCGAATACATAGCCATTGGGAGTTATTGCACTCAGCTCATTTGGATGAAACAAATGTTGGAAGATTACGGTATTTCTTAAGGCACTATGAGTATTTATTGTGATAATACAAGTGCAATCCATATTTCCCGTAATCCCATTCAACATTCTAGAACAAAGCATATTAGGATCTGTGAACATTTTATTCATGAGTTGGTCGAAGAATTTTTTTTTCCTTAAGCTTTATAGGCACCGATCAATAATTGGCTGATATCTTTACTAAACCTCTAGATGCCCTTAGGTTTGAAAACCTTAGGAACTCGATTGGGGTTTGCTCCATTGATTGAGATCGGAGTCGTCCATCTAGTTTATGTTATGTTTATTGTCTATCTTTTTACCAATGAACTAGATTATTTTTGTCAATATTTTATTCAAAATTTCAAAAATATTTTTATCTTCTTTTTAAGGAAACGGGAAAAGTTAGAAAAGCTTTCACAAATTTTTGTCCATATGGTTTTGTGTTCGATGCGTTCGGATCACTATTCCGTTTCATGTCCATGTGGCTTTCGATGAGTAGTTAATCCGGACTTCGTTTCACTTGTGCATAATAATGCTCTTTTATGATATGTATCTATGTGATTGCCTTATATATTTGCCTTCTTGCACACACTTTTCATGAAATATTGAGGATATCTTCTTCTCATTACACTCGTGTGGTGAAATTTGATGTTGTCTTTTCAATCTTAGTCACCTCTCTTATAAGCAATCGAAATTGTGCATGATCATCCGTTGCCCAGATTTAAAAAAATGTAATAATATTCATCTGGTTGTTTGTTGTTTGTTGTTTCTAGCAATGGACTCGGGCTGCGAAAAATAAAAAGTTTTTGCGTGAAACGCCTCCATTTGCATTATAAAATAAGAACCTAAAATTGAATCATTGAAAAATGACTTATATATATCTAATGCCAAGGCCAAAATTATTTATCTTGATTGATTCATCAAAAGAAAAGTCTCAAACTAAAGTTGCTAATGGTAGATATAAGTTGAAGATCAATGCGCATGCACATTTATTCGATACATTGCTTTTTCATTGTGACAACATTGGCGAGAGAATAATCAATCTTTTATGCGTGTTTCTTTAGTGATTGAGTGTCCTGTGGTATTTACTTTTTATCACAAGGCTGATGTGAGTGCATATTTCGTCTATATATTGTTTGGCATTCTGCACTTGCATATTGTCTTAGGTAAAAGCCCTCAATCATATTGTTCACACCCCTACATCTCCGTTCCCACGGTTTGGATATGTCATCACAACTTAGGATAGTTAAAACTTTCATTTTGGTAATTTTTCGGCCTTCCCTACTCCTTCATATATGTTGTTTTCATTTTATTTTATTTTTCTTATGTTTTAACCTATTTGAAGTTCGTCAGAAAAACTCGTTCAAACGAGTTTTTGAACAAAATTTCCAAATTCTAGACTGTCATATCGTTTGAATTGTCGTTCAAACGAAATATGTCATTCGAAAAAACTTCTAACGAAGTTTCAAAGGAGGTTCATTAATTCCTTCTGGCATATCGTTTAGAAGTTGTTCGAACGACATTTCTCGTTCGAAGGAGCTGAGTTTATTTGGGCGGTTTCCTTTTTCCATTTCTACCGCTTCATTTGTTTTTGTTTCTCTCTCTTTCTACTCGTTGTCCCCATAATTTCCCCAAATCTCTCCTTCTCTCTTACACCTCTTCCCCACTAACCCTCTTCCCCACTAAACCTATTCACCCTTTTTCCCTCACATCCATTCAACCTATTTCTTCCTCACACAAACATCATTTCTCCTCCATTCATCACTTTCAGCTAGGGTTCCGAGTTCGAGTTATCCCTCTTCTCTCTTTTAGGTATCCTCTTTCTCTCTCTTCTTTTCTTTATATGTATATGTATCCCTCTCTCTCTCTCTCTCATGGAGGATGGGAATTTTTGCCATTTTGGTTTGTTGGTGTTGATTGGCGGTTTGGCTGGACTTTTTCTTAGGTAGGTTCTAGTTTAGTCCTTTTATAATGCCTCCTCGAAGTCGTAGCAATCGTCGCATAAGCGACTCTCCTAAGGAACGTTCTTCTTACTCATCTTCATCCTCATCCAATGAGGACATAAATATTAATTCGTCTAGTCCCGACCTTAAATTACGTTGGAGGACTCTCACCAGTCATACCCAATACCATACACAGGGTTTTTCAACTCGCTCCAATGTCCACAAAAAAATCGCCAATCTCCCCTCTTTAGCTGGCACTACTGACATTCTTGGATTTTTTATTTAGGTTGGGATTCGCTGTTCAATCTCACTGACCCAATTTATCCTGACCTTATTTAAGAATTTTTCCTTTGGATGAGCGTACGTGATGATCATATTTTAGCTAAAGTGCGCGGTCGCGACGTCATCATCTATCCTGAGTCCATTTCTCATCTTGTTCCATTACCCCATGTCACAAATACCTAATTTCCTTATCCTCCCAACTCTCGGCCTGACTTCTGCCTAGTCATGAGCACCGTGAGTCGCCTTACTCAAACTAGTACCGTCATAATTTACCATAAGAATTTAAATCCAGATTTTATGGTACTTAATTGGATTGTTTATGCTTGTCTCATTCCTCGTGCCAACTCCACTCAGATTACAAAAGTGCACGTGGATATCATGTTCGCCATCAGCATTAGAGCTTCCATCGACCTCCCCGCCTTCATTTTTGTGGTTATCAAATCTGTCAAAGTAAACCCATCTGGGCCCATTAGGCATGCCCTTCCTTTTGCGATTCTTACTACTTGACATTGTCTTAATGCGGGTTGCCCTCATCATCCATCTGATGTCCCTGTGACCCGATATCAAACCATTGATATGTCATCCATGAGTCACTCTCGTGGTCATTTACCCTTGATACTCCACAAATCACTATTTTTCAATCCTCCTCCTCTCAATCAGCCGCTGCCTCAATCCCTTCTCCTTCAAGACCATCATCTTCTCGTGATCCCCCACCCCTTGACTCAGAGCATCTTGGGTCTGTTCGTTCACAGGTGGAGAAGATTCAGGAAGAAAGGCACCAGGACCGAGCACTTATGTAGGAGCTTTTTCTTTCCATGCAGCGGGATCGTGATGCTCAGGCTCGTTGGGAGGAGGCTCAAGCTCGCCGAGATGAAACACAGGCTCATCGTGATTCCATTCTTCTTGAGCATCTTGAGGCAATTCGTTGCATGGAGATGCATCGTGGTGCAGGATCTTCCAGTTTAGGATCCCTTCCAGATGATTCACCACATGACGCCTCAGCTCCTTGATTTTCTTTATGTTTTAATTTATTTCATTTTTTGTACTTGTGAGGGCGAGCGGAACACTTTTATTTACATTTTCTCACTTGTACCTATTTATATCGTTTAATTGGATTCTCTTTATTGATGTATGGATATTTGGTTTGTCCCTCTATGGTTAATGATATCACTCTCTTATTTCTTCAATTGTTGCATATATGGATCTTGGATTGTGTTGCATATTTTGCTGTTGTTTTTATTCCTCGTATCATCTTCTCTAACCATGCAGGCTAATTCTATCCCTTTGTCTTTTTCGGACAAAAAGGGGGAGAAACATTGATAGGAGGAGTTCTTATTTAAGGGGAGTTAATTTTAATTTAACATATGTCATACTCGTGATTAATTAACTTTCTTTATATTCTCCTGATTAGTTAACACTTGATTTATATTCTCTATTTTACCATGTGTTTTATGTATTTGTTGCTTCATGTGTGTAGGATATATCGCCTACTTATCTGCATCCCATTGTCAGCCGCGTACATAAGTCTGAAGGCTGGCTTAGTAAATTCAGTCTTTTTGTTTATATTTTTTAATTTTGTTTTGTCATGGAATAGCCAAAATTTCCAATCGAGTCATCTGTAGTATTGGCTACATTCCGTTGGACAAAACATTTTTGGGTCATATGTGGAGAATTGGGCATTCGGATTTCACGCTACATCAAAACGCATTACAATTCCATTTTCCTAAAAAGGTATATGATAAAAAATATATTAAGTGTTGGAGTAATTTCAATTTACTTAAAATATTTTTATGAAATTTTTTGAAATTATTTTTTAAATCTTTTTTAGAGAAAAAGAATTTTCGTTCGAAGTTTTCCAAGGTCGTTCGAACGACATGGGGCTAAAGAGCCTGTTCAAAATTCATTGGAAACTCGTTAGAAGGTTCGTTATAAATTTCGTTCGAACGAATTCATTCTAACGAGATTTCTAAAGACTTTCCTTATTTTAGCACTGGACTATCGTCTAACTGTAGGAAAAAAATTCAAAACTAACAAATATCGTTGGAACCAGGTCGTTCGAACGACCTCGTTCGAAAGAGATTTGTTAGTTTTGAATTTTTTTTCATACAGTTATTTTAAATAACTGCCCATGTCCACCCCTTTTCCAGTTTTCTTAAAATGGACGAAAATCAGTTTTTCATAGGAACTTACACATTTTGAGAGAACAACTCTTGTCTTCCTTTTAATGAAAAACTCTCCAACATAAACTTGATTTTTGAATGAAACAAAACCCCATGCTTTCAACCTAAATTTTAACATGGACAAATGTAGTGGATTTCTGCATCCTAGTTAATTAGAGACGGTTCTTTAGCCTTCGGTGGATATTGAGACACAAACAGTGTTGTGCAACGTGTTGGAGCTTCGCGTACTACGAACGGAGGTATTGGAGACGGCATCAGCGAGTCTTTGTGAGTCAAGTTTGTAAGTCTTTCGAGTCTCTTTGTAAAACCATATTTGTAGTGGATTTGTCTAGGCTCAACCATCTAAGGTTTTTTCCATTTGGGTTTTCCTCGTACATCGGCACGTTGTGGTTGTGATTTCTTATTTCATTGCTTATAATCACCTAGATGTATGTGTAGGATAAAAAGTATAAAATTTGTCTAATTTGTATCTCTTAATCAAGTTAAATATCTCATCACTCTAATTGATAATTAGTCTTGCTAACTTACTAATTTGCAAAGGATATTTAAATTGGAATATTTCTCTATTTGGCAAATTTTTATAAGTGTAGTGCGTGTATTCTATAAAATAACCTCAGTTTGTATAACCTTACAACTTCAAAAGGTGATTTTATTCCCACCATGTTTTTCTTTCAATAAACATCATTAGAAAATTTCAACGTTTAAAAAGTCAAGTGTAGAAAAAGACAATTATACCATATTCAAACCACCTCGTTAAAGAATATCTTTTAAGTAACAACCCTCATACCTAAAAAATCCCAATCACACTCAAAAAAGGAGTTAAACAATAAACTTCAATTGTTGTGTCCTTCAATAACTACCATAACCATACCACTCTAATATTTATCTTTATTTTTTAACCAAGGTGAATCTTCAATATAGTTGTAGGGGGAGTCCCCACCAAAGAGTGATTAACGTAGTTAATACGATGCTTGGTAGATAAAGAAGGAAGATAAAGATCATCCGAGCAAATTCTCTCGAAGATCCTCCATAGACGTGGTTAGAAGGATGGACCTCGAAGATTCTCCACAGACGTGACTCAAAGGATCTAACTCGTAGATCAAGGTCACTCGAACAACGATAGTTTGTGATATGAAACAGAAAGAACTGTATCATGTACCTTATCTTATGTTATATGTTAAACGAAGTTGTTTGGTACCCACGAGGGACCATGCTTGGTAGGGCATGGGAGAGCTAACATGCTCTATCGAACAACTTCCTCTTGGGAACCTCGCAGGGACATGGTTTGGAGGATTGGGAGCAAGGAGACGTTGGGAGTACAGTTACCAACTCTCTTGGCACACTTGAGTAAAAAATTCATATAGGATATATGGTTGCTCGAGCTACCTACAACCAAGCTACCATAACTTCTACTCATTCGACGGAACCTCCTCGAGGTACCTTAATCTTGAAACCTTGGCTTAAAGATAGTTATGAACCAACAAACAAAGGACAAAATACTTGAACTACCTATCAACCGAGAAACCTCAAACCAAACACCATCTCATCTGACTGATGTGACCACACACCTACTGGGGTCACTGTTAACCCACTTTCTAAGGTCATAATGTCTGGCATTTAGGGAATTAAAATTATAGTATTCCAATGGGTTTATCCTTAGGATGGAAGTCCTGGTCTACCAAATCTGACCCCTTATCCATTCTAAGATAAGCCCCTAAGCTATCACATCACGTCCCTCCTTAATGCTCATCATGCTTCCAACTGGTAAAGAAGTTTCCTACCAAATTATGAGATCCCACGCATTTAATACAATATATCTTACATTAATAAGGGGGTACTTGTGTAGTAAAGGTGGTCAATCACATTAAACACTAACAAGGTTACTCGAGTAACCTTGCTTTCATATAAATAGACCAACTGCTGCCCAACTTCCTTCATACACGAGATCTCCTGTGAAGATATTATTCCCACACCCATTTAATACCCATATCATTGAGCATTAACTGAGCTTGAAGTTCCTACCTTGCCTTTATTGTGCCCAGAGTGCTTGCTCTTTCTTCCTCAGATTAAGCTACCTGTTGGTTCCATCTATTTATTATACATGTTGTGTATTTATGGTACAAATATATCTTTTAATATAAGTCCGAATATTGAATCCCATTGCCTCTTGTTCACCTGTGTTCATTGTCATTATTTAATAGTGTACGGAGTGTTAATCCCGAACTTGATAAGGGATTACGCCTCATTTGATATTAATTATATTCCAAAAACCCACATCTTACATTTGGCGACTCCTCTGGGGAGGTATTTTTTTTTAAAGATGCCAGAGGATAATACCGCCAAGACCATTGACTTTGATGCCATATAGTGTGAGGATGAGGCAGACCTCACCGTGTTGCCTGAGGGTGTGAGAATAACATGAATAGAGCCTAGCGCGTCCATTACTAGCATGACAGAAATGACTGGCGTACAAGCAACAATAGGCCCAACGCAAATGATGGTGCTAATGGATTTTTTTGCAGAGTTCATCAAGACTCCGGCAGCCCAGGAGATGTTGGGAATCCCTGGGGGAGTGAGCTCTTTCATGACGTTCCCATTAGGAATACCTGCTCCTATCGTTACAAGAGGTGTTGTTATGCCCACTTTTAATGGTGTTCTCCCCACTGTTCCACCAACCTTTGGCAGCGTTACTCCTCCTACAGTCTTGACTATGACAATGGGGCTAGTGGAATAAGACCAAGGAATGACTTCAGGAACTCATGCTACGACTGGTGGCACGGGGAAAAACACACCACCAGCTCCGCCGATGCCAATGGTGGTGACAGCGCAACCAACCAGCTCTCCACCGATCAAACTGGAGGAAATAAAGAAGGAGCTGTTGAAGTTCATAGTAGTGTATAAAGGGGAGATAGTTATTCTGTGTATGGTGAGTTTCATACTCCATATCTAGAGGCGTATAACAAAGAACCCTACCCAGTAGGGTATATTCCACCAATCTTCGAGAAGTACACGGGGAAAGGTGAAAACCCTAAAGAGCATGTGAAGAGGTTTATTGAAAGCCTTGGGGACCATTACAATGATCAAAGGCTGAGGTTGAGGGAATTTTCAAAGTCCTTGATAGAGAAGCATACACGTACTATTCCCACCTGGCCCCAGGCTGTCCTCTTGGGAAGAATTGCATGTTTTGTTCATACAAAAGTTCTTTTTGGCTGAGGATGAGTCTACACTCATGCAGATATCACGTGAGAACCATAAGCCATGGGAATATGGTGTGGCCTATATTAGGACATTTTACGAGCGCTCTCTACACATAAGAGAGGAAACACGAGAGGATAAACTTCTGCAAGTTTGTGCAGAAGGTTTGTTACCTGAATATACTTGATCAATAAAACACGAGAGGGTATGTTCGCAGTGTCTTCACTACACCAAAAACAGGAATCTGGCACGGTTTAAAACTGTGCCAGATCAAATCTGGCACGGTTTTGAACTGTGCCAGAATCAGGTTTTCCAAAATGGCAATTTTTTTCTGGCACGACTCAAAAGTGTGCCAGATTTGGTCAAACAGGAACACTTCTGGCACACTTTTGGCACAGTTTTTAACTGTGCCAGATTTGGGGAAATAGGAACACTTCTGGCACACTTTTAAACCGTGCTAGAATTTGATATTTTTGGCACACTTTTGGCACAGTTTTTAACTGTGCCAGATTCAAAACAGTTTAAAAAATTTTGGCACAGTTCAAAATTGTGCCAAAATATGATACACTTTTGCCACGGTTTTGAACTGTGCCAAATTTTTTATAAAAAAAAATATTTGAAAGAACAAAATTCACAAATTAATAATATTGCACGTTGTTAATAAATTAATGTATATACAAACTTCAAAATATTACAAGTCTTTAATAGTTCACATGCCCAAAAAAAATTGGGCAGAGTTTCCTCTATTTTTTGGACATTCCAAAACCTATTAATACAAAACCTGCCTAATATAAAGCTCGCACGGCCACAAAATATAACAACTAACTTACAAAAGCCTGCACGGCCATAAAACTCAACAATAAAACAACAAAAGGCCGCACGGCCAAGACACAAAAAATAGAATCATGAATAAATCCCTTGTTGTAAACCATTGAGTTCTCTGTGTGTTCCACGTGAATAAATGCCAACGATAAACTGTTATCCTGCAAAAAAAATAGGATACAAAAAAGATACGATATTATTAACCCAATAATTTGCAAAAAAAAATAAAATTTACTCAAACTATAAAATTACATATATGAGTGGAAAATTATCATCATACTCTCAAACCGGGAGACCCGAGACTACGCGGTCAGTTCCTATAAGTTACATCGATCCCACGCGAGGTGTTCGTGCCTCCTACGAGGTCGTTGGGGGGATGGTTTGGGTTTTCACCCTTTAACAGCATGTTTTTAACTCTAAGTGTGATTTTTGTAAATTATCGTAATACTCTCAAACTGGGAGGCCCAGGACTATGCGGTCAGTTCCTACAAGTTACATTGGTCCCGTACGAGGTGTTCGTACCTCCTACGGGGTAGATGGGGGGCTGGTTTGGGTTTTCACACGATAATGGCTTGCTTTTAAGTCTAAGTGTGATTTTTGCAAATTATCGTCATACTCTCAAACCGGGAGACCCGGGACTACGCGGTCAGTTCCTACAAGTTACATTGGTCCCGTGTGAGGTGTTCGTGCCTCCTACGGGATCGATGGGGGATTGGTTTGGGTTTTCACCCTTTAACGACTTGTTTTTAAGTCTAAGTGTGATTTTTGCAAATTATCATCATACTATCAAACCAGGATACCTGGGACTACGTGGTCAATTCCTACAAGTTACATTGGTCCCGTGCGAGGTGTTCATGCCTCCTACGGGGTCGTTGGGGGGCTGGTTTGGGTTTTCACCCCTTAACGGCATGTTTTTAACTCTAAGTGTGATTTTTGCAGATTATCGTCTTACTCTCAAACCGAGCAACCCGGGACTACGCGGTCAGTTCGTACAAGTTACATTGGTCCCATACGAGGTGTTCGTGCCTCCTACGGGGTCGTTAGGGGGCTGGTTTGGGTTTTCACTCTTTAACAGCATGTTTTTAAGTCTAAGAGTGATTTTTGCAAATTATCATCATACTCTCAAACCGAGAGACCCGAGACTACGCAGTCAATTCCTACAAGTTACATTGGTACCGTGCGAGGTGTCCGTGCCTCCTACGGGGTCGTTTGGGGGCTGGTTTGGGTTTTCACCCTTTAACGGCTTGTTTTTAAGTCTAAGTGTGATTTATGCAAATTATCGTCATACACTCAAACTGTGAGACCCGGGACTACACAGTCAGTTCCTACAAGTTACATTAGTCCTGTGAGAGATATTTGTGCCTCCTACGGGGTCGATGGGGGGTTGGTTTGGGTTTTCACCCTTTAACAGCTTGTTTTTAAGTCCAAGTGTGATTTTTGCAAATTATCATCATACTATCAAACCGGGAGACCCGGGACTACTCGGTCAGTTCCTACAAGTTACATTGGTCCCGTACGAGGTGTTCGTGCCTCCTACGGGGTCGTTGGGGGGCTGGTTTGGGTTTCCACCCTTTAACGGCATGTTTTTAAGTCTAAGTGTTATTTTTGCAGATTATCGTCATACTCTCAAACCGAGCGACCCGGGACTACGCGATCAGTTCCTTCGAGTTACATTGGTCCCATACGAGTTGTTCGTGCCTCCTACGGGGTCGTTGGGGGGCTGGTTTGGGTTTCCACTCTTTAATAGCAAGTTTTTAACTCTTAGAGTGATTTTTGCAGATTATCGTCATACTCTCAAACCGAGCGACCCGAGACTACGCGGTCAGTTCCTACAAGTTACAGTGGTCCCGTGCGAGGTGTTCGTGCCTCTTATGGGGTCGTATGGGGGCTAGCTTAGGTTTTCACCCTTTAACGGCTTGTTTTTAAGCCTAAGTGTGATTTTTGCAAATTATCGTCATACTGTCAAACCGGGAGACCCGGGACTACACGGTTAGTTCCTACAAGTTACATTAGTCCCGTGCGAGGTGTTCGTGCCTCCTACGGGGTCGTTGGGGAGCTGGTTTGGGTTTCCATCCTTTAACGGCATGTTTTTAACTCTAAGTGTGATTTTTGCAGATTATCGTCGTACTCTCAAACCGAGCGACCCGGGACTACGCGGTTAGTTCCTACATATTCCATTGGTTCTGTTTGAGGTGTTCGTGCCTCCTACGGGGTCGTTTGGGGGCTGGTTTGGGGTTTCACTCTTTAACGGCATGTTTTTAAGTCTAAGAGTGATTTTTGCAAATTATCATCATACTCTCAAATCGAGAGACCCGAGACTACGCGATCAGTTCCTTCAAGTTACATTGTTCCCGTGCGAGGTGTTCGTGCCTCCTACGGGGTCGATGGGGGACTGGTTTGGGTTTTCACCCTTTAACGGCTTGTTTTTAAGTCTAAGTGTGATTTTCGCAAATTATCGTCATACTCTCAAACCGGGAAACCCGAGATTACGCGGTCAGTTCCTACAAGTTACATTGGTCCCGTACGAGGTGTTCATGCCTCCTACGGGGTCGTTTGGGGGCTGGTTTGGGTTTTCATCCTTTAACGGCTTATTTTTAAGTCTAAGTGTCATTTTTGTAAATTATATTCATACTCTAAATCCGTGAGACTCGGGACTACACGGTCAGTTCCTACAAGTTACATTGGTCCCGTGCGAGGTATTTGTGCCTCCTACGGGTCGACGGGGGGTTGGTTTGGGTTTTCACCATTTAACGGCTTGTTTTTAAGTTTAAGTGAGATTTTTGCGAATTGTCGTCGTACTATCAAACCGGGAGACCCGAGACAACGCGGTAAGCTACTACAAGTTATATTGATCCCGTGCCAGGTGTTCGTGCCTCCCACGGGGTCGTTGGGGGGTTGGTTTGGGTTTACACCCTTTAACGGCATGTTTTTAACTAAGTGTGATTTTTGCAGATTGTCGTCATACTCTCAAACCGAGCGACCCGGGACTACGCGATCAGTTCCTACAAGTTACATCGGTCCTGTACGATGTGTTCGTGTCTCTTACGGGGTCGTTTGGGGGCTGGTTCGGGTTTTCACTCTTTAACGGCATGTTTTTAAGTCTAAGAGTGATTTTTGCAAATTATCGTCATACTCACAAACCGAGATACCCAAGACTACGCGGTCAGATCCTACAAGTTACATTGGTCCCGTGCAAGGTGCTCGTGCCTCCTACGTGGGCCAAAGGGGGGCTGGTTTGGGTTTTCACACTTTAACGGCTTGTTTTTCAGTCTAAGTGTAATTTTTGCAAATTATTGTCATACTTTCAAATCGAGAGACCCACAACTACGCGGTCAGATCCTACAAGTTACATTGTTCCCGTACGAGGTGCTCGTGCCTCCTACGGGGTCATTGGGGGGCTGGTTTGGGTTTTCACCCTTTACCGGCATGTTTTTAAGTCTGTGATTTTTGAAAATTATCGTCATACTCTCAAACTGAGCGGCCCGAGACTACTCGGTCAGTTCGTACAAGTTACATTGGTCCCGTGCGAGGTGTTCGTGCCTCCTACGGGGTCATTAGGGGGCTGGTTTGGGTTTTCACTCTTTAACAGCATGTTTTTAAGTCTAAGAGTGATTTTTGCAAATTATCGTCATACTCTCAAACCGTGAGACCCGGGACTACACGGTCAGTTCCTACAAGTTACATTCGTCCCGTACGAGGTATTTGTGCCTCCTATGGGTCGATGGGGGGTTGGTTTGGGTTTTCACCCTTTAACAGCTTGTTTTTAAGTCTAAGTGAGATTTTTGCAAATTATCGTCATACTATCAAACCGGGAGACCCGGGACTACGCGGTCAGCTACTACAAGTTTTATTGGTCCCATGCCAGGTGTCCGTGCCTCCCACGGGGTCGTTGGGTGGCTGGTTTGGGTTTTCACCCTTTAACGACATGTTTTTAACTCTAAGTGTGATTTTTTGCAGATTATCGTCATACTCTCAAACCGAGCGACCTGGGACTACGCGGTCTATTCCTACAAGTTTCATTGGTCCCGTGCGTGGTGTTCGTGCCTCCTACGGGGTCGTTTGGGGGCTGGTTTGGGTTTTCACTCTTTAACGGCATGTTTTTAAGTCTAAGAGTGATTTTTGCAAATTATCATCATACTTACAAACCGAGAGACCCGAGACTACGCGGTCAGATCCTACAAGTTACATTGGTCCCGTGCGAGGTGTCCGTGCCTCCTACGTGGGCCAAAGGGGGGCTAGTTTGGGTTTTCACACTTTAACGGCTTCTTTTTAAGTCTAATTGTGATTTTTGTAAATTATTGTCATACTCTCAAACCGAGAGACCTGGGACTACGCGGTCAGATCCTACAAGTTACATTGGTCCCGTGCGAGGTGTTCGTGCCTCCTACGGGGTCGTTGGGGGCTGGTTTGGGTTTTCACCCCTTTAACAGCATGTTTTAAGTCTAAGTGTGATTTTTACAGATTATAGTCATACTCTCAAACCGAGCGACCCGGGACTACGCAGTCAGTTCGTACAAGTTACATTGGTCCCGTGTGAGGTGTTCGTGCCTCCAACGGGGTCGTTACGGGGCTAGTTTGGGTTTTCACTCTTTAAGAACATGTTTTTAAGTCTAAGAGTGATTTTTGCAAATTATCATCATACTCTCAAATCGAGAGACCCGAGACTACGCCGTAAGTTCCTACAAGTTACATTGGTACCGTGCGAGGTGTCCATGGCTCATACGGGGTCGTTTGGGGGCTGGTTTGGGTTTTCACCCTTTAACATCTTTTTTTAAAGTCTAAGTGTGATTTATGCAAATTATCGCCATACACTCAAACCGTGAGACCCGAGACTACACGGTCAGTTCCTACAAGTTGCATTGGTCCTGTGCGAGATATTTGTGCCTCCTACGGGGTCGATGGGGGGTTGGTTTGGGTTTTCACCCTTTAACGGCTTGTTTTTAAGTCCAAGTGTGATTTTTGCAAATTATCATCATACAATCAAACCGGGAAACCCGGGACTACACGGTCAGTTCCTATAAGTTACATTGGCTCCATGCGAGTTATTCGTGCCTTCTATCGGGTCGTTGGGGGGCTGGTTTGGGTTTCCACCCTTTAACAGCATGTTTTTCACTCTAAGTGTGATTTTTGCAAATTATCATCATACTCTCAAACCGAGAGACCCGAGACTACGCCGTAAGTTCCTACAAGTTACATTGGTACCGTGCGAGGTGTCCGTGCCTCCTACGTGGGCCAAAGGGGGGCTGGTTTGGGTTTTCACCCTTTAACAGCTTTTTTTTAAGTCTAAGTGTGATTTATGCAAATTATCGCCATACACTCAAACCGTGAGACCCGAGACTACACGGTCAGTTCCTACAAGTTGCATTGGTCCTGTGCGAGATATTTGTGCCTCCTACGGGGTCGATGGGGGGTTGGTTTGGGTTTTCACCCTTTAACGGCTTGTTTTTAAGTCCAAGTGTGATTTTTGCAAATTATCATCATACAATCAAACCGGGAGACCCGGGACTACACGGTCAGTTCTTACAAGTTACATTGGTCCCGTGCGAGGTATTCGTGCCTCCTACGGGGTCGTTGGGGGGCTTGTTTGGGTTTCCATCCTTTAACAGCATGTTTTTAAGTCTAAGTGTTATTTTTGCAGATTATCATCATACTCTCAAACCGAGCGACCCGGGACTATGAGATTAGTTCCTACGAGTTACATTGGTCCCGTGTGAGGTGTTCGTGCCTCCTACGGGGTCGTTGGGGGGCTGGTTTGGGTTTCCACTCTTTAACAGCATGTTTTTAACTCTAAGAGTGATTTTTGCAGATTATCATCATACTCTCAAACCGAGCGACCCGAGACTAGGCGTTCAGTTCCTACAAGTTACATTGGTCCCGTGCGAGGTGTTCGTGCCTCCTACGGTGTCGTTTGGTGGCTGGCTTAGGTTTTCACCCTTAAACGGCTTGTTTTTAAGCCTAAGTGTGATTTTTGCAAATTATCGTCATACTCTCAAACTGGGAGACCCGGAACTACACGGTTAGTTCCTACAAGTTACATTGGCCCCGTGCGAGGTGTTCGTGCCTCCTACGGGGTCGTTGGGGAGCTGATTTGGGTTTCCATCCTTTAACGGCATGTTTTTAACTCTAAGTGTGATTTTTGCAGATTATCATCGTACTCTCAAACCGAGCGGCCCGGGACTACGCGGTTAGTTCCTACATGTTACATTGGTTCCGTACGAGGTGTTCGTGCCTCTTACGGGGTCGTTTGGGGGCTGGTTTAGGGTTTCACTCTTTAACGCCATGTTTTTAAGTCTAAGAGTCATTTTTGCAAATTATCATCATACTCTTAAATCGAGAGACTCGAGACTTCGCTCTCAGTTCCTTCAAGTTACATTGTTCCCGTACGAGGTGTTCGTGCCTCCTACGGGGTCGATGAGGGACTGGTTTGGGTTTTCACCCTTTAACGCCTTGTTTTTAACTCTAAGTGTGATTTTTGTAGATTATCGTCATACTCTCAAACCGAGCGACCCGGGACTACGCGGTCAGTTCCTACAAGTTACATTGGTCTCGTACGAGGTGTTCGTGCCTCCTACGGGGTCGGTTGGGGGCTGGTTTCGGTTTTGACTCTTTAACGGCATGTTTTTAAGTATAAGAGTGATTTTTGCAAATTATCATCATACTCTCAAACCGAGAGACCCGGGACTACCCGGTCAGATCCTACAAGTTACATTGGTCCCGTACGAGGTGTTCGTGCCTCCTAAGTGGGCCAAAGGGGGGCTGGTTTGGGTTTTCACCCTTTAACGGCTTGTTTTTAAGTTTAAGTGTGATTTTTGCAAATTATCGTCATACTCTCAAACCGTGAGACCCGGGACTATGCGGTCAGATCCTATAAGTTACATTGGTCCCTTGCGAGGTGTTCGTGCCTCCTACGGGGTCGTTGGGGGCTGGTTTGGGTTTTCACCCTTTAACGGCATGTTTTTAGGTCTAAGTGTGATTTTTGCTAATTATCGTCGTACTCTCAGACTGGGAGACCCGGGATTACGCGACCAGTTCCTACAAGTTACATTGGTCCCGTACAAGGTGTCCGTTCCTCCTACGGGGTCGTTGGGGGGCTGGTTTGGGTTTGCACCCTTTAACGGCATGTTTTTAACTCTAAGTGTTATTTTTGCAGATTATCGTCATACTCTCATACCGAGCGACCCGGGACTACGCGGTCAGTTCCTACAAGTTATATTGGTCCTGTGCGAGGTGTTCGTGCCTCCTACGGTGTCGTTTGGCGGCTGGTTTATGGTTTTCACTCTTTAACAACATGTTTTTAAGTCTAAGAGTGATTTTTACAAATTATCATCATACTCTCAAACCGAGAGACCCGAGACTACACAGTCAATTCCTACAAGTTACATTGGTCCCGTGCGAGGTGTTCGTGTCTCCTACGGGGTCGATGGGGGACTGGTTTGGATTTCCACCCTTTAACGGCTTATTTTTAAGTCTAAGTGTGATTTTTGTAACTTATCGTCATACTCTCAAACCGGGAGACCCAGGATTATGCGGTCAGTTCCTACAAGTTACATTGGTCCCGTACTATGTGTTCGTGTCTCCTACTGGGTCGTTTGGGGGCTGGTTTGGGTTTTCACTCTTTAACGGCATGTTTTTAAGTCTAAGAGTGATTTTTGCAAATTATCGTCATACTCACAAACCGAGAGACCCGACACTACGCGGTCAGATCCTACAAGTTACATTGGTCCCGTGCGAGGTGTTCGTGCCTCCTACGTGGGCCAAAGGGGGGCTGGTTTGGGTTTTCACACTTTTACGGCTTGTTTTTAAGTCTAAGTATAATTTTTGCAAATTATCATCAGACTCTCAAACCGTGAGACCCAGGACTACACAGTCAGTTTCTACAAGTTACATTGGTCCCGTGCGAGGTATTTGTGCTTCCTACGGAGTCGATCGGGGGTTAGTATGGGTTTTCACCCTTTAACAGCTTGTTTTTAAGTCTAAGTGTGATTTTTGCAAATTATCGTCATACTATCAAACCGGGAAACCCGGGACTACACGGTCAGTTCCTATAAGTTACATTGGTTCCATGCGAGTTGTTCGTGCCTTCTATCGGGTCGTTGGGGGGCTGGTTTGGGTTTCCACCCTTTAACAGCATGTTTTTCACTCTAAGTGTGATTTTTGCAAATTATCATCATACTCTCAAACCGAGAGACCCGAGACTACGTCGTAAGTTCCTACAAGTTACATTGGTACCGTGCGAGGTGTCCGTGCCTCCTACGGGGTCGTTTGGGGACTGGTTTGGGTTTTCACCCTTTAACAGCTTTTTTTTAAGTCTAAGTGTGATTTATGCAAATTATCGCCATACACTCAAACCGTGAGACCCGAGACTACACGGTCAGTTCCTACAAGTTGCATTGGTCCTGTGCGAGATATTTGTGCCTCCTACGGGGTCGATGGGGGGTTGGTTTGGGTTTTCACCCTTTAACGGCTTGTTTTAAAGTCCAAGTGTGATTTTTGCAAATTATCATCATACAATCAAACCGGGAGACCCGGGACTACACGGTCAGTTCTTACAAGTTACATTGGTCCCGTGCGAGGTATTCGTGCCTCCTACGGGGTCGTTGGGGGGCTTGTTTGGGTTTCCATCCTTTAACAGCATGTTTTTAAGTCTAAGTGTTATTTTTGTAGATTATCATCATACTCTCAAATCGAGCGACCCGGGACTACGAGATTAGTTCCTACGAGTTACATTGGTCCCGTGTGAGGTGTTCGTGCCTCCTACGGGGTCGTTGGGGGGCTGGTTTGGGTTTCCACTCTTTAACAGCATGTTTTTAACTCTAAGAGTGATTTTTGCAGATTATCATCATACTCTCAAACCGAGCGACCTGAGACTAGGCGTTCAGTTCCTACAAGTTACATTGGTCCCGTGCGAGGTGTTCGTGCCTCCTACGGTGTCGTTTGGTGGCTGGCTTAGGTTTTCACCCTTAAACGGCTTGTTTTTAAGCCTAAGTGTGATTTTTGCAAATTATCGTCATACTCTCAAACTGGGAGACCCGGAACTACACGGTTAGTTCCTACAAGTTACATTGGCCCCGTGCGAGGTGTTCGTGCCTCCTACGGGGTCGTTGGGGAGCTGATTTGGGTTTCCATCCTTTAACGGCATGTTTTTAACTCTAAGTGTGATTTTTGCAGATTATCATCGTACTCTCAAACCGAGCGGCCCGGGACTACGCGGTTAGTTCCTACATGTTACATTGGTTCCGTACGAGGTGTTCGTGCCTCTTACGGGGTCGTTTGGGGGCTGGTTTAGGGTTTCACTCTTTAACGCCATGTTTTTAAGTCTAAGAGTCATTTTTGCAAATTATCATCATACTCTTAAATCGAGAGACTCGAGACTTCGCTCTCAGTTCCTTCAAGTTACATTGTTCCCGTACGAGGTGTTCGTGCCTCCTACGGGGTCGATGAGGGACTGGTTTGGGTTTTCACCCTTTAACGCCTTGTTTTTAACTCTAAGTGTGATTTTTGTAGATTATCGTCATACTCTCAAACCGAGCGACCCGGGACTACGCGGTCAGTTCCTACAAGTTACATTGGTCTCGTACGAGGTGTTCGTGCCTCCTACGGGGTCGGTTGGGGGCTGGTTTCGGTTTTGACTCTTTAACGGCATGTTTTTAAGTATAAGAGTGATTTTTGCAAATTATCATCATACTCTCAAACCGAGAGACCCGGGACTACCCGGTCAGATCCTACAAGTTACATTGGTCCCGTACGAGGTGTTCGTGCCTCCTAAGTGGGCCAAAGGGGGGCTGGTTTGGGTTTTCACCCTTTAACGGCTTGTTTTTAAGTTTAAGTGTGATTTTTTCAAATTATCGTCATACTCTCAAACCGTGAGACCCGGGACTATGCGGTCAGATCCTATAAGTTACATTGGTCCCTTGCGAGGTGTTCGTGCCTCCTACGGGGTCGTTGGGGGCTGGTTTGGGTTTTCACCCTTTAACGGCATGTTTTTAGGTCTAAGTGTGATTTTTGCTAATTATCGTCGTACTCTCAGACTGGGAGACCCGGGATTACGCGACCAGTTCCTACAAGTTACATTGGTCCCGTACAAGGTGTCCGTTCCTCCTACGAGGTCGTTGGGGGGCTGGTTTGGGTTTGCACCCTTTAACGGCATGTTTTTAACTCTAAATGTTACTTTTGCAGATTATCGTCATACTCTCATACCGAGCGACCCGGGACTACGCGGTCAGTTCCTATAAGTTATATTGGTCATGTGCGAGGTGTTCGTGCCTCCTACGGTGTCGTTTGGCGGCTGGTTTATGGTTTTCACTCTTTAACAACATGTTTTTAAGTCTAAGAGTGATTTTTACAAATTATCATCATACTCTCAAACCGAGAGACCCGAGACTACACAGTCAATTCCTACAAGTTACATTGGTCCCGTGCGAGGTGTTCGTGTCTCCTACGGGGTCGATGGGGGACTGGTTTGGATTTCCACCCTTTAACGGCTTATTTTTAAGTCTAAGTGTGATTTTTGTAACTTATCGTCATACTCTCAAACCGGGAGACCCAGGATTATGCGGTCAGTTCCTACAAGTTACATTGGTCCCGTACTATGTGTTCGTGTCTCCTACTGGGTCGTTTGGGGGCTGGTTTGGGTTTTCACTCTTTAACGGCATGTTTTTAAGTCTAAGAGTGATTTTTGCAAATTATCGTCATACTCACAAACCGAGAGACCCGACACTACGCGGTCAGATCCTACAAGTTACATTGGTCCCGTGCGAGGTGTTCGTGCCTCCTACGTGGGCCAAAGGGGGGCTGGTTTGGGTTTTCACACTTTTACGGCTTGTTTTTAAGTCTAAGTATAATTTTTGCAAATTATCGTCAGACTCTCAAACCGTGAGACCCAGGACTACACAGTCAGTTTCTACAAGTTACATTGGTCCCGTGCGAGGTATTTGTGCCTCCTACGGAGTCGATCGGGGGTTAGTATGGGTTTTCACCCTTTAACAGCTTGTTTTTAAGTCTAAGTGTGATTTTTGCAAATTATCGTCATACTATCAAACCGGGAAACCCGGGACTACACGGTCAGTCCCTATAAGTTACATTGGTTCCATGCGAGTTGTTCGTACCTTCTATCGGGTCGTTGGGAGGCTGGTTTGGGTTTCCACCCTTTAACAACATGTTTTTAACTCTAAGTGTGATTTTTGCAAATTATCATCATACTCTCAAACCGAGAGACCCGAGACTACGCCGTAAGTTCCTACAAGTTACATTGGTACCGTGCGAGGTGTCCGTGCCTCCTACGGGGTCGTTTGGGGGCTGGTTTGGGTTTTCACCCTTTAACAGCTTTTTTTTAAGTCTAAGTGTGATTTATGCAAATTATCGCCATACACTCAAACCGTGAGACCCGAGACTACACGGTCAGTTCCTACAAGTTGCATTGGTCCTGTGCGAGATATTTGTGCCTCCTACGGGGTCGATGGGGGGTTGGTTTGGGTTTTCACCCTTTAACGGCTTGTTTTTAAGTCCAAGTGTGATTTTTGCAAATTATCATCATACAATCAAACCGGGAGACCCGGGACTACACGGTCAGTTCTTACAAATTACATTGGTCCCGTGTGAGGTATTCGTGCCTCCTACGGGGTCGTTGGGGGGCTTGTTTGGGTTTCCAGCCTTTAACAGCATGTTTTTAAGTCTAAGTGTTATTTTTGCAGATTATCATCATACTCTCAAACCGAGCGACCCGGGACTACGCGATTAGTTCCTACGAGTTACATTGGCCCCGTGTGAGGTGTTCGTGCCTCCTACGGGGTCGTTGGGGGGCTGGTTTGGGTTTCCACTCTTTAACAGCATGTTTTTAACTCTAAGAGTGATTTTTGCAGATTATCATCATACTCTCAAACCGAGCGACCCGAGACTATGCATTCAGTTCCTACAAGTTACATTGGTCCCGTGCGACGTGTTCGTGCCTCCTACGGTGTCGTTTGGTGGCTGGCTTAGGTTTTCACCCTTAAACGGCTTGTTTTTAAGCCTAAGTGTGATTTTTGCAAATTATCGTCATACTCTCAAACTGGGAGACCCGGAACTACACGGTTAGTTCCTACAAGTTACATTGGCCCCGTGCGAGGTGTTCGTGCCTCCTACGGGGTCGTTGGGGAGCTGGTTTGGGTTTCCATCCTTTAACGACATGTTTTTAACTCTAAGTGTGAATTTTGTAGATTATCATTGTACTCTCAAACCGAGTGGCCCGGGACTACGCGGTTAGTTCCTACATGTTACATTGGTTCCGTACGAGGTGTTCGTGCCTCCTACGGGGTCGTTTGGGGGCTGGTTTAGGGTTTCACTCTTTAACGCCATGTTTTTAAGTCTAAGAGTGATTTTTGCAAATTATCATCATACTCTCAAATTGAGAGACTCGAGACTTCGCGCTCAGTTCCTTCCAGTTACATTATTCCCGTACGAGGTGTTCGTGCCTCCTACGGGGTCGATGAGGGACTGGTTTGGGTTTTCACCCTTTAACGCCTTGTTTTTAACTCTAAGTGTGATTTTTGTAGATTATCGTCATACTCTCAAACCGAGCGACCCGAGACTACGCGGTCAGTTCCTACAAGCTACATTGGTCTCGTACGAGGTGTTCATGCCTCCTACGGGGTCGGTTGGGGGCTGGTTTCGGTTTTGACTCTTTAACGGCATGTTTTTAAGTATAAGAGTGATTTTTGCAAATTATCATCATACTCTCAATCCGAGAGACCCGGGACTACCCGGTCAGATCCTACAAGTTACATTGGCCCCGTACGAGGTGTTCGTGCCTCCTAAGTGGGCCAAAGGGGGGCTGGTTTGGGTTTTCACACTTTAACGGCTTGTTTTTAAGTCTAAGTGTGATTTTTGAAAATTATTGTCATACTCTCAAACCGAGACACCCGGGACTACACGGTCAGATCCTACAAGTTACATTGGTCCCGTGCGAGGTGTTCGTGCCTCCTACGGGGTCGTTGGGGGGCGAGTTTGGGTTTTCACCCTTTAATGGCATGTTTTTAAGTCTAAGTGTGATTTTTATAAATTATCGTCGTACTCTCAAACCGGGAGACCCAGGATTACGCGGCCACTTCCTACAAGTTACATTGGTCCCGTGCGAGGTGTTCGTGCCTCCTACGGGGTCGTTGGGTGGTTGGTTTGGGTTTGCATCCTTTAACGGCATGTTTTTAACTCTATGTCTTATTTTTTCAGATTATCGTCATAATCTCAAACCGAGCGACCCGGGACTACGCGATTAGTTCCTACAGGTTACATTGTTCCTGTGCGAGGTGTTCGTGCCTCCTACGGGGTCGTTTGGCGGCTGGTTTATGGTTTTCACTCTTTAACGGCATGTTTTTAAGTCTAAGAGTGATTTTTTCAAATTATCGTCATACTCTCAAACCGAGAGACCCGAGACTACACGGTCAGTTCCTAAAAGTTATATTATTCCCGTGCGAGGTGTTCGTGCCTCCTACGGGGTCGATGGAGGACTGGTTTGGGTTTTCACCCTTTAACGGCTTGTTTTTAAGTCAAAGTGTGATTTTTGCAAATTATCGTCAAACTCTCAACCCGGGATTACGCGGTCAGTTCCTACAAGTTACATTGGTCCCGTACGAGGTGTTCGTGCCACCTACGGGGTCGTTTGGGCGCCAGTTTGGCTTTTCACCCTTTAACGGCTTGTTTTTAAGTCTAAGTGTGATTTTTGCAAATTATCGTCATACTCTCAAACCGTGAGACCCGGGACTATGCGGTCAGATCCTATAAGTTACATTGGTCCCTTGCGAGGTGTTCGTGCCTCCTACGGGGTCGTTGGGGCCTGGTTTGGGTTTTCACCCTTTAACGGCATGTTTTTAGGTCTAAGTGTGATTTTTGCTAATTATCGTCGTACTCTCAGACCGGGAGACCCGGGATTACGCGACTAGTTCCTACAAGTTACATTGGTCCCGTGCAAGGTGTCCGTTCCTCCTACGGGGTCGTTAGGGGGCTGGTTTGGGTTTGCACCCTTTAACGGCATGTTTTTAACTCTATGTGTTATTTTTGCAGATTATCATCATACTCTCAAACCGAGCGACCCGGGACTACGCGGTCAGTTCCTACAAGTTATATTGGTCCTGTGTGAGGTGTTCGTGCCTCCTACGGTGTCGTTTGGCGACTGGTTTATGGTTTTCACTCTTTAACAACATGTTTTTAAGCCTAAGAGTGATTTTTGCAAATTATCGTCATACTCTCAAACCGAGAGACCCGAGACTACACAGTCAATTCCTACAAGTTACATTGGTCCCGTGCGAGGTGTTCGTGTCTCCTACGGGGTCGATGGGGGACTGGTTTGGGTTTTCACCCTTTAACGGCTTATTTTTAAGTCTAAGTGTGATTTTTGCAAATTATCGTCATACTCTCAAACCGGGAGACCCGGGATTACGCGGTCAGTTCCTACAAGTTACATTGGTCCCGTACTATGTGTTCGTGTCTCCTACTGGGTCGTTTGGGGGCTGGTTTGGGTTTTCACTCTTTAACGGCATGTTTTTCAGTCTAAGAGTGATTTTTGCAAATTATAGTCATACTCACAAACCGAGAGACCCGAGACTACACGGTCAGATCCTACAAGTTACATTGGTCCCGTGCGAGGTGTTCGTGCCTCCTACGTGGGCCAAAGGGGGGCTGGTTTGGGTTTTCACACTTTAACGGCTTGTTTTTAAGTCTAAGTATAATTTTTGCAAATTATCGTCAGACTCTCAAACCATGAGACCCGGGACTACACAGTCAGTTTCTACAAGTTACATTGGTCCCGTGCGAGGTATGTGTGCCTCCTACGGAGTCGATCGGGGGTTAGTTTGGGTTTTCACCCTTTAACAGCTTGTTTTTAAGTCTAAGTGTGATTTTTGCAAATTATAGTCATACTATCAAACCGGGAAACCCGGGACTACACGGTCAGTTACTACAAGTTACATTGGTTCCATGCGAGCTGTTCGTGCCTTCTATGGGGTCGTTGGGGGGCTGGTTTGGGTTTCCACCCTTTAACAGCATGTTTTTAACTCTAAGTGTGATTTTTGCCGATTATCGTCATACTCTCAAACTGAGCGACCTGGCACTATGCGGTCAGTTCCTACAAGTTACATTGGTCCCGTGCGAGGTGTTCATGCCTCCTACATGGTTGTTTGGGGGGCTGGTTTGGGTTTTCACCCTTTAACGGCTTGTTTTTAAGTCTAAGTGTGATTTTTGCAAATTATCATCATACTCTCAAACCAGGAGACCCGGGACTATGCGGTCAGTTCCTATAAGTTACATTTGTCTCGTACGAGGTGTTTGTGCTTCCTACGACGTCGTTTGGGGGCTGGTTTGGGTTTTCACCCTTTAACGGCTTGTTTTTAATTCTAAGTGTGATTTTTGCAAATTATCGTCATACTCTCAAACCGGGAGACTCGGGACTACGCGGTCAGTTCCTACAAGTCACATTGGTCCCGTGTGAGGTGTTTGTGCCTTCTATGGGGTCGTTTGGGGGGCTGGTTTGGGTTTTCACCCTTTAAGGGCATGATTTTAACTCTAAGTATGATTTTTGCAGATTATCGTCATACTCTCAAACCGAGCGACCCGAAACTACGCGGTCAGTTCCTACAAGTTACATTGGTCCCGTGCGAGGTATTCGTGCCTCCTACGGGGTCGTTTGTGGGTTGGTTTGGGTTTTCACCCTTTAGTGGCTTATTTTTTAGTCGAAGTGTGATTTTTGCAAATTATCGTCATACTATCAAATCGGGAGACCCGGGACTACGCGATCAGGTCCTGCAAGTTACATTGGTCCCGTGCAAGGTGTTCGTGCCTCCTACGGGATCATTGGGGGGTTGGTTTGGGTTTTCACCCTTTAATGGCATGTTTTTAACTCTAAGTGTGATTTTTGCAAATTATCGTCGTACTCTCAAACCGGGAGACCCAGGATTAGGCGGCCACTTCCTATAAGTTACATTGGTCCCGTGCGAGGTGTTCGTGCCTCCTACGGGGTTGTTGGGGGGTTGGTTTGGGTTTGCACCCTTTAACGACATGTTTTCAACTCTAAGTGTTATTTTTGCAGATTATCATCATACTCTCAAACCGAGCGACCCGGGACTACGCGGTTAGTTCCTACAAGTTACATTGGTCATGTGCGAGGTGTTCGTGCCTCCTACGGGGTCGTTTGGCGGCTAGTTCATTGTTTTCACTCTTTAACGGCATGTTTTTAAGTCTAAGAGTGATTTTTTCAAATTATCGTCATACTCTCAAACCGAGAGACTCGAGACTACACGGTCAGTTCCTAGAAATTACATTGGTCCCGTGCGAGGTGTTCGTGCCTCCTACGGGGTCGATGGGGGGCTGGTTTGGGTTTTCACCCTTTAACGGCTTGCTTTTAAGTCTAAGTGTGATTTTTGCAAATTATCGTCATACTCTCAAACTGGGAGACCCGGGATTACGTGGTCAGTTCCTACAAGTTACATTGGTCCCGTGTGAGCTGTTCGTGTCTTCTACGGGGTGGTTTGGGGGCTGGTTTGGGTTTTCACCCTTTAACGGCTTGTTTTTAAGTCTAACTGTGATTTTTGCAAATTATCGTCATACTCTCAAACCGTGAGACCCGGGACTATGTGGTCAGATCCTATAAGTTACATTGGTCCCTTGAGAGGTGTTCGTGCCTCCTACGGGGTCGTTGGGGGCTGGTTTGGGTTTTCACCCTTTAACAGCTTGTTTTTAAGTCTTAAGTGTGATTTTTGAAAATTATCGTCATACTCTCAGACGGGAGACCCGGGATTACGCGGCCAGTTCCTACAAGTTACATTGGTCCCGTGCGAGGTGTCCGTGCCTCCTACGGGGTCGTTGGGGGGCTGGTTTGGGTTTGCACCCTTTAACGGCATGTTTTTAACTCTAAGTGTTATTTTTGCAGATTATCGTCATACTCTCAAACCGAGCGACCCGGGACTATGCGGTCAGTTCCTACAAGTTATATTGGTCCTGTACGAGGTGTTCGTGCCTCCTACGGTGTCGTTTGGCGACTGGTTTATGGTTTTCAATCTTTAACAGCATGTTTTTAAGTCTAAGAGTGATTTTTGTAAATTATTGTCATACTCTCAAACCGAGAGACCCGAGACTACACAGTCAATTCCTACAAGTTACATTGGTCCCGTGCGAGGTGTCCATGCCTCCTACGGGGTCGATGGGGGACTGGTTTGGGTTTTCACCCTTTAACGGCTTGCTTTTAAGTCTAAGTGTGATTTTTGCAAATTATCGTCATACTCTCAAATCGGGAGACTCGGGATTACGCAGTCAGTTCCTACAAGTTACTTTGGTCCTGTGCGAGGTGTTCGTGCCTCCTACGGGGTCGTTTGGGGGCTGGTTTGGGTTTTCACCCTTTAACGGCTAGCTTTTAAGTCTAAGTGTAATTTTTGCAAATTATCGTCAGACTCTCAAACCGTGAGACCCGTGACTACACAGTCAGTTTCTACAAGTTACATTGGTCCCGTGCGAGGTATTTGTGCCTCCTACGGAGTCGATCGGGGGTTAGTTTGGGTTTTCACCCTTTAACAGCTTGTTTTTAAGTCTAAGTGTGATTTTTACAAATTATCATCATACTATCAAACCGGGAGACTCGGGACTACACGGTCAGTTCCTGCAAGTTACATTGGTCCCATGCGAGCTGTTCGTGCCTCCTATGAGGTCGTTGGGGGGCTGGTTTGGGTTTCCACCCTTTAACAGCATATTTTTAACTCTAAGTGTGATTTTTGCAGATTATCGTCATACTCTCAAATCGTGCGACGTGGGACTATGCGGTCAGTTCCTACAAGTTACATTGGTCCCGTGCGAGGTGTTCATCCCTCCTACGTGGTTATTTGGGGGGTTGGTTTGGGTTTTCACCCTTTAACGGCTTGTTTTTAAGTCTAAGTGTGATTTTTGCAAATTATCATCATACTCTCAAACCGGGAGACCCGGGACTATGCGGTCAGTTCCTACAAGTTACATTTGTCCCGTACGAGGTGTTTGTGCCTCCTACGATGTCGTTTGGGGGCTGGTTTGGGTTTTTACCCTTTAACGGCTTGTTTTTAATTCTAAATGTGATTTTTGCAAATTATCATCATACTCTCAAACCGGGAGACTCAGGACTACGCGATCAGTTCCTACAAGTTACATTGGTCCCGTGCGAGGTGTTTGTGCCTTCTACGGGGTCGTTTGGGGGGCTGGTTTTGGTTTTCACCCTTTAAGGGCATGTTTTTAACTCTAAGTATGATTTTTGCATATTATCGTCATACTCTCAAACCGAGCGACCCGGAACTACGCGGTCAGTTCCTACAAGTGAAATTGGTCCCGTACGAGGTATTCGTGCCTCCTACGGGGTCGTTTGTGGGTTGGTTTGGGTTTTCACCCTTTAATGTCTTGTTTTTAAGTCTAAGTGTGATTTTTGTAAATTATCGTCCTACTATCAAATTGGGAGACCCGGGACTACGCGATCAGTTCCTACATGTTACATTGGTCCCGTGCGAGGTGTTAGTGCCTCCTACAGGGTCGTTTGGGGGTTGGTTTGGGTTTTCACCCTTTAACGGCATGTTTTTAACTCTAAGTGTGATTTTTGAAAATTATCGTCGTACTCTCAAACCGGGAGACCCGGGACTACGCGGTCAGTTCCTACAAGTTACATTGGTCCCGTGCAAGGTGTTCGTGCCTCCTACGGGATCATTTGGGGGTTGGTTTGGGTTTTCACCCTTTAATGGCATGTTTTTAACTCTAAGTATGATTTTTGTAGATTATCGTCATACTCTCAAACCGAGAGACCCGAGGCTACGCGGCCAGTTCCTACAAGTTACATTGGTCCCGTGCGAGGTGTCCGTGCCTCCTACGGGGTCGTTGGGGGGCTGGTTTGGGTTTGCACCCTTTAACGGCATGTTTTTAACTCTAAGTGTTATTTTTGCAGATTATCGTCATACTCTCAAACCGAGCGACCCGGGACTATGCGGTCAGTTCCTACAAGTTATATTGGTCCTGTACGAGGTGTTCGTGCCTCCTACGGTGTCGTTTGGCGACTGGTTTATGGTTTTCACTCTTTAACAACATGTTTTTAAGTCTAAGAGTGATTTTTGTAAATTATTGTCATACTCTCAAACCGAGAGACCCGAGACTACACAGTCAATTCCTACAAGTTACATTGGTCCCGTGCGAGGTGTTAATGCCTCCTACGGGGTCGATGGGGGACTGGTTTGGGTTTTCACCCTTTAACGGCTTGCTTTTAAGTCTAAGTGTGATTTTTGCAAATTATCGTCATACTCTCAAATCGGGAGACTCGGGATTACGCAGTCAGTTCCTACAAGTTACTTTGGTCCTGTGCGAGGTGTTCGTGCCTCCTACGGGGTCGTTTGGGGGCTAGTTTGGGTTTTCACCCTTTAACGGCTAGCTTTTAAGTCTAAGTGTAATTTTTGCAAATTATCGTCAGACTCTCAAACCGTGAGACCCGTGACTACACAGTCAGTTTCTACAAGTTACATTGGTCCCGTGCGAGGTATTTGTGCCTCCTACGGAGTCGATCGGGGGTTAGTTTGGGTTTTCACCCTTTAACAGCTTGTTTTTAAGTCTAAGTGTGATTTTTACAAATTATCATCATACTATCAAACCGGGAGACTCGGGACTACACGGTCAGTTCCTACAAGTTACATTGGTCCCATGCGAGCTGTTCGTGCCTCCTATGAGGTCGTTGGGGGGCTGGTTTGGGTTTCCACCCTTTAACAGCATGTTTTTAACTCTAAGTGTGATTTTTGCAGATTATCGTCATACTCTCAAATCGTGCGACGTGGGACTATGCGGTCAGTTCCTACAAGTTACATTGGTCCCGTGCGAGGTGTTCATGCCTCCTACGTGGTTATTTGGGGGGTTGGTTTGGGTTTTCACCCTTTAACGGCTTGTTTTTAAGTCTAAGTGTGATTTTTGCAAATTATCATCATACTCTCAAACCGGGAGACCCGGGACTATGCGGTCAGTTCCTACAAGTTACATTTGTCCCGTACGAGGTGTTTGTGCCTCCTACGATGTCGTTTGGGGGCTGGTTTGGGTTTTCACCCTTTAACGGCTTGTTTTTAATTCTAAATGTGATTTTTGCAAATTATCGTCATACTCTCAAACCGGGAGACTCAGGACTACGCGATCAGTTCCTACAAGTTACATTGGTCCCGTGCGAGGTGTTTGTGCCTTCTACGGGGTCGTTTGGGGGGCTGGTTTTGGTTTTCACCCTTTAAGGGCATGTTTTTAACTCTAAGTATGATTTTTGCATATTATCGTCATACTCTCAAACCGAGCGACCCGGAACTACGCGGTCAGTTCCTACAAGTGAAATTGGTCCCGTACGAGGTATTCGTGCCTCCTACGGGGTCGTTTGTGGGTTGGTTTGGGTTTTCACCCTTTAATGTCTTGTTTTTAAGTCTAAGTGTGATTTTTGTAAATTATCGTCCTACTATCAAATTGGGAGACCCGGGACTACGCGATCAGTTCCTACATGTTACATTGGTCCCGTGCGAGGTGTTAGTGCCTCCTACAGGGTCGTTTGGGGGTTGGTTTGGGTTTTCACCCTTTAACGGCATGTTTTTAACTCTAAGTGTGATTTTTGAAAATTATCGTCGTACTCTCAAACCGGGAGACCCGGGACTACGCGGTCAGTTCCTACAAGTTACATTGGTCCCGTGCAAGGTGTTCGTGCCTCCTACGGGATCATTTGGGGGTTGGTTTGGGTTTTCACCCTTTAATGGCATGTTTTTAACTCTAAGTATGATTTTTGTAGATTATCGTCATACTCTCAAACCGAGAGACCCGAGGCTACGCGGTCAGTTCCTACAAGTTACATTGGTCCCGTGCAAGGTGTTCATGCGTCCTATATCGTCATATATCGTCATATTCTCTAACGGTATGTTTTTAATCAATTTAGAACGTTTATGGATTTTAGAAAATTTTGACATAGTTTCATTTGTTTATTCTTTAAATCCAACATGTTTTAACATTTAAAATAAACTCAACAGCAACAGCAAATTCCAAAACCAAACCACCAGCAAGTCCCTTCCACTAATTTAACTAAATAAGCTCATAAAGTAAGCCATGAAGTGATTTTTAAACTTTAAAATGAATGATCAGATATAGAATGAAAAAGATAAACTATAAATATTGAGTACAAATAATTTGTTGCAATTTAAAAGGTTAATGAATGGGTACTAAATAATAGTTACCCGTAGTAACTTGATTAATATTGGATGGAACTGGCCTGAGTTGAACATTTGTAAAACAAAACCAAACAAATCACTGGCAGCCTATGCTGGCCTTTTGATCTCCAAACCTCCCCAATACCTGCATTCAATTCCCACCGAGCACTGGATCAAACTCTTTAATATTATAGTACCCATATATGATTATACACACCTGTGTGTGAAATTGATAACATGTCCCTTTTATGAGTATAATTAGGTATCATTATGTGCCATTAGGACACGCGTTATATTGTGCTTTATTATATATATATAGTGAATAATATACCTTTGATTGTGCTTAAGATGTATTGAATTGATCTAGAGATCAAAGATTGTGATGGAAGATGATCATGGTTAATCTTTTTAAGAAAGTAGTCTGTGAAAGAACTTGGGATCTCCATTCAAGGTTCTCAAAACAAGAAGCGCCATTCTTTGTATAGTTTTGCCTTCAAATAAAAATTTGGGATCTCCTACCTACTCACAAAAATCCATAAGTCCATTACATATAAGAACATATCAGAAGGGAAAATGGATCAATATATAATGAAATAAATAAATATTCACATTAATTTTTCTCTCACCTGTAAATCAACAATGGGAGGCACTTCAATCTCCTCCATTTTTGTTGCTAGCGAGAAACAGGCCACAGCTAACAATTGGACTATCCAAGCTTTACCCCTCTATGTGCACATTAACATTGTCACAAACATGAACAGGCACAATTAGCATTTAAACACTTAAATATTAATATGAGATTATTATGCCCTAAATGCATTTTGTGCACATTGAACCATTTTTGTGCCAAAAAAATGCATTTTGTTGCAAAACAAAAAACCCATTCAAAAAATTAATATGAGAAATACCTTAGAGGGGCGACAACAACCTTGGAGGGAGTGTGCCCTGACTGGGCCTTTGAAAACACAATCACCTCAAGTGCTTGGAAATCCCATCACCCCCATCAGATCTTGCCAAGAAAACACAATCACCTCCTATATCACCCACCTCAAGACTGCAAATGTTAGCTGCACATGGCTTTCTCTTTCCTAAACTGGACTACTGAAAAGTTATCTCCACATTCCTAAAATCAGTATATATTAGATTTAATTCCACCTCAGTATATATATATATATATATATATATATATATATATATATTAGATTAAACTTTAGAATTAGATTTAATCTAGAATTATTTAGAATTAAATCTATTTTATTAAATCACTATATATTAGATTTAATTCTAGATAATTCTAAATAATTCTAGATAATTCAAATTAATTCTAGATAATTCTAAATAATTACAGAGTTTAATCGAATATATATATATATATATATATATAATACTTATAAAGGAAAGAAATTACGACACCGGATAAAATACCTCAAACTGAGAAAACATGAGGTCGCCGGAAGGGACACCACGACACCGGAATATCAAAAACCTGGAACCAGGGGAGCGGGGGAGGTGACTCGGGGAGGATAAACACGGAAAATAGGGGCGACAACAGGGGATAAACCCAAGGGGGGAGGTGACCCGATGAAGAATAGGGCCGACGCAGCAGGGGGTAGGGCTTGGGTTTTTGGTAGAGAGAGAGGGGAGAGCGGGGGAGAAGACGAAGAAGGAGAGAGAAGAGGTAAACTAAAATGTTCCAAAATTTTGAGGTATTTTATATCCTAGTAAAGTGTACTCAATTTTGGCACACTTTAAAACAGTGCCAAATTTTGGCACTGTTTTAAAGTGTGCCAAATTTCTATTAAACCGTGCCAAAATCTGGCACAGTTTTAAACCGTGCCAGATTTTTAATATCAGGGTGAGCCAAAATGCTGTTTTTGGTGTAGTGTTTTAAAAGAAGCAAGGAACATCACCTTGGTGGTTAAGCCCGCATTGCCCCCATTTTCCTTATCAAGCTTGCTGCTAAGGCCATCAGTTACCTCGGGGAGGGGAGTCCCCTCGAGGGTAAATTATGCTGACAATGGGGGTAAAGGGAAAAGCAGTGATGAACGAGGAGGAAGAAGAAGTAGATGAAACAAGAGAAGATTAAAAGGTGAGGATAATCCCCCCGAGAAACCTTACGCCATGGAGTAAGCCCTAAACCTATATGATCTCATGGCTCGTGATAAGGTCTGTAAATTGATAAACGTCGGCACGACGTAACTCCCCCGAGAGGACATGGAGAAACCTCATTATTGTGCACTTCATAATAGAGTGAACCACCTGACCAAGGTTTGTTTTTCGCTAAGAAGTTTGATTGACCATCACGTGAAGAATAGAGAAATCCAGCTATCCCAAGCTAATGTGAATGATATTCCTTTACCACCTCATGGGGTCCATATGGCCAACGCTTTTGATGAAGAGGTTGAATGAATGATGAGAGAGCAGTGGTTTGAAGATAATGACTTTGAAGAATTTCTGGAGGAATGCACTTTCGATCTACCTCATCTCCAATTGGAGGATGATACGGAGAAAGAACATGAACAAGAAAGAGAAGAGTATGACCCCATCGAGGGACTAAGTAGGAGGATGGGAGCCTGCTCTCTAGAGGAAGTAAATGCAGTGATAGACTATGATGAGGCTGCATATAGAGACGTAAAAGAAGTATATGAGCTAGAGGAGGAACAAATAGACCCATGAATCGAATGCCCGACGATTGCCCGCTCGCCGAAGTTCGGTTGGTTCTTCGATCAGGTTGGGTTCCCCGAGCACTTGCGACTGGAGGTTACAAGAGCCATATTGTAAATTGAAAAGAAGAATATGGTGACACACGTGAAATGGAAAGGGCTTATGGCCATGCTCATAAGAAGGAACCTCTTCGAAGTCACATTCTCAGAAGTTGACAGATTGATCAAGTACCCCCACAACAGACCTTTTTATGTTAGGGCATCCGTGAATGATTGTGTTTTCTCTCATGTCCTGTTGGATGGAGGAGCATCCATCAACATAAGGCCTATTGGGTCCTTTTATGCCACTGGAATTTCAGAAATAAGGATTGTGCCACATTCGTTGGCGATTTCCGGGTATGATAATCAATCCTCCAAATCAGTGGGGTATGTCAGTGTAGGCATGACAATGGAGAATATCACCTCCCACATCAAATTTCATATCATAAACTGTGAGCCATCGTACCAACTTTTAGTTAGAAGGGTATGGATACACAACCATGGGTTGGTACCCTCCACCTATCATCAGTGCGCTAAGGCGAACGTAAAAGGCAAGGAGGTGGTGATTCGAGCGTCCAAGAAACCTTTTGCAAAGGAGGAAGCTCATATGATGGATGATGCCTTTTACATAGATCTAACAGAAGAAGACACAACGGTATCAACGTATACTAGGGGAATAAGAGTCCCGACCACCCGAGAGATAGTGTGAGTGCCCGCTCGAACAGTGGTGGCCTACGAAGAAGAGCGTGATTTAGACACAGCAAGGCCCCTAGTCCATCAAGGTAGCTCATAAACCGAATGACTCCGCGCATTGATCCAATTGAGCACCAAGTCCAGACTTAGATCATTCTCAGTAGGCATATTGTGAGAGAGTTGGACGATAATTGCCAAAAGTGCCCCTTTAAAGATGAGGCCTCTCGCCAGTGCAAGAGGGTAGTTTTGCGTAATGGCAGAATTATATACAAGTTATGAAGGTGTGAGCGGGTAGCTAAAAGTGTAGGCGATGAGGCTAACTCTATTTATGAATTCTTCTTGGTGGATAACCAGAGGCAGTGTTTAGTGATTAATAACTATGGGGTTCAGGAGTTTGTAGAGGAAATAAAAGAAGAACCTGAGTGCATGATGGATAGAACCGAGCCACAGATTCAGGATTTAGAGAAAATAAGGTTGGACAAAGAGGGTAATTATCCCAATCCTATCTTTATCTCCAAGGACATATAAGGGATGTCTCGAGAGGAGTTGATTAAGAGGCTACTAGAGTTCAAAGATGTCTTCGTATGGAAGGATACCGAGATGCTCGGGGTGGGTAAGGAGGTTAGTTGTCATAAGTTGAATGTTTTACCGTTAGCCATCCCGGTAAATCTTAGATATGAAGATCAAGGAAGAGGTTCAAAGGCTACTTACAGCCGGCTTCATAGTTCTAATCCAACATTTGATTTGGCTTTCCAGTATTATGCCCATGGGAAATAAGGATAAGAACCATATTAGAATCTACGTGGACTTGAAGGACCTGAATCGAGTGTGCCCAAAATATGAATTCCCACTGTCGTCCATAGATAGCTTGATCTATGAAATTGTGGTCCACGAGATGTACGACTTCATGGATGGTTATGTAGGGTACAACCAAATAAAGATGGATCGAGTCGACGCAGATAAGACTGCTTTCTGAACACCTTTGGATAATTTTATGTACACCGTTATGCTTTTTGGATTAAATAATGAGGGAGCCACTTACCAAACAACAATAATGGCTATATTCCACGACCTCTTCCATAAGATCATGCAATTTTACGTTGATGATCTATTAATCAAATCCAAAAAAGAGGAGTCCCACTTAGATGACTTGAAAATGGTGTTCACTTGATGTAGTAAATATAAGATAAAGATTAACCCCCTCAAATGCGCATTCAAGGTGACAAGCGGGAAGTTCCTGGGGTTTGTGGTGAACCAGAAAGGAGTTCGGATGGACTTAGATAAGTGCCAGGCCATTCTCGATATGCCAAGACCAAAGTCTGTAAGATAGGAGAAGACTTTCCTAGGGAAAGTCTCATACTTAAGGAGGTTTGTTCTAGGGCTGGCCGAGGTAACACACCCACTGATGGAGTTATTAAGGAAGGGCATTAAGTTCGCATGGGAATCGATTCACCAGGACGTCGTGGAAAAGATGAAAAAACTCCTTACTTCCCCTAAGACGATGATTCCCTTGAAGGCAGGTATCCCTTTACGTCTATATCTTATATCTACTGAACAATCTATTGGCGTGTTATTGGCCCAGGAGATGTATAGAAAAACCTATTTATTACTTTAGTACAATTATACATGGGCTTGAGGCCAGATATACTAGTATTGAGAGGCATTGTTTAGCCCTTGTATTCATAGAATAAAAACTTAGGCACTACTTATGGTCATTCACAGTCCATATTATCACTTGATGTGATCCCATAAAGTTTTTTCTTTCTATACTTGTATTAATAGGGAAGGTCAACTAATGATTTTTAATCCTCTCGGAGAATTATCTTAAATGCATAGTCCCTTAACCTATCAAGAGTTAGGCTTATACAGATTTGTCGGCCATCTTCTCATTGGGGATATTCAAACCACTCATGGAGGAGCTTCAGGCCAACTTCATAGTAGCCGACCTAGACGAGTGGAGCATGGAGTTTGATAGATCCTCAGTCAAAAATAAAGGGGGAGTTGGGGTCATCCTGAGAAAAAATGGCGAAGAGATTCGATTATCCTTTAAGCTGGAATTTAAATGTTCGAACAACGAAGTTGAATATGAAGCACGGGTCTTTGGGATGCTCGAGGCCCTCATAAGAGGTATCTAAGTCCTAACAATAAAAGGGGACTCCAACTTGGTGGTGAAACAGGTAACTGGTGAATTCACTTTAAAGCACATAAGCCTGGCGCCTTATCTAACGATCATACAATGGTTACTCGAGCAGTTCGAAGTAGTAAAAATAAAAAAAAATCCCCAAATAATAAATCCGCATGTCGACACTTGTGCTACCATTACCCAGAAGATTGCCTTTGAGGGGGAGTCAACAGTTGTTCAAATCACAAAGAGGACAGCTCCCTCGACCGTGTTGGAGATATTGACCACAAATGACAAGGATGATTGGAGAGGGGAAATTAGAAAGCAATTGGAAAGAGGAGAAGGCCCATTGAGCCTAGTTGATCTGGCATAGTATTTTGTTACCAGGGGAAACTTATATTATAAAAATAAAGGTAGCTAGTTATCTAGATGTGTAGACCCTGAAAAAGGCAAGAAGAGACTGATCTAAGTGCACGAAGACAACTATGAGATCACTGAGATCCCCTTGTACAAAAGGATCCAACAGGCAGGATATTTTTGGCCATCAACGAGGCGAGATTCCCCGATGATACAAAGAGATTGTGGGAAATATTATTTATTCTACTAGGAAGCAGAATGCAATTTCATTGATCATCCCCAAGACTACATGCAGTTGTAAATGGACCTGCTGGTAGATAGAGTAATGCCAACAAACAAAAAATATGCTACGAAGGTGAAAAGAGGAGCACCCAGGTATTTTGTCCAAGAAGGGTAGTTGTATTGATGAGGCTATCATGACAGGCCTCTAAGGTGCATCAGGGGGGAAGAAGCTAAAGAAGTGCTGAAGCAAGCCCATGAGTTAGGACACATTAAAGGAGCCAAACTCTGTGATCAACTCATGACCTTGGGATACTATTGGCCTACGATGGCGAAGGACTCAGCAGAGTTCGTTCGTAAATGCAAAGCTTATCAGATGCACGGAAATATGATACATACTCCTTCGATGGATTTATATTCTCTCTCTATGCCTTTTCCATTTCACACATGGGCATTCGATCTTGCAGGGGCAATAAAACCTTCTTCCAGAGAAAATATTTGAATACTGGTTTCCACTGAAAGTTTCACCAAGTGGGCAAAAGCCATACTTCTCAAGCGGGCCACAACGGGGGTAGTGGCTCGATTTATGAAAGAGTACATCATCTGTCGATTCGGTATCTTGAAGGTGTTTGTATCAGATAATAGCACCCCTTTCATGAATAATGAAGTAAGCATGCTAATAGATAAGTACTCCATCATCCACCACAAGTCAACAGTAGCATACCTGAAGTGCAACGGGCAGGCAGAAGCCACTAACAAGACTTCAATAAATATTTTGGCAAAAATGCTAGAGGATTTCCTGGGCACATAGGATGACAAAATCCCCGAAGTATTATGGGACTATCGAACAACAAAGAGGAAACCGATGGGGTATACTCCATTTTCCTTAGTCTTTGGGGCAAATGTTTTTTTGCCAGTTGATATTGAGGTTTCTTCCGCCCGCTACAACTTACGAAGTGTCATGCTCCCTCATTACAGGCACATGCAACTTGAAACACTGGAAGAGCGTAGGGACAATGCTGTGAGATAGCTTTAAGGGTGGGTTTCATACCGTTATTTTCTACATTTAACCCCTGTTTAGACAGATTTACATGAGACAACCTAAGCCCTTTATTGGACATATCACATTTAGAGCCTTCATCCACCCACCCACCCACACATTTAATTTTTTATTTTTCTTTAAATATTATGGTTTGCATTTGTGATGTAGTTCTTTAATTTCTTCATAATTATAGAGTAGATTATTTACAACGTGAAGCCTTCCCACGTTCTAATGCATTTTGCAATAAAATTTGGAGAAATGGTATAGTTCAATATTATACATCATTCTTTTCGCAACTTGTCACATATTCAATCCTCTATATTTAATTATCCAGAGGTGACATTCTTCACAAAGTTAGAGTAAGTTCATAACACTCTAAAAATTATTTTTTCATTTTAGATTTGGATCTTCTCTTTTTCCTTTTTTCTAAGTGATTTTGATATCCTCTTAACATTCTTCCTATCCTTGTTATATATATAATAAAAAAAATGTACTTCACTCATCATATATACCTCAAATGAAATAAATAGAGGTAATTTTAAAGGACATTTGATTCTAATCAATATCAATATTTAAAGGGCAAGCAAAATCTAAGCAAAAGAAATACATAATATAGTCCTCAATAAATTCGATGTACTCCATTTGTACTTCAATTATATCATCTAAAGTATACGTCTCTTTATTGGGGAGCCTTTTCATCTCAAAAATTCAAATAACCATAAATTAATGGCCTTTAAAGCCGTATAAAGTAATATGTCATTAAAATAAATATTATATACAAACCTTTGTTTCAAAAGAGGTAGAAGGATATTCCATCAAATATCGCATGAATCTCATCACAAAATTTCCATAGTCGAGATAATTTTCTTTTTGCATGGGGCACTAGGTTGGACAAATTTAAAATATATTAATAATAGTAAATGAAAATTAGTGTAATAATATTATTCACTACTTATTTACCTTAGGATAGTTCCAAGAGGGTGTAAATCTTTTTCCATCGACGTTCAATGTGCCAAGTACACGTCAAAATGAATAATAAGATTATTTTCACATATTAGATTATAATGAAAATAAATATAAAGGTAAATTTTGCATTTACTCACGTAGTGATATATAACTTTTCCTGTTCGGTGGGTATAATATTTTTTGAATCCAACCACTAAATGATTATTGTGGAGAGATAGGTGACAATCAAAACCCAATGAAACATTTAAAACAAAGGCAACATTGAATACATACTATATAGGAAAAGATATATGCACATTGTTTACAAATAAGATGGGAAACTAAAACAATTACACATCTCAGATGTTGAGAGGAATAAACTATATTTGGTTCCGTTTTGCACGCTACAATATTTTTGCAATAAGTCGAGTTCAGTTGAATTTTGATGCAGGATTGAAGGATGCCACATTGAAGAATTGAAATATTTCAAGCGAGGATTGAAAATTTCGTTTGAAAACACTATAATGTGTTTTAAAGATTTTTTTGAAAATTTTGCTATTTCGTTATGACGACTTAAAATGTCATTTAAATGAGTTTCCATTGGTCATTAGAATGAGATTCCCTCATTTGAATGAGATTTAAAATTTCTCCTTTTGGGTACGCATTGGAATGTTGTTCGAAGTTCAGTTGGAAGTTGTTCTAATGAGAATGGGTAGTTCATTCGAACAGGAAGTCAGTTCATTCAAACGAGTACGCATGTTTTGATTTTTTAAGACATATCTTTCCAAATCTTTGATCCCTATACTTTTGCAACAACTTTATTTATAAATAGAGGAGTGGAATTAGAGTTTTGAATCACCATTTTTAGAGTTCTTTTTGTGATAAAATTCTTCTAAAGATTTTTCAAGAACCCTCATTCTCAGTTAATACGTTTAGGATCCAAGATTCATCTTATATATGCTTTAAAGATGCTATTTTGCGCACCAAGTTTATTCTCCATATCTTTGTGTGAATTGTTTTGTTACGGTGGATTTCTTATTTGTGGTGATTTATTTTCCATTCCATAGAAGGTTGTTGAGCGTGGATTGGTGGATACCAAGGCCTGCATGGACTCGTGCGTTGTAGCACCTTGCGTGGGTGGACTCCTCCATTACACTGTGATGGAGAGGTTGAAGATTAATGACATGTCAAGGCTTGTGGGAACTGAGTCATTGAGTAACTCATATGTCAACTTGTGTAATTCCATATCTTAGTGAATTACGTGGCTGATTTGTCCAAGATTTTTCCATTGTGGATTTTCCTCGTACATCAACATGTTGTACAATTGGTTTGTTTATTTTATCTGCTATCACCTAGATGCATGTTAGGTGTGAAAAAGATAAATTTTGATAAATTGATTTATCGCTACAACTCAATTTAAAATTGGTAAACAAAGTTTTACTGGATTAATCTTTTTAAAGTTTTGATTTTTTAAATTGAAAAATTATAAAAATTGGAATTTTTGTTTACATTACCATCCCTGCCTAAGCACACACTGTATAGAGGAAATTTTTGCGCTTATAGTTATAGGGTTTCTCCTACCCAACTCCCCCCAATTCCTACCAATCAATTATTAGGAGAAATGGTATTTTGGTGATTAAGAACTGGTTTTGATTTCACGGGGGACATTTTTAAGTCCTACGTGTCCTAAAGCATAATGCCAAGACTCTCGAGTATATTACTTTGCACCCAGGAAGTCATATCTAAGAATGGTCATGTTTGTTCAGACGAGCAACCATATTTGGAAAAACCATTTTGTGTTTATGAAGGGTGATTGTGAGTTCAGAGCACATCAGAATAGTGTTCTTGTAGTGTTCCCCGCGATTGGTGTGGGAAGAACAAAATTAGTAAATATTTTTTATTCATTTGGTCTGAATTTTTTCTAACTCATATTGTTTTGATATCCTTATTTAAATGTTACCACTTAAGAAAGCTTGCGTACTTCCCTTTGCGCTGCGTGACATGGTTGAAAGTTTTTATGTGTCCAATTCCCCAAAATTTGAGGATCTCTTTTCTGCAGCCAAGTTAATATGCCTTGGGTACCACACTCTTCCTGGTGGTGATCTTCCCTGGGAGACGTTGATTCCCCTTGTAGCTAAAGGTCCTATTGAATCCGATCAGAGTGTTGAGGTTGTAGTTGAAGAAGGTGATAAGATTTTTCTATATCAGGAGGCCTTTCATTTATGCACTATAAGATGACTAACTATTGACTTCTTGTGCAACTTCCACTCCCACTACCTCATGCTTTATTGTTGAACCTTCTTATGGAATGGATTTTCGGTTAGTTGATCATGCTTCCATAGATGCTTTTCTTCATAAAAAACCTTTAGCAGGAGGCAAAGAGGAAGTCTGACGCTGAGTCTAAGGCTAAGAAGAAGTCTGACGCTTAAAGGAGGGCAGAGGCTGAAGAAAGAAAGCTAGTCGAGATTAATGCTCGAAGGAAATTTGAAGTTGATGTCACTGCCTGGGATAAGTCCAAAAGGAAGCCTCCCATGCCTTCTTATTCCCCTGTTCCTTGTGACAAAAGGCCCCTCAAAGCCCCATTACCCAAGGTGAAACTAAAGTCCCAAGGGTGAGTGAGGTGAGTCCAACTAGGTCTGCTATGGAGAGGATTCAAATTAGTGGCGTCCTTCTCGCCGGCTTGTGTGTGTGCAATGGTCGTCTCCTCATTATGGCACGGTGGAGGATTTTAATTTGATTGTGAGCATTATGTCACATTTGAAGACCTGAAAATATCACTGACTCCATCTTCAATTACATTAATAATGACACGAATTTTATTGGCTACTATGGGCACAGTAGAGACTTTGAATTTTTGAAAGTCTATGACCCTGATTCTCTATGAAAATTAGTTCAGCATCGTCTGTCAGTGGTAGGTTCGTTAAATTTGTATTAATTTGCCTCTGCCAAATAATTTATTACTTATTAATCCCTTTATCTTATCTTTCAATATGAAGTACGTATTACTATCTTCAGAGAACAAGTCATGACCAACCATCATGCCTATGAGGAACAGATAGAGACCAGAATAATGCTCACTCAATAGAACATCCAACTGAAGGAGGAGATAAAAAAGTTTGTCGATGAGCTATGGAAAGCTTGTGGTGATCTTCAAGAGAGATAAACAGATGGCCGCCAAAGCATCATCTTTCAACAAGGCAGAACATGGGAATAAAAAGTTGAAGGACCGGCTAGGACTGATACCATTAAGTTCTAAAGCTTTGAAAAGGGCCTAAAAAATGCCAACGATGATATCACTACGTCTAAATAGGATCTTGATACGACTGACCATGATCGTGCTAGGGTTAACCAGAAACTCGTAAAAGCTAATGAGGCTCTGGTTAAGGTTGAGGAAGTTGGAGTGTCCAAATTTAAAACGTATGTCGACTGTAACATAGAGACCGTAACTTTTTTCTTAATGGCTACAAGGAAACCAAGAAGAGTTTTATGAAACATTATTCTAATATTACAAATGTTGTGGCCAAATGGGAGGGTGATGATAAGGAAGCCACATCCTTGGTCGTTGAGTACCTGATCGAGGTGGATGCGTCTGCTGCGAAATATGATAAGATTGGTGAAGCCGACCAAACCATTGTTGCAAAGACTATGCTTGATATATCTCCAAAATTTTCTCAATACACTATTATGGCCGATGTATCTGCTTCCACTATTCCCCAAGTCAATCCAAAGGTTGATCTAACTCCTCACATTGCTCCTGGAACTAAAAATTCTCCATAGACTTAGGGTCTTCTAAATTTATGTCCTTGTGAAGATTTTCATATTCTCCTTTAAATATTTAATAATGGCATTTACAATTATACTTTCTTTAACTTTGAGATAAAATATGGTTCAATTTCTTTTCTACATGCATGTATATATTTTGACTTTCTGCCAATTGTTTTGCTCGGCTAAGTTTTAAGCCACCACTTGTAGTTAAGTGTTTGTGCAAAAATATTTTTAACATGTAAATGTGGTTGGATCTCGTCGACCTCCCAGTTAGTCCTAGTCTTATGGACCCATGGTGGGTTCTTGTCCACCTACCATGTCAACTTTTGGGGTTGATATAGGACTTCTAGTAGTTTAGTGTTTGGGTCTTGTCGATATGATCTGCCTTACTAGGTACTAATTTTGGATGGACCTAAGTTTTCCTGACTTAAGATCTCCCAATGATTGTGCTAGCTTACTGGTCATATGGACGGATCTTGTTATCCTTATTATGTGTTAGTATTGGTTACCAAAGTCAACCAAATGTACTAGGATCTACTTCAGTCTGGGATTTTTACACATCTCTCTCACACTGACGAAACATACATTGAATAATATAGAAAAGCTTGAAATGGTAACATATGTGGAGGAGGAAATTATGATATGCATTCATCTTTGAAGAATGATTACAAATAAATAAAAACTGTTTACATGGTGTTGTGTTCTTCTGAGCTATAATCTATTCTTCATTACTGGTAATACTTCCTCGGGTGCTCTACATTCCATGGATTCTTGAACTACCCACCTTATAAGGTTTCAATCCGATAATTCCCAAGTCGCATGACAAAAAAATTATGTATTTGTCATTCCATGCCAATTTGATTCTAAATTGTTGACTTTTTGAGCATGTAGTCCCCTTTCCATTAAGTTAGATAGTTTTACCCTTTTATTGTAAAATCAAGCAGTCCACTGTTAGTACGCTTCTACCCGAAGTGTTGCATGCTTCTTGAATTTTTCTACTAAATCCATATCTAATCATCTCATCAATCCATTATTTGGCAATTAGAAGTTGAGTACTCGGTGTTGGGAATCTGATATCCATTACTTCTATGCCAAATGCCATCATAAACGGAGTCTCACCTATCGCAATCCTTGGAGTGGTTTGGTAAGCCCAGATTACACTCTAAAGTTCATTGATCTAGTTCCCATTGGCATAGTTAAGTCTTTTATTCACTCCATCCAAAATAGTCTTGTTTGTGAGCTTTATTTTCCCGTTGCACTGTGGGTGACCAGGTGCTGAGTGTAGTTTCTAGATCTTTAAACCTATAAAATAATCCTTAAACTCATTATTGTTAAATTGCATATAATGGTATGTGATGAAGGCGTAAGTCATTACATATCGGTAAATTATATTCGTCCATATAAAATGGAACACCTTCTCATAAGGCATCTCAACCAACGACTCTGTTTCAACCCACTAAGTGAAATAATCCACCACGACGACCAAATACTTGAATTTTCCCCCTGTCTTCAGTAGTGGGATGACCAGATCAATTCTCCATATGATAAAGGGTTAAGGGGATGCGATCTACACTAATGCATCCCCCATTCTCTTGTGTATCACGACATACCTATGGCACTTATCGCACTTCTTTTCATAGTTAGCACAATACTCTTTCATTATCGGCCAATAGTATCCTTGTGTGGTAACTCACTTAACCAATGATTTGGCTACCAAGTGAAATCCACAAGAGCTTTCAGGGACTTCTTTAACCAAATCATGGACTTCGGTAGGATGAACACATCTGAGTTGTTACATAAAAAATCCTCATCTAAGTAATTTTCCTCCATCAATCACGTATCTTACTGCTTTATAGCAGAGTCTCCTTGCCTCCTTTAGATCTCCCGATATTATGTCGGTTTCTAAGTACGCACGGATGGGATCCATCCAAAATGGCCACAAATATAACTCCATTATCATCACGCATTTTTCTTCAATGTTACGCTGGTACAATATCTCAACTGGTACTATTATCCAGAGCCCAGTTTGAGTAGTTGATTCCAGACGAGCAAGTGCATAAGCTCAAGCATTCTTAGCTCTTCGGATTCCAATCATACATATAGTCGAGAATTTTATCTCCAGTGTTTTCACCTTCACCAGATACTTGTCCATCGAATCCTCTTTGGCTTGATAAATGGAAAATACTTAGTTCACTACTAATTAAGAGTCAGTGTGCGTTGACAACTACTCTACCCCTATTAATAGCATTAAACCCAACCATGTGACCAGGGATTCGTACTTGGACTCATTATTAGAGGCCTCAAAGTTAAATATGAGGGCATAATCAACATTTACCCTATCGGGTGTGTTGGTGATTAGTCTTGCTCTGCTATTGTTGGCATATGATAAATCGTTTATAGACATTGAACACTCAAGAGGTTCATATTTAAAATTGCCTTCGACTAAGCATTCATCTTTGAATAACCTTTTCATCTAGTTGTTATCATGGGTCCTTTCTTCCTGCTAAGCCGATGACTCTGGTTTGTCATTAATTTGATCGATATTCTTTATTACTAAGCTCTCTTCCGTAGAAGTGTTCTTGGTTTGCTTAACTCCTGAGCTCTATTTCATATAAGTCTACTCAATTAACTTTATTATTGATCTCTCTTTTGCAGAAGTCTGCTCTGTTGTCTTTGGTGCTGAGTTATCTTCCATAAAATTTTACTCGGTAGTATTTTCTTCATAAGTAAATTCCACTATAAAGTCGGCCACTTTTTAACATTTGATTATCATTTTAGATTCATATAATATGTCACACTCTCCTAGTTCTACAACCCAAGCCATCAGTCTACGTGATTTCACAAGTTTACGAATAGCCTGTCATAGAGAAAGTCTATATAGACGATAATTATATGGGCTTAAAAATACGTCTTCATTATGTGAAAGTCTTAAATCAAAGCTAACATCAACTTCTCCAGCCTAAGGTACGAAATTTTAATTCCACAATACGCCTTGCTAGTATAGTAGATGAGTTTCTGCACTCTAACTTCTCATCGGATCAATGTTGAACGATTGTTAACTCGGATACTGCTAAGTATAAGTAAAGCTTTTCACCTATGACTGACCTTGACAACCAAGGCATAGACACCAAGTACTTCCTCAATTATAGGAAGGATGATTCACACTTGTTGTTACACTCAAAGGTTCTGAGCCCTTAAATATTAGAATATATCTATTAGTGGATCTTGAAAAAAAGCCCCTAAACTTCTTGGGAGAGTGCACATTTTTTATTCTTGGGAGAGTACACATTAATTGAAGCTTAGATATCATATGATTAGCCTATATACCCCTCTGGTAGACTATAAAGCCCCTAAACTTCCCTTCCTTGACTCTGAAAAAACATTTCTCCCAGTTCAGTTTCATTTGGTACTTTTCTAGTTGGTCAAAAGTTCGCCCAAGGTCACTTGTGTGATCGACATCTTTCTTTCTCTTGGTCAACATATCATCGACGTAGAGTTCCATAGTTTTACTGATCAGACCTTATAAAACTTTGTTCACTAGTCTTTGATATGTTGCTCTAGTATTTTTAGCCCCAAAGGCATAACGTTGTAGCAGCAAGTACCTCAACTAGTGATAAATGAGGTTTTCTCCATATCTTTTTACTTCTTCTTTATCTGTTTATAACCTGAGTAGGAATCTATAAAATTGAGCAGCTCGTGCCCAGTAATTGCATCCACCAGCTGATCAATCCTAGGCACAGAATAATGGTCCTTGGGGTAGGCTCTATTAAGACTTGTTAAGTTGACGAACATACGCCAATTGTCAATTTTTTTCTTGACCATAATAACATTTGAAAGCCACTTTGGATAATTGATGTCTTCAATGCCTTTTTCAATTTGTCAAACTCCCCCTAAATGGCCATATTCTTCTCCTCCTTAAACACTTTGCACTATTATTTGATAAGCTTCGAGTCCTTCACTATACCAAGATCGTGGAAAAGGAATTTTGAATCTATCCGAGGTAAATATTTATGGTTTTATGCAAACATGCTCTTTCGCTGCCTCAAAAATCATTCAGTTCTTTCTTGATGGTAGGATCTAGTGATAAACCAATCTCAGTGCTCATCATTCAGAATCACCGATTTAACCTACCCCATAATTTCTTCCGTGGTTAGTTTATCTTCATCTCGAGGGTCTAAATTCTCGATATGATAAGTATTGGTCAGCTTCTTCTGTTCTTCCTACTCTACGAATGTATATCAGCATTATTATTCTTTAATATGGTTACCTTTGACCACACCAACTCCATAATGTGTAGTGAACTGATGGATAGTGGAAGGCATGACTACAAATTTCTTCACACCAACCCTACTGTCTATGTGCCGATGAGAACCTCAAGCTCAATTGTTCCTAAAAAGAACACCTTATCCCCTAAAAATTGATAAGAGGCTTATTATAGACCTCCAACTTGCTATATCTCAATCTCAACTTCTAGAAGCAACTGTAGAATAGAACATCAGTCGAACTTCCATTATCGACCAGAATCCTCGCTACCCAGTTTTCATGAACCATCATTGTGATGACCATAGGGTCATCCTATGGATAAAGTACACCGGATAAGTCATCTTTAGAAAATCCAATACTGAGAAGATCTTTATTTACCTTCCTAGGACGAGTCTTCGCAACTTTGGTCAAGTTGATCTTTCTTGACATGAGCACAATCCTTCACCTCATTGAGGTACGCTTTCCTCTCAGTCACTTCATTTCTACCATGACGCGACTAAGAATGTGTCTCTAAAGTTTGTACTCTCTATACTCATGGGCAAGCCTATCACGTTAGTAATAAACCCGGTAAGTCGGGATTGTCTCCACAGGGAAATAGGATGAGAAAATCATGATAACGGAAGGACGGGCGGTTAACCTAAATTCAACTCTAAAAAAATGAAAAGATGAATGATTTGCGAATAATCCTACTAAGTAAAAGAAAACTAGATTGAAACTATGGAACTAACGAATTAAGCAAGGATTAATAACTAAGAATGAAGTAATAAATATGAAGAGAAAAACAGGTTGAGAATACAATCCCCCACCCCTAGTGTGTTGCTAGTATAAAATTAATCGTATATTTAAGTGATTAATCAGACCCAGACTTTAGTACTCCCAAGCATTACATATATGAGGTTCAAGCCCACACCATACGTAATCAGAGGATGAGTAAAGCGGTATCGTGATAGCTACACTCGCATTGCATTTTGAAGCATCCCGGTTACCCCGAAGCATAGATCCAAAGATCTACAATGGTTATGCTCGCTACGCAATACGGTCTAATTAAACCCTTAAGTTTAGAGGATTAATTTTATACACATGCAACTTTCTCATCGAGTTGAGTTCATGCATCCCAACCTTAAAAAATCTAGCTGGACATATTGAACCTAACTATGCATAAATTAATTACGTTGCATGTGAAAGAAATCATGATGAAAGTCTACTGAAACATGCTAGAACAATAATAGAGAGAATGAAAATTGAATTAAAACTTGCAATCAAACCCAGAAATAATTGATCTTGAAGCACCAAATAAAAGCTATGTTCCTAGGGTATTATCCTCCTTTTCTCTCTATCAAAAACTATTTAGAACTGTCTTTCCTAAGTCAATACAAAGATACAAATACGTTTTAGCAGAGTTTGTAACATATTAGAACTCTTTGGATCAATCAGCTTTTAAGAAGAATTTCGCATCCTAGGCACCTCGAATCGGTTCGCAGGTACCCCAAACCGATTCACCCCCGAATCGATTCACTCTGTGGTTCGGGTAAATTTGTTGGTGTGGTCCTTCTTTCCTTAATTTCCAACACTTAGAAAATTTTGATGTTTTCTTCCTTTCTTCTGTGGATGTTTCTTCAACTTTAAGGGTTCATAACGCTTTCACCTTAGCTCGGATTTGGGTGACGTTTTTTTCAGTATTCTCATTATTCCATGATCAACTTTCCAGTTGGGTCTTCATCAGGTATTAGGTTGCAAAATTACAAAATTTCCCTTGAACTTGCCTTCCTTGCCTTTCTTTCATTGTTTCGATTTCTCTTTCGCACTGCTTGCATAATTTACCTATAAAACACATAAGAGAAGCACAAAACATGAAATACTTTCCAACGAAGGTTAGTAACATAATTATGAGTTAAATCCATATCAATTGCACCACTCGGGTTCACAAAGGTACCAAAATTAAGGGGATAAATATACAATATTTATGCCCAATCAAATCCCCCTGACTTAGAACTTTGTGCATCCCTAGCAATGTAAAAGAAAAGGAATAACATCACAATTCTTCTAAACACTTTATTAGGATAGAATACCTTTATCGCGGGCAAGTGATTGCATTTAGCGTAGCAACAAGTCGTTAATCCCCTAGGTTACCCTAGTAGGACGAATGTTGTCTCGTGAGGGTTTGCAGTGAATATACCCACAAAATTCGACTTAGACTCAATAAAAAGTCAAAATACTTAAAAATTGTACAATTTAAATTTTTAAAAAAATAATCACCATAAATTCATATTCAAAAGAGTCTCAATTTGTCGTGTGTGTGTGCGAAGCCGAAAATTAACCTCCAATTTCCACTGATTTATCATTACGGCGCTTTTCAAAAATTCCTTTTGATTCAAATGCTCATGGGATGCTCTCATAAACGAATCACTTGAATTGTGGCTATTATATCGGTATGCGTGTCATTAAGAGTAAATGTATTGAAACACAAATTCACTCATACTATTTTGAAAGGACGGAAATATATGGTGAAATGATCTCTTCATCGGAATACGGTTTTTGAAAAACGGGAACATTGCCTCTTATACACACCATTCAATCTTTGTTATTTATCTTTTAGTGTCTTAGCTCTCCACGCGATAATTAATTTAGCATTCCGGACTCGGTAGGACTTTTCAGGTTAAAGGTGTATTGGGTAATGTGGAAATGGTTGGGAACTTCAAAATTGGAAATTTTTTCTTATGACGTCCCTTAGTGCTTTTTCGGGCTTTTGCTCATTTTCAATTCTCTTTCTTGCAATTTTTGTTGAGTATTTTTCTATCAAATTTTTTTCTTTTTCTTGCCCCTTTTTATTTCACTATTTGGACTTACTTGATGACATTACCAATTTTCACAATTCCGGGCTACTTGGGTTTTTCGAGTTACCAAACGAAAGGAAAAATTTTATTCTCCTTAATTGAGTTATCAAAAGGATAATTTTTCACATCTTTTTATAGCTAATGTTTTTGGGTAACAAACGATGGCCTACTTCATTGTTCGAATTACTTACTAATTTACCATATGCGTCTCGAGATTAATTTAATTTAGAGATTTTTAGCACATTTTTTTCAAGACAACATTCCATTTCCCATAACCGATCAAACAAGGGTATTGAGATCGTGACGAAGTTTTAGACGCTGAATTAGAACTATGAGTTAACCATTAACTCGTATTGATTTAAAAACTCACAAAGATCGATAGGCTCAAAATCTCACCGGGTTTTGTTAATCTCCACACTTATTCATTAAGTCATCAATTTCGCACAATTTCCATCTTTGGTCAATTTCAGCTTAGTGCAATTGAGATTTAACAATTTGAGACTTCAAATAGAATAAATGTGATATTTTTGAAAAAATTAAATTCCAATTTTTATTTATTTTAAAGAAAAATATTTTTGGATTTTCAAAAATTTTCTTTTTTTTTCGGAGTAAATATTTTTGGGCATTTTGGAAAAATTTGCGAAGTTTTAGAAAGACGCACTTATCCCCCCCCCCCCCCCCCCCCAACTTAGACCTTGGCATTATCCTCAATCAAAATGACTAAAATCTAAAGAAGATGAAAGAATGAGTGCACGCAATAAAATAAGCAAATTAAGAAAAATGCAGATTTTTCATTATATAGGCACTGGTTACAATGAGGAAACACAGAAAGAGATGCACACATCAGAATCATGAGAAAAACAAGAGCTTGACAGCATGGGATTAAGGTGTCGGCGGTGGGTACGAGCTATCGGGCGCATTGGACTCATAGGGGTCATAGAAGTATGTAGGGAGAGGAGTGTTTGGACCCACTTGAAGGCGATAGAGGTCGGCTTGTAGACGCGCCATCATGCTAGTGTCGCGCCGGTACTCATTCACGAACCCATTAAAACGGGACTCCAGGGAGGTGATACGATTTGCAAGTTCGTCATTTTTCGGCGTGTAGCCGGAATCCTCATTTTCATTATACTCTTCTTCGTCCCCCACATCCATCATTAGGGAGTCATTTCCCTCCTCCACCGCACCCTCATCGACATCATCATCGACAATAGGACGGTCGGGGTGGGTCACCCTCATTTGGCATTCACTACGGGTGGTAGAAGTACCTCTAATTGGGCGGGGGAGTTTGACTTGCTTCTTCGGATTGTCCACCCCAGCATCAATCATAATTTCAGTGATAAGGCGGGCGTAGGGGAGCGCTACTTTTCCCCACTCATCATAGGCTGCATGGAGGTCGTCCGCATAGAAAAGGTGGGCTAGATTAATAGTTCTGTCAGGGTCGAGAAAATGATACAAAAAGTTGGCGTGATGCAGCTTGACCACCGACTCGTTGCTGGCTTGGTGGATTGCTCCACATGCAATGAGGTGGGTGAATCGCACCGTGTCCGAAAGACTTCCTACCGGGAATGAATCACGCAGCCATGCCTCCCTGGGTGCCATTCGGGCGACACATTCAGCTTTGGTGCGGGGGGCACCATTGGTGGTATACATGAAAGGCACGGGGAGGATAACCCCTTTTTCCCTCATTTTTCACGCAATGATGTCGACAGAGAAAGGAATCTGAATGCCGTCAACATATGCTTCATGAAGAGTGGAGGATTTACGCACGAGTATCGCGTAGAACTGGCGAATTTTGAATTTGAAGACTTTTTGCTCGTAGGGGAGAGAAATGAACACCACCCCCAGCGGTGGAAAAGGGTGATGACTTCACCGGGCATCTGCTTCCAATTAACAAATCGCTCAATATGAATGATGTGAGTGGATGAGAAATAGTGTTCAGGCCAATGACGTTCTTGGATGGATCAAAATACTCCACCCCCTCGTCATTGAGTACGGTTGTGTCATCATATTTTTGAGGACGGAAGTTTGCTTGGCGGGGGGGAGACATGGTGAGAGAGAGAGAGAGATATATAGAGGTGATATGGGTTGAAGATAGAGAGTGAAATGAAGTGGTGAAAGTGTGATAGATGGAGGGGGGTTGAGGGTGAATTTATAGGTGTGTGGGGATGACTTTTAGTGGGAAATGGGAATAGGTATGGGGGCAGATGAATATGGAGAAGAATTTAGAGTTGAAAGAGGTAGGGGGGAAGTTTTTAGAGGGAAAAATTCGTGGGGAAAATGAATGGAGGGAAATATGAAAAGAGAATGGATTTGTAAAAGAGAGGGGGAAAACTTGCCAGGACCCTCAAACCAATTCGCATTGTACCCCGAACCGGTTCGCCCTGCGGTTCGAGGGATCTTGCTGTCTTGGAAACCTTGTTTCTCTCATCTCTCAAAATCTAAGTGTTCTCTCATGCCTCAACACTTATGTACGTCCCCTTAAGATATCCTAGAACCTCGGGTTCCCAGAAAATCCTCTATCATGCCCTCAAAATGCGTGCAAGCTATCTCAAAAAGTGTGCTACCTCGATCCTTATCTTAAGATGTGTCACCAGACTCGTAAATATCCTAACTCATAAACTACTAGTGTATAAAATAATTCACCCCATACGCGTCGGGGGTGCAACAACCACTCATTTTCATCTCAATCTACCCCGTAAATGGGATTCGACAACCAAATGGTGTCGACTTCCTCCACACACGCCTCTAGATACGGCTTTAGGCATTGTCCATTCACCTTGAACGTATTCCCCCTTTTAAATCTTCTTATTCCACATCTCCATGAAGGAATACATTCTTCACAACGAACGGGCTAGTCCATTGAGACCGTAACTTTCTCGGAAATAGATGAAGTCGAGAGTTATAGAGAAGCACTTTTTGCCCGGGAAGAAACTCTTAGCGTCGAATAATCTTATTATGGGCGAGTTTCATCTTTTCTTTGGAAATTTTTGCGTTCTCATACGCGTCATTGCGTATCTCTTCTAACTCGTTTAATTGAAGCTTGCGAGCTTCACCAGCTTTATACATGTCATAATTCACCTATTTAATCGCCCAATACGCCTTGTGCTCTAATTTAACGGGAAGATGGAAAGGTTTTCTATACACAAAGAGGAATGAGGACATGTCGAGTGGATTTTTATATACGGTACGATAGGACCATAGTGAATCATTCAATCGAAGTGACCAATCTTTTCAGTCGGGATTGATGGTCTTTGACACGACTCAGAATGTGTCTCTAAAGTGCATACTCTCTAGGCTCAAGTGCAAGCCTGTCGCTCAAGTAATAATCTGACAAGTCGGGTATCGATCCTCTGGGAAAAAGGACAACGAAGTTGTGACGACGGGATAAGACGGAGGAATCCTAACGATGACTCTAAAAAAGAAAGGAAAAGATTTGGTTTTGGTTTTTGGGGTTGATTAAACTAAATGCAATTATGAAAGTATGATGAAATATGTAACTAACTAAGTTATCTAAATGAGGAATGAAAAATTGAATTGAAACTTTTTGAACCTAAATGAAGAGAAAATAGGATGGGAATACAATCCCCCAACCCTAGTGTAGTGCAGTGACAACGTCAATCATAAATTTATCCGATTAATCCAACCCAGAATTTAGGACTCCCAAGCATTATGTATACGAGGTTCAAGCCCGCGTCATACCTAATCTGAGGATGAGTAAATCGGTATCGCGGTAATTGCATTCAAATTGTACTCTAAATCATCATGAGTACCCAGAGGAAAACGAGATATAAAGATCCACAATTATTATGTAATTATGCGAAACGATCAAAATCAATCGTTAAATTCATCGGATCAACGTTATACACATACACTAACACATCAGGTTGGGTTCATGCATCCCAACCTTTAAAACCTAGCCGGACATGTTAAATAGACTAATGCATAAAATAATAACGTTGCATGTGTATGAAATCATGATGAAACAAGATTGAAACATGCAAAGATGTACTATGAATGCGAAAACAAGTTGAATCGACTACGAAAACTAAGCATGCAAGAACAACGACAAAAATCTTGAATCATGAATTAAAACTTGAAAAACAAACCCGAAACAATGAAATCTTGAAGCAATATAATCCCTTGATGTTCATTGATGTTCCTCCCCTTTTTCTCTCTCAAAAACTGATTAAAAATATTCCTAATGGCTGCTCTTAAGTTGTTCCCCCCGTTCCCTACAATTTTGGAGTGTTAAAAACCTAATAGGAGTCTTGGGAACCAATCAGCGTAAAGGACAAATTTCGTGCATCAGGTACCCCGAACCGGTTCGGGTGTACCTGCGAACCGGTTTGCCCCCCCAAACCGGTTCGGCCTAGGGTTCGCGAATGTATGCTGGCCTGGATTCAACACTTAGAATTTTTCTGGCTTTTCTCTTCTTTTCTTGGATTTTTCTTCAACTTCGACTGAGCATAACTTGTCAACCGTAGCTCGGATTTGGGTGCCGTTTCTTCAAGTTTTCTCGTTGTTCCGAGCTCTTCAACTTTCCAGTTGGCTTCTTCTTCCGAATCGGGCTGCAAAATTACTGAATTGCCCTTGAACTTGCCTTCTTAGCTTTTCTTGCACTGTCTTGCTTCCTCTTTTCACTGCTTGCATAATCAACCTGTAAAACCAATAAGAGAAAAAAGAAACACAAAATACTCGCCAACGAAGGTTAGTAGCATAAATGTGAATCAAATCCATATCTGTTACATCACTCGGGTTCACAATTGTACTGAAATTAGGGGAATAAATATACAATATTTATGCCCAATCAAACCCCCTAACTTGGAACTTTGCGCGTCCCGAGCAATGTAAAAGAATGAAAGTAAGAGTTAAGGACCCTTCAAGGACTTTATTTGGATAGAGTACCACTTTCGCGGGAAAACAATTGCATTTAGCGCATGCAACAAGCCTTTAAACCTCTAGGTTACCCTAGTAGGACGAGTTGTGTCTCGTGAGGGTTTGAAGTGAATATACCCACAAAATTCGACTCAAAGAAAATTCAAAATACGCAAAAATTGTGCAATTCAATTTTTCCATAAAATAGTCATCATCAAGTCATATTTACAAGTCTCAAACCGTAGTGTGTGTGTGCGAAGCCTGAAATATAACCGCCAATTTCCATCGATTGATCATTACGTTACTTATCCGAAAATTCGTTTTGATTTCAATTTCTCACGGAATACTCTCCCAAACGAACCTCTCGGATTATGGTTGTTCTCTCGGCATGCGTGATATAAAGAGTAAATGTAATTGAATCAAATTCACGCATGCAATTAGAAAGACGGAAATTTTATGGCGAAAGGATCTCTTCAACGGATTATGATTTTAAAAACGGGAACATTGCCTCTATTTCGCACACTTAACCTCTTATATTATCTTTTGGTGTCTTAACTCTCCACGCGGTGATCAATCTTCGCAATTTGGACTCGGTTAGGACTTTTTCGGGTTAAAGGGTGCCTTGGGTGAAATGAAGGAGGAATGGAAGGTTGGAATTGGAAAAGTCATTAATGATGTCCATTTGTGCTTTTTCCGGGCTATTGCTCATTTTTTCTTCTTTTTTCACTTCTTTTCTTTTCTTGCCCCTTTTTGTTGCACTTTTCGGACTTAAATTCTGAATTTTTTTCATTTTTTGCAATTCCGGCAATTTTGGGTTTTTCGGGTTGTCAAACGAAAGGGAAAATTATTCGGCTCAATTTGGGTTGCAAAAGGGTAATTTTTCGCTATTTTTTCTGGCCAATATTTTTGGGGTGACAAACGATGGCCTACTTCATTGTCCAAAATGCCAATTGTGTTACCATATGCGTTTCGAGGTGAATTTAAGTTTAGAGACTAATTTGGCACGTTTTTGAAGGCAATATTGCACACATTTTTCAAAATTGATCAAAATGAAAGGATTGAGATCCTTGACAACTTATTAAGCACTGAAAAGAACTTTGAGTTAACAATTAACTCGGATTGATTTAAAAAGCTCGCAAAACGGGATAGGCTCGAATCTCACCGGGTTTGTTAATCTCCACATTTATTCGTTAAGTCGTCAATTTTCGCTCAATTTCCATCTTTGGTCAATTTCGGCTTTGTGTATGTTGGATGTTTACAATTTGAGACTCCAATTTGACTTTTAATGATATTTTTGAAAATTTTGAATTCCAATTTTTATTTATTTTGAACAAAAATATTTTTGGATTTTTCAAAATTTTATGATTTTTTTGGAAATTTTTGGGCATTTTGAAAATTTGTGAAGTTTTAGAAATACGCACTTGTGACCCCCCCCCTAACTTAGACTTTTGCATTGTCCTCAATCAAAAAGGACGAAAATCTAACTCAAGGCGAATGAAAAGTGCGGAAAAATAAAACAAACAAATATTAAAATGTAACAAGACACTATATGACACTCATGCATGACTCAAAAATACAACAATATTCACCCCATACGCATCGGGGGTGCGACGACCTCTCATCTCTCCACAAACTCACCCGACCCCACTCACGGGGTTTGATGTTCTCCTTGTCTCTCCCGTCCTAGGATTATAAGCTAACAATCGAAACAAGTTGGGACCACGCCCATAGATAAAGGATAGACCGGGAGACTCGTCGTGACTAATTGGAAAGGGATCCTCGTGATGCTTGCTCAAAGTGTGATCTGCGTGCACTGACTCAGAGGGAACACCTAGGTTTCGTTCAATTTTTAAGATGCATGGGTTGGGCTCTAAGTCAGATGAACCGTAACTTTTCTCCTCACTTGCCTTCGGGGCCTCTAGTGTTGTGGGTGGATTGTCACAACGAAGGAATTCATCAATTTTTGCTTTTAATTCACTTTCGTCTAAGTGACTACATGAATCCAATAGGGATTGGCCTTCAATAGTAATACTTTCATCCACCTGCCCGAATTCTCTTTCAAAATCTTCCATGCTCATGTCTCCTAGTTCTCTCTCTCGAGTAGTGCCTACGTCCTCTCTTACTTGCTCGATCTCCAACTCCACCAGTTTTCTCTCTTCTAGCCCCTCTCTTGCTCTTTCAATTGCGGTCACTACACACCTCTCCCCCACTTTTCTCTCATTATCACAACTACCACTATTACTTGATGAAATAGGGCACACCCCTAACGGCTCTCTCTTGTGGGACCCCTCATTCTCATGGCTCGACACTAAGCAGGACCCTAGGGCATCTCCACAATCATTTTCCTCAAAGTACTCCCCTACGATCTCGTCTACGAAGCTCACCGCGTGAAGGTCATCTTCTTCCCCGTATGTTGGGCGACATGGAAGATGTTTGTCTCTAAGGTCATGTTCCCAAAGTTGAGTTGCATTCGCCCATTCCGAGTATTGATGATTGCGTTAGCTGTAGCTAAGAAAGGGCGCCCAAGGATGATGGGAACATGATTGCTCGAGTTGAAGGAGGGCTCCGTGTCCCAAATGACAAAATCTACCGGGAAGTAGAAAGTGTCAACTTGGACGATCACGTCCTCGACTATGCCTCGTGGGATCTTCACTGATCGATCCGCTAATTGGAGAGTGACCTTTGTGGGTTTGAGGTCGCCCAAATCAAGTTTCCTATAAATGGAGTAAGGGAGTATGTTTACACTTGCCCCCAAGTCAAGTAAGGATTTCTCAATTTTATTATCTCCAATGATGCAGGATATAGTGGGTGCACCGGGATCTTTGAATTTAGGCGGGAGAGCATTTAGTAGAATGGAGCTCACGTTCTGGGCTATAAAGACATTCTTTTTTACCTTCATCTTCCTTTTTACAGTCAACAAATCTTTGATAACTTTGCCATAAGCTGGAATTTTCTTGATGGCATCAAGAAAGGGTAAATTCAGCTTTACTTGCTTAAGTACTTCTAGCACTTCATCACGTGGATTCCCTTTTTGCGCGGGAATTAGCCTTTGAGGAAATGGTGCCGCGGAGGGTGGTTTCACTACTACCTCGGCCTCACTAGCGTCTTCTTTGTCACTCTCATTTAAGGAGACCTCTTCGGCCTCTTTCGTGTCGGGCGAAATCTCCTTGTCTTTAAGTACGTCTCGTGGGGGAGGTGACAAGTCAACTACCCTCCCACTACGTAGAGTGGTAATGGCGCTACATTGCTCAGGATGGTCATGGGGTGTCGAGCTAACACTAGTTTGACCTTGGAGAGGTCTTTGTCCCTGGGCAGGGAACTTGCCCTTCTCTTGGACACTCAACGAGGATTGTATTTTAGATAGATTCGCATTTATATCGCCGATCAGACGATCATATTTGGCATTGGTTGCAGTCTGGTTTGCGATGAATTGATTCATGGTATCCTCGAGAGTTCTCCGCTGTGGCGGGATATAATTTCCGTGAGGTGGTGGTGCTTGTACATGTCCTTGCATGTGTGGAGCTTGTTGAAATTGTTGTGGAGGAGGAGGGGCAACATGCGAAGGAGGGTCCATTGCGGCATGTTGTTGCCCGTAGTTAAAACTGGGATGATTTTTCCACGAAGGGTTGTATGAATTTCCGTGCGGGGCATCGAAATTACCCTTAAATCCTCCTATACCACTAACTTTCTCCTGCAACATTACTTTGTAGGCGGGTATCGTCGGACATTCCTCAGTTGAATGTCCCGCCTCATAAATTGCACACACCTTCACGATAGGATTTTGGATAGATCCAACTACCTCACATAAGTCTCGCAATCCTTTCTCAATGGTGTCCAATTGACTGTCCGTCATAGAATTCTTATCTACGTGGAATAGACCGGACGTCGGCGGAGCGGTGGTAGATTGTCGATTTCGATTTTGAGCGTTCGGATCGGATGTATCCCAGGATTAGGTAGTCTCGGCCACATACCTCATGTAAAGATCAGCATCATGGGCATCTAAATCGACAAATGGACCACTTCCCATGGTTTCAACAAGCTGTTTAGAATTAAGATTCAACCCATTATAGATAAAGGAGATGATTTGCAATGGATCAAATCCATGATGGGGGCATGAAGCCACTAACTCGTTGAAACGTTCAAAACATCGATGGAATGTCTCATTTTCTTGTTGCCTGAATGCTTGGATTTGAGCCTTTATAGAGATTGTTCGATGTGTTGGGAAGAATTTCTTGAGAAATTTAGACTGTAGCTCATTCCAGGATGGAATCGAGCTTGGAGGTAAAGACCATAGCCAATCTTTAGCTTTATCTTTAAGCGAGAAGGGGAAGAGTTTGAGGCGAATTACCTCTTGTGTGCAGGTTTGATCATTGAGAGTATCACACACGTCCTCAAATTCCCTAATATGAAGGTATGGCTTTTCAGAATCCATGTCGTGGTAATGTGGTAGCATCTGGATCATCCCATTTTTGAAACGGAACTGCCCGACATTATACGGGAGTATAATGCATCCCGGAGTGACAGTGCGCTCGGGATATAAGAATTCTCTCAACGGGCGGTACGGAAGCTCGTCCTCACCGGTAGGTGCATTACTATGTTGCGACATCTCTCTCTCACTTGACGACTCGGCGATCTCACTGGGTGTGATCGAAGTGTGTCCTACGAAGGAGAAGGGAGTGTTGCTAGAGATTGAGTGTGACGGTGTGGGAGGTGGGATCCAGAACTGTGGGGCGTTTGGAGTGTGGGGACTATCTGGGTTATACTCCACTATAGGATTTTCGTGAATATTGGTTGGAGTATTATGAGGTGTGGAAGTGGTTTCAGAATTTTGCATTAAGCTTGTGAGAGATGGTGGTGAATCTTTTTGTGCTTTTTATATTATTATTATTTTTTTATTATTATTATTTTTTTTTGTCAAAGCTTTGGATTGACTCGATCTAATCCTAAGTCTACCTAATTCCCCGGCAACGGCGCCAAAAACTTGACACGACTCAGAATGTGTCTCTAAAGTGCGTACTCTCTAGGCTCAAGTGGAAGCCTGTCGCTCAAGTAATAACCCGACAAGTCAGGTATCGATCCTCAGGGAAAAAGGACAACGAAGTTGTGACGACAGGATAAGACGGAGGAATCCTAACGATGACTCTAGAAAAGAAAGGAAAAGATTTGGTTTTGGTTTTGGGGGTTAATTAAACTAAATGTAATTATGAAAGTATGATGAAATATGTAACTAACTAAGTTATCTAAATGAGGAATGAAAAATTGAATTGAAACTTTTTGAACCTAAATGAAGAGAAAATAGGATGGGAATACAATCCCCCAACCCTAGTGTAGTGCGGTGACAACGTCAATCATAAATGTATCCGATTAATTCAACCCAGAATTTAGGACTCCCAAGCATTATGTATACGAGGTTCAAGCCCGCGTCATACCTAATCTGAGGATGAGTAAATCGGTATCGCGGTAATTGCATTAAAATTGTACTCTAAATCATCACGAGTACCCAGAGGCAAATGAGATATAAAGATCCACAATTATTATGTAATTATGCGATACGATATAAATCAATCGTTAAATTCATCGGATCAACGTTATACACATACACTAACACATCAGGTTGGGTTCATGCATCCCAACCTTTAAAACCTAGCTGGACATGTTAAATAGACTAATGCATAAAATAATAACGTTGCATGTGTATGAAATCATGATGAAACAAGATTGAAACATGCAAAGATGTACTATGAATGCGAAAACAAGTTGAATCGACTACGAAAACTAAGCATGCAAGAACAACGAGAAAAATCTTTAATCTTGAATTAAAACTTGAAAAACAAACCCGAAACAACGAAATCTTGAAGTAATATAATCCCTTGATGTTCCTTGATGTTCCTCCCCTTTTTCTCTCTCAAAAACTGATTAAAAATATTCCTAATGGCTGCTCCTAAGTTGTTCCCCCCGTTCCCTACAGTTTTGGAGTGTTAAAAACCTAATAGGAGTCTTGGGAACCAATCAGCATAAAGGAAAAATTTCGCGCATCAGGTACCCCGAACCGGTTCGGATGTACCTATGAACCGGTTCGCCACCCCAAACCGGTTCGTCCTGGGGTTCGCGAATGTATGCTGGCTTGGATTCAACACTTAGAATTTTTCTGGCTTTTCTCTTCTTTTCTTGGATTTTTCTTCAACTTCGACTGAGCATAACATGTCAACCGTAGCTCGGATTTGGGTGCCGTTTCTTCCAGGTTTCTCGTTGTTCTGATCTCTTCAACTTTCAGTTGGCTTCTTCTTCCGGATCGGGCTGAAAAATTACCGAATTTCCCTTGAACTTGCCTTCTTAGCTTTTCTTGCACTGTCTTGCTTCCTCTTTTGCACTGCTTGCATAATCAACCTGTAAAACCAATAAGAGAAACATGAAATACTCGCCAACGAAGGTTAGTAGCATAAATGTGAATCAAATCCATATCTGTTACATCACTCGGGTTCATAATTGTACTGAAATTAGGGGAATAAATATACAATATTTATTCCCAATCAGTCTTCTTGAGGATGTGCTTGATTTCTCGATTCACTAATTCGTCCTGCCCATTCATCTGTGGGTGATAGGTCGTTTCAACCTTATGAACGACGCCATAATTTACCATGAGCTTCTCGAATGGCCTATTGCAAAAGTGCATGCCATTATCACTAATTATCTCTTTTGAAGCACCGAAGCAGGAAAGTATGTGTCCTTGTAGGAACCTAATAACCACTTTGTTATCATTTGTCTTGGTAGCTATGGCTTCCACCCATTTATAAACGTAGTCTACCGCGATAAAGAGGGCCCATGAAATCAATACCCCAGCAATCAAATATCTCAATAATGAGTATCGGGGTTAATAGCATCATGTCTCATCGGGTAATCACTCCCATCCTTTGACACCTATCGCAAGATTTGCAAGAATTGCTCACATCCTAAAATATTATGGGACAATAGAGGCCGCTTTAAAGAATCTTAGCGGTCGTCTTTTTCTTCGAAAAGTGACCTCCACAAGCTTTCGAATGACATAATTGGATGACTTTCTGTATCTCGTCATCCGGTATGCAACATCGGATGATTTGGTCAGCAAAATATTTAAAAAGGAAGGAATTGTCATAGAAAAACATGCACGACCAGGTAATGAACCTCTTCTTATCTTCCGGTGTCCACTAGGGAGGGACGGCTCCCGTGACAAGATAATTCACTATATCCGTAAACCATGGCAAAGAAGAGGTAGCAAAGAGTTGCTCATCCAAAAAATATTCATCTATGGGTATCGGATCACTAGGTATGTTAAACAAAAGCCGAGATAGATGATTGGAGACGACGTTTTCTACTCCTTTTTATCTCTAATGGAGAGATTAAATTCTTATAGGAATAGGATCTGCTTAATGAGGCGCGGCTTTATGTCTTTCTTTCCAAGGAGTTATTTTAAAGTTGCGTGGTCGGTGAAACAATTGATGGGTGACCCAATGAGATAGGATCGAAATTTGTCTAAAGAAAATACTACGGCTAACAATTCATTCTTCGTAGTGGAGTAATTGAGTTGTGGTCCGATAAGAGTTCGGCTAGCATAGTAGATGACATGAGCCTTTTTATCCTTTCGTTGGCCCAAAACAAGCCCTATTACAAAATCACTTGCATCATACATGAGCTCGAATGGTAAGGACAAATCAGGCACTTGCATGATGGGAGCGAAAACAAGCATGCTTTTTAATTTTTCAAAAGAACTTTGGCATGCTTCATTCCACTCAAATGGGGTATCCTTCGTAAGGAGATTGTTTAAGGGCCTAGCGATCGTGCTAAAGTCCTTAATAAACCTTAGATAAAACCCCACGTGACCCAAGAAGGAGCGCACGTCTTTAAGCAATTTTGGTGTGGGTAGATCGACTATGACATCAATATTAGCTCTATCAACTTCAATCCCTTTGGATGAAACTATGTGGCCAAGAACTATTCCCTCGGTGACCATATAATGGCATTTCTCCCAATTTAGCACTAGGTTCTTCTCCACACACCGGGTAAGTACTTTTTCCTAATTTTCTAGACAAAGATCAAAAGAGGTGCCAAAAATGCTAAAGTCGTCCATGAACACTTCGAGTCCTCTCTCAATCATGTGTCTAAATAGATTCAACATGCACCTTTGAAAGGTCGCGGGTGCATTACACAAGCTGAATGGCATACGTTTGTAGGCAAACGTACCAAAGGGGTAAGTGAAGGTCATTTTTTCCTGGTCAAGTATATCTACCTCAATTTGGTTATATCCGGAGTAACCATCAAGGAAGCAGTAGTAAGGGTGGCCCGCTACTCTCTCAATCATCTGATCAATAAATGTCAAGGGGAAGTGGTCTTTCCTAGTTCCTCAATTGAGTTTTCGGTAATCAATGCAAACGTGCCACCCGATGGTGGTACGTTGGGGAACTAGCTATCCCTTAGCATTTTTAATCATTGCCGTGCCCGACTTCTTCGGGAAAACTTGAATGGGGCTCGCCCACTTGCTATTCGAGATTGGATAGATAATATCGGCATCCAATAACTTAATGATTTCGGTCCTCACCACTTCTTTCATATTGGGGTTTAGCCTTCTTTTCATTTCTCTCGAAGGCTTTACATCCTCCTCGAGGTGGATCTTGTGGGTTCAAATCAAAGGACTTATCCCCTTCAAATCATCAATACACCAACCAAAAGAACTTTGGTGCTTCCTCAAAATCTTTAATAGCTTACCCTCTTGTTCTTCATCTAGGCTAGAGGAGACAACAATAGGAAATGTCTCGTCCGTTCCTAGATATGGATATTTAACATGGGAGGGTAGTATATTTAATTTGAGTGTTGGAAATTTATCGCTGGAGGGAACCATGCGTGCCACACTTGGCGATAACTCCTAGAATCGAGAAACCCAACTTACATCTCTCGCGTCCTCATTCGAAGCTCTCTCATCAAGTAATTATCTCAACTCCTCAACTTCCTTCTCGAATTCACTATACGCCCCCTCACTCTCGTGTCTCGACACTAAACAGGTCCCTAGGTAATCTCCATAATATTTTTCCTCAAAGTACTCCTCTATGATCTCATCGATTAATCTCACCACGTGAAGATCATCTTCTTCCCCTATATGTTGGGCTATATGGAAGATGTTAGTCTCTAAGGTCATATTACCAAAGGTGAGTTGCATCTTCCCATTTTGAGTATTGATTATTGCGTTAGCCGTAGCTAATAATGGATGCTCGACAATGATGGGAACATGATTGCTCGAGGCGAAAGAGGGCTTTGTGTCCCAAATGACAAAGTCTACCAAAAAGTAAAGAGTGTCAACTTGGACGATCGCGTCCTCAACTATAACTCTTGGGATCTTCACGGTTCGATCCGCTAATTGGAGTCTTGGTGGCTTGAGGTTGCCCAGATTAAGTTGCCTATAGATGGCGTAAGGGAATATATTGACAATTGCTCCTAAGTCAAGTAAGGCTTTTTTAATTTTATTTTCTGCAATGATACAGGAAATATTGGGTGCACCGAAATCTTTGAATTTTGGCGGGAGATAATTAAGTATAATGGACATCACGTTCTATGCTAGAAATACATTTTTCTTTACCTTCATCCTCCTCTTCACTATTAACAAATCCTTGATGACTTTTTCATAAGCTAGAATATGCTTAATGGCATCAAGGAAAGGTAAATTTAACTTTACTTGCTTTAACATGTCTAGTACTTCATCACGGGGATTTCCTTTGTGGGAAGGAACTAGACTTTAAGGAAACGGTGCTGCGGAGGGTGGTTTCCCTACTACCTCGAGCTCACTAGTGTCTTCTTTATCACTCTCTTTCAAGGGGACATCTTCGACCTCTTTCGTGCCGGGTGAAATCTCCTTATCTTTGGTTGCGTCGTGTGGAGGAGGTAATAAATCAATGACTCTCCCACTACGAAGAGTGGTCATAGCTTGGCATTGCTCCTGATGTTTTGTAGAGGTTGATCTAACACTAGTTTGACCTTGGGGAGGTCTTTAGCCCTGGGCAGGAAACTTTCCATTCTCTTGGATACTGAACGATGATTGCATATTTGAAATAGTCGCATTTATGTCCTTGATCATGCGCTCATGTCTAGCAGTGGTTGCATTCTGGGCAGTGATAAATTGGTTTATCGTATCCTCAAGATTTCTCTACGGTGGAGTGATATATGGCCCTGGAATGGGTGGTGCTTGCACATGTCCCTGCATGTGAGGTGCTTGTTGAAAGTGTGATGGTGAGGGAGGGGCAACATGTGAATTAGGATTCATCACTGTTTTTTTTTCCCATAGCTAAAATCTGTATGGTTTTTTTATGAAGGGTTAAAATAATTCTCGTGCGGTGCACCGAAATTACCCTTAAATCCTCCTACACCACTCACTTGATCTTGAAGCATAACTTTGTAGGCGGGTATCGTCGGGCATTCCTCTGTTGAATGTCCCACCTCACAAATAGCAAACACATTCTCAATGGGGTTCGGGATGGAGCCAGTTGGTCCTCTTGCACATATTTCAAGTACTTCTCCCATTCATTTCTCAAGTAGATCGAGTCGATTGGCCGTCATAATATCCTTTTCTACGTGAAATAGGTCGACCGCCAATGGAGTGGTGGTCATTTGGTGTGTTCGATTATGATCACTAGGGTCAGATGTATCCCATGCTTGGGTAGTATCGGCGACATACCTCAGGTGAAGCTCAACATCGTTGGCATTTAGGTCGACAAATGGACCATCACACATGGTTTCAACGAGTTTTTTGGAATTTATATTCAGCCCATTATGGAAGAAGGAAATGATTTACAATTTATCAAATCCATGATGAGGGCACAAAGTGATTAACTCATTAAAATGCTCGTAACATCGATCAAACGACTCATTTTCTAATTGTCGAAAGGTTTGAATTTGAGCCTTGATATAGTTCATTCGATGTGGGGGAAAGAATTTCTTAAGAAATTTAGATTGCAACTCGTTCCATGATGCAATTGAGTTTGGAGGTAAAGACCATAGCTAGGTCTTAGCCTTGTCCTTTAGAGAGAATGGAAAGAGTTTGAGGCGGATCACATCTTTTGTGCAAGTTTGATCGCTGAGGGTCTCGCACGCCTCCTTAAATTCCCGGATGTGGAGATATGGATTTTCTGACTCCATTACATGGTAGTTGGGAAGTATCTGGATCATCCCATTCCTAAAGAGGAATTTCCCTGCATTATACAGGAGTAAAATGCATCTCGGAGTGACAGTTCTCTCGGGATATAAGATTTTTCTCAAAGGGAGGTACGGGGCCTCTTCCTCACCCGCGGCTACACTACCGTGTTGTGACATGTCTCTCTCAATTGATGACTCTATATCCTCACTTGGTATGCTCGGATCGTGCTATGAAGAGTGTCCTAAGAGGGATGTCGAAGTGTTACCTGCAATTGAGTATGGAGGCATGGGATGTGGAACTCGGAATTGTGGAATGTTTGGAGTGTGAGGGCTATCGGGGTGTCTTACTCAACTATCGGGTTTTCATGAATGTTGGTTGGAGTATTTTGGGGAGTTATAGTGAGTTCAGTATTTTGCATTAACAAGCTTTTGAGAGATGAAGTACATTTTTGTGCTTTTTGATTTTTTTTGGTCGAAGTTTTAGATTAACGGAATCTAACCTACGTCTACCTAATTCCCCGCTAACGGCGCCAAAAACTTGACGTGACTAAGAATGTGTCTCTAAAGTGCGTACTCTCTAGGCTCAAGTGCAAGCCTGTCGCGTTAGTGATAAACCCGGTAAGTCGGGATTGTCTACACAGGGAAATAGGATGAGAAAATCGTGACAATAATAGGACAAACGGTTAACCTAAATTCAACTCTAAAAAAAATGAAAAGATGATTGATTTACGAATAATCCTGCTAAGTAAAAGAAAACTAGATTAAAACTATGGAACTAACGAATTAATCAAGGATTAATAACTAAGAATTAAGTAATAAATATGAAGAGAAAAACAGGTCGGGAATACAATACCCCACCCCTCGTGTGTTGCTTGTATAAAATTAATCGTAAATTTATGTGATTAATCAGACCCAGACTTGTGTACTCCCAAACATTACATATATGAGGTTCAAGCTTGCACCGTACGTAATCAGAGGACTAGTAAATCGGTATCGCGATAGCAACAATCGCATTGCATTCTGAAGCATCCCGGTTACCCCGAAGCAAATGAGATCCAAAGATCTACAATGGTTCTGCTCGCTACGCAATACGGTCTAATTAAACCCTTAAGTTTATATGATTAGTTTTATACACATGCAACTGTCTCATCGGGTTGAGTTCATGCATCCCAACCTTAAAAAATCTAGCTGGATATATTGAACCTAACTGTGCATAAATTAACTACGTTGCATGTGAAAGAAATCATGATGAAAGTCTACTGAAACATGCAAGAACAATAATAGAGAGAATGAAAATTGAATTAAAACTTGCAATCAAACCCAGAAATAATTTATCTTGAAGCACTAAATCAAAGCTATGTTCCTAAGGTATTCCCCTACTTTTCTCTCTATCAAAAACTATTCAGAACTGTCTTTCCTAAGTCAATACAAAGATATAAATACGTTTTAGCTGAGTTTGTAACATATTAGAACTCTTTAGACCAATCAACTTTTAAGAAGAATTTTGCGTCCCAGGCACCTCGAACCGGTTAGCAGGTACTCTGAACCGATTTTCCCTCTAACCGATTCACTCTGTGGTTCGGGGAAATTCGTTGGTGTGGGCCTTCTTTCCTTTGTTTCCAACACTTAGAAAATTTTCGTGTTTTCTTCCTTTCTTCTGTGGATTTTTCTTCAACTTCAAGGGTTCATAACTCTTTCACCTTAGCTCGAATTTGTGTGCCATTTGTTTTAGTATTCTCATTGTTCCATGATCTTCAACTTTCTAGTTGGCTCTTCCTCCGGGATCAGGCTATAGAATTACCAAATTGCCCTTGAACTTGCCTCCCTAGACTTTCTTTCATTGTTTCGATTTCTCTTTCGCACCGCTTGCATAATTTACCTGTAAAACACATAAGAGAAGCACAAAACATGAAATACTTGCCAACGAAGGTTAGTATCATAATTACGAGTTAAATCCATACCAATTGCACCACTCGGGTTCACAAAGGTACCGAAATTAAGGGAATAAATATACAATATTTATGTCCGATCACACCACCAACGTCACCTCTCGCTATAAAGTGAAACCCAAAAGACATCATGGTAACTTCATTCATATGCTTCTTGGGAAATTATGGATTGTCCTGTGAATCTTCATCTCGACCCCTTTTCTTCCCATTCGCCTTTTTACAAAGGGACTTTGACCGTCTTCTGGCTCTCTGTTCGTCCTGCCCACCTGATGGACCACCATTATCAGCATACTTCGTCAATTGCCTCGTATGATAAGATTTTCAATCTCGTTCTTCAAGTCCAGGGAACTGTCAGTGTTGTGGCCGTAATCCTATGGTAAGTGGGTTATACTCATTATATTTCTTCATCCCATTATCCTTTTTGTTGTCCTTGTTTTTTTTTTATTTGAACTCTAGCTAACATCGAACTTAGCGTGGCTCAACTCATTTGCATCCATTGCCTATTCAACATTCATAATTTTTTTGGCCTCATACAAAAGATCTAACATCGTGCTCGGAGGCTCCTTGGCTAACGCCCAATATAACTTTCTAGGTAATAAACCACTCACGATCGTCGTGCTTTCTATCTTCTCGTCATATTCAATTACCTCAAGATTCTTAGAATTAAAAAGTGTGATAAACTCCCTAGCCATTTCATACAGTTTCTAATGGATGCTTAATAAGTGAGCCATCGTGACAACATGCATATTAAAATAACGGGTGGCCATCCCTCTACCAAAATAAAACGAGAGTCTCATATATCTCATTCTTAGCATGAATGTCAAAATTCAATTAATTACTAACCACCTATTAGTTTAACAAATTGTGTAAAATTTTAATCTTTAATTATAATACCAAAAACAAACCACTCACTATAATCCCATTCACAATACTTAACATATATAATCACACTAATAAAGAAGCCTAAATGAGGAAATAAATAAAACCAAGTACCAAATAAACCATCGGTTACTAATAACCCAATACAATCATTCAAACTGAACTAATTAAAATTGAAAGTAAATAAAATTGATAAAAGGGGTGACATGCCAAACCAATGTATGAAATGGAACCTACTATAGGATAACAATGATATGATCGGCTACTCCAAAACCTGCAAGCCTCCACATCAGTTGCAGCTACGTAACTCTAGAGAGAAGAATCACCCTTGTCGTCCATGTGGCTGGACCGTTAAAAGTTTTTGAAAATATTTAATGCGGGTCAGATGCCAAAACCTTTGAAAATATTTAGCAAGTGAATAAAATGTAGTGGTGAAAATGTAAAGAAACTTTCCATATTTAAACTGGTAGTTCACCCTGAGACAACCCTCACCCCTCATCTAATGTGCTCACCTAACATATGCTTCTTACCCATCCTAGTTACACTACCCGCCTAACTAAACTCATCACTAATAACAATATGTCACACTACCCTGTCTCGAGTATATTGTTTCTTTGTGATTTCTTAATTAGCTTACCCTCTACTTAATTAATTCTCAATTATATCATCACAAACTTATTTTCATAACTTTACTCCAGTTATTAATATACATTCACACTTGTAATATCCGTATATAATTATTTGTACCTTTATATTTGTATGTTTGTAACACATCAAATATATACACATACATCGCTCGTTATATATGTAAGTGCAATCCCTCCAAGTATTTCCTCGTTGGATGCAAAATCCCTAGCATGCTATCAAGCTCCAGGAATGTCCACCATAACCAGGGCAACCGAGTCGGAATCTCACCACCAAACCCAAAATGAAAATGAAAATTGAAGACGGTCATGGACTTCAGTCCGTGGGTTATAACAATACCACATTATTTCACAGGGCCCCAAACCTACATGGCGTGGCCGTGCACAGACCTATAACCCAAGGGAACGATACTACCTCTGCTGGAATTCGCCAGAGTGACCTCCCACAGCGCGCAACCCCTACCGATAGCATATCCACTAGGATGGGTATGTTTCAGACAAATATCGTACACACAGATATTATTATTACTCATATATATTGTCCATATATACATATTCACAAAATCAAGCTAATCCGTGTCAATCACCCGAAACACTAGCCTAGTTGTGCAGAATCTATCCCTGAATCTTAAATATTTAGTTAACCTTTGTTTAACTGATTTCACCCATATATTATTATTTCTTGACTTTACTTTCTTTTCGACCAGTCTGTATCCTGAGTTACCCGAATTCCCGATCGAATTCATTAATTCATATTTTCGAGTGTTATTCACACTAAACACTCATAATTCCTTACCCCGAGTTTTATTCCAACTACCCCAAGGTAATATAAAGTCCCTAAAATACTTTTTTCAAAAAGTTCTACTTTCATCTATGGATACCACAAAATATCCCGGACCCCAAAGAAATTAATAAACTATTAACAAACGGATCTAGGTTCGACAGGGCACCCGAACCGGTTCGGCAAAGGGGCAAACCAATTCTCCCATGTACGTTGCCCAGGTCGGGGATGTTATGTTCTTAACGGGTTTTACCCAGATTTTCACCCCAAACCAGTCCCAATCTTCCCCCCAACTACAAACCTAAAGATGCCTATTTGATTGTCTTGATTCATCAAAAACCAATTCTAACCATGAAAATTAATCATTACTTTTTTTTTCATATGGAATTTCCTAATTCAAGATCGCAACTTTTTTTATTCAATTTCACATTTTTCCATTCAAGAATCATATATATCCTTTTTATTCTTGGGTTTCTCTAGCAAGAACTTACTTTTCATGTGGAATTTATTCTAACAAGATCGTAAAGAATCATCATCAATTTTCTTTTCTTAAAACCCATTTACATGTTAATTACCACCCCAAAATTTGTTACAAATATACCAAATTCTGATATGAATATAATATTAAACAAAAACATTAAGAAAGTTTAATCACTTTCCTTTGATGTAGAAGGAATTACGATTTTCTTTTTGAAGGGTTGAATCTAGCCTAGAACTCCCAACGATTTACCTCCAATTAAGCATCCCCTTGAATCCATTATACTTTTCTATTTCTTTTCTCACTAGTTTATCTCTCAGATAGTTTGATATGTAAAATGGCTGCCTCTTAACTCTTAACATCTTATTTAAAGCCCTAATCTTCTAAGGCCAAATTTCCAATTAAGTCAAATTGTAAGTGTTGGCTTAATTTCAGGCAAAACTCACCGGGTCATAGGATAGAAGTTATTTGTGACCTTTCAAGTCAATGACATTAATGTTGAAGACGTAGTGACCAAGTCAAATAAGATCACATCCTATGTCGTGTTTCGTGCCTTGTGTTTGTCATCAACAATCCAAGGATCTCTCAGGTATGAATGCTTATATTATGTTAAGACTGGAAAATTTATTATTAGGTGTTAGAATTTTTGTCATTTTTTTTAATTCACATTATCTAAAGATTTTGTTCTCGGACACCTTTTCGTAGAAAAATCATAACTAATTAAAAAAAAATCAAAAACTGGCGGCCCGAAATTATCTAGATTCATGGACTAAAAACTCATTCAAACAACCTCGTTCAAATGACTTAAACTAGATTTTGTTTTACGTGCGCTGACATCTCATTCAAATGAGATTGAGCATCGTTCGAACGACCGGGCAATTTTTTGTGAAAAAATGACATTTATGGAACAGTTTTTCACCATAACCTCCCACTACTTTTGCCACCCATTTATGTAGTGTGGGAGTTAACTTTTTCACAGACTTTTTCCATCTTCCTTAGAGATAAATCACTCTTCCAAAAAGTCCATTGAGTTTTGTTTATTTTTTAATGATTTATCTTTCAAAATAAAAACCAAGTTTACACCCAATTCATATTATGATCCAAGTTTCTACATGAGATATGTTTGACATCAATTTTAGCATCGGGTTTTATTCTCTACACTATTGAGATTGTTTCTTGTGGTGGATTCTGTGTTCGTGGTTTACATACGGTGGACTCCGTGTGTTTGACGGTAGCAGTGCCCCATCGACATAAACTGAGACATAGGTGCACTCCTATGTTGTCACTAGGCAGAGGTTAAAGGAATGAAGAGAGTCAAAGATTGTGAGGGAGTTAATTCGTTGTGTAAGTATTCTGTCATGTTCTTTTGTAATTTCGTACTCAGTGGACTTGTGGTAAGGCCGTCTGAGGTTTTTCCTATTATGGGTTTTCCTCCTACATCGCGGCATTATGGTTATGTTTATTTTATCTTGAAAATTCATCTAGATGCATGCTTAATTTTAACAAGATAAAATTTGGTTTAACCATAAAAAATTGTTTAATTGGTGCTTAATTAAATTGAGAAATTTTAGTGTACTTTAATTCAAGTTGGAATCATTAATTTGGCAAATTCATATTAATTTATAAAAATTGAAATATTCGGTGAACCATCCCTTTTGAAATTAAAATTGGCATTTTCCATGAACCTACGCCCCTATCAAGTGGTATTAGAGCATATGTTACAAGTCAAGGGAATTTCGCATTTAACAAGTGGTATCATAGCTTTTTTACCCTAACAATTAGTATTAGAGAGGGTTACGCTAATTTATTGCTTGATCCTGATTTTTAAAGGATTTTTGTTGACATTGATTTTTTCAAAGTGATATAAGAGCGGAAACACTAAATTATCGTGTTGGATCCTTTTTAGGTTTGGATATAAAAAATTTATCATTTTCGAGGTTTCTTTTTTTTATGGTTCCAACTATGCGTATTGGAAAGCGCGTGTGAGATTGGCACTTAAATCGTTAGATAAGCGGGTTTGTCAATCGATTATTAGAGGGTGATTCCCTCCAACGTGTCTAGTAGGAGAAGTTTGTGTTCCTAAAATTGTAAAACGATGGAGTGAGGATAAGCTTAAATTAGCAAACTTCAATTCTCGAGGTTTAAATGCTCTTTTTAGTATGGTCACACCGGAGGAGTTCCGCCGAATTATGACGTGTGAAACGTCTAAGGAGACATGGAATATATTTTAACTCACCCACGAAGGTACAAGTGTTGCTAAGGCTTCTAAATTCTAAAATCTTACCACTAAATTTGAAACCATTAAGATGTTAGAAAGTGAGTCTTTTGATGAGTTATATGCTAGATTGTCCAATATTGTGAATTCGTCCTTTAATTTGGGAGAGAAGATACCCGACAACCGTGTCATAAAAAAAATTGAGGTCATTACCCGATAGGTTTAATCCAAAAGTGATTGTTTAAAATTCTTTAGGAACTTAAAACTCTATAAAACTCGCAGAGCTTGTAAATGACTTACAAACCTATGAACTTGACATGCTTACCTCCAAGGATGTGAAGAAGAAAGATAAGGGCATAACTTTGAAAGCCCAAAATGAGGAAACACATGTTTTAGATGATGAGTTTGACATCGACTCAGATGACATGGCTATGTTTGCTAAGAAGTTTAGAAAATTTCTTAAGTTCAATAAAGAGAAACTTAAAATCGAAATATTCGGTGAACCATTCCTTTTGAAATTAAAATTTTAGATTTTTTGGGAACCTACATCCCTATCAAGTTCCATTAGACCACACCTTATAAGTTATGGAAATTTTTCATTCAACAAATCCTAAAATTAGGTTAACCCCATAGTGTAAATGACCCGTACACCACCGAGTGGGCCATGAGTAGTCTGAAAAGCCACTGGTATCCCCTCTCAACCCCCAGATACTTATTTTTTACCATTTCAATCCATTTAGAATCCACCATCCACTCAAAATCATCATTCGAGTCACCAAACATCAATATTCTATCTCAACTCAACAATAGTCTACCCCTATGTCCCTGTTGAGATACCGTCGATCCCCGTCATTTCTATTCACTACGACGTACCAATCATTGATCGACTTTTATTTACTTAATCACACTTAGTAAATTCATTTCCATATAAATATTAATTTTATTCTCACTAATTAATATTTAATGAATACGCAATGTTTTTCTTATTTTAAAATGCTAAAATTAATTATTTAAAAGTATGGGGTGTTACAGGCACTCTCTTGCCTGACTTTGTACTGAAATAGAAATTACCGATGAAGAGATCGGTGAGCTATTGGAAGTTTTGAGATATGCCCTCTTAGTAAGATGTTGTACCAAATTTGATTCGATCCGATGATGGTACCGGAGAATGATCTGCAATGTATTTCATTGGGGATGGAATAAATATTGGAAGCATCCTGGTACTTATCCACATCCAGCATAGGATCAGACTTGCCATCGTATTTTGGGGTGATAACAGGTGGTTTGAATTTTGCGGGCATTGGATAACCCACAATTAATTTTTTAAATGCTAACACCTGAAAAAAATTCTCTCTGTAAAGGGTTATTCATCTTTATAATATTGCCCAGATGATCCTCTAGGCATTGGATAGACTCATTCTAGGGTTGTTCTTCATTATCGACTTAATCGCCACTATCTTTACTGCTCGGTAATGGCTGTTAGCTGAGCTCTCCTTCTGAGAAGTCTACTCAGATTTATCCGACCCTCGTATTCTTGGTCTTGACCTGTTTTAGCATTCAAGTTTTCTTATCTCAGTTCTCCTTAGTTATTATCTATACTCCTGGGCACCATAGGATCTCTATACTGGTAAGACCTCGTAGCTTTTGGGCCCAATCGATCAAAGGCAGATCCTCTACTGAGCCTTTCTAAAATGCTTTGGCATTCCAGGGAGTAAGTTTGTTCATCATAGTACCCACCTGATCTGATGGTGGATAGTGTTCCTGGGCGATAGGATCTTCCATCGCGCTTTGATCGAGAGTATTTGAACCTCCTAGCTTCCCTTTTCAAACCCAAATCCAAACGTCTAGGATTTTCCACAGCTCTCTCATTGCATGTCTGCCTTTTGTCCCTGTACGATGCTAGAGGAGGCATCTCTCATCTTATACTAAAGATTTTATTTCCTGTTGGGGTAACTGGGTTCCCTTTGGGCCTATTCTGCCCTGCCAGAATACTTTGCATCACCTGCATGATGCTTTCCTACATAGTCTCTTGGCCTCTAGGCATGCACTCTAATATTTCCTGCAGATAACCCAAACCCACATGTGTAGATGGAAGGAATCCCCACAACAGCTCGACTACTTTTTGGGTTTTCCCCCATCTTCACAGAATTTTAAAAAAAAAGAGTACCGATATACAAAATATAGAGTACAACAGTTGTGACAACAAAAGATAGGAAATAATAGAATTTAACTAAATCTAATGGTAGATTCAAGGAATTAAAGAGAATTTAAAGGAAATTTCTAAATTTGTGGACTCTAACCTAACGAACCACAGATGAATCAAATTACGATTCACAGTTTTCTCAGAACTGGGTAGCCTCGAGTTTCAGAAATCAATAATGATGGAAAGCAACAAATGCCTTGTCGATTCCCACAGTCGACACCAATCTGTTAACCTCTAAAACTAGTATATAGATTTGTTCTTAATAGATATACACCAATTATATACAATAACAAATAAACATATATAATCATAGAAACGCTAATCTAGAGAAAATAATAGAAAAGGTGAAAGAAAGATAATGAAATCATATTTAAGTGGTTAAACTCAAAGAGGTGCCTACGTCCACAGGTGCAGGTGATACTAAAATAATTTAAATGGAAAACGCCATGGGTGATTAGAGGTTATAATCTCCCAAGTTCACTCTAGATATGGACAACGTAACGGTATAAAAATAATATCTCAATCCCTACCCATGAGGGGGTAGTGGGCTATTTATAGGGTGTTAGAAAAGAGAGAATAGAGAAGGACCTGTGTCGTGCCTTTATAGGTCAGGCAGGTAGACCATTACATACAAGTGGAATAATAATCATGAAGTTAGTTACAAAGCACATAGAGAATATTTGCATATCTCCCTCATGTAGGGAGTGCTTCTCATGTCTCCTAATCACATGATACATGTCTATTTTAATGGTGTTATATAAACGTGTTAACCATTGTAAACTGGTTGGGCTAACTTCACTATCTGTGATATACTGAGCCCAACAAAATTGTCTTGGCCGACCATAGTGGTGGCTGAATCGAGCTCATTTCTAAGAGAGACAAATCCAGTTGTCATCTTCTAATTGGTCCATTGACAATACCATATTCTTGGTACAATAATTATAAACAACTATACATTATTAAACTAGTTTTTATTTTTAAAATGTGCTATTTAAAAAACCATACTTTATTTTAACAAGCAATTATTCATTTTTTACATAGTTTTTTTAAATAATAAACTATCTTTAAAAATAATAAAAGAAAACTCTTTTTAATCAATGCTAATTTATGAATAGTCATAACAGAATTCAATTATAATTTTTTTTTATAAACAACATTTATTTAGATAGTCATAACAATTATATATATATATATATATATATATATAAACAGATTATTTTTAATAAAAATCAATTCTCTATATAGTCAAAAAAAACTTTTCAAATAGTCAAAATATTTTTTTGTATTACAAAGTTATTTTTTAATTTTAATAATATATTTGTATTTTATTTAAAAAGCATTTTTTATAAATAAAAAATGTCAAAAATAGTATTATAATTAGAGTATAATTAATGTACATTTGTTTACACTAAATTTTTTTTTATATAAAATAGTTTTCTACGAAAACATCTTTTTATAAAAAAAAACATTGTTTATATAGGAAAAATAGTTTTGTTTTTAATAAAAAAAAGGTATAAATAGGTTTTTTTTATATATAAAAACATCTTTTTAAAAAGTCAAAACAATTTTTTTTATAAAAAAATTATATTTTAATTTTTGTAAAATAGTTGTGTTTTAAAATAAAAGCTATTTTTTTTATAAAAACAAGAATGCTTAATTATGAATAAGATATATGTAAATATTATTTATGGGTGGTTGACACTTTATGAGGGTAATTTTGAAGGAAAAAAATAAGTGGCAATAAAGGTCAGTCCAACGGTCAACTAAAAAAAAATGTTAGTATGGAGGTTAAGCCCTAAGAATGAAAAATAGTGGGTGTTTAACTCAATAACTTATAATAAAAGGGGGTCAAGATCCAAATAACCCAAAAAATAATTTGAGATGGAACACAATGAGATGGAAGCAAATATTTATCTTATATTTCTTGAAAACAAATCTTCTTAATATTGTAACGTAATATAATATAACTCTTTATATTTAATAATTTATTGAAAGTAAACATTAATTTTAATTATGACTTTAACATTTATTATTAATATCACAATATGTATTATACAAGCATGTTACATGAACAGTCTACAAACAACATAAAATAAATGCTTACCACAAGTGCCACAAAAAATAAATGTCTAAGCAGAGTTATTACAAGTATGTGTACATAACTCAATAAATATTCATACTTACCTATCTTCATGGACATGGCCAGGAATTCTCGTTAGTATGGCTAATTTAACGACAATTTCCAGGAGTTCAAGGGCGGTAGCTCCAAGCTGAATTTTTTGATGTTATTTTTGAGTGTTCACTAAAAAATAACTTAATTTATTTAATCGAGCGGAAAGAGAAAAAAATATTTAAACCCACATTTCGGTCCCAAATTTAAACCAACAATATCCCTAATCTTCCCCTAAAATTAACCCTAATATATAAACCAACAACAATATTAAAACAAACTTTAACATTATAACCCTAAAATAAACCTCAAATTTTAACATCAATATAGTTAGTTTAATGCAAGTTAAATGAAAATTTTGATTATTTCTAATTATGCCCCAAACACTTTAAAAATTATTTTTTTACACCTATATTTTTGGAAATACCTATAATATTTTAATCTAAAATGTAATAATCCTAATTTTCTCACTTAAAGGTTGACTAGACACAGTACGCCGGAGATGGGGCTTGTTATACAATCTATATCATTCTTAGCATCGAATGTAATAAGCATTCATATTATAAACCACATTTGAATTTAAAACTGGATTAAATTAAATAACAAGAGGTGAATTTCAAACTGGATTAAATTAAATAACAAGAAGTAAAAATGAATCCAACATCCACGTCCAACAAAATAAAAAAACAACATGAACATAACTGTCTCGACTAATAAACTAAATGACTCCGGGTTTATGACCTTACAATAATAAAAAATAAATAAGACATGAAGAAGTAAAAGCCTATGCTAGAATCAATAAGTCAATCTTTGAAAAGCAACACGTGACAGCAAGTCCGATATTTTCTCAGTCCCGCTATCCCTGTATAAGCAAACCTAGGGGGAAAATATTTATAATTTTGGGTCAGCGCCCTAAAGTGTGCAAGAATTAACTTATCGAATTTAAAGTTCAAAAATACATTTAATTCAAATTAAGTATCCTCCATCATCACTCACATGTGTCAAGTATCTCACCTTTCATCTAAATGTGATATTCACGTATAACCGAACAAGTCCTAAGATAAAAATTTATAACAATTTATAACCATGCCAATTTAAAATAAGGTGCATCTATCATCACCATTTTACTCAAACGTAATCATTTGCATTCATATTACCACTTTCCAAAGTGTCCCAGTCATATTACTCGTAAAAGTGACATAAACATCTATTATGCACACTACATAGTATTGGGTCTGTAATTTGTTGTCTACATTCTTAACACATGAATTAATCTCATTATATTTGTATAATCATACATATATGTCCTTTCATATATGCGACACTCAAAGTCAACTACTAGTACTGTCTCATTCGTGCTCTATCGGTAAGTACAAAGGAATTTCTTATCCAATCGGACAACACAAAACAGACACAACTGGGGTGGTCCCTACGCAGTACACCAATTCAGAGCCCATACTCAGTAGTGACAAAGGATCCTAATATCTACGCCTACCTCTCGTAAGTGGTGTTGCTACTTCATACCTACAATAACGACCTACACAATGTCAGCCCATCTGTGTCGATGTGTGCTACGGTCCCGAACGCGGATAACCCAATCGATAGTACTATCAACGAACATAGGTATATTCACGCAATAAATATAGGTACATATCATTCTCATATACTATGTATAGGTAATTACTCTATAATTTTCCAAGATATCCCAAATGATTATCTATAAATAATCACACCTTAATAATCGACTGTCTAGTTACTTATTAATTCCTTCATCTTTATAAGAATATTCAACCATCTAGTTAAGTATAGTTCCCCCTTTAATATTTGTTCCACAAAATTATTTTTAATAAAATTATCGTTTATCCAAACACCATCCCACCCACTCGTATGGGTTCCTAAAAATATCCTTGATCAAATCTCGGTCCCACCTCAACTGTCCTAGGGGCCGAATTGATACGCCTCTTAGGGCTGAATTGATTCACCCTTCCGAATTGATTCATCTACAGGTAACAAATCGATTCGGATTTGTGCAGATGCCCAGATCTGCTATGGTTTCATAATACGCAAATACTTATTTCTTTCCCATTTCCCATTCCAATGGTTTATACATTTATATGAAAATTAAAGCAGTTCTTTACGACTTAGTTTATCATCTTAGGCTAATTATTTACATAAATTGGCATTGATTTCAATTCCAAAAATCCTAGAATTTAACCCATTAGCATTTTACGTATATCAAATCTTTCTCACTAAATTCCACAATATTCTATCATTATACAAGGGTCTCAATTATCAAAACTTTCAAATTTCTAAACATGAATGCAAATCCTCTACATGTGAATAAATCTTTTCAATTTCATCAAGGTTCTAAGGCATGAATTTCATCATTAAAAATCAACCTAACCTCATTCTAATTTCTGGATTCAACTAACTTATTTTAGCTTTGTACCATCTACACTCTTGCATTTTAATCATATCTTTCTATCATCAATTTCCTATGAAATTCATAATCTACATGGAAGAAAATTTCAATGACTTAAGAAGTAATTTGGATATTTAAATTAAGCAAGAGAATTCTTTCCTTATTATAATGGTTTGATGACTCCTCTTGAATCATATGCCCCCTATCTTCTTTGGACTTTGTTCCCTTCTCCCTTGAGGCGTGGCTTCTAGGTTTAGATTTTGATTAATTGTGGGGAGTTATTAATTTTACTCATAAACTCATATTAATCCCAATTCTCGAGTTGAGCCAAAAGTTCTATTTTTGGACCCCCAAGTGGGCCCGAACCCATAATCAAAATAGCCCAATGACTTCCCAACTTATATACTTATAGCCCAAGACCATTTTAAAGGTCTAAAACACCTAAAGGAACCCATAAAGTCTCCCAAAATGCATCCCCAATTTTTTTTAATTCAACATAGAGACTTTCATTTTTTTAAACGACAAGTACCCCTAAGTTTATTAACATATGATTTATTTTCATAGGTGAACTCATCACGCCTAATTGATTCATATAATTATATAATCATGAATAAACATTTATTTTCAATTTAAATCTTAACCTTAAATCCATCTGATTTAATTTATTCCAAAAATTAATTCAAAATTATTAAATTACATCCTGTCATAATATTTTATTTTTGAAAACATGGCGTATTACATTCTCCCCCCCCCCCCCCCCCTCCCCTAACAAAGGAATTTCGTCATCGGAATTCACTGCAACTTAACCTTACATATTAATCGGCACCATTATCGCAAGTTTTATACCCGATTAGTGCATACTCATATCTCATAAGATAAAATAAAAGACTCATCTATGTCTATCATAACATCATTGGGGTGCCCTTATATTCCACATTACATGCACACACATGCACAAATATCAAATATAGATGACACCTATAAATTCAACCTGAACCATACATACCATGCATATCCAGAAAGTAAAGTATATCTCCACATACGTAAAAGATAAATAAATAAATAAATATGATCTTCTCTCAACTCTCGAATTTCGTCAATTTCGTGCATGGGATGTCTCGCAAGCAAAATTCAAACGATGAACCCTCCCGATACACTACTTCAAGGCTTAGTCGGTTATTGAGATCCGTTGGCCCAAGACTTAAAGAGAAAAATAAAAATAATTGTTTACGCTAATTATATAAATTTCATTTTGCGACCAATTTCAACCATAGTTTGATTACTTTTAAGGGATACACTAAATCCCATTAGATTTACCTATTTGATCATACCAAGAACACCAACCAAAATGTCCTAGAATCCAACATCTCTCAACTCCCGACATTTGCTAATTCCGTGCATGGGACATCTCACAAGCGAAATCCAAATAATGAACCCTCCCGATACACTACTACATAACTTCGTCTGTCATTGAGATATGTCGGTCCGGGACTTGAGTCTAGTAATGTGAGAAAATGGGGGTTGTTATATAAAATTCTTCATTGCATTAAAAACTATACCATTTTAATCTAAAATTACCCTAAAATTTCCAATATTAACCCTAAAATTTATCCCAATAGTAACCCTAAAATTAAAGGCAAGGGAAATAGAGAGGAAGAGAGAAGATATACCCATCAAAATGGAAGGAGGGATCTCTAATGGAGGAGAAACAAATTTTGATTGATACAAAAATTGAAATCTTAGAAAATAAAATCATAAAAATAAAGTTTAATGAGATGAATAATATTTATACAAAGAAAAATAAATAAGTTTCTTACCCAAGCAGAAGAAAAAAAATAAGGTTGTGAACTTGTGTTGTGTTGTGCTGTGTTGTAATTTATGGGACTGAGAGGGAGTGTTTGTGTGGAGAAGAAAAATGAGATGTAGAGCTATTGAATTGAATGAAAAAGGAGGGGGAAATGGGTATTGAGTGAGTTGTGTGGAGAAAAATAAGCTTTTAACTTTAAAGTTTCATTATTTACATCTTTTTAACCTAAATTTTAAAAGTTTTTATTTTTACCCATAATATTTCTTTACATACAATTTTTTTTATATAAAAACTAAAATGACTTGAGCCCACACATGCCCCCACCTCCCTCCGCCCTGCGTATCTTGATTATAACTATTTATACGCACACAACATAAATATACATAATCATGTAACAGGGTTGGTCCCAAGATTTTTGGGAGCGGAGGTGAACTCTTGAATTGGAGGCCCTATATTTAACAAGAGATTTTTTTTTATTAATTTATGAAATGTGGGTTTTTTTAATCGAAAAGATGCCGACTTATTTTTTGGGAGTTGCGACAAATTTAAAAGTTTGTCCGTTCAATTTTTAGCAAATTGTTTTGGGGATAATTGTAAAATAACACTATAAATATATATACACATGAAATTTTGGGACCCCTAAAATGCGTCAAAAATGAGGGGAAGAGGGGGCCACCTCCCTGACCTCCCCTCAAAACCAGCCTGCCATGTTGTGCTAAATATTTAATTAAAAACATGCAAGCATTACTTGAACTTGAATAATCTAGCTTTAGAGTTCAAAGATCCAAAACGTTTTGAATGAATGACGATTCAAGCAAGTAGTGATTAATTTCTAATATTTTTTAACATTTCGAAAGAAAAAATCTCTTTCTTGATGGATGGATTTTTTTGGACATACCAAGAATTATTATTTAAATGGTATTTGTACACGAAGCTTCTAAAATAAATACTAAACTATTGTGTAAATTGTGAGTTATTCTTTCCCCGTAATTAGACCATCTATAAACATTTAGATAAAATTATTTTCACCCCTTTTTTTAGCCAAGGTAAAATTATTTTGACCCATATTGCATGGATAGATGCAATCCCATAATTCAACCATTGCCATTTTGAAAACACATTTTTTGAATTATTTTGATCAATATTTTTGTCAAACTCGGCCGGTGAAATCTTGAGTTTGGCAACAACAAATGGCTTACCACCCCTGAAATAGCGTTGCCAAAGCCGTTTATGAAAATAAACTATTTAAGCAACTCCGAAAGTTTGTTGAAGAAACTCTTTACTTAAATCAAAACGATTTGAACATAAGATGTGTTAACAAAAGTATGTACGAGATTAGGACAAGATTTGATAACAAGTTTTAGTAAACAGTTTAAAATGTTTTAAAACTCAGCACACTATTAGAAAGAGATGAGAAGATGTAGAAATATCGATACTCAGGATTTTTAACGTGGTAAAACCTCAACCTTGAGGAAACATCCACGACTCCCTCTACGGAGTAAAACAAAAACAATCACTAAAACAAATATATGAGTTACAACCTATTTAACTAACATGCACACAAAACAAATCTATACAAGTTCAGGATTGTACCCTCTGGCGTCCTTAACTTTTCTGCAGATCTTGTTTGTTGATGTAGTTGTCTCAGTTTATCAACTCTTCTTTGTTTCAGCACTTTACGTCGACTTATTGTTCACCAAATCTTATAGCCAACACTTTGAGTGTTTGTAGTGTGAAAATGTTTGTGAATGGTGTTCTAAAACACATGCATGCACACACACACACTTATTAGTTACAGACGATCCTAACAAATCACATATAAAGTCTATATGCAGTGTATTTGTTATTTTTCTTTCTTACAAAACCATGAACCTTTTTGACCTTTCAAAATAACCCAGATTCCACGGAGATCTTGCTTAAGAAATCGGTCAAGACCTTTCTCAATCACTTTTGAAAATATTATGGGGATTGAGAACCCTCCAAGTGCGAATCCCACTAGGTCAGGTTAGGTTTTGTAAAAACAGAAATAGAAAAACATCTATTGTTGATTCTGAAGTAAGAAAATATTTTATCAGAAAACAATCAACAACGAAATTCTCAAGATGAGAAATAAATGCAACTAAGTGTGCTGTGACATGAAAAACTTCAGATCTATGATTTCTATTGAAAGAGAAACAAGATCTGAGTCTATGTCTAAGTTGGAAATAAGATTTATGAACACAAGGATTTCAGCAACCCAGAAATCACTCAACTCGAACTCTCATAACTCAAGAAACACTAAGGACGGTGTTTATCTGGTTATGGTGTTTATGGAGAGGTAAGTGGTTTAGGTTTAGAGGTATTTGGACGAAGTTAGGGTTTCTAACTAGGGTTTGGTTTCTCTCTCTAACTTCTCTCTTCTCTCTTCTCTCTTCTCTCTCCTCTCTCTATTCTCTGAGACTTTTCAAAATGGCAAAAGCTTTCGAAGGCTGAGATGAGAGGCCTTTAAATAGGAAGAGAAGAAGATTCCAGAGCTTCGTTCAAAATCAAGGGCTGTGATTGAGTCAAGCTCCTTTGACTACAATCTAAGGGTTCACAGCAGGCGATGGATTAAACAGGCTGTGATTGGCTTAAGGGTTTACACTGGGATTCACTCAAAAGACATGCAGGCCATCGATAAGGGTTGATCTAAGGGCTGAAAGCATGCGATGGTTTGTCTCAGTAAAGAAACACAGTTCAGGCCAATCAGAGGACAACAGGTGTAGGCCTGAGGATGAATGTAAACGCGCGTCCCAGAATAATTACAAAGCCAACCCTAGAGTCTCTAGCGCTTTCGGTTTCTACCCAGAGTAACTTTAGGCCAATAAACACAACAATCCATATTTATACATTAACCCCAAGACCTTTTAAATCAAGTTTTAATTAAATAAAACCTTGTTTAAAATATGTTTTAAATTCCCAAAAAATTATTAAAAATCAAATTGAGGGATTTAAACACACTCACAACATTAATACACATAGTGGTGCAATATGAAATGCAAGAATGGAATTCTAAGTGTGTGAGTGATGGCTATAGTCTCAGGATTATCACAAGATGGATAGAAGAAGAAGCAACCCAATCTCTGAAGCTCTTTGGTTTCTAGGATAGACACTATTTTGTCACAATTTCCAAACTAGATGAGCTCTTATACAGTCTAGACTCAAATGAGTCAAAAGCATAAGGGCTTCAATCTCCCCCTTTGGAAATATGAGACAAAATCTCCTTTGAGTCATCTCAACTCGTAGGGCGACAACAAATAAGAAAAACTTATTCCTATAAAAGTTCTATCTACCCAAATCCTAGAGATCAAAAATTACATAACTCAACTATATACAGTTTAACATCCTATTATTACAATGAAGAATGACTGTACAAGAAGAATACCTGCAAAGAATTACTAAGATCAAGCTTTTTAGTATATGCAGTAGACTCAAATTTCTCCCCCATTTTGTCTCAAATGGACAAAGGGAAAGAACTTGGCAAATATGACAGGTATTTACTCAACACAAATCATACCAAGAGATTTACGTAAAGAAATGAATCTATTATAATCAAGAGGTTTGGTAAATAAATCTGCAAGTTGTAGATCGGTAGAAAGATAATTGATTTCTAATTCCTTGGTTTCAACTAATTCACGAATAAAGTGATGTCTTATTTTAATGTGTTTAGTTCGCGAGTGTTGAACTGGGTTCTTAGAAATGTTAATCGCACTTTGATTATCACAATAGAGATGAAGTGTGGGTTCTAGAATACCATAATCACTTAGCATTTGTTTAAGCCATAACAATTGGGCACAACAGCTACCGGCGGCTATGTATTCAGATTCAGCAGTCGAGAGAGATGTGCAGTTCTGTTTTTTACTACTCCATCCTACCAAGTTATTACCAATATAACAACATGCGCCTGAAGTGCTTTTACTATCATCAGTACACCCAGCCCAATCAGCATCAGTGTACCCAATAATAGTGCTAGGTGTGTCATTCGTGTACCAAATTCCTAAATTTAGAGTGCCTTTAACATATTTAATTATGCGTTTAACAGCGTTTAAATGGCTCTCCTTGGGGTTGTTTTGATAACGCGCACAAACACAAACAGCATACATGATATCGGGACGCGAGGCAGTCAGATAGAGTAATGTGACAATCATACTACGATATAAGGTAGAGTCCACAGATTTTCCATTTTCATTTTTAGATAATTTCTCTGTAGTACTCATAGGCGTTTTAGCACTTTTAGCACTCTCGAGGCCAAATTTTTTAACTATCTCTAATGCGTACTTAGTCTGCGAAAGAAACAAGCCATCTGGTTGTTGTTTGACTTGGAGACCTAGGAAGAACTGTAACTCCCCCATAAGGGACATCTGAAATTCCTTACTCATAATTTCAGCAAAAGATTTTACTTCTGAGGTAGAAGTGGATCCAAATATGATATCGTCTACATAGACTTGAGCGATAGTAATGTGTTTGCCAAAATGTTTGACAAATAAGGTTTGGTCATTTCCACCTCTTTTGAAACCTTTGTCCAGCAGAAAACTGGACAGCCGCTCATACCAAGCTCTAGGAGCTTGCTTAAGACCATATAAAGCCTTTTTCAACCGAAATACATGATTAGGATAATTAGGGTCAATGAACCCTTTAGGTTGTTCAACATAGGTTTCCTCGGCAAGTATTCCATTAAGGAACGCAGATTTAACATCCATTTGATATAATGTAAAATGCATGTGACAAGCTATAGCAAGAAGCAGACGAACTGATTCTAAACGAGTAACAGGAGCAAACGTCTCATTAAAATCAAGTCCTTCTATTTGGGAGTAACCTTGAGCAACTAGTCTAGCTTTATTTCTAATTATTATCCTATTTTCATCAGTTTTATTTTTGAAAATCCAACGAGTACCAATAACCTTTTTATGATGAGGACGTGGAACAAGAAACCTAACATCATGAATGACAAATTGTAAAAGTTCATCCTGCATAGCAGAAATCCAGTGAGAGTCATTCAATGCCTCATTTACATTCTTTGGTTCCAAGAGAGAAACAAAGCAAGCATAGAGAGCATAATTTTTAAGTTGGGATCTTGTACGTACTGGTTCACTAGGGTTACCAACTATGTTGTTTATGGGATGATCTTTAGAAACCCAGTTAGGTACTTCAGGTGACTCAATAGGTAATGAATTATCTATTTCAGAAGAGTCATTTTCTAAAATATTTGACGATTCTTCTTCTATAGTTAATTCACTAGTCTTGCTTTCTACAGTAGTGTCACTAACAATTACATTTATGGATTCCATTAAGGTCTTAGTGCGAAGATTATACACTCGATAAGCTCTACTGTTAGGTGAATAACCTAAGAATATGGCTTTATCTCCTCTACTCTCAAATTTAGATAAGTGTTCCCTATCTTTGCAAACATAGCAGGTACTACCAAAGGTTCTAAGATACTTAAGATTAGGCTTTTTATTGTACCAAAGTTCATAAGAGGTTTGTTTCGAATTCTTTCTAAGATAGACCCTATTAATAAGATGGCAAGCTGTACGAATAGATTCTACCCAAAAATACTTAGGTAAGTTCTTAGCATGGAGCATGACATGTGCCATCTCTTGAAGAGTTCGATTCTTTCTCTCAGCTATTCCATTTTGTTGAAGGGTCTTAGGAGCACTGAACTCATGTTTGTAACCATTATAGTCACAATATTCTACAATACCAGTGTCTTTGAATTCACCACCTCTATCACTTCGGATTCTATTCACTTGAGTGTCTTTCTCATTCTCAATCCGTAAAAGAATCTTTAAAAAAGTTTGAAAAGTATCGGATTTTTGTTTTAAGAAAGCTACCCAAGTGAATATGGTGAAGTCATCAACCATAACTAGAATATAACTGTGTCCACAAAGACTAACAGTTTGAGAAGGACCCATTAGGTCCATATGGATGAGTTCTAAGGGATTAGAGGTAAGGATATCTTTAACCCTTTTATGAGGTGCTTTAACAATTTTTCCTTCTTGACAGGGACCACAGACAATGTTATGAATAGGTTTAATTTTTGGTATTCCTCTAACTATTTGTTGACAGGACAATTTACTCAAATTTTCGTAATTAATGTGACCCATTCTGTTATGCCATATCTCGTTGTCATCCATTCTAGCAACATTACAGATTTCAGAACTAGACATGACAGTATAACAATTGTCAGGGGTCCTGAATCCTATAATTAAGCATTCTCCCTTTTCATTTAAAATCTTGCAATTGTTCTTTGAAAAGGTAACAGTGTAGTTTGAGTCACAGAATTGCGAAATGCTAAGTAAATTAACCTTAAGACCTTTAACTAAGAGAACATTTTCAAGAAGAGGAAGTCCTTTTTCTTTAAGGGTTCCTTCGCCTATGATCTGGGATGATATACCATCACCAAAAACAACTTTTCCACCATCAAAATGGGTTTTATTTAAAAGTTTTGTATCATCACCTGTCATATGCTTGGAACATCCAGAATCCAAGTACCAACCAGAAGATGTAAGTTCAGCTTTTAAGGCAGAAATAACAATATTACACTTCATCTGGGGTACTAGATCATCTTTTCTAACCCAAATTGCTCTGGTTTTCTGTTTGCGTTGATTTGCTCTTATTTGATAAAATTTGCGAGCAGTAGATTTTTGTTGAAAAACATTTTGCGCATGATTTTGGGTAAAATTAAATACCTGAGCATTTGATTTAGAAAAGTTTCTGGGAATCCTTCTAGTAAATGTCCTTTTAGGTTTAGTCTTTCTATTCCTATAGTTAGAGTTTTTGTCTGGTGGCCTGGGAAGGACATAATTGTTACGACTCCTCCTAGAATAGTTAAAGTTATGATACATAGGAGTGTTGTAGATAGGCTTAATCAGTCTCCTAGCATAGCAATTATCGAAAGAGTGACCATATATATCACAATAGGAGCAATAAAGATTGCTCAGAATAGGGTTTTCCTTAGGAAAGTCTCTAAACAAAGGTTTTGAGAAATTTTGAGGCTGAATTTTATTCCTAGGTAGCACAGATTTGAAAGCAGGTTCACTTTTCCTAATAGGGGGGCAGACATATTTTCCCTTTGGTAAACTTTCATGCTTAGAGCAACTTGCATCTCCAGTGTTAGTGTTTTGATGGTCAAACTTAGTTTTTAGAGAATGAAAGTCTGGACATGTTTCAATAGGTCTTTTGCCTCCTGACACAAATTTGATAGGTTCAACATGTTTAGTTTGTGTCTTCAAATTGGGGCAAAACCCTATTCCAGTTCTATCATCAGAATTGGTTTTAGATTCAGCAACGAATTCCTCAAAACATTTAGAATTGTTTTCAAATTTGGTAAATTTTTTGAAAACAGTTGCTGTCTTTTCTTTTGTTTGTTCCAGTTCTAATAATGTCCCTTTGTATTTTTTCTCCAGAATTTCATTAGCTTCAGTTAAAGTTTTCAGTTTTTCATCAAACACTTTGACTTCACTTTCATGAGACATGCATTGAGTAGTATACTCTTCAGCATTCAGTTTTACCATTAGGCTTAGATCCTCTAGCTTTTTGGTAAGATCTTTCACAATCTTTTCTAGCCTAGTACTTTTCTTAAGAGTTTTAGTATATAGAGTGTGGATGTCTGGGAGATCATCATTGTCAGAGTCACTAAGTGAAGTGTGTGAAGTGACCCCTAAGGTTTCATTTCTTAAACTCACGCACCCATTGACATCAGCAGTATCGATTCCCGTTTGACTCACACACCCCGAGGAAGAGGTATTAATGTTCTCAGTAAGTAAAGCATCTAAACCAGTTAAAGTATGATTCAAAGCAACAGAACTAGAATTACTAGACTCATCCTCAATATCAAGCACAGGCATATCATCATTATATATGATTTTGTCAAAGAAAGATAAACAAGGATCAAAACCATCAGATGTCTCAGGTTCCTCATTTTCAGAGTCACTTGAGTCATCCCAGGTTTTGCATATGTTGGCTCTAGAGTGTTTGTTTTGGGTATTTAAGTTAACTCTACAGTCTTGAGCAATGTGTCCTAGTTTACCACATCTATAGCATTCAGTCTTCTTGAGGTCTCTGTGAGGTCTTGTGTTGTCCTTGTTCTGTTTGTCATGAGGTTTCTCATGAGGCTTGTGATTTGAAGGAGTAGAATAATTAGACTTGCCCTGTCTATTTGCAACACTGTTTCTAAATTTAACAATTTTCTTAAATTGTTTTGTCATTAGGGCAATCTGATTATCTAGACTTTCTAAGTCACATTCCTCATCAGAATCAAGACTAGGGGTGTTTAACTCAGGCTTGGTCATCTTAGAAGTAAAGCTAAGATTGGAATTGGTATGTTTCCTATTACTGTGGGTCAATTGTTTCTTAAACTCTAATTCCATTTCCACAGTTCTTAATTTGCTACTGAGTAATTCAGGAGTTAGATTTATATCACACATCTCCTCAATAGCATATCTTTTATTGTCAAATTTCTGTGGTAATGATCTCAGAATTTTAGAGACAATTTCTTGTCTATCATAAGTTATACCATTGGCATGAAGTTTAGTGACAATATCAGTAAGGTTCATATAAAAATCATCGAAAGACTCAGATTCAGACATGATTAAGGTATTATACTGTTGGATTAACATCTGAGTCTTAGTAGCTTTTACCCTAGAGTCTCCTTCATGGGCAGTAATCAAGGTATCCCATGCTTCCTTGGAAGTGATACAGGATGAGATTCTCTTGAACTCATGTTCGTTAATAGACATAAATATAGCGTTCTTGCCTTTATTATTATTTCGAGAAACCTGTTTCTCTTCTTGAGTAAACTCACTCAATATTTTCTTAATCCTTTCATTGCTTCCATCAGTGGCTGGTTTAGTTGGATAAGAGTATCCATTTTCAATAATATCCCAGACATCATCTCCCAGAGTGCCTTGAATGAAAGCAATCATTCTTACTTTCCAGTAAGAAAAATTGGTTCCATCAAAGACTGGAGGTCTGGTCAAGTTACCATATCTTTCGTTTTTCTCATCCATAATTGATTTTGAGAAAACAGTTTCAGAAACTCGGGATCTTTTTGAAAAAAGTTCACCAGAAGCTCTGATACCAATTGAAATAGCGTTGCCAAAGCCGTTTATGAAAATAAACTATTTAAGCAACTCCGAAAGTTTGTTGAAGAAACTCTTTACTTAAATCAAAACGATTTGAACACAAGATGTGTTAACAAAAGTATGTATGAGATTAGGACAAGATTTGATAACAAGTTTTAGTAAACAGTTTAAAATGTTTTAAACTCAGCACACTATTAGAAAGAGATGAGAAGATGTAGAAATATCGATACTCAGGATTTTTAACGTGGTAAAACCTCAACCTTGAGGAAACATCCACGACTCCCTCTACGGAGTAAAACAAAAACAATCACTAAAACAAATATATGAGTTACAACCTATTTAACTAACATGCACACAAAACAAATCTATACAAGTTCAGGATTGTACCCTCTGGCGTCCTTAACTTTTCTACAGATCTTGTTTGTTGATGTAGTTGTCTCAGTTTATCAACTCTTCTTTGTTTCAGCACTTTACGTCGACTTATTGTTCACCAAATCTTATAGCCAACACTTTGAGTGTTTGTAGTGTGAAGATGTTTGTGAATGGTGTTCTAAAACACATGCATGCACACACACACACTTATTAGTTACAGACGATCCTAACAAATCACATATAAAGTCTATATGCAGTGTATTTGTTATTTTTCTTTCTTACAAAACCATGAACCTTTTTGACCTTTCAAAATAACCCAGATTCCACAGAGATCTTGCTTAAGAAATCGGTCAAGACCTTTCTAAATCACTTTTGAAAATATTATGGGGATTGAGAACCCTCCAAGTGCGAATCCCACTAGGTCAGGTTAGGTTTTGTAAAAACAGAAATAGAAAAACATCTATTGTTGATTCTGAAGGAAGAAAATGTTTATCAGAAAACAATCAACAACGAAATTCTCAAGATGAGAAATAAATGCAACTAAGTGTGATGTGACATGAAAAACTTCAGATCTATGATTTCTATTGAAAGAGAAACAAGATCTGAGTCTATGTCTAAGTTGGAAATAAGATTTATGAACACAAGGATTTCAGCAACCCAGAAATCACTCAACTCGAACTCTCATAACTCAAGAAACACTAAGGATGGTGTTTATCTGGTTATGGTGTTTATGGAGAGGTAAGTGGTTTAGGTTTAGAGGTATTTGGACGAAGTTAGGGTTTCTAACTAGGGATTGGTTTCTCTCTCTAACTTCTCTCTTCTCTCTTCTCTCTTCTCTCTCCTCTCTCTATTCTCTGAGACTTTTCAAAATGGAAAAAGCTTTCGAAGGCTGAGATGAGAGGCCTTTAAATAGGAAGAGAAGAAGATTCCAGAGCTTCGTTCAAAATCAAGGGCTGTGATTGAGTCAAGCTCCTTTTACTACAATCTAAGGGTTCACAGCAGGCGGTGGATTAAACAGGCTGTGATTGGCTTAAGGGTTTACACTGGGATTCACTCAAAAGACATGCAGGCCATCGATAAGGGTTGATCTAAGGGCTGAAAGCACACGATGGTTTGTCTCAGTAAAGAAACACAGTTCAGGCCAATCAGAGGACAACAGGTGTAGGCCTGAGGATGAATGTAAACGCGTGTCCCAGAATAATTACAGAGCCAACCCTAGAGTCTCTAGCGCTTTCGGTTTCTACCCAGAGTAACTTTAGGCCAATAAACACAACAATCCATATTTATACATTAACCCCAAGACCTTTTAAATCAAGTTTTAATTAAATAAAACCTTATTTAAAATATGTTTTAAATTCCCAAAAAATTATTAAAAATCAAATTGAGGGATTTAAACACACTCACAACATTAATACACATAGTGGTGCAATATGAAATGCAAGAATGGAATTCTAAGTGTGTGAGTGATGGCTATAGTCTCAGGATTATCACAAGATGGATAGAAGAAGAAGCAACCCAATCTCTGAAGCTCCTTGGTTTCTAGGATAGACACTATTTTGTCACAATTTCCAAACTAGATGAGCTCTTATATAGTCTAGACTCAAATGAGTCAAAAGCATAAGGGCTTCAACCCCAACTTTTATCCTTTCAATTTCTATATTTTTTATGTTCAAGAGACATTTAATTTTTTGCCATCGACGGTTTTCTTTGTATTTTTTATATGTAATATAGGTCCTACATATTTGAAAAAATACATATATTTTGGTTGTCTCCCATAGCTGGTCGTAGTTGTTTTAGTCCAATCCAGAGCTTCTCAACCTTGTGCATATCTTCTCATTTAATTGACACATTTAGTTTGAGTTGTTATTGTAGCATTTGCATAAAGATTTTGTTAACCTCCCTTTTGAATGTGTTGTTTGACTTAGTTCCTCCTTTTCATAATTTATTGGGTTAATTATACGTAGGTCCCCTGAACTTTGACCTCCCTACACTTCACCATCATAACTTTTAATTTTTTTAAATAAACTCCTAAACGTTGAAAATGGCTACAAATATCCATCAAAAGATAACACCGTTAAGTTTTTAATATAAAATGACACATGGCATTCTTTTGACTTTTATCAATGTTTTTTTGGGTATTTTGTCATTTTTTTTAAAAATCATAAGACTTTCTCCTTCTTTCTCACTATCTTCTCTCTTTTTTTCTCTTTCTTCTCTCCTCTCTAGCTCAAGCTTCAACTCTCTCTCTCTCTCTCTCTCTCTCTCTCTCTCTCTCTCTCACACACACACACACACACACACATCCACACACACAAACACGTGCAAACACATACATACAAAAAAAATCATCTGAGGTGAATCGTGGCTGCGGCTGGGGGGTGGCGGGGCTAGGGGATGAAACCATTTTTGTTTTCTCTTTATTGCCTAAAGCCATTTTTAATTTGCTTGAAATAATTTTTTACTACTGGAAACTATTTTTTTTATTGTTGGAAACAATTTTTATTTGTCGAAAATAATTTTTTATTTGGTGAAAACCATTTTTTATTTCAGGAAACTATTTTTATTTGCTGAATATAATTTTTATTTTACGATACCATTTTTTGTTTGTCGAAATAGTTTTTTTATTGCTGGAAATCAATTTTTATCAGTCAGAAATTATTTTTTATTGGTTGAAAACCCTTTTTTATTGCTGGGCCTGGAAACTATTTTTATCGTTTTTTATTTTGGGAAAACGATTTTTTAATTTATTGTTTGTTGGAAAAAGTATTTTTACTAATGGAAATCATTTTTTATTGTTGAAAATCATTTATTATTTCTAGAAATTATTGTTTATTTGCTAAAAAATATTTTTTATTGCTAGAAACTATTTTTATTTGCTGGAAATAATTTTTTTATCTAGGGAAAACCATTTTTTTATTTATATAAATCACTTTTTGTTTGTTGAAAATTGTTTTTTATTACTGGAAATCATTTTTTATAGTTTGAAATTATTTTTTATTTTCTAGAAATTATTTTTTTAATAGCTGAAAACCATTTTTTATTGCTGAAAACTATTCTTATTTGCCGAAAATAATTTTTTATCTTGGGAAAACCATTTTTTTTAACTATGGAAACCATTTTTGGTTTGTTGGAAATAGTTTTTATCGCTAGAAATATTTTTTTATTTGTCGAAAATAACTTTTTATTTGCTGAAAACCATTTTTTATTGTTGGAAATTATTCTTTGTAATTTTCAAAATTTTTAAGTGTATTTTCATATTTTTCAAATATTTTAAAATTTTTGTAATTGTTTTCCAAGGATTTTTTATTTTTCAGTATTTTCTTAATTTTTAAACTTTTTGTTGTTATTTTCATATTTTATTTTAAAAAATGATGCTTTGACAAAAATGCCCTTACTATATAAGTCATTTGCCACTCACATGGCTGACGTTTCTTGCCAAAAACTAACGGAGTTGGATGACATGAGGTTAAATGTAACCATTTTCAAAGTTGAAGGGTAAATTGAAAAAATTGAAAATTAGGGTGGCAAAGTGTTAGGGGTGATAAAAGTTCAGGGGGCCTATGTGTAATTAATCCTAATTCATTTGACTTAATGTCTAGTTTCTTAACATATTACTAGCACTGTTAAAAATCTTTATTCCTTAATTAGACTTCACCTCTTAAATAATTTTTGACCAAAATATCTTTTATCGCACTTTAAAAAAAATATCCTTCCAAAAAAAATAAAAGATACCTTCTCATTCATCTTGTTTCTAGAATCAAAATCCTAAATTTAACCCACCTGAAATTCTAAATCAAAACCAAACTAAAAATAAAGATAAGAGTCCATCAAATATATTTAAGAGTGAAGTTAGGGAGATAAGTATTCACCAATGACAAGTCCTCATATATTCACTATCCCTAAATAACGTATTTTTTACATGTAGATTCATTTGATTCAGAGTGAAATACTTTTAAATGCGGTAAAAAGTAAAATGGTAAAATATTTATTCACATATTGGAAATTAATTTTTTATTGGATTGACATTTTGAATAAGTGTACACCCTATAATTATGAAAACTTTAAACAAGAAAAAAGAAAATAATATAACTCTTAATAAGTGAAATCGCATTTCAGTGTATTACTTTTTACTGCATTAAAATATATTTTACTTTCAATCAAATGGACCCTCAGAAAATGATACATTGATTTTTTAATGAACCCCTTGTGACCATAACACTTAAACCAATATTTTTTTTACATCTAAGCAAAGTATGTTTTAAGGATATGATTTGTGAATACAGGTTATGAACTAGTCTTTATTTAATAGGTCCCAATATTGGTAAAATGCATCAATACGGTTCAACAATCGATTGTAAAAATCTATGAAGAATTGAAGACGTTCGGTTTACATTGATTTTGATATAACCATATATCTATTTTCTCTCATGCTCTTTAACCATTTTCTCTGGCCTATTAATAGTGAACCGTGCTTTGAGTTGAAAAACATGAAGGTTAAGCCTAAGGATGTATAATATGTTGAGAGATAGGATGTATAATATATAGAGAAAATAGAGAATGGAGATGCAGGGTATCGATCCCCGTACCTCTCGCATGCTAAGTGAGCGATCTACCATCTGAGCTACAACCCCATTATGTTTTTTTTTAAAAGGTGATGTGAAATAGAATACAGTTCTAACCACAAAACAAAAATCTTGGTATTTTTTTTACTGGTGGCAATTCATATTTTTGGATTATCTTTCGGACCAACACGACAAGGATTATTTGAACACAGCATAACATGACACGAATAACACGATTTCTTAAATTTTACACTAAATTAAACATAAATAGACATAATAATCCGAATAAAAACACGATAACATGACTAACACGGCTCATAATTTTGACACGAACACGATAAACCGTGTTAATTTCGGGTTAGTTTTGTATCGTGTCGTGCCGAATGAAAACACGATTTCTTAAAGTTTACATTAAATTAAACATAAATAGACACAATAACCCGAATAAAAACATGATTAACATGACTAACACGGCTCATAATTTTGACACGAACACGACAAGCCGTATTAATTTGGGATCAATTTCGTGTCGTGTCGTGTCGTGTTATTGTGTAGTATCTAAAATTATCCCCCTACTTTTTTTTTGTCCCCTGAAATAGCAGAGTCTTAACAAACAAGTAAAACAAAATTACTGCTGCATATGTTATTTCTTGTTATATTCTTATGTTATTGCAAAACAAAAGCATATAATAATGTTCTCAAAATATCAAGAACAGTAGTAACTTACCCTGAGAAGGAATTTTTTTTCCAAATAAATGTTAATTGTTGTTGCCTCCAGTTAACCTTCAAGCCTGTCTAATTTCCCTTGTAGATTAGTATTTTCCTGTCATTAATGGGTTCATTTCGTCCGTTTACTTTTTTAGTTGCACATTAAATCTATGAATATTCGATGATGAAAGAGATGAGTATATAGAGGTTTACATTTACATCCATTAATGACAAGAGAAAGTACAATTTTTTTTTTGGTACAAATTGATATTGCACGAATTAATGTTAAAGAAAAGTAAATACAAAATATTAAAAGTGTGGTTATAGAATTATTGATCGGTGACATATCAGCTTGTAAAGAAAATTGTACAAATTATTTATACAAGTATAATTACTTCAAGAGAAAATACTAATCTCCAAGGTTTGGGATTCGAGGTGGTGTATAAGATTCAACATATATGAAATTAATACAACATATCTTGTTCTCATCGTGTTCATGTTCGGATTGTTCGAATGAAGTCATATCATGTAACTTGTTTTAATATAATTATTGTGTTATGTCGTGTTTTTACTCATGTTTTCATGTGTTATCAAGTTTAAAGATGTTGTGTCGCATTATAAATGGGTGTTGTTCGTGTATGACCAAAAAACACGAGTTCATGTAAAATTGTGTATGTGTTCAAATGGTGTATATCGTATCGTGTTAGACCAAAACAAAACTAAAAACATAGTATCATTTGTAGTCTTTTTCGTAAAAAAAATTAAAGTAGGAGAATCAACCCAAATCAACCCCTAAAGAATTTGGTATAGAAATAAAAGTTGTATTATATGTTTTATTAATTTATTAATACGGCACATGATTTAGGAGATGAATTAATGGGTTTGGGAGTCAAAAATATTACTTGTGGAAACAATATGAGTACCAAGTTATTTGAAATTTATGAATGAGATTATTTAATTTTAAAAAAAGCTTGGAAATAAAGGAAAATTAGAATTGTATGAAACTAGATAGGATCTTAAAAATATATTTTAATACAATATAAAACTCCTTATAATTTAGCATTAAGGGCTGTAAATGGGTTGACCCGAGTTGGATAATAGGATGCTAAAAAATGTGTTCATGTTAATTTGATTTTAAACTCTGGAAATCATATCTTAATCATCCATGGCTCTCAAACCTAGATTTCAATCATCCAAGAATCTCAAACTTTAGACCCATTTGGCTTAATTTCTTTTTTTTTTTGGCACAAATTCCCTTCGCATTCATGGATGATTGGAGCATAAAACACTTTCCATTCTTCAAAATTTAACCATGTCATTATTAGGATAATAAAACGGAAGTATCAGTAACGGAAACCTTACTCAAACCTTAAATTTCATGAAAACCTAACTAAAACCCTTGAAAGCTCCTCATTATTAGGATAATAAAAAAATAAGTACTGTTAATAGACACCTTAGTGTGTTCTGTGTGTGTGTGTCTATATATATATATATATATATATATATATATATATATATATATATATACAGAAAGTCTCCTGTAAGGACTCCTTATGGTGCAGACCCCGGTACATACCATTTTTTTAAAATAGTAAAAAAATGAATTTTTTGATGAAACTTCATGGATATGATCTCCATAGTGAGAAGATCATCTCCAATTTTTTTCGTCGAAAAATTCAATAAAAAAACCGTTGAGATGAAGTGATATGTAAAAAAATGGTATATATATGCATTTTCAACCGTTGAAATGTTGGGTCGGCGCCAGCCACTTTAATGATTGAATTTTTTGATGAAACGCCATGGATATGATCTTCTCACTATCGAGATCATATCCATGAAGTTTCATCAAAAAATTCAATCAAAAAGTGGGTGAGATGATCGCCAACATTTCAACGGTCGAAAATGCATATTTATACTATTTTTTTACATATCACTTCATCTCAACGGTTTTTTTATTGAATTTTTTGGTGAAAAAAATTGGAGATGATCTTCCCACCATAGAGATCATACCCATGAAGTTTCATCAAAAAATTCATTTCTTTACTATTTTAAAAAAATGGTATGTACCGGAGTCTGCACTATAAGGAGTCCTTACAGGAGAGGGCCTCTATATATATATATATATAGAGAGAGAGAGAGAGAGAGTCTTTTATGTCACACTCTATATATCACGCCACACATTCAATATATTGATTATGGAATAGATTGACATTGATTACAAAGATGTTGTAATGTTTTGTGGAGATTTATAAACTTGATCATATTCAAGAAGTTATAGTAAGGGTGGTGTATTAATGAAATCATTTAAAAGTCTATAAGTTACTGTCTTAAATATTGGTTAAGATGACATGCATATCCAACACTTTAATTTCTTGTACTTGTGTAACACAATAGCAAAAAAATGTTCATAAGGCTCATGGTCGTAAATAAATGATGGGGCTTAGATCGTAGATAGACAACTATATATTAAAGAAAGTGAGAGCGGCTATCATCATTTGTCTCAGTTATCACGATTGTTGGAATGCTCGTAAGCGACAACCGCTTTCATTGGTTGACTAATTTGATTAGTGCAACATTAAATTATCAATGTAACACACATTAGTAATTTATATTAAATTATCAATGCGTAGTTGGTGGTATATTAATTTGAATTATGTTTATTTATGTGCATTTAGTTTTAATTTTTATAGTTTATAACCCTCGGTTATGTGAAGATTTGATAAGTATATAGTGGAATAAATGGTCTGCCCTTATCAATTGTTCACTCATTAACATTCAATCTTTAATAATTAAAGTGACCAATACTGCATATGTAATTTATCTTGGAGTCTGAAATACTTTAGATGCATAGTATTGCATATTGAAATATAATTAAAACTATACATTTATTGTTTTAGGTTCCCAGTTTTTGTTAAAAATCTTCATTCGAAATATTTAACTTTCCATATTTATCATTGGAAAAAATTTGGAATGTAACACATGCTTTTATATCATTGCTCTCCCGTTGATATTGTTGGGATGGGTAACTCTGGAATTTCCCCAAGTTGTATATATTATATTTAGAAAAATGACTATTATTTTGGAACGAATTGAAAAGGTAAGCACAACTATTAATTTTGAGAGAGGAAGTAATTTATATGGGTTATTTGTGTGGAATGTTTTAGTTCTTGTTTGTGGTATTAGACATTACATATGGTAGGATAACTATTGCGACAATATAACAGTTGCGAGAAGTTTTATGACTGTACTTACGAGCATATTATATAGCATGATAAGGTTTGATGGCATCCAAGGCCATCGGTCAAAGCCTAATGAGTTACATAGGGATGATATGTTATGACAATTAAATTATGTCAGAGATTATAAACCTGGGAGAGACATCCTGATAATAAGAAGAGAAAATGAACACTTGAAGAGCTGAAATGGACTAAAAAAGCTTTTTTTTAATTACCATATTTGCAGATAAAGAAGTTATGACATAATCTTGATGTCATGCACATTGAAGAAAATATATGTGAGAGTGTCTTGGGAAAATTCTTGATTATTTAATGGAAAATAAAGGGCACTTATAAGGCGATGCAAGATTTTGAGGATATGAAAATAAGGAAGGAATTACATTTGAAACAAAACTAGGATACACATAAATGCCACCACCATATTATACACGTTCTAAGTAGGAAAAACAAGGGTTTTGTGATTTCTTAAAATTGGTTAAGTTCCCATATGGCTACGCTTATAATATCTCATTATGTGTGAACGCTAATGATGGTAGGTTTTGGGTTTAAAAAGCCATGATTTTCATGTTATTTTACAACGATTATTACCTATTAGTACACAAGTGTATTTGCTGAAGGACATGTATACATCAATAGTTGAGTTGGGTAATTTTTAAAAGAACTGTGTTATAAGACATTGGATGTGGAAGTATGAAAAAGACTCGAAAGGGATATAATCTTGAATTTATGCAAACTTGAAATGATTTATCCACCGACAGTTGTTTTACATAATGGTACACTTATCGCAAGAAGCTATGCTTAGAGGATCGGGACAATATATGTGGATGTATCCTATTGAAAGGTGTATTGAAATATATATATATATATATATATACCTTACAATTATTATTTATAATTTTTTAAAAAATTGGTATGAATATTTTAAAATGTTAATAGGTATTTTGGCACTTCAATATGGACTAATGAACTATTTTTCTTGATCCTTAGATCTTAGACATGAGTTCGACATGTTTTATGGTTCCTGAAAATTATTGCATGAATATTATTATGAGATTTAGTGAATGGGGTATTAAATTGGTGGGTTTGTGGTTGATTTTTGAAACTATTTTGATGACTAACGAGTTGGTTTTCATAAGCAAATAAAGAAAACTCTACCAAAATATTCTAAAACTATAAATAGTTTTTAAAACTATGCTATAATTCTCGTTTTTGCACATCACGTGTTTATTTTATTTGCCAACGCATACATTTCGTTTTTTATTTTTCTGTTAATGTTTATGGAAAATATCTAGTTATGTTATTTGTTACATTAGTAAATGTTCTCTAACTATTGTTCTTTCTTAATTATAGAATCACTCTGATGGAGACTTTTTAGGGAAAAACTTATGTTGGCGGCAATAGATACTTTTGGGGGAGAATCTTATGTTGGTGTCAATGTGTTTGATGTAAAAATTATCTTCCCATGTGAACCAATGAAAGATAAACATATGTCATCCTAGGTGGCTATGTAGCTACCTTGATCGATACTAGAAGAACCTAGTCGGTTGGAAGGCCGACCAACGTCAGAATGTGAATCATCATGAATATCAAAAGTTACTCGGATAGAAGGGCAATCATCACTGAAAACCAAGAGTCACATTTATTATATACAAATGTAAATGCCTGGAGATATAAAGGCATTCCATCTTTAGGGTTTTGGACCCCTATTAATAGGCAGTCTCCCCTAGCTCAAGGGGACAACTCAATCATTCTCAAGCACACCTTAGTGGACTATTGTAATCACTAGAAATAAAATAAACAATGGACGTAGGCTTTTTAGAGCTGAACCACCTTGAAAATATTTTTCTCTTGTGTGTTTGATTAAGGTTGCTCATGTTATTTATCTGTGATTATAAAATTTGATCACTCAACAAATTGGCATTGTTTATGGGAACGATTTCTTATCATTGTTCTCTACCTCCACTACAACAAAACTTACATTTAGCTACGATTTTCTTACCTACAAAAAAAATTCGTGGCTAAATACAAACATCTGCTACGAAATTAATTTCGCGCCTAAAAATATTATATTCAGCAACGAAAATTCAAATTTCGTTGACAATAGTTTCCAAAAGGACTGGCGCGCAAGGTTTCCTGCGCCATAGTGTAATTGTAGATTATTTAGCAACGAAATTAGAGTTATTTGCAATGAAACAATTCGTAGTAGTTAATATATTATTTTTGCAACAAAAAATATTTTGTGGCTTAATATATAAGTTATTGGGCTATGACTTTTTATAGTTAAAGCTAATTTTTTTAATAACCCTCAACACTCCCACACGATCTCTGTTAGCGATCACAAACCCCTTCAAAACGTTTGAGAGGACACAAACCCGAAAAAACATTGCTGCCGGACTCTTCATCAAAAATTCATTGCCACCAGACTCTATCTGCGTCTCAATCAGGTACATCCTCTCTCTCGCTCTGTATTCATTAGGACACAAACCCGAAAACTTATTTTCTTTTGTAACGCACACCGTTACAAACCCAAAAACGCATTCTATCTCAGACTTCTTTTGTAACGCACTCTCTCTGTAATGCATTCATCAAAACCCGAAAAATTTCTACAATCTCTAAGGGTTTGAAAGATAGAATCATTTTTTCTGAAGTGGGTTTTGGGTTAACACATTTAATCTTGAAACAAATTTTGTTTGACATACTTCTATGGATTTAATCTTGTTTAATCTTGAAATAAATTTTTGTGGATTTAATCTCGAAATAAATTTTTATGGATTTAATCTTATTCGTGAGTACTGATTTTTTCTTGTTCGCGTGTATAAATTTATTCTTGTTATGTGTGCTGATTTTTTGTGATAACCCCCACCCCATTCATATTTCTATCCTGTTTTGGATCTTGATAATGTCTCGTTTAGAGTTAAAATGATTTTGATTACTTACATTTGTAGTCATATGCCTTTATAATACATGTTATTGTTTTTACAAAACATTTGTAGTACATTTAATATTTTTTGCAAAATAATATTTTCCCTCATTTCCATGCCTATTGTCTAGGTTCTATTTTATAAACATTCTTAGTTTACTTAATTATATAAATTAATGTTCTAAACCATTTTTAGGACCTATTTTGTAACAATAATATGTAATTTATTTTTTCTAATGACTTGTACCCTTCGAATTGTGGATTATAATTTCAAGGTATTTACTACGACTTTGTTTAGTATATTACTTGATCCCCACTTATTTTAACCAAATTTTTTTCTACTTCTTAACTTGATATACACCTCATATGTAGCGCGCCTACCAATAGGTAGTATATATATGTAGGAAAAAATTAATAAGATTGATGAAAACCCCTATTAAATTGTTAATGTTGTGTGTAGCTTTTTCATTGATTGGAGGACTTAGGTCTACGTAGTGGGAACCTAATTAGAAATGTTGTGTTTTCACTTGGGGACTGACTTATATCCTCTAGTTTTATAGATATTGATTAGTGGTCGTGAATAAATATATTATGTCTTATGCTCTGGAATCTTAGACAACAAAAATATTATATGAAACAATAAAATAAGATTTTAATGTGTTTGATTTTTCATGTGAAGTAGATGGATAAGAGTTGGATGAAAGAAACAAATAGATTTTGTGAAAAGTATGTCTTGGGTGTTAGATCATTCATTCTATTTGTGAAAGATCATATGGGACCCGACAGTCACATTAGGTGCCCATGTTGCAATTGTCTTAACATCGATCTCTGAAATATTGATGAAGTAGAAGATCATCTTTTCTTAAAAGGTATTTGTACCACCTACACACAATGGACATATCACGGGGAATATTCTAATGATATAGTTCATGATGATGTCAATGATGAGAATGATGATATCGATGGTTGGATTGATAATGAAAATGAAGAAGGGGACGAAATGCAAGAAATGTTAAAAGACATGCAGAAAGGGTTTTTCTTTGATGCTGGTCCAGCTAAAATGTTTGAAACTGGTAATACTCCTAAAAAAGTTGGTGTCGGGGATGAGATAAATTTTAACAAATTATTGAAAGATGCAAAGCTTGAATTATATTCTGGTTGCGCAAAATTCTCTACACTGTCTTTTTTCGTGAAGTTTCTCTACTTGAAAGTGCTCAATCACTGGAGTAATAAATCACTCAAGATGTTGCTTGAACTATTGAAGGAAGCTTTCCCCGATGGCGAGACGCTTCCAAAGTCACATTATGAGGCAAGAAGCATGTTGCATGGCTTGGGATTAGGATACGTATCGATTCATGCATGCAAAAAATGATTGTTGTTTATTTTGGAATGAGCTTAAAAATATACATGAGTGTCCAATATGTGGAGAGTCAATATGGAAGGTTAATGATGATAGGGGTAAACGTATTCCTCACAAAATACTTCGTTACTTTCCACTAAATCCAAGACTCTAAAGACTATTTATGTCGAGAAAAACGGCTGATGATATGAAGTGGAATAAAGAAAAATGTGTCCAAGATAATGTATTTAGACATCCAACAGATTCTAGTACATGGAAGGATTTTGACGCAGAGCACGAGTGGTTTTCTCAAGACCCTCGTAATATAAGGCTTGGCCTAGCAAGTGATGGTTTTAACCCATTTGGTAACATTCACAACTCATATAGCATGTGGCCAGTCATACTTATGCCATAAAACTTGACACCTTGGTTATGTATGAAAGAGTCATTTTTTATGATGTCATTACTTATTCCAGGACCTCTGGCACTAGGTAAGGATATGGATGTGTATGTACGACCATTAATTGATGAATTGAACGACTTATGGAAAGTTGGTGTAGAAACATATTATGCATCCACTGAAACGAATTTTTAGATGCATGCGGTGATTTTATAGACTATAAATGACTTTTCGGCATATGATAACTTGTCTGGTTGGATCACTAAGGGTTATATGGTTTGTCCTACGTGTAACAAAGATACTTCTTCAAAAAAATAAGAAGTAAGATATGTTATATGGACCATCATTGATATCTAGATCCCAACCATATATGGAGGAATAGTAGAAACTTTGATGGTAAGCAAGAGCGTCGGTTAAAGCCCATGGACTTAGATGGGGGTGATTTGTTACGACAATTGAATCATGTCAATGGTTATATATCAGGGAAATAAAACAAACTAGTCCCGAAACCTCCACAAGCCATGGAGGTACAAAAACTAATTTTCAAGTGTTTCTTAGTATTATTCATTTGCTACTAATATTGTTTATTTGCTTTTAAAGTTTCAAATACAGATTCTACCCTAACGAAAAAAGTCTGTGAACCTACACGTGACAAGGGGCTTCAGAAGATAATCAAAGCTACTTGGAAAAAGATGCGTATTGAGATATCGAAGGAGAAAAATAGGCCATTTGACAAAGACCAGTCGCTAAATTATTAATTGAACTCGGGATTATCATTCATAACCTAATTCCAGTGCCAACCAAATGGAAAGACCTCACTGAAGCTGATAAGATAAAAACGTTCAATAGACTCAATGTAAGTAATTTCTTATTGAAAATGGCATTGTTACTACCATAGTTTTGTAAAATTAAGTGACAATATTCTTGTAATTACAAACACCTGAGCATTGGACACTTAGGGCTACCTGGTGATCACATCATGTCTCAACTCTAAAATTTTCAGTTGAGGCACTGTGTTTGCAATTCTGATCATTCTGCTGTGAAACTCCGCTGATCTTTTTTTGACATTTTGAATTAATTCTGCATGCTAGAGTGATTTACAGTAAAAATGATGCATTAGTTCATTTGAGATAGGATAGGACTAAGCAGTTAATTCCATGATAACTGAAGTACCATACAAATTAGAATATATAGATTCCATGCATTAGTTCAAGTCTACTAATAGCCATCTTAGGCTCCATACAAATTAGAATAGATAGATAGATTCCATGCATTAGTACTAGCATAATTTTTTTTATAATTAATATTTACCAAGGTTCCTATTTGTCCCTAAATTTGGCATAACCGAGGTTTGGAGAGCATTAACTAAGGCACATGTGTGTTAACTACGAGCAAATACAGATTCTATCAGAACCTTATATTGATGATAACCCAAAATCAATTATTACTAAAGATGTTTTTGCTTCAATTAATGATATCAATCTTTAGAGATTCATTATCATAATGAAATTCAAAGAGGGAACTAGTTAGTGAAGTACAATAGGCATGTGGTTGGGGTCAATTTCAGTGTTTATAAATGTTGTTTAGTGTTTTGTATGAGAACTGAGGGTTAATTATTTTGGGGTCAATTTCAGTGTCTCCCTCAATCTATCAATTGTTGCAATGTAAACCATAAACTCTCTTTAGTATTGCAATTTAAACCTTATATTAAGTCCATTTGGGCTATTCTTGGTTGAAGGTTGCTTCATGTCCATTTTTGGCTACTGCAGCAGAAACTTATGAATTAACATACAATGAGGCCTTATCTGTCAACTGCTGTTAGGCTTTAGGCAGATGAGTTAAATAGAGAGAACTTTAGAGGTTCCAAGTGGTTGGTTTTAAGATATGGGGTCAATTCAAATATTATTCATGGGGCTATTAGGATTGCCAAATAAGAGGGTGTTTTCATTTCCTTAGAGATAGTTCAAAATTTTAGAGAACCTCTTTTGGAATTACTAGAGTCTGGAAAAATTGACCTTTGTTTCACTAATGAAGATGAAGCAAGAGAGGTGGTAAAGGGCGAACAAGATCATGATCCTGAAGCTACTCTCGAATATTTAGGAATGCGTTGCTAATGGGTTGTAGTAACACTAGCCCATTAGAACCTCTAAAGCAATGCTGAATAACATATGCTTCCTGATTAATTAATAAAATTTAATACACTCATTAAATGTTTAAGAATCACTTGGATGCTGAAAAAGGCTCCTAACAAGGTTTAATTAATTAATTAATGATAGGAAAAAGGTAATGGAGAGGTTATGCATAGAGAAAAAGAGGTACTTACTAATTAACTAATATTATTTGGAAAGTCATTTTGGGGGAAAATATATTACAAATATTAAGCGGTGTTATTTGGTATTGAAAATTCAGTTTTTTAGAATAGACATTTATGATAACTATTGAAGTAATGGGCTGTAGAATTGTGTCATTTATCTTTCCTTCAAAAGCTCATCTTGCCGGTCTTTTAAGTTATTGAGGTATGATTTTGAGATGTTTAGATATTGTGCATGATTTATAGATTCCATCCATTCCTTTTTTGTTCGATTTTTTTGTTCTTCTTTTCTTAGGGAGGTGGGGGTTCTAATTTTCATCTCAGTATCATGAAAAATTGAAATCATTGCGTGTTCCTCTAATGTTGTATAATGAAAGTTTTACTTGATGACCTCCCCCCTCCGATCACAACAAGAAAAACTGTGGTGGTCAGGTCATTGATGGGAGAAAAACAATGATAATATTTATTTTTGTTGAGCAGTAGGCTCAACTCTAGACCCTTCAAATTATTATGGATTTCTACTTTATAAACGCATTGGATTATTTATTTAATGGTTTTCTCAGGAATGATAAAGAAATGACCTCTAGATTTTATATTTTAGTATTTTTCTTCTCGGTATCTTGGCGTGTCCAGGCCTCTTTAATCACCGTTGAATATGTTTTCTTCAATTATGTATAGTCAGATGACCTTGTTAGTTTGGCTCGATTGGTACTGTGTTGTTCTTCAAACAATCACTGGCTTTGGTTTTTATTTTTTATTTATAGTTCGGTTCTATTCCGTTTGCATGGTTGAGTTATACGCGCGTCTTTGTTGTAATTCAGTTATACCATGTCTGGTGTAAAAATGCTCCTAACGATGAACCTATTAAAGCAAAATCTCAAAAGCATAAGATTTTGAGACAAATAATCACCAAAATCAACATTACTCTGTTTCACTTTCCTCCTCCGTTCTCGTCTCGATCGTTTAAGCACAACGAGAAACAAATAGTCCTTTTCTCTACATATAGCGAAAAAACTAGTTTTATATGTGATCATGATTTTCCGGTGCTCATCAAGCTTAGATTTCTTGTGATCAATGAGGTAAATCTTGATCTGATTAGTTGTGACTGATCATTGATTGAAACGATTTGAATTCGACGGAGGGATTGAGTTTAACATTTTCGATCTTGATTTATCTCTCTCCATCGAAGAATAGGACGTGGAAATGGAAGTTTGGCATTAACAACCAAACCGTAACCCAATAGGTTTACTTCGATTAGGATTTTAAGCAAAAGGGTGTATATGAACCGGCAGTCCCTTATGTAGTGCTTGAAGAAAGCACGTTGAATAACATATTTTCACAGCACTTAATGTTAAAATTTATATGTCCAAAAATGAAATGAAAGTAAACCTTAGAGAGGATTATAGGATCACCTTAGAATAACATATTTTCACATCAGATTTGTAATTATAGTATCAAATTAAATTTATAAACAATTCTTATCTGTGAATGTGGTTTAGTTGATAATGCATCACACTTTTATAACAATTCTTATCAACACAATAGTGTAGATGAGTTTGTTTATTTGATCAGATCACATATACCTATTGAGTTTGGCATTCCTGATCTCATATACCTATTGAGTTTAAATACATATTAGCGAACTATTGATCAGATCTCATATACAAGTATTATGTTGGCTTTGGACTGTATTTTTAAGGAGAGGCTCCTACTTTTAAGGAGCAGTTGCAAAAGTGGGGTATGGTGGGAGAAAATGGGCGTACGCTGGCAAAAGTGGACAGTGACAGATTTGGCGAACAGTGATAGATTTGGTGGCAATGGGCGCAACGTGTATGGTGGATCAGCGCTCCTTGGTGGAGCAAGTGGATGGGACATACCGGGACAAGTGGGGAGTGAGAGACACTACCAAACCACACCCTGCTTATTCACTTCAATGACAACATGACATATCACTGAGCTGGGAACCAAATCACACCCTGCCTATTTTTTTATAGGGATTAATTATTTAACTAATCAATGTTGTTATTGGTATACTAGAATTTCAATTAAAGGCTATTAATTTTAATGTATGTATGTTTTGTAGAAGGGTGAATTTGGCCATTATGCTTAGTTATTTGGATGTACACTGTTAAACTATTTTTATATTGTTACATTGTTTCATTTCATCATATGCAATAAGATATTTCAATTACTGATTGAGTGTAAAATTTTAGGAGAAATTCGACATTGATTTGGATGATCATGCAAAGGAGTGTTTCGAAGACCTAATGAAAGGGAGAAGTAGGCGTCGACGGAGCAATCTTTGTGAAGTGTATAAAAAATATGGATCAGCAGAGGAGGCTCGACAAAATATTCCTACTGGTGTGACCAAGGATAATTGGCTTAGTCTATGTGACCTTTATGGAAGTCCAAGATATTAGGTTTGGACTATTCTTTATGTTGTAACTTATAAATATTTTTTTATTAACATATGCATACTTATGATTTTTGAAAAATTACTGCAGAGACAATGTATTGTAAATCATAATAACAAGTCTAAACAAATTGTAAAGCATAATCAATGGTCAAAAGCATTTGTGGTGGTTCGTCGTGAACTGGTAATATATCTACTTGTTTTGGTGTGCCAATTGAGAATTTTATTTTGCAAGTATAATTATTAGTTATTTGTCGTTTAATAGCGGAGTAAAGAGGTGGATGGTAAAGAGCCGAATTGTATCAAGTTTTATAAAGAAACGCATTGTAAAGATGAAAAATGGACATCTCCTGAAGCCGAAACGCTCTATGTAAGTCTTACCAATTTTATTTTTAATTTACCTTGTTGTTGTTGAATTAAAAACCAACAAACACTGTTAGTTTGAAATTCTTTTGGTACTATTTTCTTCGGTATAAAAATTATACATACTGCATTATTTTTTCTCTAAGTGGCTTAAAATTTGTAAACATCTTGACAGTTTGGTCAAACCTGTAATCTTTTTTCTTCTATTTTCTTTGAAGAATGAGATGAAGCGCCGTGAATCTGAATCAATATCTGAGGATGGTACTATGATTAGCTCAGACGAGATAGCAGATAAAGTTCTTGGCACAAGATCTGGATATATTAATGGTCTTGGGTATGGTCCAAAAAGAAAGGATTCTAGAATTAATATAATGCGATTGAGGAATGCTGAATTGGAAGAAGCACTTAAGTAGTCTATGAAAGTTCAAGAAGATTTTATGGCTCGTCTACAAGCTCGTGAGGTAGAGGCAACAATTCAACTAGAAGAGTCAGTGGCACAAAAGTCTGATATGGAGACTCAATGTGCAATGCTAGATGCTAATCTAGCTCGACAATCAATCATTGATCGCATCATGTACCTCATCTTCCGGACGATGGTAATTTAAACCTCCTTTACTTTTTCTACTCGTATGCTTTAAAATGTTCACATTCGTAATCGATTATTATCTCTTTAATTATCAACTTCTGGCCATCGTTATAATTTTTTCATGATAAACACGAATCAAATCCTACTTTATCTTAGCTAATGATATTGTATTCCCTTAATTGCAAATTTGACATGACATGAAGTTATTCTCTTAATAGCTAATGATATTGTTGTAGTGCTCATATGTTCCTTCGTTTATTCTTTGGTTTAAAGGATGACTATTGTTCCTGAAACAAACTTGGCAGCTATAGGCAACAATCCAGAAATGTCTGTTCCCCCCTGGTGGATAGACCTCCAGAGAATTCTGTTCAATTTGGCTAAAGTACTAAAGGCTATGTAAGAGTCAATCAAACAATTGTCTCGCATAATGCAAGACAAAACCTTTGATTCTAGAAGAGACATGCCACCACCACCATCTAGGAACGAAAGGATTAATCATTCCCACTCGTCTCATGACAGGTCATACCGTCCTAGCGTAACTTCTTCATTCCGATCAACGAATTATTATGACGATAGAACTTTTAACAAAGAAAGGCTAAGGTTGTTGGAGAGGCTAAGTAGGAATATGTTTTTGATCGTCTAGGTCCCCGAATAACTATAGGCCATCACAGGGAGCAAGAACGCCATCTTGAACACAGAGAAGGATTCTTGAGATCAAGATCTAGTAAGAGAGGCTCTGTATATGCCGAGCAGACCTCTCAGGAGGAGAGTTCAGTACATTGACACAGTAAAGCCACTAAATCTGCTTTGGTCAAATCCAAACCAAAGGAACATTCCTAGAAGGGATCCATGCGGTGACTGGAAGATCGACTAGGGGAAATGGCCAAAACAAAAAATTCGTTACAAAGGAGCATTTGTTAAAGGCTCACCTTTTATCCAGGCTATTGTAGATTACCCCACACCTTCCAAGTTCAAGCCACCGGTGGACACTCTTAAATGTGATGGGAAAACTGATTCAGTTCTACATAAGCAGTACCAAGCTATTGTTGAAATTTATTATGTCCCCGACGAGATGAGGTGAAGGACTTTCTCTAGTTCCATTACAGGACCAACCCAAATATGGTATAACAATCCGCCTAGAGATAAAATTCCAGTTTTCACCCATTGGCTGAATTATTTATTGATAACTTTTGCTTTGGGGACAAGCCAATCAAGAGTGTTACTCATCTCTTAATCGTATGCCAAAAGCCAGGAGAGAGTACTCGGGATTATATACACGGTTTAATAATGAGAAGTTAGAAGTGGTGGATTATGAAAAAAAGGCCATTGCAGCGTTAATGAGTGGGTTGCTGGCAAAAAATCTTTGCTACGCCCTGGAAAAAAATCCACCTAAGACTATGACAGAGTTGATGGGTTAAGCTGAAAAAATCATGAACGTCGAGGAAACTGTTGCCCAGAAAAATACTCAATAGGGGTTATATTAAGATTTTGCAAATTTTTCGGGTTAAATTAAAATTATAGAAAGTATTTAATTTAACACACTTAAAACAAATTTCAAATTTAATAAATCTTAAATTATTTGACCAATAAAAATTAACTAAATACCACCAATTAAATTAAACAAGATAAATCACAAATTTTAACACCCACTAAATAAATTATCAATTTTTGTATTTAAGAAAAAGTTATCTCTCGAAATAAATCTTAAGTAATTCACACAAAGAAAATCAAAAAAATATTCTCAATTAATTAAACAAATTATATTTCAAGATTTATAAGACCCAATGAATTTATAAATAATTTTCGTAATTAATAAAAAATAATATTCTGAATTTAATTAATTAATTCAAAAATAATAATTTTAATAAAAAGTAAATATATTAACCAAAGTTTTGGATTTAATATATTTGCCCAATCAATATAAGTGCCTCAAAAATAGAATTAAGTAATCACAAGTAAGAAAATAAATATAAGTGCTGAAAGTAAATGACACCATATTTTTAACGTTGTTTGGCCAAATCCCGACCTACGTACACATGCCTAGAGCAGCTTCCGTCTCATTGCGCTTCACTATTCTTGATCCACTTGACGGTAGGATCAAACCACCAATGTACGACAAGCAGCAAAACTGGCTACTAGTACAACCTAAGCTTCACCAAAGCTTCAAAATAAAACAGGAGTGTTGAGTACAAAGTTTGGATGTTGAAACTCTCTAAAATAAAAAATTTGATCCAAGTTTCTTTTTAAGTGGGACTTCACAATAAATTTGATTTTTGGCACTAGTATTTGAAAGTGTGATAAGAACGCGCGGTGTGTGATATCGAATAAAAATTATTCGCAAGTTTCCAATTAAACCATATTCAATTATAGTCTATTTTTGAACAAAATAAATACAACCCATAAAATTCAAAAGATATTTAATTGAACACAGTATTTCAATTAAATCCCAAAAACATGTATCTAGATGATTTATCAAATAAATATATAAAGCATGTGACACAAAATATCAAGAAAAATTCTCGCAGGGCAAAACCATATTATTTTCAGTATAATTTGTAAAGAACGGTTTACACGGATTATAATGAAAATAAATGTGACATACGAAAAAACCCACAGGTGTCGGTTCCGATGTCGTCAGCTGGAATCTCCCGCAAGAATTCCAGATGGGAAGCAATAAAGAAGATACCGGCTTCTCCACAAAATACTCCTCAATGAGTGGAATAGATCATTTGAAGGTTTTCGAAATGTGTAAAAGACCTCTTGAAGGTTCAATATGTGTGTATGTTGTGTAGATGTTGTGTATATGTTGTGTGTTTAACAAATGGGAGATGAGTGTTCATTTATAGGGAGGTTTAGAGGCTCTCAAAACAACTTTAGGAAAACATTGAGAGCATAGGGTCGAAGTTCCGTCAACATGTTTAGAAAGTGGTCAAGTGGAGGTAGCATATTAGCACTTGGAATCTGCCAGCCTACAGGGACCCCGAACCGGTTCGGGGGTACCTCGAACCGATTCGCCCCCGAACCGGTTCAGCTTGGGTTTGTAAAAATTCGCTAGAAACAGGGCTACAACACTTAGAAAATATTCTCGTCATTTTAAAGTGTTTTTCTCCAAATTCAAAAACCTATAACTTCTTCATAGTAGCTTGGATAGAGATGCCGTTTCTTCTAGTGTCTTCGTTACGACAAGATATTCAACTTTCCAGTTGACCGGTCCTCCGAAAGGTGGCTGTAAAATTACCAAAATTCCCTTGAACATCCCTATCAAGCCCTTTTTCACTATTTTGACTTCTCTTACGTACCACTTGCGTAAATTCCCTAAAATCGTGGAACGTGAAGTCGATTAGGCATATGAAGGACACTTGGTAAATGCATGATTCCCGAAATTCTGATTGAGGCCGTCAAATGAGATCGTGAACAGACGTGCCTCATGTAGCGACGTACGGCATACACAAATTAAACATTTCGGACATGATAAAAATGTCCTTACAAATCTCCCCCTATGTCTATGCCGGTACATATATAAAAAATTTGAATTATGCAAACTCCCAAAAACAAATCTCCCCAAACAAATGACATATACAATAATATCCTCAATAAACCCTCGAACTGAGAATACTAAATGACATGTCGTCAAACAAACTTCAACATCTTCAAATCTTCAACACTTCAGAAACTCCCAAAGCTTTTCTCATCAGGGTGTGCAATCCAATAGATATCAACTTTGTACCTACACACATCAGAAAAAGCAAATACCCGTGACACGCAATAGTTTGATTTATAATGATATGCAAAATTAAATATCCATTAAGTTTTAGCAAATCATAGATAGATCAAAATAAATTTCTCCCCCATAATTCATTCTCCCCCTTTTTATGATGTCCCCAAATAGACAGATATGAGAAGCATAAATATGGAAAATGTCATAAAAAAATGTACTTATTTTTTTGAATATTTCAAAATTTGTACAAAAAATATATATATAAAGGAATCACACCATGAAAGAACACAAAAACAACCAAGTCGATGATAGCGTCAATGTAGGGGTGTGAACACATTCGATAAGAAAATAAACTCAATCAGTCATATGTGCACGATGCATACGTGAACTCCTAACGAATGAACATCAAAAATATCCTTAGGTGTAAACATTGTTGAATTTAGATGACATCGTCTTAATCAAATAAACAAATCAAAGTCAAAGTGATTTCCACACCAATAACGTCCAAAACTATTTAGCGCTTTTTTAAGATCTTCAAGGAAGTGTAAACCCGTTTATATTTTCCAACCCAACACCCTCAGATATTTTTTCTTTTAGAGGTGATAAACTAAATTCTCAAACTTTGGAGAATTGATGGTGGAACCTAATGGCCCATATTTGGCAAGTATTGCTTTTTATTGCCTTTAAATTTTTCGGGCTCTTTTAACCTCTTTGGACCACGGATAATAAAATTCCTCAATTTTTTAGGTCCATTTTTAACGGTGGCTTTTGTGCAAAGGATAGATAATTACCTTTCGCAGCCCCTCCTCGTTTTTAAACAAACACACAGTCTCACCAAAATGATTTTTACAGGCACACCTATCTTATCAAGTTTTATCACGCTTGGTTCGTTTTAAGGACAGGATTGAAGTGAAAACACCCAACCAACATGGGATAAGACAAGTACAATAATAAAACAAATCCGTGCATGTGTGCAATAAAGGAAATCATGAGTCGAACATGTAGGAAGTAACACTAAATTACATCTTAATGACTCCAAACATTATAAAGCACAAGGATGACAAGATATTGTCTCAAAACACTATAAAATAGTCACATGAATAAATGGAATGAAATTGTGACTTGACTATCTGAAATTCTCATCCATTACCAATTTGAAAGTGCGATAAGAACACGCGGTGTGTGATATCGAATAAAAATTATTCACAAGTTTCCAATTAAACCATATTCAATTAGAGTCTATTTTTGAACAAAATAAATACAGCCCATAAAATTAAAAAGATATTTAATTGAACACGGTATTTCAATTAAATCCTAAAAACATGCATCTAGATGATTTATCAAATAAATATATAAAGCATGTGACACAACATATCAGGAAAAATCCCGGGAGGGCAAAACCATATTATTTTCAGTATAATTTGTAAAGAACGGTTTACACGGATTATAATGAAAATAAATGTGACATACGAAAATACCTTCAGGTGTCATTTCCGATGTCGTCGGCTGGAATCTCCCACAAGAATTCCAGATGGGAAGCAATGAAGAAGATACCGGCTTCTCCACAAAATACTCCTCAATGAGTAGAATCGATCGTTTGAAGGTTTTCGAAATGTGTAAAAGACCTCTTGAAGGTTCAATATGTGTGTATGTTGTGTATATGTTGTGTGTTTAACAAATGGGAGATGAGAGTTCATTTATAGGGAGGTTTAGAGGCTCTCAAAACAACTTTAGGAAAACATGGAGAGCATAGGGCCGGAGTTCCCTCAACATGTTTAGAAAGTGGTCAAGTAGAGAGAGCATATTAGCACTTGGAATCTACCAGTCTACAGGGACCCCGAACCGGTTCGGGGGTACCGTGAACCGATTCGCCCCCCCGAACCGGTTTAGCCTGGGTTCGCAAAAATTCGCTGGAAACAGGGCTGCAACAGTTAGAAAACATTATGGTCATTTTAAAGTGTTTTTCTCCAAATTCAAAAACCCATAACTTCTTCACCGTAGCTCGGATTGAGATGTCGTTTCTTCTAGTGTCTTCGTTACGACAAGATATTCAACTTTACAGTTGACCGGTCCTCCGGAAGGTGGCTATAAAATTACCAAAATTCCCCTGAACATCCCTATCAAGCCCTTTTTCACTGTTTTAACTTCTCTTACGTACCACTTGCGTAAATTCCCTAAAATCGTGGAACGTGAAGCCGATGAGGCATATGAAGGACACTTGGTAAATGCATGATTTCTGGAATTCAGATTGAGGCCATCAAGTGAGATCGTGAACAGACGTGCCTTATATAGCGGCGTATGACATACACAAATTAAACATTTCGGACATGATAAAAATGTCCTTACAGTATTTTTTTTGAAATCTGTGTAGCAGAATAATGATTCTTGTTCTCTTCAATTTGTTCTTCATCAAAATAGGTGAGTATAAATTTGTAGATATTTTAAACTTGAGTAGAGCTAAATGTAAATTTCTGTTTGTTGTCTTAAACTTATAGGAACTAAATGCTGAATGTAGAATCTGGTTGCTCTCTATTTTTCATTTTTTTTTTGTGTTGAGATATATCTACAAATGATTATGATCTTATATATTTGTAAATGAAAAAAATGACAGTTGGAGAGCAAGATGGACTGAGAGTATGAACGTTGGAGTTTCTTTTTCAACTTGGAGAGAGCATTAAATGCTCACAATTTTTTTGAAGATAAATCGTATCCCATCATCCACGATTTCATTCTAAAATAAATATGAACTGATAAAGAGAGAGGCTAGTAGAGAGAAACAATATACAATGAATTTGTAACTCATCTGGAGTAGGATAGAATACAATAAACAACAACACTTGATATATTTGCAAGTAAATAAGTGTGGGGCCAACAAATATAATAACAACACACGTGTGGACTTCAAAGAACAAACCACATGCATATATAAATGTTTTAATTTAATGAAATATATGTTTGTGTAAACTGTCTCTTTAACGGATATAAGATTATATAAAAATAAATTTAAATATAGCAATAGCCAGTTTAGAGAAATTTGAGAGTGAATGAATATCTTGTAAAAGGAAATGTGTATAATAGAGGAGCCTACAAAACAGTCACAACATGAGTTCAAGAGAGAGAATGCGTTCTTCACTGCTAGAGCATAGTAATGAAGGATATATAGACTTCTTTTAATTGTGATGGGACCCAAGTAGAAATAAATCAACACGTCTACTGATATGTACAAAAAGGGTGAAAGGACAAGAAACTTGTGGTCATAAAGAAGCTTTATAAACTGACCTAAAAAAAGATATTATAACATATCAGTCTATTGTACACCAACTGCATAAACTATATAAAAGTAATTGACCATATTCGTTGCTCTAAAGAAGGCTTAGGTAACTAAATTTTTTTTTAAACAAATTTCAGCTTTGAACAATTTTTCAACACATATGTCATACCGTGTGAAAGAAATGTACAAGTATGATAATTTAATGGCCCCCCAAAAAAATTTAGATGTAAGAAATGACAAGAGTTAAAGAAAAAATGTTCATAAATATAATATACAAGTTCAAATAATAGGCGTAAGATTTTGAATAGATATAACAAAATTAATTTTTACAAATTTTATTTTGATCGGAATAAAAGAAATTGCACTCACAAACAAGGATATAGAAGGTAATTTTTATCTGTAAAGAAATAGTAGTAAAATATGTAAATATATAACATGCATGTATAAAGCAAGGACAGACTGTCCGGTCAAATCAAAGCATATATGAGTAGAGATAGTCTACGCCTTTTAGTCGTGATATAATTAACGAAACATTAATAGTATGGCTTCCCAAGATTGATGATAAACTCAAGATATCTCCCAAGGATTTTAGTTTTGTACAATTTGTCCAAACACATGGCATATCTTGGGTCCTATGAGAAAGGACCTACTATATGGAAGTTTTCAACAGTTCAACCAAAGTTATTATTAAAAAAAAAGGTTTCTTACAATTAGAACAGTTAGTGGAACACTTAAGAGTTTTGTCCATATTGATAAGAAATGAAAAGCTAGTAACATATAAGAGCATCCGTAATGGTGGAGACCCACGAAAGGCAAAGTTGCCTCCCCTTTTAAGCAGTTATGTTTCGCCAAATAGGGTGGCATGCAATGGTGGAATTCCTACAAACTTCATTTATTCGTAGGAAGTTCCAATGAACAAAAGAAGTTCGTTGAAACTTCCTACGAACAAATGACGTTCGTAGGAAGGTAACGGCACTCTAACGGCTAGTTCCTCCTTCTGTTATATAACCATTTTCATCCTCTTCATACATCCTCACCAACTATAACCATTTTCATCCTCTTCTCCTCCGAATATAGTTCACTGCAAAAAATATAGTTTTCATCCTCCTCTCAATTTCATCATCTTCCCAATTCATCATATAATTTATCAGTCCAATTATTTTATTTTAAGTTTTCCATTTTATTCATTATGGAAAGTAGAAAATGGAAAAAATATTTCAATATCGAGAAATACAAAAAATCTGAATCCACTTCAACATCAATTCCCGCTCCTTCCACGCCGATTGAACCGTCGAACCCCGTTTACGGTAACTATTATTGTATTTACGACGTAGTAACACACACATCGGACGGACAAACTCCGATTATAAACGGAAATAAATTTGAATTTCGTGGGAATTGGGCGGGCCCAATGAAATTGTACAAATTGATCGGAGAGAAAAATGCGATGATCAAATCAATTATCGACACTGTCGGTTATATGTCGAACATATTTTCTATGGTGATGCCCAATTCCAATCAATGTATTGTGACAGCAATGATCGAACGTTGGTGGGATACGATGCATATGTTCCAACTACCATACGTCGAGCTTGCCATCACTCCGGTCGACTTCACAATGCTTTTCGATAATTATATATATATTATTGCATTGTACTTATATTCATAATTGTTTCGATATATTTGTTGTATTTTTTTGTATTTATATTCATAATTAATTAAATATATGGCAATAATTTTAAATTCCGTATAGGCATTTCGATTGGACAAGGGAGACCCATTATAAATCTACCCAATGAAAAATATACCAATTTTGCAAATACCATAAATCAGTTTTTCCCCGATATTCATATTCAGAGATTTACCGGTGTGGGGATTGTAGTTTCTGACCTTAAAAAATATATAGAAAATTTTGTCAAGGCTAGAGATATACCAAATTTTATGTGCGTAATCATAGCCCGGGCATTTTGGTCATATGTTATCGGGAGTGTATTTTTTCCAAATGCCAACTCCACTGCCGACATCGGTTTTTTACATTATTTGGAGGATATTACTGTCGTCTCCACATACGACTGGGGTTCGTCTATTTATGCTCGGATTATATGGTCTTTGGACAAAGCCAGTCGTCGATCGTTGACTAGCGTTGAACGCATGTGGCAATTACTCGAGGTATATTTTCATTTAATCTTATTTAACTGCATATCTGAATTTATTTTGTATTAAAATAATAGTCAACTTATTCTAATGAATAAAATGTATTGACATTTTTTCAGTATTTATATCACGAGTACATGGCCACGGCATGTCCAATACTAGTCGATATGTCCATTGATATGTGGCCCCGCATATTCCTTGGTCGAGGGGGAATCGAAAGAATGTTAAGGGAGCACAGCGATTTAATATCTCAAGCAGTCAACATCAGCTTGAGATGCAATCACCCGAGTCCATTATATGGCAGCCATGTGAGACTTCTTCCTACCGTGACACCGATGTCATCCTTTATGCTTATCATCTATCGGGTTTATGGATGATTTTTTAGGATCCCTTATTTAAGGGTTTCTGGTACTTGGGTGACCGGGCCATTCGACAATTGACTGGGCAAATATGTATAGCAGACAACCCGCCTACGAGTTTGTGTTGTGTCTCCGTACATGAATTTCAAGTAGTAGCTGGCCAAAATTGGCCTGTCACAAATCAATTCATTAGAGATGTATCTCAAGAAGAGTATAATTCCTACTGGAAGGCAATAGCACTCGGGCCTATACTATCATCGATTGCGAGATATGTGAATGTTGATTTGATTGGAGTTGGTTCAGTGACACCTTCAACGTTGCGAATCCCACGAGCTCCAGCACCGATAATGAACCGCATGTATATGAGACACAGTTTTTGGCAGCTGGTTCTATGCATATCCAACCATCGAGACAAAATTGGACGGTGGACGTCGTCCTACCGAAGGGGGCTTCATATACGGTTGATGTCCCACGATCCGAGATTCCCACCAACGCACCTCCAGCTCAATCTTTGACGCAGTTAGAGTGGCGGGAGTCCTACATCGATGCAGTAGATAACAATCAAGGTCTCTGTCATTTATTATTATTCGAGACACGATAGCAAGACGATCAGCTCAAAGCACGTGATGACCGCATTGAGGAGTTGGAGCATAGACTAGCACGCTTTACTATGCCTAGTCGTGGGTTTGAGCAGGGTGGTACGAGTTCTAGCCATCCGAGTGTTTACATACCACAGCCCTTCGACCCGAGCACCGCATATCAGTCGCAACAAAGTTGGGGAAATTTATTTGCATTTGACCCAACTAGAGGTTCACATGTGGACTTAGGTGCGGATTATGAGTTCGGTCCTGAGCGCCCTTGATGTATAATGTTGTATTTTAAAAATTTCCTGAATTTATTAATAATAGTTGTCAGAATTTAATTGCAATTTCTTTTAAGTTTTGTTGCATTATATTATTGTTTTACCACATTGGAATGAAGACCCGTTTATTAACCTGCTCTCTTACTTTATTAATATTTTAAAATTAAAAAGCGATCTATAAAATCAAAGTTAAATTTATGCATGAAATGAAATTTGATCATTTATTACATGAAACAAATGATTAGTAGGACATAAATGCTTATTACGACATAAATAAATCACTAGTACAAACATTCGTACATGAAATAAATGATTATTAGGACGCGTAGTTAACTAGTTCAAACACTAAGGTCGAACCTTATAGAAGTACAACAAAATGGTTTTCTATTGCACACTAAACATTTTGGTAAGTAAGACCGTTGCGTATCGGAATCAACGTATTCTTTGTTGTAGTTTGATATATTTTGTTCGTAGTCTTCCCCATCATATTCAGTTATGCATTCCGAAAAGTAATCATCCCCAGAATTAGTGTAGTCAGAAATATCGTTATCTGATGCCATCGTTGAGTCGTTATATATATATTAAATAATTGTTCCTGTATCTGATGACCTGATAACATCATGCGTTGTGCGCTTTGATAACGTTGTAAGCGCCTCTCCATTTTCCATATCTCTTCCTCCAATTAATCAAGACAATACATATCCGCTTTTTTGGGATACATTATGGGATAAAGTGCGGCAGCACGATTTTTCGGCACGGCCAAGTGTTGATAATGGCAAAGCACCTCGAGGTCACACCTTTCATCATATTTATCTGTCCATGTGAGTTGTACCCAATGGTACTCAACTCCGTATTCAGGTTCCCAAGTGGGAGATATTAGGACTATATGACCAAAGTCGTTAAGAAAACGTCGAGATGTATTAATTGGATGAGTTTGGAAAATTAGTTTCTTCCCATACCTATCATTACCAGCAATATAGGTGTATGATCCATTGAAAATGGATGAGTTGTAGGGAGAAGATGTCATCTTATAATTGTAAGAATACGGTAAAAGATAACACTATGGGAAGAATTGTTACAAACCTTTATATAGACAACTTTTAACCAAGCAAGTTAATTTTATATTTATTGTGCAACTTTATGTAACTTTGTCATTACTATAGTAATTATATATATATTGTCATAACTGTGCAACTTTATGTAACTCTGTCATTACTAGTAAATATATATTGACGTATTAATTTGGTAATATATAGTTGTAATTGTAAATCCTTATAGGGTGGAATATATAACTGTACTAGTAAATATATAATACAACGTATTAATATGGTAATAGTTAATATATACATACGGTTATACTATATAAGTGTACTAGTAAATATATAGTGATGTATTAATTTGGTAATATATAGTGGTAATTGTAAATCCTTTTAGGGTGGAATATATAACTGTACTAGTAAATATATAATACAATGTATTAATATGGTAATAGTTAATATATACATACAGTTATACTATATAAGTGTACTAGTAAATATATAGTGACGTATTAATTTGGTAATATATAGTGGTAATTGTAAATCCTTTTAGGGTGGAATATATAATTGTACTAGTAAATATATAATACAACGTATTAATATGGTAATAGTTAATATATACATACAGTTATACTATATAAGTGTACTAGTAAATATATATTGACGTATTAATTGGTAATATATAGTGGTAATTGTAAATCCTTATAGGGTGGAATATATAACTGTACTAGTAAATATATAATACAACCTATTAATATGAACATGATTTTTACCAGCCTCTGAAAAGGCACACATACCAACTATAGTAAGAATTATGCACGCACGCATATCCAATAATTATGCACACATACCAACAATTATGCAGGCACGAAGTTATAATTTTATTTTACAATGGTAAAAAATATTTATAATAATACAAAGGCACACATACCAATGGAAAAGATAAATTATGCAATAACTTGCAGGCAATAATAAACTATAATTTTATAAAGGCACACATAAAGCTGATGATGATTGTAGTTATCATACAGTAACTTGATAAATTAACTATACATAAAGTAGTTATCATACAGTAACTTGACATACAACATATTAACAATCTGAACAACCTGAACAAAAAATGTAGCACACTTACCAATATCAAGATAATATCTGTGGCACACTTACCAAGATAATATCTGTAGCATATACCAAAATGTGAATATCATATAGTATATTTACATACGGTAAATTACATACACATGCAACCCAATAGGACACAAATATTATCTAGATAATATACTTCACTGATCTAGATAATTTTGTATTGCACACTTACCAACAGGACACATAAATTAACATTTTACCTATATTATCTGCAGCACACTTATCTGTAGCACACTTACCTATATAAGATTTTACCTATAATTATAAATAGCTTTGTACCGTAAAACTATACAGGTAGAGTATACTATTTCATCTACATCTAAATTAATTTTTAACCATATTATATCATGGACTCCTCTAGTTCTAGCGATAAGGGATGAAATCTTTTGCTCCAATATGCATAATTTAATGAAGGTGGATCATCCGATGATTCAGACGAGGAAATGATTATTATGATGGAGATTACCCGGTGCAGTGCCGAAAAAATATAATTCGTGATGGGAAAGAACTCGAAATGAGACGTCGAGTGAATCGTAGGAGAGAAAGGGGACATGCAAAACTATGGGAAGATTACTTTGGGAAAGATAAGGTATATAACGAGTATTTTTCCCGAAGGATATTCAGGATGTGGTATAGTGTTTTCAATCGCATCCTTGAATCTGTTTGCCTTTATGATAACTACTTTGTTCAGAAGAAAAATGCTTAAGATCGTCAAGGTTTAAGCTCTCATCAGAAAGTGTTGGGGGCAATTCAACTGTTAGCTAATGGGGGTTCCCATGACGTGTGGTCTGAGCAGTACGCTATGAGTGAAACCACTCTATTAAAAACTGTTATTAGATTTATAGAGGCAATTATACGAATTTTCGGTCCCCAGTACGGAAGAAATCCGACACAAGGCGACGTCACAAGGTTACTCGAACAAAATGCAAATAGAGGTTTCCCACGAATGCTAGGCAGCATTGATTGCATGAACTGGCGTTGGAAAAACTGCCCCACGGCATGACACGCTCAATATAGTGGACGTAAAGAGTCACCTACTATAATCCTTGAAGCAGTTGCCTCATATGACCTCTGGATTTGGAAATCATTCTTCGGTGTGCCTGGTTCTTGCAATGATTTAAATGTCTTGCACCGGTCTAACGCCTTCCATGAATTACGTAATGGAAGGGAAGCTGCCATTAATTACCCTATTAATGGAAATTCATACGACATGGGGTACTACCTTGGTGATGGCATTTACCCTCCCTACGCTACAATAGTTAAAACTTTTAGAAACCAACAAGGGATTACACAAAAATAGAAATTATTTTGCAAGTATCAAGAAGCGTGTAGAAAAGATGTTGAACGAGATTTTGGTGTACTATAAGCCCGATTCGCTTTTGTTCGGGAACCTTGTAAATTATGGAATAGGGAATCACTATCAACCATAATGAAATCTTGCATTATAATGCATAATATGATTATTGACGATGAATGTAGAGATTGTCCATAGAAAAATGAATACGAACAGAATGATGTAACACCTCATATTTTGAGGGTCCAAACTAATTTCTACGACTACCTCACGCGGGATGCAAAGATAAGAGATGCAACTAAACATCAACAGTTACAGAATGATTTAGTGGAGCACATTTGTGGCTACTCAGTTGAAGATATGTTAACGTATTTCTGATATTAATTGTGGCTACTCGGTTTATTAGTTACATTTTCACTTCGTAATTGTACGATTTTTAATTTGTAAATGTACGACTATTATATTGAAACTAAAATTAATAAACAATACTAACATTACATATATTTAAATGTTGACATTGGATTTATTAAAATGCAGATTGGGTCAGTGTACATATACTGAAAGTAAATGACGAAAATTAAAAACGAGGATTCAATACAACTATAATAAATACTATTAGTTATTAATTGAACCGGTTGGACTTGACATAGGGTTAGACGACCCGACATAGTTCGATTATAACTCAAAAATCGCAGCTTCGGTGGAAGTAACCATCGTTGTTAGGTCGTTGAACCTTTTATAACAAAACTGCTTTTGCATATCATTCATATTGTTCATATCTAGCTCCATGATGTACGACTGCTCTCGGCCTAGGCACACGAGCTGATCTTGTTTTTTAGTGATCTGATCTTTTTTTTGGCGAGTTGATCAGCTCGCTTCATCTCGATGAACGCATCCATTTGAGAGTCAAATTTAAAGGCACGATTATTCTTCCACTCCTGCTTACTTTTAAACATTGCATTGAAGCCTTCGCAATGTTTGAGTACCACCATGTTACAATCCAAGTTGTAAGAACACGCTCGTTGATGTGCACATTATTTCTCACCCTTTCTGCCCGGGGGTCTATCCGGTATGTCTCGTACCCCTAGAATGTCATCTTTGCGTACAAGTGTTTCCCTGCTGTGTTTTCCAAGTTAAATTTTGGTAAATCTTTTAAAATTTGATAGCAGTTATCGAACGTGAAATGTTTGTTGGTTTCGACACAGTACGCGTCACGTGCATTAGTAACCGCTTGGAACTCGTTCGTCCCGCTTCCCATATTCTTGATTTGGTGAGAAAGCTTTGCAATATATAGCATTATTTGATGCGATATATGATTATAACGTGTTGATAGCATGGATCTCGTACAAGTAATTGTAATTCCATACGTGACGTTATACTCATCTTTCACGGTGTCCCAAAATGTGCTCGATGATATCGAGTTTCCTTTAATACTTCGGGCTGTATATTTAGCATAAATGGTACATAGTACTTCATCCTCAAAAGGAGTCATATTAGGTTATTGAGTTGTACCGGAACTAATCGGTTGAGAGGAAGACATATTTTCTATAGAAATAAAATATATTAAGAATGGAAATAAGGAAATCACACGGGGGAAATTATACTCTCAAAATTTATAAAGGGTGAGAATCAAAATTTGTGAGGAAGGTGGGAAGTATTTATAAAGAAACTCTACCGACGGCCGTTAAATTAACCGTCAGTAAAAACAACTTCCTACGAACTTCTTTTGTTCGTAGGAATTCTTACGAACTTCTGAAGTTTGTAGGAACTTCTTACGTACAAAAGAAGTTCGTAGGAAGTTCCTACGAAGATCAGAAGTTCGTAAGAAGTTTTTACTGATTCACTAGAGATTCAGTAACTTTGCAAATCCTTTGCCTTTCCTCCTCCCAACTTTGCCAATTACCTCTCACCACTGCACGTCTCTCAATTTGTAACTTTGCAAATTTTGTTGTCTAAACTCCCCACCATTGTGGATGCTCTAAAGGATACTAACTGACAGTATATGTTTATGCATACAACATATATGAGTTTAGAAGTAATTTTCTTGAGTTATGAAAAGTGACAATAATTTATTTACACCAAAAGCATTTATGAAACTGTGAACCGTGGAATATATAAAAAATAAAAATAAAAACATCTTGCTTCATGTAGGAAATTAAAAACATAAGGTTCAAGGTTTTGTCAAAAACTTCTGTCCAAGGTAGCGTCCAAAAAAAATATGATACTTAGAATATATAAATTATGCTATATAATGGCATACCTAGTCTATGAAAAAAAATTATACAAGACACTAGGAAAAATTTAAATATTATAATATATATTAGACTTAAAAAGTGACCATATACAAAAATAAACAAATATCCATTTCCATTGAAGAAAAACAATATTTATATAAAGCTAAATATATAATAATATAAATAATATATATACATATATATAATTAATTAATTAATAAGACTATATATGAGAACAAAGCATATATAATAATATAAAGGAATCGACAATATGAACATACATAATAGTATACGAATAAACCAAAATTATATATATATAAATTACATTATAAATATTATAAAATAAGAAATATTTACATAATCACTTAATAAAAAGTAAGTTTGGACTCATCAAAATCAATTTACCACATTAAACTAAAATGTACACTAATTACAATTAAACGAATTAAATATTAATCAAGGGGTTAAATACATTTTTGTTTAACCGAAGCCATGGAAGCAAAAGAAGAATCGGAGAGCAAAGCTAAAGGACAGAAGAACAATTCGTTAAAGAAAGATAAAAAAGATAATAAGTCTAACAGGATCTAGAAGTTCAAAGAGTATACTCCGCTCACTAAAGGTTTTCACCACATCTTGGAAGAAATCAGGGGTAACAAGAATCTAAACTGGCCTGGGAAACTGAAGACGCCCTCCAATAAAGAGAAAAGTCCAAGTATTGTGATTTTCATCGCAATCACGGACACACCACCGATAGTTTCATAGCCCTAAAAATAAAGTTGAAACTATTATTCGACGGGCAAAGCTGGCTAAATTTGCTGATCGAAATGGTAGTCGAGATACTAAAAAGAGATTTAAGCCGCCGGATGAGGAAAAGAAGACATAAAAAGGGCACGCAATAAGGTTTATAAAGATGACCCCAACTCGACAAAAAATCTCAATGAGCCAGAAATGGATGTAGGTATGATATCCTTTGGTTATCATTTTATCACAGGTGGAGACCTTAACACCTCGTAATTTCTTGGTAATTATTTCAATTAACTAATTCGGTAATTAGTGATCCTTAATTAATGAGAATTAATTAATGGGAATATTTAAAAGCGGTTATATTTAAAATAAGTTAACGAATGAGGATTTATTTTAGAATTATAATTTGGACGACAATTTTTAGTGCGCGGTTGAGTCTGGTAGAGGGAAAATATATATATATATATATATAGGTATTAGGGTTCAATTACACATGTGTCAACTTAATAAAGAGAGTTTAGGCCATTTTAATTGGGGCCCATAGGCCCAAAACGTGAATAATGTTTTTACCCAAAGATATGTAAGGAGTTAGTCATCATTAAGTCATAATAGAAGACTAAAGAGAGAGAAGAAAGGAAGAGAAAAAGGAAAAGTGAATTTGGGGATCTTGAAGAGGCAATTGCAATTCAACTTCATCTTTCAAAGCCCTAAATCATCTTGGTTAAGGTAAGTGGTTTAAATTTTGAATATTAAATTGTATCTAGCTATTTACATCATAATAGGCGTAACCAAATTGAACGCTAGGGTTAGTTCTTACATAAATTGGGGTTTTCTCCTTATAAGGATCATAAATCTATAGATGATTTGATAAATGATGTAATTGAGGATTGAGGATTTAAAAATTGATGAGACTATTAGGGCTAGGATTGTTCTAATGGAGAAAGGGGCTTAGGGTGAATTGGGAAAAACGTTTCTGCATAAACCTGTTCGAAAAAGGGGTTTTAAATTCATCAATGGCGGACGGAGATTATGCAGAAGCAAGAGAGACGAGGAATTACCACTGTCATTCGAACGACAGGGTAATTCTTTCAAACGAGATCCACCATCGTTAGAACGACAGGAATCTTCGTTCAAATGAGATCTGTTGATTATCAGATTTCTTCTTCCCTCATTCAGACCAGCAATGTAGTTTTGAGCTACTGTTTCTGCATCTGGTGATTTTGCAATTTGTTATAAATTAGGGTTTAAATTAGTTAGGGATTACCTTCAGATTACTTGGAGGATTTATTAATTTGTGGAATTAAGGTTTATGATTGAGTGATTTAAAACCTTGTTAATTAAGTGGGTAGTCTTAATTGAATGATGACTTGGGAAATTGTAATTTCGGGTAGAGAGAGAGAGAGAGAGTCCGAGCATGATTGGTAGAGTGACACCATAATAATGATAAATTAATTTGTGTATAATTAATTGGAATAAGTCGGACCGTAGAGTTGCATGTTTAGGCTTGGGTATGAGCATTATACTCCGGAGCCTGGATTTATATATATGTTGATGTGTAGTACATATATATGATTTATATATATTTGTGCGAATAATATACATAGTAAATCCATACCAATATTAATTCTATCATAGGAGGTTGCGCAATGTGGGTGATCCCCCTGACTTGAGGAGCGGGGTGAGTATATTCCCCAGCCATAGCGTCTAATCTCAGGGGTAAGACCGTTACGGTATAGAGCGGACACTTTCGGGAGGAACTATGGTAGCCTCATATGCATTCGGTGATAGCATTGTATAGACGACATATGTGTGAATGTTGAGATATGATACGTATATATAGTGCAAAATTATATACGAGTATTTATATATATATATGGTGAAATGTATAGGTGATATAACTTGTAAGAATGTTATATGGTACCAATTGAGGAATGATGTTTTGTATAAGCTAGTGAGAATAATAACTTATAAATCATGTATGATGTAAATTGTATAAGTGATATAACTTGTGAAATGGTTATATGGTATGAATTTGGAAATCGATTAAAATAAGGTAATGGGAATTACAACTTATAATTCGTATACATGATGGGAAGCATGTAAGTGATAAAACTCGTGAGAATGTTATACAGATTACATGAGAAATGATTTAATTAAGTTCATGAGATTAATAACTTATAACTTGGGTGCTAGATTCATTTGGATTGGATTAGTAAGAATTGGTATAATATTTATAATGAGACTAGTTATGGGGTAGATAACTAGATGGGTCTTGTATAAATACATCAGGTGTGCACATTAGTTGAGGGGTGAGGTGAACTCAAGAGAGTGTGCGACACTAATTTGAATATGTAGAGCTTTCATATTTACTTCTTGCAATTAAATTCACTTGCTAAATATTTTCAAATGTTTTGAGTTCTAACCCTTGCTATAAAATATTTTCAAAACCTTTTAGGTATCCTACCACAGGAATGCCAGGCTTGATATTCATTCTAGGGACTCACAGCTAAGCATGTGTGGATGTTGCAGGATTTGGATAGACGCACCTCCCTGTCTTTCTGTTCCTAGGATCTTTGTCAGACTATCCTGAGCATGTTCGCTCACTGTTTATTTCAGCTATCTTTCAGATTATATAAGGTTTATTACTCTTTCTAGTTAGTTTGGTTTTGGGTGTAGCTGATGGTTTATTCAGCAAGACTTTCTTTACTCATTATGTAGATTGATTTTTATTAGACTTTTGGTATAATGAATTTCCCTTTATACGTTGGTTTTGGATTCGTATTTTGTTTTTGGTTTGGGCTTAAATAAAAAGATAAAAATTTGGCACCATGTCTTTTGAATACTAGGTGGTTAGTAAGTTTTAACAAGTTTTTCCACAGATATGCTAAGGATGATCCAAATGAAATTCCTGTTTAATTTGGTATAGGAATGATCACCCGGTATTTTATTAGGCGGGGTGTCACATATGGTATCAGAGCATCAAGTTCTAGTGTTCTTAGGATCTGTAAGGATTTTCACGTTTCAGCGTAGCGTTCTTTGATATAGATCTTTATTATAGGATTATTGTATTCCTTCACGTATGTGATTTACATTCTCTTGCCATAGGTATAATTCATGTGATTTATACGGTTTCAATTGAGCGTGACAGATCGAACATTAAAGAACAACCAACGTGGGACATTCGAAGGATTGTAGGAGGGAGGACCCAACAGAAGCCATGGAGTATTCTAGAAATTGTGACGCGATAGGGGTCACCATGTTAATTGTTCGAATAATTGAAGTTGGAAAAATTGTTGGGGTGTCGTAATTACCCCAAGAACTTTTGGGAAGTACAATGGTGCAAAGTTAAAACCCCAAGTGTGGACGACAAGGGGTGAGGGTCGAAGAAAAAAAAATTCAGGAAAATAATCCGCTAGAATTCGAGGGAGGTGAGGAAGAGTGATTTACCAGTGAGTAGCGAACATCCATTTAGGATCACATGTGGGGGAGTGTAGTGTCACTCAAGTCAAAATTTTGATCAAGGAGGTTTGCTCTTATATGCATTATGGGGTGATGGAGCCAGTCACCACATGCATGGGGGAGATACCTTGAATAACGAGAAATTAAGGGTGCAGATTATTATGAATCCTCTAACTCAAGGTTAAATAGAGAGGCAAGGAAAATTTTAGTAATTTTCCAAAAAGGGTCAGACAGTGGCCGGATGGGAAGGAAAGTTAATGAAATTCGTAAACTTAGTATCCAATGAGAGGGGTACGAAGGATCAAGTAGGGTTTGTAAGTTGGCATTAGACCCATTGGGTAGAGGGTACAAGCTTGGATATGAGATTTGGCTAGGATTATTGGTATAGTTGTCGTCAAAGTTGTAATATTACAATTGGTATCAATGCTCTCGAGAGAGGGGAGCTAAGGGAGTTGGAAAATCTATTAGAGGAGCAATATTAAAAGTTTAGTGCTAGCATGGTTCCAAGGGAAGGGTTTCCCAGTAGGGGACTCAAATTAATGATTAAGATCAATAGAATTTCTACTGAGTGATGGTGAGCTTACTTAGGACCGTCAAGACCAGTAACTAGTCTACTGGATCCAAAGGGGACAATCGAGGTAACAATCCGGGTCAAGACTACCTGGTTCGTGAGAAGGATAACCCTAACATGGCTAGTGGGGCCAGATAAAGGTGAAAGGGGAATGACATAGATAGGTGTCTTATGTGTAAAAGAGTGGAAATACATGGATAGGCCTTATCCGTGGAAAGTCAGGGGACATGAGCTAGACACATAATAGGAGCATATATTGGAGAAGTTTTTGGTTTGGTTAGGACGCGGGTGTTATGTCTAATAACCGTTGAGCCGGTAGTTTTGTGAGTAACTGAAACTACAAGTCTTATCGCGAGATGATTGGGGTATGTTTTATGTGATACAAGAGGGTTACAGTAATGTATTCGTACTAGATTCGCGTGAGAAATGAATTTAGTGGAAGTATTATTAATGTCACAAGTATGCGTATTTTTAGCATAAAGTAACGGGGTGCTCTTTGGTTCGACCTAAAAGGAATGGGTGGGGTACATTGCGATGATGTGTCTCTTGAGGACTAGCTCCTTTGAGAGGTGATAATTAAGGAATGGTTTTATATAGGCCATAGACGGGTTCATAATGGCAGGCGATCATAGCAAGGCTATCGTGTTGGGTGTTTCAGTACAGGATGTATATTCTCTTGAGATGTCTCACCTGGAAGAGGGTTGCGTAATATTATACCAGTAATATTGTGTGAAGTAGGATTCATAGGGTGTAGTTGTCTAGGTATGCTGGATCCCGATGCCTAGGATTTTTGTTGAAGAGATTCAAGGCATGTAGGGTTGTCATGGAGCGGAGAGATTTAGCTCGTTATTAATGTTTAGCGCTGAGCGCTTAGTGATAGTATGAGTGCCGTAGTATATGACTACTTAGAGATGCCAGGGTCCATGATATACTTATGATTATAGGGGCAAGGTTTGAGAGTCCCGGGGGTCTGCCTTGGGTTTTATGGAAATCAAGGACCGACGATGCTGAGGAATTGTGCATTAGGGAAAAAGTTCATTTAGGCTTTGCTGGGAAGTGTTATACGCATAAGCCCTAATGAAATGTCGAAAGGTGAATACGTCATTGGATTTTAGGTGATTGGATTTAATGATAATTAGAGAACATGTGGAGAAAATACATTGAGTGTAAATCCACTAAGTGATAGGGGTAGTGGAGCTTGAAGGTGTTGACAAAGAAACACCACGAAGTTTTGGCACCACAAGTTGCTCTGATGCATATTGAGATGTGTTTTGTATGATTTATTTTCGTTGCTTTTGACATCTTAGGGACCCTTAGGTAGGGGACTAAGGGGGTATTTTGAGGACCTCACATCGATAATAAATGTGGAGGTAATGCGAGGGAGAATTGAATAGTAATGAGTAAAGCCATCGAAAGTATTTGTAGGATATAACCTCATCGAGGAATGCGGGAGTTGAAATTATGATAAATATGGTTACGTAAGTGATTATCTGAGGTTTGTGCAATTATGCATGAGATATAGGGTGTAGGGGCACCTTGGGAGGAACCAGAGTCTCTACCGTGAAGATATTTAGCAAATTCAGGGAGAAGACACAAAGGCGATGATGTTGGGTATATTCCGAAGGAATGGGAATAAGTTGTTCCCCGAATTATGAAATGATTAAGCATGGGTGTATTTGGAAGTGACAGTGAGTGCGTCACAACCTACAAATTGCTATCACTAGGATTTGTGAGTGAGACGAATATTAGTGGATGTGTTGACCGTAATAGCCATAATATATATATATAGGTATCATGGGATAGCGGGGATTCCTTGGTGTTAACCATGTGAGGGTAGGGGTTACACGAAGAGGATGGTTGCATTATAAAAGAGATTTCTACTTTCGAGGATTAATGGAGAAGTGTGGATGTTTTCCAAGTTTCAACTGTCTAACTATAGTTTGGGGCTATAGTGGATAGCTATAGTAAAATTGGGTATTAGCGGTACCAGGGTATGAATTATCGTTGCTAGGTTTCACCTGAGATAGGGTCTAGCGTATATATTCGGTAATATATGATAAAATGTGTTGCATGTTAATGTAATAATATTGTGAAATTGAAATCCGGAGGAGTAGGGAAATTTATGATGTAATTTAGGGTGGTTTAACTTATTGTTGAGCGAGAAAATATAGCTCGAGTTTTACTTTCGCGCAAAGGAAACTAGTGATAGCGTAAGGAAACTAGTGATAGTAAGGGCGCGGTAGTAGGTATTATCTTTTTACATAAGAATTTATATGTATATTTTCATTCCGAGAGGAGGGTATCGAGAATATTATAACTATGGAATTTAAGTTATATTACCGATTAAGGGATAGAAAATTTCGTGCTTCTTTTAGTGCGATTAAGCACGGGTACAGGGTGAATGGGCGCACTGGTTAATTACATTCACTCAATAAATTTGGGTAGCAATGTTAAGGGTAAGTGATTGCGGGGCTAATTGAGACCGGGAGTACTAGGCTTATCCGAATTTCGAGGACGAAATTCCGTTGTAAGGGGGGAAGTATGTAACACCTCTTAATTTCTGGGTAATTATTTCAATTAACTATTTTCGTAATTAGTGATCCTTAATTAATGGGAATTAATTAATGCGAATATTTAAAAGTGGTTATATTTAAAATAAGTTGACGAGTGAGGATTTATTTTAGAATTATAATCCGGACGATAATTTTTAGTGCGCGATTGAGTCCGGTAGAGGGAAAATTTGTCCAACAGAAGTGGGTATATATATATAGGGTATTGGGGTTCAATTACACATGTGTGAACTTAATAAAGAGAGTTTGGGCCATTTTAATTGGGGCCCATAGGCCGAAAATGTGAATAGTGGTCTTACCCTAAGATGTGTAAGGGGTTAGGCATCATTAAGTCATAATAGAAGACTAAAGAGAGAGAAGAAAGGAAGAGCAAAAAGAAAAGTGAATTTGGGGATCTTGAAGAGGCAATTGTAATTCAACTTCATCTTTCAAAGACCTAGATCATCTTGGTTAAGGCAAGTGGTTTAAATTTTGAGTATTAAATTGTATCTAGCCATTCATATCATAATAAGTGTAACCAAATTGAATGTTAGGGCTAGTTCTTGCATAAATTGGGATTTTCTTCTTATAAGGATTATAAATCTGTAGATGATTTGATAAATGATGCAATTGATGATTTAGGATTTAAAAATTGATGACACTATTAGTTCTAGGATTGTTACAATGGAAAATAGGGCTTAGGATGAATTAGGGAAAAAGTTTCTGCATAAACCTGTTCGAAAAAGGGGTTTTAAATTCATCAATGGCGGCCGGAGGTTATGCAGAAGCAAGAGAGAGGATGAATTACCACTGTCGTTGGAACGAATGGGTAATTCGTTCGAACGAGATCCACCGTCGTTAGAATGACAGGGATCTTCGTTCAAATGAGATCTGTTGATTTTCAGATTTCTTTTTCCCTCATTCAGACCTACCATGTAGTTTTGAGTTACTGTTTCTCCATGTGGTGATTTTGCAATTTGTTATAAACTAGGGTTTAAATTAGTTAGGGATTACCTTCAGATTAATTAGAGGATTTATTAATTTATGGAATTAAGGTTTATGATTGAGTGATTTAAAATCTTGTTAATTAAGTGGGTAGGCTTAATTAAATGATGACTTGGGAAATTGTAATTTCGGGTAGAGAGAGAGAGAGAGTCCGAGCATGATTGGTAGAGTGACGCCATAATAATGATAAATTAATTTGTGTATAATTAATTGGAATAAGTCGGACCGTAGACTTGAATGTTTAGGCTTGGGTATGGGCATTATACTCCGGAGCCTGGATTTATATATATGTTGATGTGTAGTACATATATATGATTTATATATATTTGTGCAAATAATATACATAGTAAAGCCATACCAATATTAATTCTATCATAGGAGGTTGTGCGATGTGGGTGATCCCCCTTACTTGAGGAGCAGGGCGAGTATATTCCCCAGGCCATAGCGTCTAATCTTAGGGGTGGGACCGTTACGGTATGGAGAAGACACTTTTGGGGGAAACTATGGTCACCTCCTATGCGTTCGGTGATAGCATTGTATATCCGACATATATGTGTGAATGTTGAGATATGATACATATATATAGTGCAGAATCATATACATGTATTTATATATATACATGGTGAAATGTATAAGTGATATAACTTGTGAGAATGTTATATGGTACTCTTGTCAAGTTTTATTTGTTATAAAATTATCGCAAGTGCACGGGCTATTGAAATATAGAGGGTGTAAGTACGGGTCGAACCCACAAAGATTTCGTCAATTTATAAGGTACCGATTTTCTAACTATACAAATGTCTATATAAATATGATTGAGTGATAAAACAAAATAAAATAAAAATAAATGAGTGAACATTAATTATGTAACAAGTATGGATATATTATTAGAATTTCGGATCCGTTTACCATTTTTATTAGTTTATGATTAATTAGTCTAATTCGCTATTTCCTTTTATAACTCAAAATTGTACCGACTCTCGTCGCGGAAATTTCGGATGATGAAAACGTGAAAGTTTAAATAAATATTTTTACATCTCTTTTTAGATATCAAAAATCCATATTCCCTTAAAAATATCACTCCTAAGCATTAAATGTCAAATATAGGCATGGACTATCAAATGATTTAACATAAGCATAATCCATCAAACGTAAGCACATAAAATCAAAGGATGTGAATAGAACAATTAACTTTGAAGGTTTAAAATATCACTCTCGTGACTATTTTAAATGAATACTGATTTTTAAAACGTTTTTGGAACAAGAAGGGAATTTAGAGAATTAAACCAATTAAACATGCACTAAATAATCATCATAAATTTCACCTCGTTCTATCAATTTCCATGTTTTTCCTGAGTCCGAAATAAATCCTTTGAATTTACAATTTTTCCCTTGAAGTTGTGTAGGTGCCCATTTCATGTTCAAAATGAGTCCCGTCATCCCGCTTGCATTCTATACTTGTCAATACTCAATAACAACCTTTAACAAGATATTAACAATGAATATAAGATGTGAGCTTGAAGTTCTCAAAATTTCATTATTAACCCCATTTATTCTTAAATTTGTATTTTTCTCTAAAATAACAAAAATTGCTCTAAAAACATTTTATTGGTGGTGCAACGGAACTAACAAGTCCTAGATTTGGGTGCAAATAATACAAAATAATGCACACTCATCAAATACCCCCAAAACTAAACTTTTCCAGTCCTCGGGCAAAAATTAAATTCTAACTCACTTTCGTAGGAATCACGGTTGCACTTAGCATGTGCAACAAACCATTAAACCCCTAGGTTACCCTAGTAGACGAGTTTTGTCTCGTGAGAGTTTGCAGTGAATATACCCACAAAATTCAAAGACTTGACTCTATTTACAAAATATGCAAAGGTAATATAACCAAGTCTTAAATGAAAATTTCATAAATATAGTAAAATTTCACTTTTCAGTCTCAACTTATTGTGCGTATGTGAATAGCCAATATAATCGTCCATTTCAAAAGATTTGATCGTTACATTTCTTATTCGAAAGTTCATTTTGATTCAAATTCTCACGGGACGCGCTCACAAACAAACACTCGTAGTTGGATAATTTCTCTCGGTATATGTGAATAAAAGAGTAAATTCAAGGAGCAAATTTCACATATACATGCATGAAAGACGAACATTTTATAATGGATGATTACGATCTCATGAATGGAAGATTGATTACATTTGAAAACTTAAATCACACTAAAATATCATATTCATCTTCTCTCCACACTATAACTAACTTCACTTGAGATCAATTAGGACTTTCTTTGGGTTGTATTGTACGCTCGATTTTGGTTAGAAAGAACGGGTTTTTGGAGTTTTTAAAATTTTCTGAGAATACAAAGGTTATCTGTATTTTAAATTTTTAGGCACTTTTTTCCAACCTCTAATTTCTTTTCTTTTTCTATTGACATACTCCTTTATCTCTCTTTTTTTATATTCGCATTCTTTCAATTTCCTCCTTTTTTCTCTCTCTTTTTTTGCATATTATTCTAGCAAGCATTCTTCTTTTGGCCTTAAACATTCTTCTCAGAAAAATGGGTATGGATTTTTGGGCTTTTAATAAAAGGCTCATTTTAATTTAGGCACAAATGGACTTGCAATGGAATAATGTAAAAAGGTCGATTTAAGCTTTATTTTGGGGCTTTCAAAACGATGGCCTGATATCATTTCTCAAGTTTCGTTTAGTCGATTTTGTGTTTCAAGTAAACTTACTAAGGCATTTAGTGTGTACGATTCTCATTTTGACCTTTAGTTTTCAGTAATCAAACAAAACAAAAATTTTGAGATCATCGACGAGTTATGCGCTGAAGGAAAGTTTGAGTTATTTTGACTCGGATTGATTTAAATATCTCAAAAATAATGAATGGCACAAAATCTCACCAGGTTAAAATCTCCACATTTATTCGTTAAGTTTAATAAATTTCGCATCAAAATCCTTTTTCGATTATATTATACGGCTATGTGTCAAAAATTTATAAGTTGAGAGATTTGTGAATTAATTTTATATTAAGAAATTGTTCCAAAACTCACTTATATTGAAAATATTTTTGGATTTTTGAAATTTTCTGATTTTTTTTCCAAAATTACTATTCTTACCCCCAAGCCTAAATTTTACATTGTCCTCAATGTATGCTCAAATAAAAATATGAACAAAGAAAATAAAGTAAAGAAGATAAATGAGGATATTACTTGTGTCTTTCCACTTTTGTCACTAACTTTCAAACTACACAAGTGTGTGTTAACTATAAAATAAAGCAAACCAACCTCTAAAAAAATCTAATAAGAAAAGAAAAAAAACTATTTATATACAATGCCGTGACAATTATCACCATCACCGTAAATTAATAATCGAAATAGTTGTGGGTCATTCCAATTAATAATCTTTATAGTACTAAGTAAAAAAGTACTATAAACTAGTGAATATGATCACACAACATAAATCCAAAAATTAAAGTCACGGTCATAATAGTGATCACCGACATCCTCAAGAATAAAAAATTTCAAATCAAATAAATCATATGTCGATGTATCACATTGGAGTAATGAATTACAATGAGGTTCCATAAAATTATTTTCCCATTTCTGAAAATAGTCACGTAAAATTGGGGATGCGTACTCTACTCCTAAATGTGAGACTTTACAAAAAATATGGGATGAAGAGGTATCACACGGGGATGCATTCTCTTCGTCAAAATGGGAGGACCTTCATAATCACTAGAATTATCGATAAAATCGGGTAACAAATCCTCCACTAGATTTTCCCACATATAAGGTGAAGTAGCAATTTTATCAATTGAATTATAAGAAGAAACTTGACAAAAATCAACATCTAAATCATCACAATTATTAATTGTGTCAAGTTTGTCAATTTTCTCCACACAAAATTGATTTTCTTCAATTATTTCATGACTATTTTTAGAAATAGCGGGGGTAAGTACGGGTCAAACCGACAGATATTTCGTCAATTTATAAGGTAACGATTTTCCAACAAGACAAATGTGTGTGTAAATATGATTTTGAGATAAAACAAAATAAAATAAAAATAAATGAGTGAACATAAATTATGTAATAAGTATGGAGATATTACTAGGATTTCGGATCCGTTTACCATTTTTATTAATTTATGATTAATTAGTCTACTCGTTATCCCCTTTTATAACACAAAATTGTACCGACTCTTGTCGCGTAAATTTCGAATGATGAAAACGTGAAAGTTTAAATAAATATTTTTACATCTCTTTTTAGATACCAAAAATCCCTATTCCCTTAAAAATAGCACTCCTAAGTATTAAATGTCAAATATAAGCATGGACTATCAAACGATTTAATATAAGCATAATCCATCAAACGTAAGCACATAAAATCAAAGGTTTTTTTAACACAATTAATTTTGAAGTTTAAAATATCACTCTCGTGACTATTTTAAATGAATACCGAACTTTTAAAACGTTTTTGGAACAAGTAGGGAATTTAGCTAATTAAACCAATTAAACATGCACTAAATAATCATGGTAAATTTCACCTCGTCCTATCAATTTAAATAAAAAAAGAATCATAATTAAAACACAAAACTTGCAAGATGCAATACTAATCGTCATTAATAATAATCAACTTACAAAAATTCGTGTCCCAATATTCGAATGCTAATACAATAAAGTCCACTCCACACTTGCACACAAAACTTCACACTCTAAAAGTTCCTGTCTATATGTACAAAAATATTTCTACTCCCCAAGTAGTCTCTCCAAATTAACTCCCCTAAAATGAAGACCAAATTCCCCTTAAATAGTTGGAATTTTAGGATGTGGGGGCATTTTAGGAATTTTACCAAGTAATATTCTATTAAATATAATAATAAAAGGGGCATGGGTAAGGGTTTATTTAATTAAAAGGAAAGGGATGTTGAATAATAAGGCATGGGTTGTTAAATATAATAGGTTTGCTTTTTTAGAAAAATATAAAAAAAGAATGGGCTTAAAAGGTTTTAAAATGAAGAAGTTATTAAAGGAAGAAGAAGCATGTGGTAGGAAATAAAGAAAACAAAACTACAGGGGCTGAAGGGAATCTCGAGAAAAGCTATCGTGTGTGTGAACGCGTGGTAGGAAGATCGACTTGCACTGATCCGACGAATCTTGGGCGACCATGTGCGCCGCTGGAATGGCGACATGTGGCACCCAAGATTAAATAGCAAAACTAGTGGCAGAATCCCTTGCCAGCGTGAATCAAACTCCTGACCTTACGCCCATCTTCCCTTTACTCAACCAGCTCATCTAATAGCATGCTTTGAAATAATTATACACCCAATTATATTTAACAATATATTAAAACCTAAATTTGCACAATAACCCAAATGGGGCCATAACTTTCATGTACGACCTCCGATAGACACACCGTAAAAATCGGCATGACCCTCAATTCAGGACCAAAAATATTTCAAGAGTGTCTGGGTCTCAGGGTTGACTTCGAGCGTTGACCTGGGGTTTTGACTTTGACTTTCTTTCAAATCCAAACTTTTCACGGACATAACTTCTTTGTTTCAACTCCGATTGATATGACATTTGAACCCAGGTGTCCCTTGATTTAAGGCCTACAATTTCCATGTTTTGTCTGAGTCCGAAATAAATCTTTTGAATTTACAATTTTCCCTTAAAGTTACGTAGGTGCCCATTTCATGTTCAAAATGAGTCCCGTCATCGCCACTTGCATTCTATACCTGTCAATACTCAATAACAACCTTGAAAAATAGATTAACAATGAATATAAGATGTGAGCTTGAAGTTCTCAAAATTGCATTATTAACCCCATTTATTCTTAAATTTGTATTTTTCTCTAAAATAATAAAAATTGCTCTAAAAACATTTTATTGATGGTGTAACGGAACTAACAAGTTCTAGATTTGGATGTAAATAATACAAAATAATGCACTCATCAGGTACCAATTGAGGAATGATGTTTTGTATAAGTTAGTGCGAATAATAACTTATAACTCATGTGTGATGTAAACTGTATAAGTGATATGACTTGTGAAATGGTTATATGGTATCAATTTGGAAATTGATTAAAATAAGTTAGTGGGAATTACAACTTATAATTCGTATACATGATGGGAACCGTTTAAGTGATCAAACTCGTGGGAATGTTATACAACATTACATGAGAAATGATTTAATTAAGTTAATGAGATTAATAACTTATAACTTGGGTACTAGATTCATTTGGATTGGATTAGTAAGAAGTGGTGGAATATTTGAAATGAGACTAGTTACGGGGTAGATAACTAGATGGGTCTTGTATAGATACGTTAGGCGTGCACATTAGTTGAGGGGTGAGGTGAATTCAAGAGAGTGTGCGGCACTAATTTAAATATGGAGAGCATTTTCATATTTACTTATTACATTTAAATTCACTTGCTAAATATTTTCAAATGTTTTGGGTTCTAACCCTTGCTATAAAATATTTTCAAAACCTTTTTAGGTATCCTACCAAAAGGATTTTCGACTTGATATTCATTCCAGGGACTCGTAGATGCAACATGTGTGGATGTTGCAAGATTTGGATAGACGCATCTGTCTTTCTGTTCCTAGTGTAGAGATCTCTGTCAGACTATCCTGAGCATGTTCGCTCACCTTTTATTTCAGTTACCTTTCAGATTATATGAGGTTTATTACTCTTGCTAGTTGGTTTGGTTTTGGGTGCAGCCGATGGTTTATTCGGCAAGACTTTCTTTAATCATTATGTTGATTGATTTTTATTAGACTTGTGGAATAATGAATTTCCCTTTATGTGGTTGTTTTGGATTCGTATTATGTTTTTAGTTTGGGCTTAAATAAAAAGAAAAAAATTTGGCACCGTGTCTTTTTAATACTAGGTGGTTAGTAAGTTTTAACAAGTTTTTCGACAATGATGCTAAGGATGATCCAGATGAAATTCCTATTTAATTTTATATATGACTGATCACCCGATATTTTATTAGGAGGGGTGTCCCAGAGATGCAAGTGGAGGAAATAGACTTTCTAATAGAAAGGCTTACTTAAACGAAGTCAAAATGTACCTTCCGCCCATAACATCATCCTTGGTCATGTAGGATTAAAACAACTGAAGTTGATTCGTCTATTGTGAACTAATGCATGAATTTGTATACCAACTATGGAGTTGGTGTGGTAAATGGTAACCAGATGAAAGCACGTGAAATGAAGAGAGGAAAATCTACTCTTAGTATTTATACATTGGATCCCCGCGAGGAGAATGACTTGGTGAAAGGACGAGTCATGGAAGAAATAAAAACTATTGTGCTAGACGATGAGAAACCAAAAAGTACTACCGAGATTGGCTCAAGACTCACACCTCCTGTCAAAAGGGAATTAATTGCATTCCTTAAAAATAGGAAGAATGTTTTTGCTTAGAGTCACGAAGATATATCAGGGATTGATCCCAACTTCATCTGCCACGAACTCAATATTTACAAAGATGTTAGGCCGATCAAGCAGAAGCGCGGAGTTTTCAGCCCAGAAAAGAATATAGCGATCCAAGAAGAGTGGAAAAGTTGCAAAAATCATAGTTAATTGAGGATATTAAATATTCGACTTGGTTTTCCAATGTAATAATGGTCAAAAAGAAGAAGAATAAAAGGCAAATGTGTGTGGATTTTACTGACCTTAACGAAGCATGTCCAAAATATCACTTTTCATTACCAAGGATAGATCGATTGGTGGATGCCACAGCAAGTCATGAACTTCTCAGCTTCATGGATGCCTATTCTGGTTATAACAAGGTCAAGATGAAGCCAGAGGATAAGGAACGCACATCCTTCATCACTAACCAAGGAATTTATTGTTATAATGTGATGCCTTTTAGGCTCAAAAATGCCGGGGCAACGTATCAGAGATTGGTAAATAAAATCTTTAAAGACAAATTGGTAAGAATGTGGAAGTGTATGTAGATGATATGCTCACCAAAATCAAGTTCGCTGCCAACCACATTACTAATATGGCCCAAACTTTTGACTAGCTAAAAAAAAATCAAATGAGGCGCAATCCAACCAAGTGAATATTCGGGGTCCAGGAAGGTATGTTCTTAGGATACATTGTGAATTAAAGGGGGATTGAAGCCAATCCTGATAAAATAAAGGCTTTACTATAAATGCAATCCGCAACCAGTAAAACGGATGTGCAAAAGTTGATAAGAAGAGTAGCAACCTTAAATCTTCATGTATCTCATGCTATTGATAAATGTTATCCATTCTTGAAGGTTCTTAGTGTAATAACTCCAATTTTCTCACGTAAAGGTTGGACAGACATAGTACACTGAAGATGGGTCTTGTTATATAATCTATACCATTCTTAGATTTGAACTTAACAAACATTCATATAATGAACCACATTTTAATTAAAACCGGTTTAATTTAAGTGATAGTAGGAAATAATGATATCAACATCCACATCCAATAAAATAAAACCAACATGAAAAAACATTGTCTCGATTCATAAATAAAATGACTCTGGGCTTATTCCCTTACAATAATCCAATATAAATAAAGATAGGAAGAAGTATCAACCTAGACTAGAATCAAGAAATGAATCTTCGAGAAGCAACTCCTGATAGCAAGTATGATATTCCTTCAGTCTCGATATCCCTGTCTAAGAAGACCTAGGGGAAAATATTTATAATTTTGGGTCAGCGCCCTAAAGTTGGCAAGAATTAACTTACCAATTTTAAAGTGCAAAAATATAGTTAATTCAAAGTAAGTAACCTCCAGCATTGCTCACTTGTGTCCAGTATCTCACCCCTCGTCTAAGTGTGATATTTCCCATGTAATCGAGCACGTACCAAATAATAAATATGAACCATTCCACTATAATATGAGATGCATTAAGTAATAACCAACATGCTACAACATAACCATATATTATCATATTACCATTTTCTAAAGTATCCCAGTCATATTACCCGTAAAAGTGATAAAACAGCTATTATGCATTACAAAGTATTGGGTCCGTAATTTATTGTCCACATTCTTTGACACATGAATAAATCTCATTATATTTGTATAGTAATATATATATCCTTTCATATATGTGATACTTAAAGGAATCTACCAGTAGTGTCTCGTTCGTGCTCTATCGGTAAGTTCAAGGAATCTCTTATCCAATCAGACAACACAAAACACACACAAGTAGGGCGGTTCCTATGCATTACACCAGTTCACGGCCCATACCCAGCGATGACAAAGGATCACAACATCATAACTTACCTTACGTAAGTGGTGCTGCTACGTAGTACCTATAATAACGACCTACACAAACATCTAGCCCACCTGTGCTGACGTGTGCTACGGTCCCGAATGTGCGTAAATCCAACCGATAGGACCGTCCACGAACATAGGTATGTTCACACAAAGATTATTAGTACATATTTTTCTCATATACTATGTATAGGTTATGACTCTATAATCACCCAACATATCCTAAATTATCCATCAGAAATAATTACGCCTTTATAATTAACCATCTAGCTACTTATAAATTTCTTCCTCTTTATAAGATTATTTAACCATCTATTTAAATATAGTTCCCCATTTAATATTTGTTCCACAAACGTAGTTTTAATAAAATTATCATTTGCCCAAGCATCATCCTACCCACTCGTATGGGTTGCTAAAAATATATCGAATCAAATCTCGGTCCTAACTCAACCTGTCCCAGGAGCCGAATCGATTCGGGTCTGGAGTCGAATCCCGAATCGATTCGTATGGGGTACGAATAGATTCTCTAAAGAGTTCGAATCGATTCAGATATGGGCAGAAGCCCAAATCTGTTACATTTACTTAACACGCAAATTTTTATTTCTTCTCCATCGTTCATCCTAATGGTTTGTACATTTATATAAATATTAAAGCAGGTCTTTAGGACTTAGTTTATCATCTTAGGCTAATTATGTTCATAAATTGACATGGATTTCAATCGTAAAAATCCCATAATATAACCCCATAATATACCTACGTAAATCATATCTTATTTAATTAGTCCCATCATATTCCACCATATACAAGAGTCCCAATTATCAAAGATTCTAGATTTCTAAACATGAATACATATCCTCTACATATGAATGAATCTCTCGAATTTCATCAAGGTTCTAATCCATGAATTCATCACTTAAATCAACCTAGCCTCACCCAAATTTTTGAATTCAACTAACCTATTTCAGATTTGTATTGTCTACATATATATGATTTAATCATATCTTTTTACCCTCAATTCCCTATGAAATCCAGAATCTACATGGAAGAAAACTTCAATGATTTAAGAAGTAATTTGGACATTTAAATTTAAGCAAGAGAATTATTGCCTGATTATAATGATTTGATGACTTGTTCTTGCACTACACCAAAAAGGCCAAATTGTCACCTTTGAGCTGGCCACCCTTGTCACCGTCATTGACTGTGATAAAAAAAAAACGTGTTTTTCATCACGATCAATGACCGTGACATGTTCGTGACAAGTATTGTCACGGTCAATGACCGTGACAATCTTAGAAAGTTATCACGGTCAAAGACCTTTGCAGGTCTTTGACAACTGTTTCAGTAAAATAAGCACTTCCCTCTTTTTTTCCCACCGTTTTGTTTTCCCACATTCTCTCTCTCTCTCTCTCTCTCTCTCTCTCTCTCTCTACTTTCAGGTTCGTTTATCTCTCTCTCTCTCCCCCCTTTGTGTGTATATGAATATGTGTGCAAGTGTGTGTGGTGTGTTGTGGGTGTGTGTTGCGTGTATGTGTGCTGCGTGTGTGGGTGTGTGCATGTTTGGGTGTATGGGAGGGGGTGGGGAGAAGTGTGTGTGGGTGTGTGCAGGTGTGTGTGCATGTGTGGGTGTGTGAGGGAGGGGTGTGGAGGGGGTGGGGGTGGAGGGGTGGGGGCAGTAAGGGTGGGGGTAGGGCGTGTGTGTATTGTGCGCGTGTGTGCATGTGTCTGTGCGCATGTGTGTGGGTAATGGAACAATTAGGGTTTCATACGTAAATGTGTAAATACCCAAATATATGTTGTACCCTTAAGTATAAATACCCAAATATTATTGGCTAATACATAATGATAAGTAATTAACCATTTAGATTCTCCCCGTTGTTAGTTTCATACGTAAATGTGTAAATGATGATTCTCCTCATGTTTAAGAGGCTTAAAGTTTAATTTGATATTTTTTCTCACGGAATAGTCATAATAGGAATTGGAATTGGGACTTATAATTATTATTATTATTAATTTAATTACGACTTTAATTGGATATAAATGAGTTAGGAGCCTTTAGATTCCCCTTATTGATTATTGGTTTTAATTTAGCAAGTAGTTAGTTTGAATTGATGTTTAGGATTTTTAGTAATTATACATATTATGGGTTAGATGTTGTTGTTTTGGAATTTAGAATTAAGTTGTTAAACATTAATATTACACCATGACAATTGAAACGGACAAATTGATTAATAAAATATAGCTTTAATTGTAACTTTAATTGTATAGCTTTAATGATGATATATTTATAAGACATGAGGAAATAAATTAATTGAGTAGATGAATTAGAAGGAGTATGAGATACACATTTGTTGGTTTGTTGTTGCTGTTGTTGTTGGATTATAGTGGACCGATGTTGGGTTGGTTAATTTTAGAACTAGCATGACCACTAGATTATTGTCCAAATGGGGGAGGAGGAGTTTTCAACTTTTTTCTAAAATTAATTTGTGTCATGAACAATATTTTATTAATTCATATATATAAAATGTTTTATTTATGATAATTAAATGAAACATACTTGAAATTACATATAGTGCGCATAGATACTAGCCTTCTAGTTCTTATGCGTATGCATTCAATAGCCCTTAGACCCGTTCGAGAGTCATTGCCCCTGTAATGAGATCTCTCAAATTTTCCCATTTGGACAGTTTGGGGCTGTATAATTTCTTTATAATAATATTCTTAGTGGCTTAAACTTGTTGCTTTTGGAGGAAGTTCTGCAGTCGTATCCTAATGTTCTCTGGATACATACTAGATTGGCAGGTGTGAGTGTTATTTCAATTGATAAATTGAAATAACACTCACACTTGCGAATCTACGTCGTGTACTTAGAGAACTATGGGGATATGCTGCCGAATTTTTCTTAAATCGTAACAATGTGCATGAACTGTTAAGTATATTACAGTAATTTGTGGTCTTGAATGGGATAGGACCACTCACCCTTTAGAGGAGATGGAGGAAATGAGAATTAATATTATAAATTGAATTTGAATTTGAAATTTAAAAATCGAATATAAATAAGACATAATTAAATGAAACATACTATAAATCTAAGTTTTGTTTATACTAATCCACGAATATACTCTTCTTACCTTTAATAGGTGATTGTTTGTAGTAGCTGTGATGGGATATCCTTAATACAAAGAGTGGATGGGTGAGACAAATAGATTGGGGGATGTCTTTCACAGAGGTGCTAATGATTTTGTGAAATACGCAAAGAGATGTCATAATGATGAAGAGTTTCCATGTTTATTTGCTAGGTGTGAGAATGGTAAGGTGTTTGAGTGCAAAACATTTGAACTACATTTGTTAAGATGGGGTATCCAAGATAATTATCGATTTTGGAGTTTTCATAGGGAATTGAAAGTTCCATTTATCCCCGAAAAACCTTCACAACAACCTTCAACAAGTAGGATATATGTAGAAGGGGATGACGTAGATCATAATATGTTAGAGGATTTAGTTGATGATGCGTACGGCATTTCATGAAGTGGAAGAGAATGAGGTCACTGATGATGTACAAGGTTCAGGTGCTCATGAAGATATCAGGATAAACCTTGATGATGACTACCAAAGTTTAAAATTTAAGGCGAACCAACCTTTATAATATGCTTGTGGGAAAGATCAAACAACTTTACATGTCATGATTGGTTTGCATAGTTTGAAGACACAATACGGTTTTTCTGGTAATAGCGTAATAGGAATTCTGAATTAGGTGAAGGGCTTGCTACCCAAGGAGAATACGCTTCCAAATAGCTATCCTGTTATGAAGAACAGTTTGAAAGGTTTGGGAATGAAGTATAAATCTATTCATGCTTGTGTGTATGACTGCATACTATACCAAAATGTGTATGAAAATCACGATCTATGTCCGGTATGTGATGAACCCAGATATGTTCAATCTACTGGCAAGGAAGGCAGGAGCTCAAAAGTGCCTCAAAAAGTGTTGAAATATTTTCCCGTTGGGCCTAGATTAAAGTCGTTTTTCACAGTACCATGGATAGTGGAGGAAATGACTTGGCATGCTAGGGTAGAAGTAGGGGGATAATCTCATGTATCACCATATTGATTCTACAAATTGGAGGAGGATGAGTTATGAGTATCCTGATTTTGCTCGCGAACAGCGTAACATTCGTTTGGATATATCAATAAATGGTTTCAATCCATTTGAAAATATAATCACCAATCAGAGTGTATGGCCAGTGATGCCAGCCCCACTCAACCTTCCTCCTTCACAGTGTATGAGACCTGAACTTTTGATGTTGTCTTTGTTGATACCTAGGGCCAAAGGCACTAAGTGATGACATTGATATCTACATGTCTCCTTTGGAAGAATAATTAAATGAGTTATGGGAAGAGGGTGTGAAAGCATTTGACTCTTTTAGAAAGGAAGAGTTTACGCTGAAAGCTATGTTGATGTGGGCAATTCATGATTTTACAACTTATGGGACATTATCCGGTGTGTAGTACATGGTTATTTGGGGTGTCCTATTTGTGGAGAGGAGACTGAATCTCTTCATCTCCCCTCTAGATCAAAAAATGTATAACATTTCCATAAGAGTTTTTTACCCCCGCTCATAGTTTCAGATTTGAGAAAGGTTCCAATTTTTTTTCGGGCGAGGTTGAACATAGGCTATCGCCGAGAAAACTTTTAGGTTCAGAAATTGAAATTAAATATTCTGATTGTGGCCCTAATATGCTAGCTAAGAATCCAAAATTTAAGAATATCAAGCATAAGAAGACCCTAACTAAGAATAAAACTGAGACAAGAAAGGTATGGTCTAGGAGGTCAATTTTATTTGACTTGCCTTATTGGAAGAATAACCTGGTGCACCATGTATTGGATATGATGCATGCAGAGAAAAACATCGTTGAACATATTGTGGGCACATGCCTTGGGGGAGTCATTCGAAGGATGGAAAAAATGCACAAAAAGACCTTAAAATCGATGAAAATTAAGCCACAATTATGGTTGAAAGAAGATAGTAGAGGAAGGACAATAATTCCCCCTAGTGCGTTTACTTTGACAAGTGGGGAAAGGAAGGTGCTTTTAAACACAATATAATTTGAAGGTTCCATCTAATTTTTTGTCCAACTTGCAAAGGATTGTGAGTTATGCTACATGATTTACATAAGTGTAAGTCCCACGATTGGCGTGTGATCATGAAATTGGTTCCTCTATTGTTTAAGCATTGTTTCTCTAAGAACAAGGATTTGCGGAGGGCTATTATGCAAATTAGTATCTTCTTCTCACTTTTACGTGAGAAGGTAGTCAATCGAGAACACACAGTGGACGCAAAATTGGCGGTGATCGAAGCGATTTTTGTGTTGGAGAAGTACTTTTCCCCATCATTCTTTGACATAAGTGTTCACTTATTGGTACACCTATGCGACGAGGAACTTCTTTGCGGTCCAGTTAGATATCGGTTGATGTATCCATTTGAAATATTGATGAAAGTTTTCAAAGATTACGTCAAGAATACACAATACGTTTCAGGATCAATTATAGAGGAATACATCATTGTGGAGTCATCAATATATACTCAAAAATATATTCTTGACTCGACCAACGTTGATGACATTGATGAGTTCATTGATGAGGGTGGTCATATGATGGGCAAACGAGTGAAATTAATGAGTTTGCAACATGAACAAGTAGCTCATTATCTATTTGACACATATGAAGATGTCGAAGAATGAAAAAAGTAAGTTTAAATTATTTTAAGTTTTACATTATTTTAGATTATTTTATACATGATTAATTTTGTAATACGTTCGTCACATTAATTTCAGGCATAAAAAAGAATCCTGTGAGAACAATAAAAGACGAAAAATGATGGCACAACTAGACAGCAAATTTAGGTTGTGGTTGTCACACGAAGTAATTATAATGAATATGGTTGTTATATAATGTTACATTACAATAAAACTTTACAACTAGCCTAATTAATTTATCTATATTCTCAGCTCTTAAAGACGGGTGATGTGACATCAAGGCTTTCTTATCTAGCCACTGGACCCTTGTTCATGGCACAAGAGTACAAAAGTATCGATTTAACGGTTACTTATTCGGCGCAAGGGTGTATGAGGAAAGTAAAAATGTACAAAACTCAGGCATTTCATACAAGGCTCTTACTTTCTTTCGAGCGAGCGTAAAAGATAAAAACCTCGTTGAAGCTGAAATGACTTACTATGGTGTAATTCAAAATATATTTGAATTGGACAATGTAAGCTTCAAAGAGGTTATATTTTACTGTGATTGGGTAAGAGTTGTTGATACCAAAATTCACCACCTTACGTGGACCAATTACAAGCCAGCACGTGTCATCCAATGTGGCACAATTTCAAGTCATGATACAAATCCCCGACCAACAAGGAAGCTCGACCAACAGAGAAGATAGACCAACTAGGAATCCCAACCAATTGGGAAGACCAACCAACAACGGGGAGTCCAACCAGTATGGCCAATGAAGCTCCAACAGTTTTATGTTTCATTCTCATTATGTATTAATGTAAATGCCTAACAAATGAAGGCATTCCATCCTTTCACATGACAACTCTTGACATCTTTCTCGGGCTATAAATACATTATAAAAACTTTATTGCAGGAGATCGAAAAACAAATCAAGGCAATAAAGAAATACATAATAACTTCAAAAATCTCATGTGTCTTATTTGTTTTACTTATTTATCTATGATCAATCAATTAGGCCTAGTCTAATTTTTGCATCAACAGATTGACACCGTCTGTGGGAACATATTGCTAAACATTTTCACTAATTCATCATACATAGCTGATATCACTTAAACAAGTAACAAAAAAGAGGGAATTTAGCTTAATCCCTTTGCCCTTCGAAGTAACAACGATTTAATTAGAATTTTGTCTAGCTTGGCCAAAGGTCAATAAGCTATGAAGGATACGATAAGATAATTAGCCCAAACTTTTCAAGGTGGAGTTCCTGCAGAGTCTAATCAAAGGAGTATGCCACAGCCGCCGATACAGAGTGTTTGGCATAGCCATTCCAGAACCTCAAGGGATACTTCGTACCGTCCTGGAGCAACTTCTTCTATTGGGACTCCTAATTCCTATGATGGACAGTCCCTCACTCTAGAAAAATTGAGTGCCTTAGAAAGGCTAAGTAGGGCCTATCCTTTCAATCATTTGGGAACAAGGGGAAATAAAAATGCCCTTTGGTTTACGTCAAGAAATAATCGACAACCAAGCGACTCGAGGGAAGGTTCATCCCAGTCCAGATCGAATGCTCGATGAACTGCTCGGTCCAGTCAAAGAGAAGGTTTACAAGAGGAAAGCTTAACATAATCAGTTGGTTAGAATGAAAGAGCATCCACTAATAGATTTGGTGCTGGCAATGATGCTTGGAAGTGGTCCATTCAGCGTTTGGAAGATAGATTGGGAGAAATTTCCAAGGCCAATAATCCTCTCCAGAGAATTTTTGTTAAAGGATCTCCCTTTGTACAAATAATTGTAGATTTACCTACACCGACCAAGTTTAAAGCTCCAGTGGTTACTCCCAAGTACGATGGGAAGACTGATCCAATTCTTCATATAGAATAATTTCAAGCAATGATCGAGATATGTGATGTCCCTGACGAGATGAGGTGCAGGGCCTTCTTAGGAACAATCACTGGATCTGCACAAATCTGGTATAATAGTCTTCCTCAGGGGAAGATTTTTAGCTTTGAACAACTTATCGAGCTATTCATTGGTAATTTTTAGTTTGGAGCCAAACCAGTGAAACAAGTAGCTCATTTTTTTAGTGTGAGATAGAAGGTGGGAGAAAGTACCAGGGATTACATCACTCATTTCAATAATGAGAAATTAGAGGTTACTGATTATGAGGAGAAGATTAAAATCACTGACCTCGTGAGTGGTTTGCTCCCCAACAAACTTTATTATACTTTGGCAAAATATCCCCTAAAGACGATGACGGTATTGATGGCCAAAGTAATGAAGATTATGAACATCGAGGAAGCTATGGCTGCTAAGAAGAATTCATATGCAAAGGCAGAAGCAAAGTCTGAAGGGACGTCGGATAAGAAGGAGCACAAGAATCATGATGAGCACAAGAATTCTAAAGTAAAAGAAATCCTAGATCAGCTCAGAAAATATACCAATTACGCTCCTTTAACGGTGGATATACATCATATTTTAGAAGAAATTAGTCACAATAATGATTTGAGTTGGCCTGAAAAGATAAGGTCACCTGTTGATAAGAAGGATAAGTCCAAGTACTGCGAAGTTCACAAAGACTATGGTCATACGACCAACCGATATATTGCTCTTCATAATGAGATAGAGGTGCTCATCCGATGAGGACTATTGGACAGATTTATTAATCGGCAGGCTGGTGTAAGAGCTAGCAGAAAAGGCCGACAGAGATCTAAATCTCCTATTAGTCCTAGAAAAGAGAACAAGAGGAACCATGACGATGATGCAGAAGACGATCCTAATCTCCCCAAGAAGCCTAGGCAACCTAAACGCGAGGTATTCACACTCAACTTTGGATCTTTTGGTTGCCACATGATTATAGGTGGAGATGTAGGAGGAGGAGACCATACAACTGAAATGATGGCTTACCTCAATGAGGCTCAAACTTATTCCTATATCCAGCGAATCAACCTTGTCGCGGAAGACTGACCAAGGAAAGTGAATAAGAATAAGCTCGTAATTAGCTTCTCCAAGAACAATCTATCAGGAGTATTATATCCTCATGACGATCCTTTAGTGATCAAAGTCAGAATAAAAGACGTACTAGTAGTAAGAACACTAGTGGATAACGAAAATTATGTTCTATACCTTTTTTGATATCTTGGATTTAAAACTCAGCCAACTGGTGCCTTACCATAGGCCCCTTATTAGATTCTCTAGTGAGAAGTTATTTCCATTAGGATCAATCAAACTAGATGTGTTGATCGAGACATGGCCGGCGAGCAGGACAGAGAAAGTGAGATTCTTTATAATGGACAAAAATGCTCATTCTTCTTACAACATGATCATGGGAAGAGTAAGTCTAAAGAAATTTAAAGTTGTACCATCCGTTGTTCATTAATTCCTAAAGTTCCCGACTAACTTTGGAGTTAGAATAGCAAAAGGAGATCAAAAAGTACCTCGAGAATGCTATTATTCATCTGCTGAAGAGGAAGATATGGTAGAAGTAAAGAGGAAAATAACTACTTATCAAGTGGATATGTTTGAACCAAATAGTGAATCTGAGGTTGAAACCCTAGATCCAAGAGATGAATCAGAGTTCGTAAAAGGCCAGGTCATGGAGGCAACAGAAATCATTGTTCTGGACGATGATAAACCACAGCGAACGACTCAAATAGGATCGTCGTTGGATGCGGTTTTTAAACAAGAATTGGTGGCCTTATTGAGACAAAGAAAGAAGGTGTTTGCATGGAGCCACGAAGATATGCCTAGCATAAACCCAAATTTCATGTGCCACGAGCTTAATGTTAATAAGGAGGTTAAACTTGTAAAGCATCGAAGAAGAGTTTTCAGTCGGGAGAAGAACCAGGCTATACAGGAAGAAGTGGAGAAGATTTAAAAAGCTTCCTTTATTAAAGATGTGAAGTATCCGGACTGGTTGGCCAACGTAGTTATGGTCAAGAAGAAAAACAACAAGTGGAGGATGTGTGTGGATTTTACTGACTTGATCAAAGCATTCCCAACGGATCATTTTCCTTTGCCAAGAATTAATCAACTGATGGATGCTATTTTGGGGCACGAGCAGCTGAGTTTTATGGATGCATATTCTGGTTATAACAATATCAAAATGAAGCTAGAAGACAGAGAAAAAACTTCCTTTATTACTCCCCGAGGAACTTATTGCTATAATGTTATGCTGTTTGGTCAAAAAAATGCAGGCGCCACTCATCAAATACTAGTGAAAAAAGTATTTGAGGAGAAGATAGGCAAGAACATAGAGGTGTATGTTGACGATATGCTGAAAAAGAGAAAAAAAGCTACTGATCATATTGTCGACCTCAGCTAAATGCTTGATCAGTTGGAGAAGCACCAGATGAAGTTAAACCCGACCAAATGCGTCTTCAAAGTTCAAGAGGGAATGTTCCTCGGGTATATAGTAAATCAAAGGGGCATTGAAGCTAATCCAGATAAGATCAAGGCCTTGATATAAATTCAATCCCCTACCAGTAAAAAAGATGTTCAAAGGCTAATAGGGTGTGTAACAACACTTAACAGATTTGTGTCTCGAGAAATAGACAGATGTTTACCATTATGTAAGTTCCTTAGAAAAACCTTTGAGTGGAACGATAAATGTGAAAAAGCTTTCTTGGAATTAAAGAAGTACCTGAGAGCACCTCCACTACTCTCCCGACCAGTGTTGGGAAAAAAATTGTATTTGTATCTGGCTGTTTCTGAATCAGTTATTAGCTTTGCCTTGGTCAGAGAGGATAATGGAGTTCGAAAATCGGTTTATTACATTAGCAAAGATTTTCGAGGAGCAAAGGTTAGATATCCCAGGATGGAGAAGTTAGCACTGGACTTAATGTGACACCCCGACTAATAAAATACCGGGTAGATACTCATTTATTAAATTAATACAAAATGCCAAGTTGGTTCAGTTCATAGCATCACTGTCGAAAATATTTTAATATTTACTAACCACCTAGTATTTAAGAAGTGAGTTGTCCACTTTAAATTAAATCTGATTAACATGCAATAAATGAATTATGAAAACTTAACATAACCAACACAATATAGTCACAATAGAATAACCAACCAACAATAAAGAGTCTGGAGGAAAAACTCCTCATAACAAACCGAATTCCGAAATAAATAAATACAAAGTCTGCATCACTCAAATTAATTACAACCCAAAGTCTGAAATAACTGAATAATTAAGATGTCTCTAAAAGGAATGGGAGACATGCCCAACAAATGATATAAACTAATAATAGAGTCAAGATCGAAGATGGAGGCGTCTACTGTCAAGGTCCTGTAACTTCCACAGTAGTTACAACACGTCACCTGAATAGGACTCCTATGCCTGGTGTCCTTGTGGATGGGCACCTAAAAAGTTTTTTACAAAAATAGATTTGAAAGCAAACGGGTCAGAGCCCGAATGTGAAAATAATTTAAAAATATGCAAGTGTTTAATATCATTAAACAGTGAATATAAAGTACATGATAGTGTGTGCACTCACATGAGTTCCTCACCTCTCAACTTATTGTGCACTCCTATCGTACCCGTACCCATTTCTAGTTGCTCCCACATCTATCTAGTTCAATGCTATATCTAACATTTCTATATGATATCCAATTCAAATCCCAACATCTTCTATTAAATAGAGTATTGTGCCTTATTACACAGTTTCCCCACTTTAGCACTACAATGAATTAGAATTCTTACATTTTCACTTTACAAATCGTTGCTATTATTTATACTCATAATTGTTCACGAAAATTCATTTCAATCAACAGTATACTATTCTCACCATAAATATACAATACTAGCACCCCGAGACTAAGCTGCGGTGCACACATACTCTGCTATCGAGTCCCGGTACATCACGTACATGAGGAACCACGTATTCCGAATCTCTTAGGAATCGTTTCATTAACAACAATCACAAACAATGGAGGTGAACATAGTTCACATCACATGGGTCACGCACATACCTACGCTCCCATGATCAGCAGACTTATTAACTTCTCAATAAGCCCTTCGCTGACCTATGGCCTCAGGATACCAATCTAAATCCGCCCCATAGGCACACAAAGATTAGATGGCCCTAAACGAACGCCAACCTCCCATGCTAGCAAGTACGGTAGGTATGTCATACAAAGATAATTACATATACTAAGCATTAACACATCTTAGATATCACAATATTTCATTAGTGGTATGCTTCTCGTTCCTATACCAACACTTAGTGTTATACCAATCACATGTCCCCGGTTTATATGTATTTAAATTATTAATTATTCTCACTTCGTGATTAGTTACTCGCTTCCCAATCCACAAATGACATCCGGTTTAAGACACTATTATAAGTTCTACTCCTCAATGTAGCCCGAATCTCCCAATTATATCCACTAGTTATTAAGGGAAGGTTATCTCACCATTTAGATAAGTCTACGGGATACTAGAAATCAAATCAGGCCAAAAAGGCCATTCTGTCAACTCGTTAGAAGTCTTGTTCGAACGAGGTCGTTCGAACGAGTTTGTTCGAACGAAGGGATTCGAACGAAATACCAACTCGTTAGAAGTCATACTATCATCTCATTAGAAGTTCGTTCGAACGAGGTCGTTCGAACGACCTGGGCGGGTCTTCTAACGAGATGGCAGTTTCAGCCCAGAAAATCCCAATTCCATTTTTCTCAATTCTTCTCTCCTCTAAATCCACCCTAAGACCATCTAAATTATGTTTTAACGTATATAAACCATTTCTAATCACCCTAGATCATTCCTTATCATATTTAAGGGGTCAATTCTTACAAATTATCATGGAATTAATATGAATCTTCAACTATTTCCCCAAACCCTATGAACATGAAGTCCAAATTTTCTTATGCCTAATTACTCATCATAAATCAATTTTTAAATCCTCATATATAACTATTCAAGTATTAAATCAGTCCATTATCATACTACATGCAAATCCTAACCCAAATTCAAAGTTTCCCCAACAAATTTCATGGGTTTTCTTCAAAAAGATCAATATAAGATAATTCCTGCACTAAGCATGGAAGACATATTCAATGCATTAAAAATACTAAATCACTTGCCTTAGATTGTTCTTCAGAATTTGATGTTGGTGGAAGAAGGTCGATTCTCTCCTTTCTCTACAGATTTTCTCCCAAGGTTGAAGATGGTGGTTGGAGGTTTCTTTTTGGAACTTCAAACTCTCCTATAAATCCCGTAGCCCTATTACTCTCCTAATGTAGATAATGGGCTTAGTGGGTTCCTAAATAAAATATAATTAACTCCCAAAATTCGTAGGTTTTAATCCCCAAAATTTCAAAATTACCAAAATGCCCTTTTAAGTTGCCGGTATGGCCCAAAAAGGCCTCGGGACCCAAACTAAACCCCCGGCTAGTGTTTTCTGACTATTTCGACCCTTCCGGACACGTTGGCGCACTCAAAATGACCATTCGGTTGATAAAAATAAAATTCACTTTTTAATTCAAATAATTACATTCCTGACGCGACTGACACGCGCGTCCCAACTAAATTTCCTAAATTGTCGTGTTTCAGTCTTGCGACAATTTTAATATTTTCGATATTCATATATTTACATATATACACATCATAATCAAATACCAACTCACATCTCGTTAGTATTTATATCCGGATCAATTCTCAATTAATTCACATTTAATTTAATAATCCCTTAAATAAATATCAATAAAATTATGGGGTATTACATACTTCCCCCGTAATAACAGAATTTCGTTCCGAAATTCGAAACTAAAAAGTACCTGGTAAAAACAACTCTGGATAACGTTCACGCATCTCATCCTCGCTCTCCCATGTGGACTCGTCAACATTATGATGCCGCCACTGAACACGTACCAATGGTACTATCTTTGATCGCAGTTTTCGCTCGCTTCGATCCAAAATAGCAATCATCCCCTCCTCGTAGGAACTATCGGACTGGAGATCGATGTCCTCCAAAGCAATGTGAGTATGCACCAAATCGTCCCTAAGATATTTCTTTAGCGAGGAAATATGGAACACATCATGAATCCTATGCAAGTGCTCCGGTAACCCAAGTCTATACGCAATTGGCCCAATCCGCTCGATGATAGGAAATGGCCCCACATATCTCGGTGCCAGTTTCCCCTTCTTCCCAAAATGCATTATCCCCTTCATAGGAGATATTCTGAGTAAAACCTGGTCCCCCACTTTGAATTCTCTGAAGAACCTCTTCGCATCAGCGTAGCTCTTCTGCCGATCCTGAGCTATCCGAATGCGACTCCGTATCAATTTTATCCTTGCCGAAGTATCCTGTATCACCTCCGGCCCAAGTAATTTATTATCCCCCACTTCTAACCAACATGTTGGGGAACGACATCGTCTACCATACAACGCCTCAAATGGAGCCATGCCAATGGTGAACTGGTAGGAGTTATTATAAGCAAACTCCACCAGTGGAAGGTACTGCTCCCATCCACCCCCAAAGTCTAGGATGCACATACGCAACATATCCTCCAACATCTGATTTGTTCGCTCGGTTTGCCCATCAGTCTGAGGGTGATAAGCCGTACTCAACTGCAACTCCGTACCCATGGCCTCCTGGAAGCTCTCCCAAAATCGTGAAACAAATATCTTGTCTCGATCAGACACGATATTTAGTGGCACATCGTGAAGTCTCACTATTTCCGCAATGAAAATCTGGGCATACTGTCCCGTGGTGTAGTCTGTCCTCACGGGTAGAAAATGAGCAACTTTGGTCAACCTATCCACAATTACCCAAATAGAGTCGTGACCCCTTTGTGACATAGGTAACCCCGTGATAAAGTCCATGTATATGCTCTCCCATATCCACGTCGGAACCTCCAATGGCTGTAGAAGTCCTGCCGGTCTCTGATGATCCACTTTTACTAGATGACAATTGGCGCATTTAGAAACAAACACAACAATATCTCTCTTCATCCCGCTCCACCAATACTGACGTCTCATGTCTTTGTACATTTTATCCCCACCAGGGTGTACAGCGAACCATGAGCCGTGCGACTCTGCCATTACCTCGTGTCGCAATTCCTCCCCTTCCGAAATGACCAGTCTCCCATTGAAGCGTAATCCCCCGTCTGAGCTAACATTATAGGACTCGAATCCCTCTGCTAGTAATCGAACTATCTGCTCCTGACAGAACGAGTCATTTGCCTTGGCCTTTACCACTCTCATGGCAATCTGCGGTGTAACAGTCATCACAGACATGAACGATCGGGCCACTGCATCCTGGTGTCCCAACTCCTTCCACTTTGCTTTCCACACCTCGGCCACCTCATTTACTGGACTTCAGCTCAACGCATCTGCTACCACGTTATCCTTTCCCGGATGATATTAGATATCAAATTGATAATCTTTCACAAACTCAAGCCACCGTCGTCGACGCATATTCAACTCTTTATGCGTAAAGAGGTACTGTAGAGACTTTTGGTCCGTGAACAACCAAAACTTCTCCCCCAGGAGATAATATCTCCAACTCCGAAGGGCAATTACAACTACCTCTAACTCCAAGTCATGGGTGGGGTAATTCTTTTCGTGAGGCTTAAGCTTACGGGAAGCATAAGCTATGGCCTGACTCTCCTGTTGCAACACACCTCGGAGTCTTTGTAAGGACGCATCGGTGTAAACTAAATACTCAACTACTGGTCTGGGCAATGCTAACACAGGTGCTGAGGTCAACTTGTCCTTCAACTCATCGAATGCCAACTGACAGGCATCGCTCTAGATAAATGGCACACCCTTGCGAGTCAGATGTGTCAAAGGACCCGCTATCTTTGAGAAACCCCGAATAAACCTCCTATAGTATCCTGCTAGGCCCAAGAAACTTCGGATCTCAGCCGGTGTCATGGGTTGTCCCCATTCCCTCACCGCGGATACCTTCCTCGGATCTACCGATATCCCCCGGTCTGAAATGATATGCCCCAAAAACTGTACCTCCTTCAGCCAAAACCCACACTTCTCATACTTTGCATACAGCTCGTTCTGACGTAGCGTCTGCAAAACCTGTCTAAAATGCTTTACGTGCTCCTCTTCTGTCTGGGAGTACACCAGAATGTCATCAATGAAGACAATGACGAACTAGTCTAAGAACTCTCTGAACACCCTATTCATCAAGTCCATAAACACGACTGGAGCGTTGGTCAAGACAAAAGGCATAACCCGAAACTCGTAGGAACCATATCTCGTTAAGAAAGCAGTCTTCAAGACATCCTGTTCCCTGATACGCAACTGATGGTATCCTGATCGCAAATCAATCTTTAAGAAGAAAGAAGCTCCTCTCAGCTGGTCGAATAAGTCATCGATTCGGGGTAACGGATACTTATTCTGTATCGTGACCTTATTCAACTCTCGGTAATCTACACATAACCTCAACGATCCATCCCTCTTCTTTACGAATAACACAGGGGCACCCCACGGCGAAGTACTCCTCCATATAAACCCCTGACCCAATAACTGCTCAATCTAATCCCGTAACTCTCTCATCTCTGCTGGAGCCATACGGTAAGGTGCGCGGGCAATAGGTCGAGTGCCCGGTGTCAAATTGATCACAAAATCTATCTCTCTACTTGGAGGTAGTCCAGGTATATCCTGAAATACATCAGCAAACTCTCTAACAATTGGAATCGCATCGAGTAGTATCACCACTTCCTTAGAGGTATCCTCCTCTATATAGTACAAGTGAGTGGACGATCCTCCCTCAGGGCGAGGCATCGCCACTAAAAACATCTCCTTCCCGGGAATGGAAAAGATAATACTCCTACTAAAACAGTCAATCATGGCTCGGTACGCAACTAGCCAATCCATACTAACAATCGCATTGTACTCAGTCATCTCTAACACTAACATATCAGCGGGTAAAGTAAACCCCCCGATCTCTATACCCACACCTCTACATATAAGGGAAATCACGGAACCCCTACTCAACGGTGAATTTACACAAGTAACCGTGCTCTCGGCGGTGTCTAATAACCCAATAGTGCATGCAAATCTCATGGAAATGAAATAATGTGTGGCCCCCGTGTCAAATAAGATACGCCCCAAAGTCCCCTAAATAGAGAACATACCCTCAACAGCAGGAGGATCTTGTGGGATTGCGGCATGCTGGAGCTGATACACTATCCCATACTGAAGTTGTACCTGCTAGACTGGGACCGCTAGAATGGGTGGTAGTGCTGCCATCTGTGGTGGTGCTGGGAGGGCGGCGGGAAACATAGGCCTCTGTGGCTCATGTCGAGCACCCTGCTCCTGCTGCTGCTGCTGTGGAACCCTGACCCTATCAGGACAATCCTGGCATTTGTGGCCAGTCTTGCCAAAAATGAAGCACTTCCCCGGGAAATTTCCCCCTCGCTGTCCCTGCTGCCCACGACCCTTATGGCCGTTACCATTTCTCCCCTGGTCGTGCTGGCCCTGCTGAAACTGATTTTGTTGGCCCTACTGACCCTGCTGACCTTGGTTGACATTACGAAAACCTCCCTGTCCATTTCTGAAACTCCTAGATCTGAACCTCTTAAAATCCCCCTGCTGGGAACCCTGATCTCCCTGCCTGTGCTGTCCCTGAGCAGATTGTGCCCCGCTGGCACCATTTCCCCCGGTCTTGCCCTGATGGCTGGACTCTCCTGATCTCTTGCTCTCAGACATGTGGAAGTAATGATCCTAGCAGTGAAGTAATGAAGCGTTAACCACATCAGAATAAGTGGCCAACGAGAGATTCCCCAACAAGTGTTGATGGATCCTCCAAGTCAATCCATCCGTGAACTTCTGAATATTCTTCTCCTCGGTTGGAATTTCATCTGGAATAATGTTCACGAGATTGGTGAACTCAGCCTCATACTCGGCTACGATATTTCCCTCCTGCTTGAGGTTCATCAACTTCCTCCTCATTTCCATGTGAACAGCTGACGGAAAATATTTGCGGTCGAATCGCACCCAAAACTCCTGTATAGTGAGGGTGTCCCTCTCCTCTGTGGTGGTAATGGACTCCCACCACTGCAATGCAGATCCTACTAGCTTGAAAGTAGCCAGTATATGCTTCTTAATATTTTTGCACTCGTACATCCTTAAGTGCCTCTGAATATCCTTCCTCCACTGACTGGATACCACAACATCGGAGCTACCTGCAAACTCCAGAGGGTGTGCTTTCTGAAAAGCATCACGGACGCGTTCCCAAGCAGACGGGAATGCATGAGCCTGTACTGGCGCAACTGTCGACGCCTGGGGTGGTGCCTGCTATACAATTGCGAGGGCGGCATTTACCGCTTGGGCTACAATAGCTGCAACTTCTGTGGCATTCATAGTGCCCTGAACTGGTGCAGGCTGTGGCTCTGGCTGTGCATCCCTAGGAACTCGCTGCGCACGTCGTGGAGGTATCTGAAATGAGATTAAAGTCTTATAAGTTCTCAGTTATTAACTCAAAATAGCTGAAGAGCGAAGCATACACAAAAGAATACAACAGTCCTAAAATATAGGGCTCTACATCAAAGAAATCTCAGTGGAAACATAACAAGCCGTACAGATCCTAAGGACACTAGAACCTGATGCTCTGATACCACCAGTGACACCCCGACTAATTAAATACCGGGTAGTTACTCATTTATTAAATTAATACAAAATGCCAAGTTGGTTTAGTTCATAGCATCAATGTCGAAAACATTTTAATATTTACTAACCACCTAGTATTTAAGAAGTGAGTTGTCCACTTTAAATTAAATCTGATTAACATGCAATAAATGAATTATGAAAACTTAACATAACCAACACAATATAGTCACAATAGAATAACCAACCAACAATAAAGAGTCTGGAGGAAAAACTCCTCATAACAAATCGAATTCTGAAATAAATAAATACAAAGTCTGCATCACTCAAATTAATTACAACCCAAAGTCTAAAATAACTGAATAATTAAGATGTCTCTAAAAGGAATGGACGACATGCCCAAAAAATGATATAAACTGATAATAGAGTCAAGATCGAAGATGGAGGCGTCTACTGTCAAGGTCTTGTAACTTCCACAGCAGCTACAGCACGTCACCTGAATAAGACTCCTATGCCTGGTGTCCTTGTGGCTGGGCACCTAAAAAGGGTTTTACAAAAATAGATTTGAAAGCAAACGGGTCAGAGCCCGAATGTGAAAATAATTTAAAAATATGCAAGTGTTTAATATCATTAAACAGTGAATATAAAGTACATGATAGTGTGTGTACTCACATGAGTTCCTCACCTCTCAACCAATTGTGCACTCCTATCGTACCCGTACCCATTTCTAGTTGCTCCCACATCTATCTAGTTCAATGCTAAATCTAACATTTCTATATGATATCCAATTCAAATCCCAACATCTTCTATTAAATAAAGTATTGTTCCTTATTACACAGTTTCCCCACTTTAGCACTACAATGAATTAGAATTCTTACATTTTCACTTTACAAACCGTTGCTATTATTTATACTCATAATTTTTCACGACAATTCATTTCAATCAATAGTATACTATTCTCACCATAAATATACAATACTAGCACCCCGAGACTAAGCTACGGTGCACACATACTCTGCTATCGAGTCCCGGTACATCACGTACATGAGGACCACGTATTCTGAATCTCTCAGGAATCGTTTCATTAATAACAATCACAAACAATGGAGGTGAACATAGTTCACATCACATGGGTCACGCACATACCTACTCTCCCATGATCAGCAGACTTATTAACTTCTCAATATGCCCTTCTCTGACCTATGTCCTCGAGGTACCAATCTAAATACCCCCCGTAGGCACACAAAGATTAGATGGCCCTAAACGAACGCCAACCTCCTATGATAGCAAGTACGGTGGGTATGTCATACACAGATAATTACATATACTAATCATTAACAAATCTTAGATATCACAATATTTCATTAGTGGTATGCTTCTCGTTCCTATACCAACACTTAGTGTTATACCAATCACATGTCCCCGGTTTATATGTATTTAAATTATCAATTATTCTCACTTCGTGATTAGTTACTCGCTTCCCAATCCACAAATCACATCCGGTTTAAGACACTATTCTAAGTTCTACTCCTCAATGTATCCCAAATCTCCCAATCATATCCACTAGTTATTAAGGGAAGGTTATCTCACCATTTAGATAAGTCTACGGGATACTGGAAATCAAATCAGGCCAAAAAGGACATTCTGTCAACTCGTTAGAAGTCTCGTTCTAACGAAGGGCTTCGAACAAAATACCAACTAGTTACAAGTCTTATTGTCATCTCATTAGAAGTTCGTTCGAACGAGGTCGTTCGAACGACCTGGGCAGGTCTTCTAACGAGATGGCAGTTTTAGCCCAAAAAATCCCAATTCCGTTTTTCTCAATTCTTCTCTCCTCTAAATCCACCCTAAGACCATACAAATTATGTTTTAACGTATATAAACCATTTCTAATCACCCTAGATCATTCCTTATCATATTTAAGGGATCAATTCTTACAAATTATCATGGAATTAATATGAATCTTCAACTATTTCCCCATACCCTATGAACATGAACTCCAAATTTTCTTATGCCCAATTACTCATCATAAATCCATTTTTAAATCCTCATATATAACTATTCAAGTATTAAATCAGTCCATTGTCATACTACATGCAAATCCTAACCCAAATTCAAAGTTTCCCCAACAAATTTCATGGGTTTACTTCAAAAAGATCAATATAAGATAATTCCTGCACTAAGCATGGAAGACATATTCAATGCATTAAAAATACTAAATCACTTGCCTTAGATTGTTCTTCAGAATTTGATGTTGGTGGAAGAAGGTCGATTCTCTCCTTTCTCTACAAATTTTCTCCCAAGGTTGAAGATGGTGGTTGGAGGTTTCTTTTTGGAACTTCAAACTCTACTAAAACTCTCGTAGCCCTCTTACTCTCCTAATGTAGATAATGGGCTTAGTGGGTTCCTAAATAATATATAATTAACTCCCAAAATTCGTAGGTTTTAATCCTCAAAATTTCAAAATTACCAAAAGGCCCTTTGAAGTTGCCGGTATGGCCCAAATAGGCCCCGGGACCCAAACTAAACCCCCGGCTAGTGTTTTCTGACTATTTTGACCCTTCCGGACACGTTGGCGCCCTCAAAATGACCATTCGGTTGATAAAAATAAATTTCAATTTTTAATTCAAATAATTACATTCCTGATGCGACTGACACGCGCGTCCCAACTAAATTTCTCAAATTATCGTATTTCAGTCTCGCGACAATTTTAATATTTTCGATATTCATATATTTCCATATATACACATCACAATCAAATACCAACTCACATCTCGTTAGTATTTATATTCGGATTAATTCTCAATTAATTTACATTTAATTTAATTAATCCCTTAAATAAATATCAATAAAATTACGGGGTATTACACTTAATTGAGGCTAGTAGACGGATTAATCCATATTTTTAACCTCATACCATAGTGGTATACATTGACATTCCACTAAGGCAAGCTTTGCATAAGCCAGAGAAATCCGAATGATTAATGTATTAGGCTGTGGATTTAGGGGAATATGATCTTGTATATGAACCAAGGTCTTCTTTAAAAGGCCAAGTTGTGGAAGATTTTAATATAGAATTTACTTTCCCAGAGGTTCCTGAGCAAAAAGGGACTCCTACCGAATAATACTCAGGAGTCAGTAGACCTACTAGAGATATCCGCGATCAACTCCAAGCAAAGGAAACTGCAGAAGAAGTTACCACTGACCAACAATAACCCTCCAGCGTAGTACAAAAGATGAAAAATAAATATGAGGAGGTAAAGGATAAAATCTTCCATCAAGAGATTTTGACAAACCAAGCGTTTGACAGTAATATTACCATATAGAGTCTATATGTTGATGGGTCATCCTGTGCAACTAGATGTGGGGCATGAATCATCCTCAATACTCAAGATGAAATAGATATAGAGTATGCTCTACGATTCTAATTTCAAGCCTCCAATAATGAGGCAGAGTATGAAGCTGTGATTGTTGATTTAAATTTAGCCAAATCACTGAATGCTAAGCAAGTTGTGGTATACAGTGATTCACAGTTGGTGGTAAATCAAGTGCTGAACTTATATACAGCTAAAGGATAATTAATGACTAGATATTTAGCTAAATATTTGAAGGTAATAACAACTTTTACAGTTGTTCAGATGATCAGAATTCCAAGACAGGAAAATTCCCGAGCAGATGCACTTGCTCGACTAGCTTCAGTAACCAGAATCGAGCTGCGAAGAACTATTCCTATTAAGCTGCTTGCTAATAGGAGCATTGAGGAAGCTCTAATGGTTAATTTTATTGTAGTTGAGATGTGCCCATCTTGGATAGATCCCATAAGATCTTATATTGAAGATGGAACTCTACCATCCAACCTACTTGCAGCTAAGAAGTTGAAATACAAAGTTGCGAGATATGTGTTAGATAATGGTGTGTTATACAGAAGAGGATTGATTGCTGGTCTGCAACGCTATGTGCATCCAACTGAAGTAAAAGATTTGATTGAGGAAGTTCTTGAAGGATCTCGTGGAGCCCATGTAGCCGAGAGAATTTTATTACCAATAATCAACACACAGGGGTACTACTGGCCAACTATGCGAGCAAATTGTGCAGCTTTTGCGAAGAAATATGATAAACTCTAGAGGTTTTCCAGCATACGCAAGACTCCACAAGCTCTCCTAATACCGATCACTTCACATTGGCCCTTTGCTATATGGGGAATTGACTTGGTCGGGCCTTTGCCGACCACCCGAGGAAGGTTCAAATACTTGGTGTTAGCTGTTGATTGCTTCACTAAATGGGTGGAAGCTTAACCCTTGATTGATATGTCTTATGAAAAAAGTTTATCAGTTTATTTGGAAGAACATCATATGCATATATGGATTTCTTTACACCTTTATCACTTATCACAGCACACAATTTGACAATGACAAGTTTGATACTTATTGTGCCCAATCCAATGTCCAAAAAATCCACTCTGCTCCTGGCCATCCTCAAAGCAATGGACAAATAAAGGTAATGAATATAACTTTATTGAATGGGTTGAAGAAAAGGCTAGAAAATGCTAAAGGTAATTGGATCAATGAACTGCATTATATCTTGTGGGCTTATCAAACAACCCCTAGAACAGCTACTGGAGAAACACCCTATATGTTAGCATTTGGTACTGAAGATGTAACTTCTGCCAAGCTAGGTCTACCTACTCACAGATTTCTTAATTGTAATATCTTAGTCAGTGATTTAATTAGATGGTTGGACTTAGACATGCTGGAATAGGTACGTGAAGATGCAGCTCTAAGGAACGCAGCTTATCAATAACGAACTGCACATTTCCATAACAAAAGGGTGAAGTCAAGCAACTTAAAAGAAGGTGATTATGTTTTAAAGAATGCGATTCAGAAGAACAAAAAACTTGATGCCAATTGGCATGAGACATATCACATTCAACAGTTATCCGACCAAGCACATATCGAATTAAGACTTTGGAGGGTGAAGAATTCAAGAATCCCTGTAATACAGAACACCTGAGGAAATATTATCAGTGATGTAATCATATTGTACTCAGTTCATTTCAATATGAATGAGAATATGATTTCCTTAAAATTTTTATTTTTATTTTCGGAGTACTAGTGCCATGCACTACACTACATACGTGTCAGAAACACTAACAAAATGTTAGACGGCATCAACAAAGGCTCCAACAATGTTTGTTGTCAACACAAACCATCAACAAAATGTTGGTTGGCATCCATAAAGGTGCCAATAATGTTGGTTGTCAACACATAAAAACCATGCAAGGCCAAATTATAAGTCCCAAATGCTTGGTTCATGAAGACTCGGATGACAAATGTTCATCTAAACTGGGATAAAAGATGGACAAATGTTCCACACACGCCTGAGCACCAAAGTAAGTAATACCCCAAAAGTGGGCCATAGTAGTAGAACCACGATAAAACATTGGTAATTGGTACGATACTTGGGTAAAACCGATGACCACTAAGAAGACATTCATATACAATGATTGACTAAAAGTTGATCCATTCAAAATCAAAGACTACAAAGATAAAGATTGACTAAAAGTTGATCCATTCAAAGACTATAAAGAGAGACATTCATTAATTAAAAGGTGATCCATTCATAGTCAAAGATTGACAAAATAAGCTGAGCAAAAGTTTTCATTAATTCAATTAAAGGATTATATATTATTGCTTGATACTAAACAGGCATAAATGAAATAAAAAGCCTTATTCAATAGGGTGTTTCCCTTCAGCCTTAGAGATAGCTGGAGGATCATCCATAGTGTAAGGAGAGTTGATGAAGTTAAAATCCTGAAGCATTTTGGTATTTCTACTACTAGGACGATCAAACAGATGAGGAGGTCGGACAATCTCTAGTTCATTATGTAGCTCGTAATCGCCTAAGTACTTAGAAATCAAGCATTGAGGAATACGGTGAACAGGAATCCACTTAACATCTAACTTGAATGGAGGATTGTCAAGCTCAAGTAAGCCCGTGTCATACCAATCCCACAATGAACTGTTCTAATCCACCTTCATCACTATTAAAATGTTCGTCCAACCCCATTTATAAGACTCATTATTAGCTTATTGAAGCTTATCATTAAGATGCCCCAGAGCTTTATTATACCCATCCATCCAGACCTCTCTTGGTTATTTGAAATTGAAAGGTTAATTTATCAACCTGAGAATGCATCTTCTTCAGCACTCCATCCTTAACTTGTAATTGAGAAGATTAAATGGATGGTTGTTTATACAAAGTCTGTAGCTTTTGGGACATCTCAACAATAGCTTGGTTTTCAGCATTTAACTACGCAGCTTGATTGGCAAGGGCCTATTGGGTCCTAACTTTCTCTGTGGTACCTCGGTCAGGCTTATTTCTTGCTTGGGAAGAGGATGCAGGCTTAATCTTTTTTAATGCTTCCAACTCCTCCCTTAATGTTGCACTTTCAGCTTTTAAAAAGGAATACCCGTCACTGGTAGTAGCAACAACAATTTCAGGAGCAGATTTCAAAAGCTTCAGTTCATCCCTTAAATTTTTATTCTCCTCCTCCAGGATTTTGGCAATAGTTCTAGTTTCTTCAACTTCAAAATTAAGCAATGCTTCATTTTTATTATAAGCATAAACAAAGTTATCAAAACCCGACCTACACTTAAGCTTCGATATTTCTGCTCGTAGCTTTAGTGCAATAAAATAGTGGATTCTTTATGCTGTTCTTGAAGCTCTTCTATCATCTCATAGTAAACAACATTATTTGCTCCAGCCCTATCAAGTAAGTACTTCAAATATTTGTAGGATTCTTTAGCCTGCTCTGATACATCATTACCGAGCAACTTAATGATTTCTTCTTCGGATTATGACCAGCTTTGAAAAAAACATTACACTTCCTAGTAGCTAAGTATCATTGAAAGACAGTTATTCCATCTTCGCTATAAACTAGCAAGAATAAATGACCACTGATCAAAAACAATAATGAAAGACATGCATAATCAACAAGAGACAGGAAGGAATAAACGGTTTCTTTTATTGATAATGAAAAGTTTAAGTATAAGAAAAGTAAAGAAAAAGAAATAAAAAAGAAAAAGGTCAAATATTGAACAACTTTACACCTTCTTCCTATCATTCTCAACCTACTTGAAAGAAGGGGCTATAGATGAGAGTTTTTTAATTGGGGGAAGAGAATATTTAGTAGCTGTAGGTTGCTCGATTGAGAGAAGAGAAGACTCTGTGATTTTAGGTTGGTCGGCAACAGATTTAACCACCAGAGAAGACTCCCTAGAACCAACTTTATCTCCAATCTCTTCCTTCATGACATAAGGAGGACCATGAGTATATCTCTAAAAATGTTCAGATCCTTCAACAGTGTTTAACTCCTAGAGAGAAGCAACCCAACCATCTCTGAAATATTTTTGTTTTGCATACTCAATCTGAGCAGAGGCAACAGAAATGACTTTATTCCAGCCCATGTCCCAACCAACACAGAAGGATACCTTCATAGTAGATGTAATACCCTGTATTTTCTATGATATTTATTTTTGGGGATTAATTGAATTAAATGTTTATTAATTGGAAATTAATCCGGATAATAATATAAACGAGATGTGAGTTAGTATTTTATTATAATGTGTATACTTGGCATTATATGAATATTGGAAAGTATTGAAATTGTCACGAGATTGAAATACGGCAATTTGGGAAACTTTGTTGGGACGCGCGTGACAGTCGCGTCAGGAATATAATTATTTGAATTAAAAAGTGAATTTTATTTTTATCACCCGTATGTTCATTTTGAGTGTGCCAACGCGTCCGGAAGGGTCGAGATAGTCAGAAAACACTAGCCGGGAGTTTAGTTTGGGTCCCGGTGTATTTTTAGGCCATACCGGCATCATAAAGGGTATTTTGATAATTTTGTATTTTTGGGAGTTAAAAGTGACGAAAATTAGAAATAGAAATCTGACTTCTTCTTTAACCCACTAAACCCACTAACTACACTAAGAGACTTAATGGGCTACGGGAGAAGTTGAAATATAGTCCCAACTTACCAAAAACCAAACACACCTCCATTGTCATCATCCTTGGGAAGAACTTGTAGAGAGAGAGAGAGAAAGGAAAGAATTCTGCAGAAAGAGAGATAGAGGACAGATTCAACCTTCAAATTCAACATCAAATTCAGAGAAAGATTAAGGCAAGTGGTTTAAATTCATTTGATTCAAGCTATGCTTTTCCATGTTTAGGAATTTTCGAAATTGATCTTGGAAGATGATTTAGACCTATATATTGGAAGTTAAAAGTTATGAATTATGTTAGGGATTGTATGTAGTAATATTCTGGAAGAATTATATGTTCTAAACAGAACCATTGATGATCTAAAAATGGAGTTTAGAAGTAGTTTATTGATGTTCTTGAATGGGGAAGAAATCTGGAAATTTTTGATGTAGTTTTGATCTAAACAAAGCCTTTGATGAATTATGGGTTTTAGAATGTTAATACTGTTGTAGAATGATAGTATAATGATATTGTAACCTTGTCTTAGAGTTTCATGCTTGAAAATGGTGTTTTGGGACGAATTGCTAACTGCAAAATGAAGCAGTCCGTAACCATACCTGGTGCGTTCGATCGATCGATGTTCTTCAGTCGATCGATCGACCACCATCGATCGATCGAAGGTAAAGGTCGATCGACCGACCTTCCCAGAATGAGTAAAGTTTTTCCCTAATTAAATTTTAATGATGTTATTCCTTGAATGATATTATTGGAGACCTTATGAATACCCTTAACCTTAAGGAAGACCAGTAGGCATGATTATGAGATTGGACCTTAATTGGAATTCAATTTGAGGAATTATTCTAAATTAATGAAATTCGATAATTGAGATAATATTTGGGTTAATAGTGTAAATTTGAATAAGTTGATGAAATAAGGTTTGGGGCAGAAGTAAAGACCTTAGGTGTAAAGATGTTATATTGGGGAATAAGAGGAACTTAATAGTCTATTCGAGATAGGTTTTAAGTTTCAGAAACTACGACGTGAGACGTGTCGACAATTTAATTTCTATATTATCGGGATACTTGAAATATATGAATTTGGAATAATGGTATAAAGATGTAGAGTATACCTTTATTAATATCGAGATATCTAAGATGTGTGAATGCTTAGTATATAATTGTATGTGTATGACATACCTACCATACTTGCTATCACGGGAGGTTTACGTTCGCTTAGGGCCTTCTTATCTTTGTGTCGCCCGGATTTAGATTGGTTACCTCGATGAACATAGGTCATAGAAGGACTTATTGGGATATTAATAAGTTTGCTGATCGTGGGAGCGTAGGTATGTGCGTGACCCATGTGATGTGACTGTGTTCGCCTCCACTATTTGTGATGTTGTTATCTGAACGATTCCTGAGAGATTCGGAATGCGTGATCCTTATGTACGTGATGTACCGGGATGGATAGCAGAGTATGTGTGCACCACAGCTTAGCCTTTGGGTGCTTGTATTGTATATTTATGATGTGAAAATATATGGTTAAACGAGAAGGAATTTACTATGTTAAATTGTGAGTATAGTTATGGTAATGTTATGTAGATAAAAAGGGAACTTATATCTATAAATGGTTTTGTTAATAATTGGGAATCCGAGAATTAAAGTAGAACTCTCTATTTAATTGTTAAGGTTGGAAATTAAACGTGAACCGAGTAGTAGTGTTAGAAACTCTTCAGAATTAGATAGTTATGAGATAACACATGAATGGGTACAGGAACGTTAGGAGTGCACAGTTAGACGAGAGGTGAGTATCTCATGTGAGAGCACGTCCTAACATATATTTTGCATATACTATTTTAAATGTTTTTAAAGCACTTGTAGGTTTTTAAAATATCTCCACATTCGGGCTCTGACCCGTTTGCTTTCAAATCTATATTTTTGTAAAACCATTTTTAGGTGCCCAGCCACAAGGACACCATGCATAGGATTCTCACTCAGATGACGAGCTGTAGCTGCTTGTGGAAGCTACAGGGATTTGCTTTTAGACGCTTATATCATTTGGATTCCATACTCAGTATTCCTCAGTTGTAGGGCATGTTGCCCAATTTCTATTAGAGACATTTCCATTTCAGTTTTTCAGACTTTGGCATGTATTGATTCAGTATTCAGTATTTCGTTACTTACTTCAGTTGTGGGATTTTGTTGTGAGGAGTTTTTCCTCCAGATTTATTTATATCATGTGTTGATTATTCTATTATTTCGTCATGGTGAATGGTGATATTATTCTTGCTTTAAATATTTTACTGCATGTTAATCAGGCTTTAATTAAAATTTGGCAACTTACTTTTTAAATACTAGGTGGTTAGTAATAATAAAAATGTTTTCGACAGTGATGCTATTAACTGAGCCAACTTGGCATTTTGTTTTAATTTAATAAAGGAGTAGCTACCCGGTATTTAATTAGTCGGGGTGTTACAGGTGGTATCAGAGCATCAGGTTCTAGTGTCCTTTAGGATCTGAACAGCTTATTATGTTTCCGCTGAGCTTTCTTTGATGTAGAGCCCTATATTTTAGGACTGTTGTATTCTTTTGTATATGCTACGTTCTTCAGCTATTTTAAGTTTATAACTGCGAACTTATAGACTTTATTCATTTTTCACAATGCCTCCACGACGTGCACCACGGGTCCCCAGGAATGCAACGTCAGAACTACAGCCCGCACCAGTTCAGGGCACGATGAACGCCGCTGAGGTTGCAGCCATAGTAGCCCAAGCGGTAAATGCCGCACTTGCCGAAGTTCAGCAGGCACCGCCTCAGGCGCCGGTTGCCGCGCCAGTACAGCAAATGCATTTTCGTCTGCTTGGGAACGTGTACGTGACGCTTTCCAGAAAGCGCATCCGCCAGAGTTTGCAGGTAGCTCAGATGTGGTAGTCTCGAGCCAGTGGAGGAAGGATATACAGTGGCACTTGAGGATGTATGAGTGCACGGATGTTCAGAAGCAGGTGCTAGCTACTTTCAAACTAGTTGGGTCTGCACTGCAGTGGTGGGAGTCTATTACCACCGTAGAGGAGAGGGATACTCTCACTATTCAGGAGTTCTGGGTGCGGTTCGACCGCAAGTACTTTCTGTCAGCTGTTCATACGGAAATGAGGAGGAGATTGATGAGTCTGAAGCAGGAGGGTAAGACCGTGGCCGAGTATGAGGCCGAGTTCACTAATCTGTTGAATATCGTTCCGGATGAGATACCGACAGAAAAGAAGAAGATTGAGAAATTCACCGACGGGTTGACTTGGAGGATCCGTCAGCATCTGTTAGGGAACCTTTCGTTGGCTACTTATTCTGATGTGGTTAACGCTGCTTTGTTACACTGCCAGGATCACCGATTTCATATGGCTGAGGGCAAGAGATCGGGAGAGTCTAGCCATCAGGGCAGGACTGGAGGACATGGTGCCGGTAGGGCACAATCTGTTCAGGGGCAGAGGCTGAGTGATCAGGGTTCCCAGCAGGGGGATCATAAGAGGTTTCGATCAGGGGGTTTCAGGAACGGTCAGGGAGGATTCCGGAATGGCCAGCAGGGTCATAACGGCCATCAGGGCCAGCAGAGTCAAAATGGTCAACATCAGCAGTTTCAGCAGGGCCAGTAGGGCCAAGGGAGGAACGGTAATGGCCACCAGGGTCGGGGACAGCAAGGGAAGAGAGGAGGAAACTTCCCAGGGAAGTGTTTCGTTTGTGGCAAGGCTGGCCATAAACGCCAGGACTGTCCTGATAGGGGCAGGGCCCCACAGCAGCAGCAGCAGGGAGCTCGCCAGGAGCCGCAGAGGCCTATGTTTCCCGCCGCTCTCCCCGCACTGCCACAGATGGCAGCATTGCCACCCATTCCAGCAGTCCCGGCTCAGCAGGGGAAGTTACAGTATGGATGTGCCTATAACGTCCACCAGGCAGCAGTCCCACAGGCACCGCCCGCGATTGAGGGTACGTTTTCTATCCATGGCACTATGGGTCGGGTACTATTTGATACGGGGGCTACACATTATTTTATAGCTACACATTTCGCGAAGGCTTTAGGGTTGTTAGCCACAGCGGAGAGCACAGTGATGTGTGTCGACTCACCATTGGGAAATGGGTCACTTATTTTCTTTATATGCCAGGGAGTAGGGGTAGAGATTGGTAGTCTGGTATTACCTGCAGATATGTTGGTATTAGATATGCATGTTCATGATGTGATTATCGGTATGGATTGGCTCGCTGATTATAGAGCCATGATTGATTGTTTCGGTGGGAGCATTGTTTTTGCCATTCCGGGGCAAGAGATGTTTGTAGTGGCGATGCCTCGCCCAGAGGGAGGCTCGACCGCTCATTTGTATTACCTAGAGGAGGATACCTCTAAGGAGGTTGTGATTCCTTTAGATTCGATCCCAGTTGTCAGGGAGTATTCTGATGTGTTTCAGGAGATACCAGGCCTACCCTCCAGTCGAGAGATAGACTTTGTTATAGACTTATTACCAGATACGAGACCTACAGCACGCGCACCGTACCGTATGGCTCCAACTGAGATGAGGGAGTTACGGGATCAGATTGAGCAGTTTTTGGGTCAGGGGTTTATTCGGAGAAGTACTTCACCGTGGGGTGCCCCTATGTTGTTCGTGAAGAAGAGAGATGGTTCACTGAGATTGTGTGTGGACTATCGGGAGTTAAACAAGGTCATGATATGGAATAAGTATCTGTTGCCTCGAATCGATGACCTATTCGACCAGTTGAGAGGAGCTTCTTGCTTCGCAAAGATTGATTTGCGATCTGGTTACCATCAGTTGCGTATCAGGGAGGAGGACGTCTCGAAGACTGCGTTCTTATCGAGATATGGTTCTTACGAGTTTCGGGTTATGCCATTTGGTTTGACCAACGCTCCAGCAACATTTATGGACTTGATGAATAGGGTGTTCAGGGATTTCCTAGATCAGTTTGTCATTGTATTCATCGATGATATTTTGGTTTACTCCCAGACAGAGGAGGAGCACGCCGAGCACCTGAGGCAAGTTTTGCAGACACTGCGCCAGAATGAGTTGTATGCAAAATATAAGAAGTGCGGGTTTTGGCTGAAGGAGGTTCAGTTTTTGGGGCATATTATTTTCGATCGGGGGATATCGGTTGATTCGGGGAAGGTATCCGCGGTGAGGGAGTGGGGACAGCCCACGACACCGACGGATTCATAGTTTCTTGGGCCTAGCAGGATACTACAGGAGGTTTATTCGGGGTTTCTCCACGATAGCGGGTCCCATGACACATCTAACTCGTAAAGGTGTGCCGTTCATTTGGAGTGATGCCTGTCAGTTGGCATTTGATGAGTTGAAGGACAAGTTAACCTCAGCACTTGTGTTAGCATTGCCGAGATCGGGAGTTGAGTATCTTGTTTACACCGATGCGTCCTTATAAGGACTTGGAGGTGTACTGCAGCAGGAGAGTCAGGCCATAACTTATGCTTCCCGTAAGCTTAAGCCTCACGAGAAGAATTACCCTACCCATGACTTGGAGTTAGCGGCAGTGGTATTTGCCCTTCGTATTTGCAGACATTACCTTTTGGGGGAGAAGTTTTGATTGTTCACGGATCACAAGTCCCTACAGTACCTATTCACGCAGAAGGAGTTGAATATGCGGCAACGGAGGTGGCTTGAATTCGTGAAAGATTATCAGTTCGATATCCAGTATCACCCGGGGAAGGCTAACGTAGTAGCAGACGCGTTGAGCCGTAGACCTGTAGATAAGGTGGCGGAAGTGTGGAAGGTAAAGTGGAAGGAATTGGGACACCAGGATGCAGTGGCTCGATCATTCATGTCTGTGATGACTGTTACACCGCAGATTGTCACGAAGGTAGTGAGGGCACATGCAAACGACTCTTTCTGTCAGGAACAGATAGTTCGATTATTGGCAGAGGGAGCCGAATCCTATACCGTTAGCTCAGACGGGGGATTACGCTTTAATGGGAGATTGGTGGTTCCGAAAGGGGAGGAATTACGGCATGAGGTGATGGCAGAGTCGCACGGCTCACGATTCGCGGTACATCCCGGAGGGGACAAAATGTACCAAGACATGAGACGTCAGTATTGGTGGAGCGGTATGAAGAGAGATATTTCCGAGTTTGTTTCTAAATGAGCCACTTGTCAGCTAGTAAAAGTGGATCATCAGAGACCGGCAGGACTACTACAGCCGTTGGAGGTCCCGATGTGGATGTGGGAGAGCATATCCATGGACTTTATCACGAGGATGCCTACGTCACAGAGAGGTCACGACTCCATTTGGGTAATAGTGGATAGGTTGACCAAAGTCGCTCATTTCTACCCGTGAGGACAGACTACACTGCAGGACAGTATGCCCAGCTCTTTATTTCTGAGATAGTAAGACTTCACGGTGTGCCCCTAAATATCGTGTCTGACCGAGACAAGATATTTGTTTCACGGTTTTGGGAGAGTTTTCAGCAGGCCATGGGCACGGAGTTGCGATTGAGTACGGCGTACCACCCGCAGACCGATGGGCAGATCGAGCGCACAAATCAGATGTGGTAGGACATGATACGTATGTGCACCATTGATTTTGAGGGTGGATGGTAGCAGTATCTTCCACTGGTGGAGTTTGCTTACAACAACTCCTACCAGTTCACCATTGGCATGGCTCCATTTGAGGCGTTAGTGCGTGTTCAGTGGCGACATCATAATGTCGAGGAGTCCACATGGGAGCGCGAGGATGAGATGCGCGAACGTTATTCAGAGTTATTCTTACCAGGTACTTTCTAGTTCCGAATTTCGGGAGGAAATTCAGTTATTAGGGGGGAAGTATGTAATACCCCGTATTTTCTATGATATTTATTTTTGGGGATTAATTGAATTAAATGTTTATTAATTGCAAATTAATCCGGATAATAATATTAACGAGATGTGAGTTAGTATTTTATTATAATGTGTATACTTGGCATTATATGAATATTGGAAAGTATTGAAATTGTCACGAGATTGAAATACGGCAATTTGGGAAGCTTTGTTGGGATGCGCGTAACAGTCGCGTCAGGAATATAATTATTTGAATTAAAAAGTGAATTTTATTTTTATCACCAGTATGTTCATTTTGAGTGCACCAACACGTCTGGAAGGGTCGAGATAGTCAGAAAACACTAGCCGGGAGTTTAGTTTGGGTCCCGGGGTATTTTTAGGCCATACCGGCATCATAAAGGGTATTTTGATAATTTTTGTATTTTTGGGAATTAAAAGTGACGAAAATTAGAAATAGAAATCTGACTTCTTCTTTAACCCACTAACTACACTAAGAGACTTAATGGGCTACGGGAGAAGTTGAAATATAGTCCCAACTTACCAAAAACCAAACACACCTCCATTGTCATCATCCTTGGGAAGAACTTGTAGAGAGAGAGAGAAAGGAAAGAATTCTGCAGAAAGAGAGATAGAGGACAGATTCAACCTTCAAATTCAACATCAAATTCAGAGAAAGATTAAGGCAAGTGGTTTAAATTCATTTGATTCAAGCTATGCTTTTCCATGTTTAGGAATTTTCGAAATTGATCTTGGAAGATGATTTAGACCCATATATTGGAAGTTAAAAGTTATGAATTATGTTAGGGATTGCATGTAGTAATATTCTGGACGAATTATATGTTCTAAACAGAACCATTGATGATCTAAAAATGGAGTTTAGAAGTAGTTTATTGATGTTCTTGAATGGGGAAGAAATCTGGAAATTTTTGATGTAGTTTTGATCTAAACAAAGCCTTTGAATGATGAATTATGGGTTTTAGAATGTTAATACTGTTGTAGAATGATAGTATAATGATATTGTAACCTTGTCTTAGAGTTTCATGCTTGAAAATGGTGTTTTGGGACGAATTGGTAACTGCAAAACGAAGCAGTCTGTAACCATACCTGGTGCGTTCGATCGATCGATGTTCTTCAGTCGATCGATCGATCGACCTTCCCAGAATGAGTAAAGTTTTTCCCTAATTAAATTTTAATGGTGTTAATCCTTGAATGATATTATTGGAGACCTTATGAATACCCTTAACCTTAAGGAAGGCCAGTAGGCATGATTATGAGATTGGACCTTAATTGGAATTCAATTTGAGGAATTATTCTAAATTAATGAAATTCGATAATTGAGATAATATTTGGGTTAATAGTGTAAATTTGAATAAGTTGATGAAATAAGGTTTGGGGCAGAAGTAAAGACCTTAGGTGTAAAGATGTTATATGGGGGAAAAAGAGGAACTTAATAGTCTATTCGAGATAGATTTTAAGTTTCAGAAACTACGACGTGAGACGTGTCGACAATTTAATTTCTATATTATCGGGATACTTGAAATATATGAATTTGGAATAATGGTATAAAGATGTAGAGTATACCTTTATTAATATCGAGATATCTAAGATGTGTGAATGTTTAGTATATAATTGTATGTGTATGACATACCTACCATACTTGCTATCACGGGAGGTTTACGTTCGCTTAGGGCCTTCTTATCCTTCTGTCGCCCGGATTTAGATTGGTTACCTCGATGAACATAGGTCAGAGAAGGACTTATTGGGATATTAATAAGTTTGCTGATCGTGGGAGCGTAGGTATGTGCGTGACCCATGTGATGTGACTGTGTTCGCCTCCACTATTTGTGATGTTGTTATCTAAACGATTCCTGAGAGATTCGGAATGCGTGATCCTTATGTACATGATGTACCGGGATGGATAGCAGAGTATGTGTGCACCGCAGCTTAGCCTTTGGGTGCTTGTATTGTATATTTATGATGTGAAAATATACGGTTAAACGAGAAGGAATTTACTATGTTAAATTGTGAGTATAGTTATGGTAATGTTATGTAGATAAAAAGGGAACTTATATCTATAAATGGTTTTGTTAATAATTGGGAATCCGAGAATTAAAGTAGAACTCTCTATTTAATTGTTAAGGTTGGAAATTAAACGTGAACCGAGTAGTAGTGTTAGAAACTCTTCAGAATTAGATAGTTATGAGATAACACATGAATGGGTACAGGAACGTTAGGAGTGCACAGTTAGACGAGAGGTGAGTATCTCATGTGAGAGCACGTCCTAACATGTATTTTGCATATACTGTTTTAAATGTTTTTAAAGCACTTGCAGGTTTTTAAAATATCTCCACATTCGGGCTCTGGCCCGTTTGCTTTCAAATCTATATTTTTGTAAAACCATTTTTAGGTGCCCAGCCACAAGGACACCATGCATAGGATTCTCACTCAGATGAAGAGTTGTAGCTGCTTGTGGAAGCTACAGGGATTTGCTTTTAGACGCTTATATCATTTGGATTCCATACTCAGTATTCCTCAGTTGTAGGGCATGTTGCCCAATTTCTATTAGAGACATTTCCATTTCAGTTTTTCAGACTTTGGCATGTATTGATTCAGTATTCAGTATTTCGTTACTTACTTCAGTTGCAGGATTTTGTTGTGAGGAGTTTTTCCTCCAGATTTATTTATATCATGTGTTGATTATTCTGTTATTTCGTTATGGTGAATGGTGATATTATTCTTGCTTTAAATCTTTTACTGCATGTTAATCAGGCTTTAATTAAAATTTGGCAACTTACTTTTTAAATACTAGGTGGTTAGTAATAACAAAAATGTTTTCGACAGTGATGCTATTAACTGAGCCAACTTGGCATTTTGATTTAATTTAATAAAGGAGTAGCTATCCGGTATTTAATTAGTCGGGGTGTTACAGTAGACTTTCTCTTTGAATTTTTAGAAGAAAGGCCATCCTTAAATTTGGTCGCAAGCTCCTTAGTAGTATTTTCCCTGCTCTCAGCTTCGTTAGCCCTGTGCTCAGCTTCAAGGGCATTTCCCTCAGACGTCTGTCGAGAAGTTTCAACAGTTTTTAATTTATCCGCCCAAGTATTTCTCTCAGTCTCTAAGTCTTAATGAGAGTCAAGCATAGACTTCTTTAAGCTGGCCAAAGCTTCCTCCACATCATTTGAAGAAGAAGCCCGAATTTCATCATCCTTCTCCAGCATATTATTGAAATACACCAAGAACTACAAAAGAAGAAGATCAAATTAGTATATGAAAAATATAAAAACAACTTACTGATGCAAGGCTCTGAGAAGCCAATTCAGACACTTTTACTCAGGGAAGCATGGCATCCGCTCCCCTGTGATCTGGAAGAGTTCCAAATCTGATCAACTTCCTAGACAAACCAGGAGTAATAGCTGTTGGAGGACTAGCATCAGAAGAAGTTAATTCGACCAAGGTCTGTTAGTCGGCATCAGTCACTTGTTGGACATACTTTTCTGCAGGCCCTCTCCGAAGTGTTCTCAAAGGAAGTTAATTATCTTTGGGGATGGGGGATCTTTCATGACATCACTTATCTTCTTCTTGGCCCCTTACGCAGGTTTTTGGGAGCCAGAAGTGCTGCCACTACGAAGGTCAGGAAAGTTTCTCTTCTTCATGATATTAAAAGACGAACGTCTGAATCAACAGCAACTTCCTGATCAAGGTCAATCACCAAAGCAGGAGAAGCGACAGGTCTGGCAATGAAGGAACAAATGGTATTATTGTATTAAAGTAAATAAGAAGCAGACCTAACGTGCTCCTCGTCAACCTTCTTATGAAGTCCCCAAATGAACTTCAATTCTTTTAAGTTCACTTCGCTCTCTTTGGGGGACTTTCTCTTCCGGTCAACTGAAATCAAATTTACAAATCAACAATTAGTATGGCATTTTATCAAATATAAACAAAGCAAAATTATTAAACAGAGAACAACCAATCCCATTGCCAAACGGAGGACACCTAGATCCTTGATATTTAGCACCACCATTTAAGGGAATATGTTGCCAATTTTTTACAACTACCTCGTGATCAAAATAATCCCTATTGAAATCAGGGAGATTTACTACTAAAGCCTTATTAACTGACCTAGTTTTTAAATAGAAAGTTGTATCACTAGTTACCCATATATATCAAAAAATTATTTTTGGAATCCCTAGATGGGTTCCATGAATTTTATTTAACCTATATACTTCATTACCTACCCTCCATGTGTTAGGAGTTACTCTGGAAGGTACAACATCAAAATACTAACAAAACTCCAGACACAAGGGATTGGGAGGAAATGTGAACCCACACTCAACAATAAAGATGGAAGGGAACCAATGGCCCTTAGCAAGAGAGAAAAAATTGAAAGGAAAAGTGGGATATTCTAGTACAACCCAAAACGGAATGTTAAAGTCATTCCTGAACTTATCAAGCGACTCAATAGAATAAATCATGATTAAGAAGAAAAGAAGAATAGAGAACATTTCTTACAAAGGTTTAAGGATTCAACAAGAATATAGGATAGAAAAGAAAACGATCGACCAAAAGTTCAAAGAATACAGCAATAGAATAAAAAATGGAAGATTGAAGATGATCAAAGTTTTATCGCTCTTTTATAGGTCGCCTCGAAAATTGGGAAAAGTAATGATTAAATAGGATGATGATTGAGTTTACGACGGATAATAAGAGAAAATATGAAGATACCTTAGAAATGATCGCTAAAATTTGAAATATTTACAAAACTTCCATTCGCGCTATAAAATTTTCAATCAACTAGATAATTTCACAAGTCAGGAAGGTCTGCAGCTGAGCTAGCAGCCCGAACTACTATTAAAACATAATGTTCCACACTTTCGCATCATCTCTAAGTATGAAACATTGAGGGCTTCTGTTGATACCAAAATTCACCACCTTACATTGACCAATTACAAGCCATCATGTGTCATCCAATATGGCACAAGTCCAAGTCAACATGATATAAATCCCCAACCAATAAGGAAGCCCGACCAACAGAGAAGACATACCAACTAGGAAGCCCAACGAACAAAGGGGCCCGACCAACCAACAGCAGGTAGTCTAACCGGTATGGCCAATTAAGCGCCAATAGTCTTATATTTAATTCTCATTATGTATTAATGTAAATGCCTAACAAATAAAGGTATTCCATCCTTTCACATGACAACTCTTGATATCCCTCTTGGGCTACAAATACATTGTAACACCCTCATTGCAGGAGACCGAAAAACATATTAAGGCAATCAAGCAATACATAACAGTGGATGTAAGCTTTTCCATTGAGCCAAGCCACTTTAAAAATCCCATGTGTCTTATTTATTTTACTTATTTATTTGTGTTCAATCAATTAGGCCTAGTCTAGTTTTTTTCATCAACAAGAGTTGAGGATAAAAATTCTTGTAAAGTTTATCCGGGCACCAATTTGATCATGATTGACTTGTCCAAGTTGAAGAGCAACAAACACGTGAGCGATGAGTCGTTTGTTTGTGCATTTCAAAAGAGCAAGAAATTATTTTACTCGGAGTATATCAACAACGAGCCATTGGCAATCGTCCTACAAGCGCCAAAGCGTCTAAACAGTAGTGTGGATGACTTGGCTGCTCCCACCGAATATCAATCCATATTTTATGATAACCCGAATTTGAAATAATTATTAGAATTGTAATAAGTATTCCAATTATCGGAAAATAGTTCAATGCTTTTATCGGACATCAGTTTACTACTTTTAATTCATTTGTACTTGATCATTTTCTCTCTTTCTCTCTTTCCTTTGTATATGTGTGTAGACCTGACAAAATGAGGCACGACACGAAATTATAAGTTAATGGGTTTAGTCTTATCGGGTTTGGATCATTAACGGGTCAACACAGTAGATCTGTTATCATAACGAATCGAGTTTGGGTTTGTACTCTTACATGATTAAACCCATTTATACCCATTATTACCCATTAGTGGTAGCGGGTTTTATTGGGTCGTGTGACCCGAACTAATATTACACCATTATAACCCGTTAGTAGGTAAACAAATATATATGTATAATCCCTAAGTTAATCTCAACAGTTAGATTAAAAAATTAGACATAAAATCCACCCATTTACCGATTTTAAATTTGATTTGAAAAAATTTATATAAATTAATTAAATTTTTGGAAAACAATTTTTTAACGGGTGACGGTTTAAATAATGGGTTAATTATGACACGACCCAAATCCACCCATTTACTAACGGTTATTAACGGTTCGGTTCGTGTCACTCGCTAATATTATTGGGTCGTGTTCGGGTTTAAATTTTTAAAACCGTTAATCTAACGAGTCATATTTGGGTTAGGGCAATTTTACACGAGACCATTAAAACACGACACGAACACGACCCAACACAACCCTTTTCCGGGCCTATGTGTGTGTGTGTGTGTGTGTGTGCAGGTGTGTCTGTGGGGTGGGATTTTTCAACTATTTTCTAAAATTACTTCGTGTCACGACCCATTCGAGAGTGGCACAACCACAGAAAATGTTTGTATGTCTTCTTCAGGTGTGTGTGTGCAGGGGTGTATGTGTGCAAGTGTGTTTGTATTCTTCTAATTCATTTGGATATGTACTGATAACAACATTTTTTAGAGAAAATGTCTCCTTCAGGGATTAAGGCAAGGATGATGATGATAATGATTATGCGTTCTTTAAGGCTCGGCGGTAGAGGAGGCAACGATGGCTCCTCGGTCCCTAGGCTCTCTAGTTGGGGCAAATTGAGAATGGCCGTTGAGAACAAGACGGGATTATTGAGTAGATACCTCAAGCAGGTGAAAATGATTATCGTCCCAGGGTACACCAGTTGGAGGGAGGTGTCAAATGAGCTCAAGTTAGCTATTTGGGTGGCACTACAAGTAATGTATTTCAATTTCAATTTCAAATTCAATTTCAATTTCAACTTATATTTATATTTATATTTATATTTATATTTATATCTATTCACAACTAACGCTTACATTGTTTTTATTTTGTATTTGTTTGACGGGAATAATTCAGTCTGCCCCTATAACTCGCGATTTTGTGTTGGAGCAGTTGAGGGAGAAACACAAGACATAAGAGAAGAATTTGCGAGCCCGGTACTTTGAGAAGACCCGAGATTCCATTATTAGAATACGTGAGTCCGTCCCGTCGAAGAAGTCGATCGCATTGGCACAATGGTAAAAGTTCATTGACAATGAGATCGAGGAGCAACAATTGTCATCTCGCCAATCGGGGAAGGAAAACTGGGCAAAAAAGACCGACGTGCACTACTCCGGATGGACGTCTTACGCCGAGGTGGAGCACAGGATGATAAGTTTTTATTTTTCTATAATTATAGAAATATGTTATTCTGCGTTATTTTACTTCGCATTACTTACTAATTTTGGATTATTTTATTTCAGGGGACGAGGAGTGGCCCTGGGGGTAGGCCATATAGGCTCGATGCCTATGTGGAAATTCGGATGAAGAAGGGTAAGTATAAGGAGGTTTCCCCAAGCGTCACCGCAATGATTGTAAGTAATCCGACAGTTTAATTTTTGTGAATTACGTTATAATTTTTTTATTTACTTATTTAACTAATCGTGTGCTTTTTGTCATTTCAGGCAAAGCTTAAGGAAGTGCATGACTCGCAGTCTGATGCCGACAAGGCAAATTCGTCCATGGACGCACTCATCCAGGTGCTTGGCACTGATCGCAATGGGAGGACAAAGGGTGAGATCACGGGTGGGCAAATCTAGGATCACCGAAATGGAGATGATTAACAACGGGTTGGCTCGTTCGGTGGACATGCATGACGGGAAGCTATCAAGGTTGGAGGCAAAGGTCCTCGATATGTATGCATTCATAAAGCTTCAGTTGGGTGGAAAGGTCAAGGGCAAGGGGAAGATGGTGGAGGAGGAGGTGGATAAAGACGAGGACGTGGATGTGGACGTTTTTGCTTCATGGGCGATACGCACAAACTCACCGCTTGATGATCCAGTCCCCTACTTGGCTCTTGTCCAGCGGCCTATGTTAACAATCGGTTAGCCGAGCATGTTTTTACGCAACATATACGATGGCCAGTGGATAGCGAGGGGGTTGAGGGACCCAAATACCATCCCGGGTATGCCGGTTCATGGACTTACCCTTAGAGGCCAAGGTGCTCATCACGCATGTGATACCCAAAAAGGAGAACTCCGCATTGTGGTTGCGCGAACAATATGGCATGATGCATATTGAGGGGTGTATCAATTCGTATATCGTTTGGCCTTCCTTCCTCCTCGAACCGACCCCTCACTCTATGGCATGACATTATTTTTATCTATTTTTATTTGGACACTTAGATTATATTTGAATTGTTTTGATTTGTTACATTTTGGTTTGGATATGGATTGTATTTTTATTTTATTTGGATATGGAATTATATATGTAATTATTTGGTGCATTCTTTCAATATTATTTGTATATATGTTGTTTGAACAGGTACAATTTTTCTATAACAGGTACAAATATAACGATGGGCAGTGGTAGTGGCCGAACTGCCTTGAAGTTTTTTGTGACATCTCGCCTAATTAAATATCGGGTGATCAGTCCTTTATTAAATTAAACCGAAGTGGCCGATTGGTTCATTCTTAGCATCACTGTCGAAAAATAATTTTATTTTATATATCACCTAATAAATAATTAAGTTAAGTGTCAAAACATTTAATTTTAATTATACCCAAATAATTCGTTAATAAATTTTCATTCTTAACGACATAAGCTGTATGAAATTCCACATGAACATAATAAATACTGGACATAAATCAAATATTGAAATAAATAAGACTGGATAAAACATTCCAGATCAAAGTCTCAAACCAATAGATCATAATAATACTCAATCCAACTAAAAAGATCTATAAGAGTAAACTAAGTACAACCTCTAAGATAAAACAACTGAGAATGGGCAACACATTCCCTAAATGAAATGTCTGAATAGGACGGAAGGAAATGATAGATTCATCTACAATACAAGGGCCTGCAACTCCCAGAACCATTGCACCTCGCTAAACGATCCACGCATCTAAACCTTGTAACCCTGTGGCTGGGTACCTGATGTATATATATATATATATATATATATATATATATATATATATATATATATATAGCAAAAAGAGAGGACAATAGTGTAACACCCCGTAATTTTGAGGATTAAATATTTAAGTATCTTTGGGAGTGATAAAAATATTTAAATTGGAGAAACGTAAATTCATGAGTTGGAGAATTTATTTAAGTGAGCCGAATTAATTATAATTGACAATTTTAAAATTTAATGGTTAAAAATCTCGTGTGTCACGTTTTTAGGTCGAAATTTGGAAATTTTGAAAAGTATGTTGGATGGCAATTCTGAGTGTGCGGATGTGTCCGAATGGGTCGGGATAGTCATAAAAGAGTACCCGGGGGTAGTAATTGGGTCTCGGGGTATTTTTGGGCATAACCAGGTCCACACGAGGTGAGTTGGGCCTTTTTAATTAGCCCCACATGGCCAAAAACAGGAATTGGTATTTTTAACCTAATTGGGAGATTAAGGAATGGCAGCCAACATAACTCTAAACCTAGGGTTTGAGAAGGGATTTGGGGGAAAGCAAATCAAGAGCAAATTGGAGGTTATTGGAGCCAAATTAAGGGACATCAACAACGGATCAGACCCTACGAACAATTCCAAGCAAGTGGTTAACTGTTGCGATTTTTGAATTGATGATAATCAATTCAGATCATAGTGATGTGTAAACCAAAATTCGTTTTGGGGATAAATGGGTACAAAATGGGGGGTTTTTTTGTTCATGAAACTATTGAATGAGATTCATAGTATAAATTGTTGTGTTAAACATATCTGAGTATAGATGTTTAATTGGAATATGAATTCGGAATATAAACTGGGGAAAATTTGGATTTGGAATTTGGTTTGTAGAACAAGATTGATGAATTTTAATGGAAAACCCATTTCGAAAATTGTGAGATAAGTTGAGAAATTTATATACTAGAGGGTGTATATGATGTATAGGATCAAAATTCATATGTTTATGTGATGGGATGACTTGATCAGGGGTTGAAATTAAGGTTTACAAACCTTAAATTTTTGTTAATGGAGTAATGCAGTGGGGAAGAAGAGCTGCCCAGGGATGATCGATCGACGGTCACAGGAACTTGACAGTTCGGCCAGTTTGTTTATGAAGAGGATTTTATTTAATATTTTATTCAGTGATAAATTCATATGGACACATATTTCCTTAACAATTATAGGGTGATATAATTGGGTTTAGGAGGGTGTGAATCGTATGACATGAGATGAACGAATTTGGAGAAATAATTCATAATTATTGATATTGGGCCGAGGAATAATATTCGGGTATTGTAGTTGGGTGGTACTACATTATTAAAGGAATTTAGGTGAAATATTTAATTATGGACCAAGTGGGCGAGTCCGTGTATGCTAATAATTATAAGTAAATATAATTGGGAATATTATGGAGATGAATGTGTGACACATTGTGGGCGAATATGTGAGAATGAAATTATGAGATGTAAATGGACCAAGTGAGCGATTCCGGGTATGTTGGTTAAGTGAAACCAAAGTATTAAATTAATTATTGAGAGAGGGTAATTAATTTGGAGTCAGAATATACATTCGGAAAATATTAAGGTATGGGCCAAGTGAGCGAGTCCGGGGATAATGGTTGTGTGACACCAAGTTATTAAATTAATAAGGGTGATAATTAATTTTATTAGAGTCGGACCACAGACTCGAATTTGTGTTGATTAATTAATGTGTAAATTAATTAAATAAGGGTCGGATTGTAGACTCGGGTAATTATTAAATTAATGGGTGTAATAATTAATTTAATAAGAGTCGGATTGTAGACTCGGGTAATTATTAAATTAATGGGGGTGTTAATTAATTTAATTAGAGTCGGATTGTAGACTCGGGTAATTATTAAATTAATGGGTGTAATAATTAATTTAATAATAGGTGTGATAATTAATTTAATTAGAGTCGGATTGTAGACTCGGGTAGAATTAAATTAATAGGTGTGATAATTAATTTAATTAGAGTCGGATTGTAGACTCGAGAGAGTATTAAACTAATATGTATGTTAATTAATTTAATTAGAGTTGGTCGATAGACTCGGGGAGGTATTAAATTAACGGGGGTGTTAATTAATATAATTAGAGTCGGGCCATAGACTCGGGGGAAATATTATATTAACTGAGGCGGGAATTAATTATATTAGAGTCGGACCATAGACTCGGGATGGTGATAAATTATTAAGTGAGAAAATTTATTATATTGAGTCGGGCCACAGACTTAGGAAATTACAGCCAGTGTACGGGATTTTGAGTACACGGTAAAGCTGGGATTTATGTTATATATATACGGTATAGTGATAGTATATATATATATATATATATATATATATGTATATATATATATATATATATATATATATACTTGTATACATTGTGTGTGATATTTAATTTACAGGCATTGTACGGGATTTTTGGGTACACGGTAAAGCCGGATTTATATTATATATATACGGTATAGTGATAGTATATATATACGTGTATATATTGTGTGTGATATTAAATATCAGTGAGTAGATATTTATTTAATTTATATACTCTAGTGCTATCAAGGGAGGTTGCGCGATGTGGGTGAATCCCCTAGCTTGAGGAGTAGGGTGAGTATATCCCCAGGTCATAGCGTCCGGTATATATGGGTGAGGGATTTATCTCACTTTCAGGGAAGGAATATCACCGCCTCCACTACGTTTATATTTTGGGCCAAGTTGGTGAGCGATTCTAACTTGGGGAACTAGGTTTTGTGAGCATACCTAGTGAGATAGCATTTTAGAGGAAATCATCCGGCGAGGGCATACTCAAAGGGATGGATATACGTATGTTATATGTGTGGATGTTGTGGTAAAGGTACGTATATAATGGTAGTAAATATTATATACGGGTAATAATGCAGTGTGTGATGTATTTACTTTATATAACTTGTGACACGGTTATATGCTACTATTTAAGAGGAATTAATTAACTTAATTGTGAGATAACTTATAATTCAAGAAATTATTACACTCGGGTTAGAGTAGTATGGCAAGGGAAGGTTATCCCAGGACTAGTTGGACGGGGTAGTACAACTAGGCGGGGTTAAGGTAACCAGTAGGTGTGCAAATAGTGGAGGGGTGAGAATGTCCTCAAGGGAGTGCGACACTAACTTAAATATGAAGCGCATTCATGCATTTTAAATTACTGCAGTTAATTCACTTGCTAAATATTTTCAAAATGTTTTGGGTTCTAACCCTTGCTATAAAACTATTTTCAAAACCTTTTAGGTGTCCAGTCACAGGGATGCCAGGATTGATATTCTATTCCAGGGACACGGAGCTGTGGCATATGTGGATGCTAGCAGGAGTTTGGATTAGACACATCATTCATTCATTCCTAGAGTAGGAATCTTGTAGCAGTTTCAGTTTTATTTAGGGCTTGTCGCCCAGACTTCTCGGTACAGTTTTCAGGTGTAATTTATTCAGGTGTTGAATATTTGTATTAGATTATTTCTTTGGTGGTCGGTGACTTATTCGGCAAGTTGTGTAATTATGATTCAGTTATTTTTCATTTATTTATGTGAATGGTTTATACATTAATTCTGCATGTATTGTTTTGTTTAATCAAAAAGTTAAAATTAGCACCAGCTTTTGGAATACTAGGTGGTTAGTAAGTTTTAAAAAGTTTTCGATAGTGATGCCTAGGGTTATCCAACTGGGATTCCTGTTTTAACTTGGTATAGGACTGATCACTCGGTATTTTATTAGGCGGGGTGTCACAAATAGCGAGAAACGGTTCAGAGCCATTGTAAAAATATTTGTTTTAGCAAGTATTTAAAACTGCAATGAAGCAAGTATTATGGTCATTTTAGTTTCGAACTCTTACATGAGATTCTCACCTCTCATCTATTGAGCACCCCTAACGTGCATCTAGCCCCTATTAGTTATGCTACCCATCCTAACTAGTTCGAAGTCACCATACCATCATCTACGTCACTAGTAGTATATCCGTATCGCCCATACAATACGTTATTGAAATAGTTTATCCCACATAACTAAATATCATTATTCACCATCCGACTGTTAATCTTTTACCCACTAAGATTATTTTATTTCTCATCATTACTATATCTACTAATTTCACGTAGTAGAATTTTCCCAAGTTTATTCATATATATAGTCACAACATCCCTGTATATGTATACTACACCTGCACCCCTTGGTTAATATAACTTAGCGCAAAGTAATTATTATTATTACCATATCTACTAGTTATACGCAGTAGACATAATCACAAGCACATAAATATATATACATATTGTCATATCATCCCTATACATATATATACTAATCATGCACCCCTTGGTTAAGACCACTTGACGCAATGCATACTCTGCTATCATGTCCCGGTGCATCGCTCACTGCATAAAGGACAATTGGCTTGGCGTCTCTCACGAACCATAAATCTCACAACACAAATATTGGAGGCGAGCATACTCACCATTCAAATGGGTCACACACATACCTACGCTCCCATTCAACTGTTGAAACTATCCTACGGCTTAGATAGCACGTATCCAAGTTCATATGCTTGGGTACAAGTAAAGTATCCCCCCATTGGGTCACCCAGGATAAGACTGTCCAATACGTGAAACCTCCTCCCGATAGCAAGTAGCGTAGGTATGTTATACACACAGTAATAATATTCATATAATACGCATACACACATCCTATTTAGAATCAATAGGTATTCACCCAACCATAACATATACTTTCCATACGTATTATTCTCTCATTACTACGTATAGCATATTTATTTCGATTAATCTCTCTCTTGGAATTTTCAAAGTTAACTCACCTTTCAAAATATTTAAAGTGTCATTATACAATTACCTCCCAACAATTCTGCACCATACTAAATTCATCCACTGACTGTTTTCCTCACTCAAAACAACCGTATAACTCGAAATGGACTGAACTGGAAATTTCTTAGATTTTTGTAGGGGTGGCAATTTTAGAAACGACACGAAAAAACGACACGGAACGACACGAAATTGACCTGAAATTGACACGATATTTCGTGTTCGTGTCGTGTTCGTGTCGTGTTTTTTTGACACGAAGTCGCGTCGTGTCGTGTTCGTGTCTTAATTATGAGTCGTGTCGTGTCGTGTTGTCGTGTTATCGTGTTTTTTATGCCTAAAATTTAAGAAATTATGGTTGTCGTGTCGTGTCGTGTTATTTTTTATTCGGGTCGTGTTCGTGTCAGCTAAAAAAAACACGAAGTCGTGTCGTGTCGTGTTCGTGTCCGAAAAAACCTTGTCGTGTCGTGTCGTGTCGGGCCAAAACACGACCCACTGACCCGATTTGCCACCCCTAGATTTTTGGACCTGCCGTTTGAACCAGGTCAGATGTCGTTCGAACGACATCTCGCGAGATCCTTTCTTGTTCAAACGAAGCTCAATCTCGTTCGAACGAGATTCAGCAGTCTTCTCCCCCACCAAACCTGCTACGTTATATACCCTTAAAAGTTTTGTTTTCCACCATTTTTAAACCTAAAACCTCTAAAACAATCAGCCCAAACACCAAACATTCAATTCCAATAAACTACCCAACATCTATATATGATTTCCAACAATAATATATCATCACTAATCATCAATAAATTCGAAATCCCCAAATTAAAATATCTAGAACCCTAATTCTCAAACTTATATGCAAAACTCCAAATGAAGCCCAAACTTAACCATAAATTATCATAATTTTATGGACATAGGGGAATCAAACTTTATCAAATCAGTCCTAATTTATGATTAATTCTCCCAAATTTTCACCAATATTCATCTTCATATTAATGGGGTAATTACCTAATCTAACATGAACACAGTTATTGATAAGAAAAGCAAGAAATAAACACTTGCCTCGATTTTGATATTCTGATCCATTGATGAAATTGGCATAGACTTGTTCCTCGTCTTCCGATCTACGCTTTGGTGGGATTTGTGATGTGAGTCCTTGAGTTTTGCAACAAGAACACCTATGGACTCCTTATTCCTTTCTCTTTTCTTTCTTGTAGGTTTGGAACTAACAGACCCTTTCTCCCCCACTTTTACCTTATTTATTTTCTTTAATTTTCGTCCATAATGTTTCCCCAAAAATTCAAAGGACAAAAACACCCCTACAGGGTGTCGGTTAGGCCTAAAAATATTCCGGAGTCCAAATAGAATACCCGAGTAGAGTTTTATGACTATATCGACCCTTCCGGACTCAATGGCACACTCAAAATGACCATACGAGTTACTTAAAAATAATTTATCTTTTGATTCCATTCAATTAGTCCCGACACGACTCACACGCGCATCCTGACTTAAAATACCAAACTGTCATTTTTCACCCTCCGACAATTTATAAAATTTCATAATTCCATATTATGTATTCACACAGTAATATTCAATAAGTCTCATCAATAAGTATTAACTCTTGGCACGCTACTTAATATTTATTTTTAATTCGGATTAATTAATAATTAATTTCTCACATTTTTAATTAATTAATCTAACAATAATAATTAATTGCATAATTATTTAAATCATAAAAAATACGGGATGTTACATACTTCCCCTTTACAATGGAATTTCGTCCCGAAATTTGAAAAAGTATACCAGGTACAAACAATGTTGTACATATGTTGCGCATCGCATCATTGTGCTCCCAAGTAAACTACTCCGTACCACCCATATAGTACATTCTCGAATACCCTTAATAATGAACAGTCCACATATGTTCGTTTTAAACTTCAGGTCACCCGTATCGTTTAAGTTACACTACTTAAAATTTATTTTTAGATATTTGCTATCTAGCATTCTACTATTCAGACCTTAGTAGATTAATCATTTTTAAGATACATATGATCTCGTCTCGAAATGATCGCACACAAGTAGGTTATTTGCGCAGTATATATTTTATGCACATGATCCTTGGTCCCCTATCTTAACTAAAAAGAAATAGGACAACAAGGCTTAATGTGCCATATCTCAACTAGCACCATGCCCAAAAGTGAACTTATATGAGTTATTGTACACAACCTCCATTAGTGGAAGGGACTGCTCTCGTCCTCCCCTGAGATTCAAGGGTACACATATACATTATTCTTCACTATATGACTAGTCCGCTTGTGTCAAGAAACAATCATTCTCAGGGGTATACATTAGATTTATATTACCACATCATAAAATCACAATATCCATCTCTAAACCAATATTATTCTTATTATTTTTCCAGATTTTCTAATCAATCTTTCGATTCTACAATTTTCTAATCATCAAAGTGAGATCCTCTACATGCATATAGGGAAACTTATTCCACATCATCAATTATAAGTTATATCCACAAGTATATATGGGAGCCTACACAAATAAATTAATAAATAAATTGGAAATCAATTTAAGCAAGAAAACTCTTGCCTTAGGGTGAAGGTGGAAACTCCACTTATTGGATCCTCCTCTTGAATCTCCAATTCTCCTCCTTCTTTTGACCTTGGTATCTCCTCTATGTGGGTGGGGCTGCTAGGATTTTTTTTGTTATGTAAATGGTATTTCCCCAAAATCTTATTTAAGTTATAAAAACCCTTAATCCCGAGTTAGGCCTAAATCCCCATTTTGGACCCCCAAATGGGCCCGAACCTATAATCAAAATAGCCCAATAACCTTCAAAATGATATACATATACTCCGGGACCGTTTTTAAAGGTCTAAAACACCTAAACTAGCTCTTAAAGCCTTACGAAATGCGTCCCCATTATTTTTATTCCATTTAGACATTTTTATTGTGTTTAAATGACACGGACCATAAATTTATTAACGTATGATTTATTTCCACTCGTGAACTCATCACGCCAAATTGAGTCTTGTATTTATGTAATCGTGAATAACTATTTATTTTTAATTTAAATCCATCCTAGTTAATTTATCCCAAAATTAATCCCAAATTATTAAATTTATTTATGTTATAACATTTTATTCTGAAGATACGAGGTATTACATTCTTCTCCCCTATTAATGGAATTCCGTCCCCGAAATTCATTGAAGCTTACCCTTGCACTTTAATCCGCATTATTAATCCAAGTTTTATACCCAATTAGTTTGTACTCATATCCCATGAGATAAAAGAAAAGGCTCACCTATGCCTATCATAACATCATTGGGGTGTCCATAAATCCACATTATATGCACATACACACATAAATATTAAATATGGATGACATCAATGCATTCAATCATGAACCATACATACCATGCTTATCCAGAAAGCAAAGCATATCTCCACATATGTAAAACGTAAATAAATAAAATAAACATCTTAGTATCCAACTTCCCTCGACTCCGACTTTTGCTAATTTCGTTCGTGGGATGTCTCGCAAGCGAAATCTAAATAAGGAAGCCTCATGATACACTACTTCACGTCTTAGTCAATTATTAAGATTCGTCAGCCCAAGACAAAAATAAAAATATTTGTTTACACTAATTGCATAAATTCCAGTTTATGACCATTCTCAACAAAAGTTTCCTCACTTACAAGGTATACATTAAATCTCGATAGATTTATCCTTTTGATCATATGAAGAACAACAACCAAAATGTCCTAGGATCCAACATCTCTCAACTCCCGACATTTGTTACTTTCGTGCATGGGATGTCTCGCGAGCGAAATCCAAATAAGGAACCCTCCCGATACACTACTACATAGCTTTCTCGGTCATTGAGAACTGTTAGTCCAGGGCCCATGTCTATTAATGTGCTTAATCAATTAATAAGGCCCCCAGGCATTATCATCATCCATTTAACCATAGTTAGACTCAAAGTACCACAATTTCCATAATATTTCCCACAGTGATAATGAACACTAATGCCAACTAGTCACACTACATTCGACTATTAATTTTAAATGGTCTCGTAAAATCAACACAAGCAATATGATCTTCTTGCCAATCCATCCCTATGATACTATCGTAATCTGACGTTACTTATGGAATAAGTTTTTCAACAACCCTAAGTCCTCCTAAGGTTAATTCTTACACCCCCTACACACGAGTCACTATAGGTGTCTGCCCCTGAACTCGCAGGTGAAATGATGTAAAGCGCTTTGATAAACCGGAGTCTACATTCCCCAATGTACTAACGAGATAGTATTTACTACGAATTGCTATGCACTAGTACTAAACTAAGCATGTCTTATATGATTAGAATTTGGGGATCATACTATTACTGTATATGTTAGCGCTGGCCCCTCTCCTGGTGCGACGTGATATACACGTCCGTACTGTTGCTGCGAGTGTTGTCCCTAACGTGGTAGTGATGGTAAGGCTAGCACTACCACCACTGGATGGACCTGCAGTGGTTGACACTAACCCTGTGTTCTCAGTGTCCTTGCTTTCCCCTAACTCATGTCACTACACCAAAAATAGCATTTTGGCATCCCCTGATATTAAAAATCTGGCACAGTTTAAAACTGTGCCAGATTTTGGCACGGTTTAAAGATAATTTGGCACACCTTAAAACAGTGCCAAAATTTGGCACTGTTTTAAAGTGTGCCAAAATTAAGCACACTTCACTAAAATATAAACCCCCCCCAAAAAAATTCCTAAACAGACACTTTGGTATCCCGCTCTATCTTCTCGCGATCAGCTCTCTCTCTCCGGCCAATCAACTCTCCATCAGCGCAGCTCCCTCTCTCAGTGCATCTCTCTCCACTCGTCCCGCTCAGGTAACCTTATTCTCTCTTTTTACTTCTTGCATATAGAACTGATCTTCAACGAGAAGAGAGCGCAAAGATCACAAACCCCATCCATTTGAATGTCTTTAATGAGAATGAAAACAGAACATCTTCATTGGTTTGGTTTAATTTGTATCCATTTGCAGTCTACGCTTTGTATTTGATTATGTCGACTCTTATATGATTTTTAAAATTCTAATAAATGTAAATCGAAAAAGAGATCTCAAAATCATAGTGCGTATTGAATATCTATATGCAATACGATTTAGATTCTATATACATTATGATCTCAGCTATCTATATATATCGTGTATCCACTCGTCCCGCTAAGAATGATATCAGGACGGGTGTGATAACCGTATAAGGTTTCCTTCCTTCATAACACTCCGCCATAGAGGATGTGATAATCTTGCTAAAAGAGTTCAAATTTAGTAGCAAACTAAAATTCATTTTAATTTGGAACACAACAACAATTTATACTAATTTGGGACAAGCTGATGAGCTTTCTTATTCAAAATTATTGCAACTTATAAGGTGACGAGATAATTTCATAGCATAATCAGGGTAGATCTTTTTTAAGTGTTTCTTAATCGATCTTTTACTCTATTCAATCTTGCCTCTTTTGAAATTTCCCAACCACATACATATTATATACATACGTATACGAATGTAAAATGTAGATGCCTACATGTATTTGTATACGTTTTTATATGGGGATCGTTTATATTAATTGGTAATCAAAGTTAGTTTCAGCTTAAATTAGTGTCTGCGCAATTATTGATTCGTAGTTTGGCAGATATGTGGTTGTTTTGGTGGTACTCTATTTGATACATACATTTGGATTTCTTGATATGTTGTCCTTACGGCTCTTTTTTTTATTAAAAAAGCATTATAATACATTAAAAGTTTTATTGTGATCTACTGGGATAATACTGGATAACAAATGTATGTACTTATGATGTCGGAATGTGTGCCTTGAGTGTTTGCAATATTATAAAATCTTGATTGTATTCATTATAAGATGTGTGCTTTTGTCTTCATATTTTTTTTGAATTAAATGCCATTTTAGGGAATGGCTTTTGGGTTGTTCATATGGATATCGTATTTACTTAGGTATGTTTATTTTTAGGGAATGATGAAGGTTATTTTCTTAGGTATGTTTATTTTTAATTTGCGTGTTTGTCTTTTACAAAATGTGTTGATTATTCTTTTAATTAATACTAACATAAGCTACAATTCAAGGTGAAGTGTTTAGTGGAAAAAAAATTGGTGTTGACGCTTGTATAACTGCAATTCAAGGTGAAGTGTTTAGTGCAATCTTGATGTTTTTTTGACTTATTGTATTGACTACTTTTCTTCTCTGTCAGTCTATCATTGATAAAGAGAGAAAGGGGGATTATCTTGAAAAAACTGTTCCGATTCTTTCATTGTTGCTGAAATGTATCAATTATATTATTCAATCACTTATATTCCTGTCCTCACATGTTACTTCCCTTGTTCAGGTTGCACCTCATATCACGGATGCCATTCAAGATTGGATTGAACGTGTAACATCTATACTGGTGGACTGGGAAGAACGTCCACCTGATGTTTGTGTCATAGAATTGGTACTATAGGTAAATTAATAACTATATGCAACCTGTGGCACAATGAGGGGCTTCATACTTTTGTTGGGATTGACACTAAATATTTTATCTTGCCGAAGCACAATTTGTTATATAGTTATCAAATTTATTTTACCCTTGCTAAATTTGATTTCAATATGTGTGTCACAATAATATTCTTGACATTGTGCATATTAGACATGTTTTACCCGCATCACCAACTAGTATGGTTATATTATTTCATTCATTGATTTTGAATTCAGGAGCATGAAACTGATGTGAAAGCTAGCATCGTGGAATTCTTCAAGACATCTCATTGGAGTAAGAGAAAGGGTGATTTGATGAATGATAAGTGCAAGGATACACATGTATGTTTCAGTTCTTTCCCCCTTTTATCCTTTTGTATTTTATAAGACAAACCTTCTAATATAAGTCTTCTGACACTTCAACAGTCATAGCACAGTCTCGAACTCATAATGAAGGGCTGAGAAACTTGAAAGATAAGATATCGTCTCATGAACAACTAAATGCCGCTCATAATAGAAGATTTGAGAATTTGCAGACATTGTTGGGCCAAAATGGGATACTTTCAAGAAGTCATGGCACGAAGAGTTCATCGGGTGTCTATCAAAATGCAAATGAAATCCGATTAGTCTCAAAGTCTCAAATTCTCTTAAAATTTGTAGTAGCATTAAATAGAAAAATGGTCTGAAATAGCGACAAGTAGCCAAACGTAAAATGTCTAACTTTATGAGCTTATTTAGTTAAACTGGTGGAAGGGATTTGCTGGTGGTTTGGTTTTGGAATTTGCTACAGCTGTTGAGTTTATTTCAAATGTTAAAACATGTTGGATTTAATGAATAAGCAAACGAAACAATGTCAAAATTTTCTAAAATCAATAAACGTTCTAAATCAATAAATTTTCTAAAGAGGCACGAACACCTCTCATGGGACCAATCTAACTTATAGGAACTGACCGCGTAGTCCCGGGACTCCCGGTTTCAGAATCTGATGATAATTTCAAAAATAACACTTAGACTTAAAAACAGGCTGTTAAAGGGTAAAAACCTAAACCAACGGCCAAATGTCCCCGTAGGAGGCACGAACACCTCGCACGGGACTAATGTAACTTGTAGGAATAGACCACGTAGTCCCGGGTCTCCCGGTTTGAGAATATGACGATAATTTGCAAAAATCAACACTTGGACTTAAAAACAAGATGTTATATGGTGAAAATCTAGACCAACCCCCAAACGGACCCGTAAGAGGCACGAACACCTCGCACGGCACCAATGTATCTTGTAGGAACTGACCGCGAAGTCCCGGGTCTCCCGATTTGAGAATATGACGATAATTTGCAAAAATAACACTAAGACTTAAAAACAAGTCATTAAAGGGTGAAAACCCAAACAAGCCCCCAAACTACCCCGTAAGAGGCACGAACACCTCGCACATGACCAATATCACTTGTACGAATTGACCGCGTAGTCCCGGGTCTCCTGGTTTGAGAATATGATGATAATTTGGAAAAATCAACACTTGGATTTAAAAATAAGCTGTAAAAGGGTGAAAACCTAAATCAGCCCCCAAACGGACCCGTAAGAGGCACGAATACCTCGCACGGGACCAATGTAACTTGTAGGAACTGACCACGTAGTCCCGGGTCTCCCGGTTTGTGAATATGACGATAATTTGTAAAAATAAACACTTAAACTTAAAAACAAGCCGCTACAGGGTGAAAACCCAATCCACCCCACAAACGATCCCGTAAGAGGCAAAACACCTAGCACGGGACCAATGTAACTTATAGGAACTGACAACGTAGTCTTGGGTCTCCTGGTTTGAGAATATGACGATAATTTGCAAAAATCACACTTAGACTTAAAAACAAGCCGTTAAAGGGTGAAAATTCAAACCATCCCCCAAACGACGCCATAGGAGACACAAACACCTCGCACGGGACCAATATAACTTGTAGGAACTGACTGTGTAGTCCCGGGTCTCTCGATTTGAGAATATGATGATAATTTGCAAAAATAACACTTAGACATAAAAATAAGCCGTTAAACGGTGAAAACCCAAACAAGCCCCCAAACGACCCCGTAAGAGGCACGAACACCTCGCACAGGACCAATATAACTTGTACGAACTGTCCGCGTAGTCCCGGGTATCCCGGTTTGAGAATATGACGATAATTTGCAAAAATTAACACTTGGATTTAAAAATAAGTTGTTAAAGGGTGAAAACCTAAATCAGCCCACAAACGGACCCGTAAGAGGCATGAACAACTCGCACGGGACCAAAGTAACTTGTAGGAACTGACCACATAGTCCCGGGTCTCCCAGTCTGTGAATATGATGATAATTTGAAAAAATAAACACTTAAACTTAAAAATAATCCGTTAAAGGGTGAAAACCCAAACCAGCCCCCAAATGACCCCGTAAGAGGCACGAACACCTCGCACTGGACCAATGTAACTTGTAGGAACTCATCGTGTAGTCTTGGGTCTCCCGGTTTGAGAATATGACGATAATTTGCAAAAAACACACTTAAACTTAAAAACAAGTCGTTAAAGGGTGAAAACCCAAACCAGCCCCCAAACGACCCCGTAGGAGGCACGAACACCTCGCACGGGACCAATGTAACTTATAGGAACTGACTGATTAGTCCCGGGTCTCCCGATTTGTGAATATGATGATAATTTGCAAAAATCAATACTTTAACTTAAAAAAACAAACCGTTAAAGGGTGAAAACCCGGACCAGCCCCCAAACGACGTCGTAAGAGGCACGAACACCTAGTACGGGACCAATGTCACTTGTAGGAACTGACCGCGTAGTCCCGGGTCTCCCGATTTGAGAATATGACCATAATTTGCAAAAATCAACACTTAAACTTAAAAATAATCCGCTAAAGGGTGAAAACCATAACCAGCCCCCAAACAGACCCGTGAGAGACACGAACACCTCGTATGGGACCAATGTGACTTATAGGAACTGACCGCTTAGTTCTGAGTCTCTCAGTTTGAGAATACGACGATAATTCAAAAAAATAACACTTAAACTTAAAAATAGGCCGTTAAAGGGTGAGCCCCAAACGACCCCGTAAGAGGCATGAACACCTCGCACTGGACCAATGTAACTTGTAGGAACTCATCACGTAATCTTGGTTCTCCCGATTTGAGAATATGACGATAATTTGCAAGAAACACACTTAGACTTAAAAACAAGTCATTAAAGGGTGAAAACCCAAACCAGCCCCCAAACGACCCCGTAGGAGGCACGAACACCTCGCACGGGACCAATGTAACTTATAGGAACTGATCGAATAGTCCCGGGTCTCCCGATTTGTGAATATGATGATAATTTGCAAAAATCAACACTTGAACTTAAAAACAAACCGTTAAAGGGTGAAAACCTGGACCAGCCCCCAAACGACATCGTAAGAGGCACGAACACATAGTACGGGACCAATGTAACTTGTAGGAACTGACCGCGTAGTCCCGGGTCTCCCGGTTTGAGAATATGACCATAATTTGTAAAAATCAACACTTAAACTTAAAAACAATCCGCTAAAGGGTGAAAACCATAACCAGCCCCCAAACGGACCCGTGAGAGGCACGAACACCTCGCACGGGACCAATGTGACTTATAGGAACTGACCGCGTAGTTCCGACTCTCCCGGTTTGAGAATACGACGATAATTCAAAAAAATAACACTTAAACTTAAAAATAGGCCGTTAAAGGGTGAAAACCCAAACTAGCCCCCAAACGACCCCGTAAGAGGCACGAACACCTCGCACTAGACCAATGTAACTTGTAGGAACTCATCGCGTAGTCTTGGGTCTCCCGGTTTGAGAATATGACGATAATTTTCAAAAAACACACTTACATTTAAAAACAAGTCGTTAAAGGGTGAAAACCCAAACCAGCCCCCAAACGGCCCCGTAGGAGGCACGAACACCTCGCACGGGACCAATGTGACTTATAGGAACTAACCGAATAGTCCCTGGTCTCCCGATTTGAGAATACGACGATAATTCAAAAAAAAACACTTGAACTTAAAAATAAACTGTTAAAGGGTGAAAACCCGGACCAGCCCCCAAACGACATCGTAAGAGGCACGAACACCTCGCACTGGACCAATGTAACTTGTAGGAACTCATCGCGTATTCTTGGGTCTCCCGGTTTGAGAATATGATGATAATTTGCAAAAAACACACTTAGACTTAAAAACAAGTCGTTAAAGGGTGAAAACCCAAACGAGCCCCCAAACGACCCCGTAGGAGGCATGAACACCTCGCACAGGACCAATGTAACTTATAGGACTGACCGAATAGTCCCGGGTCTCCCGATTTGTGAATATGATGATAATTTGCAAAACTCAACACTTGAACTTAAAAACAAACCGATAAAGGGTGAAAACCCGGACCAGCCCCCAAACGACATCGTAAGAGGCACGAACACCTAGTACGGGACCAATGTAACTTGTAGGAACTGACCGCGTAGTCCCGGGTCTCCCAGTTTGAGAATATGACCATAATTTGCAAAAATAAACACTTAAACTTAAAAACAATCCGCTAATGGGTGAAAACCATAACCAACCCCCAAACGGACCCGTGAGAGGCACGAACACCTCGCACGGGACCAATGTGACTTATAGGAACTGACCGCGTAGTTCTGAGTCTCCCGGTTTGAGAATATGATGATATTTTAAAAAAATAACACTTAAACTTAAAAATAGGCTGTTAAAGGGGGAAAATCCAAACCAGCCCCCAAACGACCCCGTAAGAGGCACGAACACCTCGCATTGGACCAATGTAACTTGTAGGAACTCATCGCGTAGTCTTGGGTCTCCCGGTTTGAGAATATGACGATAATTTGCAAAAAACACACTTAGACTTAAAAACAAGTCGTTAAAGGGTGAAAACCCAAACCAACCCCCAAACGACCCCGTAGGAGGCACGAACACCTCGCACGGGACCAATGTAACTTATAGGAACTGACCGAATAGTCCCGGGTCTCCCGATTTGTGAATATGATGATAATTTGCAAAAATCAACACTTGAACTTAAAAACAAACCGTTGAAGGGTGAAAACCCGGACCAGCCCCCAAACGACATCGTATGAGGCACGAACACCTAGTACGGGACCAATGCAACTTGTAGGAACTGACCGCGTAGTCCCGGGTCTCCCGGTTTGAGAATATGACCATAATTTGCAAAAATCAACACTTAAACTTAAAAACAATTCGCTAAAGGGTGAAAACCATAACCAGCCCCCAAACGGACCCGTGAGAGGCACGAACACCTCGCACGGGACCAATGTGACTTATAGGAACTGACCGCGTAGTTCCGAGTCTCCCAGTTTGAGAATACGACGATATTTCAAAAAAATAACACTTAAACTTAAAAATAGGCCGTTAAAGGGTGAAAATCCAAACCAGCCCCCAAACGACCCCGTAAGAGGCACGAACACCTCGAACTAGACCAATGTAACTTGTAGGAACTCATCGTGTAGTCTTGGGTCTCCCGGTTTGAGAATATGATGATAATTTGCAAAAAACACACTTAGACTTAAAAACAAGTCGTTAAAGGGTGAAGACCCAAACCAACCCCCAAACAACCCCGTAGGAGGCACGAACACCTCGCACGGGACCAATGTAACTTATAGGAACTGACCGAATAGTCTCGGGTCTCCCGATTTGTGAATATGATGATAATTTGCAAAAATCAACACTTGAACTTAAAAATAAACCGTTAAAGGGTGAAAACACGGACCAGCCACCAAACGACATCGTAAGAGGCACGAACACCTAGTACGGGACCAATGTAACTTGTAGGAACTGACCGCGTAGTCCCGGGTCTCCCGATTTGAGAATATGACCATAATTTGCAAAAATCAACACTTAAACTTAAAAATAATCCGCTAAAGAGTGAAAACCATAACCAGCCCCCAAACGGACCCGTGAGAGGCACGAACATCTCGCACGGGACCAATGTGACTTATAGGAACTGACCGCGTAGTTCCGAGTCTCCCGGTTTGAGAATACGACGATAATTCGATAAAATAACACTTAAACTTAAAAATAGGCCATTAAACGGTGAAAATCCAAACCAACCCCCAAACCCGTAAGAGGCACGTATACCTCGCACGGGACCAATGTAACTTGTACGAACTGACCGGGTAGTCCCGGGTCTCCCGATTTAAAAATATGAGGATAATTTGCAAAAATAACACTTGGACTTAAAAACAGGTCGTTAAAGGGTGAAAACCTAAATCATCGCCCAAACGAAATCGTAAGAGGCACGAACACCTCTTACGGCACCAGTGTAACTTGTACGAACTAATTGCGTCGTCACGAGTCTCCCGGTTTGAGAATATGACAATAATTTGTAAAAATCAACATTTAAACTTAAAAACAGGCCCTTAAGGGGTGGAAATCCAAAGCAACCCCCAAACGGACCCGTAGGAGGCACGAACACCTCGCACGGGACCAATGTAACTTGTAGGAACTGATCGCGTAGTCCCGAGTCTCCCCGTTTGTGAATATGAGGATAATTTACAAAAATCAACACTTAAACTTAAAAACAAGTCCTTAAAGGGTGAAAATCCAAACCAGCCCTTAAACGATCGTGTAAGAGGCACGAACACCTCGCATGGGACCAATGTAACTTGTAGGACTGATCGCGTAGTCCCGAGTCTCCCCGTTTGTGAATATGACAATAATTTGCAAAAATAAACACTTAAACTTAAAAACAAGCCGTTAAAGGGTGAAAGCCAAAACCAACCCTTAAACGACCCCGTAAGAGGCACGAAACCTCGCACAAGACCAATGTAACTTGTAGGAACTTACGGCCTAGTCTCGGGTCTCCCGATTTGAGAATATGAGGAATAATTTGCAAAAATCAACACTTAGACTTAAAAATAAGCCATTAAAAGGTGAAAACCCAAACCGGCCCGCAAACGATCCCGTAAGAGGCACGAACACCTCGCACGGGACCAATGTAACTTGTACGAACTGACGGCGTAGTCCCGAGTCTCCAAGTTTGAAAATATGATGATAATTTGCAGAAATCACACTTAAACTTAAAAATAAGCCCCTAAACGGTGAAAACCCAAACCAGCCCCCAAACGACCCCGTAAAAGGCACGAACACCTCTTACAGAAGCAATGTAACTTGTAGGAATTGACGGGTAGTCCCGAGTCTCTCGGTTTGAGAATATGACGTTAATTTGTAAAAATTACACTGAGACTTAAAAATAAGTCGTTAAAGGATGAAAACCCAAACCAGCCCCCAAACGACCCCGTAAGAGGCACGAACACCTCGCTCGGGACCAATGTAACTTGTAGGAATTCACCGCATAGTCCCGGGTATCCCGGTTTGAGAATATGATGATAATTTGCAAAAATCACACTTAGACTTAAAAAGAAGCCGTTAAAGGGTGAAAACCCAAACCAGCCCCCAAACGACCCCATAGGAGGCACGAACACCTTGCACGGGACTAATGTAACTTGTAGGAACTGACCGTCTAGTCCCGGCTCTCCCGATTTGAGAATATGATGATAATTTACCGAAATAACACTTAGACTTAAAAACAAGCCGTTAAAGGGTGAAAACCCAAACCAGACCCCCAAACGATCCCGTAACAGGCACGAACACCTCGCAGAGGACCAATATAACTTGTATGATTTGACCGCGTAGTCCTGAGTCTCCCGATTTGAGAATATGATGATAATTTGCAAAAAACAACACTTGGATTTAAAAATAAGATGTTAAAGGATGAAAACCTAAACCAGACCCCAAACGGACCCGTAAGAGGTACGAACACGTCACACGGGACAAATGTAACTTGTAGGAATTGACTGCGTAGTCCCGGGTCTCCCAGTTTGTGAATATGATGATAATTTGCAAAAATAAACACCTAAACATAAAAATAATCCGTTAAAGCGCAAAAACCCAAACCAGTCCCCAAACGACCCCGTAAGAGGTACGAACACCTCGCACTGGAGAAATGTAACTTGTAGGAACTAACCGCGTAGTCTTGCGTCTCCCGATTTGAGAATATGACGATAATTTGCAAAAAAACACACTTAGACCTAAAAATAAGCCGTTAAAGGGTGAAAACCAAATACAGCCCCCAAACGACCCCGTCGGAGGCAGGAACACCTCGCACGGGACCAATGTAACTTGTAAGAACTGACCGCATAGTCTCGGGTCTCCCGGTTTGTGAATATGACAATAATTTGCAAAAATCAACACTTAAACTTAAAAATAAGCCGTTATTGGGTGAAAACCCAAACCAACCCTTAAACAACCCCGTAAGAGGCAGGAACACCTCGCACGAAACCAATGTAACTTGTAGGAACTGATCGCCTAATCCCGGGTCTCTTGATTTTAGAATATGATTATAATTTACAAAAATCAACACTTAGACTTAAAAACAAGCCGTTAAGGGGTGAAAACCCAAACCCACACCCAAACGACCCCGTAAGAGGCACGAACACCTCGCGCGGGACCAATGTAACTTGTTGGAACTGACTGCGTAGTCTCGAGTCTCCTGGTTTGAGAATATGATGATAATTTATAGAAATCACACTTAAACTTACAAAGAAGCCATTAAAGGGTGAAAACCCAAACCAGCCCCCAAACGACCCCGAAAGAGGCACGAATACCTCGCACGGGACCAATGTAACTTGTAGGAATTGACCGCATAGTCCCGGGTCTCCCGATTTCAGAATATGACGACAATTTGTAAAAAACACACTTAGACTTAAAAATAAGCCATTAAAGGGTGAAAACCCAATACAACCCCAAAACGCCCCCGTAGGAGGCATGACACCTCACACGGGACCAATATAACTTGTAGGAACTGACCGCATAGTCCCGGGTCTCCCAGTTTGTGAATATGATGATAACTTGCAAAAATCAACATTTGAACTTAAAAATAAGCCGTTAAAGAGTCAAAACCCAGACCAACCCTCAAACGACCCCGTAAGATGCACGAACACCTCTCACGGGATCAATGTAAATAATAAGAACTGGCCGCGTAGTCCCGGGTCTCTCGGTTTGAGAATATGACCATAATTGTCAAAAATCAACACTTAAACTTAAAAATAATCCGCTAAAGGGTGAAAACCATAACCAGCCCCCAAACGGACCCGTGAGAGGCACGAACGCCTCGCACGGCACCAATGTGACTTATAGGAACTGATCGCATAGTCCCGAGTCTCCCGATTTGAGAATATGACGATAATTTGAAAAAATAACACTTAAACTTACAAATAGGCCGTTAAAGGGTGAAAACCCAAACCAACCCCCAAACGATCCCGTAAGAGGCACGTATACCTCGCACGGGACCAATGTAACTTGTACTAACTGACCGGGTAGTCCCGGGTCTCCTGATTTAAAAATATGAGGATAATTTGTAAAAATAACACTTGGACTTAAAAACGGCCCGTTAAAGGGTGAAAACCTAAATCATCTCCCAAACGGACCCGTAAGAGGCACGAACACCTCTTACAGCACCAGTGTTACTTGTACGAAATAATTGCATCGTCCTGGGTCTCCGGTTTGAGAATATGATGATAATTTATAAAAATCAACATTTAAACTTAAAAACAGCCCCTTAAGGGGTGAAAATCCAAACCAACCCCCAAACGGACCCGTAGGAGGCACGAACACCTCGCACGGGACCAATGTAACTTGTAGGAACTGACTGCGTAGTCCCGGGTCTCCCCGTTTGTGAATATGACGATAATTTACAAAAATCAACACTTAAACTTAAAAACAAGTAGTTAAAGGGTGAAAATCCAAACCAGACCTTAAATGATCGTGTAAGCGCCACGAACACCTCGCATGGGACCAATGTAACTTGTGGGACTGATCGCGTAGTCCCGAGTCTCCCCGTTTGTGAATATGATAATAATTTGCAAAAATAAACACTTAAACTTAAAAACAAGCCGTTAAAGGGTAAAAACCCAAACCAACCCTTAAACGACACCTTAAGAGGCACAAAAACCTCGCACAGGACCAATGTAACTTGTAGGAACTGACTGCCTAGTCTCGGGTCTCCCGATTTGAGAATATGATGATAATTTAAAAAAATTAACACTTAGACTTAAAAATAAGCCATTAAAAGGTGAAAACCCAAACCCGCCCCCAAACGATCCCGTAAGAGGCACGAACACCACGCACGGGACCAATGTAACTTGTACGAACTAACCGCGTAGTCCCGAGTCTCCTATTTTGAAAATATGACGATAATTTGTAGAAATCACACTTAAACTTAAAAATAAGCCCCTAAACGGTGAAAACCCAAACCAGCCCCCAAACGACCCCGTAAGAGGCACGAACACCTCGAACGGGAGCAATGTAACTTGTAAGAATTGACCGCGTAGTCCCGAGTCTCCCGGTTTGAGAATATGACGTTAATTTGCAAAAATCACACTGAGACTTAAAAATAAGCTGTTAAAGGATGAAACCCCAAACCAGCCCCCAAACGACCCCGTAAGAGGCACGAACACCTCACTCGGGACCAATGTAACTTGTAGGAATTCACCACATAGTCCCGGGTCTCTCGGTTTGAGAATATGATGATAATTTGCAAAAATCACACTTAGACTTAAAAAGAAGCCATTAAAGGGAGAAATCCCAAACCAGCCCCCAAACGACCCCGTAGGAGGCACGAACACCTCGCACGGGACTAATGTAACTTGTAAGAACTGACCGTCTAGTCCCGGGTCTTCCGATTTAAGAATATGATGATAATTTGCAAAAATAACACTTAGACTTAAAAATAAGCCGTTAAAGGGTGAAAACCCAAACCAGCCCACAAACGATCCCGTAACAGGCACGAACACCTCGCACAGGACCAATATAACTTGTACGAACTGACCGCGTAGTCCCGGGTCTCCCGGTTTGAGAATATGATGATAATTTACAAAAAATAACACTTGGATTTAAAAACAAGATGTTAAAGGATGAAAACCTAAACCAGACCCCAAACGGACCCGTAAGAGATACGAACACGTCATACGGGACAAATGTAACTTGTAGGAATTGACTGCGTAGTCTCGGGTCTCCCAGTTTGTGAATATGACGATAATTTGCAAAAATAAACACCTAAACTTAAAAATCATCCGTTAAAGTGCGAAAACCCAAACCAGCCCCAAACGACCCCGTAAGAGGTACGAACACCTCGCAATGGAGAAATGTAACTTGTAGGAACTGACCGCGTAGTCTTGGGTCTCCCGATTTGAGAATATGATGATAATTTACAAAAAACACACTTAGACTTAAAAACAAGCCGTTAAAGGGTGAAAACCCAATACAGCCCCCAAACGACCCCGTAGGAGGCAGGAACACCTCGCACGGGACCAATGTAACTTGTAAGAACTGACCGCATAGTCCCGGGTCTCCCGGTTTGTGAATATGACAATAATTTGCAAAAATCAACACTAAAACTTAAAAATAAGTCGTTAAAGGGTGAAAACCCAAACCAACCCTTAAACAACCCCGTAAGAGGCACGAATACCTCGCACGGGACCAATGTAACTTCTAGGAACTGATCGCCTAATCCCGGGTCTCCTGATTTGAGAATGTGATGATAATTTACAAAAATCAACCCTTAGACTTAAAAATAAGTCATTAAGGGGTGAAAACCCAAACTCGCACCCAAACGACCCCGTAAGAGGCACGAACACCTCGCACAGGACCAATGTAACTTGTAGGAACTGACCGCGTAGTCTCGAGTCTCCTGGTTTGAGAATATGATGATAATTTGTAAAAATCACACTTAAACTTACAAAGAAGCCATTAAAGGGTGAAAACCCAAACCAGCCCCCAAACGACCCCGAAAGAGGCACGAACATCTCGCACGGGACCAATGTAACTTGTAGGAATTGATCGCGTACTCCCGGGTCTCCCGATTTGAGAATATGACGATAATTTGCAAAAAACACAGTTAGACTTAAAAATAAGCCGTTAAAGGGTGAACACCCAATACAGCCCCAAAACGCCCCCGTGGGAGGCATGACACGTCGCACGGGACCAATGTAACTTGTAGCAACTGACCGCATAGTCCCGGGTCTCCCAGTTTGTGAATATGATGATAACTTGCAAAAATCAACATTTGAACTTAAAAACAAGCCGTTAAAGAGTCAAAACCCAGATCAGCCCTCAAACGACCTCGTAAGAGGCACGAACACCTCTCACGGGGTCAATGTAAATTATAGGAACTGGTCGCGTAGTCCCGGGTCTCTCGGTTTGAGAATATGACCTTAATTTATAAAAATCAACACTTAAACTTAAAAATAATCCGCTAAAGGGTGAAAACCACAACCAGCCCCCAAATGGACTCGTGAGAGGCACGAACACCTCGCACGGGACCAATGTAGTTTATAGGATCTGACCGCGTAGTCCCGAGTCTCCTAGTTTGACAATACGACGATAATTTGCAAAAATAACACTTAAACTTAAAAATAGGTCGTTAAAGTGTGAAAACCCAAACCAACCCCCAAACGACCCCATAAGAGGCATTTACACCTCGCACGGGACCAATGTAACTTGTACGAACTGATCGAGTAGTCTCGGGTCTCCCGATTTAAAAATATGAGGATAATTTGCAAAAATAACACTTGGACTTAAAAATAGGCCGTTAAAGGGTGAAAACCTAAATCAGCTCTCAAACGGACCCGTAAGAGGCACGAACACCTCTTACGGGACCAATGTAACTTGTACGAACTAATTGCATCGTCCCGGGTCTCCCGATTTGAGAATATTATGATAATTTGCAAAAATCAACACTTAAACTTAAAAATAGGCCGTTAAAGGGTGAAAATCCAAACCAGCCCCTAAACGGACCCGTAGGAGGCATGAACACCTCGCACGGGACCAATGTAACTTGTAGGAACTGACCTCGTAGTCCCGGGTCTCCCCGTTTGTGAATATGATGATAATTTACAAAAATCAACAATTAAACTTAACAACAAGCCGTTAAAGGGTGAAAACCCAAACCAGCCCTTAAAAGACCCCATAAGAGGCATGAACACCTCGCACGGGACCAATGTAACTTATAGGAACTGACCGCGTAGTCCCGGGTCTTCCCGTTTGTGAATATGACAATAATTTTCAAACATCAACACTTAAACTTAAAAATAAGCCGTTAAAGGGTGAAAACCCAAACCAACCCTTAAACGACCCCGTAAGAGGCACGAACACCTCGCACGGGACCAATGTAACTTGTAGAAACTGATCGCCTAGTCCCGAGTCTCCTGATTTGAGAATATGATGATAATTTAAAACATCAACACTTAGACTTAAAAACAAGTCGTTAAAGGGTGAAAACCCAAACTCGCCCCCAAACGACCCCGTAAGAGGCACGAACACCTCGCACGCGACCAATGTAACTTGTAGGAACTGACCGCGTAGTCTCGAGTCTTCGGGTTTGAGAATACGGTGATAATTTGCAGAAATCACACTTAAACTTAAAAACAAGCCGTTAAAGGGTGAAAACCAAAACCAGCCCCCAAACGACCCCGAAAGAGGCACGAATACCTCGCACGGGACCAATGTAACTTGTAGGAATTGACCGCGTAGTCCCAAGTCTCCCGGTTTGAGAATATGATGATAATTTGCAAAAATCACAGTGAGACTTAAAAACAAGTCGTTAAAGGGTGAAAACCCAAACCAGCCCCCAAAGGACCCCGTAAGAGGCACGAACATCTCGCTCGGGACCAATGTAACTTGTAGGAATTGACTGCATAATCCCGGGTCTTCCAGTTTGAGAATATGATGATAATTTGAAAAAATCAACACTTAAACTTAAAAACAATCCATTAAAGGGTGAAAATCCAAACCAACCCCCAAACGACCCCATAAGAGGCACGAGCATCTCGCACGGGACCAATGTATCTTGTGAGAATTGACAGCGTAGTCCCGGGTCTCCCGGTTTGAGAATATGACAATAATTTGCAAAAATCAACACTTAAACTTAAAAATAAGCCGCTAAAGGGTGAAAACCATAACAAGCCCCCAAACGGACCCATAAGAGACACGAACACCTCGCACGGGACCAATGTAACTTATAGGAACTGACCGCGTAGTCCCGAGTCTCTCGGTTTGAGAATACAACGATAATTTGCAAAAATAACACTTAAACTTAAATATAGGCCGTTAAAGGGTGAAAACCCAAACCAACCCCCAAACGACCCCATAAGAGGCACGAACACCTCGCACGGGACCAATGTAACTTGTACGAACTAACCGGGTAGTCCCGGGTCACCCGATTTAAGAATATGAGGATAATTTGCAAAAATAATACTTGGACTTACAAACACACCGTAAAAGGGTGAAAACCTAAATCAGCTCCCAAACGGACCCGTAAGAGGCACGAACACCTCGTACGGGACCTATGTAACTTGTGCGAACTAAAAGTGTCATCCCGGGACTCCCAATTTGAGAATATTATGATAATTTGAAAAAATCAACACTTAAACTATAATACAGGCCGTTAATGGGTGAAAATCAAAACCAGCCCCCAAACGGACCCGTGGAGGCACGAACACCTCGCACGGGACCAATGTAACTTGTAGGAACTGACCGCGTTGTCCTGGGTCTCCCGATTTGAGAATATGATGATAATTTGCAAAAATCAACACTTAGACTTAAAAACAAGCCGTTAAAGGGTGAAAACCCAAACCCGCCCCCAAACGACCCCGTATGAGGCACGAACACCTCGCACGGGACCAATGTAACTTGTAGGAACTGACCGCGTAGTCCCGAGTCAACTGGTTTGAGAATATGACGATAATTTGTATAAATCACACTTAAACTTAAAAATAAGCCACTAAAGGGTGAAAACCCAAACCGGCCCCCAAACAACCCCGTAAGAGGCACGAACACCTCGCACGGGATCAATGTAACTTGTAGGAATTGACCGCATAGTCCTGGGTCTCCTGGTTTGCGAATATGACAATAATTTGCAAAACTCAACACTTAGACGTAAAAAACAATTCGTTAAGGGGTGAAAACCTAAACCAGCCCCCAAACGACCCCCTAAGAGGCACTAGCACCACGCACGGGACCAATGTAACTTGTAGGAACTAACCACGTAGTCCTGGGTCTCCCGACTTGAGAATATGACGATAACTTGCAAAAATCAACACTTAGACTTAAAAACAATTCGTTAAAGGGTCAAAACCCAAACCAGCCCCCAAACGACCCCGTAAGAGGCACGAACACCTCGCACGGACCAATGTAACTTGTACGAACAGACCGTGTTGTCTCGGGTCTTTCGATTTGAGAATACGATGATAATTTGCAAAAATAACACTGAGACTTAAAAATAAGTTTTAAAGGGTGAAAACCCAAACCAGCCCCCAAACGACCCCGTAAGAGGCACGAACACCTCGCACGGGTCCAATGTAACTTGTAGGAATTGAACGCATAGTCTCGGGTCTCTCGGTTTGAGAATATGATGATAATTTGCAAAAAATCAATACTTTGACTTAAAAAATAATCCATTAAAGGGTGAAAACCCAAACCAGCCCCCAAACGACCCCATAAGAGGCACGAGCACCTCGCACGGGACCAATGTAACTTGTAAGAACTAACCGCGTAGTCCTGGGTCTCCCGACTTGAGAATATGATGATAATTTGCAAAAATCAACACTTAGACTTAAAATAATCCATTAAAGGGTGAAAACCCAAACTAGTCCCCAAACGACCCCGTAAGAGGCACGAACACCTCGCACGGGACCAATATAACTTGTACAAACTGACTGCGTAGTCCCGGGTCTCCCAGTTTGAGAATACAATGATAATTTGCCAAAATAACACTTAGACTTAAAAACAATCCGTTAAAGGGTGAAAACCTAAACCAACCACCAGACGTCCCCGTATGAGGCACGAACACCTCGCACGGCACCAATGTAACTTGTAGGAACTGGCCGCATAGTCCTGGGTCTCCCCTCTTGAGAATACGATGATAATTCACAAAAATCAACACTTTGACTTAAAAACAAGCCGTTAAAGGGTGAAAACCTAAACCAGCCCCCAAACAGACCCGTAAGAGGCATGACCACCTCGTACGGTACCAATGTAACTTGTAGGAACTGATCGCGTAGTTCGGGGTCTCTCGATTTGAGAATACGACGATAATTTGCAAAAATCAACACTTAGACTTAAAAATAAGCCGTTAAAGGGTGAAAACCCAAACCAGCCCCGAAACTGACCCTAAGAGGCATGGACAACTCGCACGGGACCAATGTAACTTGTAGGAACTGGCCACATAGTCCCGGGTCTCCCGATTTGAGAATATGATGATAATTTACAAAAATAACACTTAGACTTAAAAACGAGTTGTTAAAGGGTGAAAACCCAAACGATCCCTAAACGAACCCGTAAGAGGCATGAACACCTCGCAAGGGACCAATATAACTTGTAGGATCTGATTGCGTAGTCACGGGTCTCTCAGTTTGAGAATATGACGATAATTTGCAAAAATAACACTTCTTAAAAATAGACCATTAAAGAGTAAAAACCTAAACCAACCCCCAAACGGACCCGTAAGAGGCACGAACACCTCGCACGGGACCAATGTAACTTGTAGGATCTGACTGCGTAGTCACGGGTCTCTCGGTTTTAGAATATGACGATAATTTGCAAAAGTAACACTTAGACTTAAAAACAGGCCATTAAAGGGTGAAAACCTAAACCAGCCACCAAACGTCCCCGTAAGAAGCACGAACACCTCGTACAGGTCCAATGTAACTCGTACGAACAGTCCGCGTAGTCCCGAGTCTCCCGGTTTGAGAATATGACGATTATTTCCAGTCCTTTATGTAATTTTTTAGTTTGAATAAGTTTTTTTTGTAAATTACTGCGTTACTAATATCGTATCTTTTTTGTATCCTATTTTTTTTGCAAGATAACATTTTATCATTGGCATTTACTCACGTGGAACACACAGTGAACTCAATGGTTTACAACAAGGGGTTTATTCATGATTTCATTTTTTTGTGTTATGGCCGTGCGGGCTTTTGTAGTCTTATTGTTAACTTTTATAGCTGTGTGGGCTTTTGTAAGTTAATTGTTATATTTTGTGGTCATGCGGGCTTTATGTTAGGCAGGTTTTGTATTAATAGGTTTTGGAATGTCCAAAAAATAGAGGAAACTCTGCCCAAATTTTTTTTGGTGTAGTGAACTATTAAAGACTTGTAATATTTTGAAGTTTGTATGTACATTAGTTTATTAACAACGTGCAATATTATTAATTTGTGAATTTTTGTTCTTTCAAATAATTATTTTTTTTTCTTTTTATAAAAAATTTGTCACAGTTCAAAACCGCGGGAAAAGTGTATCATATTTTGGCACGGTTTTGAACTGTGCCAAATTTTTTTAAACTGTGTTGAATCTGGCACAGTTTTTAACTGTGCCAAAAGTGTGCCAGAAATATCAAATTCTGGTACGGTTTAAAAGTGTGCCAGAAGTGTTCCTGTTTGCGTGCCAGAAAAAAAATGGCCATTTTGGAACACCTGATTCTGGCACAGTTCAAAATCATGCCAGATTTGATCTGGCACAGTTTTAAACTGTGCCAGATTCCTATTTTTGGTGTAGTGTGTGCTGCCCAATTTCCCTGAGGGAACTTTCTAAATGCAGAGGTTGAAAGGTTGAATGGAGTAATCAAGGAGAGGGACGGCCAGTTGTCTCAGCTCAAGAAAGATCATAACAAGGCTCTGAAGGCCAAGGATGACGTTCTTCAGTCCAAGGTTGATGCTGCATTCAAGGTTGCTTTAGAAGATGCTTCTAACAAGACCATCGAGGACTACAAGGTCTCTGATGAATTTGTCAGCTTTGACTTTGAGTACCTATAGAGGGGCATCAAAGCAATTGGAAAATGGGAAGCCATGAAAGAGAATGAGTCCGGGAGCTTGACTGTTACGGACTTTGTTGGTCTCGGCTTTGGAGACCCTCGGTTCGCTCAGTCCTTGAAGGAAGTTGAAGAGGGTGATGCTTCTCCAGTCGAGACTGCTCCTCTCGAGGTTACAGAGACCGGGGACGCTACTCATCATGATGATGGAGTTAAAGTCACAAACATCAGCCAGGATTAAACGACTGTTGTTGTTGGTAGGTCGGCTCCCGTCGAGACATAGGCTCTTTTGCTAGTGAAGATTTTCAATAGTTGTAATTTTGATCAACTTTTGTCTGTAATTCTTATTTTTATGAACTCTGATGACTTCTTGAAACTCTGGCTTGTAACTCTGAATCTTTTTTATGATAATCATACGTAGTTCAACTTCTTCAGATTCTATTACTTCGTACGATGTTTTATTAAAAATATATATGTTGGTGTTGCCCTATAATTACGATGTTTTACATCTGATTTTCACCAATCTAATGTTGTTTGAGGTTTGAGGTCACCAAACTATGATGTTTTACCTTTTAAAGCTTTCACTAAATAATGATGTAAAAGGTTTGAGGTCACCAAATTATGATAGTTTACCCTCATATTTTCACCAACTTAATGATGCTAAAGGTCTGAGGTCACCAAATTATGATGTTTTACCTCTTAAACTTTCACCAAATAATGATGTTAAAGGTCTGAGATCACCAAATTATGTTGTTTTACCTCATATTTTCACCAAATAATGATGTTTAGGGTCTGAGGCCACCAAATTATGATGTTTTACCTCATATTTTCACCAAATAATGGTGTTTAAGGTCTGAGGCCACCAAATTATGATGTTTTACCTCATACTTTCACCAACTTAATGATGTTAAAGTTCTAAGGTCACCAAATTATGATGTTTTACCTCTTAAACTTTCACCAAATAATGATGTTTAAGGTTTGAGGTCACCAAACTATGATGTTTTACCTCATACTTTCACCAACTTAATGATGCTAAAGGTCTGAGGTCACCAAATTATGATGTTTTACCTCATACTTTCACCAAATAATGATGTTTAAGGTCTGAGGTCGCCAAATTATGATGTTTCACCTCATATTTTTACCAAATAATGATGTTTAATACACACACATTGGAGCAAGAGCATTAGCATAATGTTGCTAGTTTTTCATTGACGCCATCTATTTTCATTGATATATATATTACAAAGAGAAGAACAATTGCAACATCATAAGTAATATTTCTTTAAGTGATCGGCATTTTAAGGGTTGGAGAAAGGTTCTCCTTCCATATTTTCTAGCGGATAGGTACCAGGTGCAACCTTATCAATTACAGTATAAGAACCATGCCAATTAGGATGGAGCTTATTTATTTTTTACCACAACTTCTTCAGGCCTTGACTTTACCCTCTGATTCTAGAATCTCATAGTTCTCTGCTGATAGGTTGCATGTCTTATCTCTGCATCCTCTCTTCTTTCCTCAATTAAATTAAGATTAAGTCTTCTTTTTTCCCCGTTCCTCTGAGGGCCATATGCCTAAACTCTATGAGTAGGAAGTCCTACCTCTGTTGGGATGACAACCTCTGAGCCATAGGCTAACATAAATGGAGTTTCTCCTGTTGGCGTCCTCGTTGTCATCATGTAGGCCCAAATCATAGCATATACCTCCTCTATCCATCTTCCTTTGGCCTCTTCCAACCTATTTTTTATCCCATCAAGGATTGTTATATTTATGACCTCGGTCTGATCGTTAGCTTGGGGTCGGCCAAGAAAAGAGAAGAACTTCTTGATTCTTACTCTTTTGCAGTATTTTTCTAAGGAAATATTAATTGTATAAGATGAGGGTATTTGGAAGGCCATATATGCATATGATGTTCTTCTAGATGAACTGGAAAGTCTTCTGCTTAGTGATTATGATCGTTGGCTCGGCCTCTACCCATTTGGAGAAATAATCAATTGTCACTATTAAGAACCGATAGTTGTTTACAGCTCTTGGAAAGGGTCCTACCAAATTAATGCCCCATACTGAAAATGACCAAGGGGAGTGATTGAAGTGAGAGGTTAGTGAGGCTGATGAGGGATGGTGGAGAACCTTTGGAACTTATCACACTTCTTTTCATACACGAATGCATCTTTGGCCAAGGTCGGCCACCAGTACCTCTGAGTGATTATCCTCTTAGCCATCGGCCTTCATCCTATGTGACTGGAATAAGAGCCCTCGTGCACATCATGCAGGATGTGTGGAACATCTGAAGGGTGGACACATATGAGGAGAGGGAGCAGGAATCCTTTTTTATACAAGACATCTCCTATAATTGAGAATTTAGCAGCTCTGAACCTCAGCTTTCTCTTTTCTAACTGTAACTCTGGCAGATCTCCCTCTCTGATGTATCTGATAAGAGGATCCATCCATGAGGCTCCCATACTCAGATTTAGGCAAGGTCTAGCAACCTCTCCCTCTTCGATGGTCGGCTTGAGCAGAATCTCAACTGGCACTGTTCTCCTTATGTATATCCTTATTGTTGAGGCCAACCTTGCGAGTGCATCAGCTCGACTATTATCTAGCCGAGGTATCCTCTTCATCTTAACTTCCTTAAAGCTCTTTAGCATCATTCTCACCCCCTTTAGGTATCTGGCCATCCTTTCATCTTTGGCCTCATACACCCCTAAGATTTGGTTCATGACTAACCTTGAGTCACTGTGGACTAGGAGTTGATCGACATTGAGGGCTTTTTCCAAAGAGATATTTTCTATTAATTCCTCATACTCTGACTCATTGTTAGAATCTTTAAAGTTAAACCTCAGTTCATATTCAATATCTGTATCATACGATGCTGACACTATCAGCCCTGCTCCACTTTCACTTTCATAAGATGATCCATCAACGAAGAGGTTCCAAATGGTTGCGGTTGAAGAGAAGTTTCCCTTTAATAGGGCCCCCTACTTGAATAGGTATCTCTGTTCATCATTCTCAACTATTCTCTACTTAGTTATACCTGTCTCGAACTCGTCTGATGTCTGGCCGACATTTCTCTCTTTTGTCTCATGTACAACCTCTTGATTAATCTCAACCTCGGCCTCATTCCCAGGTAAACTCGACCACAAAGTTCGTGAGTTCTTGTCCCTTAATGGAAACCCTGGGTTGATAAACAATATTGTATTCCCCCAACTCGATTGCCCAGGTCATTAGCCTTCCCGACTTCTCAGGCTTATGGAGGACCTGTCTGAGTGGGGATCAGTAAGGACGACCATAAAGTGGGCTTGAAAGTATGGCTTCATTTTCCTAGAAGCATGTATCAAAGCATAGGCTAACTTTTAAATTTGATGGTACTTTTGCTCAAACTCTTAGAGTGCCTTGCCATTTAAGTACACTAGTCTCTCCACTCCATCCTATTTTCTTACTATCACAGCACTGATGGCTGACTCTAAGACAACTATGTATACATAAAGCTTCTCACCCTGAATTGGTCAGAATAGTAGTAGGGGAGAACCGAGGTAGGACTTGAGCTCTTTAAAAGAAATTTCGCATTCCTCATTCCATTCGAAGGCCTTTCTAAGAACTTTGAAAAAAGGAAGACACTTATCTGTGGCTCTTAAGACGAACCTCTTAAGTGCAGCAACTCTTTCGGTTAGCCTCTAGACATCTTTGATAGTTCTGGGTGTCTTCATTTCCAGCAAAGCCTTGATCTTCTCAGCATTAACCTCTATTCCCTGTAGTTGACGATGAATACCATAAATTTTCCTACTCCTACCCCGAAGACACATTTAGCGGGGTTGAGCTTCATTCTGTATTTTTCCATGGTGTCAAAAGTTCTTTCAAGGTTGTCCATATGAGTGTCAGCCTTCAGACTCTTTGTCAGCATGTCGTCCACATAAACTTCTATGGATTTCCCTATCTAATCTTCGAACATATTATTTACAAGACGTTGGTAGGTCGCCCTACATTCTTCAGGCCGAAGGGCATGACCTTGTAGCAATATGTCCCCTTGTCTGTAATAAAGGCTATCTTCTCTGAGTCTGCCGAGTCCATGAAGATATGATTATACCCCGAATATGCATCCATGAAGCTCATCAACTCATGTCCTGTTGTGGCATCCACCATCTGATCTATACGAGGCAAGGGGAAACTGTCTTTTGGGAAAGACCTATTTAAATCAGTGAAGTTTACACACATCCTCCATTTCTCATTACTCTTGGGTACTATGACAGCGTTAGATAACCACTTGGGGTATATAACTTCTCTGATGAACTTGGCCTCTTCAAGCTTTCTAACCTCGTCTCTGATGACATCATACTTTTTTCTTGAGTATACTCTTCTTCTCTATTTGATGGGCTTAGCACCTCTTACAACATTAAATTTATGGCACATAATCACAGGATCAATACCCGACATGTATGCATGGCTCTAGGTAAAAACACTTTGTCTCTTTCTTAACGACTTCACTAGTTCCTCCTTAATCTCAGACTTTAGGGCTTTGTCGATTTGGATTATTTTTTCCAGCTCCTCCTCATTACCTCCTTTACGGCCTCTCCCTTTTTGAGCTTTATTTCATCCCTAAGATCAAGTATGTCGATGTTATACGTGGTTATTGCCTTCTTATGAGCCTTTCTCTCTTCTGCAGAGTTGAAGTAGCATTCTCCTGCCGATGTTTGGTCACCTTGCACTTACCTTACTCCATAAGGAGTCGGGAATTTTATCATTTGGTGAACCGTTGAAGGCACGTCCTCAAATTCCTTGAGGGCTACTCGTCATATGATGAGGTTGTAAGCTGAGAAGAAGTTTTCATCCATCATAAAGAAATTGATTTTTATGGTAAACTTCTTAGTCCATTCATTTCCCATTCTCAAATCCATTTTATACATACCTAATGGATGAACCTTTTCACTGTTGAAGCCAATCAAGGGATAAGCCTAGCTCTACTCAAGCCCAGGCTATTGAAATAGATCCAAAACATAATGTCTAGAGAACTTCCCCTATCAATGAGGATCCTCTGAACTTCACACACATGCACCCTTGTGGTGATGAATAAAGGGTCATCGTGGAGTGCTAGAATACCCTTAAAATCAAGTCGTGAGAAGATAACCACGAGGGTGTCTATATTTACCTCTTTCTCTTTTCATGTTTAACTTCTGTAGATGCCAAGTTCACAACCTTGAGTTTAGTCACAGCATTGGCCTCTACCACATGAGCCTTGCGATCATCTACCTCTGAGCCACTCCCTATTAATCCTCCATAAATAGTGTTTACATCGAAAGATGTCATACCGACCCTCTTCATTGGGACATTATCATCTTTTGGTGGGAGGTCAGGGTCATCATCATCATCATCTGAGTCATCAGCTCTTCTGGTAGGGGCGTCTTCCCGGCATTTATCATTTATTTTATTTTTGGGGTCGTCTCTTCCCCCTTAGAATCTCTACCATCTACATACTTTATGAGCTTTCCAGACTTCATTATTTTCTCAATCTCGTCCTTTAGGGAAAAACACTTGTCAGTTAGATGGACGTGATCTTCATGGAACTCGCACTATAGATTCTTATTTCTCTCATATGGAAGAGCTTTCAGATTCTCCGGCCATCTCAGGGATCTATCATTCTTTATTTCGTTGAGGATATGTTCGCAACTCATAGTTAAAGGATTGTAGTGTGCAAACTTGTCGGTTGCAGTCCTCTTCTTTCCACCCTTTTTCCTTTAAAACTTCCCACTACTACTTCCATTCTTATCCTCATACTTCGCAGCCATTGCTTCTTCTACATTTATGACCTTTCTAGTTATTGCTAACAGCTTGGCTATAGACTTGGGAGGGTTTTCAGCAAGCTTCCAAAGTAGTTTTCCCTTCTAAATCCATCCAATAAGGGTCATTATAGCTATGCTCTCTTCATGATATTCTACCTCTAATTTTTCCTTGTTGAACCTCGCGATGTAGTCTTTGAGGCTTTCATTCTTCCCTTACTTTACATAAAGCAAGTGAGTCGTCTTCTTTTGAGGTCTTACCCCAAAATATAAGTTATGAATAAACCGCTCGGCCAAACCTTTAAAATTTTCAACTGAATTTTTAGGAAGAGAAAGTGCAACCCCAGTCAAAGTTCTTGAGAAAGCTCGACACCTCATCTCATCAGAGATTGAATAAATGTCTACTGTAGATTGATACATTTTAATATGATGGACTGGGTTAGTAGTACCATCGTACTTGGGAGACACCACCGGAGGTTTAAATTTGGCAGGGGTTGAGAAGTTAATAATACTTGCCACAAATGGTAAACCCTTTGAGTACCCCCTCTGTAGTGGGTATCCACTTTTTATGAGATCCCATATCTTCTCTTGAAACCTCTTAATAGATTCATTCCATGGTTTGGCAACGTCGACATTGCCGAGGTTATCCCCAACCACTTCTAAAGGGTGAACTGAGGGTTCCCCAGCTGCTATGCAACGTCAGCTATTGACCTCCCCCTGACCACAGTCTCGGTCATGTGGGGGTCGACCATTATGGGGACGATAGTCACCTCCTTCCCTTCTTAAGCCAGCGAGACTTCTTGATCTGGACAACCTCTCCCTCAGATCATTAACTGGGTCGAGCATTTTGAAGGCCGACCCTCTACTTAAGCGATCAAAAGTTTATCCTCTTTATCATTCATCACCATATCGTCTTGCAAACTAACCTCGGCTCTACTGTATAGGACATACATTATTGTTTGAGACCTCATACGACTCCCAACAGTCTGTCGGAGCATCCTCTGCCTTAATGTCATCGTACATATCCTTGGGGCAAGGGTTTCTTTACCTCCCCGGGCGTAAATGCCTAGGGTCAGCAACATCCCTCCTTCGCTGAGGAGTAGGTTTGTCCTTTCACGGTGCCTAGGGTGGTCCCCTAGCCTCATAATGTGGCTAAGAATCTTTCAAAGTATTCATCTCCGGTGAGACCCCAGGTGGTATCGTTATTATATTCTGGCTTAGCAGGGCAAATTGCCCTGCATCGCTTGCTGAGTTGCAGCTAAGGACTTTAAGGTTGCTGCTACCTCAGTTATCTCGGACTGGGGTGGTTCCTGGTTGGAATCGGGTCCTCCAACACCAGATAGTTGAGGAGGTGGTGGTAACTCTGGTGCCATATGTTTGAGATTTTAATGAAAATACTATAGAGCTTGAAAACCTTAAGGGACCTCTTTCAATGGTGAAACAGCTCCACGTGAAGGGTAAGGCTCGATTCACCACCAGAGTCTCTAATGAGGTTAAGCAACTATTAAGGAAGAGATGAATCCTCTCATTCCCATAGGCGGTGTCAAAATGATATTTTTGGAAATAACACCATCGGTATGAGGTGTTGATAAGCTCAAGCTATCAATAACAATGGCTGCACAAGAGTAAATATTTAGTAGAGGGAGGTAAGGAAAAGAGGAGAAACACTAGTATATAAGTGGTTTAGCCAATCTGGCCTACGTCCACTATGAGGGTGTGAGTAATTTCACTAGATGAAGGCACTAATGGCCATTGATACAATCTCTCAAGCTTTCTCTCTCTGTTGCGTAAACTAACAGAGTTTCAGCTAAGGTTGCCATTATTGGTCCCTTCCCAATGTAGGAGAAGGCATGTATTTATAGTGCTTGGGTGTTGTAATGTACCCCCAAGCATTCCATGAGCATGTATGAGTTGAATACACCAATTATAAGTGGACACCTGGTTGTGCCATATGTAAGGAATGATGACCAAATATTCGCCCCACATGAGGGGAATGATTCAGTTATAACTGAATCACCACGTGCTCCAAGTTACCTATATGCTTGCGTATGCTCGGACTTGCAATGAAACTTATTGTAGCCTCAGTTTGGCTGAGTACGAGGTTAGTGGAGTCTAACTATCTCTTTATCATGTCAATCGCCGATATGGGCTCGGCCAGAAGGACTGAACGAGGCTATGCATGAGGTACGATGTAACGTCAGCTGAGGTGGAGTACGATATTGGCATAGCTTGATCCCATAAATTCTGATGACCTCGGTTGATGGCCAGTCGAGGTTGGTAGATGAGGGCCGACCTTTCGAAAGACGACATTTTTTATGGCAGTTCGGAGCTCCTTGCCAACTCGATTGTGAGACAGACCGAGATTAGTGACCTTGAGTATGAGGTTGCACTTTGGGTATATTAATGTTCATTAGATTAGGGTTGTGTGTGTGCCATTTCACTTATGGGGTGAAGATGTGTTTCAGTCGTTAGGACATTAGTGTTTTTTTTTTAAGTTGTCGAAGACACTCTGACGGGGGAAAAGCTGAGGTGAGATAGGATCTTGGTCAAAGGGATTAAGAGAGTACCACATTACGTGTCTATCAGGGCTAGAAGGTGGGTTTTCAATCTACCAGTATTTGTTGAGTCGCAAGCTTCTTATTTTTTTGGAGGAGAAGAAGAATCGGAGAAGGAGCGGGGTAGGGTGCTCAGTTCTTTGGTGCACCGAGCAGAGGTTGATGTTGCAGCCACTGTGGGAATGAAGGAGGTGTGTGACATTAATCTTGGGGTTAAAACGGTTGATGTTTTTACGTCGGAGTCCACTCCTCCGATGAACGGTATGCCTACAGTTCAGCATGCGGGTTTTATCCAACTGTTAAAAAGGTAGAAGTCAGATGTTAGTCTGTCTCAGTTGGGTGAGACACTTTTCGGTAGTAATTAACTTTCTTTATTGGAATAAATGGTTTCCTGGGTAGAGGTTAAGCACGGGGTCCATCCAGTTCTAGGCAGTACTTATTTCGACAGGGTTAGTTCAGACAGGGTTGAAGAAGCAGGTACATGGGTCTTGAAAGGGAAGGGGAAGTTTACCTCTGATATATCTTCTTCTTTGAGGCAGTTTTTTGGCCAGTTAGTCGACGGGGAAAATTCACTGATGGGGATGTGCATGGGGTGTGAGGAAAATAAGGTTTTAGGTCTGGGTCATGTGTAAGGTAGTGTGGTTAATAAGACCAAGGTTGGTACTGCTTGGTTTGGGGGGATAAAGTGGTCCAAAGTGGTCAGGGGTCTAAGATTGTTTTTGTGTGTGATTTGGCTGATTTACAGGTTGTCTTGTCTGAGAAGACCCATTTGGAGGAAGTGGGCTCTTTGGTTGACAACATAGGTGGTATGGATTGCCTTAGTGACCCATGCAGAAATTATTTGGCGGTGACAGTTGAGGATCCCTTCAAGATTTGTCATTGTGGTCGTGTGTCTACTGGGAGGGTAGTAGGGGGTAGGACTAACTTGAGGTAGAGGGCGATATCGGTGACAGCTTGACTGGACCCATATGCTCCAAGCAAATTTTGGATCAGGAGTGTGGGGGTGACCAACTTTTTGGGATTAATTACTTAGAAGATGGGGGATATTTTAAGGTAGGTGATTTTATGGGGCCACCATATTTGAAAAAATCCAGTGCTCGGATAGATAGGACCCTTGTGATCAATAGTTGGGGGGCATTCTCTTGTTAAGAGAGGTAAGTGTTTGTTCATTTTAAAATTGGTGGGCCCTGGTCTGAATTCGGGTAAGGTGTTGCCAAGAAACTTTTTGAGAAGAAATTAAAAGTAAAAGAGAGAAACTAAAAAGAAGAGGGGAAAAGTGGGTAGTGTGAAAGTTCTTAGCGGTTTAGAAGAATCGGTGGTGTCATTGGCTAAGCTTATTTTGGCACTTGTCCCAAACAATGGTATTTTCATAATCATTTAAATTTATGGGATTCTTATAAAAGGGAGTCTGTGGTGAGTGGTTTGAGAGTAGGGTTTCAATCAAGTTATGATTATGGAGAAACTAGTGGTGTAGGGAGAGCATAAGGTGAGTTTACGGATCACTTTATTGAGACTCGGGGGTCTGGAAGCATGGAGGGAAAGGAATTTTCTGAGGATGAATTGTACGAACCACAGGAAGTGGGAGGAGGAGTCAAGGGCTTCATTTTTACTAATGTGACCAATTCTAAAATGTGGGTGGATATCGATATCCCTAGGCAGGAAGAGGCCTTTAGAGAGGGAGAGGATGAGGAGTGGGAAGAGGACCCGGTGGGTTGGGTAGAGAATTTGATAGGATTCAGTAAGATGGTAGGGGTCAACTTCGAGGGGAATAAGAATAAGTCGCATTTACTTTTCAAGAAAATAGGTGGTTATGGGAGGGTGTAGGGCTTCGTTGTCTACCATGTGGGTCTGGCACAAGTTTATCTTTTGGTATGTTGCGTCGTTTGTGTTGTGAGGGTGGTAGAATCTATAGGCGCTCATAGGTATCTTCGAGGCTATTTCTTGATGTGGTGGTTTTATTTGAGTGGTTATAGGTGGTGGTTTTTTTGTGGTGGATGCATGTTTTAGTATCTCACCTTTCTTTTCATTTGGTTGTATACTCCATGTATACGGCGTTTGCTCCCTTAAGCAGTTTGGTTCTAATATATCATTTACTTATAAAAAAAATATATTCGAAAAAACTAAGTTATTCGTGGATGGATCATAAATTAATAATAATGAGTTGATTTATATATATGTTATGAGATAATACCATTGGACTAGGCTATGAGGAATACAAAGGCTGGTAGATGTGTTTTTGTTATGTCAGTTTGGGCCTTAGGGGTAAGTACCCCTTTGGACTAAATTTTTGGAGTGTTTGAATATAATTTTGGGATTATTCAGATGCCTTAAGTTAGGCCCATGGGATATCTATAGGATTAAGGGTTTTAAAATAGACGAAACCCCCATTAAACACTGACTTGACACATAAAACAAAACCTAGGTAGAAAATGAGCATTGGATAGATCAAAGAAAGGAGTTTTAGGAGACCTAGAGGAGCACATAGATGAATTTAATAAAGGAGACTTCATCTTTCATACCCAAAAAAGAAATAACTTACTTTATTACATATTTTGTATAACTTGTTTATAATTAATTGCCTTCGTCGTATATTTTGGGATTATACACATGCGAGGCCTGAATATGATGTATTAACATGTTGTACCTTGGTTATATTAATGATTATAAGATTAGAACTTATTACATTTATTATCATTCTAATTTTAAATATCTAGTACTGTATAGATCTATTATAAATATGATTTGGGAGTAATTTTTTAGGATGATTCATGTATTTGTAAGCGACTTGGATGATACAAAAATATTTTAATGGTTAAACCCGCAATTAATAATATACCAAATTAATCACATTTTGTAAGTGAACCTTTAATCATTATTTTTATAAATTTGTTGTAGATTTTAATCCTGTACTATTAGAGAATTGATTGGGAACCTTTAGAGATAATTTGGAGGTGTTTCAGGATTGTTTTGGAGGCTTTACAACTGTACACAACCCATTCTAGTTACCTTATAAAAACCTCATTAGGTCCCCAACGCCATCCCTTTCACCCTCGGACCCTTGGTCCTACTCCAAACTCTGACCCTAGAAGCCATCGGGCTCTTTTGAGCTCCATTTGACTTTGATCAACTTCCAGAGTTGAGAATAGCTCAAATCACTTTCATAGATCTCTGAATACCATTTCCAGCGGTCCTTACGGTTCGTGCATACTTGCCTTTTTACTTCAAACCCTGATCCAGAGGCCGCTAAGTGATTTTGATCTCCATTTAACCTTGGTCAACTCTAGGAATCAAGAGTATATCAATGCATTTTTATACAGCTCTGAAAACCCTTTTCTACAGTCTACGTCGTGCACGAATCGGCCTTACGCTTTGCACGTACTTGCCTCTAAACCTTGACTTAGAGGCCACCGGGCACTTTTGAGCTTCGTTTGACCTCAGTTAACTCTCATACCCAAGGTTTATCAATGCACTTTCATAGGGTTCTGAATACCCTTTCCAACTATCTCGGTCGTGTGCGATTCGGATGTACGATTTGTATTTTATGAACATTTTTTCGAAAAAGTCCACTTTGGACAGCCTATAGGCACTCCTGGCCCACTGCCTATCGGCATAGTGGTAATATACTTAACCCGAAAGCTAGGGGTTTGCCGATAGGCAGGCCTAGGCCTATGTTGATCAGTAAACCCCCTAACCTTCTATTTATGGAGGCCATGACCTCATTCTCAAGGACTCCCCTTCTTGAAAAATGGAGGGCTCATGTCTCGAAATTAGTGCACCGGCTTCTAATAACATTACTTTCAAACATTATCTCCACATTTTCTTACATCACTTTCACCCCACCTTTTTCATCCATTTCACCACCACTTTACCACCATAAAAGACGAACCTACATCAGTTCAAAAATCAGGAGAAAAGTTTCATATAAGGTCTAATTCTATCCTTTTATAGTTCACTAAACTAGTGTCATTTCTCGCACTTCATTACTCTTAATATATCTTTTTATTTAGTTTTACTTTTCCACCCTTAATAATCCATTTTTATAACATGTATACACAAAAATATAGTTTAATAAATCCCCCCCCCCCCCCCCCCAAAAAAAAAAGGGTTGAACCCGTAAATCCCAAATTGGAAATTTCCTCCCCTATTTCCTACACTTTTTTCAATAAACTAAAAATAAGAAAATTCTAGTTTTGGTTCCATGGGTTAAATGTCACCCTTGTGTATCACCAAACTACATGGACTTTGATGTCAATTTCAGCTATATGGGTTAAATTCTAGTTTTCCATATTTCACTATTTTCCTATCTTTTCACACACACATATATATAGTAGTTTATCAATTTTTTATCGTTCAACGATCCCATTGATATGTGTGCTCATTTGTTCATAATGTGTTCGATTCAACACATCGCTCACAGTTATATACTATTATATATTATATTTTGGCTCTTTAGCTATCCCATCGGCATGTGTGTTCATTTTTTCATAATGAGTTCAATCTAGCGCATGCCTCACATTTTTGGCCTTAATTTTATGTCATTCATGCACACTCCTTCGATTGATTTGTTCCAATCCTCCCCATGATGAGGACATTATGATATCACTCCTTATATACATGTATACATACGTACATACATACATACATACATATAGACAAAAACACACACACACACACACATACACACACTATTCACACCACTCACTTTAGACCCCATTTAGGTGAGAAGTGAGAATATTTAATACCCATGAGATATCGAAAGGAGGAATGGTTGTCCAACACCTTTCCATTTCGTAACTTAGCCCTCGGACTCGTGATCAACGTGGTTTCGTATGCATCAGTTTGTCTTGTGATGTTGTTTCTTCGTGGGCAGCTATATCTTTTGTTGGTTTTGAGCAAAATAGGCTAGAGACTCTATTCTTTATACTCTTCCCTCTTGACGACATTCGATTTATGTCCATCGAAGCTCGTGAATATCGTGGGAGTGGTGGAAAGGGAAGATCTCTTCCTTGACTCCATTCAGCGAGCTAGCGACTTTTCCGTCGAGGTGAAACCAGACATATTTTCCCCCATTTTAATCCTGGGATGGACACAGTGGCGACTTTGTTGTGGACAACTTATTTATTTTTAGAGTGCTAGACTCTATTTACATGGGTTTTATTTCTCTCTCCCCTTTTTCTCTATTTTCTACATGTATGTATATTTTCACTTCTATGTTCTTCCTACTCTCATGCTCACATGTTGTATATTTTATATCCATCATGGTCTTTCTCTTATCACATGTGTGTGTGTGTATATATATATATATATATATCATATTTTCTATCCCATATTTCATGTTTCACTCACTTGTATGTACTTTCACGTTTCACTCCATTTATATACATTTTCATGTGATTCATATCACCTATAGATATTCATGTTGATTCTCACTTGTATATAACCGCAAGCTTACTCACATGCTTCACATACCACTTGTAAATAAATATGATCAGTCCCACTAGCACACACTTTCACATTACCCTCATTTACACACACTTCCACATTACTCTCTAACGCGACTAAAAAAAGTGTGTGCAACGCGTGTATCTACATCTTAAGTGTAAGTCGGTAGTCAAGTAATACCCCTGTAATTCTGGTGTCAAACTAAGGTAATAGGATGATGTTCATAACGACAACTATGGGTAGGCTTCTATAACCTAAGTATCGACTCACTCTCGAAAATAAGAAAAGGTGATGAAATTATTTATGCAAATTCCTGTGAACTATTGAAAAGTAACTGGTGAATGCAAACTAATTACTGAAAGCGAGACTAAATTTTTACTTTTCAAAAATAAACTATATGAGAAAATGGGGATGGAATACACTCCCTCGAACCATCGGTAATTATGTTGAATATAAAACGTTCAAGAATTAAATATATATAACCAAGAGAAAACTTTAAAATTATTTAAGTACCAAATATATGAGGATTTAACTCCGCACAATACCTAGTCAAAAATAAATTAACGTGAAAGACACCATTATCAACACGCGTCTCATATCCTTATATACTCCGATTAACTATGGCAAACGAAGTTAAAATACCTAAAATACTCATCCCGATAAGGTATCAAACATCCTAATTATCTATTATCCAATTTTACATTCATCCATAACACCTAGGTTAGGTTTATTTACCCAAGCCCTCTAAAAATCTAATCGGGCATATTATTGTTAATCACTATGCATGAATTGTCAAGATTGCAGGAAGACATGGTGAATGAATAACAAGAATAAAGCATTAAAACAACGTTACCAATATGTAGAGAATGAAGAATATGCAAGAAATAAGCCTGGACAAATTCTGGAATGGAAACAACTTCTTATTGAAATTTGCATAAAGAAAAATCATAAACTTTAATCCACTTGTTCCTAGGGTTCTTTTATACTTTCTATCAATGCCTATATGATAATAATACTCCTAATAATTATTACAAGTCATGGAATTCATTTTTCAAAGTCCTGAACTAATACAACTCGTGTAGCTAAAATAAGGAGAAAAAATGAAAATTTATGTATTTTTCAATCAGGGACATCGAGCCCATTCGCCTCAGGGAACCCGAACTGATTCACTCTTAAATTTGAATAGGTTTGCGTGTTGGCTCTGCATAAGGTCTCTTTCTTGTGTCTTTTTCTCCTATTTGCACTTTTCACTCTTGAATTCTTCTCCCAACTTCAAATGTGCATAACTTCTTCACCGTAACTCATATTGAGGTGTCGTTTCTTCTGGAGTGCTCGTGACTTTGACTTCTTCAACTTTTCAATTAGCTCCTCTCTGAATTCTGTTTGGGAAATTACAAATTTTCCCTTGACTTTACTTCCTCGATTTTCTTTCACCGTCTCGATTTCTCTTTCGCATCCACTTGCATAATTTACCTGTAAAACATGAGAGAAATATACAAAACATGAAATAAACGTCAAAAAGGGTTAGAAGAAAAAATGTGTGATAAATACGAGGTATATGCAATGCACGGGATCGTAAAAGTACCAAAATTAAGGGGATAAATATGAAATATTAACGCCGAATCAAATCCCCCTAACTTCGAGCATTGCTCATCCCGACAAATGTAAAAGAATAAGAGTGGTAGTTTAAATGGACTTCTAAATACCTAAGGGATAAAATACCTCTTTCGTAGGCAGGTTGTTTCATTTAGAATTAGGGGTGTGCACGGGTCGGTTCGGTTCGGTTTTGGACCGCAATTCAGACCAAACCGATCGGTTCGGTTTTGGAAAAAATCAGACCGAAACCGAACCGACGATGAAAAAAACCGCCGGTTTCGGTTCACATCAGTTTCGGTTCGGTTCGGTTTCGGTTCGGTTTTAACCGATTTTCAGTTTTGGTCGGTTTTTTGTAGGTCGGTTTTCGGTTTTGGTTGGTTTTGGAGGTTGGTTAATGGTGTTTGGATATAAAAATAAAAAATATTTAAGGGTTTTTTAATATATAATATTGATGTCGGTTCGGTTCGGTTCGAATCGGTTTTTTCTTTGTCTAAACCGACAACCGAACCGGGCTAAAAAAAACCGCTGGTTTCGGTTCGGTTCGGGCCGGTTCGGTTCGGTTTTCGATTCGGTCGGTTTTTTCGCACACCCATATTTAGAATATGAAACAATCCGTTAAACGCCTAAGTTACCCTAGTAGGACGAGTGGTGTCTCGTGAGGGTTTGCAGTTAATATACTCACAAATTTCATTTTTCAACTCAAAGTGAAAATTTTCAAAATAATTAAAAATCGTACATTTTAAATTCCCTAAAAATAATCACATCAAATTTTAATTCGATAAAGTCTCAATTTAAAGTGTGTGTGTGTGCGATGCCGGAAAATAAACCACTAAATCCACCGATTGATTATTACGTTACTTTTTAAAAATTCGCTTTGATTCAATTTCTCACGGAATGCACTCACAAACGAATCACTCAGATTCTGTCTATTTTTATTGGGTGTGCATGATATTAATGGTAAATATTCACGCACATAAATTGAAACATGAAAAAATTTATGCTAAAAATATCTCATGAACGAATTACTGTCATTGTAAAACGAAAAACATCATCTTTATTCGCACCATTTTGTCCCTTTCATTATCTTTTCATATTTTAGCTCTCCGGGTGGAAATAATTTCGTTAATCGAACTCAGTTAGCAGTTTTTCGGGTTAAGGTGTTTCAGGATAATAATGGGAATGTTGGGGAAAATCAGAGTTGCAAAATTCTCTTTCTATGTCCGTTGGCAATTTTTCGGGCTTTTGCTCATTTTCTTTTTTTCTTTTCTCTTTGTATTTTTCAATATTTTCTCATATTTCTATTTTTTCATTTCATTTCATTTTTTATCAAATTTTTGTGACACCCCGCCTACTAAAATACCGGGTGGCCAGCCCGTGATCAAAATAAAATGTTGGTCTCAAATGGCTCGTTCTTAGCATCACTGTCGAAAACATTTTAAAGTTACTAACCACCCAGTAATTTAATTAGACTGGTGCAAAATTTTATCTTTCTTTAATTGACAACATGTGAAAATCAAATAATAATTAAACCATCCACACAAATTAACAACTGAATCCAACAGAGATGAATAACATAAATAGAGATAATAGAATCAACTATATGTTCAATAGTAAAATACAACAGTAATTGAAACCATACCTGGATACACAAAGTCCAATAAATAACCGAATATTAAATCTGAGGGTGACATTCCCAAAATGAGTACTGAAGTAAAGACCCTACACAAGGAATAAACGAGAGAAACGTCTATAGCGAAGTCCTATAACTTCCACAAGAGCTGCAGCTACTCAGCCCTGGATAGAATCCTCAAAGTGGGCGTCCCTGTGGCTGGACACCTAAAATATTTTGGAAAAGATTTTGACATGGGTCAGAGCCCAAGTAAAACATTTTAAAAATATTAAGGAGCACTTAAATTTCAATAATTAAATATGCATGCACACTATTCATATTTAAGCAAGTGTCGCACTCACTTGAGGTATAACTCACCCCTCTTCTAATGTGCATACCTAACGCTTGCCTACTAACCTTTCTAGTTAAGCTACCCCACCTAACTAGCCGTAGCGCACTTATTGTTGCATACTATCTCGTTGTGCCCACCCTTATGGCCCATACAATACATTACTGGATTCTTTATATAAATTAGCCAATTATGAATTTCTCATTATATTTTTAATCCTCCACTTACTAAGGTTATTTTAGATGTCACTATCTTTCTAATCAACTAATTACACTCTGTAGAATAAGTTATGAGCGTATATTTATCACATCATTACATATATATTAATATGGCACCCCTAGGTTGAGCTGCGGTGCATGTATATCATGCTATCATAGCCCGATACATCATCTACCAAGCACAGATAGTAGAATAAAAAGCCAGTATATATATTTATTATTCTAATTATATATATACAAAATAGCACCCCTAGGCTGAGACTTGCGGTGCATGCATACTTTTCTATCAAGTCCCGGTACATCACACACTGTATAAAGGACTATTCATTCAATATCTCACTCGAACCATCATCACAAATCACACATATCGGAGGCGAATATAGTTCCAAGCCTATAGGATACGCACATACCCACGCACCCATATGACCGTCATCACTATCATTATCACAGATAGCCCATACTTAGGTTCTATATTCTGAGGTACAAGTCAAAATTTCGTCAAAGGCTCATCGGGATATGACTGTCCCGACGCGAAAACCTCCCGTGATAGTAAGCATCGTAGGTATGTCATACGCATAAGAATTCATGCAATAGGTATACACACAAACCATATATCTATATCATCAATATAGGTACACACACGACCTATAATATATATGCCATACGTAGCATATATACCTCCCATGATATTCTACATATTATTAAATTCTGATTATACTTCTCATCGTATACTTCTGAATATCTCCCACTACTCAAAGTGTGCCAATTATTCTTTAACGTATTTCAATAAGTAATTTACTCATTACCAATAGGTCTAAGTCCTAGGTTCGCTCACCTTCATTGTAACTCACTCTCATCCTCCGAATTCATTGCTTTTAAATTACATCGATTAATCCAATTAATCTCACAATAATTAATTTATTAAGGTAGTGTCACCAAAATAAAATTCACCGACTCACTCATTTGGTCTGTATCTTAACCCTTTAGAATGAATTACACTAAGTCCCACTATTAGGTAAAGCACAATTTATTAAATTCAATATTCGATAATTTATTATATACATCTATAATAAATTAAACCGTGTACTCTGTGTCTAACTCCCATTGCACTAGCCTAAAAATATCCGAGTCAAGACCCCGAATCTTAATTCCATAAGTATTAACTCACATTCATATTTTTATTTCAAGATACTAAGCACATCTCAATCTAATCCGTATCTTAATTTCACCTGAAATTTCCATACGAATTCGTTCATATATTTTCGAGGGTTATTCATCCTAAACACTCTAAATCCATACCTCGAATTCATTCCCATCCAATTTGAAGGTAAAAATAGTGTTCCTTAATATTTTCCAAAGTCCTACACTCATCTACTAACATCCCTAAGTAATCCAGATTTTATTTCTTCCAAAGAATTTCGGTTTCAGACGCCCTTCCGTAATAAAATCATAACTAATTCAAAAAAATCAGAAAAAATACGAAACTGGCAGTCACGCATTCGTAACAAAAAAATCTATCTCCATGTGCAAAAACCTAGGGTCATTTGAACGACAATAAGCATCGTTCAAATGAGATCCAATGTCGTTTGAGTGATGTCTATTGTCGTTTGAAACACATTGTTCAGCTTCTTCTTCTTCGTTGATCTCCTTTTCACCATTGTTAACCCATGGGAGATTCTGTACTGCTTCTCCGAATGTAACTCGACGAAGATAACGCAATACCCACCTCTAATATGGTTTGTAATCATCATAGTAACCTTAAACATCATATATTTTTCATCAAATGTTATTAAATCCCCGAATTGGGTTTTCACGATTTCATACAATCGTTTTCCAAATTTCGATTTTATAATCCCAATTACCTCACATCTACGACTGGCTATCTAATATAATTCAAATTCCAACCTCACTAAATCATAGAACATCATCAATCGCATAATTAATCTACACAATAACCTCAAATCATCAAAACCCATTTTATATAATAACTCACTCCCCAAAACAAAACTATTTATCACACCCATTATGATATGGTTCAAAATACTCCAATTAAATTCAAAAAAGTTTAAGTACTTTCCTGGATAAGTTTGTAGAGTCTGATTTCCTTTGATGTAGACGAAGATTTTACGAAGAACACTACCATTTCTTCTTGATTTGGCTCCTAAAAAACTTCTCCCAATTCCTCCTCTTTTTTCCTCTGCAGAACTAGGGTTTTCTTTTTAAGTTGTATATGTCCCAACCTCTATAATGTAGGTTTTATTTTCTTAATCCCGTTTTTAAGCTTATGATCCAAATTAAAATGGCCTCAATACCCCCATGCGAGCCTGGTTATGCCTAAAAATGCCCCACGAAGCAATTACTACCCCAGGTACTCTTTTCTGACTATTTCGACCCTTCTGGACTCAACCGTGCACTCAGAATCACCATTCGAGTTACTTAACTAAAATATCCTATTTCAATCTCAAATTACGACACATGTATTCTTAAAAGAAATAATCCGAATTAATTTAAATCTTAATTCTCCAAATTAAATAATTTCTCCAAATCATTAATTTTGTTTAAATTATAACTCACCAAATTAAATAAATTATTTATCCTCAAAAATACGGGGTGTTACATACTTCCCCCCTTACAAAGGAATTTCGTCCTCAAAATTCAGATGAATTTAGTACTCCAAGCCTCGGATACTTCTCTACTCGCATGCCCTTAAGATCGATACACATATCTCTACCCCTTGTAATCATGAATTATATTAGAATTAAATTAATTACCGAGGGCGCCCATACACCCTGTACCCATGCTCATCAGCATGAAAGTCACCAGGCTCTACAAGCCTTAAATTGTAATATAACTTTAAACTCATAGTTATAACCACATATGTATATATATAATATAACCGAGGTACCAAACCCATGTCCTAATGACCACACATATCCCCATTTCCAATGTTACGCTAAGTTTCATGTGTGGGACGTCTTGCAAAGAGAAATCCAAACAAGGAACCCCCCGATACACTACTACCTAACATAGACGGTTGTTGAGATCTATTAGGCCCTCAGTCCATAGCACGTACCCCCTAAATTCCCATCTCTTGACATAAAAGTATACTTGTCCACTTTCATGTTACTAAAGACACCCTACATTATAGTGCCCTTTATTATCACTAGTTTCTTAGTGTGAATGAATCACAAGATATATCTCCTTGCTCGATCAAAAGATTATCCACCCTGAATCACATCGGTAAATGGCCCTACTCCCCGGGATTAAATACAACAATCCAAACACTTTATTATAAGTTTATTATGAAACACATAATAACATATATACACAAATATATATACTAGACCCTCTTTCAGGTGATAGCTAGCACAAGTAAATCACATTTCGGAACATCGAACACAAAGTCTCACCATTTTATGTACTATAGACCAAACATTCCAGTATAATTATTGCTAATGTCTCGTACATAACATACTTATCTCAACCTCAGCTCCGCACTCTCGATGTGGCTATATCATACAGGTATTCTTGATTGCCCCACCAATTTTCCGTATAATACTTCTCAATATTGCCCCACCCATTAACTAACTTGTGGTACATAAGTTTTCTTAGTGCTTCCTTCATAGCACTTCCCGGCTCCACTGGCCATATATCGTAATATTTCTCAGCTTTAAGTGTTTCCTCTACACATTTAATAATTTAACATTTAAAACTGATGCACTAGATTTCAATGATGTCTCACTATTCCTAACGTTTATTAATGTCCATATGTGTAACATCCCGCAATGAAATCCAAACGAACTTTTTCCAATGCACTATCCCCTAGCATTGTCGATCATAGAAATTTGTGGGTCCAAAGCACGTAACTAAGATGTCACAAATCCTGTCTCTCAACACATAAATCAAATCGTCTATGACCATGTTTCTCAAGGAGTCATACGATGCGATGCTCTCATTATCTCTAAGTTAATAGCACGTAAACAACAATGAGCTAAAAACTCTCCGCTCAACGGTGAATAAACACACAGTATAGTGGTATTAACAATACCTCTACTAAACCTATTTCACATGTGAATCTAGTAGTAATAACCTACAGTGACTTTCTTATGTCACATAAAAGAGATCCCAATCACCCCGGGATAAAATTCATGTCTTTAATTTCCAATACCACATGCGGTTCAAATGGTTCCTAGACATAACACCCTCATCCCAACCAAAAATTCTTATAACTGTTGTCCCTATTGGGCATCCCGTCCTTGTTCCCCAATTCACTGCGGATAATGTCGAGGTTGTCCTTCTCACGGACCTGGTAGTCTTAACCCTAATAGCTACCCCATTTGTCCCTTTGGCTCTGTTGGCCCTATGGGACTCATTGTTGGCCTTGACGGCCCTAACCGAATCCGTCATCACCTGGTAGGAATTCTATTGATCTCAATAATTAAAATGTGTCCTCTACTGGGCATACCCTCCTGTAGTGCCTTATTAGCACTGTTAAATCTAGTTTTTCCCTTCGGTTAGTTTCTCAAATTCTCTTGGTTCCCTTCTCATGACATTTGATGACAATGGTACCCGTCGTCCTACCCGAATTTCCCCATTCATGTTGGTATATTCTACCCATGAGTCCATTATTAACTTACGGACCCCCCTTTTTTAATTCTCCGTATCCACCTCGTCGGTATGAAGTTCGCTAAACATGTCAACTTTCCTTCACTACCGACCACTATACGGCCCTTCTTCAATAAGATTTGAAATCTCCTTTGCTTTTCTATTTAAACAGTTGATGAGAGGATTTACGGTTATACTGCACCCCAAATCCCTCGCTATTCATGGTATCTCTCCATAGTTATGGTGATTTACTCTCATCCCTTCAACATTGCTCTTATAAGAAAACAAATATACCTTAAATTTAATTTTAGGTGTTACTACCCTCCACCCTACTCAATTGACTTAGGGTTATCTCTTTCCATTAATAAATTACACTCTCCCTCTTTCCCGAATCCTTATGGATGGCTCTTCAGAGGAGTTACTCCGACTCCACCCTATTTACTGACTACACTAGGTGAGTCTGAAATCTTCACCACAGCTTTTTACAATGGTGCTTAAGGAAACTATTATGCCCTAGTGATTATCCGAGTGTCATCTACCTGAACAATAACCATAGTGACTTCTATCGCTATCACCATTCCCAAAATATTCCATGGCTTCTGATGAGCCTCTCCCCTTGTAGTCTTTCTAATGAACCTCGTTGGTCGTCCCAAAGTTGTTCGGTGTATGAATCCCAACCGAACTTGTATCAAGAGAATGTATGTCTCATACGTGAGGTAACTTAATAAAACAATCCTATAATAAGGATCTATATCAAAGAACGCTACACTGAAACATAATAAGTCGTACATATCCTAAGGACTCTAGAATCTAATGCTCTAATACCATCTGTGACACCTCGCTAACTAAAATACCGGGTGGCCTGCCCGTGATCAAAATAAAATGTTGGTCTCAAATGGCTTATTCTAAGCATTACTACTGAAGACATTTCAAAGTTACTAACCACCTAGTAATTTAATTAGACTGACGCCAAATTTTATCTTTCTTTAATTAACAACATGTGAAAATCAAATAATAATTAAACCATCCACACAAATTGATAACTGAATCCAACACTGATGAATAACATAAATAGAGATAATCGAATCAACTATCAGTTCAACAGTAAAATACAACAGTAATTGAAACCATAACCTGGATATAGAAAGTCCAATAAATAACCGAATATTAAATATGAGGGTGACATGCCCAAAATGAATACTGAAGTAAAGATCATACACTAGAAATAAATGAGAGAAATGTCTAGCAAAGTCCTGGAACTTCTACATGAGCTGCAGCTACGCATCCCTGGATAGAATCCTCAAACTGGGCTTCCCTGTGGCTAGACACATAAAATGTTTTGGAAAATATTTCGACAGGGATAAGAGCCCAAGTAAAACATTTTAAAAATATTTAGCAAGCCGTTAAATTGTAATAATTAAATATGCAAGCACACTATTCATATTTAAGATAGTGTCACACTCACTTGAGGTATAACTCACCCCTCTTCTAATGTGCACACCTAACGCTTGACTGCTAACCTTCTTAGTAAAGCTACCCTACCTAACTAGAGGTATCACACTTCTTACTGCATACTATCTCATTGTGCCCACCCTTATGGCCCATACAATACGTTACTGGATTCTTTATATCCATTAGCTAATTATGAATTTATCATTATATTTTTAATCCTCCATTTACTAAGGTTATTTTATATGTCACTCTCTTTTTAATCAACTAATTACACACCGTAGAATAAGTTATAAGCGTATATTAATCACTTCATTACATATATACTAATATGGCACCCCTAGGCTGAGCTGCGGTGCACGTATATCATGCTATCATATCCCGATACATCATCTACCAAGCACACATAGTAGAATAAAATGCCAGTATATATATTTATTATTCTAATTATATATATATACAAAATAACACCCCTAGGCTGAGACTTGTGGTGCATGCATACTCTTCTATCAAGTCTCGATAAATCACGTACTATATAAAGGACTATTGGTTCAGTATCTCACTCGAACCATCATCACAAATCACACATATGGGAGGTGAATATAGTTCCAAGCCTATAGGATATGCACATACCCACGCACCCATATGACCGTCATCACTATCATTATCACAGATAGCCCATACCTAGGTTCTATATTCTGAGGCATAAGTCAAAAATCCTCAACGGCTCATCAGGATATGACTGTCCGGATGTGAAAACCTCTCGTAATAGCAAGCAACGTAGGTAAGTCATACACATAAGAATTCATGCAATAGGTATACACGCAACCAATATATTTATATCATCGGTATAGGTACACACACGACCTATAATATATATTCCATACGTAGCATATATACCTCCCGTGATATTCTACATATTATTAACTTCCGATTATGCTTCTCATCGTATACTTCCAAGTATCCCCCACTACTCGAAGTGTGACAATTATTCTTTAACGTATGTCAATAAGTAATTTACTCATTACTACCAGGTCTAAGTCCTAGGTTCGCTCACCTTTATCGTAACTCACTCTCATCCTTCGAATTCGTTGCATTTAAATTACACCAATTAATCCAATTAATCTCACAGTAATTAATTTATTAAAGTAGTGTCACCAAACTACAATTATCAGACTCACTCATTCGGTCCGTATCTTCACCCTTTAGAATGAATTACACCAAGTCCCACTATTAGGTAAAACACCATTTATTAAATTCAATATTCGATAATTTATTATATACATCTATAATAAATTAAACCGTGTACTCTGTGCCTAACTCCCATCGCACTAGCCTAAAAATATTCGAGTCAAGACCCCGAATCTTAATTCCATAAGTATTAACTCACATTCATATTTTTATTTCAAGATACTAAGCACATCTCAATCTAGTCCGTATCCTAATTTCACCCAAAATTTCCATACGAATCCGTTCATATATTTTCGATGTTTATTGATCCAAAACACTCTAAATCCATACCTCCAATTCATTCCCATACAATTTGATGGTAAAAATAGTGTTCCTTAATATTTTCCAGAGTCCTACACTCATCTACAGACATCCCTAAATAATCCAGATTTTATTTCTCTCAAAGAATTTTGGTTTCAGACACCCTTCCGTAATAAAATCATAATTAATTTTAAAAAATCAGAAAAATACGAAACTGGCGACCACGCGTTTGTAAAGAAAAAATATATCACCATGTGCAAAAACCTAGGGTAGTTTGAATGACAAGACGAATCATGCAAACAAGATCCAATGTCGTTTGAAACACATTGTTCAGCTTCTTCTTCTTTGTTGATCTCTTTTTCGCCATTGTTAACACATGGGAGCTTGTGTACTGCTTCTCTGAATGTAACCCGATGAAGATAAACTAAAACATGCCTCTAATATGGTTTGTAATCATCATAGTAACCTTAAACATCATCTATTTGTCATCAAATGTTATTAAATCCCCGAATTGGGGTTTCACAGTTTTATACAATCGTTTTCAAATTTTCGATTTTATAATCCAAATTACTTCACATCTACTCCTGGATATCTAATATAATTCCAATTTCAACCTCATTAAATAATATAACATCATCAATCGCATAATTAAACTACACAATAACCTTAAATCATCAAAACTCATTTTATATAATAACTCACTCCCAAAAACGAAACTTTTTATCACACCACCTATGATATGAATAAAAATACTGCAATTAAATTTAAAGCAAGTTTAACTACTTGCCTGGATAAGTTTGTAGAGTCTGATTTCCTTAACTAAGATATCCAATTTAAATCTCAAATTACACTATCTGAGTTACTTAACTAAAATATCCAAGTTACTAAAATATCACGCCATCCGAGTTACTTAACTAAAATATCCAATTTCAATCTCAAATTACGACACATGTATTCTTAAAAGAAATAACCCGAATTAATTTAAATCTTAATTCTTCAAATTAAAGAATTTCTCTAAATCATCAATTTAGTTTAAATTCTAATTCACCAAATTAAATAAATTATTTATCCTTAAAAATATGGGGTATTACAATTTTTTCTACATTTATAGCCCTTTTTTATATATAAAACTGACTAAAGTGATGAATTTTTTATTTTCATAACTCGAGGCCAATTGGGTTCTTCAGGCTAACAAACGAAAAGGGTAAAAATTATTTGGCTCAAATTGTCTTCCAAATGGAAAAGTTTTTTAACGACTTTTTGTGGTTAATATTTTTGGATATACAAACGATGGGCTAACTTCATTTATTCGAATCACTAGTCACATTACCATATTTGTAACCGATCAAAATAATGATTTAGAGATCATCAACGACTTTTTTTAACACTGAAATGAATTTTGAGTTAACTTTTGATTCGAAGTGATTTAATTACTCGAAAAAAGTGATAGGCTTGAAATCTTACCTAATTAAAATCTCCACATTTGTTCATTAAGTCTTCAATTTTCACTCAATTTCCGTTTTTGATCAATTTCGGCTTAATGCATTAGATTTTTACAAATTGAGACTTTAAACAAAAGAGCAGTGATATTTTTTAAGAATTTAAATTATATTTTTTATTTTCTTTCGAAAAGAAATATTTTTAACTTTTGGGGGAAATTTTTAATTTTTTTTGAAATTTTTGAAATTTTCTATTTTTTTTAATCTTTAACATTTTTCAATTTTTGTGGGCATTTTAAAATTGGTGAAGTTTGAAAAACGCACTTGTCCCCCCCCCCCCCCCCCCCCAACTTAGACCTTTGCGTTGTCCTCACTCAAAAGGGCTAAAATCTAAACAAGAAAAGAAGAGTGAAAAATAGAAACAAGAAAAATTTTAAATGCAATACAACAGTAGATAAACATAAACAACTTGACTTAATGAAAGATAGAGCAATTATATAGTCCTTGAAATATATGAGTAAGCAAAATAAAGAACTACATAAAATATAGGAAGCATGGCCAATAAAGTACTGTAAGGGGCCAAGGGCATTCGGGTTACGGGTGTATGGGTCATATAAGTTATCCGGGAGTTTTGCGTTCAAACCCATATTCAAGTGGCACATGTTCGCTTGAAGCCGCATAATCATGCTCGTGTCATGACGAAAGTCGTGACGATCCAACCACTGGTCCTCTCGGTATTCGGTAATAAACTCGCCAAAGCACGTCTCAATATGGTCGATATGGCTATGAATGATCGTCGTATTGTAAGCGCGCTCATAAAAATTGGCCTCGTAGTCCGGGTTGGCCTCCTTATCTTGTTCTTAAGCTTCTCCCCCAATTTATTCTTCCTCTTCCACATTTGCATCACCTTCGTCCCTCTCGCCCATTTCCACATCTTCAAATATAGGCTCGAGTGGACCTTGGATTTATTGCAATTTAATTGAGATATGCTTGATGAAGGTAGCCTTTATGGTCTTTGGGGTACATGCGATGGAGCCCCATCCGAAGACCAAAGCATTGCGGCAAAGTGAGAAAATGAACTGCCCATAGGGGTGCAATATCTTTTCGCTCTTATCAAAGATCGCAAAAATAATCTCCTCAAGATATATGTGGGCAAGGCTAATCCGAGGGTCTTCGTCAAGTAAATGGTAGAGGAAAGTGCCATGATGGAGACGGAGTGTTCCGTAAATGATGAGATTGGACAGGCAAGCGGGGGAGTTTCCCAACGGGAAATGTGTCGCGTGTCCACTCAGTTCCTAGCACCCAACGGGTGGCACACACTAGCTTGGGGAGCGGATGAGCGGCATTGGGATATGTGTGAGGGTTGTACATGTTGATGCCCATGGACCGCATCTTTCGCTTGATTATGTTTATGGAGATAGGGATTATCGTGTTGTTGATGAAGGCCTCGTATTAGCCAAGGGAAGTGCGGACAAGGGTGCCATAGAATATCCGAACAGTATTTTCATAGGCCTCATCTGGAGTGGCTAACCATTAGCACCAACTGAGAAGAGCAAAAAATGGTGTAAAGTTAGCGGGAATTTGGTCCCAAACCACTCGTCTCTCGATGAAAACTGTGAGGGTGGTGCCAAAGTGTTGATTGGCCCAATCACGCTCTTGAGTGGAGCGGAACAACCCCCGTGCGTTGTCGTCTTTGATGTCCGTTGAGTTGTATTTTATCACTTGACTCGCGGGGAAGGTAGCACGTCTTCGAGGCATGGGGGGTAAGGAAATTTAAGTGTAAGGGAAGAGTTTGTAATGCAGAAGAAGAGAAGTTATGGTGTAGGAGAAATGGTGGGGGGGTTGTATTTATAGGTGGGTGAGGGTGGGAAAATGAAAGGGTGTTGGTGGGAAATGGAGGAGGGAAGTGAAAATTAAAGATTTTGTGTGGGAGGGAGTGAAAAGGGTGAAAATTTGTATATAGCGAGAGTGAGGTTTGGGTGGAGGTAAGGTGAAAGAGTGGGAGGGAAGATGAGAAAAATGTGGGAAATCTTGTATTTGCAGTACGGGGGAATGAATGGGTTCGGACCAAGGGCAAAGCGGTTCGGTTTCCTCTTTTTTTCCTTTTTTCTCGACTTTTAAATTGCCTAAGTGTGATGGAAGACACTCAAAATTCTCTGCGCTACCGACTTTCTCTCACTCGAGGTGCATTAGGGTAAAATCGATGCTCGTATCTCTCACTAATGCGGACTTGACTCACATCTAAACACTCTAAACACACACGCGACTCAAAAACACTACAACTAATTCACCCCATACCCGTCAGGGTTGCGATAACCTCTTACTCAAACTACTCATCCTCGTATACGGGGTCCGACAACCAAATCATATCGGCTTCCTCAACACACACCTCTAGATATGGATTTGGGCATTGTCCATTCACTTTAAATGTATCCCCACCTTGCGGATTTTATAATTCTATAGCATCATTGGGAAATCATTCTCTTATGATGAACGGTCCGGTCCACCACGAACGTAATTTGACGAAAAACAAGTGTAGGTGCTAGTTGTATAAAAGCACTTTTTGACCCGAACGAAAATCTTTTCGATTCATAGTTTGTTCGTGTGCGAGTTTCATCCTTTCCTTGGAGATGCGGGTGCTTTCATACACATCGTTTCGTATTTCTTCCAACTCGTGCAATTGTAATCTTTACACTTCACTGCCTTTATCAAGGTTATAATCTAACATCTAAATGGACCAATATGATTTGTTCTCGAGCTCGATGAGTACATGGCAAGGCTTTCCTTACACAAAGTGGAATGGGAACATTCCGAGGGGATTCTTGTATGCAGTCCTATTAGCCTATAGCGCATAGATCAATCAAGTAGACCAATCATTTCGGTTAGGATCAACAGTCTTTTCGAGAATCACTTAATCTCTTAATTTTTTAACTCGGTTTGCCCGTTCGTTTGAGTGTGGTACGTCGTCCAACCTTGTGGACGACACCATACTTTCTCATTGATTTTTCAAATGACCTATTGTAAAAGTGCGTGTCGTTATCACTAATAATGTCATTTGGAGCACCAAAGTGAGATAGTATGTGTTCATGAATGAACTTCACCACCACCTGACGGTCATTCGTCCTAGAAGCTATGGCCTTTACCCACTTCGACGCTTAGTCTACTGTGAAAGGGATTTATAGGAAACCAAAGAAGTGAGGGGAAAGCCCCATTAAGTCAATGCCCCAACAGTCGAATATCATGATGACGAGAATAGGGGTCAACGGCATCATGTCTCATCGAGTAATATCTCCCATTATTTGGCACTTATCGCAAGATTTACAATGGGTGTTCACATTCCGAAAGATTATTGGCCAATAGAGACAGCTTTTGAGACTCTTAGCGGCCTTCTTATTCATGGAAAAGTGGCCTCCATAAGCTTTTGAATGACAAAACCCGATGACACTAGGTGTTGATACCAAAATTAATATGTTGATATGGACGAATAATACGAAGACACGTGTCAATCTACGTGGCACAATAGCAACGAGGAAGTTTATTTCCCCGACCAACTCATGTTCTCTCCGAGCAACGAGAATACACCGAGGAACTTTAGTGCTCCGAGGTACTCTAGCGCTCCGAGGAACTCCTGAGCAACGAGCAACTAAGGCGGTCCGAGCTGCATCTCAGCCGTAGCATTAATTGCCAGATAATCAACAGTTCAATTATTCATTGAATGTTTATCATCTTGACGCACACGCTGCATTAAATGTATTACCCTTTCATATGTATATCATTTAATGTATCAACCCTTTCATGTACAGCCTAAGGGCTATAAATACCTTGTATCACCCTTATTCAAAGGGACCGGAATTTTTTGAGAGAACTTGTAATCGAGAATTCCCAAATACTCAGAGATAACATAACAGTGGACGTAGGCCATTCATACAAGGCTGAACCACTTTAAAAATATCCTGTCTCATTTATCTGTGATTAAATTATTAGAGTGATCTAGTTTTTTACATCAACAGATTGGCGCCGTCTGTGGGAAACGATTGTTATTATCGCTTTTCACCAAAAATCATTCATCATCAATGGCAGATAACCCGAAATCTAGTAATCAAAATGCTGGAAATGCGGGAAATTCTCCAAATCCCTCTGCACCTCCAGATCTGGCTGGGATTATGACGAATCTGGCCCAAGGACAAACCGCCATGCAAGAAATAATGAGGCAACTCATACAGACCCTTCATGGCGGTGCACCTGCACGTTCAGGACAGCGAAGTGATCAGAGGAAAACTTATTTACTTCCTTCACGGTCCAGGCGTACTGAGTCACATCGTAATGAGGAATCTGATGATTTCTCTTATCAACGTGGGCGAACTTCGTCGATAAGGGCTACAGATACTGATCAACGTATCACTCGCTCTCCAGAAAGACCCAGTGTCGTGGAAAGACTGAGTAGGGTGTCTCCTTTCAGTCGATTAGGCCCTAGGAGGAATAGGAGTCCACCTAAGACCATGTCAAGGAGTTTTCGACGACCATCAGATCTAAGAGAAGGATCAGCACAATCACGACCAGTTGCTCGTCAAGAAAGATCTCAAGAGGCCATATCAGAACAATCAATTGTTCGAACTAATAATCCCGAGGAAGGAAACGATGCATGGAAGGGTTCCATTCAGCGTTTGGAGGATAGATTGGGAGAAATGGCTAAGGCGAGGAATCCCTTACAACGAACTTTTGTTCAAGGAACACCTTTTGTCCAGGCCATTGTGGGTTTTCCTACCCCATCAAAGTTTAAAGCGCCAGTGGTGACCTCCAAATATGATGGAAAGACAGATCATGTTCTTCATATAGAGCAATATCAAGCTGCCGCCGATATCTATGCTGTCCCCGACGAGATGAGATGCAGAGCATTCTCAGGAACTCTTACTGGAGCTGCCCAGATATGGTACAACAATCTTCCTCGGGGTAAGGTTTCAACTTTCTTTCAGTTGGCCGAGTTGTTCATCGGCAATTTCTATTTTGGAGCAGAACCAGTAAAACGAGTAGCACACTTGTTAAGTGTTAGACAAAAATCTGGTGAGAAAACTAGAGATTACATAACTCGTTTCAATAACGAGAAGTTGGAAGTCATAGATTATGAGGAGAAAACAGCAATCACCGCCTTGATGAGTGGGTTGTTGCCTAATAAGTTGTATTACACTTTGGCGAAAGATCCACCTTAAACTATGTCAGAGTTGATGGCAAAAGCGGCCAAAATCATGAATGCCGAGGAGGCTATGGTCGCGAAGAAGAATATGGATAAAGAAAGCAAGGTGGAAGACGACAAATCCAAGAAGAAAGAACATAAGGGCAATGGCGGTGACAAGCATTCCAAGAATAATAGGTCGTCATGGGAAGTCCTGAAGAAATTCGATAATTATACTCCTTTGAAAATGGGTATTAATCATGTCTTGGAAGAAATCAAGAATAGCGAAGAGGTAAAGTGGCCGAAGAAATTGAGGTCAGACCCTGATGCAAGGAACAGGGATAAATATTACGAGTTCCACAAAGATCATGGCCATATGACTAAAAATTGCATAGCTCTTCAGAACGAGATTGAAACACTCATCCGAAGAGGAAAGCTAGCGAAATATGTTGATCGGGGAGGTGAAAGAAAAAATAACGACCGAGCTAGAGAGAGGTCTAGATCTCCTCGTAGAGCAGAGGAGAAAAAGAAGAGAAACCATGAAGATGATCCAGATGATGACCCCGACCTTCCCAAGAAACCAAGATAGCCAGAACGAGAGGTATTTTCTATACGTTTTGGGTCATTTGATTGTAATGTCATTACAGGAGGAGGAGACCTTACTGCTGAAAGAAAGGCTTACCTTGGAGAGGCTCAAGCTTGTTCATATATTCAGCGAATAAATTTGGCCGAGGACGATCGTCCGAGGAAGGTAAATAAAGAGAAGCTGGTCATTGGTTTTTCAAAAAATGACCTAGCAGGTGTTCTTTATCCTCACGATGATCCTCTGGTGATCAAAATGAGGATGAAGGAAGTAGTGATTTCAAGGGTGTTGGTAGACAATGGAAGTTAGGCAGACATCATGTACTATTCATGCTTTGACAGCTTGAATCTGAAATTATCTCAATTGGAACCGTATCACAGACCCCTCCTGGGTTTTGCTAGAGAGAAAGTTTTTCCACTTGGGACGATCAAGTTGGATATATTCATTGGAACTTGGCCTGCTTGTCGAACAGAAAGAATACGCTTCTTTGTGATGGATAAGAATGTGCAGTCAGCCTACAACATCATCATGGGAAGAGTTGGTTTAAAGAAGTTTGAACCAGTTCCATCTACAGTGCATCAATGCTTAAAATTCCCAACAAACTTTGGAGTAGGAGTTGTGAAAGGTGATCAAAAAGTAGCTCGGGAATGCTATTATTCATCTGCCGAGCAAGAGGAGCTTGAGGAATCAAGGAAAAAGACTACTACCTACCAGGTGGAAGAAGATACAGAGATTGAAACTCTCGATCCCAGAGATGAATCCCAACTTGTAAAAGGACAGGTGGTGGAATCTACAGAAAATGTTATTCTGGACGACGAGCACCCTGAACGAGTAACCCAGATAGGTTCGTCGTTGGATGCTTCAATAAAATAAGAGTTGATAACTTTCTTGAGAAATAGGAAGAAAACTTTTGCATGGAGTCATGAAGACATGCCAGGAATAGATCCAAACTTCCTATGTCATGAGCTCAATGTGAATAAGGAGATCAAGCCTGTAAAGCAGAGAAGAAGGGTATTTAGTCCCGAGAAGAATCAAGCTATTCAACAGGAGGTCGACAAGCTCCAGAAAGCTCAATTCATTGAAGATGTGAAATACCCGGACTGGTTGGCGAATATGGTGATGGTAAAGAAGAAAAACAACAAATGGAGAATGTGTGTTGATTTCACTGATCTCAACAAGGCCTGCCCAAAGGATCACTTTCCATTACCCAGAATTGATCAGTTAGTGGATTCTACCTCTGGGCACGAGCTGCTCAGCTTCATGGACGCTTATTCAGGCTACAACCAGATCAAGATGAAACCTGAAGACAGGGAGAGTACTTCTTTATTACCCCTAGGGGTACTTATTATTATAATGTTATGCCTTTTGGTTTGACAAATGCAGGAGCGACATACCAGCGGCTGATGAACAAGGTTTTTGCCGAACAAATCAGTTGCAATATGGAAGTCTATGTCGATGATATGCTGACAAAAAGCAAGAAAGCTGTTGATCATCTAGTTGATTTAAGTCAGACTTTTGATCAACTGGATAAATATCAGATGAAGCTCAACCCGACGAAGTGCACATTTGGAGTACGAGAAGGAATGTTTCTAGGGTACATTGTCAACCAGCGAGGCATTGAGGCAAATCCAGAAAAGATCAAAGATCTTTTAGGGTTGCGATCTCCAACAACAAAGAAAGAAGTGCAGAGTCTTACAGGACAAGTTGCAGCACTCAACAGATTTGTATCTCGAGCAACAGATAGATGCTTACCATTCTTCAAAACACTTCGAAAAACTTTCGAGTGGAATGATGAATGTGAAAAAGCCTTTCAAGACTTGAAGAAATATCTGGGAACACCTCCATTGCTGTCCAGACCAGTGATGGGTGAAAAGTTGTACTTATACCTGGCAGTATCAGAAAATGCAGTCAGCTCGGCATTGATCAGATTGGAGAATGGAGTCCAGAAGCCAATTTGTTACACAAGTAAGGCTTTTCGAGGTGTAGAGATCAGATACCCAAAGTTGGAAAAATTGGCATTGGCATTAATTAAAGCAAGTAGAAGAATGAGACCATATTTCCAGGCCCATACCATCATCGTCTATACCGACATGCCATTGAGACAAGCCCTTCATAAGCCAGAAAAGTCAGGGAGATTGATGTACTGGGCAATAGAGCTCGGTGAATATGACATTGTGTATGAACCTAGATCATCCTTAAAAGGGCAAGCTATAGCAGACTTTATAGCAGAGTTTACATATCCTGATACCCCCGAGGAACAAAAGTTGCTCGCTGACCAACCTGTGGATGTGATAGGATCAACAGACATAAGTCCAGACCAACTCCGGTTGGTAAAAGGGCTCGTGGATGTAGAAAGATCATCAAATTCAAACCCGGACCAACTCCGGTTGGTAAAAGAGCGAGAAGAGATGGTCGATGAGGAGCAAAAAATACCGGGGGAAGATGAAAGAAAACAGCAGATATTTCACCGAGGAACTCTGTCAGATAAGAAATTTGAAGACGAGTTACCTATATGGAGGTTATATGTAGATGGCTCATCTTGCACTGCAGGATGTGGCGCTGGAATAGTTTTGAGCACTCCAGACGAGATCGGCGTGGAATACACCCTGTGATTCCAATTCAAAGCTTCCAATAATGAGGATGAATATGAGGCGATGATATCAGGTCTTAATTTAGTAAAGATTATGGAAGCGCAACAAGTGATGGTATTCAGTGATTCTCAATTAATTGTGAATCAGATAATAGGAACGTATGCAGTTAAAGGAGAATTAATGATCAAGTATCATGCAAAGGCGATGGAATTCTTGGCAGAATTTGATGCCATACAGTTGATCAGAATACCAAGAATGGAGAATGCACAAGCAGACGCACTGGCCCGACTAGCATCAGCTACTCGTACCGAGTTGCGAAGAACGATACCAAATGAGGTATTAGAAAGTCGAAGCATAGATGAAAACCTAACGATGAATATTATTACTCTTGATTTAGGACCATCTTGGATGGATCCCATCAGGGCATATGTCGAGGAAGGAGAATTGCCGGAGGATAAGCTCGCTGCCAAGAAATTGAAGTTCAAAGTTGCTCGGTATGTACTAACTAATGGTGTTTTGTATAGATGAGGAATTATGGCAAGTTTGCAAAGATGCGTACATCCCTCTGAGGTGAAAGAATTGATTGAAGAGATCCATGAAGGGTCCTGTGGAGCTCATGTAGCAGGTCGAACACTTTTGCAAAGAGTAATGACGCAAGGATATTACTGGCCGACGATGAGGGCTGATTGTATAGCATACGCCAAGAAGTGTGACAAGTGCCAACGTTTTTCCTCAATTCGATGAACTCCACAAGCATTGTTGACACCCATAACTTCCCCTTGGCCTTTTTCCATGTGGGGAATGGATTTGGTTGGACCCCTGCCAACGACCCGAGGAAGATTCAAGTACCTCGTCGTGGCAGTGGATTATTTTACTAAGTGGGTAGAAGCTGAGCCACTTATTGATATGACGTACGAGAAGGTATACCAATTCATTTGGAAGAATATCATCTGCCGATATGGTCTCCCTCATGCCTTCATCACAGACCATGGAACACAATTTGATAACGAGGAGTTTGCCTCCTATTGTCATCAATCAAACATTTTGAAGGTTCATTCAGCACCAGGCCATCCTCAAAGCAATGGACAGACTGAAGTGACGACAGAACATTATTAAATGGCTTGAAGAAGAGGTTAAATGAGGCTAAAGCAAATTGGATTAATGAGCTACAGTCAGTATTGTGGGCTTACCGAACAACTCCTCGAGCAGCAACTGGAGAGTCCCCATATATGCTGGCATTTGGAAGTGAGGCTGTAATACCTGCCGAGTTGGGTCTACCAACACACAGAGTGCTGAATTTCAATTCCCCAGTCAGTGATTTGATGAGAAGATTAGATTTGGACATGCTCGAGGAGGTTAGAGAAGAAGCAGCCATTAGGAATGCTGCATATCAACAACGAACAGCTTTGTTCTACAACAAGAGGGTGAAGAAATGCGATTTAAAGGAAGGAGATTATGTGCTAAAGAAGGTCATTCAGAAGCACAATAAATTGGAAGCAAATTGGCATGGACCTTATCGAGTTACAGAAGCTGTTCGACCAGGAACTTACCGAATGGCAACCCTAGAAGGAGAGAAATTCAAGAATGCCTGGAATGCCGAACACCTTCGCAAGTATTATCAGTGATGTAAAATGTACAGCAGGTCCATTAATATGAATAAAACGATGATGTTTCACCATTTTTCTCTCATTTGTTTGAAAGTTTTTCGGGGAATATTAGTGTTGTACACTACGCTGCTCGACAGCAAAAAGAAGACGATAGTTCAGACCCACGACCAACCCCGGTTGGTAAAAGGGCGAGAACAAACTATACTCCTTTGGTTAGGAGACGTACACTTGCGTGATCAACTTCGGTTGGTAAAAGAGCTTGTGGACAAGATAGATCGAAAGAACCTGATAGTTCGAGCGTGATCAACTTCGGTTGGTAAAATAGCGAGAAAAAATTATACTCCTTTGGTTAGGAGACGTACACTTGCGTGATCAACTTCGATTGGTAAAAGAGCTTGTGGACAAGATAGTTCGAAATAACCTGATAGTTCGAGCGTGACCAACTTCGGTTGGTAAAATAGCAAGAACAAATTATACTCCTTTGGTTAGGAGGCGTACACTTGCGTGATCAACTTTGGTTGGTAAAAGAGCTTGTGGACAAGATAGTTCGAAAGAACCAAATAGTTCAAACCCATAACCAACTTTGGATGGTAAAAGGGCAAGAACAACATTCTTAAAAATGCCAATTTTGGCTGGTTAAGAAACAAAATATGCCAACAAGTTGGTCGGAAGGTAAAACCATTCCAGAAAATACAAAAATTCCAAACTGAACCAAATATAGTTGGCCGGTGATCAAATCCCACGAACTGTAGTTGGTCAACGAGGATAAATTATCGACCTTGGTTGGTCGGACACATTTTAAACATTTTAACAACCTTGGTTGGTCGGGGATAAAAACCCATCAATTGTAGTTGGTCGACAAACACAATTTAACAACCTTGGTTGATTGGAAACATTTTAAATATTTTATACTCATTACTTTATTATTAAGTGATTGAGCAACGTTGATACTTGTAAACTTTTTTGAATGATGAACAGCACAATATTATCTTTTTAACAGATACATATGCACAGATGTAAAAGTGTTAGACAAGTACAAAAGAATAGCAATGCAGATTTGCAAACAGAAAATGAAAGTCTTTCATTATAATTCAAAACAAATTACAAGTTACATATATATGCTAACTATTACATTGAAAATCCTATTCTATTGGTTTTTTCCCTTCAGCCTTTGATACAGGTTCCTCGCCAGCAGGAGGATCATTTAATGTCTGGGGAGAATTGATAAAATTCAAGTCCTTCAACATTCTGACATTCATTACTGAAGGAGTATCCAAGAGATGCTCGGGACGAGATAATTCAATCTGAGAATGAAGACTATAGTCACCAAGGTATTTTGAAATTAAGCTCCGAGGAATGGCACGAGCTGGGATCCATTCCATGTCTAGTTTATAAGGCGGTACAGGCAAGTCTAGTAGCCCAGGAGCATGATAATCCCATAAATAATGGCCCTGCTCTAGCTTTAACACACCCAGGGCGTTCAACCATCCTTGTTTATAACCTTCATTATTGGCATTTTCAAGACGAGCATCCAAGTGACAAAGGGCTTCATTGTAGCCTGCCATCCAAAACTCACGAGGTTGTTTGTGGAATTGGAAAGTTATTCTCTCTAGTTGCTCGTGAAGGCTCCTGGCAAAAACATCTTTATTATTCAAAGCAGACTTCGTCGCAGTAAGTTGATCTTCCAAAGATAGGTTTTTCTTGGACATTTCAGACAAAGCCCGATCTTTGGCGTTCAGTTGGTACGCTTGGGTTTCCAATGTTGACAAAGTACGAGCTTCTTCAATACTACGAGGAGTTCTTGATCGACCCCGAGCAGCTGAAGTACTTTGTTCCTCGTTAACATCCTGGGCAGCTCTTCCTCGCCCACGAGAACCTCTTCCTCGTCCCCGAGCAGTAGCAGAAACACCAGACTTTCTTAAAGTATCCAATTCTTGCCTTAATTTGGCGTTTTCAACCTCTAAGAATGAGAATCCTTCATCAGTGACCGATACCAAGGCGGTAGAGGATGAAGCTGCAGACTCATATTGTGCCAATTTTTTCTGCAAATTGTTGTTCTCTTGTTCCAGCAGCTCGGAGATCTGTCTGCAGGCCTCAACTTCACCTTTTAGGGCTCTCTCCCTAACATTGTACCCAGTAATGATCATTTTGTGACCTGTCTCAGAGGAAAGCTGTTGATACCTATTCTCATATTCCTTGTGCAATAAGGCAGTTGATTCATTGTGTTGATTCTGAAGATCTTCTAAGGTAAAATGAAGCTCCTCGATCAAGTCATAGTAGGCCACGTTGTTGGCCACAGCTCGGTCAAAGTAAATCCTTCAAGTACTGATAAGCCTCAATTGCTTGTTCTGAAGCATCATGGCCAAGGATGTCAGCAATTTCTTATACACTCAAATTTGTATGACCAGCCTTATAATATTCATGGCATTGCTACATCAGCTTTGTATCATGTGCAGATATCAGTTCCATTATAGCCACAAACTAATAAAGAAGAGAAGGAAAGAGTTAATAAATAAAAACAGACAGAGCATCAACAATGAAGAGGAACAAAAAGATGTGATTTTATTACATCATCAACAAGATTACATCGTTTGGAATACAGAGGATATGTAAAAGAAGAACAGAAAAAGAGTACCGAACAACTTCACACCTTTTCCTTGTCTCCCAAGACTTTCTCGGGAGGCTGGGACGAGGAGCTTGGTTGCTCGGTAGGAACAATGGTCTGATTAGTAGAAGCTGGGATTTGTTCTGGAAGAGCAGGCAATGACGAAATCTCCTCGGTGGCTGTCTGGTTGGATGGTGGAACAAGGACTTGATCACCCACTGTCATTGAAGATTCTTCAGATGCAGCATCGTCTGAAGACTCATCTTCAATAACTGGAGGAGGACCAGGGAGATGTTGTTGAAATAGCTCTGAGTCCTCACTCACCTTCAACTCCTGCAGTGCTGCAACCCAACCATCATGAAAATATTTCAGACTTCCATATTTCACCTGGGTCGTCATAGCTGCCACCCCCCTGTCCCATCCTTTGTCCCAACCAGTTTTAAAGGACGTCTTCACAGCTATTTTTCTCTTCATTTTTTTCGAGGATAGCTTCTCGGACATAAGATTCTCGGTGGCCTTCAATTTGGTCTCCACTTACTCCTTCTGGCGATTTACTTCTCGCAGGAGGATCAGCTCTTCTTCAGCCGATTTCAATTTATTCTCAAGCTACCCAAAGCCTGGAAGTTTCTCGGCATAATCTTTATTGTCTCTCTCCAAGTCCTTCACCTTATTACCCAGTTGTACCTTCTCTGCATCAGATGCAGCCAATTTTTTCTCCCATTCAGTTTTATCATCGTCATACTTCTGACGGGACTCACTCATAGATTTAATAGCTTTCTCCAGTGCTCCCTCCACAGTGGACGAGGAGCAAGAAGCTTTGATTGCTTCATCCTTTTTAAGGATTAAATTGAAACAGCTCGTCAACTGCAATTAAAAGAGGAAAATGAAATCAGAAACAAACATGGGAAACAACCAAGGAAAATATAAAAACTCGGAGTAGAGATACTTACTGAAGCCAAATGACGAGCAGCCAGAGCAGTAACCACATCCCGAGTAAGGTCTTCTTCAGTACCTTGCACCTCGGGGATGGGTGAAAATTTTGCCAAACTCATTGTAGAGCTCAGAGGAACAATAATTGGAACACCATCTCCACCAGCTGGGAGCTGGGGAATGGCTCCAGAAATACTGACCAAGGAGGATTTCCTCAATCTCCTCGGAGCCTTTTCAGCAACCTCAACCAAAGAGGAATTTTTGGTTAGTGAGAAAGTGATTATCTCAACAGGTGCATCCTTCTGCACAGGAGCCACTGGGGGCTTCTCGGCAACCTTCTAAACAGCAACAGAATGAGCATCATCAATTTTCTTTGTCCCCTTTGGGACATTAACCTTGGTTTTCTTCCCATCGCCAGCAGAGGAACTCTCCTCGAAGAGAGTAGGAACTCTTCTCTTGCCCATTTTCTGGCTCAAAGGAATATGAGATTCCGGATCAGAGTCTTCAGGAATTTGCACTGGATCACTGGAGCTGACCACAGGGCGAGCAGTAAAAGACGACGTATAACTCCTGTACTGCAACAAGTATGAGGCAGACCTGATGTGCTCGTCTGCAATGTTCTGATGCAAGCTCCAGATATGTTTCAATTGCCTTATATTAACTTCTGATTCTTTAGGAGTTTTTCTCTTGCTGTTAACTGCAAATAAAAACCATTTGAAATGTCAATCATGCATTTATTCAAATATGATGAAGTCACAATTTCGAGAATAAAATAAAATGAAAATAACCTATCCCATTGCCGTATGGGGGGCATTTGGGACCTTCATACACTCCGTCTCTGACTAAAGGAGCATGTTGCCAATTTTTGAAAGCTAACCCATGTTCAAAATAATCCCTGTTGGCATCAGGGAGGTTAACTACTAAAACTCTATTCAAAAATCTGGTTTTTAAATAATAAACGTTGTCTAAAACATCCCATCTATAGCAATACATAATCTCAGGAATTCCTATGCGAGTTCCATGAGTTTGATTTAATTTATGCACCCCATTAACTATTCTCCATGTATTGGGGGCTACTTTTGCAGGAACAACATCGAAATGTTGGCAGAATTCTAAGCATAAAGAGTTGGGTGGAAAAGAAAATCCACACTCAGCAATAAAGAGGCTGGGGAACCAGTGTCCCTCAGCCAAACGAAAATAATCAAAGGGCTCAGGAAGATTCTCCAGAGTAACCCAAGATGGAATGGAATAATCAGAACGGAATTTTTGAATAGATTCAATAATATAAACCATGGTGAATAAAAGAAGAAGGAAGAAGATCTTACAGGAAGAAAGGAGATTTGTTGACAACGAACGAAAACAAGGATGAACGCACAAAAGAAAGAAAGACTATGGAGAATTCGAAAGAAAGAAAATTGGAAAAGGTAGAGGACGGTATGATTGCTTGGGAAGTTTAAATACTGTGCCTTGGGAAATGGCGAAAGAAATGATTACAAAAAGAAACTATCGAACTTCCGGCGGCTAAAAGGACAAAAAGGGCACGAAGACCGAAGTAAAATGGCGAACTCTGCAAATTTGGAAGGAAAATTCAAATATGAAGAAAAGGCTCCTAAAACCCAGGAAAGTCATTTAATATCGCCATATACCGAGAAAGAATGTTCCATACTCCTCAAAGTTCGAAATATGAAACATTGGGGGCTTCTGTTGATACCAAAATTAATATGCTGATATGGACGAATAATACAAAGACACGTGTCAATCTACGTGGCACAATAGCAACGAGGAAGTTCATTTCCCCGACCAACTCATGTTCTCTCCGAGCAACGAGAATACACCGAGTAACTTTAGCACTCTGAGGTACTCTAGCGCTCCGAGGAACTCCTGAGCAACGAGCAACTAAGGCGGTCCGAGCTGCATCTCGGCCGTAGCATTAATTGCCAGATAATCAACAGTTCAATTATTCATTGAATGTTTATTGTCTTGACGCACACGCTGCATTAAAAGTATTACCCTTTCATATGTATATCATTTAATGTATCAACCCTTTCATGTACAGCCTAAGGGCTATAAATACCTTGTATCACCCTGATTCAAATGGACCGGAATTTCTTGAGAGAACTTGTAATCGAGAATTCCCAAATACTCAGAGATAACATAACAGTGGACGTAGGCCATTCATACAAGGCTGAACCACTTTAAAAATATCCTGTCTCATTTATCTGTGATTAAATTATTAGAGTGATTTAGTTTTTTACATCAACACTAGGGATATCATCATCCGTCACGCATCTCTGGATAATTTGGTCAACACAATGTTTAAACAAGTACGAATCATCATAGAAAAACATACGTGACTAAGTGAAGAATTCATTGTTGATACCAAATTTAACCTGCTGACATGGCCCAATTAAATGAAGACACATGGCAATAGCGAACACTTCCGAATGCTACTTTGACTCCGAGGAACCATACTGCAACAAAGAACTATGCTTTCCCGACCAACTCAGACGCTCCGACCAACAAAAGCTCTCCGAGGAACTTTATTATGCCGAGCAACTTATGGGCACCGAGCTGCTTAGGCGGTGTGAGCTGCACCTTGTACAAAGCATTAATAGCGGGAAAACCAACAGATTGACTGCACATTAAATACATACAGATGTATACGCCTAAGGGACAACTATGTATGCACCCTTTCACATGTACAGCCTAAGGGCTATAAATACATTGTATCACCCTAGTTGTAAGGGGACCGGAATTTCTTGACTAAACCTGTAATCGACAATTCCCAAACACTCAGCAATAACAGAAACAGTGGCCGTAGGCCATTTCTTATAAGGCCGAACCACTTTAAAATTTCTTTGTCTCATTTAAATTTATCTGTGATTAAATAATTAGACACGATCTAATTTTTTACATCAACAGATTGGCGCCGTCTGTGGGAAACGACTGTTAGTATCGTTTTTCACCAAAAACAATTCATCACCAATGGCTGATAATCCTGAATCCAGTAATCAAAATGCTGGAAACCCACAAAATCCATCTTCCCCGTCAAACATTCCGGATCTGGCTGGAATAATGACAAATCTGGCCCAGGGCTAGACAGCCATGCAAGAAACTATGCGACAACTCATACAAACCCTTCATGGCGGTGCACCAGCCCATTCAGGACAACGCATTGTTCAAAGAAACACCTGTTTGCTTCCTTCGCGTACTAAGCATACAGCTTCATATAGTATTGATGAATCTGATGATTTCTTTTATCAACCTGGGCGAACTTCATCAGTACAGGCCACAAATACTGAACAACGTATCACTCTCTCTCCAGAAAGGACCAGTGCACTAGAAAGATTAAATAGGGTTTCTCCTTTCAGTCGATTAGGCCCTAGGAGGAACAAAAGTCCTCTTAAGGCAGCGTCGAGGAGTTTTCGACGATCAACAGACTTAAGGGAAGGATCTTCCCAGTCGCGACCAGCTGCTCGTCAAGATAGATCTCAGGAAGTCACATCAACGCGATCAATTGCTCGAACCAACAGGCCAGACGAAGGAAATAACGCATGGAAAGGCTCTATTCAGAGGTTAGAGGATAGATTAGGGGAAATGGCTAGGACCAAGAAACCCCTACAACGAACTTTTGTTCAAGGGACACCTTTTGTCCAGGCCATTGTGGATTTTCCCACACCAACAAAGTTCAAAGCACCTGTTGTGACCCCAAAATATGATGAAAAGACCGATCATGTTCTTCATATAAAGCAATATCAAGCTGCCACCGACATCTATGTTGTCCCAGATGAGATGAGATGCAGAGCATTCTCGGGAACTCTTACCGGATCTGCTCAAATATGGTACAATAATCTTCCTCGGGGTAAGATCTCAGCTTTCTTTCAACTGGCCGAGTTATTCATTGGAAATTTCTATTTTGGGGCAAAACCAGTCAAACGAGTAGCACATTTGTTAAGTGTTAGACAAAAAGTTAGTGAGAGTACTAGAGATTATATAACTCGTTTTAATAACGAGAAACTCGAAGTCATAGATTATGAGGAAAAGACAACGATCACCGCTTTGATGAGTGGGTTGTTGCCCAATAAGTTGTATTACACTTTGGCCAAAGATCCACCCAGAACCATGTCAGAACTGATGGCAAAAGCGGCCAAAATCATGAATGCCGAGGAGGCTATGGTTGCGAAGAAGAATATGGATAAAGAAACCAAGGTGGAGATTGACAAAGCCAAGAAGAAAGAGCATAAGAACGATGGTGGTGACAAATAATCCAAAAATAGGTCGTCATGGGAGGTATTGAGGAAATTTGATAATTATACTCCTTTGAAGGTAGACATCAACCACGTCCTGGAAGAAATTAAGAACCGCGAGGAGTTAAACTGGCCAAAGAAAATGAAGGAAGACCCTGACAGGAGAAATAAGGCAAACTATTGCGAGTTTCACAAAGATCATGGCCATATGACTAAAAATTACATAGCTCTTCAGAATGAAATCGAAACACTCATTAGACGAGGAAAACTAACAAGGTATGTTGATCGTGGAAATGAAAGAAGAAACAACGACCTAACAAGAGAGAGGTCTAGATCTCCTCGTCGAGTAGAGGAAAATAAGAAAAGAGACCATAAAGATGATCTAGAAGACGACCCCGATCTTCCCAAAAGACCAAGGCAGCCAGAACGTGAGGTATTTTCAATACGTTTTAGGTCATTTAATTGTAATATTATTACAGGTGGAGATGCAGGAGGAGGAGATCTTACTACAGAAAGAAAAGCTTACCTCTGTGAGGCTCAAGCTTGCTCATACATTCAATGAATAAATCTAGCTGAAGAGGATCGTCCGAGAAAGGTAAACAAAGAGAAATTGGTCATTGGTTTCTCAAAGAACGACCTCGTAGGTGTCCTATACCCTCATGATGATCCATTGGTGATCAAAATGAGGATGAAAGAAGTGATGATTTCAAGAGTTCTGGTAGATAATGGCAGCTCGGTGGACATCATGTTCTACTCGTGCTTCGACAGTTTAAACCTAAAGCTATCTGAACTGGAGCCTTATCATAGACTCCTCCTCGGTTTTACTGGTGAGAAATTTTTTCCACTTGGGACGATCAAGTTGGATATATTCATTGGTACATGGCATGCTTGTCGAACAGAGAGAATACGCTTCTTCGTGATGGATAAGAATGTTCAATCAGCTTACAACATCATCATGGGAAGGGTCGAATTAAAGAAGTTCGAAGCAGTACCATCTACAGTACATCAATGCCTAAAATTTCCCACAAATTTTGGAGTAGGAATTATGAAGGGTGATCAAAAAGTAGCTCGGGAATGCTATTATTCATCTGCCGAACAAGAGGAGCTGGAGGAATTGAGGAAAAAGACTACTACCTATCAAGTGGATGAAGGTACAGAAATCAAAACATTGGATCCTAGAGATGAATAGTAACTCGTGAAAGGTCAGGTGGTGGAAGCTACAGAAAACATCATCCTGGACGACGAGCACCCTGAACGAACAACTCAAATAGGTTTGTCATTGGATGCCTCACTAAAACAGGAATTGATAACTTTCCTAAGAAGCAGAAAGAAAACTTTCGCATGGAGTCATCAAGATATGCTCGGAATAGACCCAAATTTCCTATGTCACGAGCTCAACGTGAATAAGGAGATCAAACCAGTGAAGCAGAGAAAAAGAATATTCAGTCCTGAGAAGAATCAAGCTATACAAGAGGAGGTCGAGAAGCTCCAGAAAGCTTGATTTATCGAAGATGTTAAATATCCAGACTGGTTAGCTAATGTGGTGATGGTAAAGAAGAAGAACAATAAATGGAGGATGTGTGTAGACTTCACTGACCTCAACAAAGCATGCCCAAAGGATCACTTTCCATTGCCCCGTATTGATCAACTAGTTGATGCTACCTCGGGACACGAGCTGCTCAGCTTCATGGATGCTTATTCTAGTTACAACCAGATTAAAATGAAACCTGGAGACAGGGAGAGTACTTCTTTCATTACCCCTAGGGAAACTTATTGTTATATGTTATGCCTTTTGGTTTAAAAAATGCTGGTGCAACCTATCAGCGGCTGATGAACAAAGTGTTTGCTGAACAAATCAGTTGCAATATGGAAGTCTATGTTGGCGATATGCTGACAAAGAGCAAGAAAGTGGCCGATCATCTAGTTGACTTAGGCCAGACCTTTGATCAATTGGATAAATATCAAATGAAGCTGAACCCGACGAAGTGCATATTTGGAGTACGAGAAGGCATGTTTCTCGGGTACATTGTCAATCAACGAGGCATTGAAGAAAATCCTGAAAAGATCAAAGCTCTATTAGGGCTGCGATCTCCAACGACGAAGAAAGAAGTGCAGAGTCTTACAGGACGAGTAGCAACACTCAACAGATTTGTATCACGAGCAACTGATAGATGTCTCCCATTCTTCAAAATGCTCCGAAAGACTTTTGAATGGAATGATGAATGTGAGAAGGCTTTTCAAGACTTGAAGAAATATCTGGGAGCACCTCCACTGTTGTCCAGGCCGGTGATGGGAGAAAAATTGTACTTGTATCTGGCAGTATCGGAGAATGCAGTTAGCTCAGCATTGATCAGAGTGGAGAATGGAGTGCAAAAACTAATTTATTACACGAGTAAGGCCTTCCGAGGAGCAGAGATCAGATATCCAAAACTGGAAAAGTTAGCATTGGTACTGATTGAGGCGAATAGGAGAATGAGGCCATACTTCCAAGCTCACACTATAGTCGTATATACTGATACGCCATTGAGGCAATCCCTTCATAAACCAGAAAAATCAAGGAGATTGATGTACTGGGTAATAGAGCTTGGTGAATATGATATAATTTATGAACCCAGATCATCGCTTAAAGGGAAAGCAGTAGCAGATTTTATATCAGAGTTCACCTATCCTGATACCCCCGAGGAGCAAAAGCTGCTCACCGATCAACCTTTGGATGTTATAGGATCATTAAACATGAGCCCAGACCAAATTCGGTTGGTAAAAGGGCAAGTGGTTGTTACACGATCATCAAATTCGATCCATGACCAACTTAGGTTGGTAAAAGGGCAAGAAAAGATGATCGACCAAGAGCAAGAAATATTAGGGGAAGGTTAAAGGAAGCGACAAATATTCCATCGAGGAACTCTGTCAGATCAGAAATTAGAAGACGAGTTGCCTATATGGAGGCTATATGTAGATGGCTCATCTTGCACTACAGGCTGGGGGGCAGGGATCGTTTTGAATAGTCTGGACGAGGTCGACATGGAATACGCCCTACGCTTCCAATAATGAGGCTGAGTATGAGTCCATGATTGCAGGCCTTAGTTTGGCAAAAACTATGGAGGCACAGCAGGTTATTATCTTCAGTGATTCTCAATTGACCGTGAATCAAATGTTGGGAATATATGCAGCCAAGGGAGAATTAATGATCAAGTATCATGCGAAGGTGACGGAGTTGGTATCAGAATTTGTTGTTGTTCAGCTGGTCAGAATACCAAGAATGGAACAAGAGCAGATGCTCTAACCCGATTAGCATCAGTTACTCATACCGAGCTACGAAGAACAATCCCAATTGAAATACTAACTAGTCGAATCATAGAGGAAGATCTGATGATGAATTTTATTACCCTTGATTTAGGGTCATCTTGTATGGATCCCATCAGGGCATATATTGAGGAGGGAGAATTACCAATTGACAAGCTCACAGCCAAGAAATTAAAGTTTAAAGTTGCTCGGTATGTATTGACTAACGGTATTCTATATAGACGAGGAATTATGGCAGGTTTGCAAAGATGTGTACATCCCTCTGAGGTAAAAGACTTAATTGAAGAGATCCATGAAGGGTCCTGTAGAGCCCATGTAGTAGGTCGGACGTTTTGCAAAGGGTGATGATGCAAGGATACTACTGGCCAATGATGAGGGCTGATTGTATAGCTTATGCCAAGAAATGTGATAAGTGCCAGCGCTTATCCTCCATCCGAAGAACCCCCCAAGCATTGTTGAAACCCATTACTTCCCCTTGGTCATTTACCATGTGGGGAATTGACTTGGTCGGACCACTTTCGACGACCAGAGGAAGGTTCAAATATCTCATCGTCACAGTGGATTATTTTACTAAGTGGGTAGAAGCCGAGCCTCTTGTCGACATGATGTACGAGAAGGTATATCCATTTATTTGGAAAAATATCATCTGTAGATATGGTCTTCCCCATACATTCATTACCAACCATGGAACACAATTTGATAATGAGGACTTCGATGCCTATTACCATCAGTCCAATATTTTGAAGATCCATTCGGCGCCAGGTCATCCCCAAAGCAACGGACAGACTGAAGTGACAAACAGAACACTGCTAAATGGCTTGAAGAAAAGACTAAATGACGCAAAAGCAAACTGGATCAATGAGTTACAGTCAGTGTTGTGGGCTTATCGTACTACTCCACGAGCAGCAACTGGAGAATCCCCATATATGCTAGCATTTGGGAGTGAAGCTGTTATACCTGCCGAGTTGGGTCTCCCAACACACAGGGTACTGAATTTCAATTCCCCTGTCAGGGACTTAATGAGAAGATTGGATTTGGACATGCTCGAGGAAGTCAGAGAAGAAGCAGCCATTAGAAATGCCGCTTACCAGCAGCGAACAGCTCTGTTCTACAATAAGAGGGTGAAGAAGTGTGACCTGAAAGAAAGAGACTATGTGCTAAAGAAAGTGATTCAAAAGCACAACAAACTGAAGGCAAACTGGCATGGACCATACCGAATTACAGAAGTTGTTCGACCAGGAACCTACCGAATAGTAACTTTAGAGGGGGAGGAGCTTAAGAATGCATGGAATGCAGAACACCTGCGCAAATATTATCAGTGATGTAAACTCTCATGTAACGCAGTTCCATTAGTATGAATAAAATGGCGATATTCTGTCAAATTCCCTCCTTTTATCAAAAAATTTTTGGGGAATACTAGTGTTACACACTACTCAGCAAAACTCAAGCGAAAATATTCCTAAAAATGCCAACTCAGGTTGGTTAGGAAACAAAATATTCCTAAAAATGCCAACTCGGTTTGGTTAGGAAACAAAATATTCCTAAAAATGCCAACTCAGGTTGGTTAGGAAACAAAATATTCCTAAAAATACCAACTCAGGTTGGTTAGGAAACAAAATATTCCTAAAAATGCCAACTCGATTTGGTTAGGAAATAAAATATTCCTAAAAATGTCAACTCTGTTTGGTTAGGAAACAAAATATGCCTAAAAATGCCAATTCGGTTTGGTTAGGAAACAAAATATTCCTAAAAATACCAACTCGGTTTGGTTAGGAAACAAAATATTCCTAAAAATGCCAACTCAGTTTGGTTAGGAAGTATATCTATTCCCAAAAATGCCAACTAAGGTTGGTTGGGAAGAAAAACATTTTCCAAAAGGTGCCAAAGCTGGTCGGGAAGGAAAAAACCATTAGCTACAGTTGGTCGGGAAGGAAAATTCACCAACATTGGTTGGTCAGATATATTTTATAAATACGAGAAAGTGATCAAGTAGAATATTTGATACTCGTAACTTTTTAAATTACTGCCAAGTTGGCCGAGAAACAAAACATCATTAAACTTGGTTAGTCAAATGATTACCATAATTCAAGCTAGTCGACAATAAATTTTAATCAACTATAGTTGGTCGACGAATTACACAATGTTGTTATCTTTTTAACAGATATACATATACATATATAAAGTGCTTTACAAAGACAAGACAATAGCAATTGAGATTGCGAACAAAAATAAAATTCTTTCATTAAATCCAAAAATAAAAATACATTGAGAATGAAATGTATACTCACTATTACATCAAAATTCCTACTCTATTGGTTTCTTCCCTTATGCTTTTGAAACAGGTTCCTCGCCAGTAGGAGGATCATCTAAAGCATAAGGGGAGTTTATGAAGTTAAGGTCTTTGAGCATTCTAATGTTCATAATAGAAGGGCGATCGAGTAGGTGCTCGGGGCGAGATATCTCAACATTGGAATGTAGACTGTAATCACCAAGGTATTTGGAAATCAAACACTGAGGGATTACCCGAGCAGGAATCCAGCTCATGTCGAGTTTGAATGGTGGCATTGGCAAGTCGAGCAACCCTAGATTATGGTAATCCCACAAGTAGTGACCTTGTTCCAGTTTCAATACACCCAAAGCATTCAGCCACCCTTGTTTGTATCCCTCATTATTTGCATTCTAGATTCGATCATCCAAATGGTAGAGAGTCTCGTTGTAGCCAGCCATCCAGAATTCTCTAGACTGCTTGTGGAATTGATATGTCAATCTTTCCAACTGCTCGTGAAGGTTCTTTGTAAAGATTTCCTTATTCTCCAAGGCAGATTTCTTTGCAGATAGTTGCTCGTCCAGATTATAGATTTTCTTGGACATCTCTGCCAATGCCTAATTTTTTGCCATTAATTCGAATGCTTGGTTCTCCAAGGCTGCCTGAGTTCTAGCTTCTTCAATAGTAGGGCGAAGAGCTCTTGCTCGTCCTCGAGAAGCTCTTGCTCGTCCCCGAGCAGGGGTAGAAGGACCAGCTCTCCTCAAGGTCTTCAACTCATCTCGCAGTTTGGCATTTTTAACTTCCAAGAAAGAGAATCCCTCATCATTGACAGGGACTAAAGCATTTGAAGTGGAGGAAGCAATGTCCCTCAGCCAAACGGAAATAATCTGAAGGTTCAGAAAGTTCCTCCAGAACAACCCATGAAGGGATAGAAAAATTAGAGCGAAACTTATCAAGAGATTCAACAAGGTAAACCATGATGAATAAAGGAAATGAAGAAGAAGGAAGAAGATCTTACAAAAAAAGAGTGGATCTGTTGACAACGAACGATGAAAAGGATGAACGCACAAGAGAGAAAGACAATGGAAGACTCAAAGATACAAATTTGAAAAAGCAGAAGACGATGGGATGTTCTACAACGCTTAAATACCTTGCCTTGGGAAAGGGTAAAGGTAATGATTACAAAAAGAAACGATTACGCTACCGACGGTTAAAGGGACAAAAAGGGCGCGGAGATCGAGGCGGTTATAAAAATTCAAAAAGTCTGATTCTACGAATTTGGAAGGAAAAATAAATACAAATGAAACACTCCTAAAAATCAGGAGGACCATTTAAAACCGCCGTATTCCAAGAAAGAATGTTCCACACTCCTCAAATTTCGAACTATGAAACATTGGGGGCTTCTGTTGATACCAAATTTAACCTGCTGACATAGCCCAATTAAATGAAGACACATGACAATAGCGAACACTTCTGAACGCTACTTTGACTCCGAGAAACCATACTGCAACAAAGAACTATGCTTCCCCGACCAACTCAGACGCTGCGACCAATAAAAGCTCTCCGAGGAACTTTATTATCCCGAGCAACTTATGGGCACCGAGCAGCTTAGGCGGCCCGAGCTGGACCTCGTACAAAGCATTAATAGCAGGAAAACTAACAGATTGATTGCGCATTAAATACATACAGATGTATACGCCTAAGGGACAACTATGTATGCACCCTTTCACATGTACAGCCTAAGGGCTATAAATACATTGTATCACCCTCGTTGTAAGGGGACTAAAATTTCTTGACTAAACCTGTAATCGAGAATTCCCAAACACTCAGCAATAACAGAAACAGTGGACGTAGGCCATTTCTTATAAGGCCGAACCACTTTAAAATTTCTTTGTCTCATTTAAATTTATCTGTGATTAAATAATTAGACACGATCTAATTTTTTACATCAACATTCATATTCTCTTGAAGTGTCCATTTAGAGGGTATGGCCCCCGTGACTAGATAATTAATAATGTCCACAAACCAAGGGAGAGAGGAAATGGTAAATAAATGCTCATCTGAAAAGTACTCGGCTATGGTTATAGGATCTTTAGGTACATCGGAGGAGAGCCTCGATAAATGATCGGCTATGACGTTCCTTATTCCTTTCTTATCTTTAATTGAAAATAAAATTCTTGGAGTAGTGAGATCCACCTAATAAGGTGCGGATTAACATCCTTATTAGAAAGGAGATATTTGAGATTCGCGTGGTCGGTAAAGCATGTAATGGGTAAACTGATGAGGTAATAGCGGAATTTACCTAGGATAAACAATACGAATTAGGAATTCTTTCTCTGTGGTGGAGTAATTTAATTGAGACCAGGTTAAAGTCCAGCTAGCATAGTATAAGATGTGGGCTTTCTTATATCTTCATTGCTATAAAATAACACCTACCGCATAATCACTCGCATCACACATAAGCTCGAATGGAAGGGTCTAATCCGGAGCTTGCATGATGGCAGCGGAGATTAACATGCTTTTTAATTTTTCAAAATCTTCTTGGCATGCTTCACTCCACTTAAAAGGGGCATCCTTCATGAGTAGATTACTTAAGGTCCTAGCGATGGCGCCAAAGTTCTTGATAAACCTACAATAGAACCCCGTGTGTCTCACGAAAGTGCGTCCGTATTTTAGTGACTTAGGTGGGGGAATTTCAACAATAAGTTCAATTTTTATCCTATCGACCTCTATACCCTTGGATGACACAATGTGGCCAAATACTACGCCTTCAGTAACCATAAAATGGCATTTCTCCCAATTTAGTACCAAGTTTTTTCCATACATCGGGCTAACACCTTCTTGAGATTAGAGAAGCAATGGTCAAATAAGGAGCCCAAGAAACTAAAATCGTCCATAAACACCTATAGAACCCTTTTAACCATGTCGCTAAATAGACTAAACATGCACCATTGAAAGTTCGTCAATGCATTACATAATCCAAATGGCATTCCAAAAGGATATGTGAATGTAGTCCTCTCTTGGTCTAAAACATCCACCTCAATTTGTTTATACTCAGAATAACCATTTAAAAAATAGTAAAATGGGTGGTCTACGACTCTCTCAAGCATTTGGTCCATAAATGGAAAAGGGAAATAGTTTTTTTGGCTTCCAGCATTGAGCTTTCAGTAGTCAATGCAAAAGCGTCACCCGGTGGTGGTACGTTTTGGGATAAGTTCCTCCTTTGCATTTTTTACCACATTCATTCCCGAATTCTTCGGGATGACTTGAATAGGACTCACCCATTTACTATCCGAGATGGTATAGATGATGCCCATATCCAATAACTTTATAATTTCTGCTCTTATGACATCTTTCATCATTAGGTTCAAACGCCTTTACATCACCCTAGAGGGTCCTAAGTCCTCCTCTATCTGGATTTTATGGGTACAAATTAAAGGACTTATACCGTTCAAATATGGTATGCTCCAACCAAAAACACTTCGGTGCTTCCTCAGAATGTACATATTCTTTTGCTCGTGCTCTTTATTTAGGCTCAAGGAGAACATAACAGGATATGTCTCATCCTCTCCTAAGTAAGAATATTTGATAATAGAAGGAAGCTTTTTTAATTCGAGGGTAAGAAATTTCTCATCGCAGAGAACCATGCGCGATTCCCTCGATGGTAGTTCCTCGAATCAAAAGACACATATAATATCTCTCACGTCCTCATTGCTCTCATCCTCATCCAAATACTATTTCATCTCCCTCACCTCTCGCTAAAAATTGGTGTATGCACTATCGCTCTCACTCGCCGTAACAAAACACGCCTCTAACGAATCCCTAGTGTGATTTTCCTCAAAGTGTTCATGTACCTCCTCCTTTATAAGAGCCGACTTTTGTAACTCGTCTTCATTACCTATTTTATTGGTAATATTGAAGATATTAGTCTTGAGTGTTATGTTCTCGAACGTGAGTTACATTTTCCCATTTCCCATGTTAATTAAAGCATTATCCGTAGATAAGAATGGACAACCAAGGATCACGGGAACATGATGGTTCGATGGAGAGGAGGGCTCCGTGTCCCAAATGATAAAATCTATTGGAAAGTAGAAAGTGTCGACTTGGATGATCTCGTCCTTAATAATCCCCCGAGGTATCTTCATGTAACGATGCATAAGTTAGAGAGTGATTTTTGTGGGCTCTATAGATGGAGTAAAGGAGAATATTAACACTTGCCCCTAAATCTAATAATGCTCTCTCAATTTTACTCTTTTCAATGGTGAACAAAATGGTAGGTGCACCCCGAATCTTTTTACTTCGACGCGAGATCACTCAAAAGTATCGAACTTACATTTTATGATAGAAAAAACTTCTTCTTTACCTTTAATCTATGCTTCACCGTTAGTAAGTCCTTAAGAAACTTTGCATATGCGGGAATTTGCTTGATTGCCTCGAGAAAAGGTAAATTATGCTTTACTTTCTTAATCACTTCTAAGATATCGTCACGGGAGTGGAATTAGGGGGTTTCACTACCACCTCAGACCTAACCATGTCATCTTTATAACTATCTTTCGAGTGGACATCTTCAGCCTCTTTTGTTCCAGGCAAAACCTCCTTGTCATTTTTTTCATCATGTGGGGGAGGTGAAAAGTCAACAACTCTCCCACCACATAGAGTGGTAACCGCTTGACATTGCTCTTTGTTCTCATCGATATTAGAGCTCATACAATTTTGACCTTGGGCAGGTCTTTGGCCTTGGGAGGGAAACTAGACCTTCTCTTTGACACTTAGGGAAGATTGAAACTTAGATAACAATGCCTTTAAGTTAGCAAAATTTTGGGCGTATTGAGTGTTTATCGCTGATTGAGTTTGCATGAATTGGGCTAAAGTGTCCTTGAAACTCTTCCATTATGGGATTATATAACGCATAGGAGGGGGTACTTGCATAGGTGGTGATTTTTGGTAAGGTGAGAGTGGTGTCGGTTGTTGGGAAACATGTGGGTTGAGTTCATTGTTGCGTTCGATTTCCTTAAAAATAGGATGGTTTCGCCACGAGGGATTGTAGGAATTATCGTGAGCGGCATTAAAATTACCCTTATAGACTCCTCTTATAGCATAACTTTGTAGGCGGGTATCGTTGTACATTCCTCTATTAAATGTCCTGCCTCAAAAATTGTGCACATATCCTCCTTAATTACTCGAGTGGAGCCAAATAAGTCTCCCCCTAGCTTTAACTACATCCTCTAATCTCTTAGCTAATTAGTTGATTTGGAGTTTCAACCCGGCTTCCTTGTCCAAGTGATAGAATTCGAAACCGGAAGGAGTCGTGGATGTGTGTCTAGCTTTGGGTTGGGTGTTCGGATTTGATGTGTTCCATGCTTGAGTAGTCTCAGTGATATACTTACAGTTGGCCTCCGCATCATCCGCGTCTAACTCGAAGAACTCTCACGGGCACATAGTCTCAATGAGTTATTTCGAACTTAATCTTAGCCTATAATGGAAGTAAGAAATGAGTCTCCACTTATCAAAACCATGGTGTGGGAACATATTAACTAACTTGTTGAACCTCTCCCAACACTTAAAAAAAGGATCTCTATTAAAGGTCTAAATTTTAGCCCTAATAGAATTGGTCCTATGTGCGAGAAAGAACTTTTGGAGCAACTTATCTTTCATATCCCTCCACATGCCTATTGAGTTCGGTGATAGTGACCAAAGCCAAGTCCTGACCTTATCCTTAAGAGAAAAAAAAAAGAAAAAACCTGAGGCACACTACGTCTTGGGTGCAAGCTTGATCATTAAACTCTCGCGCGCCTCTTTGAACTCTCTAATATAGAGGTAGGGATTTTATTACTCCATACCGTGAAACATTGGGAGAACTCGAATCATCTCATTGCTAAAATGAAACTGCCCCACGTTATACGAAAATATAATTGAACCAGGAGCAATGGTTCATTCAGGGTATAAAAGGTCTCTTATGGGGCGATACAGCATCACTCCCTCACCCGTACCAAAAATAGTGTGATCAGACATCACACTCACATTAATAGAATCACTTTCCTCACCGCAATTCCTAGATGTATCACTCGTGATGTGACTACGCGGTGTATGAGTTAGTACCCAGAACTTTGAAGATTTTGGAGTGAGAGGTCTAGTAGGGGTGAGTTCAACTGTAGGATTTGCATGAACCGTAGGAGGATTGGGATGTGAATTAGGATTGGGCTGAGTATTTTGCATTTAAAGCTCGAGAGAATATTTTTCTAATTTTTTTAGATATTGTGGTTTTTTTATTTTCTTGAATTTTGGGGTTTTATGATTATTTTAGGATTTTTAGGATTTGGAATCAAATTCGTAGATTAAATTGACCTAACCTAGTGTGTCTACATAGTCCCCAGCAATGATGCAAAAAACTTGACGCGACTAAAAAGTTTGTGAAACTCGTGTATCTACATCTCAAGTGTATGTTGGTCGCTCAAGTAATACCCCGGTAAGTTGGGTGTCGAACCCAGGGAATAGGATGATGATCATGACGACAACTATGGGTAGGCTTTTAAAACCTAACTATCGATTCACTCTCGAAAATAGGAAAAGGTGATGAAATTATTTATGCAAAGTCCAATGAACTATTAAAAAGTAACTAATGAATGCAAACTAACTATTAAAAGTGAGACCAATTTTTTTAATTTTTAGAAATAAACTATATGAGAAAATAAGGATGGAATACACTCCCCCGAACTGTCGGTAATTATTTTGAATATAAAACATTCAAGAAGTAAATATATAACCAGTAGAAAATTTTAAAATCATTTTAGTACCAAATATATGAGGATTTAAGTCCGCACAGTACCTAGTCTAAAACAAAATTAACGTGAAAGGCACCATTGTCGACATGCGTATTATATCCTTAAATACTACAGTTACCTACGACAAATGAAGTTAAAAGACTTACAATACAAATCCCGACAAATTATCATACCTTTTAATTATTTATTTAATTTTATCCAATTTTGCATTCATCCATAACACCTAGGTTAGGTTCATGTACCCAACCCTCTTAAATCTAGTCGGATATGATATAGTTAAATACTGTGTATGAATTATCAAGATTGTAAGCAGACATGGTGAATGAATAACAAGAATAAATCATTACAATAATGTTACCAATATGTAGAGAATGAAGAACATTTAAGAAATTAGCTTGAATAATTTCTGGACTGGAATCAACTTCTTATTGAAATTCACATGACGAAAAATCATAAACATTGATCCACTTGTTCCTAGGGTTATAATCTACTTTCTATCAATGCCTATATGATAATAATGACACTAATAATTATTTACAAGTCATGTAAGTTGTTTTTCAAAGTCCTAAACTAATAAAACTCTTGTAGCTAAAAATAAGGTGAAAATGAGAATTCTTGTATTTTTCAATCAGGTACATCGAACCCATTCTCCCTAGGGAACCCAAACCGGTTCATAGGACGAATCGTGTTACTCTTAAATTCGAACAGGTTCGCGTACTTGCTCTATATAAGGTTTCTTTCTTGGGTCTTTTTCTCCTATTTACACTTTTCAGCCTATATTCTTATCCCAACTTCAAATGTGATTAACTTCTTCATCATAACTCGGATTGAGGTGCCCTTTCATCTAGAGTGCTCTTGAATTTGAGTTCTTTAAATTTTCACTTAGATCCTCTTCTAGATTCTATATGGAAAATTATGAATTTTCCCTTGACTTTTCTTCCTCGATCTTCTTTTGTTGTTTCGATTTCTCTTGTGCATCCACTTGCATAATTTACCTGTAAAACATGAGAGAAACACACAAAACATGAAATAGTCACCAAAAAGGGTTAGTAACATAAATATGAGATCAATTCGGGGTATATGCAATACAAGGGACTATAAAAGTACAAAAATTAAGGGGATAAATATGAAATATTTACGTCGAATCACTCTCACTTATATATATCTGCATATTTTCCTCACTTACACATATCCCCACATCACTCTCATTTTGAAAATATATTTCTCCCACTTGTCTATACTCGCATGTCTCGCACTTTGAACATATCACGATTCTTTGTATGCGCTCCATGATTTATGTACATACTTGTTAGCTTTACTCTCCTTGCTTAGTTCCCTTATCACATGCCGCTCATGTATATTCCCATGCATTACCTCATGATTAGTAGTAATACTTATCTCGCTTAGAATATATAAAACTCTTCATAAAGTACTATTAAGAATCATACATTTTACACACTACGTCATGTGAGCACTATATTCTGACCATAATTTATCCCGTACTGAGGGGTCACTTCGTGATGGTACCAGTCCTGCGGGGCGTCATTAACTTAAGCGATATGATTCCCACCTTCCATTAGCCTAGTAACTTCAACATATATCAAACGGTCCCCTCGCATTTTACCACTTGACCAAACTCATAACGGGAGGTTTGTAGCAGGGAACTCATTCACGTACGCTAAGTATATCAATTGGTGTTTCCACATATATCGATGAATTATTGCCCATATAATAAAGAGGTATATCATGGAAACCATGCATGGGGGAACCTTTCTAATAACCTCTGAATGCATCAACCTCATATAGGCGCCTGTCTCAGGACACTCATACCTAGTTTACCGATTTCAACACGAAATGTAAGGATAAATTTCCAATTGAGTCAATTTGCATATATTGGCTTAACTCTAAAAAAATATTTTGGGTAATAGGTTAGGCTTCAAGTTAGGGATCTTTCAATACTATGACGTGTTTCAATGAAGACGTGGTGGCAAAGCTTCAGAGATTTCCTATCGTGTCGTGTTTCATGACAAATTTCGTCTTTGTGATTCTGAGGATCTCTCCGGTATGAATGCATATGAATTATGATCCTTGGAAATTTATGTTTTGGGTGTTTTCGTTTTTACAATGTTATTTGGAGCACTTTCTAAAAAAAATTTCAAAAGAAAAAATAAATTTGTTTTTGTTTCGTTCGAATGAGATTAATCGTTCGTTCGAACAAGTTGTGGAGTTTATCAGAACGACCTTCCAACAAATAGCAAATGGGATACTTCAGTTTGACCGAGGTATATTCGTTATAAGATCGTTCGAAGTTGGTTCGAACGAGGTCACGAGTTCATTCGAATGAGGTTTAACCTAGTTCGAATGAGATAAGGTTTTATTTCAAAAGAACCTTCTATTTTTGTTTAAACGAGTTGCCTCAAAAATTATGTAGCCTTAAAAAATGTTTTTGTATAAATTGGAGTGCCGATAGCAATTTTTTTAAGACTTTTGGCTAAAAATGTTTTGCCGTTTATATCCAAAGGCTCCCAAACTCTAGTTTTACGTAGCGAGTTCAAAGATCCAAGTTTTCATACTTTTATGCTTTGCGATCTTGTTTTTAGGGCACCATAGTGTAATACCCCGTATTTTTGGCTATATTTATTTTTGGGATTAATTAATTAAATGCGTATTAATTGGAAATTAATCCGGGTTAAAAATACTAACGAGATGCGAGTTGGTATTTGATTATGTGCATACATGTTTTATATGAATATTGAATTATGAAAAATTTGTCGTGAGATTGATATACGGCATTTTGGGAATTTTGTTGAGACGCGTGTGACCGTCGCGTCATGGTGTATTATTTTAATTATAAAAATGAATTTAAATTCTATAAACTGTATGGTCGTTTTGAGTGCGCCAACGCGTCCGGAAGGGTCGAGATAGTCAGAAAGCACTAGCCGGGGGTGTAGTTTGGGTTCCGGGGTATTTTTAGGCCATATCGGCAATATAAAGGGTATTTTGGTAATTTCGTATTTTTAGGAATTAAAAATGACGAAAATTAGAGGAGTAAATCTGATTGGGAATAGACCCACTAAACCCACTAACCAACCTTTAATGACCCAATAGGCTACGGAGGTTATCATTTAGGTTTCCAACTTTCCCAAAGAAAACCCTAGCCACCATAGCCACCTTTGGAGAAGATAGCTTGGAGAGGGAGAGAGAGAGAAGGAATTCTGCAGAATCTTTACAGAAATCAACACCAAATTCAGAGACAATAAAGGCAAGTGGTTTAATTACTTTTAAATTCAGAGAATGTTCCTTCCATGTTAGAAAATTTGAGAATTGATAATTGTTCTTGGAAGATAAATGAAAACCCATGTTGATTGGACTTAGAACTTGAATATTGAGGACAAAATTGCATGTAGAATCACATAGAGATGATTATTCTGGTATTAATGTATGTTGGATGTAATAAAAACGGATCTAGAATGGACAAACTGATGATTACTAATTTTAGGGTTCACGTCCTTGAGAAATTGGGGAAAAGTGTAGAGATTTGTGATTTAATGATGTTTAGGACGAATTAATTCCTTAAAACATGTTAGGATGTGACTATATATGTTTAGGATTGATTAGAGACCTTAAAACATAGTTGGGACGAAGTTTAGAGGAGATTGGAGGAGTAGAAATTGGGTGAAAAACGATTTTGGAATTTCTGGGCTCGCAGCTGGTAGCTCGTTAGAAACCAACCCAGGTCGTTCGAACGAGCTCGTTCGAACGAGCTTCTAACGAGTTGACCAGTCGCTTCTAACGAGGGGCAGTTTCGTTCGATAATCTCGTTCGAACGAGATATCGTTAGAAGGTACAGTTCGTTCGAACGAACTGGATCTCGTTCGAACAGTCTCGTTCGAACGAGACTTCTAACGAGCAGACAGCGGAATCTCGTTCGAACAGTCTCGTTCGAATGAGACTTCTAACGAGTTGGAAGTCTAGGCCCTTTTTGGCCTGTTTTGATTTTTGGAGTCCCGTAAACTTGTTCGAGGGTAGAGTTAACATTCCTTTGATGATGTATTGATAGATTTGGGACTTTTGGGTTATTATGAGGAGTAAATTATATACGAGTGATTTAAATCAATGAACCGTTTGGGTTGAGACGTGAGTGTCTACTACGACGTGAGAATAAATTTAGGGCGCGTATGATTATAAACCGGAATCGTATAAAGTGTGTAAATTATATATTGGTACTAGAATGAGAATAGTACTACAATTAAACTACGGGATTACTAAGACGTGTGTTTACTTAGTATTGGTATATGAATTGTGTGTATGACATACCTACCATACTTGCTATCACGGGAGGTTTGTGTTCGCTTAGGGCCCTCTAATCCTTGTGTTGCCCGGATTTAGACTGGTTACCTTGATGAACATAGGTCATAGAAAGACTTATTGGGATATTAATAAGTCCGCTGATCGTGGGAGCGTAGGTATGTGCGTGACCCACGTGATGTGACTGTGTTCGCCTCCATTATTTGTGAGTTGTTATTTGTGAACTATTCCTGAGAGATTCGGAATATGTAATCCTTATGTACGTGATGTACCGGGATGGATAGCAGAGTATGTGTGCACCACAGCTTAGTTCTCGGGGTGCTTATATTGTATATTTATGACGTGAAAAATATACACTTAATTAATGGGAACCTTCATGTTAATGTTGTGAATATAATTACGGTATTGTTTCGAGAAACATAACGAGTTAGCTGATAGTGAAATATATTGCATATTGAGCATCTGAGTTTACGTTAAACCCCTACTTAATTACGAGCGTTATAATGTTAATAGAACCGAGTAATATGGGTAGGACCTATGATAGTCTAGCTAGATATGATGTCACTTAGCTAGTGGTTTGTGTCGTTATAGATGGGTACTTACGTTAGGAGTGCACAGTTAGACGAGAGGTGAGAATATCATGTGAGTGTACGTCCTAACATGTACTTTGCATTTAATGTTTTAAATGATTTTAAAGCACTTGCAGGTTTTTAAAATATCTCCACATTCGGGCTCTGACCCGTTTTCTTTCAAATCTATTTTTCTTTGTAAAACCATTTTAGGTGCCCAGCCACAAGGACACCATGCATATGATACTCATTCAGGTGACGAGCTGTAGCTGTTTGTGGAAGCTATATGGATTTTCTTGTAGACGCTTCTATCACTTGGATTCCAGATTCATTATCTATCAGTTGTAGGGCATGTTGCCCATTTCTATTAGAGACATCTTTCCATTACTGTTTTCAGACTTTGGCATGTATTGTTTTAGTATTCGGTTTACTTATTTCAGTTGTGGGATTGTAGTGAGGATTTTTTCCTCCAGACTTTATTTACACTATGTGATGGTTATTCTATTTACTTCGTTATGGTGAATGGTGTTATTATTCTTCATTACACTTGTTGCATGTTAATCAGACTTAAATTAAAATTTGGCACTTACTTTTTAAATACTAGGTGGTTAGTAATCATAAAAATGTTTTCGACAGTGATGCTATTAACTGGACCAACTTGGCATTTTGAATTAATTTAATAAAGGAGTAGCTACCCGGTATTTAATTCGTCGGAGTGTCACAGGTGGTATCAGAGCATCAGGTTCTAGTGTCCTTTAGGATCTGACGGATTATTATGTTTTCCGCTGAGCTTTCTTTGATATAGAGCCCTAAATATTAGGAATGTTGTATTCATCTCTGTACTTTGGGAATTCGTACTTCCGCGGTTTGTTTATTTGAATGATGAACTCGTCCAAATTTACTTAAATTTTCAGATGGATCGTCAAGAAGAACTAGCTCGAACGGGTAAGGGAATAAATGGGCAAGATCGACTCACACCTTGGGTATCCGCGGTTAGAATATCAACCGCCGAGTTAGCGGGTATCGTGGCATAAGCAGTTACCACTGCAGTTTTACAATACCAAGAACGCAGCATACAACTTAAAGGAGGCAAAAGACCTAGAGAGGTTAGCCAAGTGCATGTGAATAAGGCTGACAAATGTGGGAGGACTCCGAAAATTCAACAACATATTACCCAAGACCGAGTCGGTTCTAATCAACAACGTGGTACAATGAAGCATTTTCGAAAGGGGAATAAAGTTCCAAGTCTGCAAGGACGACATCGTCAGCAGCAGAGTCAGAGGGGGAGTAACTTCAGAGGCCGATGTTTTGTGTGTGGCACGCACGGCCATAAATGCCAGGATTGCCCAGAGGGTGTTAGAGCTCCCCAGCAGCAGGGTGCCCGTGATGATCCACAGGGGCCACTTTTTACAATCGCTCTCACAGCACCAGCTCAGGTGCTAGCCCTACCAACCTTTCAAGTAGCTCCAGTGAAGCAAGGACAGAATGGTCATCAACAATTTCAAAAGGGCCAGCAATGCCAGGGCAGAAATGATAACGGTCACCAGAGTCGTGGTCAGCATGGACAGCGAGGGGGAAGCTTCCGAAGGAAGTGTTTCATTTGCGGTAAGATTGGCCACAAACGTCAGGATTGTCCTGATAGGGGAAGGGCCCCACAGCAGCAGCAGCAGGGTGCTCGCCAGGAGCCATAGAGGCCTATGTTTCCCGCCGCTCTCCCCGCACCGCCACAGATGGCAGCATTTCCACCCATTCCAGCAGTCCCAGCTCAGCAGGGGCAGCTACAGTATGGACGTGTCTATAACGTCCACCAGGCTGCAGTTCCACAGGCACCGCCCGCGATTGAGGGTACGTTTCCTATCCATGGCACTATGGGTCGGGTATTGTTTGATACGGGGGCTACACATTGTTTTATAGTATACACTTCGCGAAAGCCTTAGGATTGTTAGCTACGGCAGAGAGCACAGTGACGTGTGTCGACTCACCATTGGGGAGTGGGTCACTTATATTCTTTTTATGCCGGGGAGTGGGGGTAAAAATTTGGTAGTCTGGTATTACCTGCAGATATGTTGATATGCATGTTCACGATGTGATTATCGGTATGGATTGGCTCGTAGCTTATAGGGCCATGATTGATTGCTTCAGCGGGAGCATTGTTTTTGTCATTCCGGGGCAAGAGATGTTTGTAGTGGCGATGCCTCGCCCAGAGGGAGGATCGACTGCTCATCTGTATTACATTGAGGAGGATACCTCTAAGGAGGTAGTGATTTCTTTAGATTCTATCCCTGTAGTCAGGGAGTATTCGGATGTGTTTCAGGAGATACCAGGCCTACCCCCCAGTCGAGAGATAGATTTTGTTATAGACCTATTGCCAGATATGAGGCCTATAGCACGCGCACCGTACCGTATGGCTCCGGCAGAGATGAGAGAGCTACGAGATCAGATAGAGCAGCTGTTAGGTCAGGGCTTTATTCGCAGGGGTACCTCACCTTGGGGTGCTCCAGTTTTGTTTGTGAAGAAGAGGGACGGTTCACTGAGATTGTGTGTGGACTATCGAGAGTTGAATAAGGTCACGATACGGAATAAGTATCCGTTGCCTCGAATCGATGACTTATTCGACCAGTTGAGAGGAGCTTCTTTCTTCTCGAAGATTGATTTGAGATCGGGATACCATCAGTTGCGTATTAGGGAGAAGGATGTCTCGAAGACTGCGTTCTTGTCGAGATATGGTTCTTACGAGTTTCGGGTTATGCCTTTCGGTTTGACCAACGCTCCAGCAGTGTTTATGGACTTGATGAACAGAGTGTTCAGGGATTTCCTAGACCAGTTTGTCATTATCTTCATTGATGATATTCTGGTTTACTCCCAAATAGAGGAGGAGCACGCCGAGCATTTGAGGCAGGTTTTGCAGACACTTCGTCAGAACGAGTTGTATGCAAAATATGAGAAATGCGGGTTTTGGTTGAAGGAGGTCCAGTTTTTGGGACATATCATTTCCGACCAGGGAATATCTGTTGATCCGGGGAAAGTATCAGCGGTGAGGGAGTGGGGACAGCCCACAACACCGACTGAGATTCGTAGTTCTTGGGTCTAGTAGGATACTACAGGAGGTTCATTCGGGGTTTCTCAAAGATAGCAGGTCCTTTGACACATCTGAATCGTAAGGTTGTGCCATACATCTGGAGTGACGCCTGTCAGTTGGCATTCGATGAATTGAAGGACAAATTGACCTCAGCACCGGTGTTAGCATTGCCGAGACCGGGAGTTGAGTATTTGGTTTACACCGATGCGTCTTTGCAAGGGCTTGGAGGTGTATTGAAGCAGGAGAGACAGGACATAGCTTATGCTTCCCGTAAGCTTAAGACTCATGAGAAGAATTACCCCACGCATGATTTGGAGTTGGCGGCAGTGGTATTTGCCCTACGGATTTGGAGGCACTATCTTTTGGGGGAAAAGTTCCAATTGTTCACGGACCACAAGTCCCTATAGTACCTGTTCACGCAGAAAGAGTTGAATATGCGGCAGCGTAGGTGGCTTGAGTTTGTAAAAGACTACCAGTTCGACATCCAGTATCACCCAGGTAAGGCTAACTTGGTAGCAGACGCGTTGAGCCGCAGGCCAGCAGATGAGGTGGCAGAGGTGTGGAAGGCAAAGTGGAAGGAATTGGGACACCGGGATGCAGTGGCCCGATCTTTCATGTCTGTGATGACTGTTACACCGCAGATTGTCACGAAGGTAGTACGGGCACAGGCTAATGACTCGTTCTGTCAGGAACAGATAGTTTGATTACTAGCCGAGGGAGCCGAGTCCTATACCGTTAGCTCAGACGGGGGAATACGCTTCAATGGGAGATTAGTGGTTCCGGAAGGGGAGGAATTACGACACGAGGTGATGGCAGAGTCGCACGGCTCACGGTTCGCGGTACATCCCGGAGGGGACAAAATGTACCAAGACATGAGACGCCAGTATTGGTGGAGCGGTATGAAGAGAGATATCGCTGAGTTTGTTTCGAAATGCGCCACTTGTCAGCTTGTAAAAGTGGATCATCAGAGACCGACAGGATTGCTACAGCCATTGGAGGTCCCGGTGTGGATGTGGGAGAGCATATCCATGGACTTTATCACGGGGTTGCCTACGTCGCAGAGGGGTCACGACTCCGTTTGGGTAATTGTGGACAGGTTGTCCAAGGTCGCTCATTTTTTACCCATAAGGACTGACTACACTACGGGACAGTATGCCCAGCTCTTCATTTCAGAGATTGTGAGACTTCACGGTGTGCCCCTAAATATCGTGTCTGACAGAGACAAGATATTTGTTTCGAGGTTTTGGGAGAGTTTCCAGGAGGCCATGGGCACGGAATTGCGGTTGAGTACGGCTTATCATCCGCAGTCCGATGGGCAGACCGAGCGCACAAATCAGATGTTGGAGGACATGCTACGCATGTGCATTATTGACTTCGGGGGTGGATGGGAGCAGTATCTTCCACTGGTGGAGTTTGCTTACAACAACTCCTATCAGTTCACTATTGGCATGGCTCCATTTGAAGCATTGTACGGTAGGCATTGTCGTTCCCCAGCATGTTGGTTAGAGGTGGGGGACAACAAACTACTTGGGCCGGAAGTGATTCAGGATACTTCGGCAAGGATTGAGTTGATTCGGAGTCGCATTCGGGTAGCTCAAGACAGGCAGAAGAGTTATGCTGATGCAAAGAGGTTTTTCAGAGAGTTCCAAGTGGGGGACCAAGTTTTGCTCAGAGTATCTCCTATGAAGGGGATTAGGCGTTTCGGGAAGAAGGGGAAGTTGGCACCAAGGTATGTGGGGCCGTTTCCTATTATTGAGCGGATCGGACCGGTTGCGTATAGACTTGGGTTACCGGAGCATTTGCATCGGATTCACGATGTGTTCCATATTTCCTCGCTGAGGAAATACCTTAGAGATAATTTGGCTCATTCTCACATTGCTGTGGAGGACATCGATCTCCAGCTGGATAGCTCCTACGAGGAGAGGCCGATTGCCATTTTGGACCGAAGCGAGAGGAAGCTGCGGTCAAAGGTAGTCCCGTTAGTGCGTGTTCAGTGGCGACATCACAATGTCGAGGAGTACACATGGGAGCGCGAGGATGAGATGCGCGAATGTTATCCAGAGTTGTTTTTAGAAGGTACTTTCTAGTTTCGAATTTCGGGACGAAATTCAGTTATTAGGGGGGAAGTATGTAATACCCCGTATTTTCTGCTATATTTATTTTTGGGATTAATTAATTAAATGCGTATTAATTGGAAATTAATCCGGGTTAAAAATACTAACGAGATGCGAGTTGGTATTTGATTATGTGCATACATGTTTTATATGAATATTGAATTATGAAAAATTTGTCGTGAGATTGATATACGGCATTTTGGGAATTTTGTTGAGACGCGTGTGACCGTCGCGTCATGGTGTATTATTTTAATTATAAAAATGAATTTAAATTCTATAAACTGTATGGTCATTTTGAGTGCGCCAACGCGTCCGGAAGGGTCGAGATAGTCAGAAAGCACTAGCCGGGGGTGTAGTTTGGGTTCCGGGGTATTTTTAGGCCATACCGGCAATATAAAGGGTATTTTGGTAATTTCGTATTTTTAGGAATTAAAAATGACGAAAATTAGAGGAGTAAATCTGATTGGGAATAGACCCACTAAACCCACTAACCAACCTTTAATGACCCAATAGGCTACGGAGGTTATCATTTAGGTTTCCAACTTTCCCAAAGAAAACCCTAGCCACCATAGCCACCTTTGGAGAAGATAGCTTGGAGAGGGAGAGAGAGAGAAGGAATTCTGCAGAATCTTTACAGAAATCAACACCAAATTCAGAGACAATAAAGGCAAGTGGTTTAATTACTTTTAAATTCAGAGAATGTTCCTTCCATGTTAGAAAATTTGAGAATTGATAATTGTTCTTGGAAGATAAATGAAAACCCATGTTGATTGGACTTAGAACTTGAATATTGAGGACAAAATTGCATGTAGAATCACATAGAGATGATTATTCTGGTATTAATGTATGTTGGATGTAATAAAAACGGATCTAGAATGGACAAACTGATGATTACTAATTTTAGGGTTCACGTCCTTGAGAAATTGGGGAAAAGTGTAGAGATTTGTGATTTAATGATGTTTAGGACGAATTAATTCCTTAAAACATGTTAGGATGTGACTATATATGTTTAGGATTGATTAGAGACCTTAAAACATAGTTGGGACGAAGTTTAGAGGAGATTGGAGGAGTAGAAATTGGGTGAAAAACGATTTTGGAATTTCTGGGCTCGCAGCTGGTAGCTCGTTAGAAACCAACCCAGGTCGTTCGAACGAGCTCGTTCGAACGAGCTTCTAACGAGTTGACCAGTCGCTTCTAACGAGGGGCAGTTTCGTTCGATAATCTCGTTCGAACGAGATATCGTTAGAAGGTACAGTTCGTTCGAACGAACTGGATCTCGTTCGAACAGTCTCGTTCGAACGAGACTTCTAACGAGCTGACAGCGGAATCTCGTTCGAACAGTCTCGTTCGAATGAGACTTCTAATGAGTTGGAAGTCTGGGCCCTTTTTGGCCTGTTTTGATTTTTGGAGTCCCGTAAACTTGTTCGAGGGTAGAGTTAACATTCCTTTGATGATGTATTGATAGATTTGGGACTTTTGGGTTATTATGAGGAGTAAATTATATACGAGTGATTTAAATCAATGAACCGTTTGGGTTGAGACGTGAGTGTCTACTACGACGTGAGAATAAATTTAGGGCGCGTATGATTATAAACCGGAATCGTATAAAGTGTGTAAATTATATATTGGTACTAGAATGAGAATAGTACTACAATTAAACTACGGGATTACTAAGACGTGTGTTTACTTAGTATTGGTATATGAATTGTGTGTATGACATACCTACCATACTTGCTATCACGGGAGGTTTGCGTTCGCTTAGGGCCCTCTAATCCTTGTGTTGCCCGAATTTAGACTGGTTACCTTGATGAACATAGGTCATAGAAAGACTTATTGGGATATTAATAAGTCCGCTGATCGTGGGAGCGTAGGTATGTGCGTGACCCACGTGATGTGACTGTGTTCGCCTCCATTATTTGTGAGTTGTTATTTGTGAACTATTCCTCAGAGATTCGGAATATGTAATCCTTATGTACGTGATGTACCGGGATGGATAGCAGAGTATGTGTGCACCACAGCTTAGTTCTCGGGGTGCTTATATTGTATATTTATGACGTGAAAAATATACACTTAATTAATGGGAACCTTCATGTTAATGTTGTGAATATAATTACGGTATTGTTTCGAGAAACATAATGAGTTAGCTGATAGTGAAATATATTGCATATTGAGCATCTGAGTTTACGTTAAACCCCTACTTAATTACGAGCGTTATAATGTTAATAGAACCGAATAATATGGGTAGGACCTATGATAGTCTAGCTAGATATGATGTCACTTAGCTAGTGGTTTGTGTCATTATAGATGGGTACTTACGTTAGGAGTGCACAGTTAGACGAGATGTGAGAATATCATGTGAATGCACGTCCTAACATGTACTTTGCATTTAACGTTTTAAATGATTTTAAAGCACTTGCAGGTTTTTAAAATATCTCCACATTCGGGCTCTGACCCGTTTGCTTTCAAATCTATTTTTCTTTATAAAACCATTTTAGGTGCCCAGCCACAAGGACACCATGCATAGGATACTCATTCAGGTGACGAGTTGTAGCTGTTCGTGGAAGCTACAGGGATTTGCTTGTAGACGCTTCTATCACTTGGATTCCAGATTCATTATCTATCAGTTGTAGGGCATGTTGCCCATTTCTATTAGAGACATCTTTCCATTATTGTTTTCAGACTTTGGCATGTATTGTTTTAGTATTCGGTTTACTTATTTCAGTTGTGGGATTGTAGTGAGGAGTTTTTCCTCCAGACTTTATTTACACTATGTGATGGTTATTCTATTTACTTCGTTATGGTGAATGGTGTTATTATTCTTCATTACACTTGTTGCATGTTAATCAGACTTAAATTAAAATTTGGCACTTACTTTTTAAATACTAGGTGGTTAGTAATCATAAAAATGTTTTCGACAGTGATGCTATTAAATGGACCAACTTGGCATTTTGAATTAATTTAATAAAGGAGTAGCTACCCGGTATTTAATTAGTCGGGGTGTCACACATAGTTTGTTTCTCTCACCGTCTTGATAGAGATTTGTTTTGTGTGGTGGACTTCATACTCTGTTTGCTCTTTACACATGGTTGACTCCATGGTGTCGTGTTTCCGTGAAGAAGTGGTGCATCCGTGTTCTACATCCCTTAATAGTTGTTGAGTCTGTTCGGTGAATACCGAGGCATGTGTGGACTGACACATCGTGGTAGCTTGCGGGGGTGGACTCTTGCATTGCACTATGGAGGAGATATTAAATATGGAAGACTCATTAAGGTTTGAGAAGGCGTCGAGTGTGTATAGTAAGTCATCTATCGACTTTTGTAATTCCTCATCATAGTGTTTGTGTGATTGGGTCGTCCGCGGATTTTCCCGTTAAGAGTTTTCCTCGTACATCGGCATGTTATGCGATTGGTTTATTTATTTTATCTGCTATCCCCTTAATGCATGTTTTAGGTTATGGAGATAAAATTGAGTAAATCAGTTCATCACAACAAGTGGGTTTAAAATTGGTTCATAGTTTTTATCTTGGTTAATCTGTTTAAAGTTTTATAATTAATTTGAAAAAATTAGAAGTATTTTTTTAGACCGTCTCTCCATACACTTGCCTATAGGGACACACTTTCACGAAACTCTGTCAAAATTTTGGGTTTTCTTATTGCCCGAACTTTGCGCTATTTTTGCCCATTTTTAAAACAAGGCCCTATCCATGAGCCTAAAAACATGCCAAACCGTGTCTTACATCGCATACCCTATCTTTTCCCAGACTCGGGTCCTATTCAGCATTTCACTTACACCCTAAGTGGAATATAATACAAATAAAACATAATAATAATAGTAATAATAATAACTACACTGGGGAATTTCCCTTTCCCCCTTTAAAAAATATATTGAAAAATATTTTCTCCTTTTTTGCTATAAAAATCAAAAATATCCTTCATCAATAAAAAAAAATTCTTCCCCTCTCAGGTGCAATCGCATACCCTAGTTTTGGCCTGGATCCCTATTGGCTCGGATCCGCTATCAAGCCACCTCAGAGCTATATCACCTCCTCTACTACATCCACGAAGTTGAACAACCCCTCCAAAGACTCTTCATGGAGAACCTTGATTATAATGAAAATGTTCAGCCAGACTTGATGATAGTCCTCGCTCAACTTAGCGCTAAGATTGAAAATCTATAAGCAAATGTCTAAGAGATGAAGCAAAACAGGGTTCATACACCCTAGGTTCCCGAGCCTGACATCATTTTCCCCCGTGTCATGAATCCGTAAGCACCAGAACAGATATAGGTTCCAGAAGAGTATCAATAAGTCCTTCATATCCCACGTGTCCCACTTGCTAATGGGCCACCACTAGCTCAGCTGCCAAAGCCGAACCTCACCCAGCCAAGGACTAATTTGCCAATGCCTATTCTAGTTGATCCTAAAGAAGAAGAATTAAATAAGGTCAGGGAAGACCTCAGATTTCTATCCAAGAAGTTTAACCAAGTCAAGATCTTAGGGAACTATGTGGATTACGCCCACATGTCTCCCTATTCGAAAGATCGAGAGAGAAAAAGTTCAATATGCCAGACATCAAAAGTTTGGAGGTACCCGTAATACCCCGTATTTCTGCGTATTTCAAATTTTATTAATTCGGATATTAATTAGGAAAATACACTTATTTAAATTACGCGAGTGAAGTAATTTAATGTGATTTATTTAATAAATGTGATTGTAAAATATTAATCGAGAGATAGATACTGATTAATATGTTGATGAAATTTACTAAGTTTGAATAGTAAGTAATAAATGATTGTTATTATACGGCATAGCGAGTGATATGTGCGTGTTCGAGTTTATCTCACCGGGAGTCGCGTGTAGACTATTTTGAGATGAGAAATGAGAAATATATATTAAGTGACTCAGATGGGAATTTAAGGTCATGGATGACTCTGGATGGGTCGAAATAGTGTACCCAAAAGTATAGTTTGTCTCCCGAGTCAATTTTAGACCAAATCGACACTTATTAAGGGCGTTTCGATCATTTTTCAAAAAAAAGGTGAAGGGACCTATGAAATTTAGAGCCATATATCTGATATTTATAGACTGGGGTTAGGTCTCATAACATAAAAGATTAGAGAGGCCATTAGAGAAAAGAGATAACCATTTTCCCAAAGCCTAAGGAGAGAATTATGAAAGTGGTAAAGGATTTCTTACACCTCAAGGCAATTGGAAAGGAAGATTGGAGGAGAAGCAATCAATCATCAACAAAGAACCAAGAAATCAGACCAATCAACCTAAGGCAAGTGTTTATCGCAAAACAAATTGATTTTATAATACCGATGAGTAGGGATTTCATTAATAGATTGATTTTATCTAAAAACCTTTGATGAAAAGTACCAACTGATTTCATGTTTGGGTGAAATTGCATGTAGTTAGGGTTTATATCTGTAAAGAATGTTAAATCAGAAGAGTTTTGATTATTACTATATGGGTTTTAGATTAAATGAAATGGATGAACACAAAAGTAGATTTATAAAAGAGTTTTGGGGGTTTGATTCATTCTTGATTGATTTCGGTGAAGTTTTAATGTGTTTAAAATGTTAAAAATCATCTTAACTCAGGTAGAAATAGTTAGGAACAATCGATTGTGAATTTGTTGAAGAATTATGAGGTCTGGGTGAATTATAAATGGTGTAAAACGCTGCTGCGAAACCGAGAGAATGAAGTTGCAGAAAAACGGACATGTCCTGCCTCGGAGGGTGCGGTTCGGTTTGACCTTAACTGAATAGCGTATCGGTTCGGTCCTGGGAAGGCGAATTGGTTCAGTGCTCTGAATTTTTAAAATTTCCCTTTTTCTCTTGTATTCCTAAATGGACATGGTGGAAAACCCTTAAGCACTTATGGAAATAATATTGGGAGACTTATTATTTTATAGTAGGCCTACGATGGGAGTATGAATTTATGTTAAAGAGAGAATTAAGACGGGAATGGGATTGGTTAAAGTAATTCGTAATTAATCTGAGACATGGATAAAGAATTTTGGGTATCGAATGAAACTATGTACATCAGTAGAGTAAAGATGGTAACTACGGAATTATTATATGACAAGGGATAACTAGAACCTTAGAGTTGTGTGAACACTCAAATAATTATGAAAGTGAATTAAATTCATAAATAAATGATAAAGTACGGTGAATATTAGAGAGAAAAATATTACGTACTATTATAAATAATTTGGTTGTGTGAATACCTATTCTATTAATACTTAGGCCATGTGAATACCTAAAGTATGCTAAATTATGTATTGGGGTCGATGATTATTCGGACTAATGCATGAAAGCTCGATTTGAGGTCGATGATTATCTGGACCAAATCAAAGATGAATGATATTGGGATCGATGAGTGTCCGGACCAATATACATTTGCTTAACATTTAGGTTGGGGTCGAGGGATATCCAGACCAATGTAAATGATAGGATGATTGGGGTCGATGATTATTCGGACTAATAATCCCATAGTTTATATATTGTGCATGAAATATATACTTCATGATATTCTACTTATGTACGATAGTAGACTTTTAGATGATATATATATACATCTAAACGACAAATTAAGTAGAGAGAAACTTAATTTCAAGATTTAAAAATAAATTAGGAATATCTATAGTAAATTAAGTAGTTAAACTTAATTATGGAGGTTGAAATTAGAAATCTGAAATACTTTATGAATTAAGTAGTGAGATTTACTTATGATGTCACATATTACCTAAGTAATGAAGGACATAACGAAATATATTAATAATGAAGCGTGTTGTATGGGCAATATGGGAGAGTGTACCATTTATAAGATTGGTTATATACTTTAGTCGAGATATCTTGGGCATGATAGCTAGGTGGGCTAAGTATAGAACGTTAGGTGTGCACATTAGATGAGAGGTGAGGAGACTCAAGGTAGTGTGCGTGAACATAACATGTGTAATCAATAACCAATTTTAATTGCGATAAATTACTTGTTAAATGTTTTCAAAATGTTTTGAGTATTAACTCCTACTATAAAAATGTTTTCAAAACCTTTTAGGTATCTACTTGATTTTATTCCAGAGATTCGGAGTTGTAGCAGTGTGGATGCTGACAGGATTGTTGAGTAGCCGATTCTTTCATTTAGATCTAGCATAGGATCTCATTATTGTATCTCATGTGTATACATGTTGTTAGTTGACTACATTGCAGTTCCAGTTTTGTTTCAGTTTTACTTAGTAGATGGATTGTCGATTATTGCTCGGTTGTAGTTATTGCCGATGGTTTATTTGGCATAACTTTGATGCATTTACAGTTTAGTGATGGTTCGGATTTTAGTATCTTGTGAATGTTGTTTTAATTCTCAAACTATTCTTTTATCCTGTTTATTTGAAAGATAAAATTTGGCACCGGTTTAATTAACTTAGGTGGTTAGTATTTAACTTGGTTTTCAACAGTGATGCTAAGAATGAACCATATGAGAAACCTGATATAATTCGATAAAGGCCTGATCACTCGATATTTAATTAGACGGGGTGTCACAATACCGTACCTCCTACTTTACACCTTCGTAGATATAACTATACTTGGAGCGTTCGAAGAAATAATAACACTGATGCTCAAGCAGACCCTTAAAGAGAGCGCTCTCCGATAGTTCTTGTCATTAGAAGAATCCTGAATCCGTAGTTAGGAGGATGTAACCCAAGAATTCATGACCTAATACAAATATAATGGGGATTTATAAGTCACTTGCCGAGACTTTGAGCTACTCAATCATAATCCAGGGGAACCATGTGATAACCCCCTATTTTAATACCGGTTGGCCAATCCTCTACTAAAATATAACAGGAATCTCATTATGGATCATTCGCGGCATCATTATCGTAATAATAATATAACATAGATAATAAGAACAATCCACACAACTACTATAAGTGGAATAGCCATCATACATAAATAAATAATAAGGGTGAACCAAATAAACCATCTATCACCAAATAAAATCCACAATGTAAAATGAATAACAACTGAATACAAAAGTACAAGTCTAACAAAATATAAAAGACTATGATAAGATAAGTACTATCATTTATGGGAAACACGGCCAACAGTAAAAGGAAAATAACTGATCTTATCTATAATAGAAATGACTGAAGCGTCTAAGCAAGGATCCACAACTACCATCGGTAAGAAGAGATTTATCCTTGATGTTCCGACTGTCCCTGCTGCACACTTGGGGTGTAAACAGGAAAATAATTGAATACAGGAATATGCGGGTGAGAGCTCATAGAGTAGAAAATATTTTCACGAGTATATAATTGTTTTAAAATGTTTAAAACCGTAGTGTATTACTTTCAAGATTTAATCGGTCGTACTCACTTGAGATACACCTCACTTCTCAACTAACCTAACGTTTTCATTTTATTTATCCATATTAAACCACCTGGTCTTACTAGGATACATAACCGATATTTAAGCCCAACCCCGCTAATACTAAATATTAGTTGAGTATAACTACCTTCTTTAGGTATACGTTCATAAATAATATTCTAATGACACACTTGCTATAAATACATAATCACACAGTGAGCATAACATAGCTGCACTCGGGCTATAAATAGATACATACACTATATCACATAACGTACTTATATATCACTCACAATATACGTATAACTGCATCCTCAGAGCTGAGACGCCATGGATGCATCCTTCATGTTCTATCCCACCGAGCCACTAGGTCAGAATCTCACCACCGATCCCAAACGAAACACATACAACGGAGGCAATTATAAACATACATCCGTGGGTCACAATTATACCACATCATGCCCAACCAGACTTGAAACCAACACCTATCCTCACACACGGATAGTGGTTATGCAATAGTCCTATTACCTGGGGAATCAATCCAATACCTACTGGTCAATGCCAGGATGGACTGCCCAACTTTTCTATGATAGCACTACCGAGTAGGTATGGTTCAATAAAATAGGTAGCATGCACACATACATATATATACACAGGTCACTCTAATATATATATATATATAAATAGTGAACTTATATACATATCCTACAGCATACGGTTCACTAATCCCAAAGTTCAACCCTAACTTCCCGATTAATATCTGAAAATCACTCACTTGGATTCTCGGTTCAACTCATTTGATCCATCTACCATTGGCCTATCACATATACCAAGAGAAATCCCAATCCAAAACAACCAATTTAAAATTTCGGTATCACATATCTTTTAGTAGAAAAATCATAACAAATTATAAAAAAAATTAGAAAAATATGAAACTGGCGCCTATGCCTACGTAATTCTATTCTAACCTTAGCCAACTTCCAACTTCCACATCTCGTTTTAATGAAATCAAATCTCGTTCGATAAAAATCCACATCTCGTTCGAACAAGGTTCTAACGAGATGGCAAAAACCCAAATCTTATGCATTTTCCTATACGGGATTCTTTCCCAAAGGCCCAACTTCGTTCCTAGGGTTCTTTCTACCTAATTTTCCAAGACCCATAGTTCATATGTCATCCATAAAACACAATCCCATTAATATATATATATATGAATCTAACATAAAAATCACCATAGATTGAAGGTTAAAACTCTTATACCAAGTTGATAATTAAAGATCCCATCTTTCAATTTAGTCTTTCCTCTTCTTCCATTAAAACCCATAATTTTATCAATATAATCAAACTCAATTTATTCATTTATTCATGATCATGTAATCTTTACCAATATATTTCTTTATCACTCCTAGATTTTAATTGTTCATAATCAAATCCCCAATTCTTAATATAGATCAAGAAAGTTTTTAACTACCAATTGAAAATGCGATATAAAGAAAGTATTTACTTGCCTTAATGGATTACAAATTCGAAATCCCTAATCCAGGTTGAATCTCCTCTTCAAGACCCCTCCTCCTTGTTTATTTTCTCTTCTCTAAGGTTCTTTTATCTCAACCTCTTGTTTGGAATGTAAAAGGTGGGTTGTCATCCTCCCAGGCCCTTAAAAGTCTTTCCAAAAGCCTAATCCCATTTCCCCCTTTAATTATAAAATAAAATGACTTTCTTACCCTTATACGTGCTCTTTTACGTCTAAAAAGCCCTTAAACCCTAAACGCAACACCCGGGTACCTATTCTGAATCATTTTGGCCCTTCCAAGATCATCGATGCACTCGAAAAGGTCATTCGAGGCACACTCAACTCCAATTATGCTAAATTTTCATCAATCGAGTTCAACATGTGTGTACCCTATGCGTCTCCCATAAACTATATTGATCCATTGATGTCACATTCTATCGACCTATCATCCATTAAACCGTCGTTATCACTCATACGATACATATAATAAATCGTATAACTATTTACTTATCACACACAAGTAAATAATAATTCTAATAAATATTAATTATTTATCTCGCTGATTGATATTTACTAAATTTCAATTTATTTTTCTCCCGATTAAATTAATAAAAATAAAATAATTAAATATTAATAAAATTACGGTGTGTTACATTCTTCCCCCCCCCCCCAATGGAATTTTGTCCTCGAAATTCGAATGCACCTACCATGAAGAGCTCCGAATACTTTTTCTACATGTCATCCTCATGCTCTCATGTCGACTCATGAATATTATTGTGTCCCCACTGTACACGCATTAACAATACCACCTTTGATCGAAGATTACGATCGATGCGATCTAAAATGGAAATAGATCTCTCCTCATAGGAGATCTATGGATGCAAGTCAATCTCCTTTAACGGTATGTGCCAGTAATCCATGTCCCTCCTGCGATACTTCTTCAACGACGACACATGGAACACGTAATGAATCCTCTGTAAATGCTCTGGCAAAGTGAACCTATACGAAACCGACCCAATCCTCTCAATAATAGAAAAAGGCCCCACATACCTAGGTGTCAAATTCCCTTTCTTCTTGAACCACGTCACTCCCTTCATGGGAGATAACTGCAGTACTACCAAATCACACACATCAAGCTCAACAAATCTCCATTTCGCTTCAATGTAACTCTTCTTCATGTCCTGAGTTACCCGAATGCTACTCTGAATCAACTTGATCTTCATTGATGACTCCTGGATCAAATCCGTCCCGAGTATCTTATTATACCACAACTTTAACCAATAAGAGGACAAACGATAAGGTCTCCCATACAAGCCTCAAATGGTGCCATACAAATTGTGAACCAGTACGAGTGGTTATACGCAAACTCTACCAAAGGAAAATACTGCCCGAGTTACCCATACACTCCATAATACACGTCCTCAGCATATCCTCTAACATATGATTCACCCTCTCCGTATGCCCATCGGTCTAGGGGTGATAAGTCGTGCTCAAATGCAACTATGTCCTTATCACCTCGTGAAAGCTCTGCCATAAGTGGTATATAAAGATCCTATCCCAATATGAAATAATGTTCAGTTATGCCCCGTACAATTTCAGTATCTCTACAATGAAAAATTGGGCATACCTCCCTGTCATGTAATACACCAAAATATAATACCCCATAATTTTGAGGACTAGGAATTTAATTATTTTGGAAGAAATAAAATTTATCTGAATTGGAGGATATTCAACTTGGAAATTGAGTTCAAAATTTGAGGATATTATAAAGTATTTCATATGACTATTTTGAGTGAACGGTTAATCCGAGATGGGTCGAGATAGTCAAAATGACTGTCTTTTGGTTTTATTTGGGTTTCGGAATATTTTCAGTTAGTTAAACTCGAATTGGAGTAAACGTGTAACGCCCCGACCCAAATTTAAAGGTTAATTAAGGATTAACCCGATTCGAATCGTGCGTTAATAGTGAAGTGCAATGAAACATCCTAAATAATGTTTCTAATCCACTCTTATTAGTATTTAACGTCACACTTATTGGCATGCTAGTCCAAATTACAATCACTACGTGATATGACCCAAGGGAAGTGCCCCGAAGGCTAAGTAAACAGAGCTACTAATCGTAAATGCAGATAGTTACTTACCTGTATAGCGTTCTCAAAGTACGGAATATCACACAACCTGCCGCAACAAAAGAAGGGATGTGAGCCGAATGCTCAGTGGGATCATATACAAATGCAGTATAGAAACGAGCAGCAGAAAGAAGTACTCACACGCTACACTACATGCATGTGAAAATATGTATATATCTACATATATACCTTTGAAAAATACATATGCCAATGTATTTAATAGTTTATTTTAAAGACATCATTTAATACCATTTAACTTCCCTAACATTACAAAATAGTCATTAGCATTACCATGATTAGGACTTATACGTGTTTTCCATTAACTCACACAGTTTAAACAAATGGCATTTGTTTGGAAAACATTATTCTTACATTCAAGGAGATTTACTATCCGATGTTCATTTACTCACGCCAAAGTTACTTAACCATTTCAGGATTTCCATTCAATACACACATATACCGTGTTTAGAAAAATACTCTTTTCCTTTGTAAACCTCATGTAACACACGCTTATGTTTACTTTAATTCAATTGTTCTTAGGTAGCTTAATTTCATTAAGTCACCTTATTAAACCATCCCATTTTTCCACATGAACTTTAAACATTCAATGTGTTATTCTTGCATTAGTAAATCCATGAATTTGTGCCATTCATTTATGCCTCTTTCATAAATATTCGATTCATTACTTAGCATTATTTTTCTTTGGGATTTGCCAACACACTCACGGACTTGGTGGCCTCACACCACCGGTCTCCACCGCCATATACTACTGCAGTTGGTTTGGGGTCTTTCACCACTAGGGTCGTCATGCCCTCCTTAATTATTTTCTCTCGTCGTCATCCGACTATCATTATCTTGCCAATGTTTTCAACATTTTCACAGTTTGTACTTAAATTTACATTCCTTTGGGTTGAAGCCAAAGACTTAGACTTAGCCATCCATTTTCCCATTATACTTGGAAAATCACTACTTCTATTTAAGTCCTTTGTTTACACACGTGTTGATATTATACCAAAATGATTCACATTTTAGGACTTAATTCAATTTCATCATATTCGGATAAAAACATTCACTTACATTTTTATTTCATAAAAATGTTCCGCTTTAGGTAAATTATCGATTTACCCTTTTTTTCATCAAAACTTACAACCTTATTCTTTTTCAAGTGTTATTCACAAAAACACCCTCTTTGAGTCCCGTTCTCGACACGTAGGCATTTTCGTCATTAAAACACTTATTCAACTTCTCACTTTGTCAAAATTACACATTTTGCATTTTAGCCTCTTTAATATATAAAATCATGCCTTTCACATATTAAAGTTCCCACACTTGATTTTGTGAGTTTAACACTAAAAGTCCATTTTAACCGACATTTACACGTTTGACAATTTATAATTTCAAACTTGGTGCCACACACTTTCATTATGACAAATTGCATAAAAACCCATACTTAGTCTTTTATTTCGAACTTAGTCTCTTATATTCTCATTATTTACATTTTTATCCAAAATTCTAAAAAAGACTACACTTTCACGTATTTACACTTTTGACCCCAAAACTTAGTTTAAACAAACTAAATAGTACACTTTATAAATAAAAGTTTATTTGTGCACTTTATAATGATTTATCAACATAAAATCACTATATCAATCTAACAAAAAGGGTACACATGCGTCAAATGTTCTTTTACCGAAGAAATCGTTTATTCACATTAAAACTTGAAATTTAAACATTTTACTCCATAAAATGTTTGTGATTTGGGGCTGAAATTTATCTATTTTAAAAACCCATTAAACCTCTTGTTGTAAGTACCCATTTTCATAGAAAATAGTAAGCGTGATACTAATAAGTCTATTAGTACATTTAATCCTCATTAGTGTTTCATAAAAATATACCCATCCTTACACAAAATACCAATAGTGTAACCAATAAACCCATGAATTGGTTTTAACCATTTTCTCACACGATTTACACCCAAATGTTGGAAAATACTATTCTGAAATTTTGTCAAATTCAAAACCCATTTAAATCACTTCTTTGAAAACTCACTTGTTCAAGAAATCATAGAAACCCACCCAATGAACTCCATGGATGCAAATCAACACAACTCCTTCATATATTAAAACTAATATATGTAAATAGCAATATGATATTATGCTAAATAATAAACCTATGCCAAGGTTAAAGAATCCCACCTCAAAATGTCCTTAAATAATGGTAGAGAAGGTGGGTGACTCCCCCACCTCCAAAAGTGGCCCTAAAGGGAGTCGCAATAGTCCCCTCTTCAAGATCCCAATTAATCTTCAAGCTCTATGAACTACTCTTTCTTCTACTATGATAAAAATCCTTTTAAAATCACCTAACAAGACTTCCTTTGAGCTCCAAAAACTTATCTCAAAATCTCATATGAGATGTCCCAACTTTGAGAGGTGTTTTAATGGAGTTTGGGGACCTCCAATGTGGTGTTTTGATGGTGGAAAAGTGGTGGCAAAGGAGGACCATGAATTTGGAAGGAAGAACAACTCTTTCAATAGCTAGAAGATGGAGATATAATCTGAAAATGTTTGAGAGCTTTGGCTCCAAGTATTTCCCTCCCATTTATCTTACAATGGAAGCTTTCCACCCTTGACCAACAAACCCAAGGTTTTGAATGCCCCAATGGGTGTAATTTTTTTTCCCAAGATCTGTATAATAAGTATTGAAAGTGACTACACATACACCAAACATGTGATCCCCAAGATTCATTTGAAAAATGCCCAAAAATACCCACAAAAGTTGATTTGCGTCACTTTTGGTACAAGCCCAAAAAACATTCTTTTTTTTTTTGAAATTTTTAACTAAAGAATAATATTCCTTGCATTTTTTCGGCTAAAATATCATATTTACAATAGTCGTTTGGTCTCCCGAATTGTCCTATATAAGGCGCGCAAGAATCGAGACCTCCGTACAAAAGTATTTCTTTTTCGAGTTTTCTCTTCATAATAATATTCCTTATATTTTTGTGAGTCAAAAAATATATTCACAATATTTTTTTGACCTCCCGAGACGTCCTAAACAATTTGTACAAGACTGGACTTTCGCTGTGTCGCGCGTCGTAAGACAATTAGTACACATGCTTGCGTAGCATTCGTTGCTTGTCCGAATCGCACGAAACTTAACCAGAGTGCTTAAAATAATTATATAAGCTCAAAATAAAACTCGTGTGAACCATGAAACATAAAACTATCTCGTTTAACCCATATTGCGATATTTTTCTTTTCGTACCATTTAAATATCGCGTCATATTAACCTTGTCCGTGTCGCATCCGTTCCTTGATGTTTTTTCCTCAAACTTAATGGACATCCTAACCAATACTATTAGAGATTAAATATGCATTAATGTGATACATGCATTGTTGGATTTGTTTTTCTTTAAACCATTTACGTAATATGCCACCTTACATATTACTTGACGTGTTACACTTCGATTATTTATTCCTCCAATTTTTCTTTGGAGAAAACACTTCAAATAACGTTAAATACCTATTTTCTAGGGCGGGGTATTATAAAATGAGTCATTTAAAGTGTGTATTATCATTTAAAGTTGAGTATTTTGGAGATAAGGCTTATAAAGCTTATGTGAAATAGCAATCTCATTCTTGAGATTAAGAAAGCCCTAGAGAGAGAGAATAGGAAAGGAAGAAGAGAAAGAGGAGGAAAGCTTGAAAATTCCGTCCAATCCGTAATTTCGAGGAAGATTCAACCTCTATGACTTTGAAGCAAGTGATTAAACTTTATAAATTATCTCTGTGTGTAATTTATTACATGATTTGTGGATAAAAATATGGATTTTGGGTTAATATGTCAAAACCTAGATTTTGTGGGTTAAATCACGCATTTGATGTTTATATATGGGTTTGATGGTGTGGTGATGGTTGGGATCATAGTTGGGTTGATTTATGTAGTTAGAATCATGATTTGATGAGGGTTTGATGGTTAGAGTTGATGATTTTTAGGTTTATATTTCGTGGGTTTTGTACAGAAGATGGAACTTTCGAAGTCCTGCAGACCTGAATTGATTTTCCCCCTAAGCCAATCAATTCGGCTTAAGGCAAAAGTGTCAGATCTGTGTGACGGAATCAATTCAGATCCAAAATGAATAAAGTCGACCTAAGACAAACTTACAGGTCCTTGGGACCGAATCGATTCGCATACTGGCGAATGGATTCGCTTTTAGGACCGAATCGATTCGAACTAAGCCGAATCGATTCGGAAACATGGTTGTTTTGCAAAGTTTTTATAAAGTTAGTTTTACTCCGTTTCGATTAGGGACATTCTTATATGATGCGAGAAACACGTTTTTGAGATTTATTGGGAGTTTCTTATATGATGTGATCTTGGGGACGTATCGAGCTATTTGGGAAGGTATAAATTGGAGTTATCGCATCGACTTAGTGGGGAATCATATTAGCGATGGTAATTCCACTTGGTTATTAGACGTAAAGTTATTATATGATGTGACGTTGGGCGCTCATCGAGGTGGTTATAAAGGTATGATTTTGAGTAGTTGTGCTGACTTTTGTGTTGAATCCTCCTAGGGACGGAATTTTTATTTAGATATGATTGAGGACCAATGAGAGAGAGGTCATGTACCCTTAGTGACATTAAACTTAAGGATTTAATCTTAAACGCGATAATGTTAAAGGTTCATATGAGTAACTGAATCGAAATCTGAATTTGGAAGGATTTAATATATCACCAACTAACGGTTTGTGTTCGTACTTATAGCCAGGATAACTATTGTATATCCGTGTGTAATTAATGATAAGTATTCAATGCATGATGGGATCATAAAATGAATTGGGAATAAGATGGTGGATTATTGGCTAGTGTAGTTGTGTTTATACTTATAGCTGAGATGATTGTTATATATATTCGGTTATGAGATGGTTAGTATATATATGATGTGTATATGTATATCTTGTGTGAATGATATATACTTATTGTGTGAGCATACCCCTCTAGTGCTATCATGGGAAGTTGCACGATGTGGGTGAGGCCCCTGGCTTGAGGAGAAAAGAGCGTATAGTTCCCAGGTCATAGTCGTCCATTATTTATTGCGTGATTTTTATTCTGGGTGAGAAGTCTTGGGTATGATTCGTTCTCACTTTCAGGTTAGTAACTATGACCGCTTAACATACATATTTGATTTGGTTTATACCAAGTCAATGTGATCTATTCCGTTCGCTGATAACCCGGGATAAAGCGAGTGATTCCTGGAAGATGATAACATTGCAGAGAACATGTGTGTGTGTATGTGTGTGTGTGTGTATATATATGTCCTAAGTGAATGTAATATGGGTATTTTAAATGCGCGTTATGGGTGTTATGTATACGTGTTTGTTAAGGTTGAATAATCTTGTTTATAACTAGAATAATATTATATAGACCCTAAAGGTTTTGTGCGATATCTTATTTATGTTCTTAGACATAGTAGTTCATCATAAGTAGAAGAGATTATATGTGATGTGTGCTGAGGGCATAATGGATCTCGATGATCAACGTTGTCAAGGAGTAGTGTATCGGGGGGTTCCTTATTTAGATTTCGCTTTATGAGATATCCCACGCACGAAATGTAGAGTAATGTTGGGAATGGGGAGAAGTTTAGTCCTTGGTACTCGGGTTATGCATTATGGTGAAACATTACTTTATAAGTATATAAAGATGGTGTGTGACTATTATGATGATAATAACTTGTTTAAGTTAAATAATTAGAAATCGATGAATTCTAGTAAGATATATGTGTGTATACATGTATATTAATGCATAAGTTCGGGCGTAAACTTAGGATGTGTTATAATGAGAAGATTATGGTTATATTTTAGATAGTGGGTTATGCGGGTGTAGTTTATGAGTATATTAATATTGAATTGTCCCTAGAATGTGTTGAGTAGCTTAATTTAGGTTCATGTGCATACATTTAGGTGTGCACTTTAGTTGAGGAGTGAGTTTGAGTTCCAATAGAGGGCGACTCCACTTAAATTATGAAATTGTGCATTTTAATGCACTTGCTAAAATGTTTTCACACTTAGGGCTCTGACCCGTTTATATTTCTCTCTTGCTATATATATATTGTAATATATTATAGGTGTCCCACCGCAAGTACGCCAAGGATGTTGTTCTATCCAGTGTCCTTTGAGTTGTAGCAGATGCGAAATGTTGCGGGATTTTTGTTATAGTCGCTTCCTATCTTTTGTAAATCTAGTAAAGGATTCATTTTGTATATCGGGTTTATACCCAATGGTTATATGTAGCACTTTTATACTTCTCTCCTCAGGATATTGTATTGTCTGTGACTCGACAGCATATTCGAGTAATTTCTTTTGTTGTACCTATTAGGTTTTAATTTGAGTACTTCCTTTTATCGTGGTATGTGTGTGTATATTATCATGGTCAGTTGTTACTATATTGTTGGTATGATGTTCATTGTATGTTTTTAAAATGTTTTGGCATCCGCTTATTGTAGTATTGGGTAGTTAACTATGTTTATTTAGTATCGAGAGTACATGCTGAGAATGATCCACATGAGATTCCTGATTTATTTTAGTATAGGGCTGGCCACCTGTTATTATTTTAAAAAGGTGTCACAGGTGGTATCAGAGCATCAGGTGCTAGTGTCTTAGGATTTGTGCAGGTTTTCTACGTTCTTTCGTAAGCGTTCTTGATGTAGAGCCCTATTTTTAGGATTGTTGTGTTCACTATGCCTATTTTCTTCTGCAGTGCGTAAATTCTTGAACGGCGTTCTGATACAGTTGTTTTAGATGCCACAGATAAGAGGTCATCTAGGCAGGGTAAAGAGAGGGGTTGAGAACATAGAACCCCACATACCTCAAGGGACTGTGATGGTAGCCAAAGTTGCCAATATGGTGGCATAAGCAGTAGATGCTGCCATTGCTGCGATGGCACATCAACTTGCAGCTTCGATAGCTCCAGCCCACCCAGAGCCATGTGTATGGGAAAGAGTACAAGAAGCCTTTAGGAAAGGACATCCTCTATAATTTTCGAGAGGAGCTAATGCAATAGTTTCAAGTCAGTGGAAGAAGGATATACAAAGGCACCTTCGGATGGTTGAATGCAATAAGGTGCAAAAATAAATACTCGCCACCTTTAAACTAACGGGTGAAACTATCTAATGGTGGTAATTAGTCACCACATCGGAGCTGAGAGATGCAATGCCCATAGCATATTTTTGGGTACGCTTTGACCAAAAGTATTTTCCTTCCGCGATTCAGATGGAAATGAGGAGGAGATTTCTGGATGTGATTCAAGGCGATCGAATGGTGGCTGGGTATGAATAAGAATTCACTCGATTGGCAAACTTTGTGCCCAACGAGGTAAATACGGAGGATAAGTGAATCATGAAGTTCTTAGGAGGTTTAGATTGGCTGATTCGGTAACATTTGTTAAGGAACCTGGAATTACTGACTTTTACCGATGTGATAAATGTGGCATTATTACATTATCAGGAGTATCATCTTCATTTATAAGGGAGTAAGAAATTTGGGGACTCGGGCTCGTCAAGTAGGACTGGAAGAGATGATGCCAGCGGAGCAAGATCATCACCATAACAAGGATAGAGGCAGGATTATCAAGGGTCGCAATAACATTTTTTCCCTCTGGATGGACAGGAAGGATTTTATGGGAGATGTTTCTTTTGTGGAGAAATAGGCCATAGGAAGAGGGATTGTCCTGGAAGAGGTAGTGGGTAAATTTTTGAGGAGGTTTTGGATGTGCAACCCCTACAACAGTTCATAGGCTAGTTTGGGCAAGAGAAATTTGAATAGGAGCCCATTGATGAAGCTAGGCTCTTGGAATATGGAGGTAGTATGTATATTATTTTCCTTTATGCTTGGTCATGATTTGAATGGTATTGGGAGCGTCTCATGTAAGATTTTAGTGAGCGGTTAGCCGTTATGACCATATTGTATATAGAATTACCTTGAAGGGAGGAGTGAGAAAGTGTGGCACTTGGATGATGTCTTTCAGGAGAATAGATTTGTTTTGCGATGTACTAGTAGAGAGTTGTGATATTTGGTTTTTTAAGAAGTGGGAACTGTTATAATCGCAAGTCTGATATCATGTCAGTCATGTTTCCCTGTCTAGGCAAACTTGGGGGGAGAAAACATTTATAATTTGGGCTAGCGCCCTATAATTACCAGAATTAACTCAACTCAACAAAGCCTTTTCCCAATTATTTGGGGTCGGCTACATGAATCCTATTATTCCATTTCATTATGTCCAGTGCAATATCTTCGCTAAACCACATGACATCGTGTCCTTTTTTATAACATCCCAGAAAGTCAATTTAGGCCTACCTCTACCCCTTGTGTTACCATCAATACTAACTAAATCACTCTTCCTTACAAGAGCATCCATTGGTCTATTCTTGACGTGTCCAAACCATCTAAGTCAATTTTCTCTCAATTTATCTTCTAAAGGACCTACTTTTACCGTTTCACGAATTCATTCATTTTTTATTTTATCCTTTCAAGTTTTAAAACAAATCCATCTTAGCATTTTCATCTCCGCCACACTCATTTTCTGCACATTTTGTTTCTTGGTTATGCAACACTCTGTTCCATATAACATGGAGGGTCTAATGGCCATACTATAAAATTTTCTTTTTAACTTCAAAGTTATACGCCTATCGCAAAAAATTCCAATAGCACTTCTTCACTTAACGCAGCCTGCTCTAATCATATGAGTAACATCATCACTAATATATATATCTTTTTGGATAATCGATCCTAAATAACAAAAACAATCATTTTTAGGTATCTCTTGACCCTCCAATTTCACCACATCTCCATTTTTCCTCCTATTACTACTAAATTGCACTCCACATATTATGTTTTAGTTCTGCTTATTTAAAATCCTCTTGTTTCTAAAGTTTCTCTCCACAATTCCAACCTAGCATTAATCTCCATCTTAGTCTCATACACTAAAACAATATCATCAGTAAATAGCATACACCATGGCACCTCATCTTGTATTTATCCAGTCAACTCATCCATAACAAGAGCAAAGAGATAAGGACGTAATGTTGAGCCTTGGTGTAGACCTATTGTAATTAAAAATTCCCTACTTTCTTCGGCTGATGTTCTTACTGTAGTCATCGCACCATCATACATATCCTTGATCACATCAATATATCTGTGAGTCATTCCTCTTTTATGTAGAACCCACCATATTATATCTCTGGATATCCTATTATATGCCTTCTCCAAATCTATAAAAATCATATAAAGATCCTTATTTTTCTCACTATACCTCTCCATTAATCTCCTCAATAAATAGATTGCTTCCATTGTTGACCTCCCGGGCATAAACCCAAATTGATTCTCAGATACTGTTATCTTCAATCTCAATCTATATTCATTCACTCTCTCGCAAAGTTTCATTATATGACTCATTAACTTAATACCACGATAATTTGAACAACTTTGTATGTCCCCTTTATTTTTTATAAATAGGAACTAAAACACTTTTTCTCCATTCATCGGGCATCCTATTAGTCATTAAAATTATATTAAATAATTTTGTAATCCATGATACTCCATCCTTCCCTAAGCATTTCCAAACCTCAATAGAGATACCATCTGGTCATAAAGCCTTCCTTATTTTCATCTTTTTCAGAGCAATCCTGACCTCTGTTGTCCTAATTCTACGAAAAAATATATTTTCTCGAGTCTCCCTAAGTTCCTCTACATCTAATCTACTCCCTCCATCTCTGTTTAATAACCTCTCAAAGTAATTTTTCCATCTTTCCATAATTTTATCATCTTTGACTAGGACTCTCGAATCATCACTTTTGATACACTTAACATTATTAAAATATTTTGTTTTCATGTCCCTAAGTTTAGCAAGCTTATAAATACTCTTTTCCCCTTCTTGTGTTCCTAATTTTGTATAAAGATAATTATACGCTTTTAACTTAGCATCTCTTACCACTTTCTTAACTTCCTTTTTAACCCATTTATATTTCTCAAATTTTTCTTCATTTCTATTTGTTTTCCATGTTTTAAAGCACTCCCTTTTAATTTTTACTATATTTTGTACTTCTGTATTTCACTACCAAGTTTCTTTAGACTGTGGACCCATGCCTTTTGATTCTCCAAGAATTTCTTTTGATATTCCCCTAATGCATGTGGCCATCTTATTCTACATTATGTTAGTCTCTTCTTCAGTATTCCATGGTGTTTCATTTAATACTTTATCTTTAAATAGTTATAATTTCTCTCCTTTTAAGTTCCACCACCTAGTTCTTGGATTAATCTTCACTTTTCGTACTCGTGATTGATTTTTAATATTTATATCCGACACCGTTATCCTATGTTGTGAGGTTAAGCTCTCACCCGGGATAACCTTACAATCCTTACACGTTAATCGGTCTCCTTTCCTAGTAATGAAAACATATATTTGGCTCTTATTGCTCTTTTTAAAACATCTATTTATTATTACAAAATCATAAGCCATCTCAAATGAATTTAATTCAAAGTATGTCCCCCATTGACACTCTCATGCATTAAGTACCTCACCCCTCATCTAAGTGCAACACTATATGCATATAAACTCAAGTCCCTAACTGTGAAAGACTGATAATCATAACAATAGTTAATATATGATGCATCTATCATACTTTCCGTACCAAAGATAACTTTCTACAGATGTATCCCCATTTACCAGAATACCCTAATGATACTACCCATAAAAGTAACATAACCATCTATGATGAATTTACATAATACTGGGTTCATAACTGATTGTTTACATCATTAGACTAATCAATTGATCTCAATTAATATATATATATATATATATATATATATATATATATATGTCCTTACATATATACGACACATAAAGGCATACACCCTTAATGTCCCATTCATGCTCTATCGGTAAGTTCGGAGCAGTCCATCATCCAAATGAACATCACAAAATACATACGAGTTAGGTGGTCCCTACGCAGTACACTATTGCACTGTCCATACCCAACGATAACAATGGATCCCAGTATCTACACCTACCTCTAGTAAGTGGCACGGCTGCTATGTAGTACCTAAAGTGATGACATATACAATGCCTAACCCACCTGCGTCGATGTGTGTTACGGTCCCGAAACGCACGTAACCCCAACCAATAGGACCATCCACGAATATAGTTATGTCTACACAAATAAATTATTAAATATCTTTGTCACGTAATATGTCCTTACATATATATGACACATAAAGGCATATGCCCTTAGTGTCCCATCATGCTCTATCCATAAGTTCGAAAGCGTCCCTCATCCAATTGAACATCACAAAATACATACGAGTGGGGTGGTCCATAGGCAGTACACTTTTGCACGGTCCATACCCAACGATAATAATTGATCCCAGCATCTACACCTACCTCTCGTATATGGCACAACCGTTATGTAGTACCTAAAGTAATGACCTATACAATGCCTAACCCACCCGCGCCGACGTGTGCTATGGTACCGAAACGCACGTAACCCCAACTAATAGGACCATCCATGAACATAGTTATGTCCACACAAATAAATAATTACATATCATTATCACGTAATATGTATAGGTAATTACTCTATAATTACCCTCAAGATATACTAGTTAATTGCCCATCAATAATTCCAATTTAATAATTAACCATCTAGTTAATCGTTAATGCCCCCATTTAAATAGTAATCCAACTTTTACATAGAATTTATCTATGATTAGTTAAGGTATTCCCAACCTTCCCATTTTTCCCCAAAATTTCCATCCTAGCTCCCAAACTCTTTCTACCATGTCGTACCCTAAAGGACCCTCGAAAAATCATAAAAACCAAAGGGGACCAACCAACTGAACTAAACCGGTTCGGTTCAACAGGGTGTCATGACAAACCAAAGACGTGATTTGGTTTTCTAACTTCAACCAAAACACATCTAACTTTCACCCAAACATAATAGATCAACTCTAAATGATTTTCCATCATGAAATAACAGTTTTCTCCTTGAAAATGTCCCTAAAACATATTAAGTTTACCCGGGACTATTTTCTCAAGAATTGTTCAATATATAAGCACTAGTTTTCACGATTTCACCTTTGCCGATTTATCCTATTCAATAATCCTTATTTATTATTGATTTACATCAAATTTAATATTCCTATAAAATTATTTTCTAAGATTTTTCTCCAAATCAATATGATCAATAATTTTCGAGTTTATCATCAATTAATCGATTCTCAATTTTTAACAATTTCAGATTTGATCCTCTACATGCATAAGATATAATCCCATCCTATCATCATCCATTTATATGTTTTAACCCAGAAATATAATGAGAAAATACAATAATGAATTAAGAAGTACATTGGAATTTAATTTTAGCAAGAAAATTCTTTCCTTATATGAAGATTGAGAGCCTCTCTTCTTGGATCCTTAATCTTCTTCCCTCTTTTGGCCTTGATAATTTCTCGCTATGGAGGTGAGGTTGTTAGGTTAAGTTTTGTTGAATGAACGAATTTTTCTAAACACTTGTTTAACTTATAATGGGTGTTAATCCCGAGTTACCCCATAACCTCCATATTTGGACCCCCAAATAAACCTGAATCCATAACCAGATTGGCCCAATGACTCCCTAAATGGTATATCTATACCACGAGCCCAATATTAGATGTCTAAAACACTTCAACGAGTCATTAAATCATCCCATAACGTGCCCGAATTAATTTTTTTACTCATCATATACATTTTTTCAATTGGTTGAACATAACATATCAATTATTTAATAAACATGCAATTATTTTCTACGAGGAATTTTAACATGCATAAATGAATCTTTATAACATGCAATTACAAGTAATCAATTTACTTATGACTGATTTAATTAAATTCTACCGATTTAATCGAGTTAATTTAATCTCTATCGATTTAATTTATTACAAATATACGGTGTATTACATTATTCCCCCCTAATAACGGAATTTCATCCTCAAAATTCAAAACATACCGAACTAAAAGTGTTTCAAATATTTCTCTTGCATGTTTTCTTCCCTCTCTTATGTCGACTCATCCTCATTATGGTGGCCCCACTGCACACATACTAAGGTAACCACCTTGGAACGAAGTCTATGCTCCCTTCGATCCAGAATAGCTATGGGTCTCTCCTTGTAAGTCACGTTAGGGTGGAGCTCTATCTCTTCGATATCAATATGTTGGTAAGAAACATCACGCCTCAGAAACCTCTACAATATAAAAATATGAAAGACATCGTGCATCCTCTACAAATGGTCCGATAATCCCAATCGATACACCATGGGTCCAAGCCCCTTGATAAATAGGGAATGGTCCCACATACCAAGGAGCCAATTTCTCTTTCTTCATAAATCTCATCACTCCCTTCATATAAGGCGCCTTAATGAGCACCTGATCCCTGACCTTAAAAACTAAGTGCCTCCGACCCGCATCAACGATGCTCTTCTGATTATCCTGGGCAATCTGAATCCTTACTCGAATCATCTCTACATCCTCCGAGGTGTCCTGAATGAACTCTAATCTGATAAGTTTGTTCTCAATCACCTCTAGCCAACATGAAGGCGAACGATAAGGTCTCCTATATAATGCCTCATAGGGTTCCGTCCCAATAATAAACTAATAGATGTTATTATAAGCAATCCATCAAAGGCAAGTACTTCTCCCAACTACCCTTAAAGTTTATGATATACACCCACAACATATCTTTTAGCATCAAGTTGACCCTCTCCATATGACCATCTATCTGTGGATGGTACGAGGTGCTCAACCTCAACTCTTCCCCTAAGGCCTGATGAAAACTAATCCAAAAATAATACACAAACATCTTATCCTTATCCTACATAATATTGAGCGGTACCCCATGCAATTTCACAATCTACGTGAAGAAAAGCCTAGCATACTGGTCAAACTTATAGTCTGTTCGGACGGGTAAAAAATTAGCCACTTTAGTCAAACGGTCAACGATCACTCAAATCAAATTGTGACCTTATTGTGACGTAGGTAACCCTGTGATAAAATACATCTAAATGCTCTCCTATTTCCACATCAGGATCTCAATAGGCTGTAGAACACCTACGGGATGCTAATGGTCCACCTTCATCAACTGGCACGTAACACACTTAGGCACAAAGAATGATATGTCCTTTTTCACACATGCCCACTAATATTAGTGCCTCATGTTCTGGTACATATTATACCCATAGGTATGTACCGTGAAACGTGACCCATAAGCCTCTGTCATAACAGCTCACCTCAACTCCTCATCCTCTGAAATAATCAACCTGCCCTGAAATCTCAATCTGCCATCTGAGCCCATTGAGTATTTATCTACCCCCTCTGCCAATAACTGCTTAATTATATCCTGATAAATATGGTCTCATGCATGTGCCTTCACGACCCAAATAATGATCTAGGGTGTGATGGTGAGTACCGTCATAAAATATGTGTCAACTCATCATCATCACGAAGTGATTTCCACTTCGTCTTCCAGATTACCGCTAACTCCATTATCGGCTTATGGCTCAAAGCATCCACCACTACATTATTCCTTGGGTGATACTGAATATCGAACTCGTAATATTTCATAAACTCTATCTATCTCTATTGTCTTATGTTTGACTCTCTCTGCATGAACAAGTACTGTAAGTTTTTATGGTCCGTGAATAGCTTAAATTCCTCCTACAGGATAAAATGCCTCTATATACGTAATGCAAATACCAAAATTGCTAAATTCAAGTCGTTAGTGGGGTAATATCCCTCATGAGTCATTAGCTATTGGAAATTATAAGCTATCGACCTTTATTCCTGCATTAACACCCCTTCAAGTCCCCTTAAGGATGCATCTATGAAATCCTTATAGTCTATCCCTATTCGAGGCAAGGCAAGTACTAGATTCATAGTTAAATGAGCCTTCAGTTCATCAAAGTCCTGCTGACACGCATCATCCCATATAAACTGCACATCCTTCCTATTTAAGCCTGTTAGGGGCCTAACTATCTTCGAGAACCCCTAAATCAATCGATGATAATACCCTCACAATCTCGGAAAACTACACACCTTCGTGGGTGTAGTGGTTTGTCCCCACTCCATCACTACAAAAACCTTTCCTGGATCCACCGATATCCCCCCTCTCAGATACAATGTGGCCCAAGAACTGAACCTCCCATAACCAGAAACCACATTTCTCAAACTTTGCATAATGTTGATGGCCTCTTAATATCTATAAAACTACCTGCAAATACTGTGCGTGCTCCTTCACAGATCGAGAATAAATCAGTATAATTGATTCAGAAAATCCACGAATACCCTATTCATCAGGTCCATAAACACAGTCGATGCATTGGTCAACCCAAAAGGAATAATTAAAAACTCATACTACCCATATCTTGTAAAAACGCTATCTTTCAGAACATCCTGCTCCTGAACCCTCAGCTGATAATACCCCGATCTCAAATCAATCTTAGAAAAGTACACAACACCCCTCAGTTGGTCGATATGAGGCAAATGATACTTGTTTTTTATGGTGACCTTGTTCAACTACTGGTAATTAATACAAAGTTGTAAAGATTCGTCTTTCTTCTTGATAAATAGAACTAGAGCACCCCACGGTGAAGTACTCCTTCGAATAAACACCTAACCTAGTAATTATTGATTCTGGTCCCTAAGCTCCTTCATCTCTAAAGGACCCATCCGATACGGTGTGCGGGAGATGGGCCTCATACCCGAAATCAAATCAATCAAAAAGTTTATCTCCCTTCTAAGTGTCAACCATGGAATCTCCCCAAATACATCGATAAACTTAGTAACTATCGAGATGGAATTTCGCGAAACAACGACGTCTGAATAAGTCTCCTCCTCAATATAATACAAATGCATGCTCGACCCACCCCTGGGGTGCGATATCATAACTATGTATATCTCTTGCCCTGGAATGGATAATACGATGGACCTATTGTAACAATCAACACATGCTTTGTACATAGCTAGCCAATTAATCCCTAAGAATACGTCATACTCAGACGTATCTAATAGCAGCAAATCTGCCAAAAACACAAGTCTTCCAATCTGAATCCCTATACCTCTACATATAGAATGTACGAGTGCTCCTCTACCCACGGGTGAATCAATATGAATTACTATTTCATATACAAAATTGAGCATCCCTGACTCACGTGTAAAGCTAGTACTAATGAATGAATGTGATGCACCAGTGTCAAATAAAATACAAACCACATGCCCAAAGATAGGGAACATACCCTCGACTGCCTAAACTGGCAGTGGTCCCTCAACCGGTGTGATATGGTACACCCTCCCATACTACAACTATGGTTATTTCACCTGAGGTGAGGCGACTGGAGATGGTGCTACAATCCCTGAGGTGGAAAAATGCTGACGTTGCCCATGTGGAACTGAATATCCACATTGTCCGCCCTGCTCTTGTGGTCCCTGATTACCCCTAGGACACCTCTTCGATGTATGACCCCACTCTCCATAACTATAGAAATTCTCGTGGAACGGGTGACTCTCTAACTATCGGCCCTACTAACCTTTACCCTTTTGTCCATGGCCTTGATGGCCCCTTTAGTGTTGGCCCTGCCTATTTCGATCATCGAAAACTCTAAACCTCTTGTGCTGATCTACTGTGGCCCCCTAAACTGTTAGTACCCTTGACTGCTCCTCCTATTCGTCTTACCCTATTGGTTCGATATCTCTGAGCTAGGTCTACTCTCCCATATTTTTTTTGAATTTCATGTGATTTGTATAATGTATTAAAGCGTCATTAACTATCTTGGTATAGGTGGTGAAAGTCGTATTCCCCAGTAAAGACTTCCGGATGTGCCAAGTCGTTCCCGATATAAACTTCTCCATCTTTATCTTTCGTGTTTACCTCCTCCTCGATAAAATAGGATAGTACAGTAAACTCCTCTTCATACTCAGCTATTGTGTGACCTTCCTGCTTAAGGTCCATGAACTTTTGTCTCATCTCAGATTTCATTACCAGTGGAAAATACTTTGCCTCGAACTTTCCCCAAAACTCATCAATCGTCAAACTATCTCTCTCCTCCAATGATGTAACTCCCACCACTGTAATGCTTCCCCAACCAATTAAAATGAGTCTAACATCTACTTCTGTACTGGCATGCATTCTACCATCCTTAAGTGACGTTATATATCCTTTTTCTACTGATTGTCCATCAAAATATCGAGACTCCCAATAAACTCCGATGGGTGGCCCTTAGTGAAGGCCTCTTGAGCTCTGTCCCATACTAAACCAGTTCTCTGCAGTTGTAGCACCACCTTCTGTGGGGGGGGGGTGCTGCTGTTGTGGCGGATGGAAATGTTGTAGCATAATGGCCATAGATGTGAAAACTTCTTAAGTCACAAATGTGGCAATCTCCGCTGGACCAACCATGGGTGGGGCTGGTGGTGGTTGTGGGTGTAGCTATGGCTCCTTAGCAGCCTGTACGGTGACACATCGTGGTCTACCTCTCCTACCATTTTCCATATGAATGCAAACAAAATTCATATTAGTAACAGATCGCAAGAATACAATGATTTCTAGTCATAGACTCTACATATCAAAGAATGCAACGCAGAAGGTAATTAACGCAACACAGATCCTAAGGATGCTAGAACCTGGATGCTCTAATACCAACTATAACAACCCCCATTTTTTATGTAAAGTTTGTCCAGACACAATACACCGAAGATGAGGCTTGCCTATCAATTTATATCATGCTCAACATCAATCCGTAATGAATTGCTTACATTTTATAACCATGTGTGTAATAAAACTGATTAAATTAATAATCGATGAATAGTAAGTCCAACATCAACATCCAAATAAAAATAAATCCTAACATAGATGCAACTGTCTCAAGGGGCTAAATAAAATAAACTTCAGGCTTATGCCCATACAATATCCAAAATGATTCACTGAAAGGAAAAAAAATAACCTAGACTAGAATCAAAAGGTTGATCTCTGATAAGCAAGGTATGATCTCAAGTCTGATATCACGTCAGTCCAGCTATTCCAATCTAGGAAAACATATGGGGAGAGAAAATTTTATAATTTGGGTCAACTCCCTATAATTTCAAGAATTAACTTACGAAAATTAAGATGCAATAATACAATTAATTCAAAGTATGTACCACCCATAGACACTCCCATACATTAAGTACCTCACCTTTTATCTAAGTGAAATACTATGTGCATATCAACTCATAATGAAGGGAGTTCCCTAAATAATTGATTAACTTATAATGGGTGCTAATCCCGAGTTACCCCATAACCTCCATATATGGGCCTCCAAATGAACCCAAACCCATCATCGGATTGGCCCAACAACTCTCCAAATGGTATACCCATACCCCGAGCCCCATTTTCGATGTCTAAAATACCTAAACGAGTTCCCAAATCATCTTAGAATGTGGTCGAATTATTTTTTTACTCACCATACACATTTTTCTAATAGACTGAACATCGCGTTTCAATTATTTAATAAACATGCAATTATTTTCTACAAAGAATTTTGACATGCATTAATGAATCCACATAACATGAAATTATAAGTAATCAATTTATTCATGACTTATTTAATTAAATTCTACCGACTTAACCAAGGTAATTTAATTTTTATCGATTTAATTTATAATAAAAATACGGGGTATTACACAACCTCAAAAATGCGCAGCGTCCGATCCACTTGATATGCTAACCCTCGCATTGCAACCCGTCAACTGATGCACATCCATAGGAGTGACTATCATCTCTCCCACGCCCAAATGGAATGTGTGAGTAGTGTCCCACCATCTCTCACCCAAATCACAAAACATAGTGGAAGATCACAGTATCTCCTCCAAGGCCTCCGCTAGAAGACCATACTCGACAGTCTCGTATATCAACTTTACCGCCCTAGGGGGATTCTCCCACATCTTCCTAATCCCCTTTGAAACCCAAAAGCGAATGCACACCTTGCTAGTCCCCGTCTAACCCCAAAAACGGATGCACGATGGATAAACATCCACCTACACACAAGGAAAAATCCTTAAATCTGTAGTAAAAATCAAATAAATAAGAAAGTCAAAAATAAGTGCAAACACTCACATAACCCTTCAAATTCTTCACCCTTGAGGAGTGATAATTACCAGTCTCCCTTGACAAGACCCTTTTGTTAGTCAAAGTCTCGGAGCTATAATATGCATTCTCACTCATAAGCACTAGCACCTCCGCATTGCACCACTTTAAGATGACCCTGTTATCGATGGTCATAAAAGGTTCAATAGCCATGCCTTCTATGAGCCCCTTCGAAGGAAAGACATTTAAGAATGATTTCTAGCGAGAGAGAGATAATGGATTTTATTTTTTTAAAGTGTGAAAAATGATGAACTCTCCTCCTTTTATAAGACTAGGGGTGTGCCGATCAGCAGTCCCCTCGTCATGCCTATTGTTGTGACCTTTCACTTTCCCTAATAAGGGAGTCCATGCCATATGTCAATAGGCACACCATGTCAACGCCTATCAGCATTCCACCTAATTGTTGTCATAAAAAATCCAAAAAATCCAAAAATTGCCTAGAACATTTGCGAAGTCACCCCAAAAAGGGTCAAAACATTAAAATCCATCAAAATCATAATTTTTTTCACAAAAATCATTTATACATAATGCATTCAAAAAATTTTCAATCCCACATCGTCGAAAAAATCATTTTCAATCCTTTAGGCCTGCATAATTGCCCTCGACCCTCTTAATAAGATTCTTTCACTCTTTACGCTCACAGAATTAGCCCCAACCCTCTTAATCAGGTCATTTTCACCCTTTACATGTAAATAATTGACTTAGGCCCGTAGAATTTCCTCGACTCTCAGAATTAGGTTGCTTTCACTCTTTAGGTTCGCAGAATTGACCTAGACCCATAGAATTGGCCTTGGACCTCTAAATTAGACTGCTTTCACTCTTTAGGCCCACAGAATTGACCTAGACCTTCATAATTGGCCTCGATCCATTGAATCAGGTCACTTTTACTCTTTAAGCCCGTAAAATTGGCCTCGACCCTCTGAATCAGGTCGCTTTTACTTTTTAAGTCCGTATGATTGACCTAGGCCTATAGAATTGGCCTCGACCCTCTAAATCAAGTCGCTTTAACTCTTTAGGTTTGGAGAATTGACCAGGGCAAACTGAACAGGATTTAACCTTATGAATCGAGTCGCTTTCATTATTTAGGTTCGTATAATTGATCGAGGCCTGTGAAATTGGCCTCGATCCTCCAAATTAGGTCATTTCCACTCTTTAAGCCCATAGAACAAGCCTTGACCCTCTAAATCAGGTCACTTTCACTCTTTAGGCCCGCATAATTATCCTCGACCTCTAAATTAGGTCATTTCACTATTTAGGACCGCAAAATTAACCTAGGCCTGCATAATTGGCATCAACTCGCTAATTCAGGTCTTTTTCACTTGTTAGGTCCTTAGAGTTAACCCAGGTCCGCCGAATTGGCCTTGACCCTCTGAATCAAGTCTCTTTCATTCTTTAGGTCCGTAAAGTAAACCTAGGCCCGCAGAACTGGACTCGACCCTCTAAATCATATCGCTTTCACTCTTTAGGTCCTTAGAATATACCTATTCCCATATAATTGGCCTCCACCCTATGAATCAGGTCACTTTTACTCTTTAGGTCCACATAATTGGCCTTGACCCTCTGAATTAGATAACTTACACTCTTTAACCCTGTAAAATTGACATCGACCCTCTGAATTAGGTCTCTTTAACTCCTGAGATTCGCAGAATTGGCCTAGGCCTGCAGAATTGACCTCGACCCTCTGAATTATGTCATTTTCACTCTTTAGGTCCGCAGAATTGACCTAAGTCCACAGAATTGGCCCCATCCCTCTGAATCAGGTCTCTTTCACTCTTAGGTTTACATAATTGAACTATTTCCATAGAATTGGCCTCGACCCTATGAATCAGATCCTTTTCACTCTTTAAGTACTCAAAATTGACTTTAACCCACCAAATCTGTCATTTTTAACTCTTTAGGCCCGTGAGGTTACCCTAAATCCCCAAAAGAGGCCTCGACCCACTAAAGTGGTCGCTTACGCTCCTTAAGTCTTCATAATATGACCTCTAGCCTCAATACTCATAACTTTACATAAATTTCTATATCTTTCGATGATCTTTGCTTATCCTAAGCATGTCTGCTAAGGGCCTCTGTAGACACCCCATTCTAGTACTTGAAACACCTCCTTAGGTCCCCAACACCATCCCTTTCACCCTCAGACCCTACGTCCCACTCCAAATCCTGATTGAAAGGCCACTGTGCACTTTCGAGCTCCGTTTGACTTTGGTTAACTCTCTGAATCGAGAGTATCTCACCACACTTTCATATGGATCGGAATACCCTTTTTAATAGTCTATATCATGTGCAAGTCGTCCTTACAGTTCGCGTGTACTTACCTTTTTATTCCAAACCCTAACTTAGAGGCCACCAGTCACTTTTGAGCTTCGTACATTTATTTTCATACGTCTTTAAGTACATTTTCTAACGGTCCATACCGTGTGTGAATTGGCCTTACAGTTCGCGTACTTGACTTTTTACTGCAAACCTTGACCCAAAGGCCACTAGGCGCTTCTGATTTTTGTTTGACCTTGGTAAACCCTTGGACCCGGGGGTTTCTTAATGCATTTTCATAGGACTCTGAATACCCTTTCCAACGGTTGCCTCCACACGCAATTCAAACTTACGTTTGCATTTTATGCCAATTTACCCAAAAAGCCCATTTTGGACAGCCTATAAGCATTCATCTCCCTCTGCCTATTGTCATAGTGGTACTTTACGTAGCTCGTAAGGCAGGGTGTATGCCGATAAGAATGCCTAGTCTTATGCTGATTGGCAGACCTCCTAACCCTAAAAGACCTCATTCTCAAGGACCACCCTTCTTGATACCTAGAGGGCTCCTGCCACAAAATCAATTCACTACCTTCCAAAAACATCATTTGCCCAATATTCTCTCCACATTTCCTACATCACTTTCACCTCACCTTTTCCATAAATTTTGCCTTTTCCTTCTAAAAACATGTGTATGAGTTTATCTTGTGATGTCGTTGGTTTGGGGACGACTACATCTTTTACCTGTTTTGAAAAAAATAGGCAAGCAATTCTATTTTTTATATTCTTACCACTCAAGGACAGTCGGTTATGTCCGTGGGAGCCCGCGAATACTGCGCGAGTGGTGAAAAAAGGAGCTCTCTTCCTTGACTCCATTCTTCGCGAGTTAGTGAATTTTCCTTCGGGGAGAACCCAGATCGAATTTTCCCCTGCTTTAATTCCAGGATGGCCACAATAACCAGTAATACCATGTATTTACTTATTAAGTGAGAATAACTTAATAAATGGGATTAAATATTACTTGTGTGTCTTCGTAATAATAATTTATCATAATTTAGATAATAAATTAAATATTGCACGTAATGTGTGTTTGTGTATGGGATCCCTCTATGTGTGTTTCCTTTAGGTGAAAACAATTTCTTTTAAAAAAACTTTTTCCAATTTTATCAAGCACCAATTTTGTGAACCATTTTTCAATTAAGCCAATTTTATCTTCTTAATCACTAAAAATGCATCTATTGATATAAGCAAGATAAAGTACAGAATGCTCATAAAACACAAGAACACGTCGATGTACGAGGAAACCACTATGGTAAAAAATCTCGGACAACCTAGGCCAGACAATCATTATAATACAGTTTTACAAAGGAAAATTATAGTCTTACTCAATGACTCCATCCCACAAGTCTTGATGCCTCTTCTTCTCTTCAACCGCTCCTCTACAATGTAATACAGGAGTCTACCTATGCAAGGTCCACAACACACGAGTCCATGCGTACCTCGATATCCACCGATACAGCCTTAGCAACCTTCAATCAGTAAGTACGGAGTCCACTGCACGAAACAGGTTCTTCGAATGATGAAGAATGAAACAATGGTGCAAACACAAGATCTCTATGACATATTGTTATGCAAACTCATATCTTGTAAACACAAAGGATGTTTTTAGTTTTGGAAACCTTTGGTAAACAAATGCAAAAAACGTATGGGTTCTATTTAGTTCTATATGTTCTGCACTCTCGTTTTTCTGAGCAAAAGATGCCTTAAATAATATTTATGAGGCGGCGCGTCGTTCTAACAAAATCCTAATGTCGTTTGAACGAAACATATATATCGTTATAACGAAATATGAACGTTGTTTGAATGACATCACAATGTCGTCTAAACGACTGTAAAAGTCGTTTGAACCATAGAATAATCAAGGGAATTTTCATACGACTTCTAAACATGAAATAACTCAGAAAAATCATTTCAAAATAATATTTAAAAATAATAATATCCTTTGAAATTCCGAGTATCCATAAACCAATATGCATCCATACCTGAGAGAATCTCGGAAAAACCAATGTAAAGACGTGAAACGTGCACCAAAACTCGGCATGATCAATCTTTGAAGCTTGGACGCTACGTCTTCAACACAGTGTCATAGGCTTAATGGGAATCATAACAAATAGAATCCATCCTATGACTCAAAGTGGTTTTTGTCCAGAATAATGCCAACACATACAAATTGCCACTAATTGGAAATTTGCCCTTACAAATCTCCCCCTTTGGCTATTAAAATAAAAAATAAAAAAGTGAAATGTCTAAGCTAATCCGTCAAGCCGAATTAGCTCAAACCCATCCCATAAACCCAAAAGAGAATACAGAACATAATCTATCAAATGTAGGATGATCGACAAAAATGAACTGTCTGAATGTGATGTAGTCGCAAAATCCGAATCGCATCACATAGCTATTACTCCCCCTTTTATGTCTTAAATAGACAACTAGTGAGAAAAATAAACATATCAATGCATATCTAGTATGAGTCTAACATGATAAGCATACCTGGATAAACATGGTGAACTAGCTAATAATAATCAGAATATGTCAAATCATAGCTAGTAAATAGCCACATGAAATAATCATCAATATAATTAATGATGTGACTAAACAAAATATCATCCAACAATGCAATGTAATAATTAACCATGAATAATCTAATGAAAATTTCATGTATACTCTCCAAAATAATCCAAAAGTTCCAAATTAGTGCAACATTAGAATATATAACAACCAGGTACTGAAACATAATAAAAATCTCAAAATTCAAAATAGGTCGTTCAAACGATATAGTGATGTCATTCGAACCATATGAGATCTCGCTACTAATGACCAGAAATAGTAGCACCTCATTTGAAAGGTCCTTTCTAATGAGCATCTAACAACCATACATATACGTCAACTGTAGCTCGTTTGATCCATATTTCGAACGACGTGGATATGTCGTCCTAACGACAAGAAGAAGTTGTTATAACTACTTAATTTTTTTTAATTCCAACTCAAAATCGATGTAGAAAGTGCTCAGTGAAAAGAATATCTGATGAAAGCATCTGACAGTACAAAAACAGTAGTAAAACAGACTCAAAAACAAAAACATGCGAGGTACACGTTAACATGGTATCAATGTGCTCAAACATGGAATGGAATGAAGGGGTGTAACTAACACACATGAATCATAATCCAAAAACAAAGATACGTTCAAGAATCTCTACTTGACTGCTAAATATCATCAAACAGCGTTTTAGCCATATGTAACAATTAAACTTTGAACTTAATGAACTAAACAAACATCACGCACTCGAGTCTAGAATTTTAACGATTCTATAAATAATAGCGTTATGACACGACTTTTTCAACCTGGGACTTGTTTGTGCATATTTTTTTATCTTCGACTAAACTCCCTCATTTATAAATGATAATTCTTTTAATTTTTTTTCTTTTGAAGATCTATGTTCTCTTTTTAAGAGATTTTCTATTGTTCCCATTTTTTTCATATATTTATTTTTATTGCCTTGATTGTTTTCTTTATCTATTTTAAACGGTGGATTTCACGACGAGTTCACATGCCTCTCGCTTTCCTTTCCCATGCACACTCTTTATTTTATCACATGCAATTTAAATCCACATGGGCAACGGTTCTTACATGCACAACTCCCCCAGGTCTAATATGCGCGTAGATGAAAAAATTCAGAGGAGAACGTCTCACCAAACTCAAATATGCATGAGAAGTTAAACATTTAATAAAGCTCGTGCATGTGTGCAATGGCATATACACAGTCGAATCATAATTTAAGTCAGCTTCGAAACAACCCCATTAAATAAATGGTTAAGATCGATCTTTGCATCCAAAATCATGACCATATGTACTATCCACATGGATATATGAAATGACGAGGTTCCAAGCACACCAATATGCCACATCAAGTGTAAACTCATGACACAAAAATAAAAAATAAAATCTTTTTATGCTTTTTCAAAAAATATATTTGACCAAAAATAAAATCTTTTTGTGTTTTTTTCAAAAATATCAAACCAAAAATATTTTTGTATTTTTTTAATAAGACTTAAATAAAATAAAAAATGTAATACAAAAGAGATATAAACATGTCATAACACTAGCAAATATATATATCATGAAGCAACACTAGCGTATGACAAACATGCTAACACAGTCATCCGTAAGAAATATCATGAGAAGTATCAAGTGCAAGCAAACAAGAGTCATGAAGTTTAATTCCTAAAGCCTTTAACTCAGATTTCCTACCCCAAGTATGTGTGTAATAACGTATGGGGGTTTTCTTAACCGAAATGACTTTATTTTTAAACTTCCTAGAAAAATTGTAAGGTCATTGAAAAAATGTCTAAGGTGACCCTTCCTACTACAGTGAGTGCAAGTTTAAATAAGGCGAGGAATGTTACCTAAATGGGGACCTCTCCTACCGTTCCTTGTTGGATCTCTCACATGATTGGTATTGGTTTTAGGAATGGAAGAAATAAGATCATCGAAGCCCATAACACACCTGTCATCTTTGATTTGGATAGGGCCTAAAATTCTATCTAACTTTTCTGACCTAGCCTCCAGATCAAACTTGACCTTACTCGAATCTCTCAATATCTCCTCAAGCTCACTAATTCTAGACTCGAGCAAATGCTTATGCTCCTCTAACTATAGAATCTCCTTCTTCATAGCCTCCATCAAACCACGAAGACTATCTCTCTCACCCTTAAAATATTTTAGTTCCTCCTGAAGAGTCTTCTCCTGAGCCCTAAAATCCTCAATCAACGCATCATTATTTTCTACGGCACTTTCTTTTAACTTAGCATGCGATTTAAAGTTTGCCTTCTTCACCTTCATTGTTTCCTCATATAACTCACAGAAGTAAACTTGAAGCTCACTTTATTCTACATCCTTATCCTCACTCTCTTCACCCTCACGCACTTGGGATTCACAAACTATGGACTCGAAAGTTTCATTCACATAAGTATCTTCACGAAAAGATTTATCATCGTCGTTCACATGACAAACCATGAACATGGTGTAGTTTCACTCGGGTTCACTATCATTAAGTGTAGTATTATATTTTATTAGTTTGTTTCCCTCGTTCTTAAGTCTAGTGGGACACCTCTATTCATTCTCACTTTAATTTTAGGGAGGTGATTGGCCTTGTTGTTCTTGAATTTTTCAAGTCTTTTTACATCTTTTGGTAGCTTTTGGAACTTAAGAAACTTTTTGAACTTCTTTTACAATACGGTTACATCTTCAAAATCGATGTCGGATTCATCGTCTTTCAAAACTTTTGTTTCCTCCTTTCGACTTTCAAAGTGATGCCATTTTCTTTCTTTGGCACTTGCTTGAAGGTAAACATGTCAAGATCATAAGTTTGTAGGTCATATACAAGATCTTATAGTTTCCTTGTGTCGAGTAAACCCAAAAAGTTCAAAATAGTCACCTTTGGATCAGATTTAGTGGGCAACGACATTAAGATTTTCTTTATGACTCGATTGTCAGGTGTTTTCTCTCCCAAGATAAATGACGAGTTGACAATATAGGACAATCTAGGATAAAACTCATCAAACGTCTCCCTATTTAACATCTTAATCGTCTCAAATTGGGTGGTGAGGTTTTGGATTTTAAATGCCCTAACGGTGCTAGTTCCCTCGTGTGTAAGTGCAAGGACATCCGAAGCCTCTTTCGACTTCTCACACGTCATAATACGATTATACTCTTTAGGTGTGATAGATGAGGAAATAGTATTTAAACCTTTGGAATTATATTGTGCAAGTCTGTGTTCGGCTTTGGTCCATGACTCAACAGGATTTAAGTGTGTGGCCTCACCCTCTCTCGTGACTAGTGGTATCCACCCATTTTCTACCGCTAGACAAACACTCTCATCTATAGCCTTAAGTACACACTTCATACGCATCATCCAATAAGAATAATTCGACCCATAAAAAATAGGAGTTCTAAAACCATCATAAATATTGAAATTCATACCTAAAGACACACAGGATCACTCACATAATAAAATAGTGTTTCTAGCTCTGATACCAATTTGTAAATGTGACGGTGTCCCTCTATCTGTGTGTCCTTTAGGTGAAATTTTTTTTCAAAAAACACTTTTTGCAATTTTATTAAGCACTAATTTTGTGAAACAATTTCCAATTAAACCAATTTTATCTTCTTAATCCCTAAACATGCATCTAGTGATATAAGACAGATAAAGTAAAGAATGCTCACAAAATGCAAGAACATGTCGATGTACGAGGAAATGACAATGGGAAAAAATCTTAGACGGCCCAGGCCAGACAATCATTACGATTCGATTTTATAAAAGAAGATTACAGTCTTAATCAATGACTTCATCCCCACAAGTCTTGACGCCTCTTCTTCTCTTTTAACTACTCTTCCACAATGCAATATAGGAGTCCACCTATGCAAGGTCCACAGCACATAAGTTCATGCGTACCTCGGTATCGACTGATACAGCCTCGGCAACCCTCAATCAATAAGTACAGAGTCAACTGCACGAAACAAGTCCTTTGAATGATGAAGAATGAAACAATTGTGCAAACACAAGACCTCTATAACATATTGTTATGTAAACTCCGATCTTGTAAACACAGAGGATGTTTTTAGCTTTGGAAACCTTTGGTAAATAAATGCATAAAATGTTGTTTTTATGTTCTGCACTCTCGTTTTTTGAGAAAGAGACACCTTAAATAACAGTTTTTAGGCGGCCCATCGTTCTAATGAAACTGTGTTGTCATTTGAACGAAACATATATCTCGTTAGAACGAAACATGCATGTCATTTGAATAACTCCACAATGTCGTCTGAATGACTTTTAAAGTCGTTTGAACCATATAATAATCAAGGGAATGTTCATACGACTTCTAAACATGAAATAACTCAGAAAAATCATTTTGGAAATATTTTTAAATTATATTTAAATAAAATAACATCCTTGGAAAAATATTCCGATTATCCACAAACCAATATGCATCCATACTTGAGAGAATCTCGAAAGACCAATGTGGAGACGTGAAACGTGCACTAAAAGTTGGCATGATCAATCTTTGAAGCTTGGTCACTATATCTTCAACACAACGTCATAGGCTTAATGGAAATCGTAACAAGTAGAATCTATCCTATGACTCAAAGTGGTTTTTGTCCCGAATAATGCTAATACATACAAATTGATACTATTTGGAAATTTTTCCTTGGAATTTGTAATAATTAATTAGTAACATTAATTATATGATTGTGGGCTATGTGTATGGGTAGAATAATTAAGTGTTTTGTTTTATTGACGTCGTGAGGTACCACCATGTATTGTGGGTAATATCATTTAAACTGGACTCTGAGGTGGCATGGGTTTCCATTTATGTATTTTTATTGCTTTAAATTGGTCCCGAGGGTGAGTATACCCTTAGAAAAGTTTTTGGGCTATTCCAGGTAATATTATGGTCTCTTTTGAGGGCCCAAATTTAGGCCTCATTAGAAGGTACGAGAATTAGGAGTTTATTAATGACGTAAAGTTAAACTATCACAATTAGGTTATTCCATACACTAAACATAACCCTATAATCCATAAACACCCGGGAGAAGTTAGGAACTCATAGAGAGGAGAAATAAAGGGGATTCAAGCGGGGAATCTTCAATCTTCCAATTCTCGGCAAGATTTTTCTACAGTATCACTAAATAATATGTTTCTTACTTTTGAATCATGTATTCCTATATAATTTCAGGTTTTAAATTATATTAGAGAATTAATTCATATGATGTTAATGATTGAGACTGATTAGGATTAATAATTAATTAATCTAATGTTGAAAGTTAATGCTTTGGAGATAAAACCTGAAATCGATATCAAATAACTAGTGAAAATTATGTTATAATCAATGTTTTGTTTTGTAGTTAATTTTTAATATAATCCATGTTTAATAAGTCTTAAATTGAAAGATATTAGGTATTTATAAATTTGTTCTTGAGGAATTTTGGGTTAATTTTATTATTGATTGAAATCATGTTGAAACCCCTTTGTTTATGATTATAAATCATTAGGATTATTACCCCTAGATGTTAGTTTTAGGTTATGTGTGATGGGTATTCAATTGGAGACCTTAGTGGAGCTTTAATTGGGGGGGGGGGGTGTTAAGAAGTTTTGGGATCGAGTTTCGTAGTTAGGTATGAAGCACAACGTCTTTTTTGTTCAAACAAGGTTCCAATCTCATTTTCTAGTTCGAATGACTTTGGAAATTTGCCCAAGTTGTGCAGAATCGAAATTTGAAGGTGTGGGCACTAGTTTCCTTTTTTTATTTTTTGGGTTTTGATATGATTTTTCTACTAAACGGTGCGCGAGATCGAAAGTTGGATTTTGTGCTTTTTAGTTGGGACTTTCCTTTAGGATCACACCTAATTTAGTGATATCTCATACTTGGTTAATATTGAGGATAGTTATGTAGGGTAGAGCTATGACCCTTATAATATTGTACTTACATCCGGAGTTAGGATTTGGTTAGAATCGATAAACGCGTGAGTGATATGTATCCTATGGTCATATGTATATATCAAGCTTATAGAGTAACGAGTTAAAGTGTTTTGGATAATTAATTCAGGTTTTAAGAGGATATAGGTTGTGAAATTAATTTAGTAATTAAATGAGAAAACATATATGTACGTTATGAAAGAGTGTGTATATATATAGGGATAGATGTACTCATAATTTAGAGACGCGAGGAGTCGAATTTAATTAGGATTGGGGTTGATAAACCAAAGAACTTAAAAATAATCCGGTCTTTAGGGATTTAGATGTTTGGGTACACTTGAGTGTACAGGGTAACCTACTAAGTGATACATGCTTAACTTGGCTTGAGAGGTAGTAAAACTAATTGAGATGAGGATCCAACGATGTGGGGATTTAGATGTTTGGGTATGCTTGAGTGTATGAGTTATCCTATAAATATATATATATCTATATATATATAGAGAGAGAGAGAGGCAGAGAGAGAGAGAGAGAGAGATAGTGAATTATAAGAACATACCCTTACTCGTGGTGAATCTATCGGTTTGGGGTTCGCATTCGACATAGGACCATGTACCATACGTCGGTTGAGATGTGATGTTGTAGTGGAGATTAGTTTAAGTCATGTGTTCAGGGATGTCCCCTTCGTCGTGAGCGAAGGTTGTTTGACGGGAGCCATTAGTCGGGTCAAGTATGGGCCCGATAGTGGTGCTACTGCATATGATCGCCCCAACATTTTGTATGTTTTTTTTAAGCCCGTAAGGTGATGGCTTCCTACAGACTTCCTGATAGAGGCATGAGATAGACACTAAAGGTAGTGGCCTTCGTGTGATGTATTATATATAACGTCCCAACCAGGATTGGGGCTACCATTTAGTCAACCCGCACTAGAGTCAAAGTGTTAAGGGGGGAGGGGAAAAGTCCAATTGTATTATTTAAGAAAAGCCTTTAATTTGCATCATTTTATGAGGAATATAAGTTGATTAGCAAGTCTTAATTTAATAAAAGGTCGTCACTTTAAGTAATTTAATTAATTAATGAGATTTATTAAGGAAAACTCCATTAAATACCGCAATAATAATTAGAGCGGATATAAATCATAAATATCTGTATTATTACAAACAATGGATCAAGGCCCGAATAAAAAGTTTTTCAATTTGCCCTAAATTTAAATTTTCCCAAAACACAGTTTTTAAAATGTCATGGTAGAGCTCTAACGACAATTCGTACCCACGAAAGCCTTACAACTGTCCTTGCCTATGTCCCTACCGGAAGTACCTGGGTGGGGTTTTTAACATAAAAAGTAGGGGTGAGTAAAGCGCTCAGCGGGATGGAAAATACTAAGCAATATATTTTCATTCGAAAATGCAATACAGATAACGTCTATTTTAGCAATTCAAAAAATGTTATCATTTTATGAGCATAAATGCAACTACCATACAATATAACCCGAGTTATGTTCTCATATCCACACTTAATCAATGTACACCAACTTTTCACATACTTGGAGACCATTTAATAATCTTTACTCACTAGTCTCCATTCTCACTATTCCCATTAGATTATCTAGTACAACCATATTCATTATCATTCCCATTAGTATTTTATCAACATTATCCTTTTCTTGAAATTTACCAAATAATTGCGTACTTTAACGGACTTCACACCACCGTCTACGCTACCATATGCTCTGGCTAGTAATTTTAGGTCTTTCACCCTAGGGCTACGGGCCCTTCTTAATTCTTCTCGATTGCATCTGAGTCCATATTAATGTGTTTTAACATTTTATCCACTGTCCATATTATTCCACCATTTTTATCATCTTTACGATTCACATTCACATTTCATATCATTTTCATACTACTTTATTTATTTCATCTGTTTTCTACAAAAATGCCCGATAAGGTCAAATGAGAACATCCAACCACTAGGACCCTCTATTTTATCAAATTTACCATTTTATCCTTCATTTGCTAAAATTTTGTGAAAAACTTATTTCCTTCATTACGGTATCATAAATCATCGTTTTATGTTCAAAAACCATTTTTTCTCAAGAAAAAACCATTTTTTTAGATTTCTTCAACAAGAAATACATTTAATAATTTGAAGGCCCATTTACCAAAATGTCCATTTCAACATTGTCATCATATGTTGTTTAAACATAATTATTTCTCATTTTCCCGACCCATTCCAACACATTTAGGGGTGAATTTTTTTAACTTCCTTATGTCATCATAAAACCCATTTTTAACTTCCTATATAGTGTTTCTATGTTCTCCACCAGCATACTGCAAGGTTCAACACATGTTTGGGAGGATTTCAAGCCTAAAAATCCTTATATATGAACCTAAATAAATATTAACACGGAATTATAATTTTCATGCATTTTCTCATATTTAAAGATTAAAAATATTATTTGTTCTTCCAAAACCCATTTAAGTCTAGTTTTTTCAAAATTTCCATCTTTGAAAGAAAACCTTAAATAAACATACTAGAAAATATTTGTGTAAGATTAAATCATATTCATCCTAAAACATATTTAGCTTTTAATCTTGAAAACATAGTAAGGAAAACATTACCTTAAGGCTGAAGAGGACAAAACAAGATAAGGATAACTCTGAGCCGTCATGAGTCCCTGACGAATCACCTAAACTTTATCGGTAATCTCTCTAATCATATCTGAGTTTATGAGGTTCTTTTCCCTGACTTATGCCCAACAGGTTGGAGAGTGGAACGATCTCTCATAAAGAAGTTGATAGGGATCCATTCTAATGTTGGTCTGATAACTGTTGTTGTAGGAAAACTCTGCCAGATAAAAATTCTCTGCCTAACTACCCGAAAATCAAGCGCACAAGCCCTCAACATATCCTTCAGAATTTGAATGGTTCGCTTCGACTTCCCATCTGTCTCGGGATGGCAAGATGTAATTATGTTCAATTCAGTACCCTATTACTGTTAAATATTCTTCTAGAATTGAGATACAAACCGAGGATCCCTGTCTGAGATGATTGAGAGCAAAATGCCATTAAGAAGGACTATCTCTCGGATATATAACCTCACTAACTTAGCCACGTATTTTGTGACTTTAATCGGTAAAAAGTGGGCTGACTTTGTAAGATTATCCACTATAACCCAGACTGCATCATGACCATGTTTAGACCATAGTGAAGCCGTGATAAAGTCCTTCGTAATGTGCTCCCACTTCTATTCCACTACTGGTAGTGGTTGCAATAGTCCTTCTGGTTTCTTGTGTTTTGCCTTCACCTATTCGCATGTATAACACTTTGACACATACAATGCCACTCCTTATTTATAAAAGACTACTAAAAATCTCTGTATAGGTCCTTATACATTTTATGGCAATGGGATGTATGCTGAAGCATGAGTGATGGGCCTCTGCCATCACCTTATCTTAAAGTTCGTCGATAATCGACACAATCGACCTTCCTTTATATCACACACCCCCATCCTTGTACATAGTGAGAATGTCGAACACCTCACCACTCTGAATGCATTCATGCTAGTGTACAAACTTTGGATCACAGGACTGAGCTTACAACACTTTCTGCCAAATGACTTTTCTAGCTACCACTCCCCAAAGGTATGTCAGGTTGTAACCCCACTGGACATTTGAACTTCTGTAACTCACTGAACATATTCTTTCGGTAATACTTCATCGCTGCTAGCGTAAGTCTAGACTTCCAACTAAGAGCATCTGCCACCACATTGGCCTTGTCGGGATGATACTCTAAGGAAGATATTAACTCGATATATCTTCTTTGGTGAAGATTTAGATTGCACTGAGTGAAAAATGTATCACAGGCTCTTATGGTCTGTATACACCTCAAACCGTTCACCGCATAAAGATTATCTCCATATCTTTAACGCAAATACCACTCCATCTAATTCTAAGTCATGGGTGGGGTAATTTCTCTCACGCACCTTTAGTTGATGTGATGCATAAATTACCACTTGACCATTTTGTATTAGTACCGAGTCAAGTCTTGACCCAGAAGCATCACACTACACCGTGTAACCCTTGCCTCGCTCTGTAAGGATAAGAATGGGAGACGAAGTCAATCTAACCTTCAAATCCTGAAAGGCAGACTCACAATCCTCTGACCACTCGAAGCAAATAACCTTTCGTGTCAACAGAGTCAGGGACAACGCAACCCTCGAGAAGTTTTGCACAAATATCCTGTAGTAATTAGCCAATCCTAAAAAATTGCGCACCTTAGTAACTGTCTTCGACCTATCCTAACTCATAACAACCTTGGCTTTGGATGGATCAATGAAAATGACCTCACTGAAAACTACATGGCCAAATAACTTGACCTTGTTCATCCAAAACTCACACGTGCAAAATTTGGCAAACAATTGGTTCTCTCTGAGCACTTACAACTTTGTGCAAAGGTTCTTATCATGGTCCACATCCGAAGTTGAGTATACCAAAATATCATCCACAATGACCACCATAAATCGGTTTAAATATGGATGATAGATATGGTTCATCAAATCCATGAATGCTACCAGGGCATTTATCAAATTGAAGGTCATAACTAAGAACTCATATTGCCTATACCATGTTTAAAATGCAGTCTTAGGAATGTCCTCCTCTATGACACACAATTGATGGTATTCGAACCAGAGGTCAATCTTTGGAAACCTTCTCAACTCATGCAACTGGTAGAATAAATCGTCAATACAGGGCATAGGATACTTATTCTTCATATTCACCCTATTCAGCTGCCTATAGTCGATGCAAAGCCATGAGGAGTTATCCTTGTTCTTGTCAAAGAGGCCTAGAGCTCCCCGATAGGATACTCCAGAACGAATGAAACACTTATTAATCAACTCTTCCAACTGAATCCTTAACTCTCGTAATTCCACTAGAGCCATCCTATAAGGTGGTATATAGATAGGAAAGATTCCATGATTCACCTCTAGCGAAGTCCACCTCCGGTGTGGGGGAAAGTTAGGAAGATCATTGGGGAACACATTGGGAAACTCCTCCACCACTAGATAGTACAATAATATACAATCGGTCTCCTCCTGATCCACCATATTACTCAACCAACTAAAATACCGCTTCTGCTCTCTCACGGTAGAAAACTCTCAAGGATAGCCCACATCCTTCTCACTACTGAAATAATGACGAGACCCGTATGGGAGAGATATAGAGACATTATGCTGATGACATTCAATGTTAGCATTAAAACACGATAGCCAATCCATATCGAGGATAACCTCGAACCTATCCATGTCCATGAGAATCAAGTCATACCCCAAAATATAATCTCCCGTTATAATAACACAATTATGGCAAACCCTATCGAGAACTATACCAACACCGACCTAAAGTTGTATGAAGATAGGAGGGTAAAATTGATCTACCTCTAGTCCCAAATTGAATGCTAAATAACTCGAGATAAACTAATGTGATGCATCTGAATCAAACAATGTCTTTAATCATTGTTAAATAATAAAATCATACTTTCCATGATCGATGGATCACCCAAAGGAGCTACAAACTGGGACATGGCATAAGCCCGTTCGGGGTTGAACCTGTTACTCTGATCACTAGGTGCCTGACCATGCCCATGGATGCTTTTACCCTGACTGGGATGTAAATCGTCCATGCTATGCCTTACAGGCTGATGATAACTGGATGAAAACTATTATGATTGGGTGGGGCTCGTGTAATTGGAACTCCTACCTAGTATATAAATGACAGTCTGTTCATTGCCCTGCTAATTCCCAAAAGATCTTTGTGGGAAATCGCTCTTAAAATGACCAGGGACCCACACACAAAACACCTCCTCTCGATAGGGGCTAGCAGTGGTGATCATTGGTGCACTGAGAGGAGGGTGAACCAACACCTATAGTGGCCTTAAGACTCACAAATATGCGTCGAGAACGACTTCTGAACTTCTTACGACCACTGCCTTGGGGATCGTTGGTCTCCATCTTCTTCTCATGGATGGCTTTGTCATCCTTTGCTTCGAGCTCAAGCTTAATGGTTTTGTTAATCGCACTCTTCAAGTATGGCATATCCAAATCGGCCATGATCGCCATATACTAAGGTTAAGGCTCTTGATAAACAACCTTATCTTATCAGCTTCATCCCCATGCACCTTGTCCATATACTTAGACTTGATCTGGAAATAATTAACAGACATTTCCCCTGGATCAACTGAAGGAACTCCTCCTTCTTGTCATCTTTGAATTCCTGAGAAAAATACCGATCCAAAAAGCAACCTTGAAACCTTCGTAGTCTATGAATTTCGTCATGTTGGCTGAGTGAGCGCCCCACCAGCGTTAGGCTTGCTCGGTGAGCTGAAATGTCGCTAGCTTGAATTTGTGCTTAGTTTGCACGTCAAGAATGTCCATGAATCTAGTGAGCTCATCTAGCCACTCATCTGTGGCATCAGTCCAGCTGCCCCGTTAAAGATCAGTGGGTTCACCCTCCTAAACTCCTTGAATATGGAGGCTGTGGTGGTGCTTTTAACCATCCCATTACGGTTGCCTCTTGATTCTTGAGAAAGGGAGTCGGTAAGCTGATGCATGACTTGTTTCACGTTCCTAAGCTCGCTATTCCCAGTTCTGCTAGCACTAGGGGTGGGAGCGATCTGGTTTGGTCCGGGTTTTGGTTATTTTTAGTGTCGGACCGCATTATTCGGTCCTTTAATTGGAAAGACCAAATAGGGACTGATTTAATCGGTTTAGCCTATATATTCGATCTAGGCTATTTTTGGTCCTGTTCGGGTAATAATCAGTCCAGATTTACATTTATTTAGTGATTTTTTTCCAATAAAATTCGTAACTTGTATTGAAAAAATAGGGGTTGTTTGAACCTTTTAAGGTGCTATTTTGAACCTTTAATTTAAGGTGTTGTTTTGCACATTTAGATTGTTGTTTTAAAGTGCTAATTTGCATCATTAAAAGTGTTATTTTTGCATCAATTTTTATATACTGTTTTTTCCCTAGAAATATAACAACATAGATATAACATCAATGCATCCCAACTAAATATTAAATGTCTACCACCACCAACATAAGTAAATTTGAATTCAAATATTACAAGTTCAGTAGAATAAAAATATAACAACTTCAAATATAGACAAAACAAAGTCCTTGAGTGCACTCCAAATAGCTCATGAATCCACCAAAATAGTTGAAGTAGATGTCTTGAATCCTTCTCCCAACATTTCTAACAAAATAAAAATCAAAGATTATGACAAATTTAATAGCAAAAGTTATAACAATTAAATTATCAAATTTAAAATAAATAAATACAAATTGCGATATTTAACAATATTCAGGCTCCATCTGTCTTCTGCACATGGAAAAAATAAATAAATACCAACTTAAAATAAACTCATTTCAAATAAAAAAAATAGCACAGCAACCACAAAATGATATTTCAGTAACCACTGAAAAAATATCACAGCAAGCAACCATGATATATCTACACATGGAAAAAAAATTAAGAAAATATTAAATGCAAATCAAACAGTAGTCGGATCTTTAGTATAACAAAACAATAGTGTTTGGTTATTTGTGATCAAGAACAACGGATCTTTAGTCAAGAAATCAAAACAAAACAAACTTTAGTCGGATCAAACTTTAGTCAAGAAATCAAAACAAACTTTAGTCGGATCTAATGGATCTTTAGTTGAAACATATATCGGATCTTTATTTGTGATCAAGAAATCAAGAAAAAATTAGAGTTTAGGTGCCAACATTTGACGTGCGCCGGAGAGTTGAGGTCACCGGATCTTCATTCAGGATTTCCATTTGTGGCCAAGAGTTGAGTGCGCCAGAGACAGATCACTAACGGGTCAAACCTTGGTGGATGATCTGTCCTGTCATCGCCGACCAACTTGGGAAGTTGGGAGAGAGTTATTCTGTAATCATTGGCATCCGTCATCGCCATTAGTAGAGAGTTTTGGTTTGGGTTGGGTGTGGGCGTTCGATGTTAAAAAAACAAAAGGGAGTTAGAATTTTAAGGTTGCTCTCTTACTAATATATATATTTATATAAAATCAATATATATTATATAATATTAAAATAAACGGTTCGGTCCGGTCCGATCCTAAGACCGGATTTAAATTGTTAATTTTAGACCGAATTGAATATATTCGGGTCCCTTAATTTAGGACAGAATTAGGTCCGATTTATAAAAAATCCTATAAATGTGGGTCCGGTCCGGTTCGATCCAATTGGTCCAACCGGGTCTGTCTTTTTTTTGTCCACCCCTAGCTAGCACCACCATGGCGTGTAGTCATCTACGCAAGAGAGTATAGTTCAAATTAACAATGGTAACAAAAATGAAATTGAAAACTAAAACTAAATGCATAAGGAAATGCACTAAGAAAATGTAAAACACTCCGTCAGACAAAAGGGTCATAATGCTCTAATATCAATTGTCACTCCCCGACCCGAATTTGGGCTACCGTTGGGTCAACCCGCACGAGAGTCAAGGTGTTAAAGGAGAGGGGAAAATCCAATTCTATTATTTAAGAAAAGACTTTAATTCACATCATTTTATAAGGAATAGAAGTTGATTAACATGTCTAAATTTAGGAAAAAGGTTGTCACTTTAAGTAATTTAATTAATTAACGAGATTTATTTAGGAAAACTCCATAAAATCCCACAATAATAATTATAATGGACATAAATAAAAAATCCTTGTATTATTACAAACAATGGCCCAATAAAAAGTTGCTTAAAGTGCCATAAATTTAAATGTTCCGAAACATAATTTTTAAAATGTCATGGTAGAGCTCTAATGACGATTCGTATCCTCGAGAGGCTTACCAGCGTCCCTATCGGAAGTACTTGGGGGTGGGGTTTTTAACATAAAAAGTAGGGGTGAGCAAAGTGCCCAGTAGGGTGGGAAATAATAAGCAATATATTTCATATGAAAATTCTATACATATAATGCTTACTTTAGCAATTCCAAAAAACGTTATCATTTTATAAGGATAAATGTAACTACCATGCAAAGCAACCCGAGCTATGTGCTCATACCCATACTTAGTCAATTTACACTGAATTTTCACATACTTAGAGACCATTTAATCATCTTTATTCACTAGTCTCCATTTTCACTATTCCCATTAGGTTGCCTTTCTTACATTTCAAAGTATAAACCTATTCATTACCATTCCCATTATTATGTTATCAACATTATTATTTTCTTGAAATTTACCAAATAACCGCGTATTTTGATGGGCTCCACATCACCGGCTACGCTACTATATGCTCTGACTAGTGATTTTTGATTTTTCACCGTAGGGATCCTGGCCCTTCTTAATTCTTCTCGGTTGCATTCGAGTCCGTATTAATGTGTTTTAACACTTTATCCAATGCCCACATTATTCCACCATTTTTATCATCCTTACGATTCACATTCACATTTCATACCGTTTTCATGCCTCTTTATTGATTTAATTCGTTTTTCACAAAACTTACCAATAAAGTCTAATGAGGAAGTCCAACCCTATAACCCTCTATTTTACCAAAATTACCATTTTATCCTTCATTTTCCAAAACTTTGTGAAAAAATTATTTCCTTCATTGCGGTACCATAAACTATCATTTTATGGTAGAAAATAAAATTTCACGAATTTATGATCAAAAACCATGTTTCCTCATTCTTTCTCAAGAAAATCCCATTTCTTTAGATTTCTTCAACGCGAAATACATTTAATGATTTGAAGGTAATTTTACCAAAATGTCAATTTAACTTTGTCATCATATTTTGTTTAAACATAATTGTTTCTCATTTTCCAAACCTATTACAATACATTTAGGGTTGATTTTTCCAACTTTCTTATTTCATCATAAAACCCAATTTTGTCTTCATATATAGTGTTTATATGTTCTCCACCAACATATTACATGGTTCAACACATGTTTAGAAATATTTCAAGCCTAGATATCCTTATATATGAACCTAGACACAACATTAACATGGAACTATATTTTACACGCATCTTCCTCATATTTTAATATTTAAAATATTATGTTTTCTTTAAAAACCCATTTAAGTCTAATTTTCTCAAAATTTCCATTAAAGCAAGTAAACCGTAAATGAACATACTAAAAAATACCTGTGTAAGATTAAATTATATTCTAGCATGCATCCTAACACATTTAACTTTTAATCTTGAAAACATAGTGAGGAAAAAACTACATTGAGGTTGAAAAGGAGAAAATAAGGAAATGATGACTCTAAAACTCCTAAAATTCCAAGAAAGCTCCAAAATGCTCCAAAGCTCAAAAAAAGCTCCAAGAATGCTCCAATCCATCTTAAAAGCTCCAATAATAAATCTTCAACCCAACTTATTCCTTAGTTAAGGCTTAAAATGGGTGTTACAAGCTTGAAAATGGACTAAATATTACTAAGAATGAAGGTTTAAAGCTTAGCAATAGTGAAAATATGCTAGAAAATAAAGGAGGAAGATTAGAGAGTGAGAGAGAGAGAGACTTGAAAATCCAATATGAAGTGCTGGGAATGACCCCCTTAACACGCTCTCTTTCCTATTTATGCTCAAAACCCACTATTCTTTAACTATTGGTCCATCAACTTTTGACCCACGATCTGATCTTAACCATTGGAAGCTTGATAGATCAACCAATCCAAGGGTTCACATCACGACAACACATAAAAATCCTGTGGATTTTCTTGTATTTAACAGCTCGTTCGGATGACTTCCCTTCACGTTCGAACGACATGTCTTCTCGTTCTAATGGGGGTTCCAACGCGACCCTAACGAAGATTAAACAATGAGGTTGTTTAAACAAAAACCCGTAGCATGTTCAAATGAATCGTTTGAACAGGGGTTCCAGTGAGATTATAGAGAATGGGTGAAAGAAAATAGGTATTTTTCGTTTGATGGTCGTTTGAAGCTCGTTGGAACGACCCTAGATATCTCGTTCGAACGACCGATCCCAAGATTTCTATACATAATCTTAAGCCATCGAATTCCCATTTGTGATTACACAAAATCCACAAGGATATTCAAAATAGACAACCATCCATTATATTAAGCATGTGGGCAATGTGGCATGCAAATTACAAGGAAAAGAAATACAATCTCGGGCACGGTCATCACAGGATGTGTGTGTGTGTGTATAATGAGAAAGAATTAATTTAGTTTAACGATATATAGTTGATAATGAACCCTATGGCATGTTAGTTACTTTATCTGGTTTCTTTATATGTTCCTTACGAGTGACATTGCGTGGGTAGGTACTTGGGTTGTATTCTTACACGTGTGTCTAGTTACAGTCCTTTTTTCAGTGTACATATTTATTACATACCCTTCATGGTGGTTTGGACAATAATTCGTTTAATTAAAAGATATTAAAATTAAGAAATTATTACTCAATGAGACTGAATATGTTAATGAAAATATATGTGTGGGCCCTCGTGTGAAATCCTGTTTGAGAGATTGGTAGTGTTACATGGTGACTTTTAGCATAGTTATCCATTTAATCGGTACATGCGCGTAGTGTTGCACTTAGTTGATGTGTGAGATGCTTATTACATGTGAGAGCCGATGGGTGACATGTATTGCGAATCAACTGCATTATTATTTATTGAAGTTAATTCTTGTAACTTTAGGCCGTTGACCCAAATTATAAAATGGTCCCCCATGCATTATTATTATATAAACAGGTTTAGTATGGCTGAGGAGTCAGACTGGCAGTTACGGAGATCTGGCTTGGTATCCTTATGGTGGAGTGGCTAGTTCATTTTAGATGTCAGTATATTCGAATTTGATTTAAACGTGGTTAGATTTATACTTTATTTTATTCCAGTTGGGGTATTGTAATCAAAGGAGGTTTCAGTTGTATTCTTTTATTCAGTTGAAACAATTGTACTCAGAGATTTTTATATAGTGGATTTAATTTTCACAGTTTAATATTGTATCTTCATTAACTTTTATTGAGATCCTTACTGTGATGGTTTTAGTTTACTGCAGTTTTAGTTTATCGTTGATGCTGAGAATGATATAAATTATTTTAGCATCTCCAATATTTTATGTGCATCCCGATCAATCGGGCTTGGAAAAATTGGGGTTGTCATATAACCACTATTGATGGACTAATGTATTGAGTTTCAAATTTGGGTGTGGACTCTGATATGTTAAGTTAAAATGAAGGCTTCAGGTACAGGAGGACAAACTGCGACTATGGGGGTAACCCACAACCAAAGCCTGTAGGCCTATAGTTGTGTCTTCCCAGACCGCGATCTCATGTCCTGTTAGCATCTAGTGGGATTATTTTTTATGTGTTTTATTATAGGATTTAATTTTTTAACCTAGGGACTTTGGTTACTCCTTAGTTTGGGTCCTTAGGTTGATGATCTTATAGGTGAATTTTGAGAGTTCCTATATGATCACGTGCACAACAAACTCAGTCTCTAACTCAAGAGCAACCGGCAACTCGACTTTAACCTGAAACACAAAATGTATCAAGTCAAAGAAATATACAATCTCTTTGTGAGAAAATAAAGTCCTATATTGCTAGGCACGCCTGACCCTCATTTATGGGAGATTAAAGTCCTACATTACTAGGTGTGCCTGACCCTCGCTTATGGGAGATTAGAGCTCTATATTACCAGGAATGCATGACCCTCGTTTATGGGATATTAAAGTCCTACATTACTCGGTGCGCCCGACCCTCGTTTATGGGAGATTAAAGTCCTATATTACTAGGAATGGCTGACCCTCGTTTATAGTAGATTAAAGTTCTACATTATTAGGCGCGCCTGACCCTTGCCTATGGGAAATTAAAGTCCCAGCACGCCGACCCTCGTTTATAAGAGATTAAAGTCCTACGTTACTAGGTACACTTGAACCTCGTTTATAGGAGACTTAAAGTCCTGTATTACTCGGCAATTCTAATAATATTTGGTGCAGGAGTTACTTTCCAAAGGATGGTGATATCATACCTCTTCGATAGCGGGTGTAACTGGTGCAAAAAAAGGCATAGGGGGAACCACTGACAAGGTCAAGTGTTGAGATTCATCAGTAAATTACCTGGTGTTCACCACGTCATCTTTTTCATTAGGGCCCCCTAGAACCACCAATGGAGTTGCATGAGCCACCAAAGGACGATTCTCCACCTTAATAACAGGAGCATCCTCAATGATAGCAGTTGTCTCTCACATCGCTTCAATATGTCCTGCAACAGCAACAGCCTCACCCCGTCTAGGTTGAGGATTAAGGCCCCAAAAAGAGTAACTAATACTTGGTCATTTATGGGAGGAGGCACCAATAAGGCAGCCTACTCGGGTAATGTAGCTTACGTAGATCATAAAAAAGAATCAAAGTCAGAGCAAAGAGCAAAGAGTAGATAGAGAACATTTAGAAACTAAATGAAGGAGTTCGGAAAGATAAGTTCTATCGTTAAAAGGGTAAACCCACGAGGGACTTCATCATACCAGATTTAACAATAAATTCATCATGGGCACCTTTCTTAAGGGTAGTATGATTATGCAAGAAGACAGAGTCAGGAGAATATCCACTACAAAATTGAATACTATAAAGGCTAACAACTGCCTCGGGGAAATTCATAGTTACCTTTGAAGTAATAAGGGCGGCTACACCCTATGGGAGAACGTCACGAGAAGGGGACAAAATTTTGATCATTTCCAAATCTACCAAAGGACCCTCAAAATCATCACTCGCCCCAATACCTCAGTTTGAATCATCTTGGACATCATTCTGAAGTTAAGAAGGTAAAGAATCAATATTTAAATAAGGAAATTAGGGAAGTTACAAGTAAAAGGGAATAGACATACCTCTTCTTCAGTAAGAGTATCTTCTAAAATGGTATAGTCCTGCGGGGGTGAAGAAGGATTTGAAAGAGAAACCATCCCTCGTTGCTTATATCTTATGATAAGTGGGGAATCACCCTCCTTGGACTCCTATTTCCTCCCATCCTCTACTTTTTCCTCTCCAACTTCTTTTTCCTCCTTGACTTCTTCTTCAAATTGTTCCTCTACACTTTCTTCCCTAAGATCTTCTTCAAAAATAACTTTAACTGGACTAGTTAATCCCATCGAGGACCAGCTGTGTTTCTTACTTCCTCCATCAACTATATGAGTGTAAATAAATCCATGAACAACCATATGAGCAGACATAACAACCATGTCTGCCGATAAATAGGTGTTCCAAGTCTGCTGCAGGTTAGCCCACATCTGGTCAACTTGCTTTGCTAACTCACAATTAGAAGCCACAACAGAAGAAACAGTCTGGGTTGCAACAGGAGAAGTTACTTGGGTGGTCTTAAGTTTCTTTTAAGGAAGCTTTCTAGTAGCTCTCACAGCTTCCCCAGTTGAAGCAGTGCGAGGAGTGTCCTCCTCTTTAATCGTCCTCGAGGTACCAGGAGCAGCAGCAGCCCTCTTGCCTAGACTCAAGGTTTGAGCCCCTTTCTTTTGCTTCACTATTTCCTCTTCCAAAGGAGCCAAGGAAGGTAGCTCATAAATAGTGGAATCATTAGTAGTACTGAAGGGGAATTGGGAATCGGAGGTGGAATAACTCCTTAACCCTAGCTCTATAGAGGGAAACCTCTCAACATCGGGATAATGGGGTTCTTTAAGAATATTACATTGAAACCTACCTAGTTTATTCATCCAAAATGCAGATAAGTTCATAGCTAATCTGCCTCCCAGAGCACCTTTACTCATGATGATGGGGTTGGTAGTATAGTTGGAGTAAAGTTTAAGTCGTAATCAGAAAATTCCTACAAGCAAAGGAGAAATTGGTGGGATTCTCATGCGTAAAATGGTTGATCATCAAATTACCTTGGTCATACCCAAACTGCATTGATACTCGGTTATGGAAGTAAATGGAGTATGAGATGTCCACTCGGTAGTATGAAGGAACAAGGATAAAAGGGACGCTGCTTACAGGAAAGTTCCTAGTTACTAATTCTTCAACTGGGGTAATAGGTTGTTGTTCCTCCTCGAAGAAAGTATTAGTGAAGAACTTATTAACACCCATATATAGGCGGTAAATAAATTTTCAACATTATCGATCAATGAGATAAAAGGCTTATTAAAAATCTTATGATTCCAACAATATATTCACGGAACCCGAATGACTTGAGATTGGGGATAACTACCAGCCAGAGTATACTCAGGGAAGAGGGCGTACAGAATAACTGTCAATAGAATGTGGTTAGAGTAGTTCGAGATGTTAAACATGCCAATGCTTCAAGTGGAGTACGCCTGAACTTGATCAAGCTAGGTATATAATGAGCCCAAATTCATCGTTACCAAAGGGAGCTTGATGCCGTAAGCCATTCTAATGAGCATGCTAATCAAGTCCTTCCTAGGATAATCGTGTGGCTTATCGGGAAGGAAGATCTTAGAAAATATAACCCAAATATAACCCTCTGGTTCAATCTTTGAATCAAAACCTTTGCCAATGGGTGGAGTCTAGAGGCCTTATTTTCCCTTTGGGTTTTTCTTCGCCGCCTTGCTAGCCTTGGCACTCATCTTATCCTCAGTGAAGTAAAAATAACTAATTGCCTCCGAGTACGTACATTTGTTGTAAGTGACCATACAGTCCTTCACCACCGCTTTCAGCTTTGCTCGGGAGGCATTCTCAGCACTAAAAATGGCCTCCCAAAAGAAAGTGTCGAAACTGGCTACCTCTAATCCCAAGAGCTGGCAAACATCTTCAAGAGTGATAGTAAACTCACCTCAAGCCACCACAAATGCGTGAGTCCGGTAACTCCCCCGATAAATAAAGGTTTGGAGAGTATTGTTGCTCTTGGCAAGGGTAAGATCACCCAGCCAATAAGTGGAGGATAAACCAACCGGAACCAACTTTACAAAGTACTTGTTATGAATGTAATCGGTCTAGGCTGCCAGACCCTCGTAAGCACCAACAGTGGACTCAAATTCTACTTTGGACTAAGGATATTCCCCCTGTTTAATCTAAAATCGAGTTGTTGTTACATTGTGAATATAAGTGAAGTCATCAGCATTGTCTCACTCGTCCATTAGCAAGTTCATCGGCTCCGCTGGAACAAACTCCTCGCGAAAGTGTTTAGCAAAACCCCAAAAGTGGTCAGGCTTACCGAAGCAAGGTGCATAATGGTAGAGGGCCCATTGGTTCTGGCGAGCATAGGTACGGGGAGAAACGCCCCTAATGGATGGAGTTCTTTTCACCACAGGTGCCATGAGTGTAGATGAATATAAAGGGAAAACGATAAAGATTTTTGTTATAGGAAGGAGGCAAGAAGAAGTGATGAACTCTCTCTCACTCTAAAATTAATGCAAATGGCAATGAACACAAAGGTAAGACTTTGGACGAGCTAGGTTTGCCTTTTATAGGGGTAGTAAAAAGTGCAAAAGACAGTAGAGTAATGATGTTTTAGAAAACTTGGCGATGTTTTAAGTGCCTCGAGTGGCCTGCACGCGTGCGTAGGGGTAAAAAAATCCAAAAGTAATAATGGGGATGACCAAAATGGTGATGCATGGAACTCCTCGCATGAGAACATGCGCTGACCCCAGGCCACCACGTGTAAAAGGGGAGAAGCAAGCATCAATTGCATTAAATGCGACACGGCCAGCGAAATAATGGCGCGCATAAAGGGTTCTCAACCTTGGGATATGAATCACTTTGGGGAGAATTTGAAAAAACAAAACCCTTCACTCTCCAAGAAGACTATCTCACAAGTAATCAAAATGTCATATCAAGGAATAGTGCCATCTAATAAAGTCACAAAGCAATCAAAGATGAAATAACTCGAAGGATTAACTAAATCCCTCGCTCATACTTGTTCGCACTAACTAATAATATTTCGTACCTATTGTGAGATGTTATATATTTGTGAGATATTAACCCTCCTTTTGCAGATGGTTCGAAGGTACTCATAGTATTTCATACAGATATTTCTTCACATATTAAATAAATATCTCTACGAAGGGGAAAATATAAGGGGAGTCCACACTCAAGATTGATTAACTGAGATGACCTTATACTTGTAAGAAGTTAATGAAAGAGCAAAGGCAGAGGTTGCTCATTAGTCCTCCTATAAATACCAAGGTCATTCGAATGGCAATTTTTGTAACAAGAGGTAGCATGTACTTGGTCTTATATTTATGTTTACAGTGCGTACCCATGAGGGACCATGCTTGGCAGGGCATGAGAGAGCTTACATGCTCTATTGAACAACCTCCTTTTGGTAGCCTCGAAAGGATTTGGTTTAGAGGATTGGGAGTAAGAAGACTTTGGGAAAGTAATAACCAACCCTCTCGACACACTTAGGCAAAACCATGTTTAGCATAAATAGTTGCTCGAACCACCATACCCGGGGGGAACCTCCTCAAGGGACCCCAATCCCAAATGATCGTCTGGATATGATTGCCATTTAACAAACGGTACACTAGGTTCTCAAACTACTTCCAGTCGAGTAACCCTGACTCGATAAACTCTCTTTTTGATTGATGTGATAACACACCCTATGTAGATCACCATTCACCTACTTTATGACGACATGACGCTTGGCATTTAGGGACTCGAAGTAACAACACTCAAATAGGTTTTATCCTTAGGATGGAAAACCTATTTAATAAATTCAGACTTTATAGCCATCCTAAGGTAGACCTTTGAGCTGCCATGTCACACCCTTATTAATGCCACCACGTTATTGATTGGTGAGGCAACTTCCCGTCAAAATATAATATCCCATATATTTAATGCATTATCTTTGACATTAATGCCACAGTACCTTGGCATTTAATATTGGTCAAATCACATTTAATTTTGACAAGGTTACTCTAGTAACTTGTCCCTCGTATAAATAGATCGAATAAACAGTTCGCAAGGACGACAATTAAAGCCTAGAATTACTGTTGGATTTTCCTCATACACAAGTGCTATTGTGAGAACATTTATTGCTTAAACGTTCCCCTTTCTTCTATTGATATCACCATCATTGAGCATTAACTGAGCTTGAGGTTCCTGCCTTGCCTTTATTGTGATAAGAGTGCTTGCTCTTTCAGCCTCCGACCAAGTTGCTTATTGGTTCCCCTCATTTATTGTGTTCTCGTATCTTTTATGGTGTAAAGGTCTCATTTAATACCAACTTGAGTATTGAATATCATTGTCTCTTTCACTCTTATTTATTATCATTAATACACATAGCCTTAAGCATTAATCACGGCCTCAATAATGGGTTAGGCATCACTTGATACTAATCGTATTCCAAGAACCCACATCTCACACGGGGATTGAGACTATTTTCAAAATCTATTTGCATATATTGTATAATTAGGTTAATATACCGTATTTTGGTTATGCCTAATGGTGTACATGTTCTTTTTGTGCTATTTGTGAAGTGTGGGTATGTATACATGTAGTCGGATGGGGATTATATGGGATTGTTGTGCGAGACTTTGGACTACCATCCTTACTGACGACAAGAGTTGTGTATAGGTGATCCTGATCATATATTCAGTTGGTAAAAAATTATTTTATTCTTTCCCTTATCGCAATAAAATTTAGTCAACGAATTTGTTACTCTATCATTTATACAAACTTATTTAAGAAACATGTTTTTTTATCCCAACAATATTTACAAATGGTTGAAATTGAACTATTGCCAACATCTAGAAAAAAATATTCGAGCAGTTCATTAACAATCTCAGTGCATATCTCAATAATAACTTGGTTAGTTAAACAAATAAACATAATATCCATATTGTAATCTAACTCATTCATGCACGTGGGATTCCCACATCGAGAACATGTCAAAGAGATTTATGTTGATAAATCACCAAATTGAGACCTCAAAATCTCAATTACTTTTCTAACTTTATAGTAAGATAAGCTATAATCATGTTAATAAATCTATGATGCTTGCACATTAAAATCAAGAATTTTTTCATAATATATTTTCATATAGATATTTATCAATTTTACAATCATATCCCGTATTTTTCTAGAATAATTAATAAAAACTATATTTTGGGATATAATAAAAATTCGTGGAAATCGGATTGAATCGGTGAATTTAAATTATTAGTTGTGAACAAATAAATTGTTGTTATGTCGTAATTATGTTTAGTGGATTTTTTTTATGTTAATATTTATAACAATTGCATGTGTAGTTAAAAATTCATAAATGATGTGTGATGCAATTATAAAAATGTAATATTGGGATGAAATGATTGGGATGTATTCCGAAGAGTATATGGGCTCATTTAGATATTTTAAACCTTTAAAAATGATCTCGGGGTATAGGTATATATAGTGGGAGACTTTTGGGCTAGTCTGGTTAGGGGTTCGGGCCTATTTTAGGGTCCAAAAATTGGGGATTTAACCCAACTCAGGATTAAAGAGTTAATGACTTATATTAAGAAACTAACAGACTCCCTGGAGGTTATCTTTAGAAGCCCTAACCTATATCACTATGAGAAAGGTGGAGAAGAGAAGAGTTCACGACAAATAAGTGAAGAGGAATTCAAAAGGGGGATTTCATCAACCATATATTCATGCAAGAATTTTCTCGCTCAATTTAATTTCCAATTTACTTCCCGAGTCATTTTAATGACCCCCTATGATTTATGGGGTTTAGGATGGACTTCGATGATTAAATGTTGGGAATTAATCTCATGCATTTAGAGGATTAATTATAACATAGGGTGTTAATCCAGAAATCTATTAATCGATTCTGGAAATTTGATGATAGAAGCCTTAGGCTTCTTGAGATAAAATTAGAAAATCTTGAAAATCAAATGTAGAGGACTTTAACACATGTTTATGATCTGCATATTCAGATGTAAATTCCATGTTATATACCCCATAAATTGAATTACATATTGTTGAAATTGTGGAAAACATCTGGGTTTAGGTTCTTTATTTATATTCATGAATTCTGGGAATTTAGGAATGAAATTGGGGTTGATACATGAAATTAATCGTTCTAAGATGAGTAACTAAGTGGTAGGGACGTAGTCATATGGCTATGAATAAGAATTATTAATTGGAGGAAACCTTGGAGAGGAATTAAGGAATCTCGTAATAAAGAAATAACAAAAATTGGGCTACTGTGGCATTTTGAATCGATTCGGCCTTGGGCCGAATCGATTCGGCCAAGAAACTGAATCGATTCGGTCCGGGGACAGAATGAGTTTGGGCCAGGGTTAAATCCGAATTTTATCATGCCTGTTGGTGGGACGATGTTTGGAGTAGCGAGGAATTTATTAAAAATGTAAATGTGGCCCACATATTAATTGAAATGCTATATTTAACTAGATGAATAAATAAACGATTATAGAAGATAGAATTAATAATTAACTAGATGGTCAATTCTTAATTAGTGAATAATTATGGGTCTCATGTGGGATGCTTTAGGTAATTATGGAGTAGTTACCTACACATATTATATGGGAATAATAATATGTACTTAAGTGTATTTATGTGGACATACCAATGTTCGTGGATGGTCCAATCGTCTTGAGGTTTCGCGCGTTCGGGATCATAGTACACATCAGCACAGCTGGGCTAGACATAGTGTAGGTCATTTAGGTACTACGTAGCAGCGTTATTTACGAGAGGTAGGTATTGATGTTGGGATCATTTGTCACCGCTGGGTATGGACCGTGAACTGCTGTAATGCGTAAGTTCTGCCTCACTTATGTGTGATTGTGATGTCTGACTTGGATAAGATATTCATTCGGACTTGTCGATAGAAAGCGAACGAGAAACCACTGGTAGATGCCTTTGTGTGTCGTATATATATATATTACCCGAATTAAATGAGATTAATTAACTTGTCTATGAATGTAGACATAAATTACAGTCCCTTACTATGTTGTGCATAATAGATGTTTACGTCACTTTCATGAGATATATAATATCGGAATACCTAGGGAAATCAAAAATTGAATATAGTCGGCTTCGTGTTAGCAATTGATCATAGATAATTTATGTAGTATTAAATTGACACGACTTTTATACATTATTGTTGGGAATTATTTGAATGCGGGTAATATCACACTTCGATGAGGGGTGAGATGTTAATCGCATGTGAGTGATGATGAGGGATATTTACTTTGCATCAACTATATTTATTGCATTTTAAATTGGTTAAGTTAAATCTTGCACATCTAAGGCTCTAACCCAAATTTAAATGGTTTCTCACCCAGGTGTGTAATACCCCGTATTTTTTAGGATATAGAATTTAATTAAATTGATGATTTATAAATTATTTAAATCGATGATTTGGGATTTATTTAATTCGGAGAAATTATTTAAATTGGTGATTTAGAGTTTAAATTAATTTGGTCTATTCTAATTTCACGTGTGCCGTATTTTGAGGTGAAACTAAGATGCTTTTATAGGGTGACTCGGATGACGATTTAGAGGTCACGATTAATTCCAAAATGGTCAAAATAGTCGAAATAGTATACCTGGGGGTATAATTTGGGTCTCAGGGCAATTTTAGGCCAAACCGGCATCGTGGGAGGTCATTTTGGTAATTTGATAAAATAGGGTAAAGTGACATACGTGTAATAATTCGGATTTTTAAATGTGTAATTTTTTAAATTAATATTGGAATATTCGAGAAAAATTAAGTTTTGAATTTAATGATTTTTATGAAATAAATATGTTGGTTATGATTTTAGAAGAATAAAACTTCAACCGGAATTGAAATCGGATTTAAAATGGATTTTTAGTGGAGTTTTTAATTTTTGCCTTATAGGAATTTTGTGGGGGAACTGTCGCCAGACCTGTAGGGTCGATCGATCGACTATGCCCAGATTTTGAGTCGGCAGCCTGTTTTTGAAGAGTTTGATTCCTTTCAAATTCCATCTTTTCCCCTTATATATAGAAGTCGTGGGTGGACCTTTAAACCAACTTTTTATCATCTCAAATATGCAGTAGACCCTTTATATTTCCTCTCCCTCTTTATACAAACCCAAGCCCTTATTTTATTTAATGTTCAAACTTAGATTTGGAGGTCTATTTGGGGTTATCTCATGTTGGGGCTAGAACGTGTTTTGATTATTTTCACGAGAAGAACGTGATGGTGCGATCAGATTTTGAGGTAGATATTATGTGTCGATTCATGTGATGATTTTGAGATATGGGACTTACACAATATGCTCATAAATTCTCTCGAGAGTATTCCGTTTGTGTTTTGTGTCAATTGCACTCATGTTGAATTGTGATATTCATTGGAATCCTGAAAAATTGTTGGAATCTATTATTTGATTAATTTAGATATATTATATTGTTGATTTGAGCATAGTGTCATTAGATTTTAATATGGCACGGAGAATGGGCACCCGCCAATAGTCCAAAAAATGTTATATGGCTTTGAGATGCTTAGGGGAGGTGAAGTGAGGCATGGTGACCCATTGATGTGTTGTTGAGAATTCATATTGATATAACTTGAGTATTGCATTTGATTTGTATATGTGCATTCATATTGTTGTGATTTATTCATCGAGCTAATTATTTTTTAGCATCTATTCCTGTCATATTGTGCACTTTCCCGTATTTTCTTTTAGTGGCAGGCTAGCGTGGATTGGGACGCTATGGACTATTTTGGAGAATTGTTTTAGAACATTGGATTTGGAAGATATTTTTATGTATAAATTAGTGGTGTAATTTTTGTTGGAGAATTTTGTATTTGAGAGAAACGTTATTGTAATCATTATTGCGGAAATAAAAATTGTGGATTTGTTGTATTTAAATTGTGGACATTTAGATGCTCTATACTTTTGTTGATGGTTTTAGTTTAGTTTTATCATAGTAGCACGCCGCGTGTCTTTTCGGGCGCACAGGGTGTTACAGATGGTATCAGAGCAAAGGTATACGACAACGCTCGGGTATTGGATTTTGGGTCTAGCATGCCGGTTAGACATATTTTTTTGGAGATATAAATTTTTGGTGATAAGTCGTGTTAGGTATCGAGGTTAAATGTGAGGTATTTAAAGTTGATTTTGGAGACGAGATTTATCTTTGGAAATTGTTTGTGTGGCCTGATTTTTTAGCGCTAAGCTTTGTTGAATTTCGAGGGCGAAATTCCTTATTAGTGGGGAAGTATGTAATAACTCGAATTTTTAAATGGGTATTTTTTAAAATTAATATTGGAATATTCAAGAAAAATAAATTTTGAATTTAATGATTTTTATTAAATAAATATGTTGGTTATGATTTTAGAAGAATAAAACTTCAACCGGAATCGAAATTGGATTTAGAATGAAGTTTTTATAAGGTCTTTAATTATTTTTTACTTATTGGCATTTTGTGGAGGAACTCTCGCCAGATTTGTAGGGTCGATCGATCGACCCTGGGAGTCGATTGATCGACTATGCCCAGATTTTTTAGGCGGCGGCAGATGGATGGGTTTTTGAAGAGTTTTAGTTGAAACAAAATTCTTTATTTTCCCCTTATTTATATCATGGGTGAGGGTTTTAATCCAACTTTTTATAATCTCAAAAATGCAGTAGCCTTTTATATTTCCTCTCCCTCTTTATAAAAACCCTAGCCCTTATTTTATTCAATGTTCAACCTTAGATTTGGAGGTCTATTCGGGGTTATCTCGTGTTAGGGCTAGAACGTGATTTGATTATTTTTGCGAGAGGAACGTGATGATGCGATCAGATTTAAAGGCTGAAATTTGTGTGTCGATTAATGTGATGATTTTGACGTATGGGACTTACATAATATGCTCCTAAATTCTCTCGAGAGTATTCCATTTATTTTCTGTATCGATTGCACTCATGTTGAATTATGATATTCATTTGAAATCTGGAAAATTGTTGGAATCTATTATTTGATTCATTAAGATATTTTATATTGATGATTTGAGCATAGTGCCATGCTATTTTAATATGGCATGGAGAATGGGCACCCGCCAATAGTCCAAAATTCGGATATGCTTGAGAATGCATAGGCGCAGTGAGGTGAAGCCTGGTGACTCATTGATGTGTGGTTGATAAATTATTATTGATACAATGCTTGAGTGTTGCATTTGATTTGTATATACGGTTCGTATTATTGCGATTTATTCACCTTGCTAATTATTTTTGAGCATTTATTCCTGTTATATTGTGTACTTTCCCTATTTTCTTTTAGTGGCAGACAAGCGTGGATTGGGACGCTATGGACTATTTTGAAGAATTGTTTTAGAGCATTGGATTTAGAAGATATTTTGATGTATAAATTAGTGGTGTAATTTTTGTTAGACATTTGGGTATTTTGAGAGAAACATTATTGTAATTATTGTGGAAGTGGATTGAAGGGGAAGACATTCAAATCCATTATCACTTCACGAAATTGGACCTTCAACTAAGAGGCAGGTATATATCTTGCATTTATATTAAGCATGTTATAATACTCATGTTGAATAGAGTTTGATTTACATATTTTTGGAAGATTTAATATGAATTTGGGTTGTTATAATCCATGAATTGAAGTAAGTTTGCATGTAGTCATATTTCTTTATGTTGGTGACACGAAATCAGAGGGTTCGGGATGATTTATAATGAAGAAATTCGGGTTCTTGATTAAAAGATGTGAAGAACATGAGAAACTAGGGTTTTTATGTATTGTTAGAGGATAATCGATCATTGGATTGAATTCTGGATGAATTAATGATTAATTTACACTGGAAATCATTCTTATACATCTATGTAGTGATTAGTTATGTTGGTTTAAAATTTGGTGAAGTTTCATGGAGAATTGAGGAAGATATTGGGTTGAGAAATCGCAAAAACATAAGGAAGAAGATACCTGGCTATATTTTCAATCGATTCAGCCTCCTGGGCGAATCAATTGGGCTGCCCAGAATTGGCCAGTTTTGCCTTTTTGATGTTATTTTTCCTCTTGGATGAATTATGAGGAACTTGGGGGGTTAATCCTAGAATTAATTAAAGACTTAGAGGAAGTCAATAGGTATATGTTTGAGACTTGATTAGATTTAAATGTGAGTAAGATTGGAACTTTCAACTGACGATAGTAAATTGAGTGAATTACGAATTGAAAATTTGGAATTTGGGCTTCGGGAAGAGTGGTCCATGACCTAGGGCTATAACCAGTAGGGTATGGGTGTAATAACTACTTAATTAATATAAGGGATAACGAGGGGCCCTTCAGGTAGAGAATAACGCTCAGGTAAAAATAATTGAGAAGTATAAACGTGAATAAATTGTACGGTGAGTATTCGAGAGATCAATACTATGTACTGGTGATTATTATAGGTGTAAGTATACCTAAACGGGTTATAATAGGTTGATTGTATACCTATACGAATTTATGATAGGTCATGTGTGGGCCTATATTGAATATACATAGGGTTAGGTTGTGTATATGCATATTATGTGCTTTTGTGTATGTTAATATACCTACGCTACTTGCTATCAAGGATGTCCGCACAGTGGGAGATCCCACCTTGACGATTCCAGTGAGGTCTGTATTTGTGCCCCAGAGCATGGTGCTGATAGTGGATAACGATGTGAGAGAAATAGTGATGCCGACAAGTCGTATGGGTACGTTAGGTATGTGCACATCCCCAAAGACTTAGTGCTATGTTTTCCTCCAATATGTGTGATTTGATTGATGGTTCGAGGAGACGTTCTGGGCCGATAGTCCATGATTAAGTACGAGTGGTACTTTGACCGATAACAAAGTACGCAAGTGAGCATCATTATGACGTGTACGGGAGATGCGGTATTATTATTATTCTTATTATTATTATTATTATTATTATTATTATTATTATTATTATTATTATTATTATTATTATTATTATTATTATTATTATTATTATTATACTCTTGGATGTTTAATTTTACTTATGTGTGAAAGTAAGGAGACTAAATAGTGTATATCTAAAAAATGTTTAATCTTAGTTATGTGTAATGTTAGGGGACTAGATAGTGTATATCTAAACAATGCTCAATCTACTTATGTGTGATAGTGGTGAGACTAGATAGTGTATATCTACAACGATGCTTAACCTACTTAGGTGTAAATAGTAGAAAAGATGGATAGTGAAAATATAAAGGAAAATAAGTGTGAGAACTTAACATAAGGATCATAATAATAACGTAAGAAAAATGTTAATTATTAGTTGTTTGGTAACGTACTGTATGGGCGGTACGAGGTAAGTTAAGGAGAAACTTAACTAAAGGCATAATGATAATTAAGGGTATGCTGTAGAGTATTGTATGGGCGGTACGGGAGAGCTAGACCGGTGTATGGTTAATTAGATGCTTGAGACCTAGTTAGATGGGGTAGATTGACTAAGTGGAACGTTAGGTGCGCACTATGATGAGAGGTGTGGAACTCAAGCGAGTGTACACAGCCTAACATGTGTATCTAATAATTGTTAATTTAAACTGCAATTTAAATACTTGTTAAATATTTTCACATTGTTTTTACTTGGTCTGTGACCCATACTTTCAAAACTTTTTCCAAAACTTTTTAGGTGTCCAGCCATAGGGATGCCCAGTTTGATGATATGTTCCATGGATGCGTTGTTGCAGCACATGTGGATGATTGCAGGATTTAAACTTAGACGCTTCTGTTACTTCATTTATAGAGTAGGATGTTGTTCAGTTATTTCAGTTAGGCATGTCTCCCCTTCAGTTGTTTATTTTATTCAACTTATCAAACTTTGTACTTATGGACTCAGTTTGATTACATTAGATATGTAGTTGGATTTAATATTTAGAACCAATAGTTTATTCGGTACCATTTTATTTCAGTTATTTATCTGGTGTTTAGTTCAGATTATTTTACTGTGTGGTTTGGTTATGGTTATTATTTCACTTGTTTTGTTGTTTAATAATAAGATAAAATATGGCATCAGTCTTTTGAATACTAGGTGTTAGTTAGAAAAAAAGTTTTCAATAGTGATGCTAAGAATGAACCGGATAAGATTCATGTTTTAATTAGATGAAGGACTGATCACCCGATATTTAATTAGGCGGAATGTCACAGATGGTATCAGAGCATCAGGTTCTAGTGTCCATAGGATCTATGAGGTTTTTCACATTTCAGCTTAGCGTTCTGTGATATAAAGTCTTATGATAGGATTGTTGTATTTATAAATTTGTGAGGGAGATGAAATGGGAAGAAAACTTGTTTCTTGTATTTTTATATTCATGATGCGTAGAGAATGAATATATACAGATATCACAACAAATCAAGCCACAAAAATAGTATCTCCGTGTAACTAAACTAGCACAAAATCTGGAGATAAAATCTTCCTACATAATAGGAGATTTGACTATTTCAAATCTCAACACTCCCCCTCAAGTTGGAGCATGGATGTTTGTAATGCCCAACTTGCTTAGGTGCATTTGGAAAATTCTCTTTCCAAGAGGCTTTGTGAACATGTCTGCTACTTGTGTCCGTGAAGAGGTGAAAGATGTTTCAAGGAACCCTTTTTGTATCTTCTCTCGTACGGCATGGCATTCCATTTCTATATGTTTTGTGCGTTCATGAAACACTGGATTTGCTGCAATGTGAAGTGCAGCTTGGTTATTATAGTGTAGTCTAGCTGAAACGGATAAGATTAATTTTAAGTCCTTGAGAAGAAACCTTAACCAAGTTAGTTCACACGTAATGGCTGTCATGGCTCTGTATTCAGCTTCTGCGTAGGATCTTGATACAGTAGTTTGCTTCTTAGTCTTCCATGAAACAAGAGCATTGCCAATGAATACACAATATCCCATCACTGATCTTCTTGTCGTAATGCAAGCTCCCCAGTCAGCGTCGCTATACCCAATCAACTTTAAATCATTGTTAGATGAGAAAAATAGGCCTTAACCTGGTGTACCTTTTAAGTTTCTTAGGACTCTAACGGCTGCATTTATATGTGGATTTCGAGGTTGGTTCATAAACTGACTTAGAAGGTTCACATAGAACTTTATGTCAGGCCTCGTGATAGTGAGATGTATTAGCTTGCCAACTATCTTTCAGTACCTTAACGGATCTTTGAGCAATTCTCCATCTGAGGGTGTTAGCTTTACATTTTATTCCATCGAAAAAATGGGCAACACCAAGCAATCCCATATCATCCAATAAGTCGAGTGTGTATTCCCTCTGACAAATGGAAATTCCTTGCTTAGAGTGAGCTACCTCGATGCCAAGGAATTATTTTAGACGTCTAAGATCCTTTATTTTAAATTGAGTGTGCAGGAACTCTTTAAGCTCCGATATTGCATTAGGATTGTTCCCCGTTATAATCATGTCGTCCATGTAAATTAATACCATAGTGAACGAAGTCCCATCTACTTTGGTGAACAATGAGTAATCAGCCAGCGATTATTGAAAACCTGCTTTGTTGAGGGCAGAGGCAAATTTGGCATACCAATTTCTTAAAGCTTACTTCAATCCATATAGAGATTTGTGCAGGTGACACACCAGCTTCTCCCCCTGTTGATAATGCCCTGGTGGAGGTTGCATATATACTTCCTCATTAAGATCTCCATGTAAGAAGGCATTTTGGACATCGATCTGATGAAGTGACCAGTTTCGAGCAGTGGCAAGTGCTAGTAAGCATCGAACAGTGACGAGCTTTGCTACAGGGGCAAGCGTTTCCTTATAGTTCATCCCCTCAACCTGCGTGTACCCTTTGGCAACCAATCGAGCTTTGTAACTCTCAATTGTCCCATCAGCGTGATACTTGATTTTATAAACCCACTTGCAACCAATGGGCTTCTTTCCTGGTGGCAAGGTGGTGTAGCTTCAAGTTCCATTTTCTTCAAGTGCCTTAATCTCAGTATTCATAGCTTCTCTCCACTTTGGATCGTGTTAAGCCTGTGAGTAGGTGGTAGGTTCTAGTATGTTTGAAATTGAGGCTTTAAAGGCTTTATGAGAAGGTGAGATATTGTCATATGAAATAAAATTAGTCAAGGGATAGTGAGTACCTTTGTGCTTACCTGACATTGGCTTTGAGGAAGAGTCTTGGTGGGCAGACAAAACAGTGGTCTCAGAACAGTGAAAATCACGGAGCCAAATAGAGGGTTGTCTTACTCGTTCAGATCGCCTTAGAGAAGGTTGAGCTGTTCAGTTTGAGGAGGTGATGAGCAGGTTGGAATGGTGGTGAGTGGGTATGTGATGGTTTGAGGTGAAACATATGATGTTTCAGAAGCAGGTGTATGAGGAGATTGTGGGTCTGGAGTGTGATCAGGTAGTGGTAAAACTGAAGTTTGAGTTTCAGCAGGGGTACAAGTATAAGGAAAAACAGATACATGGAAAATGACATCTCTATTGGTCAAGAGTTGTTTGGACTCTAAGTCATACACCTTAAAAGCCTTTTGTCCTGAAGTAAAACCAACAAAATTCACTTTCTAGCACGTTTATCAAATTTGTGTACAGGTAGGAGGTTTGTGGCAAAACATAGGCAACCAAACACTTTGAGGTCATCGTAGGTAGGTGGTTTTTTGTAGAGAAATTCAAATGGCGTCCTTTTAGAAAGAAGAGGTGTATGTGTACGGTTAATAAGATAGACGGCATGTTGTACACTTTCACCCCAGAACTTAAGTGGCAAATTTGCTTGAAAACGCAAAGCTCTAGCATTGTTCATGATATGCCTATGTTTGCGTTCTACAACCCCATTTTATTGAGGTGTTGAGATGCAACTGTGATTATATTTGACACCATGGGAATGAAAAAAATGGATCATATAAGAAAATTCCCTTCCATTGTCGACTCGAATTCCTTTGACTTTGCTATTGAATTGTGTGTTTACAAAGGAAAAAAAATTCTTGAGCAAGTTTTGAGTTTCAGATTTATGCCTCATTAAAAATATCCATGTATAACGCGTAAAATCATCAACAATGGTAAGGAAATAACATGCTCCAATAAGAGATAGTACTCGAAAAGCACCCCAAATATATCAACATGTATTAAATCAAATGATTGTTTATTATTAATAGAACTGGAACCAAATGAAAGTCGTGTTTGTTTTGCTAATGAGCAAATATCACAAATTTTATTGAAATCATGATTAATGCTAGAATTGCAATCAACTAAACATTTCATAGGCAAACTAGAGGGGTCACCGAGTCATTGGTGCCAAATATTAGAATGATTTTCCACATGACTGACTGAAAGGGGTGGCTCCATTTATTTTGTGACTGAGAATAAGTAAAGACCATTATGATGTCTCCCCAAACCAACCATCTTCTTCGTTGTCAAGTTCTGTAAAATGCAAAAGTCAGGAAAGAAAGTGATAAAACAATTCAATTCCCTTGTCATTTTGCTTACGGAAAGTAAGTTGACGGAAAAGGAAGGGACACAAAATGCCCTTGGTAGATTTATTTTTGTATTCAGATTTAGCGTGCCTACTGCTTTTATATTGGCCCTTTAACCTTTTGGTAGTGAAACGAAAGAATGAGGTGTTTTGTGTATATTTTGTACTAGGTTTGATGAAGAAACGACATGGTCAGTGGCTCCACTATCCAAGATCCATATTGTTGATTTTATTGATTGTAAATGAGGAAAAGGGTGTGAGATGTACCTGGGCCTGCTAAATTTATTTCAGATTATTTATTACCATCTTGAAGAAGGGCCATTAGTTGTTGGTACTACTCCGTGGTGAAAATCGGTTGTTGACCTTTCAATTCAGTGTTATTTGTAGCTGGTCCATGTTGCATATTACCCTTCTCATTCCTTTTGTGCAATTTGTGTCCGGGAGGGAACCCGTTCAGATAGAAACATTTATCTATTGTGTGGTTGTCCCTCTTATAATGCTCACAGTGTAGCTTTCCTTTGCTCCTTTGTTAAAAATTCTTCCTTGTGTCAGCAGCTATAATCTCTCTCGCTGTCGACGGGTCACGTTGTTTTTCTTCCTGTAAAATCATGGAATAGAACTTCCCAATAGAGGGAAGAGGTTGTAAAAGTAAAATTTGTCCTCTTACTGCAGAATATGTGTCGTTTAGGCCCATGAGGAATTGCATCACCCTGCTTCTTTGATCTCTTTCTTTTGTCTTCTTTGCTGCTCCATATGTGCATATTGGCAGGTTATTGTATGATGAGAGCTCGTCCCACGGTCCCTTTAACTTCGAGAAGTATGCAGAAATTGACATGTTACTTTGATTTAAAGATGTTATGTCTCTTTCGATTTGAAACACCCTAGGTGTATTATTTTGTGAGAATTTTTCTTTGTGATCAGCCCAAAGTTCGGCTGCAGATTCAGTGTATAAAACACTGTCACAGAGAGTTTGATCAATTGAGCTTAGGATCCAAGAAAGTACCATGTCATTGCATCTCTTCCACGATGCAAATTTCTCGCTGGTTTGTAGTGATTTCTTAATCGATCCATCAACAAAGCCAGATTTATTTTTCGCACTTAAGCCTATGCTCATTGCTCTACTCCATATTGCATAGTTATCTCCATTCAACTGTTTGTTGACCAAGTTAGAGCCTGGATGATCAGATGAGTGGAGGTGATAGAGGTCTGTTGTATCTATTATTTGATTTGTTTTTTCAGATGCCATCTCTAAAGTATTAGAATGAGACAAAAGAAAAAATCATATCAATTGCTCTGATACCATGTAAATTTGTGAGGGAGATGAAATGGGCAGAAAACTTGTTTCTTGTATATTTATATTCATGATGCATAGATAATGGATATATACAGATATCACAACAAATCAAGGCACAAAAATTATTATCACTAGAATTCGCGAGTGAGTCGGATTTAGTGGGTTCATTGGCCATAATAACCTTATTGTGTATATACAATTTATTACCGTGGGAGTAGTGGGGAGTAGTGGGGATTTGTGGTGTCGCCTACGAGAGAAAGAGTGTGTACACTAAGGGGATGGATACATTACGTGTTATTTTAATATTCTAGAATTATGAGAATATAGTAGATTATTTTTTGAGTTTTGACTGGTTAACGATGATTTGAATAAGGGTAGACTGCGATAGTAGGACTTTAGGTTCGTTGTTCCAGTGTATGATTTTTTTTGGCTAGGTATCGCCTGAAAGAGGGTCTGGCTTGTATATACGTGTATATATGTTGTAATGTGTTGCCTGATAGACTTATAAAAATATATTTGTATGGTTATATTCAATCCTAGTGAGTAGGGACATCTACTGATGTTATTCAGGGTAAATTGGCTTTTTATCGAGCGGAGAGATACAACTCGTGATTTATTCACACTAAGAAACTAGTGATAGTAAGAGCGCAGTGATATATGGTGTCTTTTGTAACATGGGAGTGAACGAGTATACTTTTATGTCAAAAGATGGGGATTTGGGGGTACGTGTTATGGAGTGAGGGCCTAATGGATGTTGACGACTTACAATATTAGGTAGTAGTGTATCGGGGGGTTCCTTGCTTGGATTTCGCTTTGCGAGACGTCCCACGCATGAAACTTAGCACAACATTGGAAATGGGGAGATGTTTGGCTATTATGACATGAGTTTAGTGCTATAGTTTTGGTTCGCTTGTGCAGTTATATCCGAGGGATGATAGCTATGCTATAAATTGAGGCTACTAGAGTCGGTTAACATTGGTGGAGTTATGCACGGGCATTGGGTGTATGGGTTCCTTTTAATATTATCCACGATTAGGGGAAATAGAAGTATATGTAGTGATTAAGGTAGTGTATAAACCTTGGAGTACTAGTCTTATCCGAATTTTGAGGAAAAAATTCCTTTGTAAGGGGGAAGTATGTAACACCCCATATTTCTGAGGATATAAGATATAATTAAATTAATGAATTAATAATTATTTAAATTGATGATTTGGGATTTATTTAATTCAGAGAAATTATTTAATTTGGTGATTTAGAGTTTAAATTAATTCGGTATATTTTAATTTCACGCATGCCGTATTTTGAGGTTGAAAAAAGAGAATTTTATATAGTGACTCGAATGACAATTTAGAGGTCACGATTGATTCCGAAAGGGTCAAAATATTCAAAGTAGTATACACGGTGGTATACTTTGGGTCCCAGGGTAATTTTAAGCCAAACCGGCACCGTGGGAAGGCATTTTGGTTATTTGGTAAAATAGGGTAAACAGACCTACAAGTTTACAAAGCCTTTATCAATATATAGATGGGAGAGGCTAGGGTTTAGAGGTTAGAAAACTAAGAGAGGACATTAGAGAAGAAGGGGAGCATTCTTGAAGTTTAAGGAAGGATTCTTGAGAAATTAAAGTGATTCTTACACCACAAACATCACTGGGGAGTGGATTGAAGGGGAAGACAATCAAATCCATCATCACTTGATGAAATCAAACCTTCAATTAAGAGGCAAGTATTTATCTTGCGTTTATATTAAACATGTTATAATACCCATGTTAAATAGGGTTTGATTTACATGTTTTTGGAAGATTTAATATGAATTTGGGTGGGTATAATCCATGAATTGAAGTAGGTTTGCATGTAGTCATATTTGTTTATATTGGTGACACGAAATCAGAAGGTTTGGGATGATTTATAATGAAGAAATATGGGTTCTTGATTAAAATATGTGAAGAACATGAGAAACTAGGGTTTTTATGTATAATTAGAGGATAATCGATTATTGGATTGAATTTGGGATGAATTAATATTAATTTATGTTGAAAATCATTCCTATACATCTATGTAGTGATTAGTTATGTTGGTTTGAAATTTGGTGACGTTTCATGGAGAATTGAGAAAGATATTGGGTTGAGAAATCATAAAAGCGTAAGGAAGAAGAAACCTGTTATATTTCGAATCGATTCGGCCTCCTAGCAGAAGCGATTCAGCTGCCCAGAATTGGCCAGTTTTGCCTTTTTGATGTTATTTTTCCTCTTGGATGAATTATGAGGAACTTGGGGGGTTAATCCTAGAATTAATTAAAGACTTAGAGGAAGTTAGTAGGTATATGTTTGAGACTTAATTATATCTGAATGTGAGTGACATTGGAACTTTAAACCGACGATAGTAAATGGAGTGAATTACGAATCAAAAATTTGAAATTTGGGTTTCGAGAAGAGTGGTCCATGACGTAGGGCTATAACCATTAGGGTATGGGTGTAATAACTACCGAATTAATATAAGGGGTAGCTGGGGGCACTTCGGGTATAGAATAATGCTCAGGTAAAAATGATTTAGAAGTATAAATGTGAATAAATTGTACGATGATATTCGAGAGATAAATACTATGTACTGGTGACTATTATAGGTGAAATTATACCTATACGAGTTATAATAGGTTGAGTGTATACCTATAGGAATTTATTATAGGTCGTGTGTGTGCCTATATTGAATATGCATATGTTTAGGATGTATGTATGCCTATTATGTGCTTTTGTGTATTTTAACATACCTACTCTACTTGTTATCACGGAGGTCCCGTGCACTAGGCGATCCCATCTTGACGAATCCAGTGAGATCTATATTTGTACCCCAGAGCATAGTGTTGATAGTGGATAACTATGTGAGAGAAATAGTGATGTCGACAAGTCGTTTGGGTACATGTTAGGTATGTGTACAGCCCCAAAGACTTAGTGTTATGTTCGCCCCCAATATCTGTGATTTGATTGATGGTTCGAGGAGACATTCTGAGCCGATATTCCGTGATTAGGTACGAGAGGTACTTTGACTGATAGTAGAGTACGCGAGTGTGCATCGTTATGACCTGTATGTATATATATATATATATATATATACTCATGGATGTTTAATCTTACTTATGTGTGAAAGTAAGGAGACTATATAGTGTATATCTAAACAATGTTAAATTTTACTTATGTGTAATAGTAAGGGGACTATATAGTGTATATCTAAACAACACTTAATCTACTTATGTGTGATAGTAGTGAGACTAGATAGTGTACATCTACAACAATGCTTAACCTAATTAGGTGTAAATAATAGAAAAGATGGATAGTGAAAATCTAAAGGAAAGTAAGTGTGAGAACTTAACATAAGGATCATAATAATAACGTAAGAGAAATGTTAATTATTAGTTGTTTGGTAACGTACTGTATGGGCGGTACGGGGTAAGTAAGGAGAAACTTAACTAAAGGCTTAATACTAATTAAGGATATGCTGTAGAGTACTGCATGGGCGGTACGGGAGAACTAGACTGGTGTATGGTTAATTGGATGCTTGAGACCTAGTTAGATGGCGTAGATTGACTAGGTGGGATGTTAGGTGCACACTATAGATGAGAGGCGAGGAACTCAAGTGAGTGTACGCAACCTAACATGTGTATCTAATAACTGTTCATTTAAACTGTAATTTAAATACTTGTTAAATGTTTTCACATGGTTTTTACTTGGTCTGTGACCCGTACTTGCAAAACTCTTTCCAAAACCTTTTAGGTGTCCATCCATAGGGATGCCCAATTTGACGATCTGTTCTAAGGATGCGTTGCTGCAGCACATGTGGATGTTTGCAAGATTTGGACTTAGGTGCTTCAATTACTTCATTTCTAGAGTATAATACAGTTCAGTTATTTCAGTTGTCCATGTCGCCCCTTCAGTTGTTTATTTTATTGAGTTTATCAAACTTTGTACTTGTGGACTCAGTTTGATTCCATTAGATGTATAGTTGGATTTAATATTTAGAACTAATAGTTTATTCGGTACCATTTTATTTCAATTATTTATTTGGTGTTTAGTTCAGATTGTTTTGTTACATGGTTTGGTTATGGTGATTATTTCACTTATGTTGTTGTTTAATAATAAGATAAAATTTGGCATCAGTCTTTTGAATAATAGGTGGTTAATTAGAAAAAAAAATTTCAACAGTGATGCTAAGAATGAACCAGATGAGATTCCTGTTTTAATTGGATAAAGGACTGATCACCCGGTATTTAATTAGGTGGGGTGTCACGAGGTGCTCATAGATAAGGATAGCGAAATTGTTGTGTGGTAGCCTTGCATTATTCTTTTTGCTCCTTAGGCATTTCAGATCTATTGATTCTAGCTTAGGTGCTTTTCAGCTTTAGTACTTATCTTATTTGGGATTATTGTATGGGCATAAGCTCGAGATTTATTTACTTTATGTTGGTTTGAGATATTTACATTTATATCGGATTTATCATATGCTTGGTGTTGGATTATATTTATTTATTATTGAGCCGATGATTTAAACTCAATTATGAACCATTAATATATGATTTATATTATGTTGATGTTGAGAATGGTATTAATTTACAAACAAGCCCCATCTTCGGCGTACCGTGCTTTGTCAGCCTTTTCATGAGAAAATGGGGGTTGCTACAGTTGGTAACTAAGCATCCAGGTTCTAGTGTCCTTAGGATCTGTATTGCGTTCATTATGTTATGTGTTGCTTCCTTTGATATGTAGAGCCTATGTTTAGGGTTCTTTGTATTCTTGCGATTGTACTAATTCGAACCTTATTTACTTTCAGGTGGCAAATGGACGAAGAGGTAGGCCGAGACGTATAGTTACTCCTGCTGTCGAGGAGGAGGCTCAACCAGAGCCACAACAGCATCTATAAGGCATAGTCCCCACCAACCCCACAATTTATTACTCCGGAAGAGATCGCCACTATTATATCTCAGGCGGTTTCCACAGTCATGGCGGACATGATCCAGCATTTTCCACCACCTCAGCAGTTTCCACCGCCACCACCACCATCACCAGGCACCGAGGCTGATTTGGGACAGGGCTAGGAGGCTTTCATTAAGGTCCAACCTTCAGAGTTCTCAGGCAGACCAGATATACTAGTGGCAAGTAGGTAGAAAAAGGACATACAGAGACACTTAAGCAAAGTAGAGTGCACGCCAGTGCAAAAGAAGATGTTAGCTTTATTTTGGTTAGTGGGGCTTGTGCTCCAGTAGTGGGAGTCGGTTATGTAGGTTGCAGGGAGGGATAACCTGAAAATCGATGAGTTTTATGAGAGATTTGAGGGGAAGTACTTTCCTCAATCTATGCAGTCTGAGATGAGGACCAAATTTATGGAGCTTAAGCATGAGGGGTGTACCGTGGTTGAGTACGAAGAGGAGTTCACTTCCCTTTCGTACTTCATAAAAGAGGATGGACATGTTCATAGTGGGGTCAGCTTGGTACATTAGGAAGGCTCTTTTGGGGAATTTGGCATTTACCACATATTATCAGTTGGTGAACACCGCAATTCTCCACTGTCCGAATTACATGACTTTTCAGATAAACAAGGGTGAGAAACGACAAGGAGCAGAGTCCCCGATCCAGGAGGGCAAGACGAGTAGGAGTAGAGGATTCGGGACCTAGAAGTTCAGGGGTACTTCATCCGCAGATTAGAATAAGAAGTTTAGGGGTTTCAATGATCGGAACAAACAGGGCCAATAGGTCCAGGGGCAGTCATGACGGGGCCAACAACATAGAGGCCATCAGGGCCAAGGACAACATGGTCGAGGCTAGCAGGGCTGACAGACAGAGCGATGCCCATTTCATAGGAATTGTTTCACATGCAGAGAGAGGGGTCATACGTCAAGGCGGTGTCAACGGGGTAACCAGAGAGCTCAGGAGCAGGGAGGTTAGAGGGTACAGCAGGCTCCATAGGGATAACTCCCATCGTTACTAGCTCCTGGAGTTGCTACACCAATCGCTCCAGAACTTGTCACCCCACCTTATGGATAGCCACCACTACAGTATGGACGGGTTTATCATATTACGCCGGCAGAGGGGTCAGCTCCAACACAGGCACTTGAGGGTATGTTTCCTATTTTTGGTCATATAGGTTGCATTTTATTCGACACGGGAGCATCTCACTCTTTTAGTAGCACATGTTTTACATGGGAGACTGGGATGGTAGACATTGCTTCCGATATTGTACTACACGTAAATTCATCAGTGGGTAGAGGGGCACCCATACGTTCAATGTGTCGGGGTATCGAGATTGAGATAGGGTGACTCACTTTTGTAGCCGACTTATTAATACTTGATATGCACGAGTACGATAATATTTTGAGGATGGATGGGCTAGCTACATACAGAGCACGTGTGGATTGTTATGGTAGGTCCATCATCTTCGCCATTCCGGGGAAGGAGATGTACCTAGTTGTGATGCCACACCCTGGGGGTGGGTCAAGCATGCATTTATTGTATATCGAGGAGGATATGTCTTCGATGATTAGGGTGATGCTAGATTCCATCCCGGTGGTTAGTGAGTTTACAGATATTTTTTAGGAGATCATAGGGTTGCCACCTAGTCGGGAGATAGACTTCATGATCGACCTGAATCCGAACACAAGACCCATTACACGTATGTCATATCGGATGCTCCTCTGGAGATGAGGGACCTACGGGACCAGATTGAGAAGTTATTGGGGTAGGGGTTTATTAGGAGGAGTACTTCACCATAGGATGCTCCAGTTTTATTCATCAAGAAGAAGGACAGATCTCTGTGAGTTTGTAGCGACTACAGATAGTTGAATAAAGTCACCATATGGAATAAATATACGTTGTCCCATATTAATGATTTGTTTGAATAGCTAAGGGGTGCTATGTATTTCTCAAAAATTAACTTGAGATCGGGATATCACCAGTTGAGAGTTTGGGAGCAGGACATCTCAAAGGCGACTTTCCTTACGAGATATGGGTTGTATGAGTTCTTAGTGATGCCATTTGGGATAACCAATATGCTGACGGGATTTATGAATTTGATGAATCGAGTGTTCAGAGATTATTTGGATCAGTTCGTCATAGTGTTTATTGACGATATCCTAATCAATTCTTGAATTACAGAGGAGCATGCATAACATTTATGGGTAGTCTTACAGATACTCTGGGATAACCAGTCGTATGCGAAGTTTGAAAAATGCGGTTTTTGGTTGAGAGAAGTGCAATTCTTGGGCCACATTATGTCTAAGAGGGGGATATCTGTGGACTTCGGAAATGTTCCTGCTGTAATGGAGTGGGGACAACTCACTACACCCACCAAGGTACACAACTTTTTAAGACTGGTCGGGTACTACCATCGATTCATTAAGGGGTTCTCCAAGATAGCCGGGCCCTTAACAAATTTGACAAGGAAGGGAGTGTTATTTGTATGGGATGAAGTGTGCCAGTAGACGTTTGATGAGCTGAAGACTAGATTGACTACATCATCAATTTTGGCATTACCTCGGGAGGGGATAGACTATAAAGTCTTCACAGAAGCGTCCTTGAGGGGACTTGGAGGGGTTTCGATGCAGGAGGAAAGGCTGATAGATTATGCTTCCTAAAATCTTAAGCCTCATGAGGGACATTACCCCACCCACAATTTGGAGTTAGTAGCCATGGTTTTTGCACTACGAGTACGGAGGCATTATCTCCTGGGGAAGAAGCTCCAGCTTTTCACATACCATAAAAGCCTATAGTATTTGTTCACACAACGGGAGCTGAACATAAGGCATAGGAGGTGGTTAGAGTTTATGAAGGACTATCATTTTGACATTCAGTACCACCCCAGGAAGGCGAATCTCATAACAGATGCTTTGAGTCGAGAGTCGATGTTGGAGTTAGCGGCAGTGTGGAAGGCGAAGTGGAAGTCACTTTGTGGGGATGATGACTTGACCCGTGCATTTATGATAGTTCTCACCATTACACCCGAGATCGTTATTCGGGTGGTTAAGGCACATGTAGGAGATCAGCTCTGCCAGGAGCGAGTTAGACAGTTGTTATTCGAGGGAACAAAGCATTATTTTATTGGGTCGGATGGTGGATTGAGATTCCAAGGGAGATTGGTTATCCTAGATGATGAGGATTTGAGGTAAGCCGTTATGGCTAAGGCTCACGGTTCACGCTTTACGATACATTACAGAGGGGATAAGATGTACCACGATATGCGACGTCAGTATTGGTGGGTTCAGATGAAGAGGAACATAACATATTTTGTGTCCAAGTGTGCTACGTGTTAGCTAGTGAAGGTGGACCATTAGCGTCCTAGGAGTGTGTTACAACCTTTGTGGATCCTAGTGTGGAAATGGGAAAACATCTCCATAGACTTCATCAATAGGATACCCACATCACAGAGGGGGCATGATTCCATTTGGGTGATCGTCGACAGATTTACGAAGGTGGATCACTTTTTACCAGTCCGAACAGATTATAGCTCCGAGCAATATGCCAGATTTTAATCACGTCACATAGATTGTAAAGTTGCATGGGGTACCGCTCAACATTGCATCAGACAAGGATAGGATGTTTGTGTCCCACTTTTTAAGGAGCTTTCAGCAGGGGCAGAGTTGAGACAGAGCACCTCATATCATCCTCAGACCGACGAGTATACGGAGGGGGTGAATTTGATGTTGGAGGACATGTTACGGATGTGCATTCTAGATTTTAAGGGGAGTTAGGAGCAGTATTTGCCTTTGGTGGTGTTTACGTACAACAACAGCTACCAGTTCACGATTGGGATGGAACCGTTTGAGGCACTCTATGGGAGACCTTTTCGTTCACCCTAATGTTGGTTGGAGGTGGGGGAGAACAAGTTATTTGGCCCAGATTTCATCATGACACCTCAGATAAGGTAGAGATGATTCGAAACAGGATACGAATTGCCCAGGATATGTAAAAGAGCCATGTGGGTTCGGGCTGAAGACACTTAGACTTTGATGATATAGATCAGGTGTTGATTAAATTGTCTCTCATGAAGGGAGTGATGAGGTTTGGGAAGAAAGGTAAGATGACTCCCCGATACGTGGGACTGTTCCTTATTCTGGAGAGAATTGGGCCCATGGCATATCGGTTGAGATTACTGGACCACTTGCAGCGGATGCATGATGTTTTCCATATATCTGCATTGCGGAGGTTCCTTAGAGACGAGATAGTATACCAACACATTGATGTTGATGAGATAGAGCTCCATCCACAGACCAGTGGCCATTCTGGAGCGTCGGGAGCGCCAACTTCGATATAAGGTTGTTCCTTTAGTTCGGATGTAGTGGAGACACCATCGGGAGGACGAGTTGACTTGGGAGGGGGAGGATGACATGCGCACAAAATATCCTGAACTCTTCTAGCTAGGTACATACTTTTCTTGATTCCGAGGACGGAATCCCATTATTAGGGGGAAGAGTGTAATACCCCGTATTTTTCTAGAATAATTAATAAAAACTATATTTTGGAATATAATAAAAATTTGTGGAAATTGGATTGAATCGGTGAATTTAAATTATTAGTTGTGAACAAATAAATTGTTGTTATGTCGTAACTATGTTTGGTGGATTTTTGTTATGTTAATATTTATAACAATTGCATGTGTAATTAAAAATACATAAATGATATGTGATGCAATTATAAAAATGTAATATTGGGATGAAATGATTTGGACATATTTCAGAGAGTATATGGGCTCATTTAGGAGTTTTAAACCTTTAAAAATGATCCTGGGGTATAGGTATATATAGTGGGAGACTTTTGGGCTAGTCTAGTTAGGGGTTCGAGCCTATTTTAGGGTCCAAAAATTGGGGATTTAACCCAACTCGAAATTAGAGAGTTAATGACTTATATTAAGAAAGTAATAGACTCCCTGGAGGTTATCTTTAGAAGCTCTAACCTATACCATTATGAGAGAGGTGGGGAAGAGAAGTTCACGACAAATAAGTGAAGAGGAATTTGAAATGGGGGATTTCATCAACCATATATTCAGGCAAGGATTTCTTGCTCAATTTAATTTCCAATTTGCTTCTCGATTCACTGTATAACACCCTGTAATTTCTGGGTTTTAGGATGGACTTTGATGATTAAATGTTAGGAATTAATCTCATCCATGTAGAGGATTAATTATAACATAGAGTGTTAACCCAGAAATCTAGGAATTGATTATTGAAATTCGATGATAGAAGCCTTAGGGTTCTTAAGATGAAATTGAAAAATCGTAGAAATCGTATGTAGATGACTTTAACACATGTTTATGATTTGCATATTCTTATTTAAATTCCATGTTATATACCCCATAAATTGAATTACATATTATTAGTATAGCGGAAGAAATCTGGGCTTAGGTTCTTTATTTATATACATGAATTCTGGGAATTTGGAGAATAAAATTGGGGCTAATACATGAAATTAATCATTATAAGATGAGTAACTAAGTGGTAGAGACCTAATCATATGGAATTAAATAAGAATTAACGATTGGAAGAAACCTTGGAGAGGAATTAAGGAATCTCGTAATAAAGAAATAACAAGAACTGGGCTAATGTGGCATTTCGAATCGATTCGGCCGTGGACCGAATCGATTCAACAAGGTTAATTGATTCGGCCAAGAAATCAAATCGATTCGGTCCTGGGGACAGGATGAGTTTGGGCTAGAGTTAAATTCGAAATATTTTTAGAACGCCGTGCGTGTTGGTGGGACGATGCTTGGAGTAACAAGGAATTTATTAAAAATGTAAGCATGGCCCACATATTAATTGAAACACTATATTTAACTATATGGTTAAATAAATGATTATAGAAGATGGAATTAATAATTAACTAGATGGTAATCTTAATGGGTGAATAATTGTGGTTCTCATATGGGATGCTTTAGGTAATTATAGAGTAGTTACCTATACATATTATATGGGAATAATAATATAAACATAAGTGTATTTGTGTGGACATACCAATATTCGTGGACGGTCCTACCGGCGTGGGATTTTGCATGTTCGGGATCTAGCACACGTCGGCACAAGTGGGCTAGACGTGGTGTAGGTCATTTAGGTACTATGTAGCAGCGCCATATACGAGAGGTAGGTGTTGATGCTGGGATCATTTATCACCGTTGGGTATGGCCCGTAAACTGGTGTATAGCGTAGGGACCGCCCCACTTATGTGTGTTTGTGATGTCTGACTTGGATAAGAGATTCATTCGAACTTGTCGATAGAGCACGAATGAGATACCACTAATAGATGCGTTGGCATGTCGCATATATGAAGGAAACACACACACACACACACACATGCATATATATAAATTACTCGAATTAAATGAGATTAATTAACTTGTCTAAGAATGTAGACATAAATTATAGACCCTTACTATGTTGTGCATAATAGATGCTTATGTCACTTTCATGAGATATATAATATTAGAATACCTGGGGAAATTGATAATTGAATATAGTCGGCTTCGTGTTAGCAATTGATCATAGCTAATTTATGTAGTATTAAATTGGCAAGGTTTTTATACATTATTTTTTGGAACTATTTGAATGCGGGTAATATCACACCTGGATGAGAGGTGGGATGTTAATCGCATGTGAGTGACAATGGAGGATATTTACTTTGCATCGACTGTATTTATTGTATTTTAAATTGGTTAAGTTAATTCTTGCACATCTAAGGCTCTGACCCAAATTTAAATATTTTCTCCCCCCCAGGTGCTCATAAACAGGGATAGCAGGACTGTTGACATGACAGTAGACCTGTCAACAGGTCGATTTGAGTCATATATGGCTTATGGGTCAAAACACCCCTAACCCATACACGCATCGTTAAGGCTAACGGGTCTAATGACAATACTCAAACATGAATCGTTAATATTAACGGGTACACGACCCGAACCGTTACCACCCGCTAATATTAACGAATCAGTTTGGGTCTAAACGGGTAACGGGTTAGGTGGCCCTATAGTACCCGTTAGTCTTTAATAGTTTAAAAGTAATGGGTTTTAATTGTAATTCTTATTGGGTATAGTTGGGTGACCCTATAGTACCCGTTAGTCTTAAAGGATTTAGAAATAATGGATTTTAATGGTTATTCTTATCGGGTACGGGTTGGGTGGCCCTATAGTACCCGTTACTGTTAACGGGTATTAACGGGTTAAAATGGGTGCAAGTAAATTTCCAAACCCTATCCGCCAGTGTCAACGGGTCTACCGTGTTAACCCGTTAATGACCCAAACCCAATAAAGGTAAACCCATTAACTTATAATTACGTGTCGGGTCGTGTCGTGTTAATGGGTTATTGTGTTTTTTGACAGGTCTACATGACAGCCTTGCATTACTCCTTTTGCTCCTTAGACATTTTAGATCTATTGATGTAAGGATATATTTTTATAAGTTTGTTCTCAATTTATTATGTCATATACCTCTACACCATCGAAGAGCTTTCAAGAACATTCAAGCATCAAAGACGGATCCGAATATCAAGTTCTTCATCAAAAGGACTCCGCGAAGTTTACTTTGGTAAGGTTTTGTTTTAAATACCTTAACTTTCCACTTAGAGCTTTTGGGATATTTTTACAAAATATTTTCTAAGTGTTGAAGCGGACCTTTTCGTCAAATTTAAGAATGAGTAATTTTTTCTAAGTGTTGGAGCGTACCTCGATTTTGATGTCCAGGTCATTTAAGAGAGATAGCCATCTCGTTCGAGCGACATTGGATGTCGCGAGATGTCATTTAAATGACATCTGTAAGTCGTTCGCGCGAAACTGTTATCTTGTTCGAATGAGCACATTTTTCGAGGCGGCGCAATTTTGTATAAATACTTATTAAATGATTTCGTTTTTATTAAGAAGTCTCAGCGTTTTACAGAACAGAAAAACTGCGAAAGCAGAATTCTTTTGGCTTCTTCCTTTTAGGGTTTAATCCCTTTTTTTTGTTTTCAATTTAACAAACCCCCATATGCTTTAGTGAATTATTTTGGTGTTCAAGAACAATACTTTGCTTTTGTTCAACCTCTGTGGATAAGGGATCTCCATATTTGATCGGTGGATACCGAGCGTAGTCATTCTGCGTGTGGACGAGCCGAAGACAACGAACCGACACATGGAGGGTATTTCGCTGTCTCTCGTATCTTTGAAGGTTTGCTGAAGGTACCGTGCATTACACACTTGTAGGCGATTATCAGTATCTATGTAAGTCAAAGGTCTTGTGAATTCTTCAAAGTGTTATAAAAGGTTTTACCCGAAAGGGATTTTTTCTTGAATCGGTCGTCTTTATTTTTCTTGCATGGTTTGAATGATTTATGACATTTAAATGCATGTTTAGGGGCTGAATTAAGTTTGTTTAAAAATAGACTCTAATTAAATAAGGTTTAATTGGAAACTTGCAAATTAATTCAAATCGATATCACACACTGTGTTTACTATGTTTTCAAATTTTATTAGAGCGGGTTGCGCTAATTTATCGCGTATTCCTATTTTCCGCAAAACTTGTGTGATATTGATTTTTTGAAAATCAATTTTGTGAAAAATCACAATTTTTTCTATGGAGCACTTATATAATCAGATGCCTATTTTTTACGGATCTAATTATACCTATTGAAAATAGCGCATGAAATCTAGTTTAAAAGCCATTGACGAGCGTGTTTGGTTCCTTTGCGAAAATAAGTGGACTCCTCCCACGGTCACCATTGAAAATATTAACTCTTTAAAACCCGTGTAGGCCTGGACTGAAGATGATTTTAAAATGTCTAAATTTAATTCACGTGGTTTGAGTTCTATTTCTGGAGCCGTCACTCCCGATGATTTCCATCGAATTATGATGTGCACCACGTCTAAAGAGGCTTGGATTGTTTTGAAATTGACACATGAGGGTACGAATGCGGTTAAAGAATCAAAATTACAAAATTTGTCCACCCAATTTGAGACTATTACCGTGTCTGAGTCTGAATGCTTTGATGATTTTTATGCACGTTTGTCCGACACTGTTAACACCAGTTTTAATTTGGGTGAGGTGATTGATAACACGCGTGTCGTTAAAAAGATTTTGAGATCTCTCCCAAAACGCTTTATTCTTAAAGTCACTGTTTTGAACTATTTGGGAAATTTGAAATCACTTAAGTTGGAAGAACTTGTAGGAGACCTTCAAACCTATGAGATAGACATGTTTTCCCAAACCATTAAGGCTAAGGGTAAAGGAATTGCTTTAAAGACTCATTTTAAGAAAAAGAACGAAAAAGGTTGTGAGTTTTATTCTGAGGGTGAGTTTGATTTTGATGAGGTGGCCATGCTTGTGATTTTTTTTAAAAAGTTTCTCAAAATGAAAAAGGAAACTTCTTCCAATAAAAAGAGATCCTTTAAGTCAAACAAAAAGAAAGTAGAGGCCAAATATAGTGATAAGGAGGATGAGATCAGGAGATTTGAGTGTGAGGGAAAATGGCACATAGCTAAAGAGTGTCCTACTAGGATAAGGAGAAAGGGCAAAGAGACTGCTATGCCAACCACACTTAGTGATAGTGAGGGTGATGAGGGAGATGCGTCTAATAAAGGTTTAGCACATGGGATGTGTGTAGATTTTTCGAGTCGTGTGAGCACTCCCACTTTGTCTCACGTTGATAGAGGTCATGAGAGCACTGGTGATGACTCGAGTGTTTCTAGTGGAGATGAGATCGATTTTAAGAGTGGAGATGAAAGTGAGCTCCAAAAAGCCTTTAGAGATTTTGTGACACCCCGCCTAATTAAATACTGGGCGATCACTCCTTTATTAAATTAAAAATCAAGGTGAACAGTTGGTTCATTCTTAGCATCGCTGTCGTAAAATAACTTTTCCAATTTAAACAACCTAAATAATTAAGCTAAGTGTCAAAACCATTTTAGACATTACTTTCCAAATTTTATTTTATAAACCAACAATTAAACTTTACATAATTCACAGTTAAAGAATCACACAACAACCATCCTGGAACAATTAATCCAAATAATTAAACAACCAACTAAGTAATTCCAACATCAAAACTTAAAGGAAAAACATCATGACAGTAATAAATTCCAAAGTGTAAATAATGGAAATAAATGAATCACGATGTCCAATAAAACAACTGAATAATAGAAAAAGGGCGACACATGCCCAACTGGATAAAATAAATGCTAGAAGTGGAATCAAGAAATGAGGTCGTCTAAGCAAGAGGCATGCAACTCCCACCTAAGCTGCAGCGCGTTCCTTCCAAAGGATCCTATCCAAGACGCCCCTGTGGCTGGGCACCTGTAATATATACATATATATACAAGAGAAAAAGAAAATGGAAACGGGTCAGAGCCCGATTGTAAAAATGATTTAAAATTTGTTTAGCAAGTATTTAAAATGTTTACTGGCCAATGCAACAACATATTAGTGCGACACTCCCTTGAGAAATTCTCACCTCTCTTCTAATGTGCACGCCTATCGCACTAATCTTTCCAACGTTTTAACTTATCTTATCTTAGGTCGCTCGTAAGATTTAAACTCACAAATTCAATTGTTTAAGAGATTAATTTCATTTAACAACAAAGCTCTCATTTAAACCTTATTTACTCATAAAGTTTTTTTTTTCAGTAACATATTATGCTTTTCAGATACTTATTTCCCAAATTGAAATAATTATTCATTTCTTACTTACCATAAACACAGTAGGTAGTTCCCCAATTCCAGAATTAAATATATATATTAAATACTCATATAATATATATATTCTAACGGCACCCCACATAATCATTATGGTGCGGGCATACTCTGCTATCCAGTCCCCGTATCACTCGTACTAAGGGAAATACAAGTTCAGAATCACTCTCGGACTATATTAACACAAATACAAACAATATTGAGGCGAAGCATAGATTCCAGGTCTCTAAGAGGTCAGCACATGCCCTCACGTCTCTTAGGACCGTCTGAACTATCGATTCGATAGCCTGTACCGAAGGATTTCTATCTTCTAGGATACGAGTCAATATCCCCCATAAAGGCTCATCGAGATAAGACTGTCCCAGCGCGGTAACCTTAGGGATAACAAGTAGCGCGGGCATGATTTTCACACGTATATAGTATATGCATAAACACAGTCATATAATATACTACTATTACCATATCAAATTTAGGTACATCTCATAACCCATAATTATGACATTTATCCTTATTACTCATTATTTAGTTATCACGTATAACGTTTGCCTCTTATCTTAATTTGTGGGATTATCCCAACTTATCAAGTGACACTCGTGGATTTCTATACTCCCAAGTGTAATCTCAGTAGGTAACTCATTTATTTTCCCATGCAACTACCTTACGCGTCTCCCCCCTTTAATACATAGTTCCATCGTCCCTTATATGTAAACATTCCCGTAAAATGTAAACCCCGTCCTATATTAAAGATTTCATAATTTTAATAAGCCCTACTGGTCTTAATTATCTCCCAAAATATTTTAATAAGGATGTCTAAAGGTTATTACTCATTTAAATCAAATTTAACTATTAGAAGGGGAATTATGAATCTTCCAGGAGGGGTCGATCGATCGATGGCAGGAGATCGATCGATTGATGCGTCAATCGATTGATACTCCTGGTTCGATCGATCAATCAAACAGGTATGACGAATTCTGCAGAAAACCAATTACGGGTTCTATCATCCAACATCATCAAAATCCAGATTTTTAACACCCAAACTCCCAGAAATTTGTACTACAAACATTATAAACCCAAATTAGCAATCTTCTACGTAAAGCATGCGAATTTTCATCAATATCCATGGATTAAATGGCCAAAACTTATATAAATCTCATGAACCCTAGAAATTTCTTTAACTTTGTTCTAATCAGTCTTTTTTCAGAATTTCTACTTCTAATCCATCATAAATCTGTGGTTCAACCTCTACATATGAAGGGGATTTCCAGATTATCATTTATGTCACTAAACATGCAATTTTCTAATCTCCAACATGGGTATTCTTTTATTGAACTCATCTTAATCAACCCTAAACTAACTTGAATGAAGCATTAACGAAATTAAGCAAGATAAATACTTGCCTAGGAATTTTTTGATCTCTGATTTGTGCTGAAATCAGTGTGGTTATGATCCTTGCGACGTGATCTATCGTTTGGCGGCAACGGAGGCGCAAACGAAGGAGTTTTCGGCCTAGAACTCCTTGGCAAGCTCTCTCCTTCCTTCTCCAATGGACGTCACTTGTCTTTGGTTGTGTTAACCCTAGAAGACAACCTTAGGCATCTGATATAACCCTTGCAAATCCGTGGGTTTAATTACCCAAAATTACAAAATATCCAAAATGCCCTCCCGGGGTACTAATTAAGCCTAAAAACACCCCGAGACCCAAACTAAACCCCCGGGTACACTTTTCTGACTATCTTGACCCTTTCGGACACTTTGGATCACTCAAAACGACCATACGAGCAACTTATAATTTATTCACTTTTATTAATCAATATTTAGTCCCGACACGACACAGGCGCGTCCCGACTTAAATTTCTAAAATTGTCATTTTATTCACTCGTGACATTTAATAGAACCAATATTATATATTACTTTTCTCATTAGTTATATTCAACAAGTTTTCCATGCTTACTAACTCACATCACGTTAGTAATTATAAAAATAATTAATTTTGGATTTATATTAAATTAATAACTCACATTAAATTTAATAAATCCCCAAATTTAGAAAGCACAAAAAATACGGGGTTTTACAGATTTGTACACTGAGACCTTGAAACAAAAAAGTATAATAGAGATTTAGGTCGTCAGGTTTTAGATTTGGAGAAAGAGAATGAGGTTTTAAGAAAGGAGAAGTGTGATTTGACCAACACGTTGTCTAGTCCGACGACACATGTATCCCAACTCGAGAGTGATCTTGAATGTGCCAGGGAGGTCAAAGTCAATTTTTAGAACGCACCTAAGAAGGTTGAAAATGTGGTTCTTAAGGGTAAAGGTGAGAAGTTAGGAATAAGTCATGACGGTGCTTTTACTTCCCAATTATCACCCGAGTCGGTTCCCAATTTAGTGTTAGATTCACGTGAGTCTCACCCTAACCCACCTAGGCATCCCATTCCTATTAGGAGAGCACGTCCTAGAGTTTTTGAGAAAGGTGTTCCTAGACCTATATATGTTTGTTCCCATTGTAAAAGGAGAGGACACCTTAGGGAATTTTGTTTTAAGTTGGGTTATGTATCACGTTTTGCTACTACACGTGTTTCTGCCACACATGCACCCACACATGATACTTTACATGCTCCTGGAGATTACATAAGAGAGTTTGCACATCTATGTGGGCAAGTTAAGCTTTTAGTCAAAACTTCACAAAATTTGATGGAGGTTTTTCATAAGTTGTCATCACCTTTGGAAAACCCCTCCGCACCTAACGATTGAGGTTTGTCTTGTTTACTAGCATAGGATGTTTTTCATGTTGACATTATTTGCCTATTGCTAGTATATATCATTTTTGTATAATTTTTTACTTTTGAAAATACAAAAATATTTTATTTTCATAAATTTTTTGAAAAATCCAAAAAGATTTTTGTATTTTGTTTGCACCGTTTATGGATGGACACTTAGGATGACCAAGTCACAACATCATTCCATTTTTCATGTGACTATTTGAAAGTGTTTTGATACAATATGTCAATTCATCCATGTGCTTTATAACATTTGGAGTCATTGAGATATAATTAAGTGTTACTTCCTACATGTTTGACTCATAATTTCCTTTATTGCACACATGCACAGATTTGTTTGATTATTGTGCTTGTCTTATCACATGTTGGTTGGGTATTTTCACTTCAATCCTATCCTTAAAACGGACCAAGCGTGATAAAAATTGATAAGAAAGTTGTGCATATAAGAGCCGTTTTGTGAGTTTGTGTGCTTTGTTTGAAAACGGTGAAGGGCTACGAAAGATTATCTTTTATCCTTTGCGATTAAGCCGCCGTTTAAATTGGACCAAAAAAATTGAGGAATTTTATTATCCGGGGTCCAAAGAGGTTTAAAAGAACCCGAAAAAATTTAAAAGCAATAAAAAAATTCATGCCAATTATGGGCCATTTAGGTTTTTGCACCAATTCTCTAAAGTTTGAGAATTTAGTTTAACACCTCTAAACAAAAATATATATGAGGGAGTTTGGTTGGAGATTTTATAATGGGTTTGCACGTCCTTGAAAATCTTGAAAAAGCGCTAAACCGTTTTGGACGTTATTGGTGTGGAAATCAATTTGACTTTGATTTGTTGATTTGCATAAGACGATGTCATCTAAATTCAACAATTTTTACACCTAAGGATACTTTTGATGTTCATTTGTTAGGAGTACACATATGATTGATTGAGTTGATTTACCTATTGAATGTGTTCACATCCATACATTCCATTTCTATGACTGGTTGTTTGAGTTTAAAATCCATGGTGTGATTTGTGGTATCTTATTTTTGTATGAAAAATAAAAAATAGTTTATGAATGTTTTTGGGACATATCTTTGCATGCGCGTAGTTTGATCCATATTTGCTATGCATTTTATCGTGACACTCCATGTTTTGATTTTTTTTTCTTCTTATCTGTCTATTTGGGAACATCATAAAAAGGGGGAAAAAGAATTATCATGTTATGGGGGAGTTTTTGCATTATGGGGGAGATTTGATTTATTAATGATATCATTTCAAACTCTATGCATCACGATGGTATTATTGCTTTATCTTATGTGTGTAGGTACAAAGATTGAAGATCATGATGTTGCACACCCTGATGAGAAAAGCTTTGAGATTTAATAAACATTTTTGAAAAACAGTTTGAGATCTTGCAAATTTATTCATGGGAGGGTAGATTTGTATAGGCATTTTGTTTTTTGATAATTTGATTTTTTATGTATGTATCGGCATAGACATAGGGGGAGATTTGTAAGGACATATTTTTATAAGTTCGTTATCAATTTATTATCTCATATACCGCTACACCGTCGAAGAGCTTTCAAGAATATTCAAGCATCAAAGACGGATCCGAATATCAAGTTCTTCATCAAAAGGACTCCGCAAAGTTTACTTTAGTAAGGTTTTGTTTTAAATACCTTAACTTTCCACTTAGAGCTTTTGGGATATTTTTACAAAATATTTCTAAGTGTTGGAGCGAACCTTTTCGTCAAATTTAAGAATGAGTAATTTTTTCTAAGTGTTAGAGCGTACCTCGATTTTGACGCCCAGGTCGTTTAAGCGAGATAACCATCTCGTTCGAGCGACATTAGATGTCGTGAGATGTCGTTTGAACGACATCTGTAAATCGTTCGCAAGAGACTGCTATCTCGTTCGAACGAGCACGTTTTTCGAGGCGACGTGATTTTGTATAAATACTCATTAAATGGTTTCGTGTTCATTAAGAAGTCTCAGCATTTTACAGAACAGAAAAACTGCGAAAGCAGAATTCTTTTGGCTTCTTCCTTTTAGGGTTTAATCCTTTTTTTTGTTTTCAATTCACAAAACTCCCATATGCTTTAGTGAATTGTTTTGGTGTTCAAGAACAATACTTTGCTTTTGTTCAACCTCTGTGGAGAAGGGATCTCCATATTTGATCGGTGGATACCGAGCGTAGTCATTCTGTGTGTGGACGAGCAGAAGACAACGAACCGACATCTGGAGGGTATTTCGCTGTCTCTCGTATCTTTGAAGGTTTGCTGAAGGCACCGTGCATTACACACTTGTGGGCGATTATCAGGTTGTATGTAAGTCAAAGGTCTTGTGAATTCTTCAAAGTGTTATAAAAGGTTTTACCCGAAAGGTTTTTTTTTCTGATTCGGTCGTCTTTATTTTTCTTGCATGGTTTGAATGATTTATGACATTTAGATGCATGTTTAGGGGCTGAATTAAGTTTGTTTAAAAATAGACTCTAATTAAATAAGGTTTAATTGGAAACTTGCGAATTAATTCAAATCGATATCACACACCGCGTTTACTACGTTTTCAATTGATTCTAGCTTAGTTGCTTTTCAGCTTCAGTACTTATCTTATTTAGGATTATTGTATGGGCATAAGCCCCAGATTTATTTACTTTATGTTGGTTTGAGATATTTACATTTATGTCGGATTTATCAAACACTTGGTGTTGGATTATATTTATTTATTATTGAACTGATGATTTAAACTCAATTATGGGCCATTAATATACGATTTATATTATGTTGATGTTGAGAATGGTATTAATTGACAAACAAGCCCCATCTTCGACGTATCGTGGCTGACCAGCCTTTACGTGAGAAAATGGGGGTTGTTATATATACAATGTTTGTAGAAAAATAATGTTTATCGTATTAAGTTTGGAAAAATAACAAAAGTTTTACAAAATAAAATGAAGTTCGTTTACAATAAGCAATTACATTGACTATATTTTATGTCATTCATCTTTTACACAAAAACGATTATACGATAATGCATATACACATAAAAAAAATAATATCAAATATCAAAACATGTATTGAACACAAAACTTGTATGTAGATTCATCCTAATCGACAACATTACATATTGACATGTACATTGTAGACATTTTTACATTTCAACAAATTTACTTATATTATCTTTTTTCTTTGTTTTTCAAATTAAGCATGTAATATTGGCTTAATAAGTAAAAAATAACGATTAATTATATCCACAAAGGGACTTGATCATTAGGATAATCATAAAAACGCCCATTCACCTCAATAAGTTATTCAAGAAAATTAATGATGTTGTTGACATGTTGTGGTTTTCATTCATTTACAAAATCGAGACATGGAGAGAATTTTAAATAAGAGCTTTTGAGACATTATGAATGAGACTTAATTTCTTTACTACAAATTTACAAGTCGTTTCTTTCACTCACTATTCTAATTGTTGAATGCTCTTTATAATGTCAAATCGCGTGATTCACATTAAAATTCGATTAGTTGGGAAAGTTAATTTCCATTCCAACTTGAACCTTACCAATTAATTTGTTTAATTGGAATAAGAGGAAGACCTTGGGCAATATATATCATTAAATTAATGAAAGAAGCCCTTATTGTTGGAAAATAATATCATCTCAAGACAATTCCCTATTATAGCCTTTAGCGAGATGGAAATAGGAGTCTAGAAGCATAAACATGCATGCCATTTTTTTAAAAAAAATTTATGTTTTTTGTAAGAAGTAATGAAATAGGTTTGATGAAAGGGATGTGACGAATATAATTTGAAATAACGATGGAAAAAATTTGCATTTCTATATTTGTATGTAGGTGGAGATATATTTGAAAAGACGTATGCGATATGAAAGGACGTAAATGTGATATGAGTAGCAATCCAAACATAACAAGTTTCATACGTTTCTATCGATTTCCAAGGGAATTAATATTAATTTTCATCATTTAACTACACAACCATAATCACGAATAAAAAACGCCGACACATGTAATTGAGTGTATGAATTAATCAAATCCGACTTTTAATATTACACACTAAAACTACTAGACAATATATATATATATATATCAATTTGAAGTTACAATATTTGTCATACAATAATGAAGAACAAAATAGAATCTACTATTTAATATCATGAATGTATGTCACGTTAAAAATTCAACAACGAAGTGAAAGTCATAGATGAAATGAGAGAGGGAGATGTTGGTCAATGTTAATCAATATTATGCTTGATTCTCAAAGAATACTGATATTCGTTTTGAGTTTCCATGATTCATAGATAGAGATGGACATGATAAAAATATATATAAAGAATGCAAGTTCGAGTTAAAAGAAACAGACTTATAAAAATAGGAAAAAAATCATAGAGTATCTCGAAATAAAAGGAAATAGTAATTCACAAATGTATTGCAGATGATAATTCGAAATGAGCTTAAGTATCAATAAGACTATTCTCTCTCTCTTTTCTCTCTCCACCAACCCAATAATTAAAACACCAATAGAGCATTAATAACTACTTAATGGCAGAATAAAATTTATGTATCTTTGACACCTCGTACTCCCTCCTCTAAATCCCTCTACAACTTCAATTATCAATTTACATGTTCACAATTAATTTTTACTATGAGGGGCTAAATGTAAATGGGTCATAATGTAAGGAGATATAATGTTATCGGGTCATATGGGAAGATCGATTATACGTAGCTTACACACCTTGTACCCTCACCCCCTCTACTCACACACAACTTGAATTATCAATCAATGTAACGACCCGTTTATTGAATTTCAATAGTTAAAAAAAGGTGTGACCTATCCAGTTTTTTAATAATACGAGTTAAGTTTAAATGGATCATAGTGTAAGGGAGTTTAATGTAATATAGGCTATATAGTCATTCTCCATTTAATTATTTTAATGAATTATTAGAAGAGTTGAAAAATGATATAATATTTAACATATCTTCATCAACAGATCTTAGGTCCTGTTTGTTTTTACCTCTTAAGTCTGAACCTGAACCATTTAGACTTAAGAGGTATCAAAAAGTGTTTGTTTTTTTAAATGATTAAGAGGTTAACGACTATATTTGGCTCTTAATGGTTAAGAGGTAAAATTACATCTGAAGTCTGAATATGAAGTCTGAATCAGTTTAAATACATTCATTCAGAGGTATATTCAGACATAAAAACAAACATATTTTTCAGATTCAGATTTCAGACTTCAGATTCAGTCTTCAAATTTCAGATTCAGATGAAAAAACAAACGCAACCTTAGTCTAGTTGTGTCATCGTCTCTGGTTTGCTCTGTCTCAGATCGAAAAAGGTAAGCCATCCATTCTCCAATTTTCAACCACGATATTATATATATGTTTATACGTATAACTAGTTATTTAATTTAATTTCAGTTATATTAATTCCATCTCAATTTCTCAATCTTTATTCTTACTTAACACTAGCAATCTCAATCGGAATAAACACTTGATTACAGTATATGCGTGTGTGTGTGTGGCCGGGTGTGGTGGGGGGGGGAGCTGTGTTTGATAGAAAGATGGAAAATGCAAAATTTTCAAAGCCAATTTGGGTAAGCTAAAATTTACTGTTCGATATGTTTGATTGTAGTTTGTGTAGAAACAAGGAAAACATGAGTTGTTTAGGCTAAATAATGGGGTGAGGTAAGAAAATAAAAGTCTAAAAAATCAAATTTTCGTGTTTAGGGATGGAATTTTTTTTCAATGCGAATTTGTGTAATAAAAGACCTATAAAAGTTGAAAAATATGAAATCTTTTGTATTTACAAATGTTGCTTATCAAGCACACCCTTAGACCATCTCTAAAAGCTTTGTGTATATTGAACCTCCGCGACAGTTGGAATGTCGTGGCAAAGTTATATATATATAGGGAGGATCGGGTGCGGACCAAGTCCATGCGGTCTTGGTGTAGACCAATTTTTTTAAAATACCATTTTTTTTAAATTTTGAATTGATTTTTTTTTGTGGGGTGTTTTAAGCATTTCATCCTACCCTTGCAAAAAAAAAATTAACTCAAAATGATTTTTTTACTATTTAAAAAGAAATCGTCAAAATATGACAGTTTTTTTTAAAATAGTAAGAAATTGTCATATTTTTACCCCTTTTTTTAAAATAATAAAAATATTCATTTTGATTTAATTTTTTTGCAGGGGTAGGATGAATAAACAACTCATAAAAAAATCAATTCAAAAATAATTTTTTGATCAATTACAAAAAAGTCCCTCAAACATTTTTTAATACACAGTTAGTCCAAGCGTTTTTATTTTGTTCCAAAAAGTCCCTCAAAAACTCATTTAGTCAATATTATCTTATTTTTAAAAGTCTGGGCTACCGGCATTCCCGCCCCACTCATCCCCCCACTGACATAGCTCCGGCGACCCTCACAGGAGGGCCTTTTTTTTTAGTGTTTTTATGTGGTGAGGGACTTTTTGGAATAAAATTAAAAGGCTTGAACTAAACGTGTATAAAAAAATGTTTGAGTGACTATTTGGTATATGCCCCATAATTTATTTTGGTATTTTAAAAAATTTAGTCTGCACAAAGCGGTCCTTAAGTCTACACAGGATCCTCTCTCTCTCTCTCTCTCTACATATATATATATATATATATATATATATATATATACTAGCGGATACCCGTGCCGAGGGCACGGCGATAAATTTGCTCCCGTGATAAAATCAGGCCATAAAAAAATGCCTCTGTGATAAAACCCAACCCATAAAAAAAGAAAAAAAAAACTTCTTTTAGCATGACATTTCATGCATGAGCATGAAATGTCAAAAATATCATACATGCATTTTTAACATCCCTATATGGCTCAATATTTTATATATATATATATATATATATATATATATATATTGAAGCACCTTATACCTTTGACTTACTTAAGTCTATATTGTATAAGTGTTCAACTAATTTGGAAATAGTGACAAAATTTGTTGTCTAACCTAGAATCCAAAGAACCTCAGAATTATTCTCTCTAATCCTCTTCAATGATCCAAACAAGGTATAAATTAAATCACACTACACACATTAGAAGTGAATACATGTGTATATATTGCTTAAAATTGATTGTGTGTTAAATTCCCCTTAAAATGTTGTTTTAATAATTTTTTGGGAATTTTTAAATATTTTTTAAACATTTTTAAATAATGTTTTCTTAAATAAAAGTGTTTTTATAAACTTTGTGGGGGTTAAAATGCTATTATGTAAAATATGTTTTTCATTAGAATGTTTGGTTGGGTAGAACATTAAAGCGCTAGAGACTTCAGGGTGTTATCTGTAATTACTTTTGACGCGCGTTTGCCAGCCAATAGAATGCCAACACTTGTTACGTTCCAGATATCTCATTTTGTGTTTGTTTTGTGAGAGAACTGCCTGGTGTATTGTGGATCGTTAGATCAAATCTTATCTATGGCCTGCATGCGTTTTAAGTCTATCCATGTGCTATTACTTTGGACCAATCACCTTCGTTTTAACCACCGCTGTTTTACCACCCTTGGATCAAGTCAACATAAGGAAGACTGGATCTCAACCATTGATTTCGATCAGTAATCCAGAACCTTCCTTGGCTCCTATATAAACCCTCTTATTCTCAACCTTTAGAAACTTTTGGCAGTCGTCCAAATTGAGAAAAAAAAAGAGAAGAGAGAAGTGAGAGAGAAGAGAGAAAAAGAAAAGAGAGAAGAGAGAGAAAGGGAACTGAGTTAGAGAAACCCTAACCCTAACCCTAAACAAACTTCAAACCATCTTCAAACCTTCGTATATTCAAAACCCCAAACACAACCTTGAGTGTTTGAGACAGATTGGTGTTACTAGTTTGATCGTTTGTACCTGTAACCTCTTGATCTATGATCTTGTTACCAACTTAGACATTTTTTGTGAGATCTGTATTTCTTTATCATAGAAATCTTAGATCTACAAGTTGCATGTCACATATCACTAGATCTGCATATTTGTTTCTCGTTTTGTGAAAATCTTTGCTGATTTAGATCTAAAAATGTTTTATGCTTTCTGTTCTTATGAAACTAAACCTTGACCTAGTTGGATTCTCACTTGGATATTTTCAATCTCGAAAATAATTTTAAAAACTGAGATTGATTAAGATCTTGACCGATTTTGAAGCAAGATATCCGTGGAATCTGGGATAGATTAAAAGGTCAAAAAGGGTTCAAGTTCTGTAAGAAAGAAAGAAAAGAAAATCACAACATATAGTCTTTATATGTAATTTTTCTAGGACTGTCTGTAAAAACTAAGTGTGTGTGAGTTCATGCATGTTGATAGGAATCACATCACAAACACTTGACACACTACCACACTGAAAGTGTTGGGTATAAGATCAAAGATTATTGAGTCGACGCAAGGAAGCTAAAGCAAAGGGAAGTTATCAAGCTGGAAGAACATCATCAACAATCAGATCTATGAGAAGTTAGAAGGACACCAAGTGGGGTATATTCCTAAACTTAGAATAGGCTGAGTTGTGTGCATGTATGTTGTATTGTTTGTAACTATTATTTATTTTTAGTGGATTTTTACTTTTGTGACTTAGAAGTCACCGTGGATGTTTCCTCTATTGGGAGAGGTTTTACCACGTTAAAAACTGTGTGTTCTGATTATCTTCATCTCCTCATCTCATTCTATAGTGTGCTGATATTTTGAAACTATCTTAGTTTTAAAACTGATTACAAAGTCTTGGTTATTCTCGTACATAAGTTTTTTGTAAACACATCTTGTTGTTTATCATTTTTATTTTCAAAAGAAAAGGGTTTCTTCAACAAACATCTCGGAGTTGCTTATACAATTTAATCTTGTATTAAACGGCATTAGCAACGTTTTTCAATTTGTATCAGAGCCGTGTAAACTTTTATTTCAAAAAGATCTTGTGTTTTTGAAATCGTTTTCTGAAAAATCCTAACTATGGACGAGAAGAATGAAAGGTTTGGTAATCTGTCCAGACCTCCACTCTTTGTTGGAAACAACTTTGCTTACTGGAAAGTAAGAATGGTTGCCTTCATCCAAGGGACTTTAGGAGATGATGTCTAGGACATTATTGAAAACGGATATACTTATCCTACTAAACCAGCCACTGAAGGAAGTGATGAGAGGGTAAAGAAAATCTTAAGTGAGTTTACCCAAGAGGAGAAAACACTTTCTCGTAATAACAATAAAGGCAAGAATGCCATCTTTATGTCTATTAATGAGTATGGGTTCAAGATAATATCTTGTGCCACTTCCAAGGAAGCTTGGGACACATTAATCACTGCCCATGAAGGAGACTCAAGAGTTAAAGCTGCTAAAACTCAAATGCTTACCCAACAGTACAACTCTTTGATTATGTCTGACTTTGAGTCTTTTGACGACTTTTACATGAACCTAACTGATATAGTTACTAAGTTGCATGCTAATGGTATTACATATGATAGGAATGAGATTGTTTCTAAAATCCTAAGATCATTACCACAAAAGTTTGACAGCAAAAGGTATGCTATTGAGGAGATGAGTGATCAAAACCTCACCCCTGAGTTACTCAGTAGCAAACTTAGGACTGTGGAAATGGAATTAGACTTTATGAAACAATTAAATCAGTCTCAAAGAAAATAGCCCAACTCTAACTTGAGTTTTTCCTCTAAGATATCTAAACATGAGACTAATTTGACAAACTGTGACTCTGATGAGGAGTGTGATATAGACAAACTAGATAATCAGATTGCCTTAATGTCAAAACAATTTAAGAAAATTGTTAAATTTAGAAACAAACAGTCATCTAAACAAGGCAAGCCTAATTATCCCACTGTGTCTAATCCCAAATCTCATGAGAGAGGTCTTGACAAACCTTCTAAGGACAAAAACTTCAGATCTAACAGAGACCTTGAAAAGATTGAATGTTTTAGATGTGGGAAACTAGGTCACATTGCTCACGATTGCAGAGTTAATCTGAATAAAACCAACACACACAATAGAGCCAATGTCTGTAAAACTTGGGATGATTCAAGTGACTCTGATGAAGAGGAACTTGAGTCATCAAATGTATTAGACCCTTGCATGTCCTTTTATGCTAAGATCATTTACAATGATGATATGCCTGTGTGTGATAATGATACTTCTACTCCTGCTTTTGTGAATACTGCTTTGACTGGCCTAGATGCCTCGTTATCTGAAAATGTTGCTAGCTCTAGTTCCATGTGTGTGAGTCAAAGGGATCTCGATAACGACGATGTAAATGGGTGCGTGAGTACTAAAACTGAATCGTTAGGGGTCACTACACACACTTCACTTAGCGACTCAGACACAGATGACCTCCCAGATATTCATACTTTGTATGCTAAAACTCTTAAAAAAAGCACTAGACTAGAGAAGACTGTTAGAGACCTGACTAAGAAATTAGATGATCTAAGTCTTATTGTGAAGCTGAATGCCGAAGAGTACACTAACCAGTGTCTGACTCATCAATCTGAAATTGAAACTTTTGATAAAAAATTAAAAGAGTTGACTAAAACTAATGAAACCCTGGAAATGAAATACAGGGGAACATTATTAGAACTGGAGGAAGCAAAAACAAAGACAGCTACTATTTTCAAAAATTTTTCTAAGTTTGAAAACAATTCAAATTGTTTCACTGACTTTGTTGTTGACTCCAAGACCAATTCTGATGATAGAACCGGTATTGGATTCTGCCCTAAGAATAAACCACAAATTACAAATCTTGAACCTATTAAGTTTGTGTCTGGGGGAAAAAGACCAATCGAAACATGTCCAGATTTTCATTTTATTAAAAAAGAATTTGATCAAAAGGAACAACAGAAAGACATTGGAGAGTCTAGTAATTCTAAGGCTGACAGTACACCTGAGACTAAATACGTCTGTCCTTTGATCAGAAAGGCTGAATCTACCTTTAAAACCATACCTCCTAGGAATAGGACTTCTGAACAGAATCCTGTTAAACCCATCTTTAGAAGTTTTCCTAAGGAAGTTCATACCTCAAGCAATCAATATTGCTCCTACTGTGACATTTATGGTCATTCCTTTGAAGGTTGTTATGCTAGGCGTCTAAACACCCATGTGTACAACACTCCTGTTTACAAGAACTTTAACTATTCTAGGCAAAATCGTAACCATTATGTCCTTCCAAGACAACCTGACAAGAACTCTAACTACAGGAATAGAAAGACCAAAACTAAGAGTTCATTTAAGAGAAAGACTCCCAGAAACTTTCCTAAACCAATAGCTCAATTTTTCTCAATAATCAGTTTGTTGCTCCATATGTTTTTCGACAAAAAGCTGCTTCTCGAAAATTTTATCAAATAAGGGCAAACTTGCGCAAAATTAAAACTAGAGCTATTTGGGTTAGAAAAGATGATCTTTTACCCCGAATGAAGTGTAACATTGTTATCACTGCCTTAAAAGCTGAACACACTTCATCCGGTTGGTACTTAGATTCAGGATGTTCCAAACATATGACAGGAGATGAAACCAAACTCTTAAACAAAACCAGATTTGCTGGAGGCAAAGTAGTTTTTGGTGACGGAGTTTCATCCCAGATCATAGGTAAAGGAACCCTAAAAGAAGAGGGAATGCCTGTTCTGGAAAATGCACTTTTAGTGAAAGGCCTTAAAGCCAACCTCCTAAGTATATCACAATTTTGTGACTCTGACCATACAGTTACCTTTTCAAAGAACAATTGTAAAATTCTAAATGATAAAGGTGAATGCATTATTACCGGATTTAGAACACCTGACAACTGTTATACTGTCAAGACTAGTTCTGAAACCTGTAACATTGTCAGAATGGATGACAATGAAATCTGGCATAATCGTATGGGTCACTTAAGTTATGATATCCTTGGTAGATTGTCTAGTCAAGAGATTGTTAGAGGAATTCCTAAAATTAAACCTATTTCCAGTGTTGTCTGTGGTCATTGCTAGGAAGGAAAAATAGTTAAGACTTCGCATAAAAAGGTTAAAGACATCCTCACCTCTAGACCTCTAGATCTCATCCATATGGACCTTATTGGTCCCTCTAGAACTGTTAGTCTTTGTGGACACAGTTATATCCTAGTCATGGTTGATGATTTTACTCGATTCACTTGGGTTGCCTTTTTGAAACATAAATCTGACACGTTTCAGACATTCTTGAAAATTTTACTAAGAATTGAAAATGAGAAGGACACACAAGTCAATCGCATTCGTAGCGATAGAGGGGGAGAGTTCATAGACACAGGAATAGTTGAATATTATGACTACAACGGTTATAAACATGAATTCAGTGCCCCTAAGACTCCTCAGCAGAACGGTGTTACCGAAAGGAAAAACCGAACTCTTCAAGAGATGGCACGTGTCATGCTGCATGCCAAATCTCTACCTAAGTACTTCTGGGTAGAATCTATTAGAACTGCATGTCATATCATTAATCGAGTTTACCTTAGGAAAAACTCTAAGCAAACCTCTTATGAGTTGTGGTACGGTAAGAAGCCTAATCTGAAATATCTAAGAACTTTCGGAAGTCAGTGTTATGTCTGTAAAGACAGAGAACATTTGTCCAAATTCGAAACGCGTGGAGATAAAGCCATATTCTTAGGTTACTCTCCAAACAGTCGTGCTTATCGTATACAATCTGCGTACTAAGACCCTTAAGGAGTCGATAAATGTAATTGTAAGTGACACTATTGTCGAAAATAAGATATCTGAATCACCTATTGTGGTTGAATCTGAAAATGATTTCAAAACTGATTCACCAGAAATAGATGACTCATTACCTATTGAGAGTCCAGAAGTACCTGGCTGGGTCTCTAAAGATCATCCCATTGACAACGTGGTCGGTAATCCTAATGAGCCAGTCCGTACTAGATCCCAGTTAAGAAATTATGCTAATTATGCATGTTTCGTCTCCCTTGTGGAACCGAAAAATGTTAATGAAGCATTGAGTGACACACAGTGGATTTCTGCTATGCAGGAAGAGCTTTTACAATTTGTCATTCGCGATGTCTGGTATCTTGTACCGCTGCCTCAAAACAAAAATGTTATTGGAACTCGTTGGATCTTTAAGAACAAATATGATGAAAATGGGGTAATCCTTAGAAACAAAGCTAGACTAGTTGCTCAAGGTTACTCACAAATATAAGGGATAGATTTCAGCGAGACATTTGCCCCTGTCACTCGTCTTGAATCTGCTCGACTTCTTTTCGCCATAGCGTGTCACTTAAAATTTACACTTTATCAAATGGACGTCAAGTCTGCCTTCCTCAATGGAATTCTATCCGAAGAAACGTATGTAGAACAACCCAAAGGGTTCATTGACCCAAAATACCCGGACCATGTCTTTCGTTTAAAAAAGGCTTTGTATGGCTTAAAACAAGCTCCTAGAGCTTGGTATGAACGCCTTTCCAACTTTTTATTGGATAAGGGTTTTAAGAGAGGAGGAAATGACCAGACCCTCTTTGTCAAACATTTTGACAAAAACATTATTATAGCCCAAGTCTATGTAGACGACGTCATCTTTGGGTTTACTTCAACATCTGAAGTGAAATCCTTTTCTGATATTATGCATAAGGAATTTCACATGTCCCTTATGGGGGAGCTACAGCTTTTCTTAGGATTTCAAGTGAAACAGAATTCTGATGGATTATTTGTCTCTCAAACTAAATATGCCTTAGATCTTGTTAAGAAATTTGGTCTAGACAATGCTAAAGTTGCCAAAACGCCCATGAGTACTACTGTTAAACTCTGTAAAGATGAAAATGGGAAGTCAGTTGATTCCACACTTTATCGTAGTATGATTGGTAGTCTACTCTATCTTACTGCCTCACGACCAGATATAATGTATGCTGTATGTCTGTGTGCTCGTTACCAGAATAACCCTAAAGAGAGCCATTTATCTTGTGTAAAACGTATAATAAAGTACATAAAAGGCGCTCTTAATCTTGGACTTAGGTACACTAATGATACCTGCAGCACCATCATAGGGTATACTGATGCTGATTGGGCCGGTTGTACTGACGACAGTAAGAGTACATCTGGTGCCTGCTATTATGTCGGCAATAATTTAGTAGGTTGGAGTAGCAAAAAACAGAATTGCACATCTTTATCTACGGCTGAGTCCGAATATATAGCAGCAGGAAGTTGCTGTGCTCAATTGTTATGGATAAAACAAATGTTAAGCGATTATGGGATTAAAGAAGATCAGTTACAATTGTATTGTGATAATCAAAGCGCTATTAACACATCTAAAAACCCGGTTCAACACTCGCGAACTAAGCACATTAAAATAAAAATCACTTTATACACGAACTTGTTGAGACTAAGGAGTTAGAAATCCATTACCTGCCTACTGATCTGCAACTTGCAGACATGTTCACTAAACCTCTGGACTATAACAGATTTCTATATTTGCGTAATTCTATAGGTATGGTATGTGCTGATTAATCTATAAGACTGTAACTTTTTACCCTTTGTCCATTTGAGACAAAATGAGGGAGAAATTTGAGTCTTACGGGTTCATTATTTTGTTCACATTTCATCTAAACTGCTTGATCTTAGTGTGCATATTTGCAGGAACCTCTTCTACTGATTTGCTACCTTTTCTAGTGTACAAATTTGTAAATAGTTGAGTTATGTAATTTTTGACTTTCTAGGAAATGGGTAGATAGTATCTTTTGTATAGGACTAGGTTTTATTTTTTTTGTTCCCTAAGAGTTTAAGCTAACTCAAAGGAGATTTTGTCTCATATTTCCAAAGGGGGAGATTGAAGCACCTTATACCTTTGACTTACTTAAGTCTATATTGTATAAGTGTTCAACTAATTTGGAAATAGTGACAAAATTTGTTGTCTAACCTAGAATCCAAAGAACCTCAGAATTATTCTCTCTAATCCTCTTCAATGATCCAAACAAGGTATAAATTGAATCACACTACACACATTAGAAGTGCATACATGTGTATATATTGCTTAAAATTGATTGTGTGTTAAATTCCCCTTAAAATGTTGTTTTAATAATTTTTTGGGAATTTTTAAATATTTTTTAAACATTTTTAAATAATGTTTTCTTAAATAAAAGTGTTTTTATAAACTTTGTGGGGGTTAAAATGCTATTATGTAAAATATGTTTTTCATTAGAATGTTTGGTTGGGTAGAACATTAAAGCGCTAGAGACTTCAGGGTGTTATCTGTAATTACTTTTGACGCGCGTTTGCCAGCCAATAGAATGCCAACACTTGTCACGTTCCTGATATCTCATTTTGTGTTTGTTTTGTGAGAGAACTGCCTGGTGTATTGTGGATCGTTAGATCAAATCTTATCTATGGCCTGCATGCATTTTAAGTCTATCCATGTGCTATTACTTTGGACCAATCACCTTCGTTTTAACCACCGCTGTTTTACCACCCTTGGATCAAGTCAACATAAGGAAGACTGGATCTCAACCATTGATTTCGATCAGCAATCCAGAACCTTCCTTGGCTCCTATATAAACCCTCTTATTCTCAACCTTTAGAAACTTTTGGCAGTCGTCCAAATTGAGAAAAAAAAAAGAGAAGAGAGAAGTGAGAGAGAAGAGAGAAAAAGAAAAGAGAGAAGAGAGAGAAAGGGAACTGAGTTAGAGAAACCCTAACCCTAACCCTAAACAAACTTCAAACTATCTTCAAACCTTCGTATATTCAAAACCCCAAACACAACCTTGAGTGTTTGAGACAGATTGGTGTTACTAGTTTGATCGTTTGTACCTGTAACCTCTTGATCTATGATCTTGTTACCAACTTAGACATTTTTTGTGAGATCTGTATTTCTTTATCATAGAAATCTTAGATCTACAAGTTGCATGTCACATATCACTAGATCTGCATATTTGTTTCTCGTTTTGTGAAAATCTTTGCTGATTTAGATTTAAAAATGTTTTATGCTTTCTGTTCTTATGAAACTAAACCTTGACCTTGTTGGATTCTCACTTGGATATTTTCAATCTCGAAAATAATTTTAAAAACTGAGATTGATTAAGATCTTGACCGATTTCGAAGCAAGATATCCGTGGAATCTGGGATAGATTAAAAGGTCAAAAAGGGTTCAAGTTCTGTAAGAAAGAAAGAAAAGAAAATCACAACATATAGTCTTTATATGTAATTTTTCTAGGACTGTCTGTAAAAACTAAGTGTGTGTGAGTTCATGCATGTTGATAGGAATCACATCACAAACACTTGACACACTACCACACTGAAAGTGTTGGGTATAAGATCAAAGATTATTGAGTCGACGCAAGGAAGCTAAAGCAAAAGGAAGTTATCAAGCTGGAAGAACATCATCAACAATCAGATCTATGAGAAGTTAGAAGGACACCAAGTGGGGTATATTCCTAAACTTAGAATAGGCTGAGTTGTGTGCATGTATGTTGTTTTGTTTGTAACTGTTATTTGTTTTTAGTGGATTTTTACTTTTGTGACTTAGAAGTCACCGTGGATGTTTCCTCTATTGGGAGAGGTTTTACCACGTTAAAAACCGTGTGTTCTGATTATCTTCATCTCCTCATCTCAGTCTATAGTGTGCTGATATTTTGAAACTATCTTAGTTTTAAAACTGATTACAAAGTCTTGGTTATTCTCGTACATAAGTTTTTTGTAAACACATCTTGTTTGTTTATCATTTTTAAATTTGTTTGATTTTAAAGATTTAATGGCATGTCTAATTATAATGTTTAAAAAATACTAAACAATAGTTTATTTCGTAAAAAATGTGTAAAAAAAAAATGCTATGAAGAAATAGGTTTTGTAGTCGACTGAAATGAAATGAGGGCCAATCGAATCGACCATGTTGCAATATACAAATTTCCGCGGCATTCTAACTGCAATGGGTGACCCTCTCGTTGCAGTTGGTCGGTCGCACGAACAAGCATTTGCTCCTTCAGAAGGACCAAAATCAGGTATTTTGCTCCTTTGAATAACTTCATTAGTTTGCTGCATGCTTTGGAAGGCCCAAATAAGCAAGTGATAGAGAAAAATTAGCATTATGCTATTTTGTTCTGTTCGTTGGAGATTGTCTTAAATACATCATTGGGATGGTTCTTATTAAAACAATCTTTGAAACCCTGATTGTAAGTTTATGAGGATGTTACTTGTCATTTTTATGTGATGCGGTAGTTCAGAAAAAGGAGCCTTCAGTCCAAGCCCTTGGCATTTCATACCAACAACTTATCTTTCTTATAAAATGATATAGGCTGCGGTCCTGTGATACGACGATGTTATATTAGAAAATGACAGCTAAATAAAATTATATTATCACAAAATTTGTTTAATATAACAATATAAAAGTGTTATATTACAATGTGAGAGAGTAATGCTGTGATTGATGTTATATTCAATGTTTAAAAAGACCCGAGGTGAGGCGTAAGCCCCAACACCCCCCCGCCCCCCAAAAAGAGCAAAATAATATTAAAAAATACTAATAAAACCATAAAAAATAAAGTAACAAAGAAATATAACATAGAATTGCAAAAAAACATCTTTGAGGACTTTCTCACATAGTTAAACATTTTTTTGTTCCCTCGAGATGACTTTTTTACATGTTAATTTTATAATATGACAATAAATTAATCAATGCAAAATCAAATTGACCAAATCATTTTTTTAGTTTCATTCACATTGGTTAATTTATAATATGACAATAAATTAATCAATGCAAAATCAAATTGACAAAATCAGTTTTTTAAGTTTCATTCACATATTGGTTATTTTTTAAAAATTTCTTTCAAGTTACAATAGTAAATAGTATAAGTTAAGTGCAATTTTAAAACAAAAAAGAAAAAAAAGAATAAGAGTTAGTATATTAAAATAACATTTTTTTTAAGTTAAGTGTAATTATAAAAAAAAAGAAGAACTTTAACCTTTAAAAAAGCGGACTTCATGATGGAAGAAGAAAAAGATTTTTTTTCCTCAAATTCAACCCTGAGGCTTAAGCCTCGAGGCATTCTTTGCCCGCCTCGAGGCGTAAGCCTCAAATGCTTTTTAAACATCGGTTATATTAGAGCACAACGACAAAACATCCCCCTTCTACCTCCTCCTGACAATCTCTTTTTTTAAAAAAACTGCTTTTGGTGTGCTTCTATTGACATTTGTTCCGTTTTTGAATTTATGTGTGTTTTTAGGTTGAATATGGGTATGGAGCAAAACAACTTTGACATGAATGAGGGGACTCTGGAGATTGGCATGGGTAAGTTATTTTTACTTGTGATTGTGCACATATATGTTGCATATTGTATAAGAGCTCAATGGCATGGGAGATACAAGAATTAGGTTATCATGCTTACTATTTCAATAGCATTTATATTTGCGAAAGGACAAAAATTGATCTCATTGAGAAGTGAAATGCACACTTTTTGGTTTGTAAAGTAGCAACCTAATTTTTGGATTCAGTTTTGTTTGTAAACTACGTGTATCAAATTTCTAATTTAAATAAATTGCTAAAGAAAAAAATGATTTTAAAACAATAATAAAGCATTCGTACGAGACAAGAATTTTACGTGAAAACTCACTCCGGAGAAAATCATGGAACAAATTGACAAATTATTGTAAAAAAGGGATTCTACAAGAAAGATTCTCCTTATAATATACGACTTGACATTATTGTTTGTGGTTTAACCAAAGACATTCAACTAAAAATGGCGGAATGGAGAAATGGTATTCATGTAGAAAATATTGAGAGTATTAATAGTGAGATCGATATTTGTGTGTGATTTTTACGCTTCTGCATTCGTTTACATCAAATTGGTATCAAAGCATGCAACATTCTTGTTACCATTTGAGGAGAATGGTCCACCCCCATGTCATATATCAGTTACAAGTGAAGTTTGCTGCACTCTAGGTGAAGTGGGTGGAGGAGTCTGCAAGAAAAACTGACACTGAAAGAAGAGCTAGGCGGGTCTTTTGAGCTACGTGGAGAGCGATACGAGAGGTTTCGGATGCCGAAAAAGTTCTTGTTAGCTAGGTGACCAGCGGTCTCACTATAAATAGTGGCACAACATCGCCACAGATGGAAGAAACCGGCGTCAGGGCTGCTTGTACGGAAGGAGTTGCTAATTATTGCGTTGAAGTCTCGACAGAGAATTGAGACATTATGGATGTCCAAGATGGTGGAATTTGGCGCAATCTTTGGTGAAGTGATAAGGGAAGGCGACGAAGGGGATGGCTGTCGAACCCTTGTTGGCGTCAAAGGTGAGGAGCGAGCTGATGGCAGAGAATTACTTCGAGCAAAGATGAAGAAGACTATTTTGGCCCTTAGCACCGGCCTAGCCAATGTCGAGGATTGAAGAAAACAGAAACCGTAAAGGAACAGATCCCTGCGTCGCACACTACAGGAGTTTTTGTAACCTTCTTCTCCTTGGAGCATGCTGGATGAGTGGAAGGGACCAAACAAAGGATTTGTTTGGTCATATTTTTTCTCGGAAACGAAAACTTAAATTGATAACAATAAGTATTTAGAATGACTAAGCAGATAAAAAGTCCATCAACAGATTACAAGAAGAAAAAATAACAGGACATTGTGAAACCAGTACAACATCAATGACATGACCCCAATGATGCCCTTAATAATCAATTACACCATGAATTCTTCTCAGGCCTCCAGTCTACAGCCCAATCTATCACCAAAACAAAGCTACGTCTACAAGAAAAGACCAAAGGGCCCTTTCTGCATCATGTTGTAAAATTGTTTATTTGAATAAGATACGAGACAACAGAATATCATTGAACGACCTTATCTTGATGCCCATAAAGAGCCCCCCCGAATCTCAATTTTTCCAGACCCATTCCTTTGAAACAGCTTTTTCTTAAAAAATTCTACTCTTCATCCTGATAGTCTGCCCAAGTCAACGCTAGAAGTGCACACTACACATTTTTTTTTTTGCCTTGGAATATGCCCATGCCCTTCAATGAATCACCTCCATGATCATGAGGTCTTAAAGCTTTTTGCAGCAGGATACATACAATATCTAGCTCATTGACCACTTTGCTCGAATCGCCAATGTTTGGTCATGGGTTGCTGGTTTAAATGTGCACAAAGGAAATGTTTGGCTGCTTGTGAGATGAAGAGCAATGGGCTGATGTGTGTCCTAATTTTAAATGGAAGTTCGATGGTTTTGGGTTCATTGTAGGCCTAATCTATTTCATTGTGTTGAAATTATTGGGGCCATTTAAATTTTCAGTTGATCAGAAATTTACTTATTGAGGCCCAACAATTTTATGAAAATCAAATTGGGTCTAAATTGAAGGCCCCGAAATAAAAGTGCCCTATATATTCAAAACGTTTGATTGTTTGGCACTGGATATCTCTATTTCCCCACAAGTTTGTGGTCGAGCTTTTTCCGAGGGGAGATTGTTGCTTATTTGAGTAAACCGAGGAGTGAGTCTCCAAATCAATGAAGAGAAACATTTAGTTGTAATTGATTTGTCTTGATTTATTTGAAATTAAATAGGATTTTTTATTAATTATGTGTTCATTATTATTTAGGAGTCTATTTAGGTAATTATATATGTAAAACTGATAAATAAAGGCTTTTATTGTTCTTTTTATTCAATTATTGATTAATGAAAAGGCTACTCTGAAGCCATTGTGGTGACTATGGAAAGCTGACTCACCCTCCTTACGCATACATAATCTATAGGTATTATGTGAACTAGGAGAAGTGGGAGGATCTTCGGCTAAAGACATTAGCCAAGTGATATTTAAGCATTTGGCATCTCTACCAATCACCATGTGTTTGTTATGCTCCACCCCGATCGTTGGTGTGACACTGACAAGTGGAAACGTTCACCAAGTTGGCTTTGATCGTCATGAGTGGGTTAAAGATATGCCAACATATCTCTTTCCAAATGAAGACAAGGAATAGTGTTCGTAAGGCAGAAGAAGCAAGGAAGGAGCACAAATTCAAGGAAAATGGGGATGATATGCTGAAAGCTGTTGAGGGATTGATTGCTTGTTTGAAGCTCTGCATCCCCGCGAGTTTTTTTCAAATGGGGGAATTGATATGTCTTGGGTGGATGAAAAAATTGCCGGTGCCTAGGGGTGAGCCCTTGCTGTTCAGGGGCCTGACGCAATGGGGAGGGACGGAATTTTCAGACTTCTTTCTTTCTTTCTTTTTATGTTTTTGTTTGTTTCTTTTGATTATTAGTTTATTTAGTGCCTAGCAGCCTTTATTTGTTTCCTTTTTTGAATTTGAGTCTTAGAAGGTGAATTTCAAGAGGTTTCTTGTCACCAAAGCTATGCAAGGTCTCCTTCTTTAGCTTCAGCAGATGCTAATGAATGAGAATTGAGTCTTTTTATGTTTGTCTTGATAATATAAAGCATTTAGTGTGTGAGAGTGCTCATCGCTTCCTCTCTCTATTAATGTGTATATTGAAGTTATGGGAATTGAGAAAGCAGGCGATTTCAAGTTAAACACGTGTCTGAAGAAGAGGTCGTGGATTTCTCCATTAACCCAACTGTTTTTTTTGTCAGTTTTTCCCCGTTCTACCACAAAATAGGTGAGACTTCTACCACAAAATAGGTGAGACTAAGGGTCAGTTCATACCAAATTGGTTTCAGAGCTCAGGCATGGAGCAACGTGTGGAACTGTTGAAATTATGGCTCCGCCTTCTAATGGCCAACAAGATTCCATAAATTGCATGTCGGAAGTGGTTGAAAATGTAAGTACAAGAATTGATCAACTAGCAGTCTAGCGGTACAATCTGCTAAAGTGGCGAATCCTCACAAGCCCATGCTCGCACTTGAGGAGGGAAGAGCAACAGCAATGGTGGGTACCAACACACGGGCTCAGGTGCTTCCTATGCACCTAAGTTGGTAAAATTGAATCTCCCATGTTTTAACGGCGAAGAAGAACCGACTAGTTGTTTATGTCGAGCTGATCAATTTTTTCAATTCCAAAGCATAACGGAAGCTTTGCGAGTAGTGTTAGCATGATTTCATCTTGAAGGGAATGCTTAATTATGGACCAACTTCTCAAACAAGAGATGAATATCATCACTTGGGATAAGTTCAAAGATGGGTTATTTGTTCGCTTTTGTCCAAGTCAGTATTACAATTTTTTAGGAGAACTTACAAAGTTGCAACAGGATGGTTCGGTGAAGGAATATCAAACTGAGTATGAAAAATTATGCGCAAAGGCCGGTAGCCTCCCCGCAAGATTGACAAGTGAGTTGTTTTGTTAGTTTCTTCGTGAGTCAATTCGGACTGATGTACAAGCTGCAGAACCAAATTCTTTATCGGTGGCAATAGGTTTGGTTCGCTTGTACGAAGCACGGGATACTTCTCATAATGTTTTGGGCGATAAAACATGCAATCCACCGTCAATCCCTGTGAAGCAATTAAAATTGGCAGAATTACAAGAGCGACGTGCTAAAGGGCTGTCTTATAATTGTATTAAGAGATTTTTTTGGGGTCATCGTTGCAAAAAACTATTATCGAAATATGTTGCGAAGAAGATGATGGTGACATGTACACCCAATGGTGGCGGCTGAGTTCTGTCAAGAACTTGCTCTCGAGGACGAGCAATTTCAAGAGGGGAGGAGTTGTTACGTGTTACTGTTTTAGTTCCTAGTTTTGAGGGAGGTAGTGGCTTACTATATTGAATAAGTTTGTTAGGAGTCTTTCCTATTTTATTGGGTTTTCCTATTATCTCTTAAGTAGTGGTGCCGTGTGTCTCATGTGAATAGGGAAATACAGAAAGCAGGCAAATTCAAGTTAACCAATTAGTGTGAAGAAGAGGTCGTGGGTTCCTCCAATACGACTGTTTTTTTTTCCTTTCTAATCCACACAGTAGGTAAGACTAAGGGTCAGTTCATACCACTCTCTCTCTCTCTCTGAAAAACTCTATGAGTGAATTTTTTATCGCTGTCCTGTTCTGTTCCGCCATATCCTTGGGTAGAAACTATTTGATGAAATAGGAAATGGTATGTTTCTTTTGGTACGAGTGAATTCTAAAAACCTTAAGCCATAATTATGGTATGAATTTTCATCAAATCATTTAGTCTGTACGCAACACGAACTGGACTACTCTGATGTACAAGTTAGGCATGCGAAGAAGAAGAAAAGTTGACTTCAGTTCGTCTGTTAATCCTCTGGCTTGAAGTTTAGATATTGCAGTTTGCCAACCTGCATCTTGCTTATGGAAACTATTGTAATATTTTTCTTCCTTTTTGCCGTCCAAATTTATTTAGTGAATTCATATATATATGATATAAAGTTGGAGCACCCTCAAAATTTATACAACCAATGCAGTGGTTCTACGTGACATGCGTTTAAATCTTTATTCCTTTCTGTATATGCAGAGTATAGAACTGTTTCTGGGGTTGCTGGACCATTGGTTATCCTTGATAAAGTCAAGGTTAATTGTGCTCTGCATTTTTCATTGAATTTATTTTCATGATTATATATCATATATTCATACCTACACATTATGTAATTGAGAAATAATATGTACATTTTATCTAATAATGCCAGGGACCCAAGTATCAAGAAATCGTGAACATTCGTTTAGGAGATGGAACAACTCGACGTGGGCAAGTCCTGGAAGTTGATGGGGAGAAAGCTGTTGTTCAGGTGATTACTATTTTGCAATTGCCATTCCCGGTATTGATTACTGGATTTATAAGGGGTCCTATATATGTTTGGGTAAATTACATGACCTCTCCTCTTGTATGTCATAATTATGGATACCTCCTTTGTGTCAAATATAACATCTGCTTCTCTTTTGTTTGAAATGTTACACCCGCCTCCTATCCTGTTTCAAGATTTGCACACTACCTTTAATAACAAAGGATAAGGCCATCTCCACACAAAATGCATAAAATGTACTCTTGCATAATCCAATTGACAAAATATGCACCCAAGATGGTTATGCAAAATGGCAAAATTTTGCATATTTGGAAAATCATCTGCATAAACAGTTGCCTTGCCCTGGTAAGGCTAACTCCTTTTTACCGCGGCAGGAGGAATTTTCTTCATCTTTTTGTATTTTTACCTCTGGCATGACATTTCAAGTGCCAAGCCTAGCCTAGCCTTTTTTTTAAATCTATCGTGGGACTATGAAGTTTACCTTATCATCTGCAACACCACCCAAATTTTGTTTATGCAATGCATTTAGCATCGTTTGGTTAGGCAAATGCAATAAACGTCTGGAAATGGTCTAGCTAGTTATACAGATAAAGGAGGTTATTTATATATGTTGCCAATAGGGAATGATCATAAATTATCATGCCTTTATTTTTCATGGAATAGAAAATAGAAATTCTATTTTGATAGAAATAGGCGGCATGTCTATGAAGCACTGACACTATTCCGGAAGCCACAAGTAAGCTTTGATAAGAGCCCGACACACGACACGCTCCGACATGTTGGGACACGTTGCCGACACACCGGGACACGTTAAAAAGGACACTTTTTATTTATTTATTTTTATTTTTTTTTCTTATGTGATTATGATTCTGCCTTATTTATGATTTTTAATGTTAAAGTGTGTTTGAATTTTGTTTTATATGGTCCATTTTTTTAATTTCATGTTAAGAATGCTCTAATAATGTATTTTATGAAAAAAAATCTGTTTTATTTCATTAATATATATATGATATATTATATGTATCCTAGCGTGTCGTATCCTAGTTTTTGGAAAAATCACGCGTCGCGTGTCGAAACACGTATTACTTGTCGAGTCTGTGCTTCATAGCGGCCTGTACTGCTCTGAATAGAACGGAAATAAAGGAAAGGATGGATATATAGATAGCTATATCTTCAAGTGTTTAGTAAATACAACCCTTGAGTGGTATTTACCCCCCCCCCCCCCCCCCCCCCTTTTGTTTCATTTAAAATCTATTTGGATTCTTTATTCTGATCCAGTTATTAAGACAATTGAAACGGCGTTTCCTTGTTCTGGGATCCTTTATCCTTGTTTAATCATGACTTGTTGAGAAATAACCAATTCATGGGGTGGTTGGAGTATCACAGAAGGTTTTGTGACGAATCCGGGTATTTGGTGTTATGAACGTGTGGCCGGGGCATATATAGTTTTTTCTGGCTTGTGCCTCTTGGCAACATTGGGTGTATTGGGATCTAGAAATATTTTGTGATGAACGAATAGGAAAACCTTCTTTGGATTTGCCCAAGATCTTTGGAATTCATTTAGTGCACAAGGTTCTCCACTCTACTGTGGTGTCTGGGAGAGGTGGATGTCGGCCGGGCTTACCCCCATGTTTTATATGGAGAGGCTGGAGAGTCTGTCCCATGTCTCGAATCCGAAACTAACCGTATCTTGGGCGAAAGCACTTGCCATCGCACCAAGGTACGACCTCTTAGTTATACAGATAAAGGTGACTGAAACATTTTAAACAAGAGGAGAGGGTGGGGTGGGGTAATTGTTATAACTAGTGGGGAGGTCCATGTAATTTACATATTCGTTTTTACCTTATTGGATAATTCCTTCCTCTTTTTTTCTTTTGGCTTTTTGGCATTTTATCCCGCTAATCAATGGATATTGTTTTATTTTCATTTGAAATTAGATTTAACAAGTCGAGTTTTGTGCAGCAATGTTCGATTCTTGTGCTTCATAGTTTGTTCTCAACGTCCCTTTCAGATTTTGGTGTTCTTCAGTCTGTCCCAAATTAATAGTCGCTAGTCAAAAAAAAATTTATGAAAAAAATTTAGTTTCCAAATTTTCCCTCTTAAAATTGATGAATACCTTTGGATGTAAGACAATCACTTGGATTTCGGATGGGTACCTTTGTAATCCCTCCTAGTTTTATACACTATTAATTTGGGATGTACTAAAAGGGAAAGCGGGACTATCAATTTGGGACGGATGGAGTAAAACTTGTGGATATTTCCCACTGCATGGGCTCAGCAACCTTACTTTCGTTCTCCTTCGCATGGCTGAACTATTCTGTTTTTCTTTTGCCTTGTCATAAACTTTCAGAATGAAAATAATTCTACGCTGAACTTAATTGCCTGGACTTGCTATTCAGGACCGTAGTTTTAGATATGGCTTTTGGTGGATACCATTGCCCCCGGATAAATCCTCCCTCTTACTTGAAAAGCGTTATGGATTTTCAGATTGGGGGAGGGGAGTCTCAAATATTCTATTTTTTTTTCTCTTAAAATTAGTTTTTTTAAAGAAATATGTATTATAGGTATGGTCCCCTAAAATATATTATATATCTTGGCCCTTCCAAAACCCAGTTCCTGAATCTGCCAATGGGAGCAAGTGTATATTCGGAATCGGTGTTATATGAGGCCTTATTATTGTGCTTGTAGTTGAGCATTGTGCCCATAAGGTTCTTTTGCATCGACCTGTTGTTGATGGTTCATGCCATAAAAGGCTTTCTTGCTGTAACGCGCTCCTTAAATTTTAACTCTGGATCCATTCTTGTAGGGTATTAAAAGTAAATGCATATACTAACTGTGTTGGTTCACTTGGTGTTTTTTGTACCAGGTTTTTGAAGGAAAATCTGGAATTGATAACAAATACACAACTGTGCAGTTTACAGGAGAGGTACAGAATCGTTATTCATCATCTTATTCTATTGATTGGGAGCTCTCAAATAAAGAATACACCTGCATTTGCTGAAATTTCTGCCATGGATCTACTATTTTTTTTGTCTAATAAATAGTCATGGATGTACTTCTTTCACCCATGTAAAAACCATCGCTTACTACGTGAATTAAATACAAGTTAGTAAATAAAAGAATTCGTCTTGCTATTGAAGCACTAGCCCAGAAGGTACTTTTTACCAATAAACCTTGTCGTGATAAATAATTTCTTATGAAGTTATGAGCTTAAAGCAAGAAGTGGAGTCACTTGAGTATATAGAAAGTTGATTGCAACACATTGACAGCAAAGCCTAATGCTCATTGATTATATTCCGTCTTAAATGATACATCTATTGTCATGTATGTTTTGTTTAACAGTTATTTTGGATATGCAAGACTCTGAAGAAAGAAAATGTGCAAGGAAAATGAAGGAGATCTAGACATATCTTGCTGTTTGGTTTAGATCAAAAGAGAACAGGGAACGGAAATGATTATTGCAATGAGTAAATATCTCCAAACCACCTATATGAATTCACCCAAAAAGGGATGCAATAGAAAAACAAAAGAAAGAACACATGTTTCCTCAATTGCGCCCTTAATAAAGGGCGCGCCTTAATAATAACAGCGTGAGCAATATAAAGTTACAACCTCCACCATCCCCTTCTCCTTTTTACAATAAAAAGGAACCAAGGAAAATACAATATTCTTCTATTCACTACAAATTGAATAATAAAGTCAAGGATGATGTTTTAAAACTAAGAAGTTGGATATTGTATGCACAGAATGTGATACATCTTATGAGGCATAGTAGGTCTGCTTTAGTACTATTTTCTAAGTGTAGTATGTTTTGGATTGGTATAATGTAACTGATCACGCGTTAATATCATGCTAACAAGTTACCAAATGTGTACCTCTCCAAGTACAATTTATTCTTTGAGCTGGCCATGCAAGGAATTTACATACCCTGCTTTACTCATGGCTGCTGACTAGACTTGAAACCTTTGTCATAATGATCGTCAATTGAATAATAATGTTCATGTATGGTATGCGGATGAACTATTTATGTTACAAGAAAACTATGGGAAACAGCCATTTCTTTATGTTATAATGGGACTTTGGATCAGTCCTCATGTGTTTCATGTTTTTACTCTTGAGGATCATTTTTTATTCACTTTCACTTGTTGCAATCATGGATACTTTGATGTAACACACAACAGAAGAGAAAATAAGAACGACCTCCAAATTTTCTCCTAAATCACTATTGTAGTCATAAAAGACTGATTACAAAGGGATACATAGGCCTTTGTCAATAGTTATTTGAGGCGCAAGGTGCACTAGGTGCCAATGTCTAACCAAAGCGTAGGCAGGACGGGCGCCTGATGGACATGAGGCACACATTTTACTAAACATGATATATTGTACATTTTGTAATAATAAGATTATTTTATGATTTAAAATTTGAAATATATAGCATAAATTACAATTATACATGGATACAAAGAGATTGAAAACTAGATCTAATAAATACACCATAGGATTTTTGTTATAAATATGTTTAGATATTTATATTTATTTAACACTTCAAATTATTAAATAATCAACAAAAGCTCAGATCTTCATATATCTTAAACAATTGTACTCTAACGTCACGTGTAAATACTTAGTAGTTAGTAACGTGTAAAAATCATAATCAAACTCAAAATATAAATTATTTTGAGATGCCATGCTACTAGAATTTTTTTTATTATGTAAATACTTAGTAGTGAGAAAGAGAGTTTCGTCAGGATTTAGGGACTTCTTATGTTTGACTTGGGTTAGTTTTAGAGTGGGGAATGTTCTAATTTTCAGTATTTCATAGGGAAATACGTGAAGTCAACATATTAATTTCTCCATTCTTGTCATGAGGGCATTTTCTGTAAAAATAAAAGCAGGCGCGCCTTGAGAGCCTAGGCGCGCACCTTGCTCTGAAAGGGCCTTGCATGAGGTGATGGAGGCACCAATGCTATTCCCAGGTCGCGGCTAGGTGCGCATACAAAATCCTAATGAAAAGACATGTCCAGATTTCCAAAATAATGAATTTCTAATGTCGTCCCCCCCCCCAACCCCCAACCCCACCAAAAAAAAAAAGAAAAAGAAAAAGTGGGGGCAATTTAGACACGTCATGATAACATAACACGAAACGACCTTTCTGAGATCGTGTCTTGTCTTGTTTTTACTCATGTTTTTATGTTTTTGTGTATTATCGTGTTTAATTGGGTGTGAAAATTATTAATCGTGTGATTTGTGTCGTGTTTGTTTTAGGTAAAAAAAAAACATGATTTCGTATTGTGTTCGTCTCTAAATGGTGCTTGTCGTGTTAGACCCAAATACAACCCCAAAACACGAATTGTCACCCCATCTCCACCTCGAATCGGCCCATGGGATCAGTGTGCTTCAATCTTTATATATTCTAATATTTCTCGGCATAAGTTCTCTTACTATTCATTTGCAGGTTTTAAAAGCTCCCGTTTCAATGGATATGCTTGGGCGCATATTTAATGGTTCCGGGAAACCGATCGACGACGGCCCTCCTATTTTGCCTGAGGCTTACTTGGATATTTCTGGTAAGTGGTTTCGTTGAGCTAGTGATATTTAAGCCTTACAATCTCTCTCCCTTGATATATATTCACCCACACCCACATAGTGTAATCAATTTTTTCGTATTCTGTTGCTTGTCTACTTCAGGGAGTTCTATTAATCCTAGTGAGAGAACGTATCCTGAAGAGATGATACAGACAGGGATCTCAACAATTGATGTTATGAATTCAATTGCTAGAGGACAAAAAATTCCCCTGTTTTCTGCCGCTGGTCTTCCCCACAATGAAATAGCTGCTCAGATATGTCGTCAGGCTGGTTTGGTCAAGCGATTGGAGAAGACTGAAAATCTTCTTGAGGTATATATGGTCGACATATCAGAATTCTGCAATAAGTAATGACTATATAATGAACATCTTGATGTGATGAAGCGCTAAGAGCAGAAAAACTAGTTGACTGCATATTTGCAGCTGTTCAGTAGTGGTGAACAGGCCTATTTCCACCTGTGAATCTGCTTCATATTACGAATTTAATGCTGGAAACATTTAATTTTGCAAAACTAAAGAATGCAGGATTAATAAAGATGACCGGCCTCGCATTATATTGAAAATATATGCCAATTATTACCATATATGTCCTTTTTTTGTTGGGGTATCAATAAACTTTCACTTTACATGCGTTCATAGCCCAAGTGAGGAGTTTCGTCGTGTAATCAGGGGAAAAAGGAGTTTACTCCATCCTTAATTCCATTTAGGCATATTCATTGTTTGATGGAACTAGAGCGGAAGCAAGTCAGAAGGCAATGGTGATTCCAACCATGGTGCAGTGGTCCATGTGAAAGTCTTCGTTGTGGTGACATGGAGGCAATTGGATGCTTAGGTAGTAACGATGAATAAATTTGTACAACGGTTAGGCTTTCCCTTTTAGAAGAAGTATATGATTGTTTTAGAAAAAAACTCTTTTTTCCCCCCTATAAAAGCATATATTTATTAATTGAAAAATGAGTACATCAGATGAGGAATCATATCCCCATCAAGGAAATAGTGGATTGTAAATGAGTTTAGTTATGTAAATTGGTTCATTGTGAATTAGTGGGTTGTAAATGAGTTTAAATCCAATTTTACGCGATGTTTGGTAATTTGAAATTGATGTTGAGATTCAATGAGAAAAAAGTTAAAAATGAATTGAGATTGGGAAAGAGAGAGAGCTTACGGATAAGGATGAACATACAGGATGAACTTTATGTGAAATGCTCCTATTTCAAATGGACGCATTTCATGTTTTTTGTGAAATGCTATAATTTCAGATTTTACACAGAAGCTAAATAGGGCCAATTATTACATCATTACATTAGTGAAACCAAACACAATTAATGGGCCAATTTGTATATGGGCCAATTTACAATTTTGGGACAACCAAACGGGGCCTATCATTTCAAGTTTATTCTAGAAGATATAATTCGAAAAACACTCCCCAAGAGTAACCGATTCGAAAGAAGCAATAAAATCATCAAGATTCAAAGGTAACTGATGCGAACGAGGGAAGGGATCCAATTCTGAGATCAATTCAACAATGAAAATACCTCCGTCAGCGACTTGGGAGTTGGCCATTCCCAGACAGACTTCGCCTTCTCAGGATCTATCTTGACTTAGGATGAGCTGATGATGTGCCCCATGTAGACCAACTCAGCTCCCTTATCCCTTTTTGGCCTACGCATCTTCCCAAAATTAAAATTTGGATCTGTCTTCCACCTCAAATGATATCGAAGGAAAAAAGAAATCAAGTATGTGATAAATGAATTTCCTATGGGTTGGCTATGAAATGGTCCCCTCTGTATCCCTTGAGAATCTCTTACCTCACACTATGGCCCCGTTTGGTTCGTGGTAAAGTTGAGTAGAATCTGATTCCTTTCGAACATTCGTGGGAAAGTGTAAGATTACTTCGTTTGGTGTGAAGTTAAATTACATGGGAATGTGGGCCCCAATGGAAGCAGATTACCTCCGTTGTGGGAAAGTGGGTGGATTCAAAATCCATTCAATATAGGTGGGATTTTTACTTTCCCATGGGAATCCTTACAAATAATTTTTGTAAAGACAAAAATGCCCTAAAAAAATATTAAATTATAAAAACTACCAATAAGGTCTAAATATTTTTTATATGAAGACAATTTTGTTATGTCGGTTTGTATTAGATTTAAAGACGAAGAAATTTTATTTAGGCATTTTTTTCTACTCATGTAATAATTAATTTGATTAACTTACAATATAATACACACATATCTACAATAAATTATTATATTTGTTAAATATTGGAAAAAATATATATTTAAAAAAAACATATTTGAGTTCATACATTTATAAATAGTGAACTGTAATATTGTGTGTGTGTGTGTGTGTATATATATATATATATATTATTGCTAAAGGGTATTATTGGTATATATGGTAAATTACTATGTCACTTTCCATGCATGAACCAAATACAAACTTTTGATTCCTAATAGGAATCCATTGGTTAACCAAACAGAATGAAAAGATTTAGAATCCTGGTAAAAGGTTTCCTTGTAATTACTTTCCTGGTAATCACAATCCATCCAAAATATTACCGTGAACCTGAGAGAGTAGCTACAGCGGAAATATTGCGACTTCTCAAATAAAAACCAATTTTAATTAATTCCAAATTTTAGTTAAACCTTAAGACATGCATCTAGATGATTTATCAAATAAAATATAGCATGCATGATAAAAACAAACAATTTCAGGAAAAATCCCCCAAAGGGGCAAAACCTTTTATTTTCACTATAATTTGTAAGAAAACGGCTTACAATCGGATTACAATGAAAATACAGTGACTAAGAATTACCCTCAGGTATCGGATTCTGTAGTCGGCGGCTGGAAATATCCCTTTCCAGGAGGGCAGCAATGAATCCACACGCAGCGAACCCACATGAACCTCAGTCCAATCAACAAAGGAAGAACCGCAGCACTCCTCAATGACACGCAGCCATGAAACATTGTAGAGACTCCCTTAGCAATGACACGCAGCCCTCGGTTGCAAAGATCTCTCCACAAAGGTTTGAACAAACACAAGGTTGTGTTCTTGGGTTACCAAAAAGATTCACAAAGGTTTGGCAATTGTGTGAATCAAAACATGAGTCTTGGGACTCAAAAATATGAAGACTAGAGTAATTTGGACTCTCAAAAACGTCTTCTAAAGTCTTGCAAAACAACTCCCCCGAAGTTGGTATTTATAGGAAAAAATATGAAGAGTCCCATGTTTTTAAAACTCTAAAATTCTATCCAGCGTACAAAAAAAACAGCATTCTTTAAGGAATTTTCTCTATCTTCAAAAGGCCATAACTCCTTCACCGTAGCTCGGATTGAGGTGCCGTTTTTTCCAGTATCTTCGTTACGACGAGCTCTTCAACTTTCTAGTTGACCAAACCTTCGAACTATGGATGTAAAATTACGAAAATGCCCTTGAACTCTCCTATAGTGCCTTTTTTTCACTGTTTTGACTTCCCTTGCGTACCACTTGCATTAAGTCCCTAAAATCTTGGACCGTGAAGTCGTTGAGGCAGATGTGGGACATATTAATGGAGATGTTGAATGCTTGATTCCCGGAATTCGGATAGAGGCCGTCATGTGAGATTGTGAGGTGACGTGCCAAATGTAGCGGCGTACGACATACACAAATGTAACATGTTGGACATGAGAAAAAATGTCCTTACAAATCTCCCCCTATGTCTATGCCGGTACATACATAAAAAATCCGAATTATCAAATTTGAAATTGCCTATACAAATCTACCCTCCCATGAACCCAAAACTGGAAAAGGTACAAATGAATAGTCTTCATCGTTTGATCTTCAAATCTTCAGGAATCTCAAATCTTTTCTCATCAGGGTGTGCAATTCAGAGATCATCAATGTAGTACCTACACACATGAGATAAAGAAAAATACCAAGTGACGTATCGAGTTTGAAATGAGATAAACATAGATACCAATATATGATAAGCATACGTCAAATCTCAAAACTCCCCCAAAATTCAAACTCCCCCATAAAATGATAATTCTTTCTCCCCCTTTTTATGATGTCCCCAAATAGACAAATAAGAAGAATGAATCAGACAAGCAAGCAAAATCGGGGCGTCACGGTATACAAATCAAGGCATCAATCAAATGATAAACGTGCTCTTGCAAGGAGATGCTAAAAAAAATCTTTGCAAACTATTTTTGATTTTTTTTTCAATTTTTTATACAAAAAATAGATACCATTTTGAAAAAAAATGTAAAACATGATACCAAAATCACACCATGGATTTAGACTCAAACAACCAAGTCATGGGAACGGAATGTATGGGTGTGAACACATTCGATAGGTAAATCAACTCAATCAATCATATGCGCACGATGCATATGTCTACCCCTAACGAATGAGCATCAAAAGTATCCTTAGGTGTAAAAAATTTGTTGAATTTAGATGGCATCGTCTTATGCAAATCAACAAATCAAAGTCAAAGTGATTTCCACACCAATAACGTCCAAAACTATGTAGCGCATTTTCAAGCATTTCAAGGACGTGCAAACCCGTTTTAAATTCTCCAACCAAACTCCCTCATATATATATATTCTTTTAGAGGTAATCTAAATTCTCAAACTTTGGAGAATTGGTGCAAAAACCTAAATGGCCCATAATTGGCATGAATTTTTTTTTTTTTTTTTTTTATATTGCCTTTAAATTTTTTTCGGGCTCTTTTAACCTCTTTGGACCTCGGATAATAAAATTCCTCAATTTTTTAGGTCCTTTTTAACGGTGGCTTTTGCGCAAAGGATAGATGATTACCTTTCGCAGCCCCTCCCCATTTTTAAAATAAAGCACACAAACTCACAAAACGGTTCTTATATGCACAATTTCCTTATCAAAAAATTATCGCGCTTGGTTCGTTTTAAGGACAGGATTGAAGTGAAAACACCCAACCAACATGTGATAAGACAAACACAATAATCAAATAAATCCGTGCATGTGTGCAATAAAGGAAACATGAGTCAAACATGTAGGAAGTAACAATTAATTACATCTTAATGACTCCAAACATTATAAAGCACATGGATGAATTGACATATTGTCTCAAAACACTATCAAATAGTCACATGAAAATAACGGAATGATGTTGTGACTCGGTCATCCTAAGTGTTCATCCATAAAATGTGCAAACAAAATACAAAAATCTTTTTGGATTTTCTCAAAATTTTAACAAACTAATTTTTTTTTGTATTTTTCAAAAAATATATATACAAAAGGTACAAGTCATCACACTAGTAAAAATACATCATGAAACCACAACTAGTGCATGACAAACATGCAATCACAATCAACCAAAAGATTTCACATGGGGTGAATTACGTGCAAGCAAACGGGAATCGTGGACAAATAAACCATAAGCCTCTAAATCCGATTTTCTAACCCAAATTGATGTGTAACGAAGTGTGGGGGTTTTGGGAATCGAATTTATTCTTTCATTAACCTTCTTAGGTCCATTTAAAAGCTTATAACAAAAGTGCCTAAGATGACCTTGCCTACCACAATGTGTGCAAGAGTAAATCGGGCGATTTGTGTTCCCTAAAGGTGGCCCTCTCCTCAAATTTATCGGTTGCTCTCTTCGAATTTGCCTAGGTGGGTCTCTCCTAATGATCCTAGGAGGTTCTCTCACACGTGTGGGAATGGGTGCAAAATATTTTTCAAGCCCAATCCCACCCCTATTAGTTTTGATCTCGACTGTGCCTAAAATCTTATCAAGTTTTTCAGACCTAGACTCCAAATCAAATTTCACTTTACTTGAATCTTTCAATTTCACCTCAAGTTCACCTATCCTAGATTCAAGTACTCGTTTAGAATCCTCAAACTCTAAAAGCTCCTTTTTCATAGTCTCCATCAACCCTCTAAGACTATCTCTCTCACCCTCGACGTACTCAAGCTTCTCTTTCAAAATTTTCTCATGTGCCCTAAGTTCTTCAACTAAAAAATCATTATTTTTTATGGCACACTCTTTCAATTGAGCTTTCAATTTCAAATTTTCTTTCTTTGTTTTCAAAGTTTCAGCATAAAGTTCATTGTAAGCAGTTTGCAAGTCATGCTCATCTACACTTTCCTCCTTACTTTCATCCACACTCCCATCACTTTCACTATCATCACTAATCACACGGATGGGAAACTCTCGCCTAGAAGCATAAAAAACTTCTTCTTTCGAATCACAATCACTAAGGGTAGAAACATGTGAAATCGATTTATTCAATTTCTTCTTTAAATTTGTGGTACACTCATGTAACGTGTGACCAACACCCTCACAACAAGGACACCTCTCAGATTCGTTTTCAACAGAAGATTTAAAACAAGAGTTTGTGTGAATTTTCCAAATTTTTTCAAAAATTTGACATCGAAGATCATCAAAACCATCAAAATCCATTTTTGTGCAAAATCAGAATCAAAACACAATAACTTAGTGCAACAGGCTCTGATACCAATTTGAGAGTGCAGCAGGCTCTGATACCAATTTGACGACGTGAGAAGTCAAATTGTATCAAAAAAAATAAATCCTCGAAAAATCAGGATCACGCGATAAATTAGCGTAACCCGCTCTGATACCAATTTGAGAGAGTAGCTACAGCGAAAATATTGCGACTTCTCAAATAAAAACCAATTTTAATTAATTCCAAATTTTAGTTAAACCTTAAGACATGCATCTAGATGATTTATCAAATAAAATATAGCATGCATGATAAAAACAAACAATTTCAGGAAAAATCCCCCAAAGGGGCAAAACCTTTTATTTTCACTATAATTTGTAAGAACACGGCTTACAATCGGATTACAATGAAAATACAGTGACTAAGAATTACCCTCAGGTATCGGATTCTGTAGTCGGCGGCTGGAAATATCCCTATCCAGGAGGGCAGCAATGAATCCACACGCAGCGAACCCACATGAACCTCAGTCCAATCAACAAAGGAAGAACCGCAACACTCCTCAATGACACGCAGCCATGAAACTTTGTAGAGACTCCCTTAGCAATGACACGCAGCCCTCGGTTGCAAAGATCTCTCCACAAAGGTTTGAACAAACACAAGGTTGTGTTCTTGGGTTACCAAAAAGATTCACAAAGGTTTGGCAATTGTGTGAATCAAAACATGAGTCTTGGGACTCAAAAATATGAAGACTAGAGTAATTTGGACTCTCAAAAACGTCTTCTAAAGTCTTGCAAAACAACTCCCCCGAAGTTGGTATTTATAGGAAAAAATATGAAGAGTCCCATGTTTTTAAAACTCTAAAATTCTATCCAGCGTACAAAAAAAACAGCATTCTTTAAGGAATTTTCTCTATCTTCAAAAGGCCATAACTCCTTCACCGTAGCTCGGATTGAGGTGCCGTTTTTTCCAGTATCTTCGTTACGACGAGCTCTTCAACTTTCTAGTTGACCAAACCTTCGAACTATGGATGTAAAATTACGAAAATGCCCTTGAACTCTCCTATAGTGCCTTTTTTTCACTGTTTTGACTTCCCTTGCGTACCACTTGCATTAAGTCCCTAAAATCTTGGACCGTGAAGTCGTTGAGGCATATGTGAGACATATTAATGGAGATGTTGAATGCTTGATTCCCGGAATTCGGATAGAGGCCGTCATGTGAGATCGTGAGGTGACGTGCCAAATGTAGCGGCGTACGACATACACAAATGTAACATGTTGGACATGAGAAAAAATGTCCTTACAGAACCAAAAGGGGCCTATAGGTAGGGTTTGTATCTTTTTGGTCCACCTCCCATTGCGTGTGTTGGTGCGTGCAGGTTGGAGCATCTAAATGCCCCCCTGGGGATTTGTCACATGCTTTAAAAGTATTGGGAACCTGAGTTATCCAAACAAATAAAAATTAAATAAAATAAGCAACCGTCACAACAATTTTCGTACAAAGGTCTAGTTTCTTTTTGTTAAGTTGTCAATATCCAATACCCTATTTTCTTTATTATTAGTAATTAGGACTCTGTTTTGTTGGATGTTCTTCTTTCCCTCTCCATTTACCCTTCACAAAACTAAAACAAAATAAAATAAAAAATTAAATTCATTATTTTATGGAGGATACAAGCCAGTCTAGACGAAGGCTTAAAAACAAACATGTAATAAATGGGGATATAGCTCAAAACTTCCTGGTCCAAGGTTAATCTTCTACAACTCTCACTTATCCGATCTCCACTTGATCTTGTCTAAAACAGGATTTAAAATTCCAATATGTTTGAATTTGCTCCTAAAGGCAAACCAAGGTGACTTAAAGGTCATGCCCCAGTTTCCTTGCCTACCTCTCTTCGTTAAGGACCCGTTTGGTTGCGTGAATTGTTTAATTTTATAAATTGATCAATTTGGAATGAATAGATTGTGGATGTATTTATTTTAAATGGGTTTAAATCTAATTTATGGTGTGTTTGGAAACGAAACATGAAGTTATTTACTTTTTGTGTGTGCATATATATATATATATATATATATATATATATATATATAGAGAGAGAGAGAGAGAGAGAGAGAGAGAGAGAGAGAGTAATCTATAAGAGTGGTGCATTTAAGATTCATGTTATAATTATAAATTGTGCTATTTCAAGCTTTTGGTGAAATTGACTAATTTAAGTTTTTGTGAATCAACATGAATTGATCCATTTTTGAATTTGTTCATTCTTGTGACCAAACACTAATAATAAGGCAATTCATGAATGAATCCATTTTAAATGGGCTAATTTACAATTTTGAGGATAATCAAACAGGCCCTAAGACTCTCACCTTAACATTAGTTTTTAAGAAGAATAAGAATCACATTAATAACTGTATGCTGCCTAAATTTGTAATTTGAAGTATATAATCATAATGAGATGATTCTCATTGCCAACTGTCATTTTACAGGGTGGGGAAGATGAAAATTTTGCCATTGTGTTTGCTGCCATGGGTGTCAACATGGAGACTGCACAGTTTTTCAAACGTGATTTTGAAGAAAATGGATCGATGGAGAGTGACCCTTTTCAAACGTAATTCCATCAGATTGTTAGTTTTCTTTAGTGTATTAAATGATCCTTGTTCCGTCTGTGGATAGGAAAATATGTTGGTTCTTAGCTATACGTTTTACACTCTTTTTGTACAGGCAAATGACCCTACAATAGAACGTATCATCACTCCTCGGATTGCTTTGACAACTGCTGAATATTTAGCATATGAATGTGGAAAGCACGTTCTTGTTATCTTAACAGATATGAGTTCTTATGCTGATGCTCTTCGTGAGGTAATCACCCAAATTTTTACCATGCACTTTCTATGTCTTGCCATAATGTCAATGCCAGATTAATAAATCGAATAATCTTGTATTTAATATCCTATCTATATTAGCCTTTTGTGAATCTATGTTCCTTTTGTGAATCTATATGCAGATAATTTGTGAAAACTTTTATTATTGGAATATATATATATATATAGAGAGAGAGGGAGGCTCCTATGCGGGAGCCCAAATGAGGGACTCCGGCGGGGTGTAAGGGGTTAGACAGGTTCGGTTTAGTTGGTTGAAGGCAGAAGGTTCGCTGGTGCAAGGGTGCAGGCTGGAAGTGGGTCTGGTGGATAAGGAGGTGTTTGGATCTCCGGCGGGTTCGCGGGTTAGTTATGGGCAGTGGCCGGAGCTTTGGACTTGGTTTAAAATGGCGGTTAGGTAAAGTTGGGTTGGGGAAGAGCTTGGGTTTTGGGCTATGGCAGGAGCTGCCATGGAGGTCGGATTGTTATGTGGGTTTTTGGGTTCGCCGGAGATGGTGATGTGGACGGATTGGGAGGGTTGTGGGTGGGGTGGGGTGGGGGTTAAAAAATAACGCGTGTCACACGCGTGTCAGTTGCAGCTGGCGCGGACAAATTACAATATTGGAATTAAAATTACTTGGGTTATTTTTTAATGTTTTATTAGGTTCATTAAAAAGTTTGACTTTTAGGTTCACTTTAGAACCTCTCTCTCTCTCTCTCTCTCTCTCTCTCTATATATATATATATATATATATATATATATATATATATATTTAAATATTTAAAAATATCTGTATTATTATTGATTCATAATGAGTTTTTTCACGTAATTACTGATAATATTATTTGAATTAGGGTAGATTTTGAATCACACGTAATATTAAATGAGGGTATAATTGACATTTTAAGTGCGGGCAGAAAAACAACTGCCAAATCATCCTCTCCCTTAATTAATAGCAATAAATTTTGTACACCAGGTATCTGCAGCTCGAGAGGAAGTGCCTGGAAGGCGTGGGTATCCTGGGTATATGTATACTGATCTGGCAACAATCTACGAGCGTGCTGGACGAATTGAAGGCCGAACGGGCTCCATCACACAAATTCCCATTTTAACTATGCCCAATGATGGTATAATCAAGATGAAATTAGCTGTCTGCCATTTGGCATGCCTCTTTTGTAATTAGGGTAAATTGCGAGAAACCCCCCAAACTACTACACTAGTTATAAATATCGGCCAATACTATATGAGTGGGTATTTGCAAAATTTTCATAGTTGATGGGTTTTTCGTAAGTTTGGGGGTGGGGAAGTGTTTGCAGACTGATAGTTTAGGGAGTTTCTTGCATTTTACCCTTCTATGTATATTCTTTTAATGTATATGATCTTGATTTGTTGATCAACCAGATATCACCCATCCCACTCCGGATCTTACTGGTTATATTACTGAAGGGCAGATATACATTGACAGACAGCTCCATAATCGACAGGTGAGGCTATAAACCTTTTCATCTGAAAATCAAATCATTACTGAATAAATCTTATAATAACATAATATCATGAAGTTCAGGAATGATAATTTGATTATGGTTAGCACATGAATTTTTGCTAGAACTAAGAGCTGTCTTTTATTTGAATTAAACAGATATACCCACCAATTAATGTGCTTCCATCATTGTCTCGTTTAATGAAGGTAACTACAAGGCTATGCTTAGGTTCTATTATACCTATAATGGTGTTGACTTTTACATTAAGAAATCTAATTTATGGGCATTGCTGAAATGGAATTGTTGTAATATTTCAGAGTGCCATCGGTGAAGGAATGACTCGCAGGGATCATTCTGATGTATCCAACCAGTTATCGTTGGTTAGCTAAATTATAAATCTAGTACCCGTTTCTTTCCTTCTTTTTTTTTTCTTTGGCTACATAATATTTAGGGTTTCTGTGTTTGACCCTCACTTTGAACACTTGTTTTGAGTTGCATTTGAATTTTTTATTTTATTTTAGTTAGACCTCTAAATATGGGAGCCTTGTGCATTGGATATGACCTTTTAGACCTCCAAAAGTATCATTAAACATCACATTGTCGTGAAAGATGATCATAAAGTGACAGTTTATTAGCTTTTATGGTGCTTTTGAGGTGTAACTCCAATATTTTTCCTTTTAAGGTGCAACTCGATACTGGCCCTCAAAGCAGGGGTCAAATTCAAAAACTCTCAACATATATTCAACTGAGTTTAGGCACTTGGGCTCCCTTTTCCATTTATGATGTGTTTATCGATTTAACTTTCAGCTATATGCAAATTATGCTATCGGGAAAGATGTCCAGGCAATGAAAGCTGTTGTTGGAGAAGAAGCGCTTTCTTCAGAAGATCTGGTATCTCGTTTTTGCATTACAAGAGTTGTTTTCGTAAATAAAAACAAAAAAACAAATTGAATTATGTTGTTTGTGCAAGAAATTCCTTAAATTACTTTTAATGCAAAAAATTCACCTAAACTATGTATTTTGTTGCAAAAACCCCCTTCTAGGAACTTTTTAGTGGCGTTTTTGCCGTCACATAGGGGGGTCTTTGCAACAAAATGCATGGTTCATGAGGATTACTTGAGTTAAGGTTTAGAGGCAAAAGTTGCATAGTTCAAGAGGCTTTGTGCACTTTACCATATTCATACAAAGATCGTATTGAGATAAAATCTAACATAATTCTTGAAAAAATAGCTATATTTGGAGTTCTTGGACAAATTCGAGTGGAAGTTCGTTGCCCAAGGAGCCTATGACACACGCAATATCTTCCAGTCACTAGACTTAGCGTGGACACTACTTCGAATCTTCCCACGTGAGCTTCTCCATCGTATACCTGCTAAAACTCTTGATCAATACTACAGTCGAGATGCAGCTAATTGATGGATGGATCAAGACAAGCGTGTTATGTACCTTTGTTTCCCCATGTTCAATCGGCTTTGCGCGAGCATTGTGTTTTTTGTGGTGCATTTTTTTAATCTATCCAGCTCAAATAATAAGAGGCGGTATTTCTTATCGGGTTCTTTAATGCATGCGCTCTTAGGCTTAGTTAATGGACAAGCAATTCTTTTCAATGACAAAACGGTTAGATCATGTAATTTTTGTAAGTTTTATTTATGTGTGTTTTTCTTGGTTTTGCTTTCAGAAATTCCTTCAATTGAGTTTTTGATAACAAACGGGGTGTAAAAATTACATTGGTCCTCATCTTCTTATAATACAATGCTTGTTTAATTTATATGTAATTTATTTTTATTTGTTGGTATTGATAGTATTGTTGTAAAAATAATTTATATGTAAAAATTACATTGACCCTCGTCTACCCTTCACGTTACCATCAATACTAACTAAATCACTCTTCCTTATGGGGGTATCCATTGCTCTACGCTTGACGTGTTCAAATCATACAAGCTGATTTTTCCTTAATTTATCTTTTATAGGAGCAACTTTTACCGTTTTACGAATTTGTTCGTTTCTAATTTTATTTTTGGAGTTTTACCACAAATCCATTTTAACATTTGCACTTTCGTCTCGTTTATTTTTTGGCTGTCCAACACTTGTTTCATATAACATAGCAGGTCTAATATTTGTCCTATAAAATTTTCCCTACTTGGAAATGTATACATCGATCAAACAATACACCAATAGCAGTTCTCCATTTAACCCAACCTGCTTTAATTCTATGAGTACTAATATCTTCATCTTTTTGGATAATCGAGTGTAAATAATGAAAATGGTCATTTATAGGTATTTTTTGACCCTCTAATTTTACCACATTTTCGTTTATCATCATATTATTATGAAAATTGTACTTCACATATTCTGTTTTACTTCTGCTGATTTTAAATCATCTTATTTCTAGAGTTTCTTTCCATAATTCCATTCTAGTATTAATCCCCGTCTTAATCTCATCTACTGAAATAATATCATATGCAAAAAGTTTACATCACGACACTTCATTTGTATTTGTTGAGTCAACTCATCCATAACAAGAGCAAAGAGATAGGACCTAGTGCTGAACCTTGGTATGGAGTTTCAGTAATTGAGAATTCCCTACTTTTTCTAACTGATGTTCTTACTAAAGTTATGGTTACATCATACATATCATTGATCACATCAATATATCTGAGTCACTTATTTTTTTTTATGTAAAACTTGTCATATTATATCTTTTGGTATGCTGTCATACTCCTTCTCCAAATTCACAAAAATCATATGAAGGTCCTTTTTCTCCCTAGATCTTTCCTTTAATCTCCTCAATAAATAAATAGATTCAATTGTTGCCCTCCCAAGTATAAACCCAAACTGATTCGCAAATGCTGTTGTTTTTAATCTTAATCTATATTCAATCACTCTCTCAAAGTTTCATTGTATGGTTCATTAACTTAATACCACGGTAATTTGAACAACTTTGTATGTCTCTTTTATTTTTATAAAGGGGGTTTCCAAGGGCACCACAACATTTACTTCAAAATACCACAAGGGAAAAAAAAAGATTTTTTTGCTAAGGGCCACGACATCATATATATATTTTTTACACACTATTTTCAACACAAAATACCACACATTTTCTCTCTCTACACTATACTCTAAACTCTCCATTTATCTTCTTCAACAAATCATCTTCTACCAACCATCTTCAATATTATTAAATAATTAGGGTTAAACTCTCCCTTTATCTTCTTCAACAAATCATCTTCAACTAACTATCTTCAACATTATTAAATAACTAGGGTTTGTTATTTAAATATTCAAAAATCAATGGATATTCCCCCAAAAGACAATGACAACACCTCAAAAGCAAATGAAAACTCCCAAAATTACATTTTTCTTCTAAATTTTGGGTCCCATTTATTCATAGGGATTGAAAATATAAAAAATCGCAGAAATTCGGGGTCGGGCCCCCGAAAAAGATGATGATTTTCAGGGTGATTATCCCGAATCAAACTTAAAAAAATTGAAGAAAAAATTTCATTCGGGATGGTTGTGCCGAATGGAATGCATATATTCGAGGTGTTTATGCCGAAATAAATGCATATATTCGGAATGATTATGCCGAATGAAATGTATATATATTTTTTTTGAAGAAAAATTTTCATTTAGGATGATTATGCAGAATGAAATACATATATTCTGGGTGATTATGCCGAATGAAATGCATATATTCGGGATGATTATGTCGAATGAAGTTTGAATCCAATTTTGCATACCATATTTGATTCACGGCAAACATGACAAAATTTGAGTCTTTATTCGAGGTCTTTATACCGAACCACTGGGTTATCAACTAGGGTTTTGTACGCTAGGATTTATTGATTATGTGGTGTTTTCTCAACATATGAGAAGTATTAAACGTTCTTTGCATAAAAAATTAACACATTATTATTGTTCAATATATTTTTAATAGGTTTAACATGTTTTTCAAGGGTTTAACATATTTTTCATAATGAATAATATATCAAACAATGTCTATTATATATGTTTTGATGACTATAATCTTGTTTGTATGGTGTTGAATGATGATTTGATGAAGATCTTTGAAGCTTTGGAGGTTTAGACAATGAAATTAATTTGAATTTGAAGTTGAGATGTTTTGAAGTTGAAAGGTTGAGAAGTTGAGAGGTTTGAATGTGTAGAGAGAAGGAGAGAAAGTGGGTAAATGATTTTTTACAACTTTAAATATGTAGTAGTCCTTTGGTGGTATTTGGAAGTAACTATTAAAATCAAGTGGTATTTTGTAGTAAAAAATGAGTTGTGGTATTTTGAAGTATTATTTGGGGTGCCCTTAGAAACCCCATTTATAAATAAGAACTAAAATATATTTTCTCATTCATTGGGCAACCTATTAGTCATTATAATTTTATTAAATAATTTGTAAGCCAAAACACTCCTTCCCCTAAGCACTTCCAAACCTGAATAGGGATTCCATCGATCCTAATTCCCTCCCCATTTTCATCACTTTTAGAGGAATCCTAAACTTTATTGTTCTAATCCTATGAAAAAATATATTTTCTTGAGTCTCCCTAAATTCCTCTATATCTAACCTATCCCCATTATTTTCACTCAATAATCTCTTGAAGTAGTTTCTCCATCTTTCCAAAATATAATCATCCTTGACTAGCATGCTTGAATTGTCGCTTTTAATACACTTAACGCTATTAAGATATTTTGTTTTCCTGTCCCTAATTTTATATCAAACTTATAAATATTTTTTACCCTCCTAGTTTTTTAACTATTGGTTAGGGAATTTGTTCGAAGAAGTGGTTTGCATAGTTAAAAAATTGGCTATAATGGCTCAATAGATTGGAAGGAAGCCCAATTTTTTTCAACAACAAAATACAAATTGCAACGGTTGCAAACAAACACCAAATAATGATTTAAATCTGCCCAAAAACAAAAAAAAAACATATAAATTCTTGCCCAAACAACAACACACTTTGAATTCAGCCGAACTCTAAACAATGAAAATTACACCCAACTCCAATACAACATAGGATAGTCAGGAGATAACGGGTTATTAGGTTGGGGTCGTTACGGGTTGGGGCACAAGGGGCAGCTGGGTTAGGGATGGCAATTTAACTTGCCCCGTAGAAGCCCCTCCACTAATGGGGCGGGTTTTAAAAACTCGATTAATGAATTAGGAGCGGGTTTGGCTTTCAAAGAAAAAGTCATTTATTAAATGGGGCGGGTTAAGAGTTAAATAAAATCGTCCCGCCCCGTTTAACTTATGCGTACATAAATACCCTTTATATGTATGTTAATTATAATTAAACCACACACACACACACACACACACACACACACACACACACATATATATATATATATATTTATATATATATATATATGTGGGTACCCCGATTTTATCACCATAAGGCCTGGACGAGTAGCCCATCCTCAGCGGCCCAAAACCCAGGCCCATCACCTCTGGTATTCATCTATTTACTCCACGATGCCATGAAGAGAAGTTGTGGGGGTACACGATCCCATGAAAGGGAGATGGCTAATAAAGAGGAACCTATCACCCCCACTACTCCAACACATACATGTATAAATTAAACCCCAAGTCCGGGGCAAAGGACAAGTTGTATTCTCTGTACTTACTCTTCAGAATATAGAGAAATAACACTGACTGAACCACCGTGGACGTAGGCACTTCTTTGCTGAACCACGTATCTTCGTTGTTGTGTGATTGGTCTTTTATTTGTTTTTTCTTGGTTGTCACCTCCTTCATATTTATTTGTGCTGCATAATAATTGCATCTACAATTGGCGCCGTCTGTGGGAAGCGTTTATCTTTCCTTGAGAAGAGCCCACACCGAAGAAGAAAAAAAAATCTAAGATGTCTGGTCACAGCAGCAACGCTCCTCAAGCAGGAGACATTCAGGAGCCACCCGCTCCTCGCAGGATCAGGTCTGAAGTCCGACATTCCGATCAAGGGGCTCGCTTAGAAAGGCCAGCCTCAGAAGAAAGTCAAGGACCAGCAAGGTCCACTCAGATATCCAGATTGATCGATGCATACGAAGCAAGGCTCCACGAGCAGAGGGAGTCTACTCGCAGGTATGAGGCTGAGAATGCTCGCCTGAAAAGAAGACTGGAAAAACTGGAAAAAGAACTACATCCTGATACCAGGAAACGCCCCTATCGTACTCCTAGCCCTCAGGCGAGCAAATCTCGCAGCCGAGGAAGGAGCCCTAGGCGGCAACATCAAGGGTTCGAAGGTGGCGACTCAGACGACGACCTCCGCGAGCAACTGAGAAAAGCTCGCCGCTATCAGAGCCCTGCTCGCAGCGACGACAACATACGAAACCTGGTCCGCAGAGAAATGGACCAACATCCAGCTCACCGCGGCACCAGGTCAACCAGAGAACTCGCCAGGAGAGCCCTCAAGACCCAGATGAAATCGCCCTTCACAAGGGAAATTGAAGAAGAGGAAGCTCCCAAAAAGTTTGCTATTCCGAGGTTCAAGATTTATGACGGGAAGACTGATCCCATTGATCATGTCAGGCAGTACCGGCAGGCTATGACCCTCTGGAATCACCGAGATGCGTTGATGTGCCGTATTTTCCCCTCGAGCCTTCATGACGTGGCCCATAAATGGTTCGAGAAACTCCCTCACCGATCCATCAGAAATTTCAAATCCCTGGCCGAGCTCTTTACGGCCAGGTTCATCACCAGCAGCTCCCATCCCAAAAGGATGGATGCTCTATTGACGATGAAGAAAACTCCTCAGGAGACACTTCGAGACTACGCGAAAAGGTACTGGGAGTTATTCAACGAAGTCGAAGACTGCGCAGAAGAGGTGGAAGTGGCTTCATTCAAAATTGGGCTACCTAGCTCTTCCCTCCTCTACCAGTCCTTGACAAAGAAGGAAGCAACCACCATTGATGACCTGATGGCCCGGATTGAGAAATACGCAAAGGTGGAAGATGTCACCCGCCTTAACGTAGGTGAAAACGGTCGAGCCAAGCTCGCCACGAAGGGAAGTGAGAAAGTTGATAACCAGAAAAAAGGAGGAAATAATGGGAGCAAGAATAGCCCCAAAAACGGAGGAAGCCCTGACGTTGCAAAGGCGTTCCAGGCGGTCAACACCGTCTTCAAAGAACCAATCTATAAGATTCTCGCTAAGATCAAGGATGAGCCATTCGTCAAATGGCCCCGAAAAATGGGAGGAGACCCATCAGAAAGAAACAATGCGCTGAGGTGCACCTTCCACAAAGAGGGGGGACATAAGACCGAGCACTGCAAGGCTCTTAAGTCCCACCTCGAGGAGCTGGCCCAATCCGGACATCTGAATGACTTTGTGGAAAGGAAGGTAGAGAGGGTGACTGTCCACAGGGAGGCAAAAACCAACAACGTGTTAGAAGACGACACCGGACACGAATTCGCAGTAATCCATGGAGTATCCGATGTTAAGCAAATCCAGGGCAACTCAGCTCGGATGGAGGTAAAGAAGCTGACAGCAGTAATGCAAGCTTTTCAAATTGATCCAGCGAAATCACAGGCAGGAAAATGCCGCCGAGCAGAGGACATCAACTACAACAAGCATATTGTCTTCACGGATGAAGATCTTGTGGGAGTGAGGACCCCACATCACGATGCCTTAGTCATTACACTCAGGATAGCCAACTTTGATATCGACAGACTGCTCGTCGATCAAGGAAGCTCATCCGAAGTAATGTACATCGACCTGTTCAGAAAATTGAAGTTGGACATCGCCGACCTCAAGGGAACCACTGTCCCTCTGGTCGGCTTCGCTGGAAAAATGACCATGCCTTTGGGCAAGATAGTACTACCAGTGCTCGCTGGGAGTGTTTAAAAAATGATCGAATTCTTGGTGGTCGACATCGATTCACCGTATCAAGCCATCCTCGGCAGGGGATGGCTCCATGTAATGAAGGCAGTCTCCTCGACCTACCACCAGAAACTCAAATATATCACCGAGCGGGGAGTGATGGAGATACATGGCGACCAGGCGATGGCGAGAAAGTGCTTCATAGCGGCTATCCGACCGAAGCCAGAGAAAAAAGACGTTCGAACCGGCGAGAAAGTGGAGGAAGATGCAATCCCTTCCAAATAGCAATTAAAATATGGAAGGCCCGGAGTGGAAGAGACCAGGCTCCTCCCCTCCGAACGGGTTGTAGAAGACCTGGTAGAAGTCATTGCTAGGGAAGGCGACAACAGCAGAGTCTTCCTGATCGGGACTTCACTCACTAACAAAGAGCAAAAGGATTTGTTAACCTTTCTCAGAAGCAACATATATGTTTTCGCCTGGGAACCCTACGAGATGCCAGGGATCGATCCCAATATGGTCTGCCATCAGTTGCACGTCAATCCCACATTCAAACCGATAGCACAAAAGGCACGACGAACTGCTCCCGAGAAAGCCAAAGCAATAGAACAGGAAGTCGAAAAACTGCTGGATGCAGGATCCATACGGGAAGTGCAGTTCCCCAAATGGTTATCCAACCCAGTGGTAGTTCCAAAAAGCAACGGTAAGTGGAGAGTTTGCATAGACTTCACTGACCTCAATAAAGCCTACCCCAAGGATAGTTTCCCTCTTCCAAAAATAGACCAACTAGTAGACGCCACTGCAGCTCACGAGCGAATGAGTTTCCTGGACGCATACTCGGGCTATCACCAGATTCCCTTATATGCCCCAGATCAGGATAAAACGGCGTTTATCACGACGGTTGGTTTATACCGTTACAAGGTCATGCCTTTCGGGCTAAAAAAATGCAGGGGCAACCTATCAGCGGCTGGTTACTAAAATGTTCAAAAATCAGATGGGAAACACGATGGAGGTCTACATCGACGACATGCTCGTCAAAAGTAAGGAGAAAGAAAACCACCTTTCTGACCTGGCAAGTACCTTCGAAATCCTCAGGAAATACCGAATGAAACTCAACGCGAGCAAGTGTTCCTTCGGTGTCCAGTCAGGAAAGTTCCTTGGGTATTTGGTCAGCAAGCGTGGCATAGAAGCAAATCCGGACCAGATTGAGGCAATTAAACGGGTGCAACCTCCTCGCACAATCCGCGATGTACAGAAGCTCACTGGAATGCTCGCTGCTCTGAATCGTTTCATTTCTAAATCCTTCGAGAGATGCAAGCCCTTCTTCCAACTCTTAAAAGGCAGCAAAACGGTAGAATGGACCCCAGATTGCTCGCAAGCATTAGGCGAGCTCAAATCCTACCTAAGCTCCCCACCACTGCTCGTCATGCCACAGCAAATGGACCCTTTGTACCTCTACCTCTCTGTATCCAGCCATACTATCAGCTCAGCGCTAATGTGTGAAGTCACAGGGATCCAACATACAGTCTATTACGCGAGCAAAACCTTACTAGACGCCGAGCAGAGATACCTGCCATTGGAAAAGCTCGCATTCGCCCTAGTAATGTCATCGAGGAAACTAAAGCATTACTTCGAAGCTCACACGATCATCGTCCTTACATCACACCCCCTCAAGGCTGTCCTAAGGAAGGCGGATTTGTCAGGCAGGCTGTCTAAGTGGTCAGTCGAGCTCGGCAGGTTTGACATCCAATTTCAACCAAGGACAGCTATCAAGGGTCAAGTCCTCGCTGACTTCATAGCTGAATTCACGGGCGAAGAACCTCTCGACCAGCCTAAACCAACAGAACAAAACAGCCAGGCTACAGGGGGAAGCTGGAAGCTATTCGTTGATGGAGCCTCCAACTCAAAGGGGGCAGGAGTAGGAATTGTTCTTATCACTCCAGAAAATGCAGTCCTCGAGCAAGGAATTAGGCTGGGATTTGCAGCCTCCAACAACGAAGCAGAATACGAAGCCTTAATTGTAGGTCTCCAAAGGGCGCAAACTCTAGGAGCAAAGCATTTACAGGTATTCGGAGACTCGCAACTAGTTTCCAATCAGATAAGTGGAGACTACAACGCGAAGGACGAGAGGATGGCAGCCTACCTCTCGTTGGTAAGAAACTTGATGACAAACTTTGAAGAAATCAACATCCAGCAGTTTCCCAAGGGGCAGAACAGCCACGCTGACGCTTTGGCAGCCCTGAGCTCGGCAGTTGATTCCAGCCTTAAAAGGATAATCCCTATCGATTTCCTTAGCTACCCGAGCATTCACCGCGAGCTAAAAAAAGCGAAACAAATACTTCAATTGGAACCAGCCCCTAGCTGGATGGATCCCTTAAGAGGCTATTTGAAGAACGGAACGCTCCCAGATGATAAAAGGACCGCCCACCAGATAAGAGTCAAAGCTGCTCGCTTTCACTTATCCACGGGAGGCGACTTGTATAAAAGATCCTTCTCCGGCCCCTATCTTAGATGCGTCCACCCAGGCGAGGTCGAGATAGTGCTTCACGAGCTTCACGAAGGAATCTGCGGAAGTCACGTCGGAGGAAGATCTCTAGCCTTCCGAGCAATGAAGGAAGGTTACTGGTGGCCGTATATGCAAAGGGACTCCGCAGTATATGTTCGCAGATGCCTAAAATGCCAGCTTCACGCCCCCATGGTCCACCAGCCTACCAGCGAATTGAAATCCCTGACCAGCCCCTGGCCTTTTGCCCAGTGGGGAATGGACATCGTGGGACCTCTACCCACCGCTGCCGGCAATCGCAAATACCTGTTGGTCTCCACCGATTACTTTACCAAGTGGATCGAGGCAGAACCTCTGGCGAACATCCGAGATGCTGACATGATGAAATTCATATGGAAAAATATAATCACTCGATTCGGGATCCCCAGAACCATCATCACTGACAATGGGACACAGTTCGAAAGTGGCCCCTTTCAGGACTTCTGCGACCAACACGGAATCAGGTACCACTTCAGCTCGGTAGCTTATCCTCAGAGCAACGGACAAGCTGAGGCTTCCAACAAAACAGTAATCGCTGGATTAAAAAAGCGGTTAGAACGAGCAAAAGGCGCGTGGACTACCGAGCTACCACATGTCCTATGGGCATACAGAACGACTCCCAGACGAGCCACAGGTCAGACGCCATTCTCACTAGCATATGGTATGGAAGCGGTCATCCCATTAGAAGCAGGATTGCCTACAATGAGATCCGACCTTGTCGAGCAGAATCAGAACGATCAGGCTTTGCTCGCTGAACTCGACTTGGCCGACGAGCGCAGGGAACTTGCCCTAGTCAAACTAGCGAGTTATCAGCAACAGCTCGCGGAGCACTACAGCAAAAAGGTCAATCCGAGGAAGTTCGAAATTGGAGACTATGTCCTAAGAAAGGTCCTGGGCAACACAGTGAAGCCATCAGATGGTAAACTGGGCCCAAACTGGGAAGGACCATATGAAATAATTAGAGACGACCTGCAAGGTGCCTATCATTTGAAAATGATGGAGGGCAGAGAGATACCACGAGCATGGAACGCAGCTAATCTCAAGAAATTCTACTTTTAGGAGTTCTATTGTTAGATCTTTTATTGTACTCATTTTGGGAAAAGACAGTTTATTTCTCTACTCACCAATAAAAATCTCTCAGTTGATCACTCTCTAAAAGTATAACAATTATATCTTATTGCACATCCTTTTCAAATCACAGGTATAATAGTTGACATAGCAGGGGAACACCCCTCCTCAGGTCATCGTCACGAAGCACGACAGACCTCTTAGCATTGCCCATGGCAATATATGAAGCCCTACAGAGTATTCTTAGGCATCAAACCTACTTTGGTTAAACAAAATCCTGACCGGATGAAGACATCCAAAAACAGGTGTGTCCTCGCCAATTGCCCCTCTTAGACCTAAGGGAGTGTGACGACACGACCTAAAAGGTAAAGAGAGAGCACAATGGTATTCTTAATACTGGACTGGGCGGACACTCACATGACAAGATAAAGATTGTGAAGCTGCAAAAATATAACAGAGATTGGATAAACACGTTTAGTCGGCAAAAACGCCCAAAACTCAAACTTTCCATTAATCTTTTATATTTTGGTACATGTTTAGTCGGCAAAGACTCGCCCAAAGCATTTACAATTATTAAAAATATAACAGAGATTGGATAAACACGTTTAGTCGGCAAAAACGCCCAAAACTCAAACTTTCCATTAATCTTTTATATTTACAAACAATAATGGTACATGTTTAGTCGGCAAAGACTCGCCCAAAGCATTTACAATTATTAAAAAACAAAATATCAAGAAGGGGGAAGCCTCCGAGCAAGGTAATCAGCAACCTTAGCTCTCCTCCCGTCATCAGGGGTAGGATCGAATTCCTCAACAACTTCATTTGTGTCCAACTCCAGTAGCCGCCGAGGAATAGCATCGATAGGAATCCATCGATCATCTCGCCTAAATGGATTGGGCATCAGAGTAGAGGGAGACATCTCATGCCGATACCACAATATCGAATTTCTCGGCACCTACAGCTCTTTGAGAGCACTCAACCACCCCCTGATGAAGGAAAGCTCCTCGAACTCTGATAACCTTGTGGGAGCATCGAGCCAGCCCTGATCATAGCCATCAGTCCACACTTGGCGAGGGCCCTTCTTAAATAAATGCCGCAGTCGGGTGACGTCCCTCTGAAGCCCAGCATCAGTTACGTAAGCTCGCTGAACATCGCCGCGCAGCTCCTCCATCTCCCTCTCACGCTGCTCTTCAGCTTCCCTACTCCTACCCCGCGTACTCCTGCCAGCTCGCGGAAGGGGTGGCCGAGCAGCTCGCGACGAGGAAGAACCTTGCAGGACTGCCGAAGCGGTGCTCGGCGAATGCTCCTTAAGCTTCAAGACCTCCCGCCTCAGGTCGTCATTCTCCCGCTGAAGAAACTCCACGACCTGATTGATCTCGGTAGCCTCCAGTAACTTTACTCTCAGCTCGCTGACTTCTTCTTGCACTGAAGCTCCGATCTCTCCCATTTCCTGGAGCCTGTCCTTCAATTTAGCCACCAGCTCGGACTGATCCTTATACTTCTGGTTCCTTGATTTAGCAAACCTACAGAGCTTAGCAAAAGCCTGGCGAACTGCAGGGCTTGCATTAGGACCCAGAGTCCTACCCAATTGGGAGGTAACAGGAATATAATCATCCACATCAACCAACTACAAAGAAAGGAAGAGAACAAACAGAAATCAGCATAAACAAAAACGAAGCCTTTTTATTGATAATGGGCGAGGTTACATCAGAACAAAAAAAAAAAAAAAAAAAAAATTACAAAGAAATTCCTATCACTTAGCAACCTCGGTGGACGGACCCTTGTCCTTATCAGCATCAACAGGGGCGTTACCCTCTGCAGAGGTGTGCACTGCCCCCTCGACCAAGGAAGCATCAGCAAGAGTCGCCTGAGAAGAAGGATTGACCCCTTCAGCAGTAGGGGCTGGCTCCTCATCCACAACTGGCTTGGGCCCTGGATCATGTTCGTCAAAAAGCGGGGATGCAACATCCACCCCTGCAGCCACAAGGGCCTTGTTCCACCCCTTCTTGAAGTTCAGACGGCTAATATAGCCTATCTGAACCTCGGCGTCTTCATACGCAGCAGCCCAGCCAGAATTGTATGAATCTTCTTTAACTGTGGCTGCCTGGGCCTTCTCCGCTTCCAGCTGCTCGGCAAGAACCCTGTTCTTCTCCACAAAGTCCAGCTTGCTAGAGCAGACCTGTTCATACGACTTCCTCAGCTCGCCAAGCTCCCTGACAGCATTATCTCTCTCGCGAGTAGAATTGGCAAGGGCCAAGTCAGAAGAAGCTCGAGCCGCATCGGCAGCCTTCAGATCGGCCTCCAGTTGAGAACCCTTGGCCACCAGGGTAGACTTATGTTGCTCCAGCTCGCTGTTCCTTCTCAACAGCTCGTCGCGAGAGCGATATAGCACAGCGAAGTCAGTCAAAGATCAGAAAGAAGATAAAGATCAGAAAATAAGGTAAAGATCAGAAAGAAGAAACCATCAAAGCAGATTAGAAGAAGTTGGGAAGTAGAAAAGAAACCTTACCAAGGCGAGCCTCTGGCTAGCTTGCAAGGCCAGTTGATCAGACCCTGACGCCCTCTCGCGATCTGCAGGGAGGACTGCCCTCTCAAGCAGCGCAGGGGCAAGTTGAGGAGAGGTGGCCACCGAAGCCCCCTCAGGCAAAGCAGATACTGGGACCAAGGCTTGACCAGTCTTGGTCCTCAGTTCCATCTTCCTCCTCTCCTCCTCCTTCTCCTTCTCCCTCCTCTTTCTCTCTTCCACCTTCTTCCCCTCCTCCTCCTTTTTCTTCTCCCTCTCCCTCGCCTGCTCCTCCTCTCTCTTCTTCTTCTCTTGTTCTTGAGAGGGAGGCCGAGAACCAGTAGCTATGGCCCCAGAGACAGTCTTCGATTTTTTGGACCTCTGTGCAAGAAGCACATCATCATCATCATCATCATCCCGTATTAGATTCTTCCTGGGAGGCATTTCTTCACCTGGACTGCTGGTAGTACTCGATGAACTGCTACTATCAGCACTGCCTCCACCCAAGTTACTCACAACACCTGCAGGCTCACTCTCCGAGCTGCTCTCCTCCTCGTCCAATTGGATGGGCTCAGCTGAAATCTCTTCGGAAGAGTCAAAGTCCGGAACACTTTCCACAGGTCGGGCTATGAAGCTCGAGCCTGTGTTCTTGTATTCGAGCAGAAAAGCTGCAGACCTAGGATGCTCCCCGTCACCCAAATGTTCCCTGATGTTCCAAGCTTTCACCAGTTCCGAGATACGAACCTCGCTGAGAGCTGGCTCCAAGTTCTTTATCTTCGCTGAAAAGGAGAAAGCAAGGAGGAGTTAGAAAAGTCACAAAGTCAGCAAAGGTTGAAACAACAATACAACATCTACCTATATACTCTTCCCCATAAAAGGGAATAGTGAACCTCTCAGACCTCGACCCTTCAAATTGAGGGGAGTATTGCCAGTTCCTAACGAGAAAACCTTCTTGCCAGTAGTCCTTATGGGAATCAGGTAAATTTACTACCAATACCCTATCAGGACTTCTAGCCTTAAGGTACAAGACACCTGAACTCGTTCGAGAAAAAGAATAACAAAAACAGACCTCGGCAAGCCCTAACCTCGTGCCGTACAACTGATTTATCCTGTGCACACCGTTCACTATTTTCCATACGTTGGGTGAACATTGTGCAGGCACAATACCAAAATAACTAAAAAAGTGCAGAAACAAACCATTAGGGGGAAAGGTGAGACCCCCTGGGAGAGCAACAGGACGTGAATCCAATGTGCATCCTCTATGTCCCTAACGTTCCTAGGCGGCGAGGCACAACACTCAATCTCTACCCACTCAGGAATACCGTAGAATTTTCTAAACTCAGTTACCGACCTATTTCCAATCTTCGCCATTGGAAAAATACAAGAAAAACTATAAACTCAAGAAAAAGGGCACGAAAGACTTACAGGACAGAAGATCAGATCAAAAGGCGAATAAGCGACGAGAGTGGAGACCGAAAACAGAAGGTACAAAACTCAAGAGTTCTCAGAAGATAGAAGATTGCTGGAAGAGCTGGAACGACGAAGAAAAAATGTGTCTTATTCCAACAAGCCTTCAAAACTAATCATAACGCACAGATAGCGAAGCGGGTGCCGCCAAAGCAACTTCACAGTTTTCAAAGAAATCAACCATCATTGCTGATCATTTAAATTCATCGGACCCATAAAGAACGGCCCAACAAATTCAGGGGCAATTGTGGGTACCCCGATTTTATCACCATAAGGCCTGGACGAGTAGCCCATCCTCAGCGGCCCAAAACCCAGGCCCATCACCTCTGGTATTCATCTATTTACTCCACGATGCCATGAAGAGAAGTTGTGGGGGTACACGATCCCATGAAAGGGAGATGGCTAATAAAGAGGAACCTATCACCCCCACTACTCCAACACATACATGTATAAATTAAACCCCAAGTCCGGGGCAAAGGACAAGTTGTATTCTCTGTACTTACTCTTCAGAATATAGAGAAATAACACTGACTGAACCACCGTGGACGTAGGCACTTCTTTGCTGAACCACGTATCTTCGTTGTTGTGTGATTGGTCTTTTATTTGTTTTTTCTTGGTCGTCACCTCCTTCATATTTATTTGTGCTGCATAATAATTTCATCTACAATATATATATATATATATATATATATATATATATACACACACACACATGCACACACATTAAAAAAAACTTTATATGTGTGTTAATTTTGTAAAAACTCTATGTGGAAATAAGAATTGACATTTGGGGAACTGTCTCACATATTGAAATATGAACCATTGTAGACCTCTAAAACTATAATGTAATATTTTTAATTTTATTATTTTTAAAATTTACCCAACCCGTAGGATCCCCGACCCGCTCCATTTATTAAATGGGGTGGGTGAGGACTTTTGAAAACCCGCCCCATTGCCATCCCTGAGCTGGATGCGTGAGTGGGTTAAGATGGGTAATAGGGTTAGTTGGAGTGGGAGGGATTGTGTGTTAGCGGGTTGGGTATAATTATTTAGTTTTCAGTGTTTTGGAGGCATACAAAATTTGGAAACAGCATAGATTTGACTAAAAATTATGTCCACTGATAATACGCAAATATTGCGTATTTCATCCCTCGAACCTACGTATTTTAGCCCCCTCCGGTGCCTTAATCTCTATATTTAAGCTCGTTAACCAAACAACCTCGGTTTATATTTTTAACATGTTATATGACATATAATTGGGCTTTTGTAGGTATTTAGGTACTAAGAATGGAGTTCAGACGCATTCCGCTCAAGTTCCGTACGCAATCGCACGTTCAAGGGCAATTCAGTCAATTCACAGTTTGGGTACATGGCCCAACATCTTCACGGGAGTTGTATCCCTCTTCACAAGCTTTGCGTGGTCGCGAACGGTGCGCGAATCCGATCTCAAACGAAGAAGTTACGACGATTTTAGTGGAAGAGAAAAACAATCCAAACAAAATAGGAGGAATAGCTGCCAAAAACAGAGTACCGGTCGACCGCGGTTTGAGGACCGGTAGACCGCAGTTTGAACTTTTGCCGTGGAAAGGATAGAGTGGGCTTTAACTTGAAGGCACGGTTGACCGCGCCCCTGCGACCGGTCATTATACCAGATATTTGCTGCCTCTTTTCCTTTTCTTTTTTTTCTTGTTTATTTTTCTCCCAACTTACTATATAAGGGATTTTTGTTGTAATATAAGATATACTTAGTTTTTAGAACATATTTTAGGTTAGGGTTTGGTTTTGAGAGCTCATCTTCTTCTCTTCTTGGGGTGACATCCATTTAGTTTTGTAAGATTGAATTATTCATTATCATCTCCTTTAATATAGTTTTGTTCTTTATTTTCCTTGCCTAGATAATTAGTTTCCATGCTTTGTTAATTAGTTTACTTTTTATTTCTTGCCTTCCTAGTTTAATTAGTTGTAATTTAGTTTAATCATGTTGTTCCCTTAGATAAATAGGATCTAGATTTCTTTTCGCCATTAACGAGCCTCGAGCTCCGAAAGTTAGGTTTTGTGCAGAATTGCATTTAATTGAACCCGTGCGTATTAAAGTCGGATTATTACGCGTTTAACTTTCTCTGTCATGCAACGTTAGTGTTTATAGCGATAATCCGAATTTAATCCGCGTGCGACCAATTTTCGGTTAAATGTTTATTCACGCAACTTTGGCTTAAATTCCTTATTGTGTGAAGTTTATGATTAATTGATAATGCTCGATTAAATTGCTCTCGAGCCGGAATTCTGATTAATAGTTGTTTCGAGCCGTATGGTTGGATGTTATCCCGATCCTCGCTTTAATTTATTAGACTTAACTTCTCTCTTTTCTTTTATTTACTAGAACACATCACCTTTTACACTTTTATTCCTGAATTAATACTCCGATTACGAGATATACTAACACTCCCCATGGATTCGATGCCCGACTTACCGCTATACTTGTATCGCAAGTGCAGTCGTAACTTAGGTTTTTTGTATAGACGCGACGAAATGAACACAACGACCGGCGTCCTGACCGACGTCGTGTTTCGCGCGCCCATCATCCACCAATTCAAAAGTTGGCATAGATTTTCAATATTGCTGTTTGGCCCAAAAAATTGATTCACCCTCCAAAAATGTCATTTTTTCATTTTTTTTAAAACGTATTTTTATTTAAAGTCTTTAAAAGACTAAAATGACCCTTAACACTCGAATACCACCCAAACTCTCAAAATTGATTTTTTTTCAAAAATGGATATGATCACCCCTGAAATATTTAGCAACTCAAAAATTCAAATTTTACAGCCTATCTTGAAAATGAACCCCAAAAGCCAAAAATCCCCCTAGCTTGATTATGAACACTTCAACACCACTACATGAAAAAATTTACCAAAAATGACCCCAATAGTTATTCACCAACAAAATATGGTATTATGACACCCTAACACTCTCTTGACATTAAAAAGACTGAAACGATCTCACTCACTCATTCAACTGCTTAATTTACAAAAATGGGCCTCTCATCAATTTCAAAACACTCAAAAAACTTAAAATATATAAAAATCTTCACAATGACTCCAAAATGAGAAAAATCACCAAAATACCCATATGACACAATCAATACCCTCCAATACCCATAAGATGCAAAATTTTCCACCACGACCCAACGCATGGATGTTACACATAATGAAGGATACGCTTAGTAATTTTTGGATTAACCTACACTGTGCATGAGTAAAGCAAATTAACTCAATCCTTACTCCAGGTGGAGAAAAAGGTCCACCCCAACTCATGACAATCATGAAGTTGTAGAACAAGAGACGAAAAAATTAAGGGTCTTTTGAAAATATGACCATAACTGTAAGATAAATGACCCATAAAAATTAATTAACATGATAATGTGAAACAAATTGTTGATCCGGTGGCAAGTTTTCCAAAATTAAGACAATTAGACAACAATCTATAACATGTATATTCGTCTCTAAAATTGAGGATGTAACAGGATAAACTTTGCGGCATATACATGAGATTAAATATAACATGGAATCCTTGCCTTTGAAGAAATGATCCCCAAAGTAATTTAAACACCTAACAAAAGTGTAGTCTCTCTCAATGCAAAATAAGTCACACAAATGAAATTATTCTCCGTAAATGTGAGTGACTTGTGTTTGGGAGGGAGTGAATATTGAGTTACAATGATGTAACTCATCCATGCACCATATCAGCATAACTTCCTCAACTAATGGATTTGATTCCAAAAATGGACCTTCTTTTTTAAACTCCACGTGAGGTGAAAATCAAATGAGATCCTTAGTTGTCGATGAGGGTTCAATGGACATATGTGGTGGTCCATATGGGGGAAACATTTCATGAACTTTCTCTCTCTCACCCTTTTCTCACCGAGAAAAGTAATCAATGAGAATTGTTGATGCATTCCTCTCTAAACAAGATGAGGCATCTTACGAAAAGTGTAAGAGGAAGGGTTAGCAATAAAGGGAGATACAATTTTCTTGTGAAAACATGAGGTTCATAGCAGTGAGACGTAGAGTCAACACATGGGTGTAACTCCTCAACTAGGTATTCCACATTCTCAATGCGACACACATTAACACACATACCATCAATGATATTATTGTTATCCTTATCCTCACAAAGTGGTGGCATAGTAATGTTAAAAATTTTCAACTCAATATTCATATTACCAAATGACAACTTCATTACCCCATTCCGGCAACTAACAGTAGCATCTGAGGTAACAAAAAATGGGCAACCTAAAATGAACGAAATTTATGACTCAACATTTGGTACCGGTTGGGTATCCAAAATGAAAAAGTTAATGTGGAAATAAAGTTTGTCTACTTGCACCAAGACTCCTCAACAATACCACGAGGGATTTTTACTGATCGATCCGCTAGTTGCAGAGTGATGCGAGTGGGCTTAAGCTCACCTAACCCAAATCTTTTATAGACTAGAAGTGGGAGAAAATTAATGTTAAATCTTAAATAAAGCAAAGCTCTATCGATGTGGTAATCCCCAATGTAACGAGAAATCCTAGGACAATCAGGGTCCTTATATTTGGGAGGGATATTGTGTATGATTGAACTCACTTGTCCGGCTAAAAATACATCTTTGCTAACACGAAGATTGCGCTTCACCATGCACAAATCTTTCAAAAATTTAGCATAATACGAAACTTTCTTAATGGCTTTAAGCAAAGGAATGTTGATTTTCACTTATTTAAAAAGTTCCAAAACATCTGCATTCCAATTTTTTTTATGGTGGTTTGAGTCTTTGTTGAAAGGTGCGAGATTGAGACATTTCTTAACCTCAGTCGACTGATTTTTTGTCACATTCAATCTATCACCATTTTTATTATCAGATTGTTCATAGGGTTGTTTTGGAACTGAAAGAATATTTTTTTCAACAATTCTTTCACTTCTCAAAGTAGTTATAGATTTAGCATGTTTTAGTCAATTGGATATGTGGAACCTATCACCATTTGATCTTTGGGGCAGGTAGAGTTTGAGATGAAAATTTTCCTTTCTCTATTGCACTCGTGGATGTGAACAATTGAGAGAGAGTATCTCTAATTTCACTCAATGATTGTTCATTTCTAGCCCAACTCTGTTGGTTTGAGTGTTGATGGAATGTTGGCCTTGCATGAACTCTTTCAATGTGTCCTCAAGGCTCTTCTTATGTGATGGCACATAAGGAGTAGTGGATGAAGAACATTGATTTAGGTGATATGGTGGTGGAGGTGGTTGGAAAAATGGCTTGTGTGGTTGGGACTGATAAGATAGGTGTGGTGGTTGGAATGACGGGGTTGTGTGTGCCCATGATTATTTTTATACTCAAAGTTTAGGTGATTCCTCCACTTCGGATTATAGCTCTCATTATACGGTGAGGTAAATGGCTTTTTGAAGCTGTTCATTGCATTTACTTGCTCATGCACAACTTATTTAAATGTCGGAATGGTGGGGAAATTTTGCGTGGGATGCCCAAGTGTGTTGCAAATAGCAGAAACCTCCTCTAAGTCATATCATGCCGTGACCTCATCAAATTTTTTAAAATCCACTGCTTTTTCCTTCTTAATGAGTTGTGCAATTTTTGCATTAAGCGCATCATATTCCCTAAGATGGTAAAGACCACTCCCTGATGTGTTAATGTTGGGATTAAATGGTGCTGCTCAATCAATGGGATTTATGATCTCCTATGATTATGATTTTTTCTCCAACCAATCAAAGTATCGCTCTGCTTGCTCGGAGTCCTTATTCATGACCTCCCCGTTATACATTGTTTCAATGGGGAGACAAGCCCTCAATAAAGAAATTCAATATTCTATATTGCTCATACCCATGGCGTGGGCAAGCATTGCAAATCTATTTAAACCATTTCGAATACATATTGAAATTCTCATTCTCTTTTTGGACAAAATTTGTGATTTATCGCCTAAGTGCATTGATCTATGTGTAGGAAATAATTTTTTTTTAAATTGAAATTGCATTTCATTCCAAGTGCCTATAGAGCATGGACACAAGGATTTGAGCCAAGTTTTGGCTATATCCTTAAGTGAAAATGGTAACAACTTTAACCTCACTAGTTCTTCGGTGCACATTTGGTCGAAAAATTTTGCGCACACCTCTTCAAACTCCTTAAAGTGAAAGTATGGTTGTTCACTCTCAACCCCATGGAATGTAGGAAAGAGTTAAATCATGTCGTGCTTAAAACTGAAATGACTCACATTTTGGGGTATGATTATGCATGAAGGCCAGGAGCTCCGCCCGTGTTGGAGATAATCACCAAGTGTCCCCATTAGAGGATCATGGGGTAGCTAGCTATATTCATGTTAACTTCGACTATCTGCTATTGTACTTGTTGTATATGAATAGATGTTAGTGAATTCAGAACCAACAATGGAACTAGACTCAGAATCGGGAGTAGGAAATATCACTAAGTGGTGTGCATCCTACCGACTAAAGGGTTCATACACAAGAAATCTGCATAAGCTTCACATTAACAAGTACCTACAACCAAAAACAAGTGAAACAAATTATATATATATATATATATATATATATATATATATATATATATATATTGGCCCTCTCCTATAAGGACTCCTTATGTTGTAGACCCCGCGGTACATACCCTTTTTTTAAAGTAAAAAAATAATTTTTTTGATGAAACTTCATTGATATGATCTCCATGGTGGAAAGATCATCTCCAATTTTTTTCATCAAAAAATTCAATAAAAAAACCGTTGAGATGAGCTGGTATGTAAATAAATGGTATAAATATGCATTTTCGACCGTTAAAATGTTGGCGATCATCTCACCCACTTTTTGATTGAATTTTTTGATGAAAATCCATGGATATGATCTCAATAGTGAGAAGATCATATCCATGAAGTTTCATCAAAAAATTCAATCAATAAAGCAAATGGCGCCGACCCAACTTTTCAACGGCTGAAAATGTATACTTATACCATTTTTTTACATATCACCTAATCTCAACAGGTTTTTTATTGAATTTTTGATGAAAAAAATTAAAAATGATCTTCTCACTATGAATCATATCCATAACGTTTCATAAAAATATTCATTTTTTTACTATTTTAAAAAAATGATACGTACCGGGGACTGCACTTTAAGGAGTCCTTACATGAGACTTTCTGTATATATATATAAAGCCAGGCTATAGTACATCATGCTATATACATCACCCGTGCATCACACTTAATTCTAGGTCCTAAATTTTTTTTTTCAAATTTTATATTTTTCCCTTGAAATTAACCTTCCAATTAACCCATATGCAAAAAATTAGGTCAAAATACATTTTGTAGCTATTTTTAAAAAATCCACAAAAAACTACTAAAAATACCTTATTTATAAGGGTCTGCGCAACAGTTTTTTGTGAATTTTTTAAAAATAGCTACGAAATGTATTTTGACCTAATTTTTTGCATATGGGTTGATTGGAAGGTTAATTTCAAGGAAAAAATATAAAACTTGAAAAAGAAGTTTTCTAGGGCCTAGAATTAGGTGTGATGTACGGTGTGATGTATAGTGCATGATGTAGGTGAGCCTTCCTCTCTCTCTCTCTCTCTCTCTCTCTATATATATATATATATATATATATATATATATATATATATATAGGTCTTGGGGGGTGTAGTGTACCCCCCAACTATGCATGGTGCATGTGAATGATGATCTAGCCAATCTCCTATTGACACCTGTAGATGCCAAATGATGACATAATATTCCCTCACGTGAGGGTGTGATTTGGTTACAACGGTATTCCACGTGCCATGTGAGCCTCACGCGCACTGTTCCACGCATATCCCAAACCACGCGCTGTGATGATGTCACCCTCGGCCTATGATATGAGGCCGAGGGAAAAGTTCCTTCTGGTAGTTAGTCTGGCCCAATTTTGGCCTCGTATTGTCGTACCCTCGTAGGGTCGTCCGAAGCCTGACGAAGGGTCGGCCCCTGAGGAGTCGTCCTGAGCCTGATGAAGGGTCGGCCCCCTGAGGGGTCGTCCAGGTCCTGATGAAGGGTCGGCCCCCTAAGGGGTCGTCTGGAGTCTGATGTAGGGTCGGCTCAGGGTCGTCCCCCTGAGGAGTCGTCCGGAGTCTGATGTAGGGTCGTACCCCTGAGGGGTTGTCTGGTTGGTGGGTGCCCTCGGCCTGGTCGAGGGTACATATGGGTATATCATACAACGATAGTAACGTTGGTATAATGAACTTTCATTTCTTTCAGCAAATCTGAACGAGGTCCTTCGTTAAGTTTGTTTCAGTTAAGGTTCAAACATGAACTTTTGTTTAAGGTTCATTTGTCTGAGTAAATTTTAGATATGGTCGTTGTTTCTTACAACGGCACTTTGTTTCTTGTATCTGCCCTTGGCAGTGTTATTTTCATTTTGGAAACTTAAAATATCAATGCTTAAATTTTAAATGTCTATATTTTTGTAAATGTGATGTTCTCGGAACCTACTTGTGTGAGATATATTACACCCTTTAGACATATTATACCATTTTTCTTATATTCTCTTATAGTCAATATTAATCTCATTAGATACATCTCAATAGGGTTTTGTGAAAATATGATTAATTTTTTACGAGGAAGACATGCTAATTCAAATTGGTTTATGAATATTAGAATTTATATGGTTATTGTTCAAAAAATAATTTTTTTTATAGCCATTTCTGTTTAATAAATGGATGAATATGGTTATCTTACAAAAAAGTAGAGGATTGCATCCTAATAAGGAAATTTAGTTTGACTTCTCTCTTGATGGGATAAAGAAAAATTAGAAGATGCCAAAGGAAAATGAAAAGAAGATGTGCACGCCATCCAATGGGCCTATGGGGATACTGAGAGAACGCCAACAGGGGAGACCCCGTTCATGGTTGCTCACTGTTCAGAGGTCGTGGTGCCGACAGAGATCGGTCTTCTAACTTACAGAGTCTAGACATATGACCTTGAGAAGAATACTGCAGAGCGTAGACTAGACCTGGACCTAATAGAAGAAAGAAGAGAGGATGATGAGGTTAGGCAAGCTGCCTATCAATAGAAAACGACAAAATTCTATAGTAAAAGGGTAAAGGCTCGGATATTGGTAGTAGTAGACATAGTTTTAAAGAAGACTCGGTAGAAGCCAAACAAACTCCGTCCTAACTAGAATGGTCCCTACTGGGTGACAAAAGAGGTGGTTCCAGGAACATATCGGCTGGAGAATTTGGAAGGACAACCATTCTCTAACCCTTGGAATGTCATCCATTTAAAAACGTATTATCAGTAGGACTTTGTATAAACCTCTTCTACAAATGTAACAATGTATGAAAAGAAAAGTTATGAATGAAAAACTTCCCAAGTGTTACCTCCTATTCTATACGTATCAGGTTATCCTAAGCTATGGAACATCACTCATGGTGAAGTATATTTACCTTGCCCTCAGTGACATGATAGTCCGGATGGGTCTAACCATGTCCATGGACTCTTAATAACACTGAGAGGGGGGAAGAATATATTAACATCATTAATTTGGTGGAATACTCTCTCGTTCACACACTCTCAAAATGAAAAGAGTGTACTTATGATATAACACCATAATTTAGTTATGTCAAATTCAAAAGTCACTTAATTGTGGTTTATCTTAACATCATTAATTTGGTGGAACACTCTCTCGGCCGATACAACACTGTATGGATGAGGTAGCTCTCCTCCACACACTTTCAAAACGACGAGAGGGGACTTGTGATTTAACACCATAATTGGGTGAAGTCAAATTTAAAAATCAATTTATTATGGTTTATCTTAGCATCATTAATTTGGTGGAACACTCTCTTGGTCTAGACGATAGTGTATGGTTAAGGTAGCTCTCGTCCACACACCCTCAAAATGATGAGAGGGGACTTTTGATATAACACAATAATTTGGTGAAGTCAAATTCAAAAATCACTTTATTGTGGTTTATCTTAACATCATTAATTTGGTGGAACACTCTCTCGGCTAAGAGGACAGTGTATGGATGAGGTAACTCTCGTCCACACGCTCTTAAAATGATGAGAGGGGACTTGTGATATAACACCATTATTTGGAGGATTCAAATGTAAAAATAACTTTATTGTGGTATATCTTAACATCAATAATCTGGTGGATCACTCTCTCGGCCGAGGTGATAGTGTATGGATGATGTAGCTCTCATCCACACACTCACAAAATGACGAGAGGGGACTTGTGATATAACACCATAATTTGGTGAAGGGAAATTGAAAAAGTAGTCATTTAGTTATATTCATTTCGTCTAAGGACTAGATGATGTGCGAAAAGATGGATTAATTGGTGATCTCAAGATTAAAATCCATTCAAATATTGTTACATGTTAAACATCGGTAGAGTTTAGACATACAAGTAGATAAGGAAAAGCTCAGATACAAGATAAAACTTCTTTCATCAAACAGTAAGCTAAGTACAAAATCTCATTTCAAATACAAACAGAGGAAATAATTGAAGTGTCTATAGAAATATTTTTCAAAATAAAGGGTATCGGTCACAAATAACCATGCTATAAAGTTGGTTCCACATTAAAGGGAGACTCTCTAGCACCTCTGCTAATTTGAGTTTGCTCAGTATTGATGGACGACCTTTCACTGTCTCCCTCGACCTGAGTCTGATCAGTAGTCGTATTGATGTCAACCTCAAGTGGGACCTCGAACATCGTTTCATCTTCCTCGGCTGTAGGTAATGACTCAACATATTCTAGGGCCTACTCCATGTAAGCATCCTCCATGTCGAGAGCTTCTATCTCGACACTAATGGACGAGATCACCTCAGAAAACTTGGTGACAACCCACCTACAGGTCGTCTTGAGTCCCCTCTTAAAATATTCCATCCTAAAGCCTCCAAACTCATCAGGCGCCTTATAAACTTTTATGGCCTCATCCTTTATCTTCTGAATTGCCTCAACCAATAAAGCCTCGTCCTCGACTTTTGTGATGGCTGTGGCAAGGTCTTTGGTATATTGGGAAGACTGGGCAGTTAGGGCTTCATCCTTGTGCTTAAGAAGATAGTATTTTATCTTAAAGACTCGTTCTTCTCTTTCAAGGCATCAAGGAACTTCCTATAGTCAAACCGACCGTCCCTCAACTTATTCTTGAGCTCTTCTTTAAATTTGAATGCCCTGTCAGCCTCTTGAACCATTGAATGGTTTTTTGCCATCCACTTTATGGCTAAAGATAGAGCACACACAGACTGTAGAAGAATGAGAATACAAATGTCATAACACCTACAAGTGGTAAAACACGAGGTAAAAATTCTCATAAAGAACCAAGTACCCGAGCCATAGAATGGAGGCTGAAGTAAAGGACCCGAGGAGGAGGTACATTTGCCAAGAACTCATAGTCCTCTTTAAGCGGGACTGGAAGCATAACCCTATTTGATCTCGAAGTCAAGGTAAGTATTGAACCCAGGCAGTCCCTCAGCTGGACAATGTTGGATGACCAGTAGTGCTTAAAAGATTCCCTTGCGGACGAACTGGGTCAAAAATAACTTGGAACTATCTGAGGAAGAGGAGTTATTCGCTACCTCACCTGGATATATCGGTGGATGTCAACAGAAAGGGGGTAGTGCCTTTATCTTTTGGACAACATCAGAGTTGGCCGACCTTCTAGCTATAAATTTTATAATAGGATTCTTAACTCCCTTCTTCAGCACATTCTTTAAGCTGGGGGTCATCATGTTCCACAAGTGGTCGGAGATAAGAGTAGGAAGACCTGAAAATGAGAAGCAGATATGATTAGTCATAGCAATCAAAGATGACAAAAGACTTAAAATAGAAAAAACATTAATGGCTCACATAGTTCGGCTAGGGGGTCAACCATCAAGCTAGCCTTCTCCAGAAAGACATTATTCATTATATCCTCAAATTTAGGAAGGGAACCTTCCCTCCTATGGATATTTGTATACTTAACCCTCTCCCGGTTGGCAGCACTGAGGACAGGGTCCAACGTAGCTGACATGAAGGGGTTATCCCATATATAAGGAACTCTCGGATCATCCTCAGATGCATTGACATCGACCAAAAATTCCGAGGCCCTAGAAATTAAGAAGAATAGAAGCTTCTAAGTATGGTTTCATGTTTGGGTGAGATGGATAATCTTTTATCATGATTTCTCACCCCTAAGTGGTAATATTCGGGATGAGTCCTTAAAGACAAGACATTATAGCAGGATTTATATATGTCAACTATGGGGTTGTCCGTGTATTTGTTCATTCACATGGTGACATCGACGAGTATGGTTTTCCAAGAATTTGGTCCTAATTGGTAGGGAGTAAGTCCTAGGCCAGACAAAATGGCCTTGATAGAATAATGAAAAATAAATTTGGCTCTGACCTTGAACATATGTTTATAAACATCGACTTTACTTTCTTTACTTCCAAATACTCTCCAGTCCTCGTTGGTGACACACATGGTTATGTCGGATTTAAGGCCATATAGATGTCTCCGAAGCAGCAAGTAAGCCTCTTTGATAAAATATTTAAGTTTCTCAGCATAATTTATCTAGAGTTTGACCTATGAGTCCTCGGCTTTTGAGTCCCCATACTCACCAGGAGCTTCAGCAATAGGAGACCCATCTAGAAACTTCTCTTGAAACTCACTCTCAGTCATAGCTCTGAGAGGGATGGCTGTTAGACGAACAACAATATTGACCCTTGGCTCAATAAAGTCTGAGATGATTAGAATCGAAGAATAATCCTCACGAGAAGACCCATCATCCACAATCTGGACTAAAGAGTCATTTTAACTAGAGGACTCATCCGGGATAGAACATGACGTCCGAGATGATCTCTAGGATGACTCTGACCCAAAGGATGTGTGGGTGGTGTTTCCATAGCCCCTTCAAATGAATCTCTTCTATCGTCAAGAGAAAATGACGAGTTAGGTATCTCATCTTTGGCAAACTTAGAGGAAGAGGGTAAGATAGTCTTTAATGGGATAATAAAAATAAGTCGTATGAAATGAGGGTCGACTCTACGTCTGGCCTCGACCCCTTCCTCTATCCTACGTATTTCTTGGAAGTACCTCTCCCTAAGTGTGGGATAACATTATGCTAACTCGTAAAGCTTTTTTAGCATCAAAGAAGCCGAGCTCAAACTTATGTAATAAAGAGCTAAAAAGGTACAAACAACTCAAAGGTTTGACTATTGTTGACCAATGGATCAAAATGGTAAAAATGAAACGTTCTTGTCAAGAATAACTCAAGAATAAGAATGGGTTCAACTAGAGATGAAAATTGGAGTATGAGAAAAAACTCCACGAGGGGGAGTAAAAGATAAAAATACCCTATGAATACCCAAATCGAATAATCAAACCCTAAAATAACCACACTTAAATCTCAACTATCCTAAAACTACCGAAAAAGCCACCAAAAAAGATAAAAGTCACCGAAAAAATGAAAAGGACTACATAAGTATAAAAAGAGTTTAAAACTTGGAAAAGGTAGAAATAGGGAGTACCTAGAGATGTTTGATGGACAAAAAAACATGAGAAAAGTAAAAAACCCACTGGAGAATGCTTGGATAGTGGAGAGAGAATAAGACTCTGAAAATCTTTGGTTCTAAAGAGAGGGAGGAATGATGCACGAAGAAGATGAACTGGAGAGATAAAATGAATTTTTAAATCATTTTAGTAATTCAAATGATTTTAAAAAACTTCCAAGGAGGTCATAATTAGGGCACAAGGCCCTAAGCATCACTTGCAGCCATCATTGTTGGGCCACACGCCATTCCACAAGATGGTTGACAAGTGTCAATCCAATCTTCATTGAAACTCTTCAGATCTGACATATGAAAGGATGCCTTTTAAAATCATACCCAGTAGATGTTCTATCCCCCAGCCTTTATTTCATATTGAAGACTAAGGGATAGGGGTGATTGATATACCAAGTATAGTCCCATTACAGAGTTACATCATCTCGCCCAAAGATGACCATCGCCAATGCATCTAGTATAAGGAATTATAACTTTTACATGGACTCATCTTGAGTTGACTCATCCTTGACCGATGACTCATCATAGTGCACCTCGACATCGTCCTAGAATACCAGTTAACATGCCTTAGATCACTACTTCTATGATATACCACCCTCGTCGTCGGTCGTCACTCGAACGATGAGGACAAGAAGAGAAGACTGAACAGGACAAGTGTCATTGCATCAGTGTACCACAACTTAACAACTCGACCCCGGCCTGGACGAACGACTGGTAGTGGATAGATGGCAAAGAGAGTGGATTAGGGAATGCATAGGAGTGTGCATATGGGTTGCATACCCCGTGCACATAAAACCTTTATAACAATATCAACCCCTCACGCGAGGGAATATTTAATAATCATGACCTAATTTTGACACAGATAGATGTCTCATACTCATTGGCTAAGAACATTCCGCACATGCATATTACATGCTTGGCCGGGGTGGGGCATTACACTCCCAAGAACAATATATACTTTTCTTCTACATCTTTGTAAATGATCGATCAATAAAACCTAGATGAAGCTCTGTCAAAATCACATTAAAGAGAGAAATCTTCAATGTTCTGTATCCTAAGGCCAATAGTACCCTTTCTTAAAGGATTTCACACACACTCACATTGTGGAGTAGGCCTAGATATGCTGAACCACTTATATTCTGTGTTATCTCTCTCTTTGCCTCATCTCCTTCTATATTCACATACATGTTTACACTCCATTAATGTATTGATTTGAGCTTACATATTTAAATTGATATGGTGATCCCATTTCTTGCATCATCAAGCGTGTATTACACTTCACACTTGTTCCAGAGGGAAAAATATGGAATTGCCAGTGGTACTGAATGAATTTTTAGAGTTTGGGCTGAAATTGCCCTCGAAAATGACCATTAATTGCCAGAAGTTCAACACACTATTCATGGAAGCCAAAAAGTAGGCTCGAGAGTCAGATAGTTGGGTGGTACCTAACGATGAAGTCACTTTGGATTATGAAGTACAAATTATGACATATTTTTTCTAACAGACTAATGAGATTTGCAGTATATCCGAGCTACACGATGCTTTAAAGTTACAAAGGCGGTTGGTCCCCTCACTTATGCATCTCCCTATTGAGTTGGACGACCTATATGAAGAACCCATGGAAGTTGTAGAATATATTAACTTATTATGGTAAAATGGAATTGTTTCCACTGTATGGGGGGATGTGTTTAATAGTGGAGATGAAGAACCAAGCCAAGAGAAGGTAACCTAGTAATTAGTATGTGTGGGATGATATCATTTGAAGATATGCTAGGAGAAATCAACAAAGTGGCCATATAACCTGAAGTAGATAAAGAAACGGGGTTTTTGTTCTTTTCCTCCACCGTGAGTCATATGATAAGATCTGAAAGGCACTATTAGAGTTCAAATCCTCACTCAACAAGGATAGATAAAGGAAAGGGAGTTGTTGAATAACTCCCCATACCAAAATGACCATTGAGGAGAGCAAGATCCTCTACCATCTAAAGAAAACTTAGACTAACATGACCTTTTGGGGACCTTTCATTTCATCCAAACTACATCAAAACTCTTTGATAGAATTGCTTACCGGGCCCACAGTCCCACCTTCCACCATGCTATAAGAAGTCGTGAACCAAGTCGGATCCTTAACCTCTACTAGATTACTCTTATTTTCTGAAGAATAAATCCCAAGGTTCGATCCTAGTCACAATTATGCTGTCAATATCTTTGTAGAAGTAATGAGGAAGACAGTCCCTCTAATACTTATCGACAACGGATCAACACTTAATGTTTTCCTATTAAGAACCCTCAAATTCCTAGGTTTGACACTAAGAAAACTTTCACCAACTTCTTCCGAAATGGATGCCTATGACAATACTCGCCGAGAGGTGATGGGATCCATAACACTCACAATAGGGGATGGCCTTATCAATTTCATTACCAAGTTCCAAGTTATAAACATACCTTCTTATTTTAATCTATTATTAGGTCGATTGTGGCTTCATAGAATCAAGGGGGTATCCTCCTCTGTCCATCAGAAACAAATGTTCTTCACCAAAGGGCAGGTCATCACCATCTCCAACGATGACATTAATACCGAGAACGCAAGCACCAATAATCCGTAGGGGATGACTTTAAAGATCAAGTATATCTAGATCATAGACTTCAAAATAATTTCAACATGATACATATGTTTAATAATATGAACTTCATGCCTGGACTGGGGATGAGGAGATGATAACAGGGGATGCTGGAATCCATAGTCCTAAAGAAAGCCTTTCCTCCATGTGGGCTAGGTTATCAACTGTTATCAGAAGAACTCAAAATGTTCCACTAACCCTGATTGAAGAAAATCTTAGAAAGTACCAAGACCATTTTGGGAGATTCCTTGAATGAGAGATTCATCAAATAGGGTGAATATTTTCCCTTTTGTGGTTTTCCTGAACCATGGTATAATCATGTGGAAAATAAAATGAAGCTAGGGATGGAGATTTTCTTCTATGATAAATACTCATGGGCCGAAAGTTCCCATCATCATGGGTAACCATTTATTGAGAAGACTACAAATGTTGCCGAGGTTTTAGCGAGAAGTGACTTTGAAGACCTATTCAATCTCCAGACATTGAGGCTAACACTCTACATGATCCACTCAAGGGCTACACCATCGGACCCGTCCACTTTGATCAAAATTGCTAATGAACCCCTCCTCAACTACAATGATGTGCTAGTTCCACCTGCTAAAATTCAACCCAACCTATCTGTTTACCCTCTCTCTTCCTCTTTTGTTATTCCTCTATTTTCTGATAACAATTTAATCGACACCTCCTTCTACGAGGTTCTCAATGCGATTTTCCAAAAAATGAAATAAATTAATATTTTAAGTATTTTATTTTGCCTTACATTAATTGTCTTGATCCTAATCAAACTCTTGATGATGATGATTTTGCAGATGAACAATTCTTAACAAATATTAATAAGGTTAATAACAAATAACATAACTGCGTTAAAATTAATGAGGGTGAAATGGTTGTTATTAATCTTATTTCTAGTAGCCAAAAATGTAAGATTAGGATCGGGTCCACCCTTAACGAGCGTGAGCGCACACTCTTAGAAGAATTGGTGGAGGATTTTGTGGACATCTTTGCATGGTACTATGATGACATGCGCAACATCAATCCCGAGATCACCCAGCATGAGATTTTGACTATCCCCAAATGTAAATTGGTCAAACAAAAATTGTGAACGCTCTGCACCGAATGGTCGCTCAAGATTAAAGAAGAGGTGGTCAAATAGTTGAACGTAGATTTTATCTGGGTGATCTAATACCCCATATAATTAGCCAACATTGTACCCGTACTAAAATCTAGAAGAAAGGTTTGCATATCAAGATTTGAACAAAGCCTTTCTGAAAGATGATTACCTACTACCCAACATCGACATGATCATGGACAACACATCCAGTTGTGATATCAAATCATTTGTTGATGGATTTACCGGATACAATCAGATCAAGATGCACCCTGGTCATCAAGAAAAAACCACATTTATCACACCTTGGGGAGCTTTCTTTCACATAGTTAAGCCGTTCAGGCTAAAAGGCGTAGGGGCTACCTACCAAAGGGCTTACACAACCATCTTGCTAATCTGATAAATAAAGAAGTCGAGGTATACGTGGATGATATGATCGTTAAATCCAAGACTCGAGAAGGTCATGTTCACACTCTTCGTAAGTTCTTCGAACGGCTACTGCAATACCATATTCAACATAACCCACAAAAAAATTGTCTTTAGTGTCACCAAAGGAAAGATTTTGGGATTCATGGTTAGCGAAGATGGAATCAAAGTAGACCCTGCCAAATGGAAAGCCATACTTGAAATTCCACCACCCTAAACAGATAAGGAACTTCGGGGATTCTTGGGAAAATTACATTAGATCAACGGATTTATCATCTAGTTGACTTTTATTTGTGAACCCATTTTTAAACACCTCTGAAAGGATTCCACCAAAGTCTAGAATGAAGCTTGTTAGGAAGCCTTCGATCGAATCAAGTAATATCTAACCCGATCTCTGGTACTCATGCACCCACATCTTGGTCTCCCTCTACTTATATACTAGACTGTAATAGATACCACAACTAGGGATATGCTAGCCCAATACCTTTAAGAAACCCATAAAAGGTCCATCGACTACCCTAGTCACAAATTGGCCGGATATGAAGTTAGCTACATTGCCTTAGAGAAATCACGCGTCACCCTTATCTAGGTCACTTCAAAATTATGGCATTACATGCTCAATTTTACCACCAGGCTTGTGTCCTGGAAGGATCCTATCAAATAACTTCTCGAGAAACCTTCCATGCCTACCCGAATGACCCAATGGTGGATGAAGCTAGTCGAGTTCGATATCGTGTATGTAACGCAGAAAGTCATGAAAGGGAGAGACATTTCCGACTACTTTAATAAATACCCCAATGAGGAAGCTGACATTTAGATTTCTGAGTTCTTAGATGAAGATATCCTTTGGAACTACCAAGAAGACCTCCATTAGCAAATGTTCTTTAACGACACTGCCAATAAGAAAGGGTACAATAATAGGATACTCATTATCTGCCTTGATAAGTCCCATACTCCCATTACAATCAAGCTAGATATTTTCGGAACTAAAAACATTATGGAGTATGAGGCATGCACCGTAGGCCTTAAAGTTTTCTTCAAGAAAGGTATGAGATGCCTAGATGTCTACAAAAACTCTGCCCTCATCATTGGCCAAGTCCTTAGAAGATGGAAAGTCAAAGACAAAAAGCTCCTTCCCTTCCATGCGCACCTAAAGGAGATGGCCTCCTAGTTTTGAGATACCACCTCCCACTACTTGCCCTGAATAAAGAACAACTTAGTCGATGCCCTTGGTACCCTGGCCTCTATAGTCGACATTATCGGAGGTATAAAAATCCCCCCCTTCATAATTTAAAAGCAAGCTAAACCAACCAACTGCTGCCACATTGAACTCATCACTAAAGAGGACTCTGATATGAACAAATTATAATATTATGATATTTGGTGCTTCCTCAATCACGGTAGGTATCCCCAAGACACCAATAAGAAAGACCGAGTGACCCTTTGCAAACTGGCTGCCCAGTACATTATCTGTAATAAAACACTATTTAAGAGAAACTTCGATGGAACCCACTCACACTGCATCGTAGGGATGACATTGAAGAAATGATGCAGAAGATCTATAGCGAAGAGTGAGGACCCCACATGAATGGCCATATTCTCCCCAAGAAGATTATCCGACAAGGTTACTATTAGACCACCATGGTTTAAGACGGCCTATGTCCGAAGATGCCTGAAATTCCAATATTTTTCCAATGTCTAGCTCTTGCCTCCGTGAGAATTATACAATATGACTTCTCCCTGGCCATTCTCCACATAAGGCATTAATATCAATGGTAAAGTTACACCCAAAGCCTCCAATGGGCATGAGTTTGTCTTGGTTTCCATTGATTACTTCACAAAATAGGTTGAAGCCGAGTCATATGCAGTATTGAATGTCAAAAAGGTAGCCAAGTTTATTCGAAAGAACATCATTTGTCAAGACGGGGTTCCCCATGAGCTAGTATCAGATAATGGATTACATTTCGAGGCAGAAGTCACATATTTGGTCGACGCGTATGGGACTCAGAGACATAAATCTTCCCCATATCGACCACAAACCAACGGTGTAGTTGAAGCTAATAATAAGAACCTCAAAGTAATCATCAATAAGATGACTGAAAGTTATCGAGATTGTGCCGATCGAATCCCTTACGTCCTTTAGGGCTACCGCATTTTAGTGCGGACATCTACTGGAGCTACCTGTTACTCCCTGGTATGCGGCATGGAAGCAGTCCTACCCATTAAAATAGAAATTCCTTAATTACGCATGAAGGAGGAAAAGACCCCCGATTTTAATTGTTCTCAATTAAAATATTATTTACTTTTATATATATCAAGATGTGGAAGCGTAAAGAAGTGTGATGGTTCACAAACAAATGAATTACCAAATTTTAATTTTCTTAAACAAATTAAAATTAAACCGAGTGAAATTAAATTAACACATTAAAATCATTTTCACTTAAGCCAAGTTAATTCATTCAAGTCCTAGAATTTGCCTAAATCATATGCGGAATTTTATCAAATTAGGCCAAACCAATTTTAACAATTAAAGTAAATGACTTGAGTTAATTAACTACACATTACCAGTATTGAACACGTAGAGATTAAATTGACCCAATTTTTATCCTTTTACCTAAGCATGTGTTCTAGTTGATTTTGCAAAAGATAAAATAAACAATTAATCCACTACGCCGCGATGTACGAGGAAAAACCCAAGACGGGAAACAACCTCGGACGGCCCTAGCCACAAATCCACTAAGTACGAAATTTACAAATACAAGACATAAAGGCTTACAACACACGACTCGATCCCTCTCAAGCCCCGACGCTTCTTCTTGTAGATACCTCTTGCTAGCAGATAACCTTTGAGCTCTACCGCGGTCTCGGAATCCACCGATCGGACTTTATATGGTCATCGTCACCCGAGCAAGGAGCCTTTCTCGAAGTGGGTAATGCCGCAACAAAACTCTTCTTCTTTCGTTATGGGATGTAGAAGAAAACCCAAAACTTCTCTTTCAACGGAAGATATGAAACCAGTGCCAAACTCCAAGTGATTCGTCACTTTTATTGTATTTTATACCCCGTTAATTTGTACATTCTAGCATTCCCGTGCATGTATTTCCCGGTTCTTATACTCATTTATTGACTAGCCCCTGAATTCATCATATATACTTTGTATGCGTCTTTATTGAGCTTTTATAGGTCTCGGGAATGCATTTTGGGAAGTTTGGTTTTGATCCGAAAAGTTCCATTGACACTTGCACAGTCGGGGGCATTTTGGTAATTCCAGCACTCGGGTTTTGCTCCCGATTTATTCACGGAAGTTGTATACCTTCTTCTTATCTTCGCGTGGCCTCCGACGGTGCTTGAATCCGATCTCGAACGCAAAAGTTACGGAAGTTTCGGTGAAGCATGGGACAATTAATGCCTATATAGGCAACCCTTCTTTTTGCAGCAGGCCCGAATCGATTCGCCATTACCACCGAATCGATTCGGTCATATGCAGGGGCAATTCTCTACACTTCCGAATCGATTCGGATTTGGCACCGAATCGATTCGGCCCTGCATTTCCAGCTTTCCTCTTATTACTAGTTTGCCATTTTGGTGGAATTTTGGGGATTTATCCCTTGTTTTCCCTCTTTGGTAGGGAGATTACATTTGTTAGATATTTGGATATAGAAAAACACTCTCTTCTCTCTCCTAGGTCAAAGTTCATTTATGGTTTTTAACACTTGTAAAGCCTTGATTACTAGTTGAACTGTTGTTATTAATGCAAGAAAGGTTCATTTACTTCATCTCTACTTGTTCTACTAGCTTTAATTTGCATTTAATTCCATCTCTTGCATTGGTTTGTGTTGAAACTAGATAACTTACTTAAGTATGTTGTTCACTAGCATGTGTAGTTTAGTTCCAATTATGAGTAGCTAGACTTGTGATTGGGGATCAAAATCCCACCTTGGATGCTTGAACTTCATATTTAGGGTTTGGTTTATAATTGTTCTAATGGAACTTCATGTGTTGGTTTTGGAGTATCATATTTTCTTAACTCCTCTTGTCATGCAAGGGCTAGTGTTTGAAGCTTTACTACAAACCCAACCCATCTAGCAATAATTAATTAACCCCTAATCCTCCATTGTTGAGTTTAGTCTCTACATGGTTGATGTTCAGACTTAATTAGTTATGCTCGATTAGAATTAATTTCAACCAAGCACTATAATCCTCTTCTTTGTGAATCCTAGGTGGGAGAATGATCCTCGATCCCTTTAATATCTCGAACTCAAGCTTATCTTAGTTCTTTTCATAGTTCCGTAATTATTAATTAGTCAACTTATAATCAATAGTATGTTAGTTTAGAGATTAGTCTCAATCACTTTTCCAAACTATCAAATCATCTTTTACACTTTCCCTTTTGTGACGTAAAGAGAATCCCTTTTCCCCAATCTTGTTCTCTTAGGAGTGTTTCAATCCCTGCGGATCACGATTCCGTACTTACCGGATATTACTTGTTGCGATAGATTTGCACTTGAATCGCAAGCCATATTTTGGGCGCACCAAGTTTTTGGCGCCGTTGCCGGGGATTGGCAACTATCTTAGGGTTTAGAAATTCTCTTTACACTATCGTTCCCTGTGGTCACCGTGACAACACGGTCTCCAAAAATCAATCCAAAAGCACTTGTAAATGCAAGACGAGAGTAGTAGTAATTTAAATCCTGTTAGTGAACCCTCGGATTATTGGAGACCTTTACCATTAAGTTCTCGCTCTAGTTCGATCTCATCTTCTTCATATACCTGGGCTCACTCGGATCCCACAACCATGGCTGACAATGCCAGTGAGCACGGTAGTCAAGGGGTTGCACCTGACCCCCCGTATAGGACCATGCGTGATTATTTACAACCGGAGAGGACCACCTCTCCGTCTTGTATCATTTTTCCTTACAATGCCGCGCAATTCCATTTTCAGAATGGAATGATTCAATTACTTCCTACTTTTCACGGCATGGACAGTGAACAACCTTACCTTCATGTTAGAGAGTTTGAGGAGGTGTGCGCTACTTTTAGCCATCAAAACTGTCCTCTGGATGTCACACGTCTCAAACTCTTCCCATTTTCTTTAAAAGACAAGGCCAAAACTTGGCTTTGGTCTTTAGCTCCTAATTCCATTGGGAGTTGGCGCGAAATGCAAGCGCAGTTTTTGAAAAAATTCTTTCCAACTCATCGCACCAACTCCTTAAAGAGTCAAATCCAAACATTCGTTCAAAACGAAGGTGAATCATTCGAGCGATGTTGGGAGAGATTTAATGAGGTACTTCATAAATTCCCACACCACGGTTTCGAAAAGTGGAGATTAATCTCATTTTTCCACAATGGGCTTACACTTAATGCGAAACAAATGGTGGAGACAATGTGCTCCGGTGAGTTCTTTGGTTTAGATCCCGATGATGCATGGGCACATTTCAAATATTGTGCCGAGACCACCCAAGCATGGGATACCTCGGATCCGAACAAAACCAGTTCGCGACCTTCGGTTCCGTCCTCTTCTAACCCTGGTATGTATCACCTCACTGACGAGGCTGAGATGAAAATGAGATTAGATAAATTATCTAAGAAAGTTGAGGAGTTCGGCTCGAATATTCGAGATCCCGTTGTTCAAACTCATTCCGTTGTTGAGGAGTTGTGTGCCATTTGCAACACTAATGCTCATTCAACCCAAGATTGTCCCACTATTCCGGCTTACAAAGTGATCCTCCATGACCAAGCGAACGCTATGGGAGTTTTTAGAAGATCCCAAAACGTTCCCGACCAAGGGTTTAATCCATCTTGGGGTAACCAACTCAGTTACCAATATCAGCCATCTCGTCCTCCCCCGCCTCAGAATTACCAACAACCGTACAACCAACATCCCCCTCCCCAAGTTGTAATGCAAGGTCCCCCTCCGGGACCACATCCACCAGTTATACCTGCCTACGCGCACCCGAACAAGAGAAGTCTAGAAGAAATTTTTCGATCTTTTGCGACTTCTCAACAAACCACAAACGCTAGGTTTGAAAAAGAAATTTCCAAGTTGACCGCTCTCTTGAGTGTGCAAGAAAAAGGAAAATTCCCCTCACAATCTCATGGGCCCGTTGGGCAAAATAGCATGAATTCCGATGTTTCTACTCCTTCCGATCAATGTAGGTCTATGGAACATGCAAATTCCATCACCACTCTAAGGAGTGGGAAGGTGATTGAAAATCCACCTCCACCTTCCCCAAAAGTATCCGACGAGGTCACAATAACTCCCCGAGAGAGTGAAGTGACTCCCAAAAAGATAAGAGATAAGTCGCCGACCAAGGGGCCGGAAACTTCAGTCCCTTGTCCGTTTCCCGCACCCTACCCTCAAAGGCTCCTTCCCATTGTTAAACCCAACAAAGATCAAGAAATCATGGAGACATTCAAACAAGTAAAGATCAATCTCCCTCTTCTTGACGCGATTAGGCAAATCCCTTCCTATGGCAAGTTTCTGAAAGATTTATGCACCTTCAAGAGAAATCATGTTTCTCGCAAAAAGGTGGAGTTGACTGAACAAGTCAGTTCCATTTTCCAACACAACACGATTCCAAAATTTAAGAACCCGGGGTGTCCAACTATTTCGTGTTTGATCGAAAACTTTGCCATTAATCGCGCTCTTCTTGATCTAGGAGCTAGTGTGAACCTCTTGCCGTATTCGGTTTATCTTCAATTGGACTTGGGAGAACTTAGTCCTACCAAAACTAGAATTCAATTAGCCGACGGCTCCACAAAAATTCCATGGGGCGTCTTGGAAGATGTCCTTGTCCAGATAGACACCTTTGTGTTCCCGGTCGACTTTATCGTTCTTGATACCCAACCTGTTTTAAGCCCGAACAATCAACCTCCCGTCATCTTAGGACGACCATTCCTCGCGATCGCGAATGCTTCGATAAATTGTAGGAATGGTGAAATGAACTTATCTTTTGGGAATATGACATTAGATGTCAATATTTTCAATGTGTCGCACCTCTTGAGTGACGAAAATGATTGTGTGAGGGAAGTGAATTTCGTTGGAACGATATGTGTGGACGATGATCATATTGCGAGGGAGGAAATTGAATGGAGTGTGTTAGATGTGTGTTTTGACATGCTAGGAGAGGTTGGAGTAGGAGAACACCATGAAATTGGGGATAATTTAGGCAATTTTGATGTCACTCTGATTGATGACTCTATCATTTCCGAAACTGACATGTACATAGAGTCATCAATCCCGTGTGAGGAGAGTTACTGGGAGAAAAATAGGTTAGAAATTGTCTCTATCGATGTGAGCACCGACCCACCGGTCCGTCACTTTAAGAACCCATGTCCCCCTCTTTCAAATATTCATCCGGTTTTCAAAACCAAATGCGGGTCCAGCGGTTGGGGGAGTCCATTTTGGATAGGTGTCATCTCCTCCGATCTTGAACTCGATATAGTTGTTAAGTGTATGAGCCTTAGTTGGAGCAAAGTCAGACCGAGGCCAAGGATAGGTGTTCACATAGTGAAGTACGTCCTAATAATATCTGCGGATTTACAACCGGACATCGTACGCAGCAGCCCCGTTAGCAGGGGTGTTTCGGTTCGTTAAATCCTCGATTTTGGTGCCGAGTAACCCCGGTATGTGAGGGGTTACAATTTTTTGGTTCCGGACCAGTTACATACTTATGGTACATCATTTTGGTCCAAAGAAATCCAGTTGAGATGGCCCCAAAACTTAAACTTCATGAGAATTGAAAAATCAGCTTAGCAGAAAGTCCATTCTCAGCTAGCGAATCGATTCGCCATTACCACCGAATCGATTCGCCCCACTCCAGTAGCAAAGCCAGGGTTTGCGAATCGATTCGCCATTACAGCCGAATCGATTCGGTTAGTCCAAAGTATCAGGTCTTCCATTTGCGAATCGATTCGGATTAATACCGAATCGATTCGGTCACTTCCAGTGCTCAAGTTCGAGAATCGCGAATCGATTCGGATTTGCCACCGAATCGATTCGGGTCACCTGCCACTTAAAAATCCCATATTCTGATTAAACCTTATTCTTATTCTTTCTCCTCTCTTACCTGCGAACCAACCCTCTCCCATATCATATCCTATCCTCCATTCTTAGTCTTCCCAATGGCTTCATCTTCAAGGGCAACCTCATCCAAGGTATTAATTCAACCTTATTGATTCAATTTCATACCTGATTTAGTGTATATGGTGTGGAAAATAGGGTAAAATGCATTTTCACCATTTTCACATGTTTTCTGCATAAAACGCTTTCTTTTTCCACTGATTGTGATGAGAAACCAACAAATACTACTTGACTATGTTGCTTTGATGTTTAAGTAGTATTTGTTGGGGGTTTTCCACAATGAAAATGTCATTTACACCCTATTTTCCATACACTGCACACTAGGTGTTCGATGAAATGCCCCTGTGGAGATTTTGTGCCATAATGCTTCATCTTCGCACATTTTATCGCACATTGGTGTTGAATTAACCTTGTTTGAGTGCGGTGTGCATCGGTAACGTTAATTCGACCAATTTTTCCCGATGCACACACACCGATTCCTTTTCGATCCTATTTCACACCAAATTGATTTTATGCATTACACTAATTGTGTATGTATCAAATTGATTTTTCTTGTAGGTTCCTTCGGTCACCAAGCCCTCCTCCAACTTAATTTCGGGTCGGGGAGGTTTTGAATCCTTCCGCTCCAAACAAGAAAAGGACTGGTTCATTGCGAAATTCCCTTCGGGTTGCCCTATTGCTATTGAGCGGCCTGTGCATCTTGAGGACTTCCCTGCCTCAGTCCGTCGTTACTTTCAGAAATTCAATTGGGAGGCACACCTTGCCAGGGCGGGGGAGGTGAATGATGAGCACGTACGTCGATTTTATGCATTTCTCATCCCAACTGGGGACCGAACTTTCGAGGCTTACGTACGGGGTAAGCGAATTCCTCTTTCTAAGCCTCTCTTGGCATTGGACCTCACTGGGGCCGATAACCCCGAGGATTTCGATTACCCGTGCGCCGACGAGGGGAGACTGACCAATGAGACCCTGATTGTGCGTCTGGCGCCAGGGAATGTTTGGGCTGGGGAAACTTTCCCCACATCTTCTATGCCTGACAACCACCGCCTCATCCACCTAGTAGCCGTTAATTCCATCACGCCTACCCAAACAAAGGCTGTCCTTCGCTCCGCCCAGGCCCACTTCCTCTACCATCTATTGGATGCGAATTCTATTATAAACCTTCCCGCATTGGTGCTTCAGCGGATGCTCAAGGCCGCTTACTGTGAAAAGGGGACCACTACCCTACCGTACGCGCGGTTGGTTTCCCGTATATGTAGGGATGCGCATTGTGAGGTGGCGGGTACGGACTACATTCCTCGCCTTCCCAAGTTGCTTGGCGAGAAGGACATTGAGAAGAGTCTTGGGAAGGACTATTGGGAGAGGAGAAAGAAGAGGATGTTGGATGCTCCTGCAGATGCTCCTGTTGCCCCGGATGCTCCTATGCCGGATATTCCGGACATGCCTCAGCCCATGACTCAGCCTGTGCCTCATCCCGTTCCACCGCCTGCTCCATCTACTTTAGATCCCATTGCGTATCTCGGGGTGCGGATGGATGAGCTTCAGGCTGACTTCTCCGAGTTTCGGGGCACGTATATGTCGGACTTTGCATCATTCCGGGCCGATTTTACTGCTTATCGGGGCGCTTACGAGCGCGATATTTCCATGATCGCTCGGGCACAGATGGATTTATTTTCACAATTTCGAGGGGGCGAGGCTTCTATGCCTCAGTACCTCTATGACCCATACGCCCCTCGCGATCCTCCCGCGCTCGAGTCCCCGCGCCGCCATCCGGACGACATGTAGGCTGTTGTGATCCCATTTCTGCTGTTATTTTTGGGTGGTTGTTTATTTCGATTGTTGGGTGTGTATTTTAGTAGTTGTGTTACTGTGGGGAGGAGAGAGTGCAATTCTTGTATTTTCTAATTTTGGTTTCATTGTTCCCCATGTACACAACTCTTATATATTAATGAAATGACTCAGTTTCGGTTTCATATTTGTTCTTTTATATATCTCTGTTGTATATATTATTGTTTTTGGTACTAACTTGTAACAGGCATGCCGTTGCGCGGTTCTCGAGTTACTCCTTACGGGGTGACTATTTTCATACCCCTTTTCCCTTTTTATCCCTACTAACATTGGGGACAATGTTTCATTCAAGTTAGGGGGTATGGTATACAATTGTGATGCCGGCTATTATGTTAGTATTTATTTATTTATTTAAAAAATAATAATAAAAAATTAAAAATTAAAAAATTAAAAAAATAATTTTTTTTCTTTTTCTCTCTCATATCTACTATGATTACTTATATGATCGACATATCCTGTTGTATAGCTATGAAGCATGCTTTGAATCATTGATTTATTACCCTTTAGCCCGTTATTGTTTGCATTGTGAATAACATCATAAAATTAAACTGTGAAGCTTTGAGCATATACACAAATAATTATTTATGATTTGGTTTAAAAGTGTTTCAAATTCGTTATTCTAAGGCGCATGCTATACCCTTACAAAAGTGAAAATTGAGACTTATCATCATTTGTGAGCGTATACACCCACTCTATCTCTTTCTTGTCAATGAACTCGTTGACGATCTCATTTTCTTTTCATTTGATTGCATACTAACTGATTTATCACTTGAGCATGATTTTCAATGGTGTTGAGTCCCGCGAATCACATGAAACCATAGGAAAGGATTATAGGCCCTTGTTGTTAAACCCATATGACCTTGACCTTTCCCTTAAATGTTTCCCCTAGTCAACCCCCTTGAGCCTTATTATCCCTTTCGTTTGAACCCCAAATCCCTTGTCCAACTCCACATTGGAGTCCTAACCCCTTATTTACTCCTCCCGTACCTTGATTAGGGATTGTTCCCGGGATTGAATGTTGTTTATATGGATTGCAATCAAGCTATGAAAGAGAAAATCAGAGAAAAAGAAAAGAAAAAAGAAAAGAAAAAAAAAATGAAAAAGCAAAGAATAAATAATCGAATAAAATGGGTCCTAGTTGTTTCCCAATTCACCTTGTGCATGAATATCAAAGTCTCACTCTCACGAATACATTGCTTGTGGAATTTGATTTCGATTCCTAAGTTGCCCATTTAAATCCATTATCCCGCGCGATACTCCCGAGTCTCCTTTGATACTACACACATCCCTTTCTTTTCCTAACCCTAACCTAGCCTAAATTCTATACCCTTAAAAGTCCTATTTGATCCTAGGGTGATGTGATTCAAAGGTTGAACATTAGCGATAATCTGTTTAAATGCTTTTCTCTTGGTTAATATGTGATATCCTTTCATGAGATTGTATTTTTCACTTTTATATTACGTTCTTCATTGGTGTGGCCTAGTTTCCCTTTACAATTACTCTTAATGCCCGCATGTCCCGTGTGTGTTACATCCCATTTCTAAGTGTTTCATTTGTTGAGTGTAACAACCGGAGATAACTTGAGTATGCATGCCTTAGCTTATGTATGGATTTTGAAAGTTTTGCCAAATCTAAATTACCACATGTGTCCGCTTATTTCGCATTCCCATGGTTTCGATTTTTAGTTGAAGTTATTTGTTTAATGCCGATAATTGCCGTCTTTTGTGTGAGCTTCGTTCACTTTGTTGATAAATTGTGCTTCTTAGATATTTGTTGAGCTACGCATTGGATTTTGCAGTATCATAGTATGAGTTGATTTGATGTTTGTGGGTGTCATCCATGAAAACCCTCACGAGACCTCACTCGTCCCCTAAGGCCACCTAGGGGTTTAAAAACGGCTTATTGCATATGCTAAATGCAATCGTACGCCTACGAAAGTGGCATTTTTCCTTCGTTGTACATATTTCTTATATTTTGGTTGCGTTGTTAGCCCTTGTTTCTTCATACTTCATTGCTCGGGGCTAGCAATGTATAAGTTAGGGGGTGTGATTCGTCACTTTTATTGTATTTTATACCCCGTTAATTTGTACATTCTAGCATTCCCGTGCATGTATTTCCCGGTTCTTATACTCATTTATTGACTAGCCCCTGAATTCATCATATATACTTTGTATGCGTCTTTATTGAGCTTTTATAGGTCTCGGGAATGCATTTTGGGAAGTTTGGTTTTGATCCGAAAAGTTCCATTGACACTTGCACAGTCGGGGGCATTTTGGTAATTCCAGCACTCGGGTTTTGCTCCCGATTTATTCACGGAAGTTGTATACCTTCTTCTTATCTTCGCGTGGCCTCCGACGGTGCTTGAATTCGATCTCGAACGCAAAAGTTACGAAAGTTTCGGTGAAGCATGGGACAATTAATGCCTATATAGGCAACCCTTCTTTTTGCAGCAGGCCCGAATCGATTCGCCATTACCACCGAATCGATTCGGTCATATGCAGGGGCAATTCTCTACACTTCCGAATCGATTCGGATTTGGCACCGAATCGATTCGGCCCTGCATTTCCAGCTTTCCTCTTATTACTAGTTTGCCATTTTGGTGGAATTTTGGGGATTTATCCCTTGTTTTCCCTCTTTGGTAGGGAGATTACATTTGTTAGATATTTGGATATAGAAAAACACTCTCTTCTCTCTCCTAGGTCAAAGTTCATTTATGGTTTTTAACACTTGTAAAGCCTTGATTACTAGTTGAATTGTTGTTATTAATGCAAGAAAGTTTCATTTACTTCATCTCTACTTGTTCTACTAGCTTTAATTTGCATTTAATTCCATCTCTTGCATTGGTTTGTGTTGAAACTAGATAACTTACTTAAGTATATTGTTCACTAGCATGTGTAGTTTAGTTCCAATTATGAGTAGCTAGACTTGTGATTGGGGATCAAAATCCCACCTTGGATGCTTGAACTTCATATTTAGGGTTTGGTTTATAATTGTTCTAATATAACTTCATGTGTTGGTTTGGGAGTATCATAGTTTCTTAACTCCTCTTGTCATGCAAGGGCTAGTGTTTGAAGCTTTACTACAAACCCAACCCATCTAGCAATAATTAATTAACCCCTAATCCTCCATTGTTGAGTTTAGTCTCTACATGGTTGATGTTCGGACTTAATTAGTTATGCTCGATTAGAATTAATTTCAACCAAGAACTATAATCCCCTTCTTTGTGAATCCTAGGTGGGAGAATGATCCTCGATCCCTTTAATTTCTCGAACTCAAGCTTATCTTAGTTCTTTTCATAGTTCCGTAATTATTAATTAGTCAACTTATAATCAATAGTATGTTAGTTTAGAGATTAGTCTCAATCACTTTTCCAAACTATCAAATCATCTTTTACACTTTCCCTTTTGTGACGTAAAGAGAATCCCTTTTCCCCAATCTTGTTCTCTTAGGAGTGTTTCAATCCCTGCGGATCACGATTCCGTACTTACCGGATATTACTTGTTGCGATAGATTTGCACTTGAATCGCAAGCCATATTTTAGGCGCACCACCAAGCAAGATATATGAATATGGGAACTTGGAAGAAACTAATTTGGATGTAAACTAGAGTGGTGTATATTTTTCTCTTTGATAAAAACACACTCAAAACATGATCTTTTTCCCTCTTTGATTTTACTCTCAAAACACTCTCTAGGATTTAGTAGGATATGAAAAAGATTAATATTCAAAAGTGATTCCCGCACATAGTTATGTTGTGAAAAGTTGGTTAAGAAACAAGTGGGGAAGTGGGTGAAAAACTGCTTAAAATTGCCAAAAACTGTTCCCGCCTAGCATCTCGTTCGAACGATATTTCATTCGAACGACATTCTCGTTCGAACGAGTCTTCTAACGAAGTTCCAGTATGAACTCATTAGAAACTCGTTGGAAATCTCGTTAGAACGACAATCTCGTTCGAACGACATTTCGAACGAAGTTCCAATATGCCTTAATGGGAAGTCGTTGGCAATCTCGTTCGAACGACATATCGAACTGACTTCCAGAAAGTTTGGAAAATCCGATTTTAGCCCAGAAAACTTTATAAACTTATTTTATTGTTTCAATTAATCCTTTCTGAAAATAAAACACAGTTTTAATTAAACCTAACACCCAATTAAACTTGTTCCAAGATCCTATATATATAATATTGCATTCATACCTTGGGAGCATGGAACCATAGTTTGATGACGTAGAAACGAGGCACGCAAATCGGCATGATGATGAAGCTTTATACTCTTTTGCCTCTACGTCTTCAAACAAACTTTTCATAGGCTTGAGAATATTACAATTAAATACAATGCTATGTATAAATGTTTTTGTCCGGAATTGAGCCAAAACTATATATGGACTCAAATGGAAATTTGTGTCCTTACAAATCTCCCCTTTGGATATTCCGGTACAAAAACCAAACAAAAATCCTAAAGGGACGTCACGATCACTAGACTCAAAACAAAACCCACCCAAACTTGACTCAACCCAAGGATCAAACGCTTTGCCATTGAAAGATATCGCTTTAGAAGAATTACTGCACACTTAAGCAAACTCATCAATTGCATAGGGAATATCAAAGTATTTGAAGCAATTAAAATAAATACTCCCCCAAAATTAATTCTCCCCTTTATCAAAGTGATCAACCCAAGAAGTTAGTTACTCCCCCTAAGTTAAATCTCCTAAACTTAGATAAGATTATAGTAGGATAAGATACCATTTCTCCCCCTATCATTCTCCCCCTTTTTGTTCAGGAATAGGCAAAGGATAAAGAACAAATATAAAAGCATGTTGAAGCTTAAAGTAATAACACATGAAAGCATATGGGCAACAAAAGCATAACTAATCCCAGATAGATACCAAAACGAAAGTATACGCATAGAAGGACTAGACAACAAGGCAAAGTCAAAACAAAATACCATATATATATGTACTAGAAATATATCAATAATGCACACGCACATATATATATATATAGATATAAACACACACATGACACAAAATACAATAAGTTTGCACACTCGTATGGCAAAAATGTGTTATATGGAAACTGAAGTGTTAGGGTGTGAACTAGTAACAATTAAATTTAGGCCCAATCACTTAAAAACATGTTCACGGAGTTCTCATTTGATTGCAAACATCATTACATTTAAATATTACGTCATGTGATAATATAGATTGAACTCAATGAACAAACATACACAATGCATACAAGCCTAGCATATTGATGATTCTACAAACCAATAGAGTCATGACATGAAATACGCAACTAGGATAAACGGACATTGTGAAAACCATTGATATACCATCCGATCTCCCTCAGTAAGCATTTATATTAATTTTGAATGAATATATCAATCAAACATAGGCCTTGGCAAATTATTTCTCTTTTTAATGCCATATTATATGTTTTTAGTCCTTTGGACCACGTATTTCTTTTAGGTCCATTCAAAACGGTGGCTTACAATCGCAAAGGATCACTTAGTCCTTTCGGAGCCCTTCCCCGTGCACATTTATATTTATCATGTTTTCATTTTTCACACAAATCTAACGTGCAACGGATTTTGACATGCACTAGTCCTTCTAAGACCCAAATATGTAGATGACAAGATTGGAAAGAGAACACCTAACATAGCTCAAATATACATTTGAAGTTAAAATTTCAAAAGAGCTCGTGCATGTGTGAATAGAGGCATATAAAAATAGAATCCATTTAACCAACACAAAATCCAACTACTCCATAAAAATATGGTAAAGAACATTTTAAGGATTGATAATCTAAACCAAAAGTTCTAGCCACATGGGAGCATTAAAGGAGGGATTCAAACACAAGTATATGCCACTTAAAGTGTGTCAAACAAAAATTACACACAAAATAAAATCTTTTTGAGTTTTTCAAAATTTTAGCCAAAAATAAAAAATATATACTCAAAAGACAAACAAAAATCATTTGAATTTTTCATTAAGCTTAAATTACCAAGAGATAAAATCCAAATGATAAACAAAAATCTTTTTCTATTTTTCATTTAATGCAAACAAAATGAAGGAAATATAATACAAAAGATAAACATAAATCATTATTCTAGCATGTGGTTAAGCATGGGGCATAAACTAGAAAATGATTAAACAAGCATACATTTAGCATGTGAATATAGCATGAAGTACAAATGCTAAAGTATGTAAAAGACTAATACATTCATCCTTTAGATTTAGCAAGGGAGGAAGCATGTGATAGTAAATGAGAATCAAAAACCCTATTATGCAAGGCAACCAAGTCGGATTTTCTAACCCAAATTAATGAAGAATGACTATCTTGGGGTGTAAGAATTTGAAATACATTGGTTGCTTTACGTTGGGATTTTCTAAGAATTCGTTTAAGATCAAAACAAAATTTCCTAAGATGACCTTTTCGACCACAATGCGTACAAGTGAAGACATGTCGAAAAGATTTACTTATGGAGTGATCTCTAAAAGTTTTCTTAGTAGATTCTCCAAAAAAGTTGGTTTTGGCTTTATGAGTAGATTCATTACAAGTATTGAAGCCTAAACCACAAGTGTCATTTTTAATTTGGACCGTTCCTAATATTTTATCTAATTTTTTTCGAACGACACTCCAAATCAAATTTGACATTACTAGAGTCTTTTAATTTATTATGCAATTCTAAAATGTTAGACTCTAATAAAACATTTCGCTCTTCAAACACAAGAAGCTCCTTTTTCAAGGATTCCATGAAACCCCTAAGGCTATCTCTCTCGCCTTCTATATATTCAAGCTTCTCTAAAAGATCTTTCTCTCGTGTCCTAAGGTCTTCAACCAACATACTATTATCAACGACCTTGACACGTTCTTTCAAACTAGCTTCTAACTTCAAATTAGCTCTTTTCAATTTAATAGATTCTTTATATAATTCTTGAAAAGCATTTTGAAGTTCACTCACATTAACCTCTTCTTCATTTTCACTCTCTCTTTCTTCTCCACTCTCACTATCATAAAAAACAAGAGAATCATAAATAATGACCTTGGAAGTGTCATGTGTTAAAGTTTCATCAATTGATGAGTTCTCACTATCACTCACATGACTAGCCATAAAAGCCACAAAATTAGGCTTAGTGGGGGAATCGGGTCCCTCTTCCTTATCACTATCACTAAGGGTCGCATTATATGCAATGGATCGTTTACCCTCTTTCCTTAGTTTAGTGGGGCACTCAGAATCCCTATGGACATAACCCTCACAACCAAAACACCTATTAGACTCGTCCCTATTTAAATTTTCATTAATAGGTTTAGGGATCTGCTTGTCTTTAGGGATCTTCTTGGCTTTTTCATGCTTAGAAGTTTCAAATTTCTTAAAATCATTTTTAAATTTATCTTCGTTAAATTTAAGAAATTTTTTAAATTTACGAGCAAACAAAGCCATACCTTCCAAGTCACTATCACTGTTGCTCTCTACTACTTGTTTGACCTCTTTTCGGGCTTTTAAAGCAACACCCTTTTCAATTTTCTTTTCAGTTTTAGAGGGAAACATATCTAGTTCATAGGTTTGTAAATCACCTACAAGCTCTTCTAATTTCGTAGAGGCTAAAGTTGGTAAAGAATTTAAAACGGCCACTTTTGGAATAAATCTATCGGGTAGGGACCTTAAAATATTCTTTACAACTCAGTTGTCGAGTATTTTCTCTCCCAAATTAAAAGATTAATTGACAATATCGGAAAGTCTAGCATAAAATTCATCAAAAGTTTCATTATCGTTCATTTTGATAGTTTCAAATTGAGTGGTGAGGTTTTGGAGTTTCGAAGCTTTAACGACACTAGTTCCTTCATGAGTTAGTTGTAAAATATCCCAAGCTTCTTTAGCGGTTTCACACGTCATAATACGTCGGAATTCATCCGGTGTGATAGCACTAAACAAGGCATTCAAACCACGGGAATTAAAATTAGAAAGTTTAAACTCATTCTCAGTCCATCTATCGGTCGGTTTGGGAACACGTTCATTTTGAAATAAATGAGTTGGTGGAGACCACCCGTTAACTACAGACATTCAAACCCTCTCATCGATAGCTTTTAGTGCTGATTTCATTCGCGCTTTCCAATACGCGTAGTTAGAACCTCGAAAATAGGAAATTTTGAAAATGGGGAAATTCCACTTTAGCCAAAAATTATTTAAAGGATCTTTAACGAAATAATTTATCGCTTTGGCTCTGATACCAATTTGAAGGAGGAAAAGGCCCCCGATTTTAATTGTTCTCAATTAACATATTATTTCCTTTTATATATATCAAGATGCGAAAGCGTAAAGAAGTGTGATGGTTCACAAACAAATGAATTACCAAATTTTTAATTTTCTTAAACAAATTAAAATTAAACCGAGCGAAATTAAATTAACGCATTAAAATCATTTTCACTTAAACCAAGTTAATTCATTCAAGGCCTAAAATTTGCCTATGTCATATGCAGAATTTTATCAAATTAGGCCAAACCAATTTTAACAATTAAATTAAATGACTTGAATTAATTAACTACACATTACCAGTATTGAACACGTAGAGATTAAATTGAACCAATTTTTATCCTTTTACCTAAGCATGTGTTCTAGATGATTTTGCAAAAGATAAAATAAACAATTAATCCACTATGTCGCGATGAACGAGGAAAAACCCAAGACGGGAAACAACCTCGGACGATCTTAGCCACAAATCCACTAAGTATGAAATTTAGAAATACAAGATGAAAAGTCTTACAACACACGACTCGATCCCTCTCAAGCCCCGAGGCTTCTTCTTGTAGATACCTCTTGCTAGCAGATAACCTTGGAGCTCCACCGCGGTCTCGGAATCCACCGATCGGACTTTATATGGTCACCGTCACCCAAGCAAGGAGCCTTTCTCGAAGTGGGTAATGCCGCAACAAAACTCTTCTTCTTTCTTTATGGGATGTGGAAGAAAACTCAAAAATTCTCTTTGAATGGACCCGGTGCCAAACTCCAAGCAAGATATATGAATATGGGAATTTGGAAGAAACTAATTTGGGTGTAAACTAGAGTGGTGTATATTTTTCTCTTTGATAAAAACACACTCAAAACATGATCTTTTTCTGTCTTTGATTTTACTCTCAAAACACTCTTTAGGAGTTAGTAGGATATGAAAAAGATTAATATTCAAAAGTGATTCCCGCACATAGTTATGTTGTGAAAAGTTGGTTAAGAAACAAGTGGGGAAGTGGGTGAAAAACTGCTTAAAACCGCCAAAAACTGTTCCCACCTGGCATCTCGTTCGAACGACATTTCGTTCGAACGAGTCTTCTAACGAAGTTCCAGAATGAACTCATTAGAAACTCGTTGGAAATCTCGTTCGAACGATAATCTCATGCGAACGACATTTCGAACAAAGTTCCAATATGCCTTAATGGAAAGTCGTTGGCAATCTCGTTCGAATGACATCTGGTTCGAACGACAATCTCGTTCGAACGACATATCGAACAAACTTACAGAAATTTGGAAAATTCGATTTTAGCCCAGAAAACTTTGTAAACTTATTTTAAAGTTTTAATTAATTCTTTCTGAAAATAAAACACAGTTTTAATTAAACCTAACACCCAATTAAACTTGTTCCAAGCTCCTATATATATAATATTGCATTCATACCCTGGGAGCATGGAACCATTGTTTGATGACGTAGAAACGAGGGACACAAATCAGCATGATGATGAAGCTTTATACTCTTTTGCTGCTACGTCTTCAAACAAACTTTTCATAGGCTTGAGAATATTACAATTAAATACAATCCTATGTATAAATGTTTTTGTCCGGAATTGAGCCAAAACTATATATGGACTCAATTGGAAATTTGTGTCCTTACAACGCATGGTGCTCGAGAGAAAAGTTAGCGAGAAAGACTGGCATCAGAGACATTTCAACGAGTTATCACTCTTAGATGAAAGGAGACTAAAGTCCTTATATCATATACGAGGATAACATTGTCGAATATTATGATCATTCAATCGAAGAGTGAAGGACCGTGGTGTCCGATAAGGGGACTTGACCCCTAAAGAAATCATACAACCCGTCTGGGACCCTAGAGGGAAATTCAAGCCAAACTGGGGTGGGACCTATATCATGAAGAAGATCCTATCTGGTGGTGCCGCTATGATCACTCACCTTGAAGGAGAATAGATGTCACGTTCAGTCAACCCGGACCATCTCAAGAAGTTCTACCCCTAGTCTGAAATCTCGGCGCGCTACGACTCATCTTATACCCTTTTTACTCTATTAATATTATTTATTTCCCTCTACTCAGAACTATGTGGGTCCGAATTGTCTGAAAACCATTTTCTTTTAAAATAAAACTCATAAAAGTTTCAAAACCCCCAAAGGTACATTGGCCACTCATGCGCTTTACATGGGCATGGTACCCTTATTTTTCACAAAATGCTATTCATTTCTTACCTACAAGAATGACATTTCATTTTATCATTTACACGAAAAAAAGGATTATGTATGCCTTAGATATTGGTACAGATAACTGAAATGTAAAACTCATCAAGAGGCACAACAATATAATTAAAATCCTTATTATTCCATGAATGGGAAAATTAAGTACAGTTACACGAAGTATCAACGTAGGGATTCAAACAACTACCCCCGCTAACTAAAGCTTCCCCTAAAAACAATATACCCAAACCTTCACAAATTTATTATCAAAAAATCAAAGAAAAGACAGACCAAGAACAAGAAAACACATCTCCATCATAGAAAAGCTTCACAAACCATCACCAACTTCACAAAGGACCATATCTGCATCTACTGGAAGATCCATTCGTATCATCATCTTGAGACCCCAAACTTTACCTTCTTGGATGGTATGTCGAAGGAACTCCATGGAACTATAAGCTCGAACAAAACTAGGGAAAACCACTCGCCCTCCTTCATAGTGTGAAACATGGCGAACCATCTCTACCTAATCTCCTCAGCCAAGATCTTCACCACCACCCTCTTCCACAACCATTTCATATAGTCTCTAAAAAAATGCCAAACCCTACCAACAGATTGAGAAGGACAGGTTGACATCCAATAATTCTCCCATAGAGACCCCAATCGCATGTGCAAGCCTTTAGTCAAATCCTCTACAGTAAAGAAATCCAGGGTACGAAAAGGCACGATTTTCTCCCATCCGACTTGATGCAGAGCTGGTAGGGAAAATATAACGAGGTCTGCCAAAGGGTAACTAACCAAACATAACGATATTCCCATAGCTTCAGAATAAGATGTAACTCCCTCCACTAGAGCACCGACTAGCGCAAACATTGAGATCCATGCTCTACAAACTTGTTTACCCAGTTCTATATTGTCGGGCCAAAGGGGATGAAATAGTAAGTAAAGAATTTGGCACAATTTCTAAGGGATACTCAGGGAGACCACCAAATGGTATCTCTCAGATAGCCACAAGAATAGCAAAACTGTGCTTCCTCTCAGAAAATCAGAACGGCCTTCCCGCCAAGAGTCTAAACCATTCAAGGTCTCTACAAGTATCATCGCCACTGGATTTTGATAATATGACATCCGTGTTGTAATGGTAACCAACTAAGGGTCCACTATTAAGTCCCCCGTTACCAGCAAGAGCCTTGAAGTTATGCCCAGGGTAACGACTCCGGTATGGAATACATCATTGACATCTCGCATACGCATAAAATATAGTACAACTGGGAGATAGAGCATCCCCCCAGTAACTAAAGGGCAAGATGCTGAAGGCAAAATATGAAAAATTCCTGTTAGCAACTCTCGAGGAGACAAAAAGAATTAAGGCATGGCCTTCACCACACTAGAATTGACACATAACATCGTAAAAAATCCTTATAGGTCATACATACCACATCCAGTCCAAAATAAAAAACATGATCCTTGGGGTACCCGAATTATGCTACCGCTGTTAACATGTTCTTATCAATTGGTCGGTTGTGCCACAAAGAGACCCGACGCACGTTCAAGGCATCACAGTCTACAATGTACAAACACATAACCTATAAGTTGTCAAGATAAGAGTTAAATTATGCACTTATGGGAAGAGCCCTTTTGGAAATAATAGGATAAAGAAGCAAGAAATAACCAAGAGAAAGAAACTGGGAATCAGTGAAGAAACCTCTACACTTCCATCCCTTTTATACTTGAAAATTTTGTGTAAATATAAGGAGCTTGCAAAATCGGAAAGAAGACTACTCACCAAGTACTAACAGCTGAAGAAAGTGCAATCAAAGACTTGGGGTGATTTTACTGGACTGACCTACCGATAGGGTAGGCAAAGGTCATGATGATTGGCACCCTCTATTTTTAGAAAATTCTATGTTTCCTTTTTTGTCAAAACCAAAAAAATAAGAAAAACAAATCCCCATTTCAAAAGAATTCAGTTTTCTTCCTCCTATATTTTTACTCATCATGTCTTAAAATAATTTTTCTTTTAAGTATCTCTAATCCTTTTTAAATTCTGAGCAAACAAAGTAAAAAGTGCATGTAGATTAAGTCATTTAAAGCAAAGAGAAGTAAAAATTCGATTCATTCCATATATATATATATATTGCCTTCATTACATTTTTTACAAAAATGTAGAAAAGATGAAAAACAACGAGGCTCAGCCTAAAAACCCCAAACTCCCTCTCTCTATGGTCCCCCACCCCTACGATGCCCGTGCTTCCCCCGTTGACAAGCTGAGGAGACTTCGCTACCGGACCTAGATCCATCCTCAGAATAAGAAAATATCACAAAGCAGGAAGGAACAACAATCGAATCTCGGATATGAGCCGTCGTAAAAGTTACCTAGTCTCGAATGTCCCTCATCTAGATAGTTGATACCCGGACATGTTGCAAGAAAAACAAAAGGGAAGATCAGTCAGTCTGAATAAAAAAATAATCAAAAACAAAGGATAAAGAAATGAAAGGATATACCTATTGATGAAGGACAAACTCAATCATCCCTAACAACACTAGATCCATTGCATTAGAGCGATGTTATATACTCATTGATCCTCTTACAAATAGTTTGATGTTGTAAGAGGGATGAGCGAGCTAAAGAAATGGAACCTCCATCATAATTGCCGCCGCTGATGTCGATGCACCACTAGTGCTATGGGAAGACCCCGCCGGCTGACTCGTGCTCCTGCCTAAAGTCATAGGAGGTGGATTAATATTCACCACGTGATAGGTACTGGGCGATATCAACCAACTCGTAACGAAACTAAGATAGTCGTAGGTCACCACTGTGTCATTATACAACAAATAGGGCTCGCCAACCATCGCATCCGCCCTAGCCTCCTCTGACAACTCTATGGTATCACCAGTGGGACCACCACCTCATCCTCCATAATCTGCCAAACCAATCTCTACCCTAGATACTAGGAGCAACCTAACTTTTGTGCTAACAACTGGCATATTTTCGTATTCCCCCTAATCACCCCCGTGTGCTGGATAGCCGTCCCCCAGAGATAGAATGTCACATAAAAATATCCACCAAAAAATTAGCATTCAAAAGAGAATGCCAAAGAAAAGGACTCAAAGGTAAATGAAGAGATAACCTGGTCACTCATCATGACATTTAGGGTATGATGCACTACTGTCGAAGAAAGGGACTTATTCGCCCATCGGTTGGACTTCTAGTACTGATATATCTGACAAACGTTCCCCACCAACTCATCACGTAAACCAATAAAACGGACATTGAACCCGATCACCTCATAAAATAACTTATGTACAAGGACAAGGGTTAACAATCAGAAGAAACAAAAAAGGAAGTATAAGAAAATATATAAGGAGAAAGGTAAAAAATACCTCTAAAAGATACGTGGCTCTAGTAAAACTCTATCAGTAGCACCGATTGAAAGCATCAAAAGACAAATAAAGGGTTGCCAAATTCAGGCTCCTCTTATCAAATATAGGGATATTCGAAAATACCCTCAAATATGACAAAAACCGTAAGTGGAGAACATCCCCGCTAGATGCCACCAAAAACCCTCCCAACAGTAAAAGAATAAACAAACGATCCATCTGCTGCACCTCCAGCCCGCTAGTCTCGTCGATCCTCTGACTCAACAGAACCTCTCGAGGAAGAGAAATAAAGATTGAGTCCCCCGAGATTATCCGTCCCACATCGTCTCGAGCAGCGTCAACTGTCATCGGTGTCACCCACAGGGACCAGTCCACCTCTATCTGCATCCCCTCACAGTCTATCCCCATCAACTGCTGAGCATTGATGCGAGTCATTGTCATCTCCAAAAATTCTAAGTGTATGGTGTGCGTAGTGTCCCACCGCCTTCGCCTCAGTGCACATAAAACGCAATACACCAAAATGGGTGATTTGTGAGTGCTGTTAGCAGTCACAAATGACCTTTATAACTGTTATTTATCGTCATAAAATAGGGGTGACAAAAGAAATATTGTAACTCCTAACACTAATCACAAATTTTGATAAAACCTATGGGGGTTATGACCGGTGACCCCAATTTATAACTGTTGTCAGTAGTTACAAATATAATATTTGTAACTATTTATAGCAATTACAAATCTAATATTTATAACAGCCGACAGTAGTTATGAATACCTAAATTTGTGACTTCTTTTAGCATTTACAAAAGTTGAATTTGTTAAATTTGGTAAGAGTTGTTACAAATATCTTTAGATTTTCACAAAAATGATGAAATGATGAGAGTAGAATAAATATCATGAACATATAACATGTTTAAAAAATTTGACAACATTTCATTTATATTCCGATATTCCAAATATTCGGTACATATAAAACTTGTTTAAACTTAATTTAACTTCAAACAACCCCTTCTTAGGCGCCGAGTACAAAATGAACATAGAATAAAAAATGAACTAAAAAGAATAACGGCACAGCACTTCGATGACATGAAATGTCATGAACATGTAACAAATCATTCTAAACCAAGACTAGGGGTCACCACATGGTGGATACGCTTCTTTAAATCTAGGTATATCAATCGTGGGGGGTATTGATGCGGTGACATCCTCCCTTGTGTAGTCGGAGTACGCCTGCTGCGCAAGTTCAATGGAATCGATTTTTTTGAATTCGATGCCTCAGTCTCCATTCACCTGTACTTGCGTTGCTTACTAAAAAGTGTTAACACTTGGATTTAGGATTTTGAATACTACGTATGCCTGGTATGGCATGTGTAAACCTGTAAACAATAAAATATAATTGGATTCAAAATTGTTGCCATCAACATCTGTTAAGACAAAGGCGTAATTAAAAGTAGACACGGTTTCATGAACTAGCCGAGTTTACTTGAGTAATATTTTGTACGGTACATTAACTTGTCTTATCTATATTAATAATTGCCCAAAAAATAATAAGCAAATGCTAGATGCCACCAATGCATTATATAACACTAACTATTATAATATTTATGTAACATAACAAAAGGAATCATTATGCGCAACAAAAAAGAGGTTCTGACTTGCGTTGCGAACAATTTCCTTACAGTCCTTATATAACAGTTATGTTATATAAGTGTGTTATATAACTGTCATATAACATAACATATAACAGTTATATAACATAATTGTTACGTCATATAACAGTTATGTTATATATAACTTATATGACATAACTGTTTTTATATGAGGCAAAAACATTTAGTAATCACTTCAACGCAAGAAATTACTAATAGTGATCATACAATGATTTTTTTTTATGAATTTGCAAATACAATCTTACAATCCGATAAATTCATATACAGACTATAAAGAATCAAATGGAGAACTAAAATGGAGAGACTAGCATAATTCTCAATACGAAGCTTGATTCAAATCGATGAAGATCAGGTTTCGCTAGACAACATCAAGAGTACCTACCAAAAAAGACAAAAAATAACTGCACAACATATACTTGGCTTGTTTAGTTGGTGGAACTTGTTTTTTTTGGTGAAAACAGGAAATTAAGAAACAACAACAAAGAACAACATTCTACACAGCCTAGAACCCATCTTCCTTCATCTCCTCATCTAGCATCCTCAGGAATTCTTCCGGTGCTTCGTCATACTCTTTATATATTTCATCCATATCCCTCGCAACTTTTACCATAAAATCCTCCATGAAATTTCTAGCTCTTGGGATGTGCACGATATTGATTTTCAAGTCTTTTATCAGCTCCTTGCAGTCTTCGATAATGTTGGCCAAGCTGTGATTTTGGGTATTCTCTTGGTTGATGAGGTTTATGGCATCAAGACAATCATTCTTCAGACATACATTCCTCCATTTCTTCCTTAGTGCAAGATTCAATCCATGGAAGATCCCTTCTAGTTCCGCCCGCAGCGAGCTGGCAGTACCTTGGAGTTTCCCGGTAAAGCCAAGGATCCAATCACCATCTTCATTTCTAACCAATCCACCGAATGAGCCCATACCACTCCCATGATCAAAACCACCGTCCGTATGAATGATGTATCTACCTATAACGGCAAACGGTTCAGAAGTTAGTATATTGTAGTTTTCCCCACAAGCCTTTGCCCGCTTGGAAATACATGCTTCGAAAGCATTTTTTGTAAAGTTCATAACAATGCGGGCAACTGTTTGTGGAGACTCATCAATATTATTAAAAATGTAGTTATTTCTAGATTTCCAAATATACCATAAAGTACTAATGAATGAAATGTACCTTTTATTATTCGAGTCACCCCAAATGTTACAGCTAATCCAATCATTAACATTACCTGTTTGGTTAAGATCAAAGGAGTGGTCGAAACAAAGTATGTGCCAAATCTCCCTAGTGTGATTGCAGTCCCTAAACAGGTGTTCAATGTCCTCAAGCAGTCCACACCGTGGGCAGTTCCCATTTGTTGTAAAGCATCTTCTCACACGTTGCGCATTTGTAAGTATTTTACCATGGAGTAAGGTCCACAAAAACATACATAACTTTGGCGGGACATTTAATTTCCACAACTTTTTCCAAACTTCCCAAGGTTGGTTTTCCAAATTTTTTGTAGCAAGGTAATGATAGCACGTTCCAATTGTGAACTCACCCTTCTTACTTAATGACCAAGATGGCTTGTCTTCACGATGACCAATACGGGGGAGAGGGATATTTAAAATATCGTTCTTAATGTTAGAGTTAAACTTATTATTAATCATATTACCATTCCATTTCCCGTCTTCGCCAATAAGCGTGTCAACATTTTCATTAATACAATTTCCCGGTTGTTCCACAGGGTTAATAACACACTTTCCAACCTACCAATCATTAAGTATGTTAATACTTTTACCATTCCCGACATTCCATTTGATATTTTTCACAAGAGTTTCACGACATTTAAAAATACTTTTCCAAGTATGGGATGACTTATTACATTTCTTCCACATTCTAGGGTTTTGGTTAATTTTATATTTATTTCTTAAAACATCCGCCCATATAGACTTGTCGTTGTTCACAATTTTCCAACCCAATTCCATGACATTAGCATGGTTATTTAACGTACTCTTTCTTAGGCCCAGACCTCCGTTAACTCTGGGACTACACACTTTATTCCAGCTAACAATGTGAACTTTACCCTTTTCATTATCATTAGTTCCCCATAGGAAGTTCCTATTAAGTCTATCAATCTCATTACAAGTCTTAACCAGAAGCATGATGTTCTGCATATTATAGTTTGGGATGGTAGATGTAACAGTTTGGATGAGCGTTTTTCTACCTGCTAGGGATAGTAATTTGGATTTCCAACCCGAAAGTATTTTTTGGATCTTGTTAACGATGTCTTTAAAGTGGGATTCCTTTTTTCTACCATGGATTAATCTATTACCAAGATAAGTTCCTAGATCATTAGTAAGACTCATGCCCTGCAAATGACTAATGTTTAGTGCCTCCCCCTTGGATAAATTTGGGGACGCAAAGATTTTAGATTTAGAATAACTTATTTTTTGCCCAGAAACACGACAGAATTCCTCGAGAGTATCACTGACCGTTTGACATGAAAGTTTATCATTTTCAGTGAAAAGAATGATGTCATCAGCAAACAGAAGATGAGTAATGCGGGGACCTCCAGGTGAGGCCCTAATACCCAACCACTTATTGCATTTAACTTTATCTAATATCATAGCAGACAAATATTCCATGCACATAACGAATAGATAGGGGGAGAGCGGGTCTCCCTGTCTGAGGCCTCTAGTCGGATTGAAACTAGGGAGGGGGGCACCATTCCATAAAATAGAGGTAGTAGTATTTTTGACACAACTCATGATTAGGCTGCATAAATCTTTGTCAATATTGAACCAGATTAGGACTCCCTCCAGAAAGTCCCAATCCACTCTATCATAGGCTTTTTCCAAGTCAATTTTTATAATGTAACCCCCCAGGTTACCTTTAGTATTCATTAACGTGTGGATAATTTCCTGTGTGACACTAACATTATCAGAAGCTTGTCTCCCAGGGAGAAAACTCGCTTGGTGGGGGCTAATGTTACGGCTAAGTATCGGTCTAAGTCTATCAACAATAATTTTGGCGAGGATTTTATAAGAAACATTGCAAAGTGTAATAGGTCTAAACTGGGATATATTTTCAGGATTATCCACTTTAGGAATAAGGGTAATAAAGCTGTTATTAAATTCTTTAGGAAAATACTTCTCCCTAAAACATTTTTGGCAAAAGTCGAAAATGTTTGTCGCAACTGTTTTCCAAAAATGTTGGTAGAAGATCGGTTGGACACCATCCGGTCCAGGAGCTTTAAGAGCTTTCATACTAAAAGTAGCTTTCTTAACCTCCCCCAATGAAATTGGGGTAGTTAAGAACATGTTGTCGTCCTCCACTAATCTCAATATATCCAAATTACGCAATTGACTTTGAATATCATAATTAAATTCAGCTTTGAATAACTCCTTATAGTATTGGTTTATATGATTAGAGATGATCTCATTATTATCAATCCAATTCCCATTAATATTGAGTTTTTTAATATAGTTCCTCCTTCTCCTAATAATAGTAGATGTATGAAATTTTTTTGTATTCCTATCACCTTCATTAAACCACTGGATTCTCGACTTTTGTTTCCATAAGCTTTCCTCATGTTTAAGAAGTGTGTTAAACTCAGTCCAAAGATTGTTTTCAAGTATGGTAAGGTTATGGGAATAACACCTCTCTTGGGCCTTCTGGATGCCACTTAGACGTCTAAGTGTACGCTTTTTATTTTTAAAAATGTTACCAAAAATGTTTTCATTCCAATTTTTAATATTTTTAGTGCATAACTGAACATTCGTAAATAGATTCGCATTATTGACCCAATTACAGTTAACAATATTATTGAAGTCGTCCCTGTCAAACCAGCAAGCAAGAAATCTGAACGGCTTAGGTAAGGTGCAATGTTTAGACATACCTTCCGTTCTGATGATTATAGGGCAGTGGTCAGATGCGGTCCGGGGAATGTTCTCAACGCTCGCATCAGGATGACTAAGGTTCCACTCCGCATTGGCCAAACCTCTATCCAGCCTGATGAGGGTGTTAGCTAAACCCTTCCTGTTGTTGGTCCAAGTCAACTTAGGTCCCGAACATCCCATATCAGTAAGCTTACATTTATTCATATTCTCCAGGAAGCTATTGGTCTTTTTATCCTTCTTTTGTTTCCCAAAGCATCTCTTCTCAGACTCATCCACGTGGTCATTGAAATCACCCGCCACCAACCACGGCAGATTAATATTCTCAGAAATATCAATTAGGTTATCCCACAATTTTCTGCGCAGATGCGGAATAGGGCTCGCATATATCGCAGAAAAGACCCACTCCTCATAGTTATTTTTGGTAACCAACAGATGAATGGCTTGTTTAGTAATGGAGAGGGTCTCCATGGTAGTAGAGTTTGGGTTCCAAGTAACCCAGATACCCCTAGATCTACCCTCAGGTTCAGAAACTTCCCTATTAGTGAGCCCAAGACTGTCGAAAAACCCAACCAGATTCCCACTAGGTATTTGAGTTTCAAGAATAACAACAATATCAGGATTATAAATCCTTTTCAGTTCCCTAATAGTAGGTTTAAAGAGAGGTTTACAGTTCCATATAATAGCAATCATTGACGGAGTATTTTGGATGAGAGAGTCTATGTCACTGATCTTCCACATACACGAATTAGCAATTTCTTGATGTACCTGCATGTCTCTATGCTTCTCCTCTACAATCGATGTGAATATCTTCCCGGTTCCCCATTCTTGTTCCAAGGTGTTGATTATGACCTTGGTTTTGGATATTTTCCAATTCACCTGGCAGATGACTGCTTCCTCCACATTCTCTACCAAATTGGTTAAGACTTCCCCATCTGTCAGAATTAGGTTTTGTATTTGCACATCCCCTAAGAAGGCGAGAGGAAATGGGAGGATCATTTTCGGTTTGGTTTGTAGTTGTACGTTCCTGGGCGTCAGTGGTATCAATGGTTGTATTGTTGCTATTTAAATTTTTTCCACTTTGTTTCTGTGTTACCACAGGCGGTAGGTCACATATCTTGTGGAGAACGCCAACCGTACGGCTACCCATCTCAGTTGTTGACAAAGGATTTTCAGGGTTGAGACTAGTGGACGAGATTGAGTGTTTTCTCCCAAGGCTACTGTTTGTCGTCAGACCTACATTGGACACATGATTATCCTGTGCCGGTGGCGTGTATTTGTTTACTACTTTCCTCTTGGGTATCGGTTCACGAGTTAGGCCAGTCTTTCCATTTAATTTCCTTACGTCACTTCCATTAAATGTTGTACGCGCCCCGTTTCCCTTCCATTGCATATTTTTTGTACCTGCGTTTTCTTTCCCATTTGGTCTAACATTTTGATACTGTACCCTGTCATTTCCATCACTGCGGAGAGCAGCGAATCTGTTGTTGTTTCTTCCAAAATTGTCCTTAGTTCCATTTGAACTTACTTTGTTCCTCTCGTACCCATATTTCCTATTTCGTTGCACTAACATCCATGGGCCAAACTGCTCTTGATTTTTATCCACGTCAGCAAGGCTGCTATCATGATTTTCCCCACTTGTATTTCTTTGTGAGTATCCGTTATCAGCAGGCCTGTCCGGCGCACCATGGTTTCCGGTCGTCAGTTTCTCCGATGTTTCCATTGAAGCCTGTTTAGGTGCGTGTAGTGGGCAGAACTCAGTTTTGTGTCCAATTTTGCCACATTTAAAGCATATATATGGTAGGAATTCATATTCCACTCTATATTTTCTGCCATCTAGCATATAACATGGGATTAGTGGCTTCGCAAGATCCACTTCGATACAAATTCTTGCATATTTCCCCCTGGTAGAAGAGACGGAATTGAAATCTGTTTTTATTGGTCTTCCCAGTTTGCTGCCAATTTGGAATAGAGCTCTTTCATCAAACCACTCAATTGGGAGGCGGGGCAGTCTAACCCACAGGGCTGTAGTGACATGGTTTACTTCCAGCGGGTTAAAGTTTGGAACCCATTTCCGGACAATTACGTAATGATTATTAATCACCCATGGTCCACCTGTTAGAACATTATAGTAATCTTCTTTCATCATAAACTTGAAAAGGAAGTGTCCTTCCTCTAAGTCCACGATTTCATAGTCTCCCTGTAGATTCCAAAGTGAAGGAACCCTAGCATTCAACACTTTGAACCCAATATTTCTACCAAGGAGACTAACAATCACACTGTCACTCCACTTTTTCCTTAGCTTTTCCACGTGTTTATGTGGGATAGAGATCACAGAACACAATGGGTCTTCCTCTTCCACCGGTTTGGCATTGAGGTCCATGGGGCTAGAGATATTATCATGTACTTCCTCCATGTCGTCATCGGACCACGAACAATTTTCACCATCAAAGAATATGTCTGCATTTTGCTTCTTACTCACCACTTCCTTGTATGATAACATCTTTTTAGGTTGATCAGCAACCTCACAGCCATGTTTTGTATGTGTTTGAGTTGGCATGGTTGAGCTATCATCCATCATCATGTTTGCATTTGTCTCAGTCATATTTAGGTTGTCCACCATAATAGTATTGGTATTCTCATAGGTTTGGGCTGGCTTGATGTCCCTTACATGTAACCACACACTGACAACAACTAATCTTTTACATAATTTTATGCGTTTTCCTCTTTATAGAGGATGGCAACCACTACGTCAAACTAGGTTATGTCAGTGACTTGCTATTAGCTAAATTATACTTGGATAACCCCATTCTTCACACCCACAAAACATGAATACCCACACATTAAGTAATCAGGTATGGAATACTTGATTACCAGACTAATGTTAGATAATCAAAACAAAATAAAACAGAACATATACAAAATCCAGATATTTTCATGATCATTGAACTCAAATTACAGAATCAAAACAAAACTGAAAATTACAAGAACAAAAGAATTTGAAGATTTATCAAACTAAAATTCAAAAATAAATACAAAATAAAACAAAATTTTATCGAAAAAGTTCAAGAAGTTTTTCATGACTATCGATAAATCTCCTCTGTAAAACCATCACTCAAGTTCTAGGACCTTGAATGCATCTAAAAGTAAGGGCAGGGATGATCAAATCTAAGGTATTAGAGATATGTAATTGTTTTCAGGGTTTCACTTAAAATTATATGTTGTACGAACGTGGATACGTGAGAAAGATATAATACATATGACAATAACAAAAAATGAAGTACGATAAGGATTAACCAATGATATATATAGTGTGGGGGTTGGACCTACCTTTAGACCAATTCACTTGGCCCCAAAATTTTCAACAACACTAAAAATGTTAACCTAATGTATCTTAGCCCACCCTTTCAAAGTAACAACCCTGTTCAAAACTCAATTCAACTTAATTTTATAACAAAAACTCAATTCAATTTACAATACAAAAATAGTGTCTAAAAAAACTGCAATAAAAATTCAAGATAAAAATCTCAATATAAAACTCTAAATTTGTAAGACAATGATATGAGGAAAAAACATGTAAAACTCCCAATAGAAACACCTTGCTTAAAAGTGAAATCAGTAAAAAAATCAGAAAATTCAAGATAAACCCAAAATAGAGGTCGGCCAACTAATGAAGATAATGGTTATAACGAAAGAGTGGGTGCAAAAAAAATTCAAAAGCAAAGATTCTCAGACTTATAGACCAGTTACTAAAGAGAACCATACTTGAGAAAATGAGCATCAAACCATAATGATGAAGGAGGGAAACAATAACATGCTCATAAACCAACCCCAATCCGTCAATGTTATAACTATAAATGGTGCAAAAATGAGGCAGGGGAGAAGGGATTAGATGGTACCTATCACGGGAATATTAATCAATTGGCCTTAAAACAGTCATGTTATATAAGTGAAGTCCATAACTGAAGTTCAAGTGAAGCACTAAGATCTCTTCAGCAGTTATGTCATATAACATAAATATGTTATATAACATAAATATGTTATATAACATAACATCAAGCAACAATCATCAAACAATACCAAGATATATATTGACATAGCCATCACTAATTCGTAACCAAAAGCTAACAGTAACCAAAAACAAACATTGATTCCAGCATTAATTTAGTTCAAAATACATTCTGATACAATTTAGTTCAATCAATTCAAAACATGGTACAATTGTTCATAGAAACATGCATTCTAAATAGAATTGAAACACTACTAATTGTTCACTTTGACAATTTGTTTAAACTTTTCAAAACAAATTACTTCGGATCACTTAAGGCAAAGGGAGAGAAATGACCAAACCATCCATGATTTATCGACATCCTTAATAGTGTCCTCCCCTTGACTTCGATGTTACAATGGATGATTCTCTTCCCCTGGCTTAACACTACTAATGTAAACCTTACATTTGAATATCAACAGCTGATGTCCATGCACCATTGTTCTAGTAGTAGATGAAACAATAACTTGTCCACTTGTAATATTCCATTGAATTGAAAAATATAATAAATCGACATATGGATCATGTGAAGGATCAGTTAAATCTCCAAAAGTCTGGTTCCATTAAATCTCCAAAGTTTGGCTTAGTTGAGAGAGGGATATGAGTGTAATCGCGGGGACTTTGACACGGGACTGGAGTTTAATCGTGAGGACTTGGATGTGAGAAAAAAGTATAATTGCGAGGACTTGGATTTGGTATTTTAGGCCCATTCAATTCAAAAGAACCTAAAGGTATGGTAATGGATGATTTGATAAATTCCAAATCCTCGTCGTTTTTTCTCTTCGTGTATTTACTCTAGTCAATTGTGGTACTATAAGAACAATGGCCTTATGTTTACTTTTGTATATGGGCCCAACACCATGAGTCGCCCCCTAGTGTCTTTTCCTTTAAAGGCGATCAATACATCAGTATTAATACTAGTTTGGCCTGAAGAACCTTGACTACTTCTCAGCTCACTCAATTTTTGCTGCAAAATTATTGATGAATCGATTAAAAAAATTGAATGACTAAACTTGAAGGAATTTAATTATTTCAACTGAGATTACGAAACTCACCTTATCATTAGCTACCTTGAAACTCCCCTGTTTTTCTGCTACGACTTTCGATATCCTCTTCAGAATGATCAACAACTCGTTTATTTTTAAACACCTACAAATTAATTTTGCATTAACTATTTGAGCAAGACATGTTATATATACACACACTAAAATAAGAAAATGTGTATACCATCACCTCAGTTTTCTCATCATATTATATCTAACCAAGACAATGGACATCACTCTTTCTATCCATATTCACCCGACCTCAGTGTCTTTGTTTTCATTTCGCCTCTGATGCTTTGCACAAGACAAATTCATTCCACTAATGGACATGGATATGCTCTTTCTCCGGTACTCGATCCTTCAGGGCCTTTACCCCATCGCAGTCCAATCCCTTAAAATAAGCCGAGAGAATTTTATTTCTAAACTTCTTCAATTGAATACCAAGGGCTTTCATGGACCCCTCATTGTGGTCGGATGAAAGATTGAACTCTTTCATGAGCGTATCCCATAAGTCATTTTTTTTACTTGTTCAACCGTATCCTAACTCTCATATTTTAAGCCGATACATGATTTTAACAAAGGCAAGGCTCGAGATTTAAAATTATTCTTGCCACCTATTGGAAAACCAAATAGGTTAAAAGAAACATCTCCACGAGAATCAATGGCAGAATATTCATCATGACTTAAACTTTCTGGCCTGGATGACGGAATTGAATTCTCGGACGCCATTTTCTGCATTATATATTTATGCATAATCCATATGTTAATACAATAGCAAGGAAATAATATAAAAAATATATAATATAAGTTATACCTTTACAACATATTCTAAAAGTTTTTATAATTCGACCATGTCATAAGTTTCATACTTAATCATTTCATAGTTATTATTGGTCATGTCTGCGAAAGTGTGTTGCCAATTGTATTTCTGACACTAAACATCTTAAGACGTATGCCTTCTCTCCTAAATGGATAATATATGTTAATTTTGTTATGCATATGTTTTCTCATAATAGAGTATGAACGTATCCTTATCCTCCTCAGTTCTATTCATAAAGGATGGGTTTTTTTTCTTCAAGTTTTAAAAACTCTACTAAGTGCATCGTATTACTTGGATTGTATTTTATTAAAACCCTTTTAACTTCTTCATCCCAACTTTGAGGTAGTGTGCCTAGTATTTCTTGAAATAAATATGGTTCAGGTATGTTCCACCCATGATCTCGTAAGTAATTGCATTGTTTGATTTTTGATAGTCGTGCCGATAAATTGATGTGTTCTCTATAAAAAACCTGTTTTCAAAGTCGTTGCATGTATATAATATATATGACATCCGAGAAAATGTAATAATAAACTTGTGAACAAAAGGACCTATGAATACGTGCTACGAACATTAAGTCTATCATTTAAAACAACATAACATGCTATAATTAGACATAACTTTAAAGTCAACATTTAAAAGAACAAAATATGCTATAATTAAATGTCTACTCCTCTAATGTGTCTAACAATTTATTTAATTCTAGGTTGTCATCCAGAAAAGATCAAATCTCAATAGGTGCGTTTATGTCGTCTACTAATTTAGTTAAGCACTTAGAGGAATGTAAAACAACATACTATCGATCGTTGTTAGGTCTCTTTGGATAAAACACTTGCTTTAAATTTTAGAATGCACAGATGAATGTCTCGTCATTGACATTTTCTTTACTTTTCAACTTAGCCAAATCAACCTTCACCATGTTGGTGTCATGGTCAACCATACATCCATTCTTTTCCTCCACTCTCACCCAATCACAGTAGAATACAGGTACGCTGAAAGATATATAGTCTAATATCATAATTTGTCTTATAACCCCATAATATGACATCTCTACTCCTATCAAGTTTTTATCTTTCACACTAGCCTTGAAATGAGTTAATGCTTTATATGAAATGTCGCTATTTTATTTCCTAATGAGTTTTATCTTGGGTGTGCTTAAAGAGACCACAAAACCATTGGCACAATAATTCCCAAACTCCTTGGCTTCAAAATTAGGCCCATTTAGTAGACGTGCAAGCCTCGTAGATACTTCACCAACTTTCAATAACTGAAACCAAGAAATTATTTGAAATGTGAATATGTTGTAAAGACTGTAAGTAAAAGTGAGGTATTACTATAATCACCTCGGAAGATACCTAATGCTTAAAGTCATTGTCTACGCTCACGCCTCCCTTCCTTCTCTTGGTACGTCCGCACTCATTATATTGCGTAGGTTAAAATCATCAACATTAAGTTCTTATGAATATAACATCAAACATATTACATTATTTTACAAAACATTTTAAATAAACTCACATTTTACATTTATCTATGTCGTCATGCATCTCGAATACATTATGTTGTGTGCTTGTTAGCTTCACTAACTTACCCTTCCCTAGAGCCTCCTCATCTGCAAACTCTTCTAATTCTTCAATGAAGTTTTCATGACCTCCAATGTTTTGGTTATGAATATATTACTTTCTATTCAAGGAAGCCTCTTCCATAATGTACTCCTCAGTAATGGACCCCTCAATATACCGTGTATTCTTAATGTAATCTTTAAAAAAAATTAATAATCGTTCGAACAGATCCATCCATTGGTACCTTACTGGTCCACATAAAAGTTCTTCATCGCATGAATGTACTAAAATGTGGATTCTTAAGTAAAAGAATGAGGGAGTAAAGTACTTCTCCAAAACACATGTAGCCTCGCCTAAAGTTTCTTTCACTGCCATTATGTGCTTCCTATTAAGAACTTTCTCACACAATAGGGAGAAATATAAGCTAAATTGTAGAGTGGCCCTTTGAAGATCCCCGTGTTCCAAAAAATAGTGTCCCAACAATAGAGGGACGAGTTTCATTATCACATGCCAATCATGAGACTTGAACCTTTTCAAATCATTTGTTGCGTTGCAAAAAATCTTGCGTAAATTGGATGAGAAATTAGAAGAGACCATCAAGTCCTTTAATGTTTCTAAGAACATATTTCTTACTTCAATGCTCAAAGTATAAGATGCAACAGGCATATTATTTTTTCTAGTGTTCGGATAGTCTTTCACCTATAATGATCTTCTAATCTTCAAATCGCGAAGATCTTAAAGGGATTTTTCTCCATTTTTAGAATGAGAACCACTAATGCGTGTGCCTACAAAATACTCGATACTTTTTTTCTCAGTGTTCATAATGCTTATCATGTGCCACACATAATGTTCCTTACAGTATGGAAAATCAAACATTATTGATCTCCTTGACCACACCGTCTTCACATCAACATCCTTTCTTTTATGCTTCTGGGACAAAATTATGGGGTATTTTCGCCTAAAATTTTGATCAACCTTTAATGAACTTTCTTCAGTTTCTAAACTAGAAAGTCTTAGTGGAGGTGGCCTCGTCTCTGTGCCTTTTAGGAGAAAATTGCTTCGTATTGACCTTAATTTGTGACTTTGGGGCAAAAATCTCCAATGACTATGATAATTTTTTTTACCATATTTCTTAAGCCAGTTGGGTTTAGTATCCTCTCCAAAAATAGGAAAACCCATGTAACTATGTACAGTTCACCCATATAAAGTCCCATAAGCCCATATCAACATAGCTCTCAAAGTAAATTCCTCCTGTTTGTACGAGTTAAACGCTTTCACGTCTTCCACCCATAACTTATTCAATTAATTTATTAATGGCGCTTAACAAACATCAATGTCACTACCCGGTGCTTTTGGACCTAGTATCAATAACGATAAAATTGAGAACTCATTTCTCATGCACAATGACGTGGGAAAATTTAAAGGCACCTTAAACACCGACCATATACTCTTATATGTGCTCAATTTGGTAAACATATTAAACCCATTAGTTGACATTATGAAATGAACATTGCGTATTTCTTTAGAAAAGTTCAGGTATCACTGATTTAAAAATTTCCACACAGATGAATCAACTGGATGTCGAATAAGATTCTCACCCTCCTCCGCTCAACCATGCCAAGTCATTTCCTCTAATATCCAATTATAGTGTAAAGTCTCTTCAATAGAGGACTAAAAGGGAAATACTCTAACACCTTCTTAGGTATTTACGTATCTACTTTCAATAAACATTTATCATGTACTATCATCTTTTTTGTATAGCTAGATTCCTTACATACATGACATGTTCGTTTGTCCTTATGCTCCTTATAGTATAATTCAAAATCATACTTGCAATAATGAATTGATTTGTATTTCATACCCAAAGCTTTCAAATTACGCTTCATGATTGGATAATTGACTGGTAGTGTATTTTCTTCGAGGAACAAATCTTTTTCCCAAAGGAGTATTGCCGTCACACTTTTTCCTGACAAGCCAAATTGGCTCTCTAAGTTGAGGAACCCAATCATGGTATATAACATTATGTGGTTGGCGTTGGAGTCATGGTATAATGGTGTTGCGGTTGCTGCTTTTAACCGTATATAATCCATATCTTGGTCAGTATCATTGTCAATATGATCCTCATAACCTAAACCAGTCCCTCTACCACCTTGCTTTTCTTATGGTACGTGCACTTCGTATGTATCATTTATGAGATCGTTTGACCTGTCATGTGCTAACGGATTACTATCTATGTGAACCGTTTCCTTGAAAATTATTTCTTTTAGAATATACGTAAAATCCCTCTCCCCATGAAATTTCCAAAACATGTATTCAACTTGCATACCCCACTGAATCAAATGTACTTTTACATCTGCTGCTGTAAAATGATTACCATTTCTACAACTAATGCGCGTGCATGGGATAATATCAGTTTTGAGATTCTTCATTGCATAATTCACAAAGTGTTTCACCCCATTAACATATACTTGTCTCACTCTAGAACTTTCATCAATACACTCGTTATATTGTGGAAATCCCATTAATTCTACAACACAAACAAATAAAAACTCCGTAAATTATAAAACTAAATTAGTATGTCCTTTATAATGAAAAATGGCATACATACATATATGTGTAGCACAAGTATTTTAGTTATTACGTATTTTGACATACGCTTGAGTAGTGATATATTTAGTATTATATGTATATATGTATATACATATTACATGTGTAATTTAAGAATCTACATGTCGTGCCAAAACATATATGTATGTAGACAAAATGAAGTGATATTCTAAGAGTAAAGATTAAACATATCAAATTAATAACACTAAAATATCTTTTTTTTGATAAGTTAGCATTTTATTAGACAAAATGATGTGATATTCTAAGAAGATTGAATTATATATAATTAATATTCAACCCACTTACCAATCCGATTACGAGTTATCAAAATGAAAATAATCAAATTCATATCAAATCAAATAAATTGAATTCATATTCAGACAGTAATAATTACTAATCATAGAATTGGGTCATTAAATTGCAAAACATGAATCCATACCCAAACAAATAAAACACCATAATATTAAATCAATAGCATTGAAGAATGAACAAATTAAAGGAAACATAGGATATTTTTTATGTAGCTAAAGCAATTGGGTAAATATAGAAAAACCCTAAATCCTACAAATGCCTAGGGCCAACCAACTCAATGGCCACCTGAATGTTCAAATTCACTAGTCAACAATAATTCAAGAATCCTAACAATAATATAATCACTATCGGCAGAATCACAACCAAAAAGTAAGACAATTGCAGGAAATGAATAGCAATAATCAGTAACATTTCCTTTCATCATACCTGATTGGGGCCGATATCGATTAGAAGAAAAGCTTGAAACTTTGAAACCTTAAAACAAATTGCAAAATAAAACTTGAATCAGTAACCAAATGAAAAAAACTTGAATCTGTACCCAAATAAACAAAACTTGAATTATAGCCTTGAATCAATAACAATAATCATGACACAAAGAGAAAAATAAACACAACATAAAACCTAAACAAATCTAAATTTTCAAACATAAAACGATAACATAAGACATCAATACCAGAATCGACCAAATATCATCAAAACCCAACCATGTCAACACAATTTTAAATAAATAAATAAGTTTATTTATTTATTTTAGGGCCATTTATCAATAGATTCTAAATTTCTCATATTTAAAGCGATAAATTCTACAAATAATTTATCTAAATTTGATGAAAGTATAAAATTGCTGATGTAGTTAAGAAAAAATATTAGAATATAATTATCTATTCAAATAATTGTCAGCCTTAAATAGGTATATGTAACAAATTAAAAAAAACTATTATTTGAATCACTGCTAGCATTAACAACTACAATTTCGGCCAAATTTGGAGCTAACCACTTGCTGGCTTTAACCCTAAAACCGGATTACCCACGAACCTAGCAATTTCCAATCAATAAAACCACTAACCCAGCTTCAAAAACTTGAAATACATTTACTCATATCCCCACCTCCAACACCAACAACTAGAATACCTATTTAACCCTCCTTCGAACCAAACCCGACAGTCCCAAATGCTTCATTCTTCTCAAACGGGTATCAGGAGACCCTAAACTCATTTCCATAACAATATGTATTGAAATCAAAATGTTCACAAACCTAAAAACCTAAAAATGCACAACAAAATGTGCTGAAATAAAAATGTTCATAAACCTAAAAACGAACAACAAAAATACCAAAAATCCCAATCCCCATCTCTTCTAATCGGCAAAAATCCCGGACCACCATGAAGAACACCCAACTAATAGTGAAACATAGCTTGAACCAAAAAAACCAAATAAAAATGGAACCCACTAATCAATAAACAACCATTAAAATGGAACTAGTAAACTCACAATGGGCGAAATCAACAATCCTTAGAAATCAAGCCAAAAAATGAAAATGATTCATTCAAAACAAAAACTGACAGCAACGAAATAAAAAATTAAAGTAGCTACGAAATCAAAACACACATCAACGAAATAAAAAAGAAACAAAATGTTGATAGCAAAATGAAATAAAAAAATCACAGCGGGCGAGAGCTCTTCACAACAACAAAATGAAAGAGAGAGAGGCGAGAGCTGTGAGAAGAGTGAGAAGAGAGAAGTGGGAAATTAAAGTAGGCAAAAAATTTCGTGACCCCTCATAGCAGTCACAAATTAAGTCTTGGATCAAAATTTGTGATTGTCGGGAGAAGTTACAAATTTATGACTATCAATAACCGTTATAAATTACGACTTAGGCCAAAATTATGACTAGTACCAGCAGTAACAAATTTATGACAGTCGTTAGCAGCCACAAATTTAGTTAGCAGTTATAATTTTGTGACTACTCATAAGAGTCATAACTTAGGCCTACTGATAAATTTGTGATTGCTTGTGATAGTTAAAAATTTATGACTGCTTATAGGAGTCACAAATTAATTGAATGGCAACATTTGTGACTCTCAATAGCAGTGATAAATTAATTGACTCAAATTTTTTATTACCATTGATTTTATCACTCCTAATGGGAGTTACAAATAATTTTGTGACTTCTCCCGAGAGTGATAAGTTTGTCCCCCCAATTGGCAGTCACAAAAAGGCTATTACAAAATTAGAATTTTGGTGTAGTTATTGCTGTAGAGAGCGACATTTCATCCAGAACAGACGCATAGCGGTCAAAACTAGTAGAATAGACCACACAACACACCACCACGGGAAGGTTCTCCCACACATCCCTATACCCCATCATCTCCTAAGACGGGAGACTCATAACAGATATATCAATCTGTTAAAACAAAAGAGAAACGATTTGTCAAAATAAAAAAAAATAAGAAAATACAAAAGAGTAGAGCTATAAACCATTTGTCAAAATTCATGCAAGCTTAAAACACTTAAATACCCTAACACAATCCCAAAAATATTTCCGAAATGGAATTCCCAAATCCAAGTTCCCTAGTGGAGCGATAAGCCAATCGAACATCTCCCGGTAGCATATCCAAGAAACACATTTCCCAGTAAAACCCCAAAATCCTCCATAGAAATCAAAATTACTCTCCAGTAGAGTCCCCAAAAAGATGTAATTTCACCATAGGAGCTACTTCCCACCCCTCTTTTAGGTCAAAATTGACATCAGCCCCCAGTTGTTACCCATTTTTTAGGTATAATTGACTTCGACCCCCAGCCATCACCTTTTTTAGGTCAAAATTAAACTCAGCGTTCTCTCATCACCTCTTTTAGGTCAAAATTGACCTTGTCCTTCGGTTGTCACCTTTTTTATGTCAAAATTGACCTCAACCCCCAACTGTCATCACTTTTCGATCAGAATTGACCTCCATCCTACATCGTCACCTCTTTTAGGTTAGAATTGACCCCGAGGCCCAATCGTCACATCTTTTAGGTTATAATTGACCTCAGCCCTTAGTCGTCACCTCTTTTAGTTTAGAATTGACCTCAGACCCATGTCGCTACCTCTCTTTGGTCAGAATTGACCTCGTCCTCCATTTGTCAACTCTTTTTAGGTCAAAATTAACCTCGACCTCTATTCCTCACCCTTTTTAAGGTCAAAATCGACGTCTGCCCTTGCCCATCACCTCTTTTTAGGTTAGAATTGAACTTGGCCCCAATTCGTCACCTCTTTTTAGGTCAGAATTGACCTCAGCACCCGATCGCCACCTTTTTTTAGGTCAGAATTAACCTTGACCTCAAGTCATCACCTTTTTAGGTCAGAATTGATGTCTTACCTCGATCATCACCTCTTTTAGGTTAAAATTGACCTCAACTCCCGATTGTCACCTCTTTTGGGTTAGAATTAACCTCAGCCCCCGATCGTCACCTCTTTTAGGGCAGAATTGACCACAACCCTTGGTTATCACCTCTTTTAGGTCTGAATTGTCCTCGGTACCTGGTCGTCACTTCTTTTTAGGTTAAAGTTGACCCGGGCCCTCAGTCATCACCTCTTTTTGGTCAAAATTGACCTTGGCCTCAGTTGTTACCTCTTTTAGGTCCGAATTGACCTCAACCCTTGATCGTCACCTCTTTTTAGGTCAGAATTGACTTTAGCCTTAATCGTTACCTCTTTTAGGTTAAAATTGACTCCAACCCCCGATCGTCACCTCTTTTAGGTCAGAATTGACCTCGGCCACCGGTTGCGACCTATTTTAGGTTAGAATTGACCTTGTCCCCCAGTCGTCACCTCTTTTAGGTCACAATTAACCTCAGTCCCTAGTCATCATCTTTTTAAGGTCAAAATTGACCTCGACGCCTGGTTGTCACCTTTATTTAGGTCAAAATTAACCTCGAACCTCGATCGTCACCCCTTTGGGTCAAAATTAACATCGACCCCCAGTCGTCAACTCTTTTATGTTAGAATTGACCTCGACCCCCGGTCGTCACCTACTTTAGGTCAGATTTGACCTCAAGCCCTGATCATCAACTCTTTCAGGCCAGAATTGACCTCAACCCTCGGTCGTCACCTCTTTTAGGTCAAAATTGACCTTACCCCTCGATTGTAACCTACTATAGGTCAGAATTAACTTAAAACCTTCGAATTTGTCACCCCCAACTTGAGGTCCTAAGAATTGACCATGTCCTGCCAAAACATCCATCCCTAACATTGCCTTAAGTCCTCATAATTGACCTCGACCCTCTGAATCAGTCATCCTTATTGCCTTAGGTCCTCAGAGTCGGCCTCTTTCCCAAAACCTCATGTGGTGTATATTTGACGACTTTCACTTGTTCAAAGTTCACCCATAGGGTGGATCTATAGACACCACATTCTAAAACCCCCTAAGTCCTTTCTTAGATCCCTAGCACCTCCCCATTTATAACAAATCCTAATACATTCTTCGAGTATCGATCTAGAGGCCATCAGGCTCTCCCACGCTCCCTTTGACTCTGATCAACTCCATCGTTAGAGAAAAATCATGATGAATCTTTGAAGGTGTAAAAACTCGAATTTTTTCAAATGGGAATTTTTAAAATAATTTTGGAAATCGGAGAAAAATGAAATTTTGGATTTTATAATTTAAAATGATGATTTTTTTATATTTAAAAATAAATTTTCAAATGAAATTGGAATCGTAAATAAATGGAGTTTTAATTGAATTTTTATTATATGGAAGAGTTCCCAAAACATAAAACTCTCTAAGAGTCCTCAAAACATAAAGTTCTTAAATAAAAATAATATTTTTTGAAATTCGACAGCCTGATCAAGCTGAATTTTTCACGGCAGTCATGTCTCGTCGTTCACTATAACATACTAAAATTTTAAGTCATTCTGATAGTCCAATCATCCATAATGATTTTTTGAGTGTTTGTATCTAATTAGAACTCTTTTCTTAATTAAACTCTTGATCCTTTATATATTAACGAATTCGTGGCTTTGCTTTTCAAATCACTTTTTCTCAATCTCTTTAACTAGAAGACCTCTCCAAAATTACTCCCTTTCATCTACAAACCATATCCCCAAACTTATTCAAGATTTCAACCTTAGATTAGAAGGCTTATTTGGTGTTTTCTCAAGTTTGGGAAAGAAAGAGATTTGATTGTTTTAGCGGGAGGAACGCGATGGTGTGATCAGATTTTGAGGATAAAATTATGTGATGATTCTTGTGATGATTTTAAGGTACGGGACTAACACAATATTCTCATAAATTCTCTCGAGAGTATTCCTTTTTATTTTTCTGTGTCGATTGCACTCATGTTGAATTATGGTATTCATTTGAAATATGAAAATGGTAGGAATCTTGGTATTGATTCATTGTGATATATTATATTGTGATTTGAGCATCGTGTCATGAGATTTTAATATGGCATGGAGAATGAGCACCCTCTAATAGTCCAAAATTCAGATATGCTTAAGAATGTTTAGGCGCGGTGAGGTGAGGCCTGGTCACCCATAATTGATGTGTTGTTGATAAATTAATATTGATATAATGCTGGAGTATTGAATTTGATTTGTATATGAGATTCTTAATGTTGCGATTTATTCACTGTGCTAATTATTTTTGAGCATCTATTCCTGTTATATTGTGTACTTTCCCGTATTTTCTTTTAGTTGGCAGATTAGCGTGGGTTAAGGTGCTATGGGCTATTTTGGAGAAATATTTTAGAGCATGGTTTAGAAAATTTATTTTTTTGGATGCATAAATTAGTGGTGTAATTTTAGTTGGAGACTTGGGTATTTTGTATTTGAGAGAAACTTGATTGTAATCGCTATTGTGGAAATAGAAGAATCGTGATTTTGTTATATTTAAATTGTGAAATTTAGATGCTCTATACTTATTGCTGATGGATTTAGTTTAGTTTAATCATAATAGCATGCCGCGTGTCTCTTTTTGGGCGCGCGGGGTATTACATAAGGGCCCTGAATCCCCTTTCCCATGATTTTCACTATCCACGAATCGGCATAATGGATCAAATGAATGGACCATTTTACTATCAAAAATCGATCTGGAGACCATCAAGCGCTCTCGGGCCCTGATTTGACCCCAATCAAGTTTCATGGTCATAGAAAAATCTCAATGAATCTTTTAAAGTCATTAAAACCCCTTTATAATGGTTCGCCCCATTCATGAAACGACATAACCGTTCGGACAAACATTTCAATTTCCCCCAAAAACTTATCTAGATGCCACCAGGCACTCTTAGGCTCCGTTTGACTAAGTCAACTCTTTTAGCTCGAATGAGACTAAATGAATCTTCAAATGTCATTGAATACCCTTTCCAACGGTACATCCCGTGCAAGAATCAACCATACGATATGGACTAATGATCTGTTTAACTCCGACAGGTCACCGAGCACTTATGGGCCTTATTTGACCTAAGTCAACTCTCCAAATTGAGCGAAGCTTTTTGGAACGTCGAATTTCCTTGTATAACCTTTCTAACAGTACACCGTTTGCATGATTTGGACTTACGGTATGGATGAACAATCCATTATCGTTCGACGATTTCCTATCCAAAGGATCGACTAGCACTTTCGAGCCCCATTTGACCTCAAGTCAACTCCCAGACCAGGGAGAGGCCAAAGGTCTCTTAAAGGACTCTGAATTACTTTTCTAATAGTATGCCTCATGCACACTTTGGATTTATAAATTGCATTATATGACTATTTTTCCGAAATAATTTATATAAGATTGCCAATTGCCAGGTCCGTTTCCGTGCCTATTGGCATTGTGTCTAGGGTCACCTGTTGATTGAATGGGCTAGGGATATACCGATAGGAAATCACTTACCCTATATACGTAGGGAATGATCTATCTTCCAATCAGACCTTATATCCATCAATATCAGTGATCTCAACAACATACTTCTGTTATCAGCGTAGTTTTCTTATGTGAAATTCCTTTCCACCTTTCATTCCCATCATTATCATACGTAATTTAGGAACAATTCCCTTCCATCTCATCCTACATTAATCGCGACATACAAGGAGGCTCATCAAGGATCAAAGCAAAAGTTTCAAGTCCCCATAGAATATCCAAATATCCCTATCTCTTTAAATTTCTTCATTTTTGCATTAGTTTCATAAATTCTTAATTTCTCCTTTACTTTTCATCACATAAATTAATACCTCGTCATTTATTAGTTATATTTCGCATAAATTTATTTTTTATAAAAAAAAAAAAAAAGAAAGAGGGTTACACCTATAAATTTCGACGGGATTATTCATCACATTTTCCCAAAATTTAAAATATATTTTTCACACACACACAAATAATAAACTCTCGTTAGGAATCTATGGGATGAACCCCACCCTTGTGCCGTATGCGAACTACGTGTACTTTGATGCCTTGATAGGCCATATTGGGGTCTCAGGATAAAACCCGAGACTCGATTCCAATTTTTATATTTTTCATCATTTCTTATTTTTATCTTATATATATATATATATATATATATATATATATATATATATATATCATAGTTGTGATTCAAAGTTGCGTCTTATCTAACATATATTATTGTTTTAGAATAATGATCAATATCTCGATAAGCGCACATATAATATTTTCTAATTATTATTTTGGGAACATTCCTATGGATGACCTTGCTCCATGTTTTTCATGATGCTATTCGAGCCATTTCAATCTCCACTTATATATGCACGCACACACACTTCAAGGAGAAATTAAGGAATATAGTAACATAAGACCATGAGAGACCGAAAGGGCAGGATGGGTGCCTAACACCTTCTCATTCTATAACTTAGCACCTGAACCTATAATCTAATTGGTTTCGTAAGCATCAGTTTGTCTTCGATGCAACTCTATCGAGGCGACGACATTTCTTTTGTCTATTTTGAGTGAAATAGAGTGGCGACTCCATTTATTTACATTACCCAACACCAACGACTATCGAAGAACCCCCTCTGAGTACTGACGGGGCATGAGAAAATTTATTTCCTCCCTCTATTTTTTCCTCCCGAACTGGACCACCTGGGAAAAAAGGGAAGAAGAAAGAGAAAATGGGAAGGGAATTCTCTCGAGGGATAGACACAAGGTGCATCCAGATGCTCACAATAAAGGGAGTTTCAATCTTGCTGGTATAGTAGGAGAATGGTGAGTATGTTAAAAAACACGAGTTTGGTACCCTACCGAACAATTATACAGAGGTTGCTTAGCGAGTTTCACGAATTAAACATCAAGAGACACCCCAGAACAATGGACAGACATGGCTATTCCTATGCTAGGATTTCCAGCAAAATTTCGTTCGAAGGGGATTCGATAGTGATTTGAATCACTAAGAGGATAAATCCCTCAACTGTAATTAAAATGCTACCCACTGATGATAGTAATGACTATAGATGCAGGATATGAAAGAAGCTAAAAACGGGGTACGAACCACTAAGTTTGGTTAATCTTGAATAATAATTTTCCACTAGAGGTAGTTTATAATACAAAAAAAAAGTTGTAATAAAATTTTCTTGTTTCGAAAAAAGTTTATACTACAAAAATAAAAGGGGTCGACTCTCCAGATTTGTGGATACCGAGGAAGCAGGAAGAAGGTTGAATGAGGTGTATGGAGATAGCTATGAGACCATATAATTTCCTTTATATCAAAGGATCCAAAGATCATGTTACTTTTGGCCTACGATGAGACAAGATGATGTGATACTACAAAGAGTTTTTGGGAGGTGTCCATTGTATTACCAAGCTGCTAAATGCAACTTCATAGACCATCCATTTGATTAGAGGTAGTCATACATTGACATATTAGTATATGGTATTATGCTAATAGATAAAGATGATGTTACAAGTCTAAAGCAGTGAATATCAAGATACTATCTTCAAGAGGGGTAACTTAATCGAAGAGGTTATCATGACAGAACTCTGAGGTGCATGAGGTTGGAATAACCATAGGAAGTACTGGAATAGGCACACGAATAAGGTTATATTGGGGGAGCAAAAATCTAAGAATAACTTATGATTTTAGGGTATTTTTGGCATACTATGGAGAAAAATTCCACGGATTTCGTTCAAAAATACAAGGCATGCTAGCTCCATGGGAATATGATTCATGCTCCTTCGACGAACCTACATTCTCTCTTTACTTATTTTCCATTCCACGCGTGGGCTTTCGATGCAGTAGGGGTAATAAATCATTCATCGAGGAGTAAGATCAAGATACTTATTGCCACAGAGTGTTTCACTATATGGGTAGAGGCTATACCATTGAAAAAACCTATACATCATTTGTAATTTGGAATCCTAGATGTATTCCTATCAAATAATGGCATGCCATTTGTGAATAGCGACGTGGGGTTGGACACAGAAAAATATTCTATTATTCATCATAAGTTAAGTGTGGCATACATAAAGTGCGATGGGCTGGTGTAAGCTACTGTGACACCCCGACTAATTAAATACCGGGTAGCTACTCCTTTATTAAATTAATACAAAATGTCAATTTGGTTCAGTTAATAGCATCACTGCCGAAAACATTTTAATAATTACTAACCACCTAGTATTTAAAAAGTGATTTGTCAAATTTTAAATTAAATCTGATTAACATGCAGTAAGTGAAATATGAAAGAATAACATAACCATTCATAATAAAGTCCCCATAGAGTAAACATCAAATAAATACGTATCTGGAGGAAATACTCCTCACAACAATCCCAATACTGAAATGAATAAAACAGTCTGCATCCTGAATTAATTACAGACCAAAATCTGAATAACTGAAATGTAAAATGTCTCTAAAGGAAATGGGCGACATGCCCTTCAAATGGTAAAAATGAACATGGAGTCAAGACTAGAAAAGGAGGCGTCTACTGTCAAGGCCCTGTAACTTCCACAACAACTACAACTCGTCACCTGAATAGAATCCCTATGCATGGTGTCCTTATGGCTGGGCACCTAAAAACGTTTTTACAAAAAAATAGATTTGAAAGCAAACGGGTCAGAGCCCGAATGTGGAGAGTAGTTTTAAAAACAACAGGTGATTTAATAACATTAAAAAAATGAATGCAAAATACATGTTAGGACGTGCTCTCGCATGAAGTACTCACTTCTCGACTAATTGCGCACTCCTAATGTACCGTACCCATCCAAGTGATTCTCATATCTATCTAGACTAAAATGAATTATATCCTTTCTACTTGATTCGTGCTTTAATTCTAAATTCATCAATTAAATAGAGAGTTTTACCTAAACTCGGATTCTCAATCATTAGCAATACAATTTACTAGAGGTTATCCCCTTTTTATCTTCTCAAGCGTTACTATAATTATTCTCGCAATTAAACATAACAATTCTTTTCATTTAACCATATATTATTCACATCATAAATATACAATACTAGCACCCCGAGACTAAGCTGCGGTGCACACTTACTCTGCTATCCATCCCGGTACATCACGTACATAAGGATCACGCATTCCGAATATCTCAGGAATCGTTCTCAAATAATAGCAGATCACAAACAATGGAGGCGAACACAGTCACATCACATGGGTCACGCACATACCTACGCTCCCATGATCAGCAGACTTATTAACTTCTCAATAAGTCCTTCTCTGACCTATGTCCTCGAGGTACCAATATATATCCCCCCCGTAGGCATACAAAGATTAGATGGCCCTAAATGAACGCAAACCTCCCGTGATAGCAAGTATGGTAGGTATGTCATACACATAAAATCATATATACTAAGCATGCACACATCTTAGTAATTACCATATTTTATTAGCGGTATACTTCTCATTCTCATACCAACTGTTAGTGTCACACAAATCATATGCCCCCGGTTTATATGTATTTAAGTCATTAATTATCTTCATATCGTGATTAGTCGCTCGCGTCCTAATCCATAAATATCATTTAGTTAAAACCACTCTTCAATATTTTACTCCTCAATATATATCCCAAATCTCTCAACTATACCAATTAGTTAACAAGGGAATGTTATCTCATCAATTAATCAAAGTTACGGGACACTAGAAATCAAATCAGGCCAAAAAGGACATTCTGTCAACTCGTTAGAAGTCTCGTTCGAACGAAGGGGCATCGAACGAGAGTTCGTTCGAATGAAAGGAATCGAACGAAATACCAATCTCATTAGAAGGCAGACTGTCACCTCATTAGAAGCTCGTTCGAACGACCTGTGCAGGTCTTCTAACGAGATGACAGTTTCGAGCCCAGAATTTTCCTATCTCGTTTTCTCCATTTTCTTCACCTCTAATCTCATCTAAAAATCATCCCAATAGTATTTCAAGGTTCCTCAACATTAATAAACCTTCCTAGATCGTATTTTAACATATATATAGGGGTCAATCTTCCTAAACAACCTCTAATTATCATAACTCCCCAATTTTCCCAAACCTTATGAATATGAACCCTAGAATTTAAAGTCATCAATTTCCCTTAATGAAATCCGTTTTTGTATCATAAAAAGTCGTATTTCTATTAGTATAATCACCCAATAACAATTCTACATGCAATCCCTATATCAAAACCTGAATTTCAAATTCCAATTTCATGGGTTTTTATAAATCTCCCAATACAATGCAATTTTATAAATTTCTAAGCATGGAAGAAGCATTCGCTTGAAATTAACGTAATTAAACCACTTGCCTTGGATTATTCTCTGAATTTGATGTTGAATGTTGAAGGTTGCTCTCTCTTTCTCTACAATTTCTCCCAAGGTTGAAGGTTGAAGATGGTGGTTGTGGTTTTCTCTTTTGGGAACCTCTCATAACTTCCTCCTATAACTCCCGTAGCCCTCTAATCAGTTAAGTGCTGGTAATGGCTTAGTGGGTTATTAAATATCCTATATTTAATTCCCAAAATTCGTTGGTCAAAATTTCCCAAATTTCAAAATTACTAAAATACCCTTTTAAGTTGCCGGTATGGCCCAAAAATGTTCCGGGACCCAAACTAAACCCTCCGGCTAGTGTTTTCTGACTATTTCGACCCTTTCGGACTCGTTGGCGCACTCAAAATGACCATACGGTTGATAAAAATAAAATTCACTTCTTAATTTAAATAATTACAATCCTGACGCAACTTTCACGCGCGTCCCAACAAAATTTCCCAAATTGCCGTATTTCAGTCTCGCGATAATTTTAATATTTTCCATATTCATATATTGCCATATATACACATTATAATCAAATACCAACTCACATCTCGTTAGTATATTATCTGGATTAATTCTCAATTAATTCACATTTAATTTAATTAATCCCATAAATAAATATCAATAAAAGTACGGGGTATTACATACTTCCCCCATAATAACAGAATTTCGTCCCGAAATTCGGAACTAGAAAATACCTGGTAAAAACTACTCTGGATAAAGTTCGCGCATCTCATCCTCGGGCTCCCATGTGGACTCCTCGGCATTATGATGCCGCCACTGAACATGTACTAACGGGACTATCTTTGATCGTAGTTCCCGCTCACTTCGGTCCAAAATAGCAATCGGCCCATCCTCGTAGGAGCTATCAGGCTGGAGATCGATGTCCTCCAAAGCAATGTGAGTATGAGCCAAATCGTCTCTAAGATATTTCCTTAGCGAGGAAATATGAAACACATCATGAATCCTGTGTTAATGCTTCGGTAACCCAAGTCTATATGCAACAGACCCAATACGCTCGATGATAGGAAATGGCCCCACATATCTTGGTGCCAACTTCCCCTTCTTCCCAAATCGCATAATCCCCTTCATAGGAGATACTTTGAGTAAAACCTGGTCCCCCACTTTGAACTCCCTAAAGAACCTCTTCGCATCAGCATAGTTCTTCTGCCGATCCTGAGCTACCCGAATGCGACTCCGTATCAATTATATCCTTGCCGAAGTATCCTGAATCACTTCTGGCCCAAGTAGTTTGTTGTCCCCTACCTCAAAACAACATGCTGGGGAACGACAAGGTCTACCGTACAACGCCTCAAATGGAGCCATGTCAATGGTGAACTGGTAGGAGTTGTTGTAAGAAAACTACACCAGTGAAAGATACTGCTCCCATCCACCCCCAAAATTAATGATGCACATACGCAACATGTCCTCCAATATCTGATTTGTACGCTCGGTTTTCCCATCGGTCTACTGGTGATAAGCCGTACCCAACCGCAATTCCGTGCCCAGGGCCTCCCGAAAACTCTCCCAAAACCGTGAAACAAAAATCTTTTCTCGGTCAGATACGATATTTAGGGGCACACCGTGAAGTCTCACTATTTCTGCAATAAAAATCTGGGCATACTGTCCCGTAGTGTAGTCAGTCCTTACGGATAAAAAATGAGCAACTTTGGTCAACCTGTCCACAATTACCCAAATGGAGTCGTGACCCCTCTGTGATGTAGGTAACCCCGTGATAAAGTCCATGGAGATGCTCTCCCATATCCACATCGGGACCTCTAATGGTTGTAGAAGTCCTGCCGGTCTCTGATGATCCACTTTTACCAGCTGACAAGTGGCGCATTTAGAAACAAACACGGCAATATCTCTCTTCATCCCGCTCCACCAATACCGACGTCTCATGTCTTGGTACATTTTGTCCCCACAGGGATGTACTGCGAACCGTGAGCCGTGCGACTCTTCCATCACCTCGTGTTGCAATTCCTCCCCTTTCGGAATGGCCAGTCTCCCATTGAAGCGTAATCCCCCGTCTGAGCCAATGGTATAGGACTCGGCTCCCTCTGCTAGTAAGAGAACTATTTGCTCCTGACAAAACGAGTCATTTGCCTGTGCCTTCACCACTCTCGTGAAAATCTGCGGTGTAACAGTCATCACAGACATGAACGATCGGGCCACTGCATCCTGGTGTCCCAACTCCTTCCACTTTGCCTTCCACACGTCGGCCACCTCATCTACTGGACTGCGGCTCAATGTGTCTGCTACCACGTTTGCCTTCCTTGAGTGATATTGGATATCAAACTGATAGTCCTTCACAAACTCAAGCCACCTCCATTGCTGCATATTCAACTCCCTCTGCGTGAATAGGTACTGTAGGGACTTGTGGTCCGTGAACAATCGAAACTTCTCCCCCAGAAGATAATGTCTCTAAATCCGAAGGGCAAATAAAACTTCCGCTAACTCCAAGTCATGGGTGGAGTAAATATTCTCGTGAGGCTTAAGCTTACGGGAAGCATAAGCTATGGCCTGACTGTCCTGCTGCAATACACCTCCAAGTCCTTGTAAGGACGCATCGGTGTAAACTAGATACTCAACTCCCAGTCTCGGCAATGCTAACACAGGTGCTGAGGTCAACTTTTCCTTCAACTCATCGAATGCCAACTGACAGGCATCACTCCAAATGAACGGCACATGATTAGGCACATATTCTTCATATTTATCCCCTGAATTTCGGTATTTTTATGATCCCGTGCAGTGTAAATATCTTGAATTTGTCTCGTATTTATGCTACTAACCCCTTTTGGCAAGTATTTCGTCTTTTGTGTATTTCTCATGTGTTTTATAGGTATTTCATGCAAGTTAGTGCGAAGGAGAACTCAAAACAGTGAAAGAAACCGAGAAATGGAGAGTTGAAGGGCATTTTCGTAATTTTCCAGCCATAGTCCGGAGGTGGGGCCAACTAGAAAGTTTAAGATCTCTAAATTATAAGAACACTGGAAAAAACGGCACCTCAATCCGAGCTACGGTGAAGAAGTTACGATGTTTTGAAGTTGTGAGATAATGAAGAGAAATGGACCAGAAACCAAACCGATCCGGATGGAACAGGACCGATCCGGTGGGGACCAGACCGGTGGGGTAAGAAAAAAAGAACCTATCCGGTACCAAACCGATCCGGACCAAATGGATCCGGACCGGTCCGACTGTGCTGTAATTTCTGTCATTAATTGTGCAGATTTTAAGTTGATTGGCTGGTAAAAACTTGTGCCACAAGCGAAATTTGATGTCAAATTCGTGCAACTTGGTGCTATAAAAGACCAAGCCCTACCTCATTCCAAGGGGAGTCAAATTCTAGAGAGTGGAATATAATTTTAGAGAGAGAAAGTCAGATTTTAGAGAGTTTTCATAGTTTTTCTTTACATAGAAGTTTTCATAAACCCTAGTTTGTAAGGTTGAAGAAGAAGAATTTCTCTCGATCCAAGTTCATCTCTTTTCCCTATTGCTGAATACAAGTATCAATTTTTCATTCTCTTATTTATTCTTTACTTTATTTCCAATTCAATTCTCAATTGTTTGCAATTTGTTAACAATGTTTGTTAGATCCATAATTCCATAAATTGTTATGCATTTTTTTTTCTAATAAAACCATGTCTAGTTAAATTTTCAAGGGTTGGGATGCATAAACCCATCCCAATGTAAATTACTTATGTAGAAAATAGAATTTAAATTAAAAATTTGAAAGAGTTGTGTGAGACAATTTTACAACCATTGTAGATCTTTTAATCTCTCTTGCCCTAGGTACTTGGGATGTTTAAGAATATGATGTGCGTAAAATTATTTATCACCGCTTTATATTTACCTTTGATTTCATATTTTGCGGGCTTGATCCTCATATATGTAATGCTTAGGATCTATAAAGACTGGATTCATTCAAATTTATAATTTACAATTCTAGGATTCTATACGGTAAATTACTAGGGTTAGGGGAATTGTATTCCAACATACTTTCTCATTCATCTTAATTAGTTTGCTCATCCATGCATAGTTAACTTTTTTATTTTTTTCGTCTTCAACCATCATCATCTTTTTCACTTTTATTTTAGAAGTAATAAATCAGTTAGATTCTATCAAACATTCCTTGTGGATTTGATACCCAGACTCGCCACTATACTCCTTAAGAGTGTAATTATGAGTTTAGGTTTTTTTGTATTGAGGTTGGAAGCCGATAACAATGACTAGCGTATTACACGGACGCTCGGTTTTCCACTCGATCAAAATGGCGCCGTTGCCGGGGAGTGTTTGTTATAGATTATAATTGACTTACTACTTCTTACAAAAAAAAAAGTTGTGTGCCCAATTTGAAATGTCTTATTTTAACTCTTTTGGTGGCTTTAATTGTTCTGCTAATAGTAAGGGGGAGAATGAACTCAAAATTTATGAACATTGGATTAATATTACTAAAAAGGAGTCTCATAAATACAAGCCTAGTGCCAAGGCCATCCAAATTTATAAAAATGAATTTCTTGAAGAAGAAAGGCTTGAAAAAGAGTATCGCGAAAAAAATTGTTTTGGGGAACAAGAATTTGATGCATTATTCGAATCCAATGACAATTTTTCTTCCGATATTTTTGAGACTAAAAAAATGTTTTCAAGCAAATGAGAAATCCAATGACGAACCACTTGAGATTGAATTCATGTCCTCACCATTCTCATTCACTGTTATCAAACAATTAGAGTTATCACATGATTCGGATGAAAGTCTTGACGGCGTTGACCTAATTCTTGAACAAGAAGGTTTAAATGAGATGCTTCATCTTATGGAACAAGAATGTGTCGCTCCACCAGATCCAATTGAACATTTTAGAGGACAAGATCTTGAGAACACTCCAAGGGACATAGGAGAACACTCCTTGAGCGTTAGCGGAAGAGAAAATTTAGAGGGCATCAAGAGATATTCATTGGGTTACCTAGAAGAGAGCGAATGGCAAGACACGATAGACACATTTCTTCTAGGTGAGATAGAAACAAAGCAAGAGGGAGGCCTAGAAGATTTGAGCTTAGCGGCATTTGAGATAGAATTCGGCTCGGTGAATGAGAACATCACTCTTGAAATTGAATCATTTTGGGCCTCACTTGGTCACTTAGATGAGAGCGAGTTGAATGATAGGATAGATAAATTCTCTATTTCTTAACATGCCCCACCTCGAGGTCTCAGTGAAAATTTTTGGGGAGAAGATTTTGAGGACAAGCACTCTATGCTTAAATTATTTTCCAAGATGAACTCTTCCCTTTTGTATGCCCCTCTTCCCATTCTACTTGAATAATCTTTTAGAGCTGATTCTATTTTTCTTGGATCCCAATGGTACTTGTCCCCCTGTGCACCCAAATTTTTAATCCCTCTAAATTTATTAATTGGTGATGGTTCATTTTTTAAACTTTGCACATGCCTTCCGTTTTTCAAACGGAATTCTTATTTTCCGGGAGGCATGCTTTATAGTGAGGGTACATAATTAATCCCTCAAAGTCAAATTGTATTTTGGGTGGACCCTCAAATTTTTTGACTTCTAGTGTATGATTTATTAGCCGTTCAAATAGTAGGTTGTAAATAATTAGTTTTTTTATTATTGTTTTTTCTTTTTTATTATAGTCTAGTTTTGATAGTTAAAATTTTTGTTATTATTTTTGCTATGCTTGGTTCTAACCTGTTTTGTAGATTCAATGGACTCGTACTCATCGAGGATCGCTCCATTTGGGTAATATCTTTCTTTTCCTCTCTTTATGTTGTGTTCTTGATTCACATTGAGGACAATGCAACATTTAAGTTAGGGGGTGTGGGATATTCTTCCCATTTATTGTTTAGATTCATTGATTCGATCACATGTTCTTTCCAAGTGTTTATTTCAGAAAATTTCAAAAAAAAAAATTGAAAAATTTTGAAAAACCAAAAATATTTTTGTTCAAAATAAATAAAAATTGGAATTTAAAATTTTCAAAAATATCACCTTTATTCTATTTAAAGTATCAAATTGTTAAATTCAAAATGCACTAAGCCAAAATTGACCGAAGATGAAAATTGAAAGAAAATTGACGACTTTACGAATAAGTGTGGAGATTAGTCTAACCCGGTGAGATTTCGAGCCTATCGACCTTTTTGAGTTTTTAAATCAATCCGAGTTTATGATTAACTCAAAGATCTTTTCAGTGTTTTAATAAGTCGTTGATGATCTCAAACCTTTATTTTGATTGGTTATGGGAAATGTGTGAGATGTTGTCTCAAAATTCGTGCTAAATATATCTCTGAACTTAATTAATCTCGACATGCATATGGTAATGTGATTTGCAATTTGGACAATGAAGTAGGCCCTCATTTGTTACCCAAAAATATTGGCCATAAAAAGATGTGAAAAATTATCCCTTTGCAACCCAAGTTGAGCCAAATAAAATATTTTCCTTTTCGTTTGATAACCCGAAAAACCCAAATAGCCTGGAATTGGAAAAATTGAGAAAATTCATCAAGTAAGTCCAAATTGTGCAATAAAAAGGGGCAAGAGAAAAAAAGAAAAAATGCTCAAAAGAAAAATAGTGAGAAAAGAAAAAATGAAAATAGAAAAGAGAAAGAGAAAAATGAGCAAATGCCCGAAAAAGCACTAATGGACGTCATAAGGACATTTTCCAATTCCGAACAGCCCATCCATTCCCATTTTTACCCTTTACACTTTATAACCTGAAAAGTCCTAACTGAGTCCGAATGGCGAAATTGATTACTGCATGGAGAGCTAAGACATGAAAAGATAATAAAAGAGATTAAATGGTGTGAACTAGAGGCGATGTTCCCGTTTCCTAATGACTGTATCCCGATGATGAGATCTTTTCACCATATATTTCCTTCTTTTCAATTTTGTATGAATGAAATTTGTGTCCATTATATTTACTCTTTATATCATGCATACCGAGAGAAAATAACCACAATCCGAGTGATTCGTTTGAGAGTGCATCCATAAGAATTTGAATCAAAGCGAAATTTCGGAAAGTAACGTAATGCTCAATCGGTGGAAATTTGAGGTTTAATTTCTGGCTTTGGACACACACACACTATGGTTTGAGACATTTGAATATGAATTTATGGTGATTAGGTTTTGAAAAGTTTAAATTGTACAATTTTTAAGTGTTTTGATATTTATTTGAGTCAATAAAGAATTTTTTGGGTATATTCACTGCAAACCCTCACGAGACAAAACTCGTCCTACTAGGGTAACCTAGGGGATTAAAGGCTTGTTGCATACGCTAAATGCAATCGCTTGCCTGTGAAAAAGGTATTCTATCCTAATAAAAGAATTTTTAAGAGTTGAAATTTAAACTAATTTCTTTTACATTACTCGGGACGCGCAAAGTTCTAAGTTAGGGGGTGTGATTAGGCACATATTCTTCATATTTATCCCCTGAATTTCGGTATTTTTATGATCCCGTGCAGTGTAAATATCTTGGATTTGTCTCGTATTTATGCTACTAACCCCTTTTGTCAATTATTTCGTGTTTTGTGTATTTCTCATGTGTTTTACAGGTATTTCATGCATGTTACTGCGAAGGAGAACTCAAAACAGTGAAAGAAACTGAGAAATGGAGAGATGAAGGGAATTTTCGTAATTTTCCAGCCATATTCCAGAGGTGGTGAAAGTTGAAGAGCTCTAAATTATAAGAACACTGGAAAAAACGGCACCTCAATCCGAGCTACGGTGAAGAAGTTACGATGTTTTGAAGTTGTGCGATAATGAAGAGAAATGGACCAGAAACCAAACCGATCCGGATGGAACAGGACCGATCCGGTGGGGACCGGACCGGTCCGGTAAGAAAAAAAGAACCGATCCGGTACCAAACTGATCCGAACCAAATGGATCCGGACAGGTCCGGCTGTGCTGTAATTTCTGTCATTAATTGTGCAGATTTTAAGTTGATTGGCTGGCAAAAACTTGTGCCACAAGTGAAATTTGATGTCAAATTCGTGCAACTTGGTGCTATAAAATACCAATCCCTACCTCATTCCAAGGGGGGTCAAATTCTAGAGAGTAGAATAGAATTTTAGAGAGAGAAAGTCATATTTTAGAGAGTTTTCTTAGTTTTTCTTTACATAGAAATTTTCATAAACCCTAGTTTGTAAGGTTGAAGAAGAAGAATTTCTCTGGATTCAAGTTCATCTCTTTTCCCTATTGCTGAATACAAGTATCAATTTTTCATTCTCTTATTTATTCCTTACTTTATTTCCAATTCAATTCTCAATTGTTTTGCAATTTGTTAACAATGTTTGTTAGATCCATAATTCCATATATTGTTATGCATTTTTTTTCTAATAAAACCATGTCTAGTTAAATTTTCAAGGGTTGGGACGCATAAACCCATCCCAATGTAAATTACTTATGTAGAAAATAGAATTTAAATTAAAAATTTGAAAGAGTCGTGCGAGAAAATTTTATAACCATTGTAGATCTTTTAATCTCTCTTTCCCTAGGTACTTGGGATGTTTAAGAATATGATGTGCGTAAAATTATTTATCACCGCTTTATATTTACCTTTGATTTCATATGGTGCGGGATTGATCCTCATATATGTAATGCTTAGGATCTATAAAGACTGTATTCATTAAAATTTATAATTTACAATTTTAGGATACTATACGGTAAATTACTAGGGTTAGGGGAATTGTATTCCAACCTACTTTTTCACTCATCTTAATTAGTTTGCTCATGCATGCATAGTTAACTTTTTTATTTTTTTCGTCTTCAACCATCATCATCTTTTTCACTTTTATTTTAGAAGTAATAAATCAGTTAGATTCTATCAAACATTCCTTGTGGATTCGATACCCAGACTCGCCACTATACTCCTTAAGAGTGTAATTACGAATTTAGTTTTTTTTGTATTGAGGTTGGAACCCGATAACAACGACTAGCGTATTACACGGACGCTCGGTTTTCCACTCGATCAGCACACCCTTACGAGTCAGATGTGTCAAAGGACCTGCTATCTTTGAGAAACCCTGAATAAACCTCCTGTAGTATCGTGCTAGGCCCAAGAAACTACGGATCTCAGTCGTTGTCGTGGGCTGTCCCCACTCCCTCAGCGCGGATACCTTCCCTGGATCAACAGATATCCCCCGGTCGGAAATAATATGCTCCAAAAACTTAACCTCCTTCAGCCAAAACCCGCACTTCTCATACTTTGCATACAGCTCGTTCTGACGTAGTGTTTGCAAAACCTATCTCAAATGCTCGGCGTTCTCCTCCTCTGTCTGGGAGTAGACCAGAATGTCATCAATGAAGACAATGACGAACTGATGTAGGAACTCTCTGAACACCCTATTCATCATGTCCATAAACAGGGATGGAGCATTGGTCAAGCCAAAAGGCATAACCCAAAACTCGTAGGAACCATATCTCGTTAAGAAAGCAGTCTTCGATACGTCCTCTTCCCTGATATGCAACTGATGGTATCCTGATCGCAAATCAATCTTTGAGAAGAAAGAAGCTCCTCTCAGGTGGTCGAATAAGTCATCGATTCGGGGCAACGGATACTTATTCCGTATCATGACCTTATTCAACTCCCGGTAATCTACACACAACCTCAATGATCTATCCCTCTTATTTACGAATAACACAGGGGCACCCCACGGCGAAGTACTCCTACGGATAAACCCCTGACCCAACAACTACTCAATCTGATCTCGTAACTCTCTCATCTCAACTGGAGCCATACGGTAAGGTGCGCGGGCAATAGGCCGAGTGCCCGACGTCAAATCGATCAAAAAATTTATCTCTCTACTCGGAGGTAATCCAAGTATATCCTTAAATACATCGGAAAACTCTCGAACAATCGGAATTGCATCAAGTGGTATTACCACTTCCTCAGAGGTCTCCTCCTCTATATAGTACAAGTGAGTGGACGATCCACCCTCTGGGCGAGGCATCGCCACTAAAAACATCTCCTGCCCGGGAATGAAAAAGATAATACTCCTACTAAAACAGTCAATCATGTCTTGGTACGCAACTAGCCAATCCATAAGAATAATGGCATCATACTCGGTCATCTCTAGCACTAACATATTCGCGGGTAAAGTAAACCTCCCGATCTCTATACCCACGTCTCTACATACAAGGGAAACGGGTTCCATGTTATCATCATGGAACCCCTACTCAATGGTGAATCTACAAAAGTAACCGTGCTCTCAGCGGTGTCTAACAACCCAATGGTGTGTGCAAATCTCATAGCAATGAAATAATGTGTGGCCCCCGTGTCAAATAAAATACGCCCCATAGTCCCCTGAATAGAGAACATACCTTCAATGGCCGGTGGATCCTGTGGGGCTGCGGCATGCTGGAGCTGATACACTCTCCCATACTGAAGTTGTCCCTGTTGAACTGGGACCTATGGAATGGGTGGTAATGCTGCCATATGTGGTGGTGCTGGGAGGGCGACGGGAAACATAGGCCTCTGCGGCTCCTGTCGAGCACCTTGTTGTTGTTGCTGTGGGGCCCTGCCCCTATCAGGACAAGCCTGGCATTTATGTCCAGTCTTGCCATAAACATAACACCTCCCCGGGAAGTTTCCCCCTCGCTGTCCCTGCTGCCCTCGGCCCTGGTGGCCGTTACCATTCCTCCACTGGCCATGCTGGCCCTGCTGAAACTGCTGCTGCTTCCCATTCTGACCCTGCCGGCCCTGATGGCCGTTCGGACCCTGATGGCCCTGCCTGAAACCTCCCTGTCCGTTTCTGAAATTCCCCGATCTGAACCACTTAGGATCCCCTTGCTGGGAACCCTGGTCACCCTGCCTCTGCCGTCCCTGAGCAGATTGTACCCCGCTGGCACCATTTCCCCCAGTCCTGCCCTGATGGCTGGACTCTCCTGATCTCTTTCTCTCAGACATGTGAAAGCGGCGATCCTGGCAGTGTAGCAGTGCAGCGTTAACCACATCAGAATAAGTGGCCAATGAGAGATTCCCCAATAAATGCTGACGGATCCTCCAAGTCAATCCATCTGTGAACTTCTGAATCTTTTTTTCCTCTGTCGGTATCTCATCCGGAACAATGTTCAGTAGATTAGTGAATTCGGCCTCATACTCGACCATAGTCTTTCCCTCCAGTCTGAGATTCATTAACTTCCTCCTCATTTCTGTGTGAACAGCTGACGGAAAATATTTGCGATCGAACCGCACCCAAAACTCCTGTATAGTGAGACTATATCTCTACTCTGCGGTGGTAATAGACTCCCACCACTGCAATGCAGATCCCACTAGCTTGAAAGTAGCTAGTATCTGTTTCTGAACATCAGTGCACTCATACATCCTCAAGTGCCTCTGAATATCTTTCCTCCACTGACTCGAAACCATAACATCGGAGCTACCTGCGAATTCCGGAGGGTGTGCTTTCTGAAAAGTATCACGAATGTGTTTCCAAGCAGACGGGAATGCATGTGCCTAAACTGGCGCGAATACTGGCGCCTGGGGTGGTGCCTACTGAACAACGGCTAGGGCGGCATTTACCGCTTGGGCTACAATAGCTGCAACCTCGGCGGCATTCATGGTGCCCTGTACTGGTGCTGGCTGTGGTTCTGGCTGTGCATTCCTAGGAACCCGTTGTGCACATCGTGGAGGCATCTGAAATAAGAGTAAAGTCTATGAGTTCGCAATTATTAACTTAAAATAGCTGAAGAGCGTAGCATACATAAAGAATACAACAGTCCTAAAATATAGGGCTCTACATCAAAGAAAGCTCAGCGGAAACATAATAAGCCGTACAGATCCAAAAGGACACTAGAACCTGATGCTCTGATACCACCTGTGACACCCCGACTAATTAAATACCGGGTAGCTACTCCTTTATTAAATTAATACAAAATGTCAAGTTGGTTCAGTTAATAGCATCACTGTCGAAAACATTTTAATAATTACTAACCACCTAGTATTTAAAAAGTGAGTTGTCAAATTTTAAATTCAATCTGATTAACATGCAGTAAGTGAAATATGAAAGAATAACATAACCACTCATAATAAAGTCCCCATAGAGTACACATCAAATAAATACGTATCTGGAGGAAATACTCCTCACAACAATCCCAATACTGAAATGAATAAAACAGTCTGCATCCTGAATTAATTACAGACCAAAATCTGAATAACTGAAATGTAAAATGTCTCTAAAGGAAATGGGCGACACGCCCTTCAAATGATAAAACTGAACATGGAGTCAAGACTAGAAAAGGAGGCGTCTACTGTCAAGGCCCTGTAACTTCCACAACAGCTACAGCTCGTCACCTGAATAGAATCCCTATGCATGGTGTCCTTGTGGATGGGCACCTAAAAAGGTTTTTATAAAAAAATAGATTTGAAAGAAAACGGGTCAGAGCCCGAATGTGGAGAATAGTTTTAAAAACAGCAAGTGATTTAATAACATTAAAACAATGAATGCAAAATACATGTTAGGACGCGCTCTTGCATGAAGTACTCACCTCTCGACTAATTGTGCACTCCTAACGTACCGTACCCATCCAAGTGATTCTCATATCTATCTAGACTAAAATGAATTCTAACCTTTCTACTCGATTCGTGCTTTAATTCCAAATTCATCAATTAAATAGAGAGTTTTACCTAAACTCGGATTCTCACACTACACCAAATCCTGCGAATGGTCACGCCCAATGGGTCACGGCCCAAGTCCGCGACCAGCTGGTCGCGGACTTGGGCCGTGACCCACTCAATTTTTGGCGTGACCATATGTATTACCACACTAAATTATTAATACTCGGGAAGTGGTCACGGACTTGGTCCGTGACCACAGTGGTCGCGGCCTTGGGCCGTGACCAGGACGTGACCATCTTGGCGCCAAACTCGGGCCAAAATTCCCTCCAAGCTTGGTCGCGGGTGGGTCACGGCCCATGTCCGTGACCCACGACATGACGAAGAAAATAATACACACATTGAGGGTCACGGCTTAGGACCGTGACCATTTCTGGGTGTGGGTCACGGCTATGGACCGTGACCATACCTCATTCAAGCACTAAGATGAATGAAAAAGGGTCGCGCACCACAAATTAGGGGTCACGGCTTGGGGCCGTGACCATTTATTGGTATGGGTCACGGCTATGGGCCGTGACCATACCCAAAATGGTGGGCTCACTAATTTCATTAATTTGTTTCACTCGTGGGTCACGGCCAGAGCCGTGACCATGTTAAATCTGAAAAAAATAACTCCCGCTATACCCTTCGTTTCATTCAATTCCTTCCCCTCCCTCTCTTTCATTCAATCGACCAAGTGGCACCGGCGATTTCAGTTAGGGTTTCAGCCGGACCAAGTGTTGTTCGGGTTGCTGTGATGGTGGTGGCCGGAGGCTTCAATGACGGAGACAGCAAGAAGGTTTGAGACAGCTCCAAGTCTGACAGAAAACGCACAAATGGAGTGTGACAGAAATAAGGAGGTGCCGATCTACCCCTCACTCTGTCTTGAGTTTTGTACAGTCGCATTTTGGACTAACCACATCTTCTCACCTGCAAGAGCTGCTTCTGAGTCTCCCCAGATTAGAACTAACCCAGATGTCGACAGGTACTACTTTTTCAACTTTTTTTTTGTTTTTCTTGATTCATTTCTTGCTGGATGAATAGTCCTACAACGATCGATGGGTGTTTTTAGTGTATTTGTATTGATATTTTGTGTAGTCAGTATTTGTCAGAGCTATTGGTTGAGCATCAGAAGCTTGGACCATTCTTGCAACTGCTTCCCATATCCACTAGACTTTTGAATCAAGGTTTGTTTTTTTTACTATTGGATGGATCTAAGGTTTCTGTGTTTGAATGGCTTAAAGTTGCATTCTTTGTATTCAACTACAAGTAGGGGTCACAATTCAGATGTACCTGATGGAGCTCAAACATTAGGAAATCAGTAATTTCCTGTATAAATTCAATAATATAAAATTTTACGCCCTTTTATAAAAATAAGTCACTTGACCAATTATTTTAATAACTTTATAATATTTTTAAGCGATATACTGTAACTTTTTTGACATATCGGATTAATATTGACTAAGACATGAATATGATCTATAATCAAATTTTGCCTAGTTGTTACTGTATGCATATTACTTTCAGAGGATCGGTGAAATCCCCAGAGTTACTCTGTCTTGGGGTGCTGAATGGGTTGCGGTTTTGTGGAACCGGATTGGATTGGGTTTTGGGGGTATGGAAGTCGGGTTGGTAAATGGGTAGACTGGATTGGGTTTGGATATGGATTTGGGAGACGGAGGTTCGGGTTGGGGCAAAGGTTCGTCAGGCCGGAGGTTGGGTATGAATGAGTTGGTAAGGCAAGGGTTGGCCTGAACTGTTTCAGAATTGTGTCGGAGCTATGGGGTTGAAGTCGCCGGCGGGTTATGGGTTGTACTAGAGGGTCGCCGTCTCTTTTTCAGAGGATGGGTGAAATCCCCAGAGGTTACGATCTGGAAACCTTTTTCGTTTACCATATTTATTTACAGTTATTCTTACATTACGGGTCAATATATTTGTAATTTGATTCATATTTTTTATGTAGCTACGCTATCATTCATAAACTGAACTTGTATACGATCGTTCATTGACTACATTTTGTCAATAACGTATTTATGCCTTCTACTATACCTGCGACGACAACAAGGAGTTATGTAGAAATTTCACTTAACAAAAACCATTTGCCAACTGTAATGTATACTCGATTTTCAGTCCCGTATATGATAAAATTTGTAAAGTATACATGATTTTTTATTGGAAAAATTATAATTTGTACGTGGAATTTTATAATATATACACGAATTTTTGTAATATACACGAATTTTATAATAAGAGTGGTTTTATGGTGGTCAGAGGATAGAGAAGCCGAGGGCAGATACATCCTCATAATTGCACTAGTTGTGTTATGTATTATGTCCTTGTTGTGTTTCATTAAATTCAATAACAAACCAATGTTGGAAAAAAAAAACAATTTTTTTATGGTTAATATTATTATGCTACGAGTGTCACTTTGCCACGTGAGATTCAGATTGTCTTATTAAAATAAACACGTGTTCTGCTGTGTATACCGTCATATGTCAAATCTGTTATGAAGCCTTTTGGTTAATTGACTGTAATTGTTATTCCGTTCTTGTTCAAGCCCCTAGAAAATGTATTTTGGATCAAACATGTTTTTATGCTACAAATGTAATTTTTTTATATGATTTAAATGACTATTTTGTACTCCTTTACGTTTCTCTATTTTGAAGCTTATGCAATTGGATAATGTTTTCTTTTGTAGGAGAAAGGATCCGACGACATTGCTCTTATAGCAATGGGTAGAGCTATTATTCGGGTAATTGTCTGAACTCAACATTATCCAATTGAATATGTCCTGTTATATTGAATATGTTTTTCACTGTTTTCACTTTCAAATTTGCTGTTATCTTGAATATGTTGTTCATTGATTTTAGGAAGAAGATGAAGTTAAAGGGTATTAGCAAATATCGTAGGATTTGGTGTAGTGAAAAGCGTGTATCTACAAGGTTCTTCAGGTAATTGTATTAGATAACTTGTATGAGAATGTGCTTAATGGTGAATTTAACTTTCTTTTCGCTTCTATTATGAGTTCAGATAGATCAGTTCTAATAATTTTCTCTCTTTTGATTGCCGATAATTGAGAGAAACTATGAAAAACATTTCAATCTAGTATGCTTTATTCAATTTATATGTATGTGTGTTTCCATAACATTTTCACTTTTCACCATACCTACCCCTGTCAAAAACTTTTATATCTAGTATGCTTTATTCCAACATTTTCAGTTTTCAATTTGTATGCATTTGTGTAAATCTAAGACATATTATAGGCAACTAATAATTCTTCAGGAGTTTTGTGAGGTACTTTCTTTAATTTTACATACCAGTTCTTCATTACACATTATTTCCATATTGCAGATCTAAGAATTGCATACCAGTTCTTCATTACATACCAGGTACTCTTTACTTTAACTAAATTAGTTATAGAATTGATATGCATTATCTATTAAATTTTAGATGATAGAAGGAGTACTGGATAAATATTGGTTTTGTTTGGTTTGGCTGTTGGATAATTATTAGTTGTTGGATAGTATGATAGAAGGAGTACGGGATAAATATTGGTTTTGTTTGGTTTGGCTGTTGGATAATTATTAGTTGTTGGATAGTATGTTAGAAGGAGTACGGGATAATTAGAAGGAGTACGGGATAATTATGGGTTTGATTGTTGGATAATATGTTGAAAATATTTTAGACTCTCGGTTTGAGAATACGACGATAAATTGAAAATGTCTAGACTTAGATTTAAAAACATGGTATTAGAAACAGCACCCGAACGGTCCCGTGAGAGGTACCAACACCTCGCACAGGACCAATGTAACTTGTAGGAACTGATCACATGATCATAGGACTCCCGGTGCGAGAATACGACGATAATTTGAAAATATGAGGACTTAGGCTTAAAAAATGGCATTAGAGGGCGAAACCTCGAAACAACCCCCGAACGGTCCCGTGAGAGACACCCACACCTCGCACGGGACCAATGTAACTCGTAGGCACTGACCGCGCAATCACGGGACTCCCGGTTTGAGAATATGATGATAATTTGAAAATATCATCACTTAAGCTTAAAAAGTGGCATTAGAGGGCGAAACCCCGAAACAACCCCCCGAACCGCCCCATGGGAGGCACCGACACCTCCCACGGGACCAATATAACTCGTAGGAACTGATCCCGCAGCCGCGGATCTCCCGGTTTAAGAATACGATGATAATTTGCATAATTCTAGACTTAGGCTTAAAAGCATGACGTTAGAGGGTGAAAACCCAAAACAGCCCCCGAACGGCCCCGTGGGAGGCACCAAAACCTCCCACGGGACCAATGTAACTCGTAGGAACAGACCGCGCAGCCACGAGACTCCCGGCTTGAGAATACGGCGATAATTTGCATATTTCCAGACTTATGCTTAAAAACATGGCGTTAGAGGGTGAAAACCCAAAACAACTCCCGAACGGCTCTGTGGGAGGCACCAACACCTCCCACGGGACCAATGTAACTCGTACGAACTGACCACGCAGTCGCGGGACTCCCGATTTGAGAATACGACGAGAATTTGCATATTTCTAGACTTAGGGTTAAAAACATGGCGTTAGAGGATGTAAACCCAAAACAGCCCCCGAACGGCCCTGTGGGAGGCACCAACACTTCTCACGGGACCAATGTAACTCGTAGGAACTGATCACGCAGCCACGGGACTCCCGGTGTGAAAATTTGATGAGAATTTGCATATTTCTAGACTTATGCAAAACATGGCGTTAGTGGGGGAGAATCCGAAACAACCCCCGAACGGCTCCGTGGTAGGCACCAACACCTCCCACGGGACCAAGGTAACTCGTAGGAACTGACCCCGCAGCCGCGGGACTCCCGGTTTGAGAATATGACGTTAATTTGCATATTTCTAAACTTAAGCTTAAAAACATGAGGTTAGAGGGTGAAAACTCGAAACAGCCCCCGAACGGCCCCGTGGGTGGCACCAACACCTCCCACGGGACCAACGTAACTCGTAGGAACTGACCCCGCAGCCGCGGGTCTCCCGGTTTGAGAGTACGACGGTAATTTGCTTATTTCCACACTTAAGCAAAACATGGCGTTAGAGGGTGAGAACTCGAAACAGCCCCCAAACGGCCCCGTGGGTGGCACCAACACCTCCCACGGGACCAACGTAACTCGTAGGAACTGACCTCGCAGCCGCGCGTATCCCGGTTTGAGAGTAATACGGTAATTTGCATATTTCAAGACTTAGGCTTAAAAACATGACGTTAGAGGGTGAAAACTCGAAACAGCCCCCAAACGGCCCCGTGGGTGGCACCAACACCTCCCACGGGACCAACGTAACTCGTAGGAACCGACCCCGCAGCCGCGGGTCTCTCCCGGTTTGAGAGTACGACGGTAATTTGCTTATTTCTAGACTTAGGCTTAAAAACATGACTTTAGAGGGTGAAAACTCGAAACAGCCCCCGAACGGCCCCGTGGGTGGAACCAACACCTCCCACGGGACCAACGTAACTCGTAGGAACTGACCTCGCAGCCGCGGGTCTCCCGGTTTGAGAATACGACGGTAATTTGCGTATTTCTACACTTAATCAAAACATGGCGTTAGAGGGTGAAAACTCGAAACAGCACCCAAACGGCCCCGTGGGTGACACCAACACCTCCCACGGGACCAACGTAGCTAGTAGGAACTGACCTCGCAACTGCGGGTCTCCCGGTTTGAGAGTAATACGGTAATTTGCATATTTCAAGACTTAGGCTTAAAAACATGACGTTAGAGGGTGAAAACTCGAAGCAGCCCCCGAACGGCCCCGTGGGTGGCACAAACACCTCCCACGGGACCAACGTAACTCGTAGGAACTGACCTCGCAGCCGCGGGTCTCCCGGTTTGAGAATACGACGGTAATTTGCGTATTTCTACACTTAAGCAAAACATGACGTTAGAGGGTGAAAACTCGAAACAGCCCCCGAACGTCCCCGTGGGTGGCACCAACACCTCCCACGGGACCAACGTAACTCGTAGGAACCGACCCCGCAGTCGCGGGTCTCCCGGTTTGAGAGTACGACGAAAATTTGCTTATTTCTAGACTTAGGCTTAAAAACATGATGTTTGAGGGTGAAAACTCGAAACAGACCCCGAACGTCCCCGTGGGTGGCACCAACACCTCCCGCGGGACCAACGTAACTCGTAGGAACTGACCTCGCAGCCGCGGGTCTCCCGGTTTGAGAGTACGATGATAATTTGCTTATTTCCACACTTAGGCTTAAAAACATGGCGTTAGAGGGTGAGAACTCGAAACAACATCCGAACGGCCCCGTGGGTGGCACCAACACCTCCCACGGGACCAACGTAACTCGTAGGAACTGACCCCGCAGCCGCGGGTGTCCCGGTTTGAGAGTACGACGGTAATTTGCTTATTTCTACACTTAGGCTTAAAAACATGGCGTTAGAGGGTGAGAACTCGAAACAACCCCCGAACGGCCCCGTGGGTGGCACCAACACCTCCCACGGGACCAACGTAACTCGTAGGAACTGACCCCGCAGCCGCGGGTGTCCCGGTTTGAGAGTACGACGGTAATTTGCTTATTTCTACACTTAGGCTTGAAAACGTGGCGTTAGAGGGCGAAAACTCGAAACAGCCCCCGAACGGCCCTGTGGGTGGCACCAACACCTCCCACGGGACCAACGTAACTCGTAGGAACTGACCCCGCAGCCGCGGGTGTCCCGGTTTGAGATTACGACGGTAATTTGCTTATTTCCACACTTAGGCTTAAAAACATGGCGTTAGATGGTGAGAACTCGAAACAGCCCCCGAACGGCCCCGTGGGTGGCACCAACACCTCCCACGGAACCATCGTAACTCGTAGGAACTGACCTCGCAGCCGCGGGTGTCCCGGTTTGAGAGTACGACGGTAATTTGCTTATTTCCACACTTAGGCTTAAAAACATGGCGTTAGAGGGTGAGAACTCGAAACAGCCCCCGAACAACCCCGTGGGTGGCACCAACACCTCCCACGGGACCAACGTAACTCGTAGGAACTGACCCCGCAGCCGCGGGTGTCCTGGTTTGAGAGTTCGACGGTAATTTGCTTATTTCCACACTTAGGCTTAAAAACATGGCGTTAGAGGGTGAGAATTCGAAACAGCCCCCGAACGGCCCCGTGGGTGGCACCAACACCTCCCACGGGACCAACGTAACTCGTAGGAACTGACCCCGCAGCCGCGGGTGTCCCGGTTTGAGAGTACGACGGTAATTTGCTTATTTCTACACTTAGGCTTGAAAACATGGCGTTAGAGGGCGAAAACTCGAAACAGCCCCCGAACGGCCCCGTGGGTGGCACCAACACCTCCCACGGGACCAACGTAACTCGTAGGAACTGACCCCACAGCCGAGGGTGTCCCGGTTTGAGAGTACGACGGTAATTTGCTTATTTCCACACTTAGGCTTAAAAACATGGCGTTAGAGTGTGAGAACTCCAAAACAGCCCCCGAACGGCCCCGTGGGTGGCACCAACACCTCCCACGGGACCAACGTAACTCGTAGGAACTGACCCCGTAGCCGCGGGTGTCCCGGTTTGAGAGTACGACGGTAATTTGCTTATTTCCACACTTAGGCTTAAAAACATGGCGTTAGAGGGCGAAAACTCGAAACAGCCCCCGAACGGCCCCGTGGGTGGCACCAAAACCTCCCACGGGACCAACGTAACTCGTAGGAACTGACCCCGCAGCCGCGGGTGTCCCGGTTTGAGAGTACGACGGTAATTTGCTTATTTCCACACTTAGGCTTAAAAACATGGCGTTAGAGGGTGAGAACTCAAAACAGCCCCCGAACGGCCCCGTGGGTGGCACCAACACCTCCCACGGGACCAACGTAACTCGTAGAAACTGACCCCGCAGCCGCGGGTGTCCCGGTTTGAGAGTACGACGGTAATTTGCTTATTTCCACACTTAGGCTTAAAAACATGGCGTTAGTGGGCGAAAATTCGAAACAGCCCCCGAACGGCCTCGTGGGTTGCACCAACACCTCCCACGGGACCAACGTAACTCGTAGGAACTGACCCCGCAGCCGCGGGTATCCCGGTTTGAGAGTACGACGGTAATTTGCTTATTTCCACACTTAGGCTTAAAAACATGGCGTTAGAGGGCGAAAACTCGAAACAGCCCCCGAACGGCTCCGTGGGTGGCACCAACACCTCCCACGGGACCAACGTAACTCGTAGGAACTGACCCCGCAGCCGCGGGTGTCCCGGTTTGAGAGTACGACGGTAATTTGCTTATTTCCACACTTAGGCTTAAAAACATGGCGTTAGAGGGTGAGAACTCGAAACAGCCCCGAACGACCCCGTGGGTGGCACCAACACCTCCCACGGGACCAACGTAACTCGTAGGAACTGACCCCGCAGTCGCGGGTCTCCCGGTTTGAGAGTACGGCAGTAATTTGATTATTTCCACAGTTAGGCTTAAAAACATGGCGTTAGAGTGTGAGAACTCAAAACAGCCCCCGAACGGCCCCGTGGGTGGCACCAACACCTCCCATGGGACCAACGTAACTCGTAAAAACTGACCCCGCAGCCGCGGGTGTCCCGGTTTGAGAGTACGACGGTAATTTGCTTATTTCCACACTTAGGTTTAAAAACATGGCGTTAGAGGGCGAAAACTCGAAACAGCCCCCGAACGGCCCCGTGGGTGGCACCAAAACCTCCCACGGGACCAACGTAACTCGTAGGAACTGACCCCGCAGCCGCGGGTCTCCCGGTTTGAGAGTACGGCAGTAATTTGCTTATTTCCACACTTAGGCTTGAAAACATGGCGTTAGAGGGTGAGAACTCGAAACATCCCCCGAACGGCCCCGTGGGTGGCACCAACACCTCCCACGGGACCAACGTAATTCGTAGGAACTGACCTCGCAGCCGCGGGTGTCCCGGTTTGAGAGTACGACGGTAATTTGCTTATTTCCACACTTAGGCTTAAAAACATAGCGTTAGAGGGTGAGAACTCGAAACAGCCCCCGAACGACCCCGTGGGTGGCACCAACACCTCCCACGGGACCAACGTAACTCGTAGGAACTGACCCCGCAGCCGCGGGTGTCCCGGTTTGAGAGTTCGACGGTAATTTGCTTATTTCCACACTTAGGCTTAAAAACATGGCGTTAGAGGGTGAGAATTCGTAACAGCCCCCGAACGGCCCCGTGGGTGGCACCAACACCTCCCACAGGACCAACGTAACTCGTAGGAACTGACCCCGCAGCCGCGGGTGTCCCGGTTTGAGAGTACGACGGTAATTTGCTTATTTCTACACTTAGGCTTGAAAACATGGCGTTAGAGGGCGAAAACTCGAAACAGCCCCCGAACGACCCCGTGGGTGGCACCAACAACTCCCACGGGACCAACGTAACTCGTAGGAACTGACCCCGCAGCCGCGGGTGTCCCGGTTTGAGAGTACGACGGTAATTTGCTTATTTCCACACTTAGGCTTAACATGGCGTTAGAGGGTGAAAACTCGAAACAGCCCCCGAACGGCCCCGTGGGTGGCACCAACACCTCCCACGGGACCAACGTAACTCGTAGGAACTGACCCCGCAGCCGCGGGTGTCCCGGTTTGAGAGTACGATAATAATTTGCTTATTTCCACACTTAGGCTTAAAAACATGGCGTTAGAGGGTGAGAACGCGAAACAGCCCCCGAACGGCCCCGTGGGTGGCACCAACACCTCCCACGGGACCAACGTAACTCGTGGGAACGGACCCCGCAGCCGCGGGTGTCCCGGTTTGAGAGTACGACGGTAATTTGCTTATTTCCACACTTAGGCTTAAAAACATGGCGTTAGAGGGTGAGAACTCAAAACAGCCCCCGAACGGCCCCGTGGGTGGCACCAACACCTCCCACGGGACCAACGTAACTCGTAGAAACTGACCCCGCAGCCGCGGGTGTCCCGGTTTGAGAGTACGACGGTAATTTGCTTATTTCCACACTTAGGCTTAAAAACATGGCGTTAGAGGGCGAAAATTCGAAACAGCCCCCGAACGGCCCCGTGGGTTGCACCAACACCTCCCACGGGACCAACGTAACTCGTAGGAACTGACCCCGCAGCCGCGGGTCTCCCGGTTTGAGAGTACGACGGTAATTTGCTTATTTCCACACTTAGGCTTAAAAACATGGCGTTAGAGGGCGAAAACTCGAAACAGCCCCCGAACGGCTCCGTGGGTGGCACCAACACCTCCAACGGGACCAACGTAACTCGTAGGAACTGACCCCGCAGCCGCGGGTGTCCCGGTTTGAGAGTACGACGATAATTTGCTTATTTCCACACTTAGGCTTAAAAACATGGCGTTAGAGGGTGAGAACTCGAAACAGCCCCCGAACGACCCCGTGGGTGGCACCAACACCTCCCACGGGACCAACGTAACTCGTAGGAACTGACCCCGCAGTCGCGGGTCTCCCGGTTTGAGAGTACGGCCGTAATTTGATTATTTCCACACTTAGGCTTAACATGGCGTTAGAGGGTGAATACTCGAAGCAGCCCCCCAACGGCCCCGTGGGTGGCACTAACACCTCCCACGGGACCAACGTAACTCGTGGGAACGGACCCCGCAGCCGCGGGTCTCCCGGTTTGAGAGTACGACGGTAATTTGCTTATTTCCACACTTAGGCTTAAAAACATGGCGTTAGAGGGTGAGAACTCGAAACAGCCTCCGAACGGCCCCGTGGGTGGCACCAACACCTCCCACGGGACCAACGTAACTCGTCGGAACTGACCCCGCAGCCGCGGGTCTCCCGGTTTGAGAGTACGGCGGTAATTTGCTTATTTCCACACTTAGGCTTAAAAACATGGCGTTAGAGGGTTAGAACTCGAAATAGCCCAGGAACGGCCCCGTGGGTGGCACCAACGCCTCCCACGGGACCAACGTAACTCGTAGGAACGGTCCCCGCAGCCGCGGGTGTCCCGGTTTGAGACTACGACGGTAATTTGCTTATTTCCACACTTAGGCTTAAAAACATGGCGTTAGAGGGTGAGAACTCGAAACTGCCCCCGAACGGCCCCGTGGGTGGCACCAACACCTCCCACGGGACCAACGTAACTCGTGGGAACTGACCCCGCAGCCGCGGGTGTCCCGGTTTGAGAGTCCGACGGTAATTTGTTTATTTCTACACTTAGGCTTAACATGGCGTTAGAGGGTGAAAACTCGAAACAGCCGCCGAACGGCCCCGTGGGTGGCACCAACACCTCCCACGGGACCAACGTAACTCGTGGGAACGGACCCCGCAGCCGCGGGTGTCCCGGTTTGAGAGTACGACGGTAATTTGCTTATTTCCACACTTAGGCTTAAAAACATGGCGTTAGAGGGTGAGAACTCAAAACAGCCCCCGAACGGCCCCGTGGGTGGCACCAACACCTCCCACGGGACCAACGTAACTCGTAGAAACTGACCCCGCAGCCGCGGGTGTCCCGGTTTGAGAGTACGACGGTAATTTGCTTATTTCCACACTTAGGCTTAAAAACATGGCGTTAGAGGGCGAAAATTCGAAACAGCCCCCGAACGGCCCCGTGGGTTGCACCAACACCTCCCACGGGACCAACGTAACTCGTAGGAACTGACCCCGCAGCCGCGGGTCTCCCGGTTTGAGAGTACGACGGT